>VJWN01000007.1:1890166-3165854 GCA_007644065.1 Margaritispora aquatica | reverse complement strand
AAAGTCTTTAATACTAACTCTTTTTTTTTTTTAATTAGAATTAGACGTAATTCTTTTAAAAAATAAGTTTTAAATATAGAAATAAATAAAAAAATCGTATTAAAATAATTACTATAAAATATAATCTTAAAGTCTTTATAATACGATAAAAAACCTAGTTTTTAAATAGTAGAAAAAGCTTTTTTTAGGTTAAAAAACTAAGTTTTTTTAAAGGTACTAAAATAAAATAAGAAATCTAATAAATTAATAAATATTTTTAAATATACTATTAATTAATATAATCTTAAAGATTAAATAAAAAAAAAATTTAAGGTAAAAATAAAAGTAGATTTAATATAGATTAAAAATAAATCTAGTATATACTAGAAATAAATCTAAAAGATATTAAAAATAAATTTAGAGAATATAAAGTAAAAAAAAGTCTAGAAAAAGCTATAAGTAGATATAAAAGGTAAGGTTAAAGGCTATTAAAGTAACTCGAGGATAAGGTAATAGTAAAGTTTTAGGGTAAGTTTCGGGAGTCTTTAAAAAGATAAAAAAAAAAAAAGAATCGATTATTAGAAGAGCTCGTAGATAATACTAAATTATTAACTAAGGGTTCTTAAAATAATAAGTAGAAAGAGAAAAGCGTAAGATCGAGATCTTTCTACTAAGTAGTAATAAACCCTAAGTTTATTCTCTATAAATAAATCAGGTTTTTTTATTCTTAGTAACGAACTATTATATTTAGGTCTTTATTTAACCTTGATATTATTTTAGTCCTTTACTATTTATTAAAAAATTATAATTAATTTTATTTAGATATACTATCGAAGTTAATTTAATTTTCTTTAAGGTAAATTATAAGTAATAAAGTTAACCTTAATATATAAGCCTCTAAACTAAAATATATAGACGATTAGAACGAATATCTTTTTTTTCCTTTCTCTTATAAACCCTTTTATACTTACTTTCTATAAACGAAATCCTAATTTTTTTATCTTTAGTATTTATTTATAAAACGATTCTTTATATTCTATTATTTTAGAACTATTTAAAAAGAATATAAGATCGTCTTTTTCTAGAAGGTAAGGAAGTTTTCTTTTATATTTTAGTATAAGTACCTAATCTACGATACTTATCTATTTTTTTAAAATCTATAGTAAATCGTATCTACGTCTAATTAGGCTATAGAGAATCCCGTTTAACTTATCGTCGTATTCTTTTCCTTTTAGTCTTACTAGTATCTAGCGGATCTACGGAGAAGGGCCGGATTAGGGTAGCTCTTACCGCGCGATTACGTTAACGTAGGAGCTACCCCCGGCTACGGGTGCAGCCGCGCTCTACTTTTCATGGGAGGTGGCTAGCTCCCACGCCAAATAAAAAACGGAATAAGAGTTAGATAGCTAGCTATTTCCGTAGTTCTAAATTGAACCCCTAACCCTAACCCTCGGTCAGGTGATTCGTAACATTCCGCCTACGAGGCGTAGATCGGAGACGACTAGTGATCAGGAAAATCAGTACGATCAGTAGCTTAGTATCGCTAATCATAATGATCAAGACGTGTCACGTGACTCGTTAAGATTAGTGAGATTAGGAAGATTAGGGATATAATCTTAACGATCTTAGTGATCATGGATTACGAAGGTTCTATTTAACGAGTAGATGGTCTCTTTAGATAAGAGCTTTGTGTTTAATTTAAAATAAAATTTATACTTTGGTAATCGTAACTAGTAAGATAAGGATAGCTTGTTGAAGCCTAGCGATTGATTGATTCGGAAATCCGGAAGTACGATGTCTTACTAACGATTGGTCAGTTCAGTTATACGCTATTCGAGAACACGAGTACACTATTAATAATAGGCTGATTGTGCATCATCGATCTTTCTGAGCGCAATATATCAAACCTTAATGCTAGTTACCATGGTTCAGTATACTAGATAAGGAAGATAAACATCTTTCCTTGGTCCACTATGCGCCTTTTAAAAGTTGATAAGAATGGCGAGTTTAGCAGCCTTACTGATGACAAAGTCAGCGACATCCCCCCTTATGCGATTCTTTCGCATACGTGGGGAGCGGACCATGAGGAGATTAGTTTCAAAGACTTAACGGTTGGCCCAAGGTCAGATACACTCGGGTATCGAAAGCTTAAATTCTGTGCAGAGCAAGCCGCTCGGGATGAGGTGCGATTTGTGTGGGTCGACACCTGCTGTATCGACAAATCCAACAATACAGAACTCTCCGAAGCGATAAATTCCATGTTCCGCTGGTATCAACGTGCCGTGAGATGCTATGTCTACCTTTCAGATGTTCACGCAGACAATAGCGATTCCAACAATTCAATTCAGCTGTGGGAACCTCAGTTTCGTAAAAGCCGATGGTTTACACGCGGCTGGACACTTCAGGAGCTCCTTGCGCCGTCATCAGTTGAATTCTTTAGCTCAACTGGCAATAAACTAGGGGATAAAAGCTCTCTAGAACAACAAATCCATGAGATAACAGGTATCTCGGTTCAAGCGCTTCGAGGAGCTGCTCTATCTAAATTTGCCGTCAGCGAACGCTTATCTTGGGCTGAAAGTCGTCAGACGAAGCGCGAGGAGGACAAGGCTTATTCTTTGCTTGGTATCTTCGACATTCATATTCCACTGATCTATGGAGAAGGAATGAAAAGTGCGTTCGAGAGACTTCAAGAGCAAATTGACAAGAACTCCCGTTCTGTTCAAGATAGTAAGTATCCCACATAGGTACTGAAGAACGAACCAATGACTGAGCCAATTTCAGCTATCTTGCTCGATAGCTTACCCTATGCGATCGATGCGCCTTTCAACTCGTATCAGCGACAGCATGAACCTCTTTGCCTAGTTGATACTCGTGTTAATCTCTTGAAAGAGATATATAGCTGGGCTGACGGAGAAGATGAACGCTTGATCTTTTGGCTGAACGGCCTCGCGGGCACAGGAAAATCCACAATAGCTCGCACCGTCGCAAGGAATTTCTTCGATAAAAAGCGGCTCGGTGCTAGCTTTTTCTTCTCTCGTGGTGGTGGAGATGTTAGCCACGCACATAAATTTGTAACGAGTATTGCTGTACAGCTTGCCAGAAACATACCTGTCCTTCATCAACATGTTTGCGACTGCATCAGGGAATACAGCGATATTACGACCCGATCACTTTATGATCAGTGGCATGAGCTTGTACTCCGTCCATTGTTTAAGTTGATTCCCGCAACCGGTCAGTCCTCGTATATTCTTATTGTAGACGCACTTGATGAGTGCGCAAACGAGACCGATATCCGGGTTTTGCTACACCTTCTAGCAGAGCTTCGAGTGCTAACGAACATCCGGCTCCGCATATTCTTGACTAGTAGACCTGAGCTTCCCATACGGCATGGATTCTCACAGATACCACTTGGAGGACACCAGGACTTTGTACTACATAACATAGCGCCGTCGATAGTAGATCACGACATCTACCTGTTTCTAAAGTCCAATCTCGGAGAGATAAGAGAGGAACGTCATTTAGATGCTAGCTGGCCAGGCGAAGCAATCATTAGATACATGGTCAAAGTAGCAAGCGGCTTGTTTATCTGGGCTGCGACTGCGTGTCGTTTCATCCGTGAAGGGAAGAGATTTGCTGCTAAAAGACTTGAAATGATTGTTAAAGAGAGCCAGAGCGCTCTGACAGCCCCGGAAAAGCATCTCGACCAGATCTACTTCACCGTGCTCCGGCAAAGTGTCTCGTCAGAGTACACAGATGATGAGAAAGAAGAATTATATACACTCCTAAGGCACATTTTGGGAAGCATTATCACCCTCCTTCAACCCCTTTGCATCTCCTCTCTCAGCACATTAATTCGTGTCTCGAAACAATACGCAAACCAAACACTGGACGAGCTACACTCCATTTTGGATATCCCACAAGATCAAAATAAGCCGCTTCGGCTCCATCATCCGTCATTCCGGGACTTTTTACTCAATAAAGAGCGATGTACGGATACCAACTTCCAAGTCAACGAACGCAACACTCATCAGACATTGGTGGACCAATGTATTCAAATTATGTCTCAAGCATTGAAACAAAATATCTGTGGATTGGATGGTTTTGGCACATCTGTCAAAGATGTCAATGATAGCCGAATCCAGCTTGACCTGCCTCGTGAGTTGCAATATGCATGTCTTTACTGGATCCAGCACCTTGAAAAGAGTGAAGCAAAAGTCAGTGATGGCGGCCAAGTTCACAAGTTCTTACAGCAGCATCTTCTCCATTGGTTAGAGGCATTGATTTGGATGGGAAAAGTCTCTGACGCTATCTATGCCATCGATGCTTTGAGGTCTATTACCTTAGTAAGTCTGATTAAACGACATCTGGGTAACTACTAACGCAGATTTAAGGCCGGAAACTGTCCACATTTGTCGGCTTTCGTTCATGATGCCCGTCGCTTCGTCTTGTATAGTCGCTCCGCAATTGAGAATAATCCGCTCCAGTTGTATTGCTCTGCTCTTCTTTTCGCACCAGAGAAGAGTATCGTGCGTCAACACCTGAGAGGTCAGGTACCACACTGGATAGAAAAACTACCCAATGTCAGACAAGACTGGAGTGCCTTACATCAGACACTCGAAGGACATAATGCTTTTTACTATGCGATAACATTCTCATCTGATAGCAAACTGCTGGCGTCAGCAACGGAAGATGGTTTGATCAGGATCTGGGATGCAGCTACAGGAGTCGAACGGTTGACATATAAATTGAATGGTGATTCCATTACATCCATTGTATTCTCCCCTGATAACAAAACTCTGGCATTGGCAACACGCTTCCACACAGTGAGATTGTGGGACGCAGCCACAGGGCTGGAGCGGTACAATCTTAGAGGACATCAAGGACCAGTTGATGTCATTGCCTTCTCATCCGATGGCAAACTCATAGCTTCAGGATCGCGCGATAAGACAGTGAAGCTGTGGAATGTGACTACAGGCACTGAGCTTCACACCTTGAGAGGCCATGGAGCAAATATTACAACTATTGTCTTTCTTCCCGATGACAGGCTATTGGCTACAGCATCGAAGGACAAGTCAGAGGTCAAGCTATGGAATGTGACGGCAGGAACTGAACATCAGACACTCGGAGCTTTCGACGAGTATGGTGATCCGTTGACATTATCGTCCAATGGGAAACTGCTCGCCACAAGGGCGTTCAACAGCACTATAAGGGTCTGGGATACTGATACAGGAGATGAGGTGCAAAGATTTCAAGACCATGAGATGGTTACTGGTATAGCCATCTCTCCGGATGGTAACCTGTTGGTTTCAGGATCATTCGAGACAGTAACTATGTGGCATATAGCCTCAGGAACAGAGCAGCAGAGTTTTGAAGGCCACAAAGGATGGCTCTCGGACATTGTCTTCTCCCCTGATGGGAAGATGCTGGCAACGGCGTCAAACGACAAGACTATTAAGCTTTGGGATACAATGGTAAACACAAAGCGAGAGATTAGTGATGAGGACCATAAAGGTTGGGTCAATGTCCTTATGTTCTCGCCTGACCGTAAATTATTAGCATCAGTATCGCACGACAACACTGTTAAGTTGTGGGATGCAGTGTCTGGTATGGGAAAGAAGATTGTCGGCAGCCACGAGGCGTGGATTAACGATCTAGCATTCTCGCCTGACAGCAAACTTCTGGCAACTGCAGGAGACAACTCAGTCAAGCTGTGGGATGTTGTCAAAGAGGAAGAGCGGCAGAAACTTGAGGGCCACGAGGAATGGGTTAACGGCATTACCTTTTCGCCAGACGGAAAACTCCTCGCCTCGATATCGATCGACAAGACCATAAAGTTATGGGATGTTGCCACAGGAATCGAGAAAAGAACAGTGGAAGGAGGAGAGTTGAGGCTAGAATCGCCACTTTCCCACAGCCTAATGACCGGAGAGAGTACTCACGTTACGTTCGTCAACGAAAGCGATGTTGATGTAATGTTCTTCTGGCTTGATATGAAGGGTATTTCGAAGCATTACTGGACCATTAAACCCCACCATGAATTGACACAGCAAACGTTTGTTGGCCATTTCTGGAAGTTTGTCAATTCAGACACGAATCAAACCATCGGCGGCTATTGTGGAATTCCAGAACATATTGAAGTTATTATTACAGATGAAGATGTCATGGCCGTTGAGGAGAACAAGGAATATCTTCAGAATGCGATTGAGCGCTTACACTTTT
The DNA here is from genome assembly GCA_007644065.1 of Margaritispora aquatica. Taxonomy (NCBI): domain Eukaryota; kingdom Fungi; phylum Ascomycota; class Leotiomycetes; order Helotiales; family Discinellaceae; genus Margaritispora; species Margaritispora aquatica. The sequence goes on along the minus strand of VJWN01000007.1, from coordinate 3,159,656 downwards.
GGCCCACCTCGACCGGTGTAAGTCTGAAAGAATTTCAGCCTGCTCTCACCATAGATGGCAATTGGATTACTGACGACTCGGGGAAACGTCTAATTTGGCTTCCTGATGAATACAGGCCGACGTGTTCTGCGATCAGCCAGAACACCTTGGTGTTGGGGCATGCTTCTGGGCAACTCACATTTCTGGATATTAAAACCAACTGTACAGAAATTCCTGTAAGGCTTCATAATCCTCTTCTAACCACAGACTCCCCATGGAATTTCCTATGGACATTTGGTCTACATCGAACCGTTCCCCGAAGAGGAGGATATATGGCTTGGCGACCTATCAGGAGCGAGACTTTCTTACAAACCGAAGCACAGGTTCTTCAGGAAGTGGATTGAGCCAAGAATCACAACAGAGGGTGAAAGGTGGAAACTTGTTTTTGATTTATTGTAGCAACTTGAGAAGCAAGATTGGGAGGCTCTAATAGATGATTGCCGTTTGTAGCGTTTGTGGAGCTAACTGCTTATGGTTGAAGGGACTTACTGAGGGTATCTGGCCATTTAATGAGTTTAGGGTTGGAGGGTTAGGTCTATTTATCTAACTAGGCTATCCTACTTGAGTACTTTTAAGTGTTTTATATAATGACCCCATCGCTGGTTCAAGATAAAAGGTAAGGATGTAGAATACGGTAAATCATTCGTAGTAATTCTAGATATATTATCAATAAGTATAAATTTCTATTTATATAATGACTCTATCGTTAGTTAGGGTATAAAGATAAGGATCTACATTTGTTAAAATCACTCCAGGTAATTCTGAAATATTTACTATAAAATAAAATCCCTAAGTCTTTATAATACAATAAAAACCCCTAGTTCTTTAATAATATTTAAAAAAGCGCACTAAAATATTCGACTGTCGTCTTAAACACAAACCTTCGGTCCCGAGATAAGTTCCAAAGACGGTGGCATGACAAAAGCGCTCCATTGACTAGCCAGCGTATGGCCGAGTAAGGACATTCTCATGTAACCTAAAGACAAATTAGCATGAGTGTATACTAACGAAATACTTGTTCTGTTGAAACGTATCCACTAGGCACAAAGGTCATCCCACGGTGGACTTAGAGAGATCATGGTGTCATGTGTTAATACTAAAGCTGATTATAACTGATGTCATTGAAATATAGTGGGAACTCCGCTCCGCTCATTACGGTTCACTCTCTATGCCCACGTTTGAGGTTCTGCAGTATGATATAGGAGAACATGCCACCGTAGGAATATGTGAAAGATATAAAGATACAAAGATATGGAGGGGTCATTCACTTCAATCGAATATCATCCTCGTTCTTTTACGCTCCTCGTATACACAACAATTTAAGTAAAGCAAATCAGCAAACATTTCAATCATGGTTTACAATATGACTGAGAAAGAGGTCCAGCGAATCACTTACTCTTATATCAACGGTAGTATAGAGGAGATCTTGGCCCCTTACCGCGTGTCGGAGCTTTGCAAAGGCTGGCCTGTCTACCGTGATTCGTCTGAGTGGAACGAACAATTACCGTAGCCTTTTTAGTGAAGACGCTTATATGTGGACTATTAAGTCCTTTGATCCCGGGATTTCCAAATTTCCAAATAGGGCGAGGATGAGGAAGTTGCTAATGGATATGCCCAGCCTGGAGTGGTGGTCTGTCTATCGATGATTTCATCAGAGTTTCCAAAGAAGGTCGCAAGAACGGCGATTTCATCATGCACCGCGAGATCGGAACTCTAGTTGACCTAAACCTCGCAAAGTCTCGTGCAGTGGGCAAGCTAAAGGCGACCACTACGCAGCGATTTACGGATCCCGTGACTAACTGCCAATTTGATGTAGACTGCGATGTTCGCTTCATTTTCTTCTGTCTGACGAACGGGGCTGGAGATTGGAAAGTGAAATACTATAAGTCATTCTATGAGAAAGACAAGATACTATGGCTGTTGCGCAAGCAACCATTGGACACCCAGTCATTAAGAATCTGGCGACTATGCATAATGAGGAGTTCGTTAAGATATATGAGGCGATCCATGAGTGGATGGAGGGAAAGGCACCGAACTGGTGGTGGAACGGCGAAAACAAGCCTGAGTAGCTAAATTCGAAACCTGTGACAGTTAGTTTCAATAGAGGACCGATTGCTAAATGAATTGTGAGTCCTGGAAAACTATTGCATTGTCTCCGAAACACTCGTGAATGCTTCGGTCTTGCCGAGACTTTTTCTTTCCATGCCATACTTACGCATCGTTTGGTCGCCCGGATAATTTCGATGGTCGAATTGAGTAGCTCCTTGAGCTGTATAATCTGGGCTCCGTTGTCAAGCAGGGTTTTCCAAAAGGTTTCGCGGGACTAAAACTTAGTTTCGCGGCTTCGGGAAATGTTCTCTGCTTCCTTGCCTCACTTTGTGGTAACTAAACGGAAGTCTAAAGACTCAACTTCAATTGAAACGAGATCTCGTCCTGACACCTCTTACTTGTATTAAATGTGAGAAAACTGAAAATAAAACCAGAAGCAGAAAGCAATCTTGTATATTCAAGCAAATACATACACTTTAATCTCCTCAACCTCGGCTCCCAACACTGGCAGGTCCAGCGTCATCTTCTCACTCACTTCCCAACCAGCCTCAACCATAAGATCAAAGAACACCATCTCACTCTCATGCCTTACCTTCATCGCGAGACAGACCAAAGTCTCGCCCTTCCGCCGAATACTCGAAAGAGTCTTCACGAGGTCAGGGACTACATCGGGATTGTATGTGCAGTCCGCTACCAACACCAAGTCCCATTGTGTTGTAGCAATTAACGAGGGCAAAGGTAATGACCAGTCAAGCACTTGATGTACTGGCCCAGCTGTGGAGAATGAAGCCAGATTCTTGTCAAGGATATCTGTGGCCTCTTCAAGATCGGTAAGAACCACACTGCTGAGATTTGAATAGAATTGTGCCAGCGTGATGCCAACGATGCCACATCCCGCACCTAGCTCCAGAATTTTCAATTTCGATCTCTTTAGCATGCTATGCAGGAGTGGTAGCTGAAGTCCTTTCCCAATGGCAAGATATGCGGACAAAACTACGCCCGCATCCCTAACTCATGTTAGTTGAGGAAAACGTACCTGACCAGCACATACCAAATGTGCCTTGCTATCGATTCTCCAGTCTCTTCCCATATGCTCACCTCCTTCCCATAATTGAAGACTCTTTCTGCCATGCCGACTTCACTTGAGTAGACATCCATGCTCCGAGCAGTAACCACACCACCGTGCTTATTTTGTAGCACTTCTGTAAATGTGTCAACAGAAAGGCGAGAATCCTTGGGTCGAACAAGCATCTTCATCGTCCTTCCATCTTGGCACACTTTATTCATAGGCACTTGGATTGAGACTTCCAATGCGCGCATACCATCTCTTCCTTTCCACAGAAAGTATTTGCCCTTAGTATCGACCAATCTTCCAGTGCCATCTCCATTGTCTATTTCTAGCTCCACCACGAGCCCAATGTCGACAGCCAAAAATGTCTCGCCCAAGTCGGTAGTAACAGTGATTTTTGCTGTCAGAGTCTGTAGTCCGGGAGTTTTGACAAGACGGGGAGATTTGAGAAAGCGTATGTAATGCATACTTGTGTGCAAGCCTTACTTTTGTGGAGGTCTTCTTCTGTCAACAGCCAGACCAATCTCAGCCTCAAGCGCTAAACTTGCCAAATGTCACAAAACAAAGGCAGCGTCGAATTGATAAGAATCCTACGGGACGAGAGCCTCCTCCTCTTGTGGTAGCCTTGTCGCCACTTCTCGTCACAATAACCTTGATTTTTGTCGCGTGGTTTTGATCCAATGTGTGGCTGCTCCCAAAGTCAAGCCAAGTAGCCGCACTTCAAGCGCTGGATGGTGAATGATGGATTGTGATAGTGATGAAGGCTGATTCGAAGCTAAAGTGGTGTATGGGAGCACAGTTGGATTGGGGGCCATACTAGATGGGCGGCTAGCACACAAAGAGTTGTATCTGCTAGTTGGAGCTCGCAGAACAGCAGTTGAATCAATGATGCACAACAGTGTAGTCGGTCTTCAGTCCTAGTCGGCTGAAGTTGTCGCAGATGGGAATTGGAGAATGCGGTGAGTAGGAAGGTTGCGTATCATGCGGCGTAGTCGGTATGAAAAGGGAGCGGTCAGGAACGCCAAATCTCCTCGCGAGCTGCAAAGTACTAATGGCAGTGTGTCTTGTGTGCCATAAGCGTTACTTGGTTCGATCTTTTGCGCTCTGGAATGTGTTGATGTTTCGCAGAGTTCGAAAATCTCTGAAAATGGATCACCATGTGGCAAGGGTCAAGAACAAACGCGAAGCGGGCCTAAAATAGAAATGCCCCTCATTCTGGAGATTTCTCATCCTTGCATTGATCTTTATTTATCTGTACTTGTACCACATTACACAGCAAGGTTATACCATCTTCTTGAGCAATAGCAACATATTGATCTGCAGGCACAGCCGAGAAGCGGGAGAAAAAAGAAACAAGAAAATCTAGTTCTAGTTTGAATCGTTCATGCCATTCCAAACGGCATTTGGTAGAAATTTACCCCTCATTCGACCCCTCCATGAACCCATCTTATTTCTCCCGTTTTGTTCTTCACTTCATTTGAATGGTGAGAAGGATGAGAAACCCATTTTTGTTACTCATCTTGTGCTGTCTTATGATGCGCACACTTTTTCGCATTCTATCCACAAATTACCAGCGAAACACAACACAGTGGCCTTACCAGCTCTCTTGTACCGCAAGTACATCACGCACCATTCAGAAAAGATTTTTCAGTCTCTTTAGCCGCCAAAGCCGAAATCCCCGGGTATGCATTGCTTACTATTGGCTGTTCGCGTAAGTGTGGTCAATAATCTCACATGGTAGGTATGTGATTGAGGTGACAGATGTCACTTTTTGCATTTATCCTCCCGTTGAATATCAAAGTGACATGCATGCGGGAGCGCCGAGTTCTTCTCAACAGCGGGAGAATAATCTTAGAAGGCTGAGCTTATGTTTCCATTATGAGATTGGAAAGAGAGAGAGAGAGAGAGAGAGAGGCTAAGTAATCAAGATTGTATCTTTCCTGTTATCGACACACGCTCTTGTGCTTACAGATCCACATCTCGCGTCTATCTTCCTCTTAAGATCGAGTATGTAAGGCAAGTGTCATGATGAGTGATGCATACACCACGCTCGTAAGACGCATCATGCGATAAGCCCACTTGCATCGTACATGTGGCTACGAAGCGAGCAGAATATGTTGTTGTTGATGATAATGACGTTTGTCTAAAAAAAAACGCCCCCCCCCAGCAAACCTCTGGACAAACCCCAAGTCGGATAAAGCACCCACAGAGTTGAAGATGGGAAGAGGGAAGACTGTACACGGTGGTTTGCAAGCAACACAAGTGCTCCTCAATCAATATGTCAGAGCAGGCTCGGTTGCCAAACATAAATCCGAGCCTCACAGATGCAGAAAATTACACCCATGATCCAGATGTTTTCTTAGAATGAAGTCTTCAAGGCTGCAAATATCAAACGGGCGTTGGGCTTCCTTTGGGCCGTCGCCAAACCTCCAACCAAAAATTGTCAAGACTCAGCCCTCCTTGCACAACACACCAGCATCGTATCTAGGCAGAAAACATAAGACGGATTGGCTAATCGCATCTTCTATCCGTCTCGAGACCCATTTCACTGACATTCCATGGCATCCCTTACCCAATTTTCCCTCTAAGTAAGGTATGTTGTGCAATATGCGTTTCATCCCAATTCGTGCCTGCCCGTGCCCAGCCTTCATGCCAAGTGGATATACAAGTAATCGAGAAGCCAACTTCTAGAACGCGCTTACGGTAAGGTAGCTAACTTGTTGTGCTGTAAGGTTGTTCCCACAAGGGTGTAGTGGGACTTGTTTTCATTGGGATCATGAGAACTTGTGCGCTGGTACATTAACTGACGAACCACAGTGCTCAGCAGAGTCATGATATCCTGATTTGCATTGCTGGCTGAAGATTACCCCTCCTTCTTGCATCAAACAGAGTGCAATGGAGAGGAAAGATGCACAACACAAATGGCCTTCTCTTGCATACTCTGGTGCGTAATGCGTTTTCATCGTGAGAACTGAGATGCGTGGTCCAGCGGGGTCATTGCATGTTGCATGCTTGCCTGCCGACCTGCAAGTATGTACAGCTGTATCGTATGTATGTTCCAGTCTCGGATCAAAAGCATTTTGGTAGTTGACATGGAGATGAAGTAGATGCCGTTTTGACACAGACGGATCGCTTTTTTGCCGACCTCCAACAGATCCGGAACCTGCCCCGGAGAGCAAAAACTCATGATCCGTGAGCACTAAAGAAAGTTGGGATGATGATGGTGCGGTTCAACCGTTCGTGTTTTGGGTTTGCATGAGTATTGCATGCATAAGGGTAGCGTCTGTAGCGTCTGTGCTGAAAGCTACTGCAAAGCGCAGGAGATATGATGAATAGATACGGTAGCACTGTAATCCGCAGAAGTTATGAGAGAATTCGATAGTCTAATTCGTATACATAATGAATCTGTCTTGCTATTCCCGAGGCTGGACAAACACAAGCCACTAAATGATAAGAGCAGAAATAGAAGATAAAAAAAGATCCAAATGTACGCACGTATCAAACTGAGTCAAGGTCTAGGTTGTGTGTCACTTCGAGTCATATTTTTGAGAAAAGAGATGATAGAAAAAGCAAATTTAAGGAGGCAATGCATTTGCATGTGAGAACAAATTTAAAACCGAGCCTCATAAGTGAAAGGGAATCAAGGGAGAAACTCATGTCATAAAGCAATAGGACAAACAAGCAAAGTAAAGCATTGATAATCTTTATTGAAATATATGAAGCTAAAACTGGGTATCATCTCCATCTCTGATCTCAAATCAAAAAACAGCAGGGCGCAAACCGACTGCGGAAAACATGCGCCAGTGCAGCTCCTTCAATGTCTTGCCTCCAGAATAATACGATTACAATTTCCCACGGAATGATGTTGATTCGATCCAATAGCGTCCAGTATGCGCTCTCTTGCTCCTCCACCTGTCTAACCATCCCATGAAACGCAAATATCCAAACCAAGTTCCCAAAAATCAAACGCTCGCTCGCTGTATCTGTCCTGCAAAATTCTGCTGCGCAACACACAATTCATGTCCCTTCTTTTCCAATCCCAACCTTTCCCATCTCCCATAAATGCGCGATCTAATATCCGCCCAGATGCATTCTTGCTGCCCTGTGTCCCATCTCTCTTCGCTAAGTGCCCGGTGGTTGGCGCGAGCCATGTATCCTTCTCTATTTATTCTTACAAAATGCAAAGTTGCATATGGAAAACGCAGAGGTGGGTATCGTGATAAGCCCATGACGTGTTTGTAAGAAAAATAAACGCAATGTGAGACTCCTGTCTCCCGCTTGCTTGTGTATATGTTTTTGGTTATAATTGTTTGTTGAGATGTGGTACGGTGGGTGGAGGTCGTACAAGGGGAGAGGGACTTATTGTCCTGGTCGGCGGAGGATATCCTCACAGTTCGCATCGAAGCGCAAGTTCCACAGGCGAATGGATGACATGAACTTCTCTGTCGCATCAAGTTGACGGTCGCGACCAAAGATAGAGTCGACAAACTCGGTACCAGCGTTCTTACCAAGTTGTGCAGTCTCCTTGCCTGTCTTCTTGCCAGCCTTCAACATGGGGGTCTCGCAGGACTTGAGAAGCTTCTTGAGTTTGTCAGTGAGGCGATCGCCAGACTCGATGAAGTCGTCAACCATCTCCTTGTTCTCCGCAGCGCGAATGCGACCCATGCATTCCTCGGCACGCTTGACCTTGCCGGCAAGTTGAATCAACAAGAGCCAAAGCTCACCAGCCATGTCGGCGATTGGTGTAGCAGGTCCATGATGGTAGACTGTCCAGTCGTAGATCCACTTGCCCAAACTGTTGGCATCAAACACACTGCCGAGGAGCATGATGGGTTCTTCGGAGGGGTCCCAATTTTTGAGAGAATATCCGGGAGGAATGCGGTGCTTTCGCGCATCTGCCTCGGTGGCTTTAGGGATAGGCATTGCGGCCTTCTTGGGTGGTGCGGATGGTCGCGCGGTTTGCGATCGAAGAGGTGTGCTTTGAGGTGTGGTGGAGGACTGGCGACGGCGGCGAGGGAACTCGCCATAGATTGGTGATCCGTTGAGGTCTTCGCGATCATATGCTGGACCTTGTTTTGCCTGAGAATAGTAGTACTTATCAGTGCCATGCCCACGATAATTATGGAAACTGTCTCTCTTTGCAGGCCGGCGAGTGTACTGCCTGTAGATCACCCCATCCACCAGATAGTCTACATATTCATATTCATCCTCGTCGCTATCCCCATGAGAGGTTCGATAAGAGTAAGAATTCCGTCTCTCATGACGAGGCGCCGACCAAGAACTATGCTTTCGACTCACATTGGCAGCAGCAGTGGCGTAATAACCGCTGGAGTTGAATCTCGGGGAGAAAGCTCCCCTTGGATCTCCACGCGGGTCCGCTCTTGGAGAGTATCCCCAGGCCTCGCCAGAGGAGGAAGTGTGTCGTGTGTGTTGTCGTGGTGAAGGACCAGGCGCGGGAGTCCGCGAGTAGAAGTGTTGGCCATGTTGTCCTCCAGATGGAGATCCAGCGGGTGATGGAGTCGCGCTGTAAGGGTAGAATCCTGAGGTTCCGGGGTGGCCTCCAGGGGGCGTGTTATATGGTGTATATGAATTCATGATTTCCTGCTCTTGCGATGTCACTGTTGACAACCTGAAAACTTAAAGAAAAATGTCGAGAGCGCCTCACAAAGTGGCGCCAAAGGGAAGATGACGAGTTCGTCACCTAGGTATGTAGTCGGTACGAGAGGGAAGGGGAACCTGTGTCGTTGATCCGTACATGTCAAGAACCGGTCGTAGAAATCCCACTTCGAGGACTGCTCTGCTGGGGATGGATTTCGAAGGCGAATAAATCGACTCCGAGATGTTTCGAGAAAGAACTGGAAGAACCGGTTCTTTGGGGTCGTATTTGGTAATCGTTTGGATAAGCTTTGGGGCTCGAAAAGTTTTTGGAATTCAGATTTGGTAGAAAGACTCTAGGGGAAATGCGTGGCTGGGTGGGAGGCGAGCATTTAATAGAATCGGGTTGGGTGTGGGAAATTTCCTCGGGTCGCGCTTAGCTTAGCACCTTGCTTAGGGGCTTAGGGGGAGTGGGCCGGGCACTCAAACACCCTGGTCCTGTGAGTTTGCGTTGTTCTCAACAGGGGGGTTGAACACTATGAGTCTTTCCTTGGGTCAGCCACAATCAGAAGTACGAAATGTTACAAAAATAATAATAAAAGCTCACTACTAGCTTTCCATTTGTAAGACAAGGGTGCCTTCTGGAATGTCCCAAAATGGAAAAAAGAGATATGTGATTTGTCGAGGGACAAAGGCGGTGGGAGGATGGAGGACTTCCTCGCTGTGCGCTGTGTTCTGTCTTCTGTCTCCTCTGGGTGTATTCCTTAAGAAATAAAATAAAAAAGGAGACCCAAAAGGCTTGAAGGAATGGCTCAACAGGCCCTGAGCTTGCACCAACTGCAGCCTAGAAGGGTGAAGGCTTGAAAAAGAAGCCAACATTGACCAAACTGCTTTTGGCATGATATATAATATATATGAATGTGGCCCAATTCCCCTTTCGGGATTTGTTTTGATTTGAAAGATGCTTGACGACTGCCTAGGCTTGCCCTGGGGCGTCCTGGAAAGAAATGGAAGGAAAGGGGTTGAACTTACGAACCGTAATCCTGGGATTTTGCAATTTTGCGACAATTCGCATATGAGTGTCACTGCTCTCGCACTGCTTTTAACCCTGGGTTCAGACAACAGTCCGTGTGCTGAACATGATGATTTCAGTAGCGAGATTGCTGAGAAACACAAACGATGACTCCTGGTAGGAATCCTGGTGATCTTCCTCTGACCGGTCGTATTTGCGGTGACAAAAGGACACGGAAGGACTCTCACTTTCCGGAATGTGTTGAAAATCGTGAGTTTCGAGATCTTGGGAGGCTGCAAGCATCCAAGCAAGTCGCGTCGCCCGTCCTGGTTGCTAGGAAGATGACCAGCAAGAGAGGCCGAAATTCGGATACGGTGGAATATCCAAAGAAGCCGTGGAGTGAAGTCTTCGTCCCGGGGATGTATTAAGTGGAGTGCAAAACGGAGGTATTACGCTCGTGTTAGGTGAGGGATGGAATGGAATGCAGGACGGATGATTTGTTGATGAAGGGATGAAGATGAAATGCGCCTTGATCTCAGGCTTGAGTCGTGATATCGAGGTTTGTATCACACTATCGAACCCCTAGAAATCTTTGACTCGTTTGTGGTCTGTGATTTGTTCTACTCATACAATGCTCAGCGTGGCGAAGACATTGGTTGTTTCGATATCGAATTGATTCTGTGATAAGTACCTAGGTATTGTTGTTGAGGTGAAGGGCCAGGTCGCGGACTGGCCACCAGGGTCCACGGTCGCAAACGAGAAGCAACTGATAGGATATGGATTGCGAGCAAGCTGAGCCAGCGAAAGACGCCGATGATGTCCTGGCTGAATAATTGAGACGAATGGCTGCTTTTTGGGTTGCAATCCAAGCTGGAAGCTGGAAATCGCAAATGATTGAGGAGATGCAATAACGTATGGTATGTAAAGAATGGGGAGGGGAGTTCGTGGTCCTGGCTAGCTTTGTAAGACTATGAGTGAGGAGAAATGCTCAAGCCGAACCTAAACCTGAACCTGAACCTGAACCTGAACCTGAAGTATCCGTCCGGATTTTACCTTTCACCGGCTAATCAGGACGAGGCCCTATCCTGATGATTTTAAGTAGGTGGTGACTTATGAAAGCCGATCGTGTTCTCAAGATCGAAGTCAAAGAAACGATGCAGTTCTGAGCTGAGATTCCGTGAATCGTTCGAAGCTATGCACGACGATGCAGTAGATTGGCTTGGTCAGTCTTGGGATGCTGCAGTGACTGCGCAATGTTGAATACTGTACTACTGTATGTACGGAGCCTTTGGTTGGCTGGAGGTTGGATGTCGTCGTATCTGGATTATTTCTGTAGAGGCAGGACAATGCGAGGTCCAGGTGCAAACAATCCACCAGATGCTGATGCAGCATGTAAGTTGAACGAGACGTGGATTGGGCGAGCAATCAAGGACGATAAAGTTGAGGTTGAAGGTTGCGAGCGTGATACTTGTATACTTCCGGTTGTATGGAGAATGTAATGTAAGCCACCTTACCGGTACGGTGCTGTTTGGTGAATATCTGCAACCAGATAAAGTAGAGTCTATGAGGGGCAGAGTGCGCGTAGAAGAGGAAAATATTGAATAGTTTTCAAGGCAGGATTCAAAATGATCACGCAATCGTCAATTGAAGAGAATTTCAGGTTCTATACGTGATGTCCATTAACATCCGCATGAGGCGAGGCAAGAGGCAACAATGAACACATGACCGTGATGAAATCTCACCTCACTCCTCTTAACGCCTTCCATTCCATTTTTACCGCTGGTGGTGGTCTGTGGTTCTGGATGAAGGCATCGCCGACGTTTCTCACTTTCATCACACCCTCAGGTCTTACTCGGATCTATAATCAGAATATCATCAACAACGACTCGTTTTCTGTTTTCTTACGCATTATCCACGCTTACTTCGTTACAGCACTTCGTATCCTCACACAAAACACACAGAAACGCTATACTGGTACGATATATTCTAAGCCTCATGAGCCTTAGGAATAGGCGACATGAACCGGTCAAATATATAACATAGTTACACTAAGCTCATCAGTTTCTACATTTCCTCAATATCAATGATTCTTACAAGTTTTTCGATTAAGGCACCTTTCTCATTCTACTTATTTCCTCAACGGCATCGAGACCCTAAACAGGACCTCTCAACCACTTGTACAACCTTGAACCACCAACCTCCAGCCAAGGAGCCTGCCATCCGCTTCACCTTTCAATTCTATGTCACACGCTCGTGATAATGATGACACAACAGTCAAATCAATTCAATTCAACTTGCATGTCTCGTGGAAGTCACGATGTTTGATTTCCTTCATTTCAATTGCACAATCACTGCAGTGCATATTTAGGATCCAGATTGCGACAGTAATCATGATATGCCTTGACTTCGGATCCTCAATCTCGAACATGATCTTATGAGGAAGTACCGACCGGTATCCTCTGGAGCCGGTTCAGGGACGATTGGCGTTTATTGGGGGTTCCTTGGAGTTCTTTGGGGGCCATTACCGCTGTCACATCGCTAAGTATGGATACACATTGCACGGGCAGCCCCTTAAGCTGCATTGTATCAAGGCTACGAGCTACTGCGGGTGCTGAATTTTAGTGCTCGATTGATATTTCTGGAGGTTGGTAGCGTGTGCTCGATTGCCTATCCCGCTGTAATGGTTCGTTGTTGATCACAATCAAGGTTTGCCAGGAACTGTGGGTTCAAGTGGAGTTAGAACTTGAGGTGGAATTAGTGGGTTAACTCAACCCATGGATAGCTGGCCATACTGAATCATCTCTCAGGTTGTGGCTGGATTTATTTGTGGATATCATCTTTCATTTACAGCATTCTCATGAAGTGGACTTTTTTGTATTCCATCTTGCTATTCATAGTTATCTAGGTATCTATCTTTCGTCGTTCTTCTCTTTGTTTTGGCTAAGTGACTTTTCACCTCCTCAAGATTTATTTATTCAATGCCCTGGATGGTTCGGCTCCATGCATTAAGCACATGTTCTGTGATAGTATGGAATGGATGTCAAACGGTTCAACTTTCTCCTTTTCCTGGTCACCAACATGCACCGATGCATCACGACCGACCGGATCCCTTGTTATTGTTGTTGTTGTTGAACTGTTGTGCCTTCTCCTCACTTCCACTTCCACTTTCACTCCCACCCGTGTTTGTTGATCTCCTCTCCATCCTGAATAATTTCTCCCCAAAACCCATAACCCATGGCTCGGTGGGTTCCATCCATCGCTTTCCCCCTCCGGAAGCGTCCTCATCTTTACCGGACCGTTAGACGAAATCCCGAAAAGGAAACTATTTTTCATTCTGCCGTTTCACACCCTCCGAAGCACCTCAAGCCTTCAAGCCTCAACCTTCCCTTCCCTTCCGTGCTCCAGGGCCATCCAAGGGCTGTCCAAGCTGCCCCCTTGAGCCTAATTTGCAGAGTTTTCTTATCCTTCACTCTTTTCACCGTCCGTTCTCCAAGCAGGCAAGCAGGCAAACAACCTCTCCCTCCTTCCCTTCTCATCACGAATGAACTTTCATTCTCCAACGAAATTCTTACGAAATCTGACTCATGGTTATGCCCTAACCACTTCACCGACTCTCTGTCTTCCTTCTGTTCATGCCCAAAAGACCAGGACGATGCACTTCTTGCTGCACAGTGCTCGCTTCCTACGCACAATACGCACAAATGGCCAGCCACATGTGAATTCCCAGAGTGCGATTCGATGAGAGGGGGCTAAGAGGGGCCGAGCAGGAAGAAGCGAGTGGGATCGGATAGGATGGGTGGATGGGATGGATGGAAGCATCTCCATGACCCTGTTCATCCACGTTGCACTTGCACGGTTTCTAGCGTTCAAAATTCACAACAAAAATAAAAAGTCGATAGAAGTGAGGGAAAAGTCCATGCTCAACAATCAATTCCTCCATCCAAGGATATCCATGTCGATTTAATCAATCATCGATCCACTCCTTAGACGAGGATGTCCAAGGGTTTCCAAGGGTTGTCCAACCTCAACCCATGCTTCTCGAGGCACACTTCCGCGTTCCGCTGCAACCAACAGGCGCTACCTCCCGCTGCAGCCAATCCAGGAGAGCTAGTGTATGCAGGTAGATAACATTCCTCACATCGAGAGGTGATATTCCCCTCGAGGGCCGAGAGGGGCCAGATATACGGAATCTTGAGTACATATTGTATATCTGCACGATGCACGACGCACGACGCACGTCGTCGTCGAATCCTCCATCATCATCAGGCTTGGGCTCAGGCTGAGGCTGAACCCGTTGCTCTCACGACCACTTCAGTTATCAAAAGCTTCAAGCGGTGTGCACACGTGTCACACCACTGAGCGACTGAGAAATCCCCAAAACCCATGAAGTGATGCAGGGTGACGTCGCATGAACTTCTATTTATGAGCCATGAGCACCATTTCTCGCACACATTCTCCAATTTTTCATTCAATTTCAATTTATTCTCTCCAATATTCAAGGGAAAGTCTCTCATCTCCTTCACATGTCTGGCACAGCAGGCACAGCACAACACAAGGAGCCAGCAACATGGTGCCGGGAGGACTGCGAAGTCGGTCGTTCGCTGGCACTGATACTGGGACTGGTACTGGTATTGGCACATTGGCACTGGTACTGATAGTAATTTCTGTTCTCTTTGGTTGTGTGTTGTGTGCTCGCGCTTATGCCTTCAATTTTTGCCAAAATAAGGAATTCCTGCCCGTGTGCGCCGTTTTTTTCGATGCCCTCCCTCAAGAGTCTTCGAAAGGCTCGGCCCATGGCCGTTCATCCTGGCTGTGTGAGTTACTTTGTAATCCATAATCCATCCATCGGATATTGGTTTGAGGCGCTGTTGTGCTTGCTTGTGTCCAGGATGCACTGGTTGTGTGTGTTGCAAACAGAAATTAGGTCGCAAGCCAATGAACAGCAAAAGAAGACATGGCCGAGTTCAGCCTCATTGAGACATTAACATGGTACATCCAATCGAGTTTCTCGGCGCCATCCCATATCGCTTCTTTCCTGATCTAAGACAACAGGCAGCCAGATAAAGCAGTTATTTTTTTTGGTATCCGAGGAGTTCTCCTTACCCACACACGTTTCATAGTTGAGTCATTTTGAAGCGACGGGATGGTGAGGGTGCGTCACGTGTGGCGAATACCCTTTGTCGAAGTAGCTTTAGATCGGTAAGGAGGTAGGAAGGCAATGTACTCTCCTTGTGGCAAACAGATTGCGCCTGGAAAGAAGCAAGAGATGAGGCGAAATGTGACCTATTGATTGATGTGCTACCTGCTATTCCAACACGTTTATTTCAATGATGCCAAATGAAACCTAGATTTCATTACAAGACAATTGCCTCCCAGACAGGCTACTGTGCTTATTACTTCTTCTGCCAAAACCGACGAAGGCTCAGATCTATGGCGTGGGATGCACAGCTTGGGGGTGAAAGTTTCTCTGTTAATTCGTTTGTCTGCTTTGATTTGGGTTTTATTGCTAAGCAAAATGAATGTGCTATTTTGCGATGGCAACATGCCTCATGCTTGACTCACAGGCAACAATTATCAACGTCGATCCTACGATAGACAGTTTCACCATCTGTAGGGAATAACACTCATCATCTTAATGCCTGCCTTGTTTGCATCCATATTGGCCATTGCCTCCGATTCTGCACATGATGAGGCTGAACCCAGCCTCTACCCAGCCATTCCACAAAGTGACTCACATGCCGAACTGTAGGACCTTGATACTTGATACTGGAGGCTCCCGAGACCAGCAAATGGGAATAGGATGTTGCAACACAGCCGCGAATCGTAAACATGGTCAATCGTAGTTCTTACAAGTTCGTGTGGAAGTTCGTCATGGGATATCTCGCCGTGAATCTTTTGGAGATGTGATTCGAGATCTGGGGAACATGGAGAACAAGGCAAATGCTTGAACTCGATCCTTCTTCATTGACGAGTAAGATAATTTTTTTCTGCCACTTTATGAGCTAGAAGAAGTAAGGGTGTGCCCGCTGCTGCTGTCATGGAGAGAATAGATTGACTCAGGCTCGTAGGCAGACTCATCAGGCCAAGGCAGACATCCAAAATGAACGTGAGAGGGGCTATAGCAAGAGAAAAATATGATTTTCAAGTGTCCAATTAAATACAGATTGCTATTGTCATTCTTCTAGCACTCAGCAATCATCCATCAACTCGCTAAAGAACCCAAAACAGGATTTGATAAATTTTGTTGCCCTTACCTGTGATAGTTATCAAGGTAAGGACATTTATAAATAGCATCCTTCCTTTCCAATAATTGATTACGCTTGGTTGTGCTTCTCTCCTGTTTGGAAGACAGACCTTGGGATTCGTATTGATAAAAAAAAGCAGAACTACCATCCACACAGTTCCTTTCACTTTCACGTATCACCGCCTTATCAAGCGATTGGAGAAAGTGGCAGTTTCGGTATAGAATCACTGATCGATATTAACCGGTCAATGAACAGAGTGTATCAGAAACATACGCAATGGGCTCATCGAAGAGCGTCATATCATGTACCATGGATGTGTAATTCATGTGAGGTTTTTTCAGACCGATCTTAGAATTCTTACAAGTTGCTACCTTTGTAAGAGCTCCTAGCACATCAGAATATACATTGAGTATGGGCGATGGTAGTTCATGTATCCTGAAGGCATGGCTTGTGAATATTTTGGTTGAGAGCAAGTAATATGTGTATCTGGTATCTCGAGACAGTTGAAATCTAAGACCATTTTGCTTATCTCGATATTTCTCGCACATCTATGCGCATCCGTTTCCCAAATGAGTCTATGGCATTCTTCGTCTTTGGTCGAATAAGGTCTAAACATTAACACTGCTATATTTCTACCTTGGGAGACGGCATTGTACGGTGTGAACACCTAGTGTTCCCGTGTCTGATGACCTGACTGTACAAATCTGGCAATGTTATGAGTGAGTAACATGGAGTAGTTCGTAAGAATAACACGTATAGCAAAATTCCTTTAGTGAATTATTGCTTTCAGTAAGTAAAAAATTTGTCTCATTTGGTTTCGATAACTCCTACTTCGAAATTGTTTGCACCGTTAAACTCCGTATCTAATCCTCCTTGGGCGACAACAGTGATAAGGCATTTCCTTCTTCTAATTTTCTCAATTCCATAGCATTGGCAAGCCAGTTAGTGATGAAGTCTTTGTGTTAACTGATTATATCTTTAGTCCAACTATGGTTTGATCTCCCACCACGCCCTCTTGTCATCTTCCGTAGTTTTGTGGAACTGTCGTTAATCACCGATTCTTCTCGCTTCTTAGATTCAATGTCAAGCGGTCACCGAATCGGATTTCTTTCAATATAGAATGTAAAGGTGTCAGGTGTGTCACAGTTTTGTAGTCGATCCGAAAGCGAAGAAACGGGAAGGCGAGAATATTCCCTGAAGACATATCTATTGAATGAACGATAGAACTGTAATATTTGATATTGTCCCTAATTTTAACTCTGTGATGCCACTCTGATGCGATTTGAATCTATCCCAAGTCTACGATTTTAGATTTGTGCAAAAGTGCATCCAATTCCCCAATAATGTCCTTGCAACCTGCTGAGATGTGATTTAAGTTATCTTAAATATCCGGTGATAACAGTCGTTACTGCAATGAGCTCTCAACATATTTAAGGACTAGATACGAACTGGGTACCTGAGTGGAAATAGCTACAAAATGAGCCGGTACATCACGATACTCACAGTATGGTCTTGAAATGAGGCTACTAAGTACTGCAACGCTATTAGTAAAAATCTAAAACTTAGACTTTGTTTTATAATAACGAAATTACATAAGTGAGCAGCGAAAGGAACAAGATGTGTGAAGTTGTCTAGCTAAAGGACTGCGGCAAACACTTCACTCGCGTCAGTCATGATGTTACACGGGCGCTTGTACAGCGAGATAGGTAGCAAGAGTACACTTTGAAGTGACTAAATGATATGAAATGGAACAGACTTTGAGAAAATTCAAGTTCATACTACTGACGACATACCGCACCTCCGGTAACTGAACGCATGAGGTGCCTAGTAACTTAGGAGTGATAATAGTCGGATCATGTAATTCTTTGGCCCAAATATTGACTAATTATCGACTGATTACCTCTCGTCTTGATCGCAAGCTGTCAATACCGTTACCTTCCTTGATATTCGCAATCCTCATGCAGCATTAAAACAAAGAGGGAAATGCTTAAGCGAGAAAGATATCCGGCAAATAACCCTATCCGATCCCGGCATTTCCGGGTCCACTTAAACCTCTACTCTCCTGGCGCAACCACATACCAGATCTGCTCAGAATGAACCTCAATACGGATTTCCTAGACCACTTTACAACCATTGATGTTTCGATAAAGCTGCTTACTCGCTGCAGCTACACACATCGCGTTCTCTGCTCGCATTCCTCTTGACTACTTTGTCTCAAAGCACGACATCTGAATGATAGCATGATGCTGAGATCAATGTCGCAGATGCTATCCTTGGTTTAAACATGCCGAAACACTCGAATTTGTCGATATAAGATCTGCGGATGTTGTTGGTAATGGATTGCCTTGCCGAACCGCATTGAGATGGATATCTAGTGGAGTGTTGGCGAATGCCAGCTGTGCTACCTTCCCCACATATTCTCTTATTCTGACAACGACTGTCTCTATTGAAACTCGGATAGAGAAATCGGCTGCTCGGATTTGTATAGCTGCGGGTTTTTGGTTGCATTTTCCATACGGAGTCGACTCGAACATCCTTTCCTCCTAGCTTCCTCAATTCTGCCCCAATCTAGTCTGCTTTCTTCACCTACATAGGCACGATTACTACAAACGAAGATCCATTCCAATGTTTCTACGGTGGTTTGCTTGGTAGTAACAAACGAGGAGTGTAGACGTTCTGCTCGATTGATGACAATCAATTACAATTGATGGTGGAAATCACGATGGCGAGCCGTGACTAGACGAGGAATGTAAAGCAGACATCTTTGGGAGGAGAGAAGACATCAGAGTATTAGGAAAATTTCATGGACTTCTGATTTAATTTGTTAGCAGGTGTATTTTCTGCTCTATAATTTTGATCTTGACCTTCAACCAGCTAAAGAGGCTTTTGTAGATGCCTCAGATTGACATCAGGATTTCCACAGCAACAAGGACCATTAGTTGCTACCTATACCTAAAGTACGTGCTACCTTATTCCATAATTTCGATAGCATGTGGAATGATGCTTCATGTTCGCGTACCTCGTTTTCTTACTCCGTTCCCGTGAGATCCGACCAGCATGAAGTTGAAAGGTAAAAGTAGAAGCAGATCAGCTCACCAAGCCCTCAATGTGCACATGGCGTGATCCAATCAAACAGCTCATACGAAGGGTGGGATGCCAACCACTGCCAATGAAAATAATCAGCATCATCAGACATCACAAGATAATGCCCGAAACAGGCTCTGCAAGGTAACAAAGGGAAGTTCCTGGCGATTGCTGACGAATGAGGTTCAATGAATGTCTGGTGATCGCCGGATGTGGTCCGAACCACATTTTATAGTTGAAGCTGTGAATGCGTGCTTCCGTACACTACCAAGACTTGGGGTTTCCACTTCGAGAATTTGTCAACCAAACCAATTCCAATTGATATTCCAAAGCCATTTGATTCCTGTAAACCATGACTAGATATTTTGGGGGATTCCCTTGGTACTCACCAATTGATACGTCCAGCCTCCAGGAATGCTAGCGTGCTTCCCCGGATTCCCACGATTGCGGGGGTGGGGCATTTGTTACCCGATTTAGCTTAGACAACCCTCAGATTCGGATCGAGAATGACAGGGGAGGTCACGCGATGCTGTGAGTGGGTGATGGTTTCCAGGTTGCTCCTTCCCAGGTTCCATTGAACTTCAGGTGGGACACAGAGGAAGGAGCACCAATACGTGAATGCGTGCGTGCTTGCTTGACCCCGCTCCTCGAGACGACCTGACTTGAAGCTCACATCACCTCACTTCGTCCTCTCTTCTCTTCACCTCACTTGACTTCTTCTTTCTTCTACATCTACAAATACTTCGTACCATCAAACATCAATTGCAACCATATCTACAACAACACTATCAAACATCTAATCAATCTCCTCCCTTTCACCCAAACACATTGTCCATCAAACCCAAATTCAATTATCAATCGAAACTCTTTTACTACAACAATCATGTCCGCACCTCTAAGTAAAGTCGACTCTGCCGTTCAAGGCTTGAGCTCTGGTCCTGGAGAAGACAGAATTGCAAAGCGGAGAGCTAGTTCAGCTGTCTCCGGAGTGTACCATATTGAAGATCTGGGTATGTCTGACTGCGTGGTAGAGAGTCAAAAGAGCAATTGCTGATTCTGCAAACAGAGGCCGAGAAGAAGGAGCTGTTGCTTGCAAAGGAGACACAAAAGCTGAATTGGTACGTTCTCATTGCTGCAATTAGAGGGGTGGAACTTGGGGGACCATTACCCCGCATTACATAGCTTCACTACATCAGCATCCTTACCATGTTCCATCAAGGTGGGACGTTCTCAATAGATCATGCTGACGATGTACTTGCAGGCGCATAAACAAATCACCGAACTCACTAGAGGATCCAGAAAAGAGCTGGTTGAAGAAGCACCTCACCACCCCACCTGTCAAGAAGATTGATCTACACTTCCCCCTTGGTCTTGAGGTTACTGCACGGAACTTGAAGGGTGTAACAATCAAGGATGCACTGGATGCTATCCACAAGCAATTCCGTAAGAAGGTATGCCTTGCTTGCCCTATGTCGAGCCCTTACTCCATTGATGTCGTAGAATTAACAGTCTTCAAGGCAGATGATGAACTCGAGTTTCCCGTCCTAGCAGGCTTCGAATGGGACCCAGAGGAGTCATGGACACGTCTTGTTGTGCACTGCAAGAAGGAAGGTGCACCACAACCCAAGAAGAAGGCCAAGAAGGGACAAGAGGCCACTGGCGGCGATGATCTTTAGATCATTTCCAAGCCTTTAATCCTATGCTCCATAATGTCTTTCGACTAGAGATAGAACTGGCATACTTGTGTTGCTGATATGAACGATGTTTCTATTTTCATCTTTGATCATTGATTTACTGCTGCGATGGATTGGGGATCCAGGGGTGATATGGCTGGTTTGCCTGGAAATACTCATGGTGTTATTGAGAAATGAACGGGGATATGTAGCTTTTGCCAGGTCTCATCCGCTCTCTATATCTAGGGAGTTCGAAGTTGCCACTTAGCTACTCGGAATTATTTATTCTCCCCTCGCCTCATTTGCCAAGATGCTTGTGATTCGGATTACGACGAATAGCCAGTTGTTCCAAAGCAAGAGCCCCTTTTGATACGGTTTGGTGTATTGCTCGCAGGCAAGTGAGTACACATATTGTAAAAAGGGCATGACGAATCCCGCTAATTTAAGCGAAGGATGAGGTACAGTCCTGCCCGCTATCCCCCTATTATGTTCAACCACACAGAAACCAACTATATGCTTCCATATTCTCTTTTGTCGTGCAACTGAAAGGCCTTGGAATACTGTTACTTGATTAGCATGAATGATTCAGTCAGCACATAACATCAGAACTTCGAATACAACGGTTTCAAAATTACACTACCACGAGACAACAACAACAACGGGAGAGGGGAACCTCTGTTGGCCTTCCAAATTAGAAAAATCATGAATTTGGGATGTCTCTGTATGTAAGGAGAGAGATAGTCCAGTTCGTGACAACTAAAGAAAAGTATCTTGGACAATAACGCAAACTCCTCTTAAGGGTTTATCGTCAGCCGCTGGTCTTGTCTTCCTGAATCGTAAAACAGGACAATAAACGCGTTCATTATGGACATGCTGGATGGTATGTCGGCTTGTTTGGAGCTCCATGAGGAACTTCCCAATTTTAAATGATGATATGATTGATCCAAATCGGCAGTGGAATATTTTACGAGCTTAGACGCAAATTTCCCCTCAAGCGCAGTCGCCAGCTCATGAAGAAAGGAGCGAAGATATATATTCGAGTTTCCTGAAGGCGACAATGGTCACAGTCAATACAACTTCGACCGTCTTTGCTGGAAATTCATTATAATTTCTTTTTGAGCGTTTGAGTGTTCCCAACTCGATCACACTTTGTTTTCGCTTATCAAAGAAGCGCCTTCCCCATCCACGATATTGTCCAAGCAGGACGAGTCTGGAAGGCACAATCTCGCATACGCGTGTATTTCCAATAAATATTTTGCAGTTCAAACAATTACAGATCTTATCCACATGGTCCTGCAAATCACGACCTCGAAAACTTGATCGAACCTTCCTCGTCACAGCTTTTCTCGAACATGGAACCACCACCAATAACCTCGTTCCTAGCGCCATATAACAGCATTAGGACTCCCACCCACAAACCAGCCATCAAGGCCTCACTCTCTGGAAGCAAACTCCTTGAATTTCGCATCATCATCTTAGCCCTCACAGAAAAGTACATAGCCTCCTTCCCAGGAGACGCAGACTTTCCAACGAACCACGCCCTGGCCAGCGATATCGTTCTACTTCACAATGGCACTTCCATGGATGTCAGCACACTTCGCTCTATTCACTCGCAACTCAAATATCGCCTCAATATCATGGATCAAACAGATCGATTGCGCTCCATGCTCGCCCTCGATATTCCCGCCTTCAGCAAATTGGACGTAGATATACATATGAAGATCATGGAGTATAAAGAGACGGCGAACGAGGGAAGCTTTCGTTATGCGAGAAAGAGAGTGTGGGAGGCCAAACTGCTTCCTAAGCCGAGCGCGTTGCTGGAGCAAGGCGAGGTGTGGTTTGAGCCTTATACGTATCTTGCTATTGGGATGGCGGCTTGGGGCAGAGAAAGGATTGATAGGGTTTTGTGGAGCTTTTTGGCCGAGAAAGAGCAAGCAATGGAGGAGGAGGAGGGGGAGGAGAAGGAGAAGAGAATTCTGCCGAAGGGAAATCGCGATAAACCGAACGATTTTACGAAAAGGTTGGAAAAGGAAGAGATTGCTGCTGCCCTAGTTAAAACTGACAGGATGGGTCGGGCGGTACAACCTGTGAGAAAAAGTTATAGAGAGCCAATAGAGTGACCAGCAACACCACGAATGTAGAGATGATCGTTTGACTGAGGATTGATGATCACGGCATTGAAGGCAGCAAGGACAATTCTTTTATCTTCTGAAAATGGCATTGCACTGCATTGCAAAATCGCCGTCTTAACCTCCTACAATTGCCTCTGAATTTCGCAATGGTGACCCAAACACTGCAATCTTTCAGATACTAAAACGTAATTCAACTCTGAACAAACAGCACCATTTCCAACAAAGATCTCAGATCAGGATTCGCTAACATACCACTCATTGTCATTCACACTGCAAAGACACAAACCCATCATCTAATCATCCATACCAGTCTCCAAATTTCGTTAACCACCTCCTTCATCCACTCTCAACCTCTCCTCGCCCTTTTTCAATCTGACCAAACAAACTACTCCTTCCACCATTCCTCTTCGGCTTCGGTCTCGGCTTGTCCTTGCTCCCCGCAGTCCCGGAATCCATATGAGCTAGTGCCCGCTCGAGGTCAGAATCTCCAATCACGCCGAACGCTAATCGCCACGTGCGAACTGGGTGGCAAACTACGTTCTTTGGATGCCATGGAGCGTATTTCTCTGCTTCTTTGCGTGCGAGGAGACGGCTTTCGAAGGATGCGAGCTCGTCTTTGTATGAAATTGTGGGAGACATGACAAGCGTGGTGGGAGGTAGAGGTTGGGGACGTGTTAAGTTTGGGATTAATCTTCGAACCTAAGGGTGAATTTGAACTTGGTGTAGGTATGATTCAAAAGACAGAATAATGGAGAGTCGTCAATTGAGGAGAGTTGAAGCTCTTATCGTACACCCTTGTCGTTCGAGGGGTGCTGTCTTCGGTGAGGTGCATTGAATCCGCTGCAGTTCGACGTGTCGGACAGGGTATCAAGCACGCAACTTCTTATCGTCCATGGAAATCTTCCATCATACTTGGCTGTGCTCTGGTTGAGATGAATCTCTTATCTGATGTATGTTGTACTGTGCTTACAGTAGGGTTGTTGCTATGTCAGGCAGGATTTTTTCCGTTGTGTCATTTACTCTGAGAGATTGAGTGGAATGTAGTTTATCAGCATCTCGCTCTCCCATGTTGTATATATTCTGCATTCTGAAGAACTTAAATTGCAAAAGTCTGGCCATCCATGAAGCATTTTGAGCTTTCTTCCAATAGTCTTGGTAAACTGCCAAGAGATCAACGAAGCAGTAAATTCAGATTGGAAGGTTGAGGGGTCTCTTGAATCAGCATCTTATCAAGCTCTAGGAGGCAGCTAGACCATAGGAATCTCTACCTTCAATTCCTTCTCTCACTCGGTGCTGCATTTCTGCCCAAAATGAAGCGATTTGACTTCTATGGGCCAGTTTCAATACTCGCACTTCAAAAGAAAACCATAAGACCTCCCCCTTTTCACGGCATTGGCTTTCTTTGTGTGTATGATTTGGTACGTAGAGACCATCAGGAAGTGGTTTACGAAGACCGATTTTCCCCCACATCCCGGTGCCGAAACCTCGCCAAATCTGGCATTTCATCCGAACCGAGCCACCCCTATCTCCCGAACCGAGCCTGTCAACGCCTCCCGGTACCAACTTGCGGAGCTCCCCTGAACAAGGTCGGCATGTAGGAATCAATGAAACGTTAAAAGCTTGCATGGATCTGCCTTCCTCTGCCATCCACGTCCTCGGGTGTGATTTGAAAAACGCGAAGTTGACAATTCCCTTTTGATTTTGAGGTGGTGTCGAAATTAGAGGATCGCTTTTGCAATTTGGGACACAGTGAAGATGGCTTCAGTTGCAACTTCAGTGACGACTACTCATGATGTGGCGCCTGCAGGCATGAGTCTTGAGGCAGTAAAATTTGGAGATTTCAGAGACGACTTGGCTTGCGATGGATTCGCAGTTGTGAAAGGGGCTATTCCACGAGCTGAAGCTCTAGCCATAACAGACAAGATCTACACCTACCTTGAAGAATTGTAGCTCCCTCCAACCACAATGACTTTTGTTCCAGCTACTGATTTCTTCAAAGCAACCTCGGATTCGATCGCAACGATCCTAGCACTATCAAGCGCAACAAGCTCCCTTTCATCAACGAGAAAGGAATGCTAATGCATTATGGCTCCGCACACGAAGATTTCGTCTGGGAGGTACGCTCTGCTCCAGGTGTCGTTGGGGCATTCGAGAAAGTGTACAACACACCTGACCTGATCGTGTCATTCGATGCTATCAATGTCTCTTTTCACGATCGCTCAGATTGGCCCGCCAATGTTCCATGGCCGCATCAAGATCAAGATCCAGATAAGCCTGGCTTCAGGTGTTTGCAAGGACTGGTGAACCTTCAGCCATGCGGACCTGATGACGGTGGACTCATCGCTTGTCGTGGAGCTCATCTGCTAAGCGAGGAATTCCATATCGCGATGAAGGACGAGAAGAGAATCCATCAGTGGACAGCGGAGTGGTACGGTTTCACCGACGCTGGTATGAAATGGCTCGCAGACCATGGCTGCACATGGGAGAAAGTATGTGCTGAGCCTGGAGATCTGATCCTTTGGGACTCGAGGACTCCACACTATAATGTAAGCCCCGGCAATGGAAGTAAGCAGGACAGGATGGCAGTGTATACATGTTATATGCCTGTTGCGAATGCATCACAGGAGGACCTGCTGAGGAAGAAAGATGCGTGGGACAGGAGGGTTGGTACAACGCACTGGCCGAACGCGCAGTTTTTGGGAAGCAATACTGCGATGAGGGGTGAGGATTTGAATGGGGTCGTGAGACTGGCGCCTGTAAAGGAGCCGGTGATGAGCGAAAGAGCTTTCAAGCTGACAGGGATTCCGTATATCAAGGTGTAAATAGGAACGCTCTCCTGTGAGGGCTTCATCTTCATTAGAATCCCGGGAAAACAATTTTGTATTTTTCATGCTTGCTATCACTACTCTCTGTCTCTGCCTCCCTCTTTTAGGGATTTATCCGTTCCCTCTCACAACTTCGAGGCCGACGTCCATCTATAACTAACCTCTTTTCCCAAGGCACCTTGCGTGAATTAAGAAAGCATCGTGTCATCACTCATGTCTATCCCAGCGCCGTCCTCCTGCAAAAAATTCCATGGGTCGTCCAAGACGAAACCTCCAAAAACATTATTCCAATCTCCAAAACCTCCCGGTGTGGCAGGTGCCCAATGATCTTGATAAGTTTCCAATCTTGTAACCGCCATCTCCGATGGTTGTTTCCTGTAAACGTGTTCAGATGATAGATTCGTCGAGTTAGAACCTGGATCGGCATCTCGTCGAACAATCTCTTCGTGAATCTGTTGTTGAAGAATTGTGATTGCTAGACAGAAATCAACAACATTTAATCATAGGATTGGAAGTAAGGAACTTACCTTCGACGAATTTAGGGTGCTGCCTTTTCTCGAGTCAGTAATGTGTCTTGGATTTGGAAAGAACGAAGACCTACCCAGACTGCAAATATTGCGATTCAACGAATTTTGACAAAGCAGTCATTAACTGCCATCCTATCAGTACACGCGGAACCTAGCTTTACCGAATATTACTATATCGCAACTGACCTCAAGATCTGCTCGATTCCTTCGTTCACCCACATCTTTCATGATATGACATCCCAAAATCATCAAAGCAATCATTGGCCCCGTTGGACCCAGTATCATAGAATTAGCCTTCTCATCTACTTGACGAAGTATCAAATCGGCAATTCTGCGAGCAGAGTTTATCAAAATGAATTCGCTACTGCGTAATCGAGCACGAGATGCATTGTCGAGACACAAATGCTCGACTTTCGATTTGTATGTGCCAGGTTCTACGAGGAGAGAGGCTTGATGGACGATGATTAAACTGTGAAGGATTAGTGAGATGCAGTATTTTGGTCTCAAGAAGCTTCTTACGTTTGAAAGTAACTCACAGCTAAGAATGTCGCGAAGTGAAGATCTTTCAATGGGCAGAGCAAATCAAGGGTCGGTCTTGATCCGTGTCAGCTTTCACCCACATCTCAATATGTCCATCACAAACGAACCTGATCTCCTCGGGTTCAATTGCTGCAGCCCAATGACACAACTCGCGATCAATGTCTCCAATATCTCTCAGTAAATCTCCTGCATTTCTTAATTCTTGTGGCCTTGCATAGAGTGCATCATATAAGCGACTTTGAATTCGACATAGTTTTACCCATTGCCCGAAAAAGTCTGAGTCGTGGACTGTCGATGACCTGGGTAAAGCCTGATGACAATTTATTTCACGAATGAAAATTGGACGTCCGATTTCCAGCCCGAAGTTTTGCTCCAAGCAAAAACACACCCACCAGCACCTTGTAGATACATCGGTGTCGTCTTCGGATGAGAGTTGCTCACCGTGAATGGTGGTTGTCTCGATCACACTTGAGTGGTTGATACCGAGAGATTGAGCGATACGGATTGCTTGAGCTAGAGACTGTCCTCCACAGCCATCCTTATTACGAGCTTTGAGTGTGACTGTCAAGAGGAGGAGTGCCTGGACAGATGCTAGATATGGGACCGAGATTAAATACGTCCAGAGTTTGAACGCGCCGGTTAGATATATGAGGCCAGCAGGTGTGTAACTGCCAGCACTCTCATCTGCACCAAGCGCAAAAACGCAATATGCTGCGGCAAGAATCGGAACTTGATCTTGATGCAAACTGTTGATATCCTGGGTCTCAATCTTTTCCAAGTCGCTCAGAAAGCTAGGTGGGTCAAGGATCGGTAAGATTGGATGAATACGCTCGAAGAAAGTTTTCAAGTAGAGATTCCGCTCAGGCAAAGAAGGTATGGATGGTAAGTTTTGTGAGTCCCCTAGCTGCGGCAAGGGAAACTCCTCGGCGTGCTGCATCCCATAAACAAATCGAGGCCCAATCCTTTCCATTCCTCTATACTCAAAATAATGGTCCAAGTATTTGGAGAGCGATTGAAGAGTTCCCCCTCCGATAAACTTCCGTTTATGTTGAGTTGTCTTATTGATAATCATTTCCCGGTTATACGAGTACAGCCTCTGATCGGTTGTGTGCGCGTTCGCAGGTCGTGATACAAGTTCCAGTGCCATGGATCCTCCTCGACGAGTACCACGGTGTGCATCTTGTGACAGATGACCTTGAGGCGCTGGAGAAACCTCTGAGTACATGCCTCCATAGGATGGGGTACTGCCTGTGGACGAAGGGTGACTTTGCCCATGAAGCTGACTCCAACTCGTGTCTACAGAACTTTGCCACGTCTCGTCCCTAGGAGAGTCAAACGACTGGACAGTTTGAGCCGGTGATGCAGAGACTCCGTCTATAAAAATTGAAGACATCCCAGATAGTGCGCTCGTGGGTGTCTTGCTCGTGCGGCGTCGTACAAGCACATTTTCTTGAGTTCGAGGATCCGTAGTAATGCACTCTTCATTCCTTTCGCTACAATTGCGACATCGTGGCTGCGCTTCATCGCAACGAACTTTTCTCTTTCGGCATTGATTACACGCATTTGAAATGCGTTGTCTTTTCACGCTAGAACTTTGGGATTTCCGTGGCGGGGTTGGATATCGAGGGTCCATCTCCACCATCTTATTGATGGATCTCGATGCACACGGCAGCTCCTAGCCCTTTTCCTCCACAAGGGTCTAGTATACGCCAAATTGTTACTGTTGGTTATCAATTATCAATAAAAGCAAAGTGAAATGGCATATACATACAAGCAATGACAAGAGCTACAAGCCTCACAAACTTTTGCGGCACATATGTCGTATGCAGGCCCCATAATTTGTGCCGCGAGGATGCTGGAGACATTTCTCCTCGCAGCCCTGGCAAGACTTGTCGGACCCGGGGCCTGGGGGTATATATGCGTTTCGGCTTGCTTCCTAGTGGCCTTTGTCAGAGATCAAACCATAATAAGGTACCTCCGTATTCCTTTCATGCATGGGCGGAGGTAACAATGTACTTTGCTGAACGACTGGTGTGATGCTGTGATGCGAGCGCAAGGAGATGCATGTTGGTGCAAGGTTTAGTGCCATGTCTCTATTTGAAATCTTAAGCGAACCAATACCTGAATGGAATTTCATATCGAACGCTATTTCCTCAGGGAGGGAGAGATGACAGGCCTCAGGTATCAATTGTCTTTTGGTAGAGTATGCATTTGAGAAGGGACACCCTCAAGATCCAAAGGCATATGATAGGAAGTGAATTCGAAGTCCAGCGTTGTTCTTGAAAATTTACATATACGAGAGTGGCTCCCAGAAACGGAAATCGTTGCATGGCGTCTAAGTTTATGTCATCCAGCAGTGCGGATCGCGTTCTGTGATGTATGAAATCCACGAAAACCTCATTATTTAGCCACATGTATGGTCTCAGACGTGCTGAAATCTCTTCATGCTTCCATCACTGCTCTGATCCGCATCCAAGAACGTATCCCTTCCTCCAACAGTGTCAACTGATATATCCACGGTCCTAGTGACATCTATCCGTCCTGGGTGATCAAGTACATTGACCTCACTTTCACTGTCACCATTGGAAGTGCCCTTTCCTGCCCAGAATTTATTGTTGACCGTTGACTTCGTACCAAACTTGGTGTCGTGATCCGTTGCGCTCTGAAGCTCGAAAGCTTGGCTACGATCATGCACCTTAGTGCCCCTCGCATACGTGGTATTCTTTGCTCCTAGCGTGCGTGCGTTCGAAGAATGTCCGTTCGTGGAGAGCAAGCCCGGGAAGACTTGGTGAATCAGAGGCTTTATGGCGACGATTGAAACACAGAAGAGACCCTTGAAAACGTTATGATTACTGACAAGACTCGAAACAGAAGTAGCTTACGGTATTGACTTCAATAACACTCCATAGTGCAATGACGGTATCGTCCCCTTGGACAAATTAGCAAAGAGAAACAATCTAGCCATACTGCTGCGACATACATGATGGATCATGGCTGTTAGCCAAGGTTGCAACGAGTTGTGTGCGAACAATAGCGGCTATGATGACAAGCAGCGAGGTACTCATGATGGCCAACAATGCAATCTTCTGCTTCATTGGCATTCGAAGCCCCCTGTTTAAATTAACGAATATTTTTTCATCACTGCTGACCACTTACCAGATCCTTGGAACTGCGAAAACCAACAACATGGCGTCCCCGACAATGTTGCAGACACCAGTCGCATAAACAACCTTCAGTTCATCTACGGGACAATTGGGATCTGAGAGTGACCAAAAGTCTGACACCGGAGTGCATTGGAAGATGTGGACTAATAACAATGGTATGGTAAACAAGACAATGAAAACCATCATGCCATAGACTATATGTCTGCTTCTGCGCTCAGTGAAAACACGAAGATAGAAGAAGCAAATACCAAACTTGGTTCCGCTCAGAACAAGTTGATAAATGAGCCGGATGGTGTAAGCCAAAATATCCTGTGGAACGACATCTGCAAGAGTCAAAGTCTGGATATGGCGACCAGCCCCATATCTAGCCACTTCACAATCAAGTATTGATAGAACAATTGACCCAAGCTGATAGAATATGTGAGAATGCTGCTTTCAAATTTCCAAGACAGGTACACACCCAAGACACTGTGATGAAGGTGTCGTCAATACCCCATACTTTTAGAATTATTGCCCTCGCGTAGATTCGAGCCAGTACAAAGACCGATGCAATTGCTAATGGCACAATGCATCCCAACTACAGTTTCATAATCAGTCATCGTCATAGTCGTAAGAAGCGAATACTGGGGACGAATGCGGCGTACCAGATATTCGGTGACTCGACTTTCGGCCAAAAAAGCTGCGGTGGGAGCTGTTTCTGAAGACTTTCGTTAATTAGTATTTGCCTACAGACTTCAAAGTCATTAGATCAACTCACGTATGACATGCCGTAAAGAATGGACAGAGAAGTGCACAGATGACAAAGGAGCTTGTAGATTTGTGGTTGCTTTTTTGCTTCTGGAATGAGAGAAGATGTTTAGAAAGTTGGTAAGAAGGTCCAACCACACTTGTCCCATCCGATCAGGAAGCCTTCCTCGTGCACTAATAGCTCCAGCAGCATGATCTTGTTCGTATGAGATGGAGCATCAAGGTGCGGACGGAAGCTGTGCCGCACAAATATCACCATGTTCCGTTTACAGCATGCGATTCCAAAACAGAGCTTGAAGTTAATCTCCAAGTGACTTTAAGGGGGTTCAGGCTCGCTCGAAAATCGATATCCTACCCAACTAGGCTGTTCTCTCCATTCCATCTTCGGAGCAAGATCTTTCGGTTCGGCTTAGAACCTGTCGCTTTTATCGTCTCTCAGAATGGACTCATATCTTGAGAATGATAGCTCTCCTCAAATCCCCGGATCGTTGCAAGTACTTACCTTCTTATCAATCTTGCCGAAAGAGCTCATTGAATGTCAAATCACTGTTGTCCGGCGGATCCTTTCATTTCACATGGCAATGGATAACCGAGCCTGCTTTTCAAACATGACCAAGGAAGTCCATTTCCATGGCTGTAGATTAACCTCAGTTTCTGTTGCATTTTGAAGAACATTTAACCACGACGTGGGGAAAAGCCCAGCAATGCCGTTATCTGCAGTAATGTAATGCATCTCAAGCGAACAGGAAGCGAACCCTAGTGTCGATCCTCCGAGCTTGCAAACTTTCCAATTGCATCCGACCCTGTCCACCTCGGAGGTATGCAGCCGGGTGAAAGCAAATTCTTCACAGCCTGCAAATCATGATCGTAGAAGTGCTCAGGCTTGGTTCGGTTCGGTTCGGTTCACCTCGCTGAGGAAGAGCTTGGCAGGCAGGCTTGATACCGGCCCCACCATCCAATAATCCCCCAGCACCTGGAGCTTGCGTCCGTAGCGAGAAGGAAGCTTTGATGAAGTATACCTTAATTGTACCAAGAACGAGTTCATTCTTCGGATATATAGCTTCTCACTGACGCTTCTTCCAACAATCCAAACATCCAGTCGCTCTTTTAACACATTCATTTTATCCTTAATCAGTGACCTCATTGAGTCAAGCAGCAGAATGTCGGATGCCGCTGAGGTCAAAAGGGAGGAATTTCCTAGTAGTGCAACAAGTGCAATGGAGCCTGTTGAATCGGTAGAGAATGAGAAGACCAACACATTCGTCAGTGAGGGCGAGACAGGGGAAGTCAACCACGTCAGTGGAGATGCTGCTCTTGTCAGCGGGGAAGGCATTATTCGTAGATTACCAATCCCATCCAGTGATCCTAATGATCCTTTGAACTGGTCCAAGGGAATGAAATTGGGCGTCATTGTGAGCAGTTGTTGGTTCGGTGAGTACTCCGATCTAAAGAGCAAGATCCTTCTCTGACAGTGTTAGCAACAATGTCTCTAGCACTCATTGGAGGACTTGGTGCAATTTTGGGCGGGTTTTTTGGGTTGTACTTGCCTCAAGGAGTTACGGTGGAGAAAATCGTCCTATTATTGACTCTACCATCCTTCTTCACTGGAATTGGTGAGCCGACCTGGTCTTCAAAAGCAGTACTTCAAGCTAACACTCACAGGAAACTATATCGTACTGCCATTTGCTCTAGCATATGGACGACGACCCGCGCTCCTAGTAGCTGCAACAGTCCTGACATTTTCTACTGTTGGAGCAGCATGTCAAAACAGCTACTCGGGTCATCTCACCGCCAGAATTTTCCAAGGTCTAAGCTCTGGTGCAACTGAATCCGTAAGCTTATGAGCACACATTGTGTGAGATTCCAAAACTAAATTAAATGTAGCTTCTGCCGCTCATGCTCACCGAGATCACCTTCATGCATCAACGGGCTTTCGTCTTCGGAGCATATTGGTCTACACAAACAGCTATGAGCAGTCTCCTGAACACAGCTAGCTCGTATGAGGCTACCATCACTTGGAGATGGTATTATGTAAGTTGATCCTCTAGCCGAGTTACCTGTGGTTTTCCTCCAAGCTGACCACATTCTAGGGCGTCTTTGCCATCACAGCCGGCGTCGGATTGATCATGGCAATTTTCCTCTCCTTCGAGACTCGTTATATCCGACCAGCAGCTAGTATTGATGGCCAAATTATCGTTACCGATCACTACGGTGTAACACGAGTTTTAGATGAGGACGAGGGACGACAGTACCTTGAAAGCCAAGGAGAATTCTTGAGCAGTAACAACGATGGCACACCTCAAGTGATGAAGACCTACGCGCAACAGTTGAACCCATGGCCAGGAATGACCCCAAATGCTGGCTCTATTGTCATACACAGTTACAAAGCAATGATTGAGGCCCTGACTTGTCCTGGAATTTGGTTCGCCATTCTTGCGCCCTCGATCACTCTTGGAGTCGCTGTCGCTATCGGTCTGACTTACAACGCCGTCCTTGAGAACAACTATGGATGGCCGGCCAAGAACATTGGTCTCATCAACCTTGCCCCAATCCCGGCTTCCTACCTTGCTCTTCTTTTTGCCGGTTATGGAGGTGACAAGATCACTCTGTTCATGGCCAAGCGAAACGGAGGAATCGCGAAGCCTGAGTATCGTCTTATCCCACTGATCTTCCCATTCATCACGGGTATTGCTGGCATTTTGATTTACTCCTACACTGCGGACAACAAATCTCACAACCTCTCATGGGCTGGACCTGTCATGGGCTGGGGAATCTACGAATTTGCATTTGTTTGCACCCTCATCACTTCGACATCGTTTGCCGCTGAGGTTTGGCCAAAGAATCCCGGGCCAGCTCTTGTCGTCGTCCTTGGATCGAAGAACATATTCGCTTTTGGTATCTCATACGCTTTGACTCCAATGGTCAACGAGCATGGTTATACCTGGGCCTTTGGCATCCTCACTGGGTGTTTCGCTGGCGTCTTCTTGCTCGGTATTCCTGTTTATTTCTTGAACCCGATGTGGCGCAAATGGAACTCGGGAAGGGAGAAGACGGAGAAGGAGAGGATGATCGAAAGTCGCTCCAGCTAGACTGGTCAGATGCATATATTCCAAAGACAAAACCTGTAGGTGACATAATTCTGGGTTTACATTCCCAGCAGTAATTTAAGACGTCTCTCAAGTAGCTGCGGGCTTTGAGATCCCATTTTTCATAAATGAATGTGATCTTGACTTGTGAACATCTTGACGAGATCTCGGCTCACTTCTCATTCCAGCTTTGGTGTTTACCGTCCGTCGAAGGGAGGAGAATATTTCTGTAGCATGATGTTGGTGATATCTGAGGCTGAGCAGCTCGATCTTCATCTGGACCAACACCAGTATCACCTATATTGAAACAGGACAGTGATTGCCCATTGAACCAATACCAGTTCAATTACTCGTAGCCAGCTCATCTGGGCTTGATCACGCTCCTATGCACTTGACCTGCCCGCTAGGTAATCAGGTTATACAATACCATCAGATGGTTGTCGTGACTAAAGTCAACCGAATTGGTCCAATGACATGATTCAATCGTTAATTTTCAATCAATTGTCACCAAATTAGTAAAGAACTGAGGAGAAAATCCTCCATCATGTAGCCACGAAGCATGAAGCATGAAGCACGTAGCATTATGTTAGTAATACTTGGAATGACTGTGACTGGGAAATTCCCACTAGCCTCTTTGACCCCGCAATCTTGAAGATCTTGATGTTCTCGTAGGTTGTTCACTCAAAACTACATATCCCTTCTCATAGATTCCTCTCCTCTACCCACAAAGTAGGTATGTGACTATGAATACTCTCGAAAGTCAAGTCACGGATCTGAATTATCTCGTCGAGTCTCCAATTACTCCTGCTGCTGGAAGCATGAACATACACACGAACATGAATGGTCAACGCCAGCAGTCGGACAGTGCGGAGAGTCCCGCACCTGGACAGGATAGCGGAAAGAAGAGGAAAAGCAACGAAGATTCCGGTGCAAGCAATAGCAATAGCAATACGCATACTCGCGCAAAGAGGAATCGATATATCTCAATTGCTTGGTACGTTGGTGCATCTCCACGATGTCGTGCAACAGAATCTTGTCCACCAAAGCTCTAATCGTCACAAAAAATGCTAACAACGGTGTAGCAATGAATGTAAACGGCGCAAGATCAAGTGCAATGGAAACACACCTTGCCAGAGATGTGGGAACCTCAGTCTCGAGTGCCAATACGCCCCAAATTGTTGTACGAATGGCTTCAAGGAATCGGAGGAGTTCCGCCAGATGAATGCGCATCTTGCCTCCTTGCAGGAGCAGGTTGATACTCTATACGCGAACCTCAATGCTCTTCGAGCAGGAGGAGATGGAATGTCTTTTGTGCCACCTTCAGAGAGGTCGATGTCTGTCTCTCAAGCCGCGCCCATATCGCCCGTCGCTCGATACCGTCCAGTACCAAGGCATCCTAGTTTTCGTGGGCCGACCAGCTCAGCTTTCAGCCTTGATGTTGCAAAGAACACCCTCCATAACATGGGATACCAAGGGCTAGGAGATGAAGGGATGATAACTCAGGATGCTACACCTATAGCTTCTCCTCCTCCAACCTCAGCACCGGCCCTTCTTCCAAATGGCAATACAGGCAGAGATCCTCTGTGGTCTGTTTCAAAAGATGAAATGACACGCTTGTGTCGAGTGTACGAAGAAGAAATGGGAATTATGTACCCGGTTGTGGACATTGAGCGCGTGATTGTTCATGGGCGAAATCTATATGAATTCCTTGATGCAACATACCGCAATGGATTAGCAACCAGTTCTCCAGGGAAAGGAATTAATGATGAGGACTCGCTCGTACTTAAGATGGTGATGGCATGTGCGACTGTAACTGAGGGAGCTGGACAAAGTGAAATCGCATACCGTTTGTTCGAGAGTGCGCGAGAGGCTGCGGATAGGAAACTACATAGTGAGGTGGTAGACTTGAAAGATTTTCCATTCCTGGTCCTTGTGGTAAGTCTTTTGCTCTTTTTGTTTTCTGTTACCATTCCATCATGTGGATGTGCCTCGAGCTAGCGGCTCTTGTTCTGAATATGCAAATTGTTGGATGTCAATTATCCGAGCAAGTTAAATACAGAAGTGAGGATGGTTGTAAACCTTCTCTACCTTTTATGCAGCGAAAGTCACCGAAAATGTTTTTGATGAGGATTAAATTTTAAATCAATTCTAGAGCAAAAAATGCCGAGTGGCCTTGTTTTGCCCAAAGAAGTTAATGAAGCCAAGAATGAGAATTGTTCCTGCAAGCGGAATTCGAATCCGCGTCTCCTGCTACCTTTGATGTTATTAGATTCACAAATGTGTTGCTAACTCGGCGGACTGCTAAATAATATTGCCAAATACTTGATTCGTTTCGAGACGAGATGACTTCGTTTAACATCTATAGGATGACTAGCTGACTAATATCCAAATTCTAGGCAATATATCACTTTCACTGTGATGAAGAGGCATTGGCGTGGCGTATCATAGGCCAAGTCTGTCGAATGAGCATTGAACTTGGGCTTCACCGACGAGAATCACTTTTCAGGGTAGTTACGGATGAAGCTGAACGCTCAGCTGCCATCAAGCTTTTCTGGTCTATCTACGTCCTCGATCGTCGGTGGAGTTTTGGAACCGGTATGCCATTTGCACTTCAAGATGCAGACATCGATCCCACCTTACCTGAACCCGTAAGTCGTTCTTTCTTGCCAAGAAACATAAACTTACACTTTGTAGGATTCTAGTGTACCATATCTGAACGCGATGATTATCTACTCTCGCATTGGCTCCAAAGTCTGGCGTTCAATCAATTACTTCTCTCCCATTCCCTCTCCAGCCCTCAATATCGAAGAGATTGGCTACCTAGACTATCAAATCATTCAATGGCAAAAGTCGATCCCTCCTGAACTCCAGTTACCTACATCGTCCTCCCCTCAAACATCCTCACGAGCCATCCACCGCCTCCAGATTCTGCTCTACCTACGAGCCAACCAAATGCGTATCTTGATCTACCGTCCAGTCCTTCACTCCGCCTCCTCGATCCAAGAGAACCTCAATTTCGCTAGCACGGTGGTCGAGCTTGCTCGTGATACAATACGAGCACTCACGCACCTCAACCAAACGAGCGACATCTACCGCGTGCAGCAGGTATGCTTCAACTACTTCCTCATTTCAGCCCTCGCAGTCATCTTCCTCGCATCGTGCCACGCACCAGTGCATTTCTCTTCCATCTGTCGCGATGAATTCTACATGGCACTCGACCTCGTCAAAGGGTTCAGCACCAAATCATTCGTCTCCAAGCGCTTGTGGAAAACTATCAAAGGCCTCAAGGAAGTAGGACCAAAGTTAGGATTGAACCCAGATATACCTGATGATCCGCACTCGAGCGCCGCGCTCGCGATGGCGGGGTTAGCTGGCCACGAGATCAGTAATTTGGGATATGGGGATGGTTTGGGAGGGGTGGGAATGAATGGGACAGGGAATGGTACAGGTACTGCTACGGGAAATAGCCCCATGAATGGGTTTCAAATGAGCCATGAGATGACGAATTTATTCGAGGCTGCACTGGGCAGCGTGGGTATGAGTGGGAATGGAAGTGTGAGTGCCAGTGGGGTCTACACGCCGATGGGAGGGGAATCGAATGGGGATCTAGCAGGACATGGGGGGAGTGGGATGTTTGGTGGGGATGAGGAGCTTTATCGGCAGTTGAAGGATTTGTTTTGAGCTTGGGAGAAGCTTGCATGCAGTGGTGGGGTATTTATATAGCTTAGGGATCGTAATGGTGTGCATATGATAATAATACAAAGCATAAAAGCCTGAGTGAAAGATCAGAGTGAGAAAAATGTTTCAATTTGCACGCAGGTCCGGACGAGAGGGGTTATGTGACGATGTGAATTCAGGGCCTGGCCTTCTCTGGTTATTACATGTGTGTTTTTCGGTGCTATGTTCCAACTTTTGGTTCCAAATCAGAAGGAAACTCTGATTTGGAAAGCCTCACACTCCCATCATAACCGCCAAGCACTTTCAATCCTCCCCCTACACTCCCCAAATCCCACTCTCTCACCCTCCTCCCCACAGCTACCTCGAATTACAATCTCATCCCCATCCCTCAAGAAGGTCCTGACCTCCATGCCGGCCAACATGATCTCCTTCTTCCCACCCTCGCTCATCTCCAGCAAACTACCAAGGTCGTTCCCCTGCCCATCTTCATTTTTGCCACTAATTGTGCCTGAACCCAGTAAATCGCCTGTTTGTAAGGGACAGCCACCAATGGAGTGATGCGCTATCATTTGTGGAAACGACCACAGTAAATTTGACCCATTGGCTTTGGAAATGGTGGTGGTTGCTGAGTCTGGCCCTGGCGTGTTGATGTCGACTTCTAGATTGATGTTATACACTGTATCTTCCCTTCCTTCTTGCAAATATGGAAGGATGGTAGTTGAGTTAGGGAGCTTGTTCGCCCGGAACGGCTCCAAAGCATCAGCCAGCACAACCCACGGACTGATACTCGACGCGAAATTCTTCGAATTAAACGGTCCTAACGGAACGTATTCCCATTTCTGGATATCCCTCGCAGACCAATCGTTCAACAATACATATCCAAACACATGTTTTTCTGCTTCGGATATCGGAATATGACGCCCCATGGTATTTGGGGTGCATATGAAGCAACCGAGCTCGAGCTCAATGTCCAGTTGTCGACAGGGCGCAAGGGAGGGGACAGATGGCGAAGCTGAGGGATCAATGAGGATTTGCCCATTCGGTCGCGTTATGGGTGTCCCGGAGACAACGATGCTGGAGGCACGGCCATGGTAGCCAATGGGGATATGGGTGTAGTTTGGTTGAAGGGCATTGGAAGGCCCGCGGAACATGGATCTGGAGCGAAGACAAACAGTTAGATGTGTATCTTAGAAGAGGCAAACTGGGGCAAATCCACATACCCGACATTGAAAGCGTGATTGATACCTGCGTAGAAATCGGTGTAGTCCCCAATTTGCATGGGCAAATGGCATTTTGTGTCTTCCTTCTTTAGCAGGCTCTTCGCTCTCAAGTCCGTGTTGTCTTTGAGCACCTCGCCGTATATCGTGTCCTCCTTGAACACTTCTTGTATATATTCCCTGACATCTTTGTGTGTGTCTCTGCCTAATGCTGCAAAGGCATTCAATGTTGGTTGTGTAAAGACATCAAGATGCTGTGTTATGGATGGGAGGGCAGAGAAGCCATTGGAGGACGAGAAGGCGAGTAAATCCAAAACATGATCACCTATGGCAATGGCCGGTCTTTTCCTCTCTCGTGATTCTCGCGATGTGATGATACCAAAAGGAAGGTTGTATAAAGAAAAATCGCTAGATGGGGGGATTGGGAGCCAGGATGGGATAGGTGCCATTCTTGCCGTGCTCAAAGCTCGAGAGGTGATTCGCAGATGCAATCTTGACACTAAAAGTTGTGATATAGGACGATAGATGGTTTTTTACCATTTATTTTTGCTTGTTCGAACTGGATACAACCAAAATGAAGCTATTCAGACATTTGTTGATGTCGTCGGTCGAAACTCAAGCTTCTGGCGGGGTGTGCGGTGCCATTCCGCGTTGAATTCATCCCTTGACCCTCGCTAAGGGTTCTCCATCATTCCCCGCCGTTAGGAGGATCCGCCTTCATTGTCTCAAGCTGTTTCTGCTTTCTGTCCTCCTCAGTCTCGGTGTAAGCGAGACCCCTTTGATCTACATTGTTCGTCATCTTACATTTAGGCGGAATAAAAACCGCGAAACAATTCTTCGAGATTGTGGGGTACATGGAAACTATGCCCTTTTCAGTGGGAATGAGGTACAGCGAAGCTTGACCTCGAGCTAGAGATGCGGAAAGAGGGAGAACTTTGAAAAGACCCAATATCAAGCTTGGGATTACAACCTTTGTGAAATACTGACCTAGCTTCCTGGTTTATATACTTGACTTCTTGTGATCTATCCCTTGATACTGATTTGTCTGATTTTTTTATAACTAACTTCCAAAAGATCATCGGTACCAAAGTCATCATGACCTTTCAAACCACAGGCCTCATCCTCATCGCCCTGGGATACCTCCTCATCAGATATTTCAACAAGACAGATACTGCCAAGGTGAAAGGTATCCCAGAGATACCAGGATATCCTATATTCGGGAGTCTACTTGAGTTTGGGAGCAGTCATGCAAAAGTAGCTGGGAGACTTGCTGAAAAGTACGGCCCGGTATTTCAAGTTCGACTTGGAAATAGAGTATATCTTCAAGATTCCTCAAAGATAACCAACTAACAATGCCAGCGCATCATATTCGCAAACACATTTGATTCAATCAGACATCTTTGGATCACCAATCAATCAGCTCTCATCTCTCGCCCTACACTTCATACATTCCACACAGTCGTTTCCTCATCTCAAGGTTTCACAATTGGTACTTCGCCATGGGACGAAAGTTGTAAGCAGCGTCGGAAAGCAGCTGCTACCGCCCTCAACCGTCCGGCTGTACAGAGCTATATGCCAATCATTGATCTCGAGTCCAATGTCTCGATCAAGGAAATTCTCAATGACACAGAACACGGCAAGAAAGACATTGATCCCATCTCATACTTCCAGAGATATGCACTCAACACTTCACTTACTTTGAACTATGGCTCTCGACTTGATCCTGCAGTTGAAGGTGATTTGTTGCAGGAAATTTGTGATGTTGAAAGGGCAATCAGCAATTTCAGATCTACCAGTCACAACTGGCAAGACTACATTCCTCTGCTTCGCCTTCTACCAAAGAGCAGCACTGATGCGGATTTGTGGCGTCAAAGGAGAGACAAGTACTTGAACTTCCTGTTGAGTAAATTGAAGAAGCAAATTGCGGACGGGAGCGATAAACCTTGCATCACAGGGAACATTTTGAAAGATCCAGAGGCGAAATTGAACGAGAGTGAGTTCTGGTACTATAACCATTGAGTCTAGCTGACAAGAGAAAGACGAAATTAAATCCATTTGCCTTACCATGGTGTCTGCCGGACTTGATACAGTACCTGGCAACCTCATCATGGGCATTGCATACCTGTCGTCGCCACATGGACAAGAAATTCAAAAACGCGCATACAAGGAGATCATGGAAGTTTACCCCGATGGAGATGCATGGGAGAAGTGTATCATCGAGGAGAAAGTGCCGTATGTGACTGCATTTGTGCGAGAAGTGCTCCGTTTCTTCACTGTCATCCCAATTTGCTTGCCACGAACGAGTATAAAAGATATCAAGTACGAGGATGCTGTGATTCCAGCTGGCACAACATTTTATATGGTACTTCTTCTCCCTTTGATCCTCTTTTAAACTAGCTAATCCACTTTAGAACGCTTGGGCAGGCGACTACGACCCAGTCCATTTCAAGGACCCGAACACATTTTCCGTCGACAGGTACCTGGATAACCTTGAAGGCTCAGGTGGAACACCTCATTTTGCCTATGGCGCTGGGTCACGCATGTGTGCCGGCTCACACCTCGCTAATCGTGAACTCTTCACTGCATTCATCAGACTCATCACTGCTTTCGAAATCCAGCCACCGAAAGATGGCAAAGATCTCCCGATCTTGGATGCGCTA
This sequence comes from Margaritispora aquatica, assembly GCA_007644065.1. Taxonomy (NCBI): domain Eukaryota; kingdom Fungi; phylum Ascomycota; class Leotiomycetes; order Helotiales; family Discinellaceae; genus Margaritispora; species Margaritispora aquatica. Next base: position 3,118,314 of record VJWN01000007.1, on the reverse strand, counting down.
GAGTGTAATGCTATTCCGACAGGATTGACAACTGATCCGAAACCGTTCAAATGTGGATTTGGGGTCAGAGATGAGGGGCTGCTGAAGAAATGGATGGGGAAAAGTGAGGAACGGACTAAGGACCTGTGATTGTTGGATTGAGTTCGTAGATGTGGGTGGATTTCAAGATGTATGTTGAATTCACTCTTGATCTTTGAGGTCTTTATGTATATGTATGCTTGCGCTGCTGCAATTTCAAACACCATAAAAAACCAAGAGCTCGGAATTTTGCAGCATAACAGGCTTTTCGTGTCTGTATATTTCATGATGAGCAATACGTTATAGCTTCTTCAACAGAACAGTAGTTTCAATCTGAAGTAAATACATAGCTTTAGTACAATGGATCTTCTAGCTATTCAACCATTTTTTCCACTTCAACATACCTAGATTTCAATTGCTTGATCAGTTTCACTGCCAACCTTGTTTTGGCAATCATCTCTCAGACCAGCTACTGTCCACTGCCATTGATGTTATATTGAAGCTCAAAGTAAACGCAAAAAGAGATAATGCCTATGTAGTTCAATCAAAGGGGGACAAGGGTGACTCATGGTATTGGCCATATCTGCAATTTTTCATTCCTACTGATCTTCTTCATATTACAGCGAATTGTGTTATCGATCGTACAGCGGTGCTACACTTGTCGAATCATAGCTCACCTTGAATTGCTACAGCGATACTATCCTTGGTCAGACACACACGAATTCGACAAATCTTGTTTTCAGCCACAACCAACTTGCTCCTTCTAAAACCCATGACAATAAACTCTCGCCCAGCTCAATAGCCAAACCCAAAACCTTGCCAAATATAGCAAACTAATATATCTCCCATTTCAACCATTGGATTATTGTGCCATGAAGGCTGCGTGACATATGTGGCAGTGAGTCCTGCTTGGGAAGCAACCCCGAAGGTTACCCCTGAAACTGCATTCGGCTAATTTGTAGCGAGGACTGATTGGACGCCTTGTACTGCAATAACGCTTGCACTTCCATCGATTCACGATAGGTCTTGGGCACACAACTTGTAGTGAGTGCTTCGAAGGAAGCTTGGTATTTGCATGGTGTAGGTGTTAAAGGCTGAAGGCTCCCACGAGATGGTGGTGAAACATTTACGAGATGTGGAGATAATCTCAACCTATTTGAACGAGGTCTTCAATATGAGGACATTTAGACGCTGCTTTGGAGCAGTGATCGCTCTTTTAGCATTTAAAGTTTTAGGAGCCAGTGAGTCACAAGTCTGATGGTTTTCTCCTTCACTAAACTGAGATCTCATAGCCCGATATTCAAATTCAACGACTACATTTACAGCCAGCTTACCATCGTCTTCTTCCTCCTCATCAGTTCACTATTGTGCTTGTTTCTTGGATGGCATTACAGATAAATATATATGGTACGACGAGGTGTTTACTACTGTCGGACCAACAATAGTATACACCATCGATAAGGACACACACCAGACCCTTGGCTCCTCGGTGTTCTACAACAATGGCACCTCTGCCCTACAATCCGCGAGCGTGCCCGACGCACTCCTTAGCAGTGGCGGGGTCCAAATCTACACGCTCGATACTTCTGAGATGACGTAGGCTACCAAGCATAGTTAGCTAAGTGTTTAACGACACACAAGATTTGAACAATATAACTGACTCCAAAATCCGTACAGTTTAATATCTACACAAAGCATCTGGTTCAACTTCATAATGTACCTCTTCACTCAGGTTCCGGCCACTATCTCTGAGCATGTCACCACCGAATGTCCTATGCGGTGGGATCGCGCAGCGTACGAGGGGCGCTCAAATTTCGTTTGGTATATTACAACCATCGTAAAGTTCAACCATACCGATATGACCGCCTTCAACAATGCCATCGAGACAGAAGCGCAGTCTGGTGCATCAGCGTTGCAGTCACAATTACAGTCGATTTATGATGTTTCATGCCAACTGATGTTTGCGGGTGTAGGATCGCTGAAGGTTGGAGTTTCGATCATGACGTCCTCGGCTACAGTTTATGTGGCTGGGAGGGAGGTGATTACTACTACAAGTTTAGGTGGAAGTTCGGACAGTGGTAGTGTAACTGCGACTTCGACGCCTGCATTACCAGCTTTGACTCCGTCTGTTTTACCACCGACATCGACTCCCACTCCAACACCGCCAGTAGCGACGAGCTCGTCAAGTCTTGTGGGTGGTGGAGGAGGAGGAGGAAATACCTACACTTCAGCGAGCCCTGAAAGCAATGTCAACATTCCCAAGCCAGCCACAACTATCGTAACCTATGCCCAGTCTTCAAGTATCACGGTAGTCATCCTTCCTTCGAGCTCTGGGTATATTGTTGGCACCACAACAATCTCTAATGGCGGCCCGGCAGCGACTCAAAACGGCGCGGTGTTTACTGCAGATGATTCGGGACTTAAGCTTGTCCCTTCACCTGGCAGCGCGTCGAGCGCATTGAACTTAATTAGTCAGGATATAGCGAGTTTGACCCGTAGCGAGGTCAATTCTGCCAAGCCAATTACGACCATCTTGACCTATGGCCCATCTTCGAGCATCACAGTTGTCATTCTTCCCTCTAGCTTAGGCTATGTCATTGGCAGCACCACACTCACAGCTGGAGGTCCTGCAGCGACCTACAATGGTGCAGTGTTCACGGCTGACGCTGGTGGTCTTGAGCTCGTCCCTTCCCCTGGTGGATCTACCACGACAACTAACTTGATTGCCGAGGTTATCGCAAGTATCATTGGTATCTTGCCTACCTCTACACCGATAATTACGATCGGCACAAACGTATTCACGATCTCGTCTGTGTCATCGGGTGTTGTTGTAGGAGGACAAACGCTGGTATCTAGCAGCGTGATAACAGTGGCAGGACAGACTCTGAGCCTCTCTGGTGGTTCGGTGGTAGTTATGACTGCGACGCCGAAGTACAGCGGTGTGGTGTCGAGCACGACGATTTCAGGGTCTGTTGTGATATTGGTTGGTGAACAGACCTTGACAAGCGGAGGACTTGTTACTGTCAGCGGACAGACTTTGAGTTTTATTTCTGGCAGCGTAGTGGTAGTCAGCAAAACCTCATCATCAACAAATAAGGGAAGTGTGACTTCAGGTACTCCATTGCAGATCACGGGTGCTGTGGCCAAGAAAGAAGTCGGTGATGCTTGGAAGATAATCGTTTATATTCTGGCAGTGATGGTGCTGGAAGGTTAATCGGACGCATGAAGACAATAGATGTAATTAATGATAGCCTAATGAGAGAAGTTGGAGGTAAGATTGAAAGCTGTGGTTTTGACAAGGCAGGTTTTCCTGAAATATGCATGTGCATTTCTTAGCGCTCAACCCCAATGAATACACCAAAAAGGAATCGAAGATGTGAACAATATACCTCGAGACCAACCTTGATGGCGGTCTTGCATGACCAGTATTTATTCGCTTTTGATGAATTGTAAGAGCAGAGATTGCTTTACGATTATGTTTAGCTACACTAGGAAATTTTTTAAAGGGCATAGGCTCCACTCTCGAGTCAGCTCCCTACTCTCGTCGTAAACCGTTGAGGTCATTAACCAATTCCAGTTGTGTCATCTTGACACATATACCAAAATCGGCGTTCATGTTCAGAAAAATACCGTGGTAAATTCAAAAACTGTTTATTGCTGCTAGGTGGAAAGGGTTTGCTAATAGTGAGAAAAAATGTACTGCGGGGTAATCGGCGGCTTTTAAGGTCTCCTGCGGTAGTTAGAAACCGTATAGAATGTGTCTTGTAGCTATAGCAGGGTGTGGGTGGATGTGCCATCAGTTGCGGTTCATTGGTGCGCAGATAGTAAACTCCTCTCACGTCAAGTTCTATGAAAATACGTCTGAGTATTACCAATTCTTCCACATTTGAAACGTGACCACATTCTCCACTGATGCTAGGAATTGACAATCTGTATTTCGAATTGCAATACTAAGCCTTATGAGGTCACTTACCCTCACTCCAAGGTCAGCTTAGGGCCCTGTAGACCCCTGTCAAATCAAAAGAGTATGATTCCCAGAGGCTAAACTTGGCCTCTTCTTGAGTGTCCAAATACTCCACCAGAGAGGCGCGAATGGGCTGGGGATGGGAAGAGCGTAAGCGCATGTTACTTGAAACCCAAACCATAACAGGAGGAGTAAATGAGACACTGGTCATGAGATAGATGTGTAGAATGTGCAAACCTGATCAAAGAGACGACAGTCCATTACCGATGATATATGCTCTTGCCAATCGCCATTTGCTGTCTGCGTATGCAGTGGCATACTGGCGCTACAAATCTTAGTTGGAGGATGGGTGAGTTCTTCATATACGCCCGCAGACAGAATTTCAGGTTGTGGGATGAGAAAATGAGAAAAGAGTGTGAAACTATCATCGCCGATGCTTGGGAGGTATGGAAAATGACGGTGTCCGACGAAGAAGAACTAACTTCGCGGTCACAGCAAACAAAATTGAATTGAGGTGAACGTCCAGTGTAAGGCACCCACAGAATAGTAATTTGTACTGCACATTCAATAGCAGAGCATCTTAAAGGTGACTACAGGTCTTGGGATACAGATCCCACTCCGGTTAATCCTACAACTTGAATGGTAACGACTTTAGCTCTAGTCACTAGTTTCAATGTCAATGAGTAAACCACCACAGCTTCGCGCATACAGAATTTTTGAAGCAGCAACAACCACGTCGCATATAACAAGCTCAACGTCACTTGTGGTTGTACTTGTTTCATCACCTTTGCATTCTCTTGAAGCACGAGAACTTATCGTCGAGAAGGAAATCAGATACAATCAGAATCGCGGGATCCTCGAGCCTAGTACCAGTATGTCAAGTTCTCTCAATACTGTATGGAAATCAGCAAAGTTCTTCCACGTATTCACTTAAGCTAATCTAAGCAATTGTGCAGATTATCGATGAATAGACAGACCTCGGATTCCCAGCTTGTACGATCACTCTGCCACCCAAAACCTAGAAACCTACTCCATACATCGAAAAGCCCTTTACAACTTACTTGTTGCAAAATGAACAAAAGAGGCCGGACTCTTCTCCCATCTGGGAGATCAATGCAGGTAGAAGCAGGAGCAGAAATGCTTGGATCAAATAACAACGAGGCCGAAGTAGCTATTGGAAACAAAAGAGTCAAACTCACCTCGAAAACACCACAACTATCACCTTTACCCTCACCACTACACTCAATAGTATCGAGCGTACTTGTTAGAGCTCCTGCCACACCCATGTCCTTAAACTTTTCTAATCCGTTCATTGCGCCTCCCATAAAGCGGCACAGCGTCCGAAATACGCATCGATACTTCCATCCCGCACGATACATCGAGGTTGGTGTGCAGAGAATGGGACGTGCTAAATCCAAGAGAAAAGTTGGAGATAGTTTCGGACATCCAAATCCAAAGCTCTATCCCGCAAGATATATTGAGATTGGAGGCGACGAGAGAGCAAGACGTGCTAAATTAAAGAATACGATGGAAGATGGTTTGATAGACGCTGTTGGTGATGCGATGAACCATTGGAATGCCACCTGCTCAGACCAAACACTATTTGAACCAAGCACCGACTACACGGCCAAAAATTCGGAGAACAAACCAGACGCGGCCACCAGCTTTCGAGAGTCTTTGCTGCTTTGGGAGCAATTTGACTATCGTTTGGGAGAAAGCGAGCTCGCAGACCGCATTTGCGACACCTTATGCTTGGACTTCCTGCCACCGATTGATATATTTGATGTCGAGAAGTTTAAGAGAAATAGAGCATATCAGCACCCCATGCATCCTGATAACTCGGCATATGCGGCTGGTCGAATTGAGGAATTGGAGCTCTTCAGGAATCCTGGAAGCGATCAGGGGCCAAAATTCAATAAGCCGGCATTTTATGTCGCTGCTCAACTGGGCTTTTTGGAATTCCGGGACATTGATGAGCTAACCTCGCAACTCTGTGTTTGTAAGTGGCTCTTTTGCAAAATGAAGGAACCTGCTAACACGCCGATGTAGTGAAAAAGGCTGCAGAATCTCGATGGAAGTGACTTGTCGAATGCGCCCAGGTGCAAATCAATGGTGACCAGTCGCACATGCAACTCAGTCAACAATGGAATACCTATGCTGCAATGCCTCGATCTGGATCATAGTTCGTGGTTGATTTGCTTGGTTACCGGAATTGTTGGGTATCTCTTCCAATTCTTAGATTTAGGTTTAGCTGATGTTGTTCGCACTATGTTACATAGTAGTACGTGTTGAAAAGAACGAACGAAATGTTGGCAATGCAGAATATGATGCTATTTACCTTATTCGTTACGCAACAAAATATAGTATATCGCAGTACAATTATTAGAACCATACCTCGTAATGGCTTGCTCAATAACAACAAGTTCGAAATCTCGAGATTTCCTAAATCTAATGACAGGTGATGCTTCCCGATGGCGCATTTGTGCATTTCGTATGTTCATCTCAACACGTTTTACTCAATCATACACCCACAGAAAGGTAATCTAGCTTTAGTGATAGCGCCGCTGATCACTTGCATGGTGAGCCTGAACATCGATAGGGGGCCTATTTGCATAGAGACTCAAGCTCGTTGCTATGATCTGTCAAGCTGTCAGATTGGTGGTGTTTAGAATATTTTTATTTGCTCTCAAGTCTGCTACATTATGCTTGCAAAAGGAAGTCAAACAAACCTGCCGCTCACCCGGCAGCAAGCTATCAATTAACTGGGAGATCAAACAACGCAGCGATGGAATTGTAAGAATAATATGAAGAAGATGGCAATATATAGCATGCTCACAAGAAGTGTAATGATACCCAGGCTTGAGAGCAAAGTGAGAAGCCATCTTGCCGGTTGATATGATTGATTCTCTTCATCACACCCCGATTCCCGAGCCTGGAGGAACACCGCGACACCGTAACAATCATGATTTGATAGAAATAAAGCTTCTGAAGCCAGACGGTCGTGTTTGTCAACGGGTCTCTACTCGATATGAATCAATTTAATCATAAACATGACATACACATGACAGTTGGAACCCCCTCAGCACGGCATTGAATTCTTTGTGTCAACTTCCGGCGCTTCGGCAGCGCTAATGCTGGCCGAGAAGCGACTTCAATTCAGCACCTCACCTCGCAATTCACAACAGTCATCGTCGACGACAACATCCACCTAACGTCTTGACCATCTCTTCACAACACTCAATACTCGCAGACAATCATTCCGAGGAGCACAAACAATTGCACCCACAGCATGCCTGTTCCCCGACCATCAGTCGCGTTGCGCGCCGCGAGCAGTGTCTCCAAAACCCAGAAGATCCAAAGCACACAATCAATCAAGGCATTCAGCACATCGAAGTCAGTGCGAGCAGCAGACCACGCACACGAAGATCACTACGATCCACCTTCGGGATGGCTGTTTGGCGTCAAGCCTGGCGAGAAGGTTGAGAAGGAGGGGTGGGAGGGGATTTGGATGTGGGGTTTCTTTGGGAGCTTGGGACTGGGTGTTGTGGGATATGCTTTCAAGCCTGATACTTCGTGAGTCTGCCCGCGCGCTCTTGGATTGGGAGAATAACGACATCATGGAGTCTGGAAGATGGAGTGGAGATGGGAATGCAGCAAATAGCTGGAAGGGCGGCCGATATACGGAGACGATAACTAATGCTGTTGCAGGATACAAACTTGGGCTCTCGAGGAAGCACGAAGGAGACTTGAAGTTGAGGGGATCTTGAAGGAGCCAGAAGACAAGTAGATCCGTACTGTCCTGAATCTCAATTTCGAATGTCACAGGTCAGGGCTTGGCATAGAAGGAGGGATGGCTAGGTGCATGGTGAATAAAGAAAGCATCAGATATTGGGGAATATTGATGGGGCGATGATAGAAGCGGTGTGTTGCTTGGGTGTACATACGTTATCTTTGTGCGAAGATGAGCTTTTGGTGGTGACATGCGTCCAATCTGGTGGGCGTGACTAGGTCGCTTTTCTTTGCGTTATGGGAGAGATGGAATATCAAACAAATGACCCGACCGATATTGATGTTCCGTTTGGCAAAAAAAAAAAAAAAAGGTATTGTGTACAGTCTTAAAGAAGTGTTCTTCTTACTTGCGCACTGAGAGCTCCGACTATCTGTAAATCCATAGATGAGTATCATATATGATTTTTACCTACTGCAACCCAACAATTAACAACCACTCTCTCAAATATACCCTAATCCAATCCCTTACCTTCAAATTCACTCCCAACCCCAATAGACATGTGTGTTCGAACTAAATATCTCAATCCCGGTCATATCTCAAAATCACACTACCACTCAGCTAACCCTCACACCCTGTCACCCTAGCCTGCACACCCGCCCATACCAACCCCAAAACTTTTCTCGCTTCCCATCACCAGATCCATCGACGCATCCACGCAAAGACGGCTCGCAGGCTTGCAGGCTGCATCAACTCGATCCCTGCGTCGCGCTGCGATGTGCAACAAACAGGACATTAGACCCCTCACCCACACACAAAATCTACAGTATTGGGAGGTGGAGGGAGGTGGGTGAACCGGCTCAAGCACCAGAGACAGACGGCGTTGGCTTCAAGACCTTGAGTTGGACTAGGACCGGGGACCCCAGTGTTCGTGTGCGATGTGCAACAGAACAGCCAGAGCAGTCTGTTCGAATTGAGAGATGAGTTGGTAAGTAATTAGTGGTGTCTTGGGGTGAGTTGAGGTGAGGGAGAAGAAGATGAGAAGAAGATGCGGCCGAGGGGAAAGACGAAGAGAGATGAAGCCGAGTCTTTCGGGTTTGTAGATTATGAATTTTGAATTTTGAGAGCATAGCCGCCAGATGCGCTAATATTGCTCGAGGCTCAATGAGAAGCCAGCCAACTCAAAGAAGCCGCCCTTTTGTGTCTCCTACGGTTCTGGAAATATTATACAAGCAGGTAACGAAATCTACTTTTCCCCACGTCGTCTCCCCTCCCGCCATATCTAAAGAAATCAACTATTGACCAGGGACAACATAACTCCACTCATGCTCCTCATCACCATATTGTCTCGCCTCAATCCAATCCTTCATCTTTTGTGCGATCTCTCCAGCCTCCGAGTCCTGCTTCAATCCACAGTCGACCAATTCACCCTTCCAGCTTATGTTCCTTACTGGACTCACAACGGCGGCTGTGCCTGCTCCGAACGCTTCGAGTAGACGGCCTTCCTTTGAAGCTTCAGATAGCTCTCCCATCGTGTACTTTCGCTCGATGATCTTCCACCCAAGCGGCTCAAGCTTTTCACGTGCAAGCGAGAGAATTGAATCACGAGTGACACCCTCGAGGATCGTGCCATCCAATGGAGCAGTAAGAAGCTCGTTCTGTCCCGTAGTCTTGTTCTTCATGGCAACGAACATGTTCATTGTTCCAACCTCAGTGACATACTCCTCCTCGCCGAAGAGCCATAGGTTTTGGTGGAAGCCTCGCTTCGCTGCTTCGAGTTGTGGCAGGATGCAGGGGGCGTAGTTAGCACCCAGCTTCTTGTCACCAACACCTCCAGGCCATGCTCGGACAGCATAATCAGTTGCTTCTAGAGAGACAGCCTTGAATCCTGTGGGGTAGTACGGACCGACCGGGGATGCGATAACGTAGAGCAAAGCACTTCCTGGTGGACCGACACCAAGAGTGCGCTGTGTGCCGATCATGGTTGGGCGAAGATAGAGCGAGTATCCTTTTGTGTCTGGAATGAAGCGCTTCTCCATGGCGGCGAACTTGGCAATCAACTCGATCATAGCTGGCTGGTCGAAGGTAGGCAATGCAATGCGTGCAGATGATTTATTCATGCGCTCCATGTTCTTGGTTGGGCGAAACAACCGCACTTGTCCCTTGGAGTCTTTGTATGCTTTCATTCCCTCAAAACACTCAAATGCATAATGGAAGACGCAAGATGCAGGATCCAGGGAGAGATTCTGATAGGGCGTGATGCGTGCTGGAAGCCATCCATCTTTTGCTGTCCACTCAATCGAGAGCATATGATCTGTTTGCAATTAGCTTTCTTCAGCAGAAAAATGAGGCGCGCTGCAGAGTGGGCGGTGTACCTGTGAATGTTCGTCCAAAGACCAATTCATTTGGTGGAACGAGTTCTTTGGGAGTAGTAGTCTTGGTGATAGACAGCTTTGAGGGCTCAATATCTGCTAGCTGTGCCTCTGTTGAGATAAATCTCAATCTTGAAGCTTCCCAAGCAGCCACCAGCCTCGAGGGTGATTGCTTGAAAACACCCCGCGCACTCAATTGACGAAGCATTTTAGTAAATTAAAAAGTGGCAGAGAGGAGAGGTAGATTCAAATCACACAGGAAGATCCTCCCAATCTTTAATAGTCGCACAGAGTCGTGGTTGCGATGTTATTGAGTCAGAGTTCAGAATGTCAATATATTTCCTTCAACTCCTAAATCGGAGCCGTCACCAAGCGACGACATCCGCGCAGCTGTCTGTGGCTTGGCAAGCTGGCTTGTTCCCGTCGGGAACCATTCCGTTCCCAGAATATCTCAGCCTTGTCTAGTATTATATGTTTTCTTGGGACGAATCAGATAATATTTTGTTTTGCGTTACTGCTGCTGTGGACTGATAGTACGAAGCTCAAGGTTTTTTAGTCTAGATCTAGGACTTCTTCGTTGGGTTTTTGGCAACTCAGCAGAATTGTATCAGAAGTCGACAGCTAGCAGTTACAAAACAACTACCAGTAATTATAGTCCCACAAGCACCCCGCAGGGCGACAGGCGTAACTCAGTGCAACCGGCTACCAATGCGCATCTGGAGGAAACAACATATCAAGGAGTTTGTGCGAAAGTAATTGTGTGTTGGAACTAAAGCAAAGATGTTCAGCTCGGCCTTGAAGTCGTTCTCGTCAAACATCAACTCGAATTACTCCGTGGCAGCAACACCTAGCTCGACATCAGGACCATGGAAGATATACGACGCGAAGAAGAAGTCTACGGGCAAGGCAGCTTCTATTTTTGTGTTCGATAGGAAATCATTGGATGCGCATAGTGGCTCGCTCAGTCGGTCGAGTGCTTCGTCGATGAAAAAGGCCACAGAGGAAGTGGTAGAAAGGCTGAAGAAAGAGGCATCTTCCCTAGCACGATTACGGCATCCCAATATCTTGGAGTTGGTCGAGCCTGTGGAAGATACACGAAACGGCGGATTGCAGTTTGCAACAGAAACTGTAACAGCGTCGCTGTCTGGGCTACTACAGGAAAAAGATGAGCAAGAAAGGGCGGGAGGTGTTGGCGGTCGATCGAGCCGATTTGTCACGGAGGATGGAGAAGGAGGTAGGAGGAGGAGAGAATTTGAGATTGATGAACTGGAGATACAAAAAGGATTGGAGCAAATTAGTAAAGCTTTGGAGTTCCTACACGAGAATGCTGGTCTTGTACATGGCAATCTGACTCCAGACGCCGTATTTGTGAACGCAAAGGTAAGAAGAGTTCGTTCCAAAGTTTTTGGACATATAAACTGACCAAAAGGTAGTCAGACTGGAAGATTAGCGGGCTGAGTTTTGCCAGTCCACCAGAAGGTTCAAACAAGCCGACCTCTGTAATTCCTATTAATCTCTCGGAAACACTCAACGTTGATCCTCGATTACCTCGCTCAGTCCAGATGAACCTCGACTATGCGTCTCCGGACTTCGTCTTAGACTCTAATCTCAATATGGCAGCCGACATGTTCTCGCTGGGGCTTCTCATCATTGCTCTTTACAATTCTCCACATGTATCACCACTTCAGGCGAATTCGAGTATTTCAACCTACAAGCGGCTATTTGCTTCCTCCTCGACGATCCCATCAGCAGCAAATGGGTTCTTATCGTCGAGAACACTCCCAAAAGATTTGACGGCATCTGTGCTACCCAGGTTAATAACGAGGAGGCCGGCCCAGCGCATGACGGCGAAGGAATTTCAGCAGAGTGCCTATTTTGACAATATATTGATTTCAACCATCCGGTTCCTTGACTCATTACCAGCGAAAACCCCGAATGAGAAAGCACAGTTCATGAGAGGTCTTTCGAGAGTATTACCATCATTTCCGAAGTCGGTGCTTGACAAAAAGGTTCTTCCTGCCCTATTGGAAGAGATGAAAGACCGGGAGATCCTCTCTCTAATACTGCAAAACATCTTTAAGCTTATTGATTTACTACCATCAGGACGGCGACCCTTTACAGAAAAGATAATTCCCCGTTTAAGAGAGATATTCTTATCACCCGCCAATGCCAAGGCCGCACCAGAGCGAGATCCAGCAAAGGAAGCTGGACTGATGGTTCTGTTAGAGAATGTGAAAGAAATAACCAATAATTGTTCAGGCAAGGAATTCAAGGATGGTACGTGTTTCTCTAATTCGTTTATATATTTACTGATAGTTAATAGATATCCTACCAATAATACACCTTGCCATCGAGTCTCCTACCCACACAATTGTCGATGCCGCACTGAGGAGCTTGCCTATAATTTTGCCCGTGCTCGACTTTTCTACCATCAAAAATGAGCTCTTCCCAGTTATTGCTTCCGTCTTCACCAAGACAAGCAGTCTGGGAATCAAAGTGCGTGGCCTTGAGGCTTTTGCCATCCTCTGTGGAGCGTCAAATGACCCTGCGTCGAGTAATGATGGGCTCAACGGGATTCTGAACAATGCAGCAAGCAAGAAGAGTTCATCCACAGCTCTTGACAAGTACACAATGCAGGAGAAGATTATTCCACTAATTAAAGGCATCAAAACAAAGGAGCCTGCTGTGGCCATTGCTGCGCTAAATGTCATTCGTGAAGTCGGTACCGTTGCTGATGCCGACTTCGTCGCAATGGATATACTCCCAGTGTTATGGAGTATGAGCTTGGGACCATTACTTGACTTAGTGCAATTTAAGTCATTTATGGATCTTATCAAATTGCTTTCTACGCGGGTGGAATCTGAACAAACGAGGAAACTGCAAGAACTTGGCGGGTCAAATGGTTCGAAAGCGACGAGTAACGATGACTTCTTGTCTTTCGGCGCCACAAATGCATTTTCATCAAATGGAGGTTCATCCGATGACCCGGAGATCGATTTTGAAAGACTAGTGAAAGGAAATGCCGGGATGTCCTCTGTGACAAACTCTGTGGATGCTGGGTGGGATTCTGCACCAGCAGTTGCTCAACCTGCTAGGCCATCTGCGCACATTGCGAAAGCACCATCATTTTCTTGGTCGACACCAAGCCCAACAACAGCTTCGACGCCACAAAGCTCAATAAATAGTACATTGAGACCACAGCAAGGTCCTTCGCGAACCATAACACCGGATTTATCCAGCTTTGGCGCACTTTCACCCAGCTCAACTCAATTCTCTCAACCACTGCAACCACAAAATGCCTTCAACACAACAAATCAGCCACAGCATCCAACTACATACACGTCTGCACCTTTCCAATCACAGGCAATCAATAATTACAATCGACCTACAGTGCCGTCAGTATCACCATATCAGAGCCAGCAATCTCAATCTCAAAATATATCTTCATATCAACAACCTTCTCAGTCGGCGGTCAATTGGGGTACCACTTCTCCAGCTGCCAACCCATGGACATCGTCCACAACCCCTACCCAAACGTTGGGCTCTATGACCACCTCAATGTCCTCCTTAAGCATGAATCGACCTTCTATAGCAAGTAACAATTCATTCTCACTACCACCGCCATCAAACAATGGTTTCTCTTTACCACCACCTCCTGGAGCGGCTTCGTTCGGGGCTTTCACCTCGGCGCCGCCGAGTCGAGCGCAGTCTGCTTTTGGCGGCAATTCAGCAAGTCAAATCAAGCCCACAGCCCAAAAATCAGGGTTGGATGCCTATGAGAGTTTGATATAGTCGACGTATGACTGTAAGATCGATGTGCGTGCATTTGCATAAGAGGATATTCTTTGCATTGTCGGAGTTTGGTGATATTTGAATGACTTGACTGCATTGATAAAGAAGGTGGTGATGGGATAAGTAGCAGCCTTGTAGGATACGCATAGATAGAAACTGACCAGCCAATGGATCGAGCCAGCGAGCGTGGCATTGCTATACTTACTTTACCTGTTCTTTTCCACAAGGAGAGCGAAAGACGGACAACAGGTTCCGTAAGATGTACCTGGGTCATTTCCTGTTTTCATAGACCCAGTACAAGAGTTCGAGGCATTCTTCGAAAGTAGCTGTTCTAAGCATTTCTTAGTCTTGTTCTTTGTAGGGCACATATCTATCTCCATATCGAGTTAACAGTATACGATACTTTATCTACTTCTGTGTTTTTCGCCGTGGAGAGCTAGATACAATACTTCTAGTTTGATAGAATAATTCACTTCTAAGCCCTTTATCATTTATCACGCTGTACCATACCTACTTGGGCCTCCTATGTGCAAAGAAGTTTCAAGGGAACCACAATAAGCGAGAAATGATGCTTTCACCTCAGCAGATTCTGACAAGCAACTGCTGCCGAAATCTTGGAAATTCTGTTATGGATAACTCAAATGAGACATTTGTGATTTCTCATTTTCTATAAAAAAGAGTAGGTAATTCATTCTGTAACAATTGTGTGAAATATTTTCCGTGTGCATAACACTTTCGCACATTCAATTAAGCGACCCCTGGATTGGCGTGAGCGTTCAGGCTCTGGGATAAATAACGCTAGTCTTACAGGGGTTAGGCGAATTTCTGGCTTGCTGGTCCTGGCCCAAAAATCGTTATTCTCGACGCGACTGAGCGACTTTCACAAACATTCGACAACTTCCAAACTCGATTCATCAACTATCTATTGTTGGTCGCGATCGGTAAATACGAAGCTCTAGGTCAATTGATCTTCATATCATCGTCGGAAATACCCACTTCAAGATCGCATTCGAAATCAACTCGCGTGTCTTCTCGCACCATCAATCAGTATGCCTCCAAAGAAGACAACAGCTGTGGCTGCGAAGCCCAAAACGGTGTCCAAAACCAAGGTCACAAAGGCAAAGTCTAGTTCAGTAGCATCTCCCGAACCCACCAAAGCTCCCGCGAAGGCCCCAAGACTCACAAAGGCTCAAGCCAACAAAGCAAAGGTCGAGGCCAAAATTGCAGGAGGATCTACAGCATCTAAACCTGTTGCAAAATCTGCGAAGAGAAAGGCAGAGTCTTCCGATGAAGAAGATGAAAAGGATGAGGAAGCGCCAGTGACCAAGAAAGCGAAAATCACAGATTCGAAAGCTACCACAAAGGCCAAGGCCGCTCCAAAGAAAGCCATTACTGCGCCGAAGAAAGCTATCGCAAAGGCAGCACCCAAGACTATGAAGAAGGCACCAGCTCCTAAAGAACCAAGTGTCTCAGAGGCATCTGAATCCGAATCTGAAGAAGTAAGTATATTCACCTATCTCCGATTCGTGTTCGCCGCTGACCCGCATAGGAACCCGAGCCAGTCAAGAAGGTCGCACAACCAAAGAAAGCTGCACCAGCTAAAGTAGCTGCTCCTAAGAAGACTCCAGTTGCAAAACCTGCCAAGGTCCTTCCTACTATTAACGAAGCTCCTACACAAATTCTGGATGTTTACGTCTTTGGCGAAGGATCTGCGGGTGAACTCGGACTTGGTGCAGTCAAAGGGTCAGACGGCAAGAAGGTCATCGATGTCACTCGCCCACGTCTCAACCCAAAGCTTTCTGCCAAGGATGTAGGTGTTGTTGCGCTTGCTGTAGGTGGAATGCATTGCGTTGCGTTGACCAAGGATAACAAGATCTTGACTTGGGGTGTCAATGACCAGGGAGCTCTAGGAAGAGATACTCCACAAGATGGAAAGATGAAGGAGGTCGATCAGAGTAAGCCGGAAGAGGATTCTGATTCTGACTCTGACGATGATGATGATTCTGGATTGAATCCAAATGAGTCTGAGCCACGAGAGGTGGACACCAGCAATTTCGCAGAAGGCGATAAATTTGCTGCTATTTTTGCCGGTGACAGCACATCATGGGCCGTTACGACTACTGGAATGGTTTATGGATGGGGAACCTTTAGAGTAAGTGTTGCCGTTCTTCTAAATATTCAATTCTAACGATCTGCAGAGCAACGATGGCATTCTCGGATTCCGCGAAAATATCCACACCCAAAGAATTCCGATGCACATTCCGGAATTGAAAAAGATCAAGACTATGGCCGTTGGTACCAACCATGTCATTGCACTTGATATCAAAGGAAAAACTACAATCTGGGGTGCTGGTGAGCAAGGACAACTCGCTCGTCGTGTTGTGTCTCGCACCGCCAAGGGCGCTTTGATTCCTCGAGAATTTGGACTTCAACGCAAGAAGATTGTCGTGCTCGGAGCAGGAGATTATCACAGCTTCGCAGTTGATGACAAGGGAAATGTTTTCTCCTGGGGACTCAACACCTTTGGCCAAACTGGTATCCCCAAAGACCAAGAAACAGAAGATAACACCATTGGCCACCCAACTCTTGTGAAAAGTCTCGCGGATTTTGACGTCAAGCAAATTGCTGGTGGCGCCCATCATACTCTTGCCTGCACAAAGGACGGCCAAGTCCTCATCTGGGGCCGTATGGACACCAACCAAGGTGGTATGGAGATTGAAGATATGGACAAGAGTTCCCTCTTCTTCGATGAGCATCAAAAGCCACGATTCTACACCAAGCCTGCCATCATTCCTAACATCGATGGCGAATTTATTGCTACAGCCAATGATAGCTGCATTGCAGTTGACAAGTCCGGGAAGGCATACAGCTGGGGATTCAGCTCAAACTACCAAACTGGTCAAGGCTCAGACAAGGACGTTACGCATGCAACCCATATTGATAACACAGCTGTGAGGGGTAAACACCTGGTGTTCGCTGGACTAGGAGGCCAATTTGGTATCGTTGCTGGCAAGTCTGAAGATGTGGATATGGTGAACGGTGCTTGAGCTCGGCACCGGTCTGGTCGGGTCTCGAGTGAAGGATTGATATGATACAATCTGAGACATTAAATTGATGTTAGAGCTCACGGCATTGTAGGATATTAAAAAGGGCATGGTTACTTTCTTATTTGATTCGTTTGGGGGCTGGCATGGTGTTTGGGGAGGATCATTTGCATTTGCTTGCGTTTTGCCTTTTGCTTTTCGTTTTTTGATCTTGCAACTTAGCTTCGCTCTTTCTTTTCGAACACTTCTGCCTCCAGTGGGTCTTCACCATCTGGGATGCAGGCAGCTGGTGATGGGTGGCGGCTTAATTCTCATAGACAAACATACAGACTGGCATACGAAATTTGTAATACTAGACTCTGATTTGCGCGGCGTCACAAAATTGAATGGAGAATATTGACAAATTTATATCCTCTTTCCTCAAAGGTCTCTTTGTGGTCTTTCGATGCAGCGGAAGCATTCTTGTATACGATCCGCAACACATGCTTCGCGTTTCCAGCATCCAAATCCTGCCTTGAGTCAACAATTAACGATTCTACCGCCACGCATCTCGAAAATGCTCGGTCTCCTGGTATCTGACAAGATATATTCGCTAATCCCATATGAGAATACACCTATGCCAAACGATGCCTCTTCATCACAGCCACCCCAACATCCTTCCTTGTTTACAACACTTCAGATTGACTTACATGTCCTGAATGTACTCATTCCAGCCGATCCCTATCACATCCACTCCGTGCAGAAGCCCGAGACCGTTTCCGTTGTCTACTCGCCTGTCTCGTCTTCTCCTGCTTCTTCTTTTGCTCCCTCTCCTCACGCTCTGCCGCCTCCTCAGGTCTCCTCGCTTGCTTCTCCTTCTTTCCACCATAGGTAGTCAGTGGGTGTCTTGAGTACTTAGCTTTCGTGAGCTTGCGCCTGTTACCTTTGCAAAATCCCTCTGAAATTCCTCTTTGTCGTCAAGTTCCGCTGCTTTGTCATAGAATTCGGGTGGCTCTTCGTCGCTGAGTGTATAGTCCTTGTAGTGGTTTGTGGCTGGGTCCTCGGTCTCTGCATCATCTTCAAAGCCAGGAGTAGGGTCCTGTACTTTATCTTCCACGCCCGGTGTAGGGTTTCCGCTATCTCTACGTTGGTCCTCGTTTTCGCCAACATTTTGGCCCCCACAATCAGACTCTCGCCGAGACTCAGATCCGGAATGGGTTTGGTCTTCGACTGGTGTGTACGAGTCTTCACCATCACCCAAGATCTCTTCATCACTAGAAATAGTACTTCGTGGAACCTCAGGAAAGTCATAATGGTTGAGGTTTTCTTTACAACTGTTAAGAAGCTATTGAGATGGTCCTCACTATAACCTAGGAGGTTGGAGGGGCTGCATGCTTTGCCGCTGGATATTGTGGATAGTAATGATAGACGGTGTAAAATATAAGGAAGAAAGTGTATTTGTAAAGAATGACTGTCCAGTACTGTATCCAAGGAGTGTTCGTAAAGATCTTGATGAACAGGTGAGGCCGTGGACAATGAACAACGAGCAGAGTTATATACTAGCAAATATGTAGTAGGAGGAAGGAGTGACATGATCGATATGGAAGAGTAACACTAATGACAAGACTAATGACGAGGTTGAGAAGGAGCGTAGAGGACTTGTGATAGGCTGAGAGACACACTGAGCTCGTGTTAAGGAATTCCTTCTGAAACTCAATTACCTTAGGGATAATACTATAATACAACAAGAGAAGAGTGATGGTAAAACCTAGCCCCGAGTCATCCATCATGGGATCGGTCCTGATAAACATTACCCAAACCAATTACGCCGAGATGGAAACGCTCAAAAAACCTTGACCAAATCCAATTCCTCCCAGCCATGCCTCCTTAATTATTCCTATGCTTCGCTTCTTAGGCATTGGCCTTCGGCTGCTCTCTCACTTCGGCGCCAGAAGCCCTATACCATACGTCTCCTCCCCAGCGCATCATACGCTCCACTGCTGCTGTGGGAGTAATGGCTGGTCGTACATCCAGGAAGAAAACTGGCTCACCCTCCTCATTATCAGGAGCAGAGTAATAGTCAATAACGTATCGAATCTCCTTCTTCTGACCATTGGCTTCCCGTTGAACATACCAGTCATGGCGATCAAATGGTGGTTCGGTTCTGTTCAGATTAGCCAACATTCCCTAACTTTTAAAATGAAAACTTACCCAAAAGCACTTGGATAAATCCAGCCCATCACTTGCACCATTGCAGCTTTGGGAGTCATCTCCTTTGGTCGTCCTTGGAATCTGATGAGCTTTGGCTGCACCACTTCGTCCACATTTGCGCCAGCAGTGTGGTGCTGTCCAGCCATCGATCCTTGCTCGCCTCTCTTACAGATCTGCCATCCACGGCCAAGACCCATGCTGAATCTTCTCTCCCATTCAACGATCTCTGCCCACGCGCCCTCATTCAAAAAATTGTGCACAGAGACCATGCTCTCAACTGCAGTTGCATCCGTATCTGTGTAGCCCTTCCTTAAGAGCGCATTGTACATCTGCTGTGGTGATGGGTATTCCCAATTGCCTTCTCCATCGCCCTTTGGGATCGTAGATGGCTCGCGTTCAGTAGGTAGTGTGACAGTCTGATGCTCAGCTTTATCCTGAGAAAGGTCTGAAAACATGTAGTTCAGTGGGTTGAATTTTGAGTACTTAGAAGTCGACTTGTTGGCTGCGGAGACATCTGTTGGCGTGTATGGGCACGCCGATTCCGCCGGAGGCGTAGGAGGTTTGGCAACAGCTGGAGTGCTCTGATGCATTGGGCATGATGGCTGAACAGAATCAGTCAGTAGAAACTCAAAAAGGGATGCGCTTGAACATACAGGAGGCGATGCATTGCTATCCTTTGGCATAGGATGAGGAGCTACTCTCGCATTCACGACGGAGACATTGGAATCTGCCCAGAACCATCCCATGGTGACAATGAATATAATATGCGTAAATTGAAGAAAGGTAAGTTGTAGGGAGAGAAATCTAAATTATAGCTGCCAGGATTTTTCACAATGCCAGACTTTTTAACGAGGCTGAAGGTTTAATGGATTGATGATGGCAACAAGAGGAGATCAGACCAGAAAAAGCAATGATTCTGCCGACATTTCCCGACTCGGCTGATTATCGGCCGGAGAGCTCATCCGGTCTTAATACCAACCTCATCGTCAAATCCCCTTATTTTCTACTTTATAGGTGACAATGACAATACACAAGAGTAGGATATAAGACTCGCTTACCCTTATGTTCTAGTCTGCTCTAGAAAACTGGATGGAATGACCTGAAACGCTAGTAGTCTAGCTTTCCTTCAACTAAAGCTGCTACTGTCCTCATTCATCCTGTGAGCGTTGTCCTCAAGTCCTCGTTGACATAGTTCTCTTTTTGGTTCACCTTATCTTTCCCAATCCTGGGTACCGCAATGTTACAGCGTAACGTCTTCTCGACTCTCTTTCGGGTTCTTCCATGGATATATTCTAGCAAAAATGGCCAGCCATATCAAGTGGTATGGGCTGCAACAAACTTGTGCCTTAGAACAAACAAGCGATGACATGAGATCGTATCATTATAACCGCTATGATTCTCGCAATAAATCAAGAAATCCTTTCATCTCAAGTATCTGTGCATAAGCATCCAGTTGCTACTTTCTTCCTCCTCTGCGTCTTTCTTCTTCCCTCTTTAGCTTCCAATATTATTTGACACTCCCCAAGCGGTGCCAGTCAATGCCAACTGTTCAATATTTCCTCCACTCACATAATAAATTCTGACTTGATTGTCCCATCCGATTCCCACCAGACTTCCTGGTACATCGAAATCCGCATTCGGCCACTTGGCACTTTGGTCGGAGTCCTTGCTCCAGGAAGTTCCAGCACCTGGGTCGAGCATCTCATATATCCCTTTGTCTGAGCCGATATAGTACGTTCGGAGATACATAGTGTTGGTTTGGGCGATAGCTGCCAGCGCAGTGCTTGTTCCGTTCCAAGCGGTGAGCGCAGTGGAGGAGAGTGCAGCGCCTTGCTGAAATTAGCAAGATATTAAAGTGCTCGAAAATGAGAAAGGATTTACCTGTCGACCATGGTCCCACATAGTGTACCTCGAACAATGTCTTTGCAGTTGCATCGACATAGAATATGTTCATCTTCGGTATCTCGGCCACTGAGATTGAAATAGGTGATCCTGCAATGGCATTGGCTGACAAGACAGCGCCAGACGACCATGTTTCTCTCACACCAACATATTCTTGCAAGCCACCTTTTGGTGCTTGGAAATATAGCCTGTAGCCATACTGAATGCCCAGGTAAACGGCAGCTAGTTGAGACGAAGCATGGACGTTCGTGCTCGCTACGATCTTAGTCGTCTTAGTCAAGGTTAGACTAGCGCCGCCTACTGCACTAGTGTAGTTGGCGAGGATAATGTTGTTGGATGAGTCAAGATAGAAAAGTGATATCTGATTATGTTAACTTGAGCCATTAGCAAGCGCGAAGCAAGCTTACAAAGGTGCTACCAGAAGAGGCTGTCTCCACTGTCGCTATGGGCGTTTGAGCTTTTGGCGCTGTGGTGAATGGAAGCGGCTGCGCTGCCTTGAAAGATCCACTCCCAGTATATATTCGGTAAGCAATATTCGAGCCCTGTTGGTAGTAAAGATGCACATACACCTTCGCATCGGTGTCCTGAAACGTGCTTACAGCCAATGCTCCGATGGCCTTTGATGTGTCAAGAGATGTTGCTGAGTTTATCGGAGATGCAGTTGATGTTGAAGTCCTAGTAGCTGCCGTTGAGATACTGCCTCCTGGGCCTGATGTAGTTGTTGGGGTTGCAGTACCTAGTACGGATGACAATACGCCGCTTGTTACTGAACTTCCGTCACTCGAGGAGGAGACATGCTTGGTCACTTTCTTGTGCTTCTTTCCCATAACACCACCAATGACACCTCCCACTACACCAACAATAATCAAGAGCACAATGCCTATCACAAGCAAGAATGCCTTCTTATTTAATCCACAATACCGTTTGTCGGCGGCCGCTGCTCCTGCAACGGCTTCGTGATGAATTTCCTCCTTAGGCGGTACAGCATCAGGATAAGCTGGATCTATGGATTTTGCGTATGGGTCAGAAGCATGTACTACTTCTGGATATGCATCTTTGTTTGGCGTTAGAGGTTTCTTTTGGTCAACTGGAAAGTCTGCGAGGTATTTTGGCGAGTCTTCTTTCACTGGGGTTGGAAAGTGGTGTGGTGTATTTTGCGCATCAACCACGGTGGGATATCTTTCCTCGAAGTTCTCCACGAATTTGTTTTGGTGAGGGGGGTTTTGTGCTTTCACAACCGTGGGGTAGCGCTCCTCATAGTTCTATCCCAAACTATTAGGTCGGGAAAGTCATCCTGACAAAGTTGAAGTAAAAACACCTACAACGACTTCCATATTGAACCTTCTCAGGCGCGTCAACTTAAGGCGAAGATTAAATGAAACAAAAATCCTAAAATTTAATACAGAATAAGGAACTCAAGGCTGTGAGCGTGCAGAGGTTGAAAGTTGGCTCAATAGACAGCACGACATTAGAAGCTCATCCATAACCTCACAGCAGGTCTGGCCCCTTTAACAGCACAGCGCTAGGCTTTCCATCACTGAGCCGCAGCCTCTCTCGTGCTCGTTGAAAGGATCTTACCACCCCTCATGCAGGTCGAGATTGTATTGATCTTGGCAACGTTCTGACAGGCCTCGAGGCCAATCGACACCGGGAATGTATCCATTCTTGAATTCAAGTGTGGCGGCCTCGTAAATAGAGATCTTCATTGAGACTGGGCTGCATTCTGGAAAGAGGACAAGCACTGGGCTTGTGTGGAGTGTGTATCCGGAGGATGGCCCCCAATGCTTTACTGAGCGGAGAACAAGGGCTAAGCGAGCAGGGGTATCGAGATAATCCCTGCGTCACTCCTTTTAGAGCGGACTTTTCGCTCCATTGGGCAGTTTGTGCGTCTTTGTTGTGAAGGCTTGGAGTTTGGATGTTTGATGTCGTATGCTCGAAAGGGCAGGTCAACTCGCAGAGCCTCACATTGTGAAACCTTTTGGATTGAAAACTGCCTAACATACCTCAGCAGATCCATTAACTGACTAAGAATATATTTAACCACAAAAGAAGAGAGATATAGAGCACAAAAGAAAGAGAGATATAGAGGCACGATGAAGACTCCTACTCCTTCTCACCCTCACTCTCACTCTCATTCTCAGAGTCGGACTTTATACTTATTATTATCAGTGGGTCTGGCTCAATGGATTTCGGCATAAAGGAAAGAAAGGCGTGACGAAACAATTTTTGTCGACAACAAAAACGACCTTCAAATTCGAGTCAACCCAGCCCAAACCACAATACCTGCAGGCAAACAGCGCAAAGTACCAGATGGGCTGAATGGATCTAGTATGTAAACCCAATCTCGTCCTTCAACCATGGGGATTTTCTGGTTTAGTATGAAATTATGAGAAATCTGTAGAAGAAGTATACAACATATAGCTATCTCTGTAGATAGATAATCAAGGCTACCAGTCTCCAGTAGTTGCAGTTAAAGATAGAGTGCTCCTCGTACTTCCTTGACAAGCTCGATACTCCCTTTTCAACAAGTCTGAAGTCAACAGGAGCGACATGCAAAGATTCCATCACTTTATCGCGAAGCTTGACCATGCCATATGCCCATTGAGAAACCAGGCTTTTGAAAATACGAGCAGACTGCGAGAATGGTGCAACGCAAGACCTGAAGTTGTCGATTGCTATTGCTGTGCCCATTGCTCCCAAGACTCGGATCTCGCTCGGCAAACGGGACTCGAGACAAGCCGGCAAAGCCGCTGCTCTCGGCAATACAGTCCAGTCATACCCGATTACATTCCGAACAGACAAGATTCACTCTCTCACTCTGTCTTTGATATCATTCGTAATACTCAAGCAAACGCTTTGATTTGTGAGAAACACTGGAACTAAATCCCGGCTACTTCAAGAAAAGTCGCCTTTTCGGCGATGTCCTCGCTGTCTCGCAGCCACAAGCCCGCCAAAGCAGCCACTCGGCGATCAAAAAGTCCCATAAAACATCCAAACGTAGCAATTGCCGCGGAAATCACAGCCCAGAACGCCGACTTCTGATCGCCGAAGAAAACTCGACGTGCAACAAAGCATGCATTCTCAACTTTACGATAGTGTGGTTGGAGAAGATGTAACTGGAGAGTCGGGGAGGAAGAAAGGTAGAGAGGGATGTCTGGTTCGGACGTGGAGGATTGGCTGCGGGTCGGGACGCCACGCCTCCTTGAATGGTGGGCGGAATGCAGCTTGATGACGAACGACTATTTCGCGACGTGCAACAGTTGTGGAATGTTAGAATGATGGGTGGGGGGTGTGAGCATGCGCGAGTAGTAGTAAGTGTGCTATCGGCGGTATGAGGGCTGATATCTGTGATCTACAGGAAACCTGGAATGGCTTGAGTTTGTGCGTAGTGATAGCTGAGGCTCGGACATGACGGTAGCTCTTTAATACTTGAGTGCAGGCGAATAAAAAAAAAGGAAACATATTCACCGACGTCACTCGCTTGATTCATGTAAACGAGACACACTCAGTGCTGATCGTCAGTTAAAGCTGAGAGTGTGTGGACGGTGCTCTGGGAGTAGGATGAGGCGAGTTTCACTGGATGGCAGAACAGGTCGTAAGAGTTCTTGCATAAGATGTCTTTATTTCATTATCCCTTCGCGTTCGGCTGAGTCGTCCTACTCCCCATCCTAGTCTGCTTCATATGTGTCTCTTCATGGTAAATCGACTCGTAACTATGGAAGCGATAAGAATAGAGATTTCATCTTCGGATAGTTTGGTGTCCCAAGACCAGTGACAGGATCCCATCTGCGAATGAAGTATTAGCATACATATTCGACTTCACGCAGAGTGACAAGAGTTCACGTACCCTTTGACAGCTTGAAATCCCTTGCTATTGCACCCAAGATTTGTTCCGTTGACAATATCATTCAACACCTCAGGATGAGCATAGAGTACTGAATTGACGAAGCCGATCGGACCCTTTCCAACAGCTGTGCGTTCCTCATTCAACTGAATATTGTTAGCAAGTCATCAAATGTGAACTATGGGGGTTTAGGCACTCACAAGAGTCAAAATTGATGCGAAGATTGGCGAAGACAAGGAAGCCCCGTAAGAGTGATACAGATGACTGTTGATAATAACTGGCATATAAGCTCCATTTGCCGAAACATCGGGATATCCACGTCCAATACGATTAAACAGGCCAGACACAGTTGAGAAGTTCGCATTCATTTCTGAATAAGAAGGGTAGCTTGGCTTATGAGCAGAAAAATATTTTTCAACCGCCGCCTTCTGGTATGATGGTTGGGGAAAGTAGTTTGAGAAACCACCCGAAGAGCTGAAGTTTGCGGCAGAGCCACCGAGATCGACTTGCATGACGGACTCTGCGTCATTGACAGTTTGGTCGTGATAGAGCATGGTGCCGCCGACTGATGTGATGTATGGACATCCACTTGGGTATTGAGGATTGAAGATAGCCTCTCTAGGTCCGAGGCAGCCACTATCAGATGGATCACCAGGGAAAGACGCGACACCATAGTCTCCACTTGAGAACAACATGGAAACGCCCTGAAGTCCTAACTTCATGAACTCATTACATTGTCTCTTGACATAATTCGCTGGTAAGTCCTAGATTGAAGTTAGCGATGAGATCTTCAAGCTTACAGATCAGTACAGTGATTGACATTGAACAAAACATCTTTGCACGCCACATTGTGATGAAAACCTTGAACTCACTATTTCTGCCTCACCATAGGAAGCACTGATGACGTTGACTGGCTTGAAGACGCCACACATAAGCTTGCCTATTGATGAATCAGCTCTAATCCTTGAGTTCTTCGGAAATTTCGAAATACCTTGGTATCCAGCAGGATCTGGGTTAGGATACACAGGATCAATGGCTGGGTCATTTCCAGTCTCTCCATAAGCATTGTACTTGCAATAGGACTTGAATTGTTAGCAAACGTAGTCAAGGATTAAAGAGCACTTACTCCATCGATAGCATCTAGGAATGTGTTGAAAGTATTCACTTTCGCGACTTCTGCTGGAGAATACACTTGATCATCCACTTGATAGTATGTAACTGTTTGTGGGTAAATTAATGCCAGACTGGACCGAATTAGCCTGTGTGACACTTGAGACTTAAAGACTTACGCAATGTCAATATCAATATCAGCTTCGCCGCCGACCAAATCACTATCAAATGGCTCAGAGAAATCTGCCCCATCAATAAGAGCTGGAGTTGGATATGTACCATTGGGAACATAAGGTGCGAACAGTTTCATGTATGCATCAATATCAGACTTGGCAAAGTAGTCTCCTTGCTCGAAAAGCCCCATTGAGTTCCCCTTGGTGGCCTTAGGCAGCTTATCAGGGATGTCGTAGAGTGCTTTCCAACACGCAACAGTGATATTTACTCCACAGCCTTGTAAGGCAACAGGAAGAGATGAAGCAGCTGGACATTTGTACTTATAGTCGTGTCCTTTGCCGGCTTCCTTCTTGGGAGCATGCTTGGATACACCCGCCGCTTGAGTGGTCCGCGTGCTCTTAATACTGCGCTTCGTGACAGGGACAAGCTTGAGGCCTGGAGTAATATAGTCGATGTGTACTGATAGATGCTCTGGAACATGATACCTAGTAATAGTTAGACTTCTTTTTTGATTGAAGCGTCGAAGATGCATACTCATCACAACCAACACGAATGTTGGCATTAGACTTGTGCTCGTGCTCATAGTATTCGGCCTTGAACAAGCGTTCAGCTTCTTCAGCCGAGCCATCAAATGCTATCCAACCTTTGTTCTCTGAGTGAACGATTCGAGAATCTGCAATACCGGAGTGCCTGAGCCACTCTTTGACTGCCTCAACAGCTTCATCAGCCGGAGCAAAAATGTCATGAATCTCCTCAGCTGTCAAATACTTTCCATACTTCTTGGACTCGGGATGAGATCTGATAAGCAGTTAGTATGTCCGAGAATTGTTTTTTATTAGAACAAGTCCAGTCTGGGATAACACTCACACGTCCATCAACATATCGTGGCCTTTGTGAAGGTTGTTCTGAGACAAGCCAATTCGAATAGGCAAGATAGCGGTGCTTTCAACTCGAGCAGCCTTCTGCCAGTCAGAGGCAGGCACTTCTCTCTTTTCATGGAGTACATGCTTGAAACTAGCTGGAGCAGCATCAGCAAATGCCACAATAGCGGCAACGATGGCAAGATTGAACAGCATCTTGAGATTAGTGGATATCTCAACAGCTATAGATCAGAGCTCTGGGAATGCTCACATTTATGTAGGAACTGGACCTCGGAATTTCGGAGTGAAGGATAGTAGGCACACAACGAGCATACGAGCTATCTCTTGGTTTAGGAAGCTCAATGGCAAGCAGGGTCGAAAGATGCATATGCGTCGCATATCAAATATGGAGGATGTCATACTAGGGCAGTCCCGAGACAACAACCCAAAATCGTAAATTCGCAAGGGTAAAGGAATTATGCTACTGATAGAAACGACCTCAACCGACCATAAAGTGTTAAGCTTTTCTTATAATGCAGCCAATGTCTTGGGGTGCAAACAAGCTTGACAAGCTCTTTCCAAGGCTTTTGGATAGTGGAGGGTGGGGTAAAGCTGGTCAGACCATGCACACTTGTGCACGATTAGATACAGAGCTTGATCTCCTTCCACATTGATCTATATATCAACCAGGTAGATATAGCAAAATTGACAATTGCAGCCTTCTCGAAGCTTGACAAGAGGTAGGTACGAGCGTATCTTCCCAGGGCCGGCATGAGTAACAAGCACACTTCTCCTATTGTGAGATACGATTCGCAGAGCTGCACCGGCCCAGCTCGTTTCCTTGTAACTTTACAAGATATTGCGAATAATGATGCATGGTCTGATGGGAAAACCAACAGAAATTACGAGGGTGGATATCAAGATCAGCTAGAAGAACTCCAGGATAGGAAGGTCGGATTTGACTTGATTGATAGATGGAGATTATGAAATCCATGAATGTGTTATTTTGCTGACGCATCGAGCCCGACTGTTGAAATCGAGAAACTATCAAGGAATATGCGTAATTAAATGAAAACCATATAAATTTGAGAGATGATGATATGTTGAGGTTGAAGTGATGTTCGCGATCTCGTGATGAGTTGAGATATGATATGTCAAGTGTGATTATCAAAACGCCAACAGTGAGAATAGCTCAACTTTTGCCGAAACAGGACA
Source organism: Margaritispora aquatica (assembly GCA_007644065.1). Taxonomy (NCBI): domain Eukaryota; kingdom Fungi; phylum Ascomycota; class Leotiomycetes; order Helotiales; family Discinellaceae; genus Margaritispora; species Margaritispora aquatica. Next base: position 3,090,102 of record VJWN01000007.1, on the reverse strand, counting down.
AGTGGGACTAGAGATACTTCCTCGATCTTTGTCATCTTTGTGTTTCTCTTCGGACTCTGCGGCTGTTTATCAGATTCTATCATTTGAAATCCTCATCCGGATTCCTCTATTTACTGACACTCTCATTGTGTAATAAGTTTACAGTAGTGATTCGGGGTTGATGTTGATGCCAATACTACTTGCTTGTGGTGGCGACGGGATGATATCATGACCTAATGTTAGTATGACTTCAAACGACAACAAACACGAAGAGGGAGTAGTACATTTTTCATCTATTATTCAAATTCCATATTAATTTTGTGAACAACCACAAGCAAGATGAGCACTGACAACAAAGCAGAAAGGTCAAGTTTGAAGGAGTTCCTTGCCGTAGGTACACCGTTCTTTCATCTTGTCTAAGATGCTCAGTAATTTCCCAGTCCATCGTAACAATAAGCGGTGATTTGTCAAATATCACTGCCCCTCCATTCGTGTTAGCAACGCAGAGCACGGTCGAGTTTCCATCATACTGGGCCGAACATCCGGACCTCTTCATAGCACCAGCATCTGAGCCTGATCCTGCTAAGCGTGCCCTTCTTGTGCTACGTTGGTTTCTCGCGAGCCTGAAAGATCAGCAGTATGGTGGACGGGAAGAGAAAGATGGTGTCAAGAAGCCTCTAAACGCCTTCCTGGGGGAGCTCTTCCTTGCTCACGGGGATGATGGGACAAAACTCATCGCGGAACAGGTCTCGCATCATCCTCCAGTCACGGCATGCTATCTGTGGAACGAGCAAGCAAGAATCAGTGCAGAAGGTTATGCATGTCAAGAAATCAGTTTCAATGGCAGTGTGCATGTGAAGCAGATAGGTCATGCAATTTTGCACCTCGAAAAGTTCAACGAGAACTACCTCATCCCTCTCCCAGACGTCAAAATAAAGGGAATTTTGACGGGAACTACTTATCCTGAGCTAGAAGGTCAATATCACATCACCTCCTCCAGTGGATATGTGTCCGAGATTGAGTTTTCCGGGAAGGGACTGCTCTCCGGTAAGAAACATAGCGTCCACGCCGGATTATACAAGAGAGCACTAGACGTCGAGAGCAAGAAGAATCCTATATTCACTATCGTTGGGCAATGGACAGATGAGCTCACCTTCCATCAAGGCGATGAGACTGGACGTATGGTTGATAAACTCGAAATGCACTCGCTCAAGTCCTCGCCTATGCAGGTAGAGCCAATAGAAGGACAGGACCCGTGGGAAAGTCGAAAAGCATGGGCTGGCGTCATTGCAGCCTTGAATGCAGGAGACATGAAAGCGACGGTCAAAGCAAAATCTCTGGTGGAAGAAGCTCAGAGGGAAATGCGAAAGATGGAAGAGCAGAAGGGAATGCAGTGGGAGCCATTGTTCTTTACGAAACTACACACTACCCGAGATCCGATTATGGAGGATTTGGCTGCGAAGCCCTTAGAGGAAGGTCTTTTCTCGCAACGTTCGGGTATGTGGAAGTTTAATCGTGAGAGGTGGAGTGAAGGGATTGAGAAGCCATTTCACGGCAACCTGAGACCCGATGCATAAGCAGTGCAGTTTACCTCTGTTTCATTATGCTTCTTGGCTATGGAGCTTCAGATGTGCGCTGTGCTTGGTATTCTGTCTGACCATCCTCATTGGTGGAACGTAATGCCAAAGGGGTCATAGTTGAGTTAGTGGGGACTGGAAGCGAACTTTTCACACCATAACTCGAACTCGCATAGATATTTTTATACCACTGCTGTAGATTATTATGCTTCGTGTACGAGAAAATTGTATGGACGAAGATTTGGGAGAAAATTCTGCATCAGGGTCTACACCTACATGACACTTCAGGGGATCGGATGAGAAACGGTACTGCTCGATTTCAATGTTCCAAGAGTGTGGATTTTTCATTCTACATACAACCAACTCTTCATCGAGTCATCATCTGTGTCGAAGAGTATGATGAGAAAATTTTAATGTTTAGACTTAGTGGTTTTTCCTTTGCAAATTTATCTCAGACAAGTGCCATTCTCACTGCCACATTTAGTATACTCCTCTAGGCATTCATCTTGCGTTTAGCAATACGCAAGTCAGGGCGAGCGGATGTATGTTCTAAATTTCTATCCGTTACTTACTTCGCGTTTACCTCCTGCCCTTGGTATTCCTTGGCTATCTGTTAGTCTTCGATCAACATTGGAGCATAATTCTCAACCCAGCTAGATATTGTATTATAGCAAGGGTCAGGAGAAATGATGACTTGGAGCTAAACGAGATCCTGTAATGGCTTCTCACTCCTGTCAAGGACAGTGGATGTATCATGCTGGTACATGCGTTCTTGAGTGAGAACATTCTTCCATCGCCTCAAGGCATGTGTTAACTATCCTATTGTCGTGTCTACCGGCTGTTCTACATGAATTAGGGAGGTGGGCGAGCAGCCAAGATAGAAATGCCCACCTAAAACCCCCATGCCCAGCATTTTGCCCCGCACATTAGAGAATCCAGACTGACTTTGAGTTGTTCTAGAGACCAGCGGCGAAATGATGTACCGAATAATCCTATATCTGGAGAAGAATAAGGATTCTTTATAGTGCTCATAACCAACTAGTACTGGTGGACCCTTGGCGCCGGATAGGGAGATTCGCTCGTTTACCGTGCTCTACAATTAACCTTAAAACAAACTCAATGATATGGAGCGTCCCCGCCAGCCATTGCCGAGATTCCCACAGGTAGCTGTACCCCGGCTACAGGGTGATAATTTTCTTGCTGGGATCCACTGCAGAGAGTTGTGTTGAGCGAAATGTGTAGGTGGAAATACCCGAGTAGCAATCGACCCACCTGTTCCACGATACTTGGCGCTATGCTTCAGATGAAGTTCAGACGAGGTTCGGATGAGAGTGCGGTCTTGGAGTCCGGTGCATCGTCCTATACAGCAGGCGAAAGGAGATTGAAGCTCTTGGTTGGCCATGCAGACTGACATCGACTCAGTAGCCAAGTGAATTCAGCAAATTCAAGAGTTTTTGATATTGCACTGCGCGAGATGTCCTAGCAAGAGACAGTTATCCGGTTGGTGGAATGCAAGAATACACAATTATAATCAATAGCTCTGCAACTTCGCCCGCTGGAAAATAAGTATATAAGATCAGCTCTTCCTCTGCAATTGTTTTCCTCACCATCACATTCACTCAACTCATTCACTTACTTGCAACTTCACTCACTTCACATTTCCACTTTCACACTAAGATCCAAATCTTCCAGCCCTCATCCACCTTCAAAATGCAATACTCAACCATCGTCCTTGCCAGCATCCTTGCTGCAGCCAACGCGCAAACACTCAATATTCCAACTCGCGTTGGTAGCATCGTCGCTTTGCCCTCAGCGTCCACCATCACCGGCAGTTTCGATGGCGGCAACCGAGAATACGACCGCGGCATGACCTGCACCGAAGGAGACAGCGGCAGTGCTAATGCTGTCTTCATCTTGAACGATGGCGCTTCGCTCTCCAATGTCATTATTGGAGCCAAGCAGCTCGAGGGGGTGCACTGCAAGGGTGCTTGCACTTTGACTAACGTCTGGTTCAGAGACGTCTGCGAGGGTATGCATTCTTATTCTCTCTCTTCATCTTATCTTCCACTTACATAACGAGCACCATACTAACAACCTTAAAGACGCCATCTCTGCCCTCGGCACCGGCAACGTCAATATCAACGGCGGTGGCGCCCAAAATGCAGACGACAAAGTCGTGCAGCACAACGGCAAGGGTACCGTGACCATCAAGGACTTCACCGTCGTGAATGTCGGCAAGGTGTACCGATCATGCGGCAACTGCTCCAACAACGGTGGACCCCGCAAGGTCGTCATCACCGGCTTGAAGGCCAACAAGGTCAACTCAGATGTTGGAGGCATCAACACCAACTATGGCGACACCATGACCATCTCCGGCTCCTGCGGAACTGGCGTCAAGAATGTCTGCCAGGAGTTCACTGGCATTGATAAGAAGACTACCTCGGGAGAGTCCCCAAAGCTCTCTACTAAGGGATCGTGCTTGGGTGCCCAAGGAAAGCTGGCTACTCTTCCAGCTTGCTAAATTCTCTATTGATCGCTCTGTTGTCTCGTTCTCAGGTACTCACTGAGAGAGGGGAGCAGAGCTTGATAAGCGAGAATTCACTCACTCACCCTTGGTGGGTTTCTTGGTTTGAATACATGAAGGAAGTTTGATTTGATGGGAATTTTGGGAACTTTGATGTTTGGATGTCCATATGTTTCTTAGGGATGTACATATTTCTTGCACAAACTTTGTAGCACAATGACAATTTTGGGCTCAATATTCTTCCTCCTTTTACTTCTTAATGTGAGATCTGCAACTCTTGGGCAAGAAAGAGAAAAGATGAGTCAAAGAGACATAATCAAGCCTGCAGCAGCCCATCTGCGTATTCTGTTCTGGCTGGAAAGCCTTTGTAGCCCCCAAGACGGTATTATCGACATCCCTTCTGGAGTCAAGCACTTTCCAAGCTCCTCTTCTCAATAAGTTTGGTACTCGCCGCCCACGCAAGGAGTTGCTTAAGCGAACATCCAGCTTTCTCATAAAAAGCATGGTTCGGCCCGTTCGGGACAGGAGTGTTTGTAGGTATTGTAAATGAGTCTTAAATCCTCAAATTGACCAACCAGCTTGACCAAGTGTCACAAGCCGCTGTCTGATTAAGTAATGACATAAAGTTTAGGTATCTAGTGTCCGAGGAGGCTCTTCGTTCCCATGCTCTCGACTTCCAAGAATACACCAGTCAAAAGAATATAAATACAAGCAGGCTCAAACATGCCCAGCTCAAGTGATACTGACAAATACAGCTTTGCCAGTGGCGGTTTGTAGTGCTCAAAAAACAATGTACACACACCAAATGACCAATGAACGATGCCAAAGGAATAACAAGGTTTGAAAACGAGAGAAAAGCACAGAACAGAATGGGTAAGAAACAATACACTGGTCTGGAGTAAAGGATGAGGGCGCGGAGACAGTCAAGAAGCTCCCAGCTCGAATTAAATAGAGTTTATTTGTACTCTACCATCTACCCTCATCAACTCATTAAGCTCATTCACCTCATTACTCTGCTCTCTTCCGACAAGCACAACCACCACCCTGACATTCAAACAAAAGAAATGCAACCCCTCCCCAATAGTTGTAATGACAGTATGCGGTCAGTGTATCCACCCACACCTTTCCTCGAATATTTCCATCCTCTTCCCTGTCCCTCTTATCATTCATCCTATTTATCCTCCGCTGTATATTTGTGATTCTTCTGTTTCTCATCTGGGGGGTATATAACAATCAATCAAATCATGACGCCAAACTCGCTCATGCTCAAGCATAGGCGGGCCCAATATGCAGTGGCCTAGCTCGCCTCGTAATAACAACAACAATAATTATCAACCATCTCCGTGTATAGTGTTCGGGGTATCATATGCGCCTTTCTTCTTCGCGAACAAATGCTGGACAATCTTTCTCTATTTCTCTTCCTTTGCCTTTCCTTGTGTATATGTTTCGTGGATTCGTTCTGTGTTGTTGTGCTGGTGTAATTCCTTTCCTTCTAGGATCCAAGGGTCTTTCCATGCCAAACTCCCAATTTCCGGTCCTGTTTCGTGTCGTCATTCTGTATTCGATGTCCTGTCTGCCTCGCCACACTCGAATCTGCCAATCAGTCCTCATGCCCTCGACCCCTTTGCAAAGCTCGACAGCCTCCTCACCAACCCGATCTTAGCTCTGCTCTCTGATGCAGTTTCTCTTGACGTGGTCAATGGGCACACTTTCTCCTCTGGCAGCTGCAACCGGTACCTCCTCACACTCCCCGCATCGCTCCCTTCATCGCCATCACAGAACTTTGTTCTCCTGCTACTCTTGGGCAGTATGCAATCCGGTACAAGTTTGATGAAGAAACCTCGAACACCCTTGGACGCTGCGTCGATTGCTGCGTACTCAAGTCTTCGTGTGGAGTCTGAGGTCCAATACTGTACTGTTGCTGGCGGTGGAGGCGGTGGAGTGGGCTGTGCAAGAGCATCTTCTGGGGCCGAAGGGGAAGAGAAAGTTGGGAATTGGAAGAACTGGTAGGGTTGGTGGTATGAGGCTGTTGTCGTCGTATGCCGTGATTGCATGCTTGGTCTACCACCATTCAAACTTGTCCGTACCTGTGCTGAACTCCTCGATGCTCTCTTTGTACTTGGTCCTGAGATAAAGGTTGCTGATGAGCCAGTAGTCCTCCTTGTTATCTTGCTCTGTGACCTAGGACGGACCGACGAAGTAGAACGTCTGTGAGAGGAAGCAACTGGCGAGTTTGGCTCAGGAGTATCCGAGTACCCAGAGTCTTGACGATCCATCTTAACAGCCTCAAGTTTTGGTGATGGTATTGGTTTCATCATCGCAAGTATAGATGGCTGCGTTGACAGGTTGGAGAGAGGGCGAAGTTCCATATTGGAATTTGAGGAAAGCTGGTGTGCATGGGCCGAATGGAATGTTGCTGCGTCAGAGGTGGCCGAGATACTGGACATGGATCTGTTGTGCCAACTGGTATTGAGCGGAGAAAGGTGCTGAGGGGTCTTCTTTGAGGAGGAATCCATCGCGAGATAATAGCCAATGACTATTTCGTTTCGTCAAAGGACTCAAGTTTAGGAAGTACCTCTGTAGTGATTTATAGATATGACTCGAAATTGGATACCCTATGACCCAAGATTTTTGAGTCCCTCTGAAACAGGCTATCTTAACTCATGACTTCTCCAAATAAGTGTTTGGGATTTGGAAATGATTTGTGCGATTTATGAAGTCGATTCCGTTGTCAAGTGAATGAGATCCTTGAGGAGAGATGAGTGGGGTGCTGCACTTTGAAATAACTGAATCTCAATCCTAGTAACCCCAATGGTTTCCCCAACCTGGATTGCCGGATTGTGTCTAGATCACTATTGCCAAGGCGGAGACCTTTGCCGCAGAGAATCTTCGATATATTGGGATACTGTGACCGAATTCCTCAGACGATGGTTGGTGATGTACACTCAGGAGTTGTGCACTAGCAATAGAAAGATGGAGGATGATGTTGTTGGCTGTGCTTAAAAGATGGATGAACCCCACCCTCTGGAACCACTATCTTAGCGTGCACTATCCGATTAAGCTTGTTGAGGGGCCAAAGAGCTAGAATCTTCAAAAATGCGGTGAAGCTTCCAGAGATACTTGAGAAAATCTACTCAAAGAGGAAGACTTGTTGGCACTGGTGGTACTTTGTGTAACATATTTTGTTCCCGACTGTTTGTCCCGACGATCTCCTTTCCCACGATGCAATGTTGACAGGTGCTGGAGCTGCGTAGGACTGTGACTGGCTCGTCAGTAGTCAGTGGTTCTTGTTGACCGCCACAGTATGCAAGTCGATGCAATGCAATGCAAAAACCGAAGGTTGCAGTAGCGTCGATATTGGATATTGGCCGATGTCGCCTTGACTCGATTATTGGTAAGTCGCTTGTAGTCCTTGGTGTTCTCGTCCTCGACTTCTAGGGCTTCTAGTGAGTTGAAGACCTGTACACGATGGACGAACAATTGAAAGACAGTGGTGTATTGGAGTTTGCGCCAACGAGGTTGATATACTGTAGCCTTATATCGTTACACAGATCTTCAGAGCGACGTCGGGGAAGAGGGCACCTTTCATTTACACAAGGCAGAGGATCTTGCGCGCGGTTCCTCGGTGGTCATAGCAGCATGTGAAGATAGGTACAGAACGGAAGGGTAACGAACGAGGGATGTCCCTTCAGCATAGCCATCATCGTTCCATCGCCCACCAAATACCAACCAATACGCTCGTGACAGCAAATCATCCCCCAGCTGAAACTCCTGCCATTGTTTGGTGGGCAGCAATAGGAGGAGATGCACAAGTGATGCACCCATTCACCACCAGGGACATCCTCGGCAATAGGTCTTCAGGAGTCAGGTCAAGCCTCAAGTCGTCTGAGAAAGGCACGCGCTTGTTGCCACCCAATGGATCTGTACTGCATATTGAGACATCCGCGATGAAGGGTGGGGGAACATCAATAATGGCAGTGGATGGAATCCTCCAACCTCGATCACCACCATGGAACCACAAATAGCATGCAGTTGAACCGCAGTCATGAAACCGTTCCTCTCTCATGCGAACATCACAATTGCACTGGAGAAGTTCCAGCCATCATGCAACTGGACTGTTGAAATGAGGGTTGCTCGGGAGACCAAGACATGTGGATATGTGTGGTATATCTAAGGTATGTTTCTGGCGGTGTGTGTGTGATTGTTTTGATTCTTTTTGAGTGCATTCCCACATTCCCAGGGCAGTCCAGTCCATCCCATCTCCGCACGTGCATAGAGAACGTCGCGTTGTCAGCGGGTCTGTCCTGCAGGTCCGGCCCGGAGCGTGCTGATGGACCGAACTGACTGGGGATTGGGGAATAGCATCTTTGATTGCTCTTCAGGGACAAGATTAAATACTGGCGGTGAGTCTCATGTCATGATTGCGGTGAGTCGGTGGTGAAATTGGATGTTGTTTTGATGCTGAAAAACAAAAGAGAGAAGAGAGAGAAGCAAGTATAGGATTCTCCATCGGGAGCTCCCGACACTAATCCCTGCCACGTGATATGACGAGTGGTTAGGTGCTACGGACCGTCCATTTGCTTCAGTTTGTTGTTTTTATAACCATACATGATGCTTATCAAGGGACCAATTAGATGAAAGGTATATATAAGTCGAAAGATCGGTTTCGAAAGAGTCTAGTGGCTCAGAAGTAGCCAGGGAAGTAATGTGTTTGGAGCTATCGGCTACCAGTCGAGTTTGAACTGAACACTCTCAGTGCGGGCTAAAATGTTTATTTCTATGCTTTTTAAAATGGTATAGATTAAACTCCCTCTCGCAGAAATTACATCTCATCTACACAATCTTCGATGTTATCATCGTATCAAACAAAAATTTCGGGTTTGCATTATGGATAAAGCCACTTGACCCAATCGAAATACTTTCAAAAGATGCACATAGCCGTGTCTTCGAAGCTACTAAATGTCGCATCTGTACCCAATTTTCTTTGGACTCAATTCAAATATCAGCTTTCAAGAAATAAGTCTCACTCTATCTAGCCGTCCATAATCTCCAAAATTGTTCAAAGATTTCAACTTCAGTTTCAGCTTCCATTCCGACATCGACTTCACTTCCTAGCATCTGCAATAGACACTGAAAGAAAAATAACAGATGACTGTTAAACATAGTTTTCAATGTACGTAATCCCATGCCAAGTTGTTTTGCTCCTTCAATACGTGTATCTATGCGTGTGGCGTTTGGCCTCAACTTTGATGATGATTGCGCGTCAAAACACGCAAACGAAACTCTCCCAAGCTATTTTTTTTCTTTTCTCATCTTAAGCGCTTGCTTGTTAGCCGTGAATTTGGATTACTTGTTATGGCGGCCTGTTGCAGCACGCTTTAAAGCTCTGTTTTGAGAATGGGAGACGATTGCCACAACTCAATCGGCCTACTCTCGATTAACACTTGACCCATTGACCGGGACTGATCCTATGAAAACTATGTAGCGGTAGGAAAGGAACTATTCGCAAAGCTGATATGGGGATCGAAACATGATGTTTTTGCAATTCTCGAAGGACTGAGGAATTCATGTTAGCAAATGACGACGTCAAGATACGATCGAGTGAGTTTATTCAAGTTCAGTATGCATGAAGATCTCGGCATTGCTCAGGACATCATCCGAACTCTCGTCTGAACTGAACAGTATCGCCAAGTTGACGAAGTCGCGTATGCAAGAACGTGTTTAATTAACATATTATTTCGTGACATCAAGAAGCAATTCCATTCCCTATCTTTGATTCAAACGCCACAGCAGCAACCAACGCATCCATCGCACTAGACTGCGTACTCGCCGTCGCATTACCCACAAACGGCCCATCCCAGTCAATCCCAAACTCATCTTCCGCATTCCGATTGTTCTTCCATATGCTATTCGCATTACTGGCAATGAAGGCAAGGTACGTATCTTCCGGCGCAGCCGTCTGCAGCTTCTGCAAGTTCCGCATAAAAATTCCTTTGAATTGATTTCCATCCGCACCGCAATTAGGCTCGCATGGGTCGTGCAACACGCCGTTGGTGCTGAGAGCTTTGATTGCCGCGGTGGCGATGGATTTGGCGGTGCTGATGTACGTGCTGTTTGGGATGGCTTTGTTGAGCTCGACCAGTGCACCGAGGATGACGCCTTGGTTGTAGGACCAGACTGTGCCACCATTGTTCTTGCAGGTACTGTTCAATCCGTCATTAATATTGTTTTGCGCGTTGATCATTCCGGTTTTCTGGAACCAAGTCCATTGCGCTTCAGCGATAGAGAGGTAGAAGCTCTTCTGTGCCGGAATGCGATTCGCGAGATGTGAAGCCACGCTGAGGTATAACTCGTTGGCGATGGCGTTGACGTATGTTTGTGCTTTATCCCACCAGATGCCTCCGCAGGGTGTTGAATTGCCCTTCATCATGTCACTGAAGATGTCGACTGCTGTGTTGAGGAATGTTTGGTTGCCCGTGACATCGTATGCTTGGATCCATCCTAAAGCCCACCAGCCCTCATCATCGTAATACCCATTCACGAATCCCTTTGGATTCACAGTCGTTGCCATATTCCACTTCGTAAGCATCATGAAATCAGCCATGATAACTTTGCTCTGTCCAAGATTATATTCTTGCGCCTGCACCAGGGTGTTCGCGTAGACATCCTCAGCCAACCCCTTCACACCTTCATCCACAGCCACGAGATCTCCAAGCATTGTGAGAACATTCGCACTATTCCACCACCCAGTCGTGTTCCATAAGCCATTGAATTCATTATACCATTTCATCAGGGGCACTAGCCCAGCCTCAGCATTCTGCGTATAACTCTGCGCATCAACCAAACTCGACACACCAACGAACAGCAACAGTAGCGACCGCGAATAACGAAGCAACATATCAGCAACAGTCAAGAAAACAACTCTCAAACAACCATTTTCCTCATTGAGACGCAGCAGAAGCTCCCATATATAAGGTGCGGTATCGAAACCGAGCTGGCGGGGCAGCATGCACAGCCCTTCCGCCAAAGCAGAGTTTACGAAACGAGCAACTCTTGACATGTTTCCAAACAGTATGATTGGGCTTATCAGCAACTCAAAAGCAAAAGTCCAGACGCATCTGACTTTATGGTTGTTTGTGGTGTTTCCTCGAGCTATCTACCTTACGTGGACGTGACGTTCTGTGCGGTTGGTGATCCTCCCGGCTGGGGCTCGGATGTTGCCCCTATCAGGATACGAGTTTGAGGTTCTGCTTTGATGCTGTTATCATTTGTTTCATTTGATTATCATGAATTTTCTCATGGATAAGATGAATAGGACACAGATGGCTGGCACACATCTTCGTCTTTGAGGTTGGGATGACGCTTTCGATGGCACGTGACCTATCTATGAAGGTAAGATAGGTAGGTATGTAGCACTATAATATTCTCACGTTATGCATGGCTTGGTAAGAAGTGACTGCGGATCTTGTAGCAAATATCATTTATTCTTGTAACACCGGGATATTTCAGAATAACTCGTGGCCTGAAAATCAGAATTGTATGGTTAGTTCTTGTAGTTGAACCTTGGCTTGGCCGTCCACTTCTGTCGTTCCAGAACAAGACGTATTTTCACACTTTGTGTGTAGCACGAGTAGCTTTGAATGATCCTCGAAACTCTTCACCACTTCAGCGGAGTTATATTCGACCGAATAACTAATATGCAACTGGAAGATCTTGACATAAAAAAAAGTGGTCGTCACCCGCTTCACCAGGCTGTACAGCAAATGTCAGTGGCGAAGATAACCTTAGACTTTAATTCCACGCAAACAGTAGGATTATCATAGTGGCTTACAAGTCTGCATGTTCTTGTTTCCCAAATTTCTCAATGGACTTTTGGAAATTTTGTGCTTAGTTGATTATTCAACTAGAACCTCAAAAGGCGGGTGGAGTTAAGCGAGTATTAGATACATGTATATTTCTTCATGTTCAATCTATTAGTGCTATCAATCTTCTGCTGGATAAACAATAATCTTATCCATATCTGCTCCCTTATAATCGACACCATTGAACAATCCTCTGATCGTGATCGCATTATTCCGTCCCTTGGTCAGATTGAGCTTCAGGGGTGTGGAGAGGATGACTCCTTTGTGAGTATCACGCTGGTACAATGTCTGCAAACTGTTTGTGTCGTTGTTTACCACGACACTGCTGATTCGTCGCAGTTGCCATGCACCTCCAATACGATCAGGAGTACCGCCGGCTGTATGAGTTAGCGAACTTTCAAGCAACCCCCACAAGAAGAACGACTTACGCTGGTCACCAAAGCCTTGGTCATCGATGTCTGCGCAATACCATTAGTGACTTTTTCAATGCTAAAAGCTCACAATCTTACTTTGGTAGTAAAATGACACCCATTGAGGCTTTCCACTTCCCTCAATTCCCTCAAACGTGACAGAACTATCGTTCTTGTAAATGCCGGTTACCATGACGCCTTGACTTGCGAAGCTCTGGAACAATAGCTATTAGATTGATACTTCGCGCCACATCTTGGGGACTTACTGCTTCTTGTTTGAAGGCACCCCCGGAAAGTTTCGCGTTCTTCGCGTAGTATGTTTTTCCTGTGATTGGCTTCCACTCTCCAGTTTTGCTGCCCTCATCAGTACCGAAATTCCAATCCATATCGAAGCACTTACACATTCAAGTCATAAATATCATGCCAGACAATCTCAAGGGTTTTCTTATTGTCGTCAATTTCCATTGGCAGCCAAATGTATCTGCTCTCCCAAATTGAGTTCGAGTCCCACTAATTTAACCATCAGGTTAGAGGCACTGGATCAAATGGTAGACTTCAATAGCTTACCTGATCTCCGAGGTAGAAGTATGATGTCTTCTTTGTTCCTTTAATTCTCAAGGTGAAGCCAGATTGGGAATTGAAAGTGCGTGTGTTGCGAGTGGCAGCAAATGTTGGCATGGACCACGGTCCAGCAAGCGAGTCTGCACGGAATACGACAACGTCTGTGATGTAAGGTCAACGGCCGTCATTTCATCAAAGACGATATAAGTAACTTACTGTTTGGTCTGTAGCCGGTCTTATGACTCATAAGCGCATAGTAGCTTTTGTCAGTCTGGATGATTGATGGGCCCTCCAAATCGAATTTGTTAAATCGGTACACAACCTTGTCAAGTGCAGTGACATTGTCATTGTAGCTCGTAATGTACATATCGCGACCATACAAACTGTCACCGTTTGAGTATAGCGAGTATGTCTTTCCATCCTTGTAATCGGTGAACATGCCAAAGTCCTGAGACCAGTTACCGAGTGGTGCCGTGGCACTGACAAATGAATATGGACCACCGATAGTGCTGGAAGTCGCAAAACCTTGCTTCAAGAGACCGTAGGTAGAGTTATCAGCATGCCACCACATCTGCATACTGTCAGTCTAGTTTCTCTCCAATCTCCCCAGGGAGAACATACGTGATACTGGCCTGTCAGGGGACTGTAAACCACCTTCGGTCTTTGAAGAATGCTCTTTGGCGAAATGATTGGATCGCCCACAACTGGCGTAAACACTAGTCCATGACTTTCCCAAGTAGCTAGGTCATCAGAGCTGTAAGCCGAGAATCCAGCGCCTTCTGGTTGTCCTTGAATCTTGTATTCGCCGAACCACCAGAACTTGCCAGTGTCCTTGTCAATTGTTATACCACCTGCATGAGCATTAATCAAGTTACCAGCTGTGTCCGTCCATCTCCCTCCGGGCACAATATACTTTGCTTGTGTGACCGTGGTGAGCAGCAAGCTCGAGAGAAGGTGAGAAACCCGCATTTTGAAAGTGCTGAAGGATGGGCTTCAACCATCAATCAAAGGCCACAACGATTTATACTTAGAAAATAAAGTTCAATCGGTATTCATACCCCGAGATTTGCCATTTTTTCCGATTCCGTTACCCCAGAAAAAATCCTCAAAGTACTATGAGAGTGTTTGCGGGGTTGTGCCTGGGGTAGCGGGATAAAGAGCGCCGAAAGTTCATTTGCCAAGCCCGCCCCTGCACAGCTTCCCAGGAAGTGTCATATATCCGCTCGAACAATATCCTCCTATCCGAGGAACTCGTATTGATTTTGTCGGGTTATGCCAGATCAACAATGAAATATATCGCGTCATTGTTTTGGGATTCTGTTTTCCTGGGTTGCTCGCTAAATACCTTACCCCACCTTCCTTCGCCCCGCTCCGAAATCACAGCGACTTGGACATCAAATTCCAAATGATATACATTATGTGCCTAGAAAGACGTATTCTAAGTTTTATCCCAAATCTTAATCTTACATTTTGATTTTATGCTGTACTATTCGTACCATTTGCTGTCGAGATTCTCATTTCCTGGCGGCGTTTCCTCATGTGTTCTGACCACGGGAAATGCCATACTGGTAGCGTGAAGAATCTGATATTGTCAGCATCTTCAATTTCTCCGTGAAAATATCGTAGGGAACTTACGTATGGTTACTAGCTGCAATACCAGCGAGTGCATTGTACCAAGCTGCAAAAGCTGATAGCATTCCGAAGACGCCGCCAGCATAAGTCATACCCGCATGAGGGTAATATAGACTTCCAACCTCGTGCGGGTATAGCCTTCCAAGTGCTAGGAAGAGAAAGGCAAAATCAAGCGTGAAAAAGATAGAGAAATGTGCTACCGAAGAAGATAATGTACAGACGAGCAGGATAGTATTAAAGATGAACCAGCCCTACGACGTGTCAATAGGGTCCCTCGAATCTGAGTTTGGATACTGACAAATAAGAATAATGCGAATGCATGCTGAAACTCGAGTGAAGAGTACGATTCTTCGATATTGAAGCCCCCAGGAGTGAGAATGATGGCAATACTGATCCAGAAGCCACCGAACGAGCTTAACGAGGTAGCACCAAAAGTGTTACCAATTGACATCTCCCTGATAATCTATCAGCTGAAGCAATAGCAAAGCACGGAAAGTGACTTACCACATCCCAGCCAAAAGCTGTACCAGTCCACCATACGCAAATGCAGCCGCAATCACAATATTTGGATGTGTTATTCCTAGCGTGTGCATATTGATAGCAGACAGTAAAAATGTCGTGAAAGCAAATCCAGACAATCCAAGAGGTGAAGGATTTGCGATATTCCTCTTGGACATCAAAATACGTTGGTAATCAGGATGCAAATTACCAGGCTGACCCGCCTGTGTAGGTGCTCGTGCGAGAATTGCATCTTCATATTCGTCGTCATCGACGGATGTTCTTGTTGTTGGGTGCGTCATGGTTGTGTTTAGGTGATTGGCAGTTTACCGAGGGAAAGAAACGTGACCAGTGATGTCTTTGGTTGAAGTTGTTTGAATGCACGTAGAGGAGTAGAGTCCTCTCTTGTCGATCTTTGTTTGTCCTTTAGATATTCAATCCCTCTTCTATGGGATTTTTCTTTCCTCAAATATGAGTTTATGAAGCATGTGTTTGTCTCGTGAAAAGATCAGCCCACCTTGCAAAATGAGCTGATCTTGAAGGGCCTGGGAGTGAGGCACATACCAAGAAACGGCAGCGACACATAATCAAGCAGATTAAACTCCGAATCCTTCGTCTTTCGTGAGAAAAATCATTCGGTGCCAAGATCTATCTATCTTTGTGTGCGTCAGTTCCAATCTGAGATGACAAGTAGCCAATCATGTGATCATGTCCATCCGTTTGGGCTTTTCAAGAGAATACTTGACGCCTTCTTCAGTGATCATCAATGCCATCAAATAATGGCGCGCATCCGCCCGAGAAGCCAAAGTTAGGCTCGTTCGCTAGTTTACGCTTCCGTCGTTTCTGGGCATTTTTTTCGTTGCGTTTCCACTGACTTGCGGTCCTAAACAAAACAACCTTTTTATCCGAAATTCGCAAGAGATTGTTGAGTTGGAATCAATAGAAAAATATTGCACTGCGTGTAGGCTTGAATTGAGCTCTGCTATACATAGTTGAGCATTGGCACCAAAATTACAGCTCTTTCCTAAAGAAAGTAGCATCGCATTTACTGCCATCCGTCCACACAGCATACCTGTAACATCATCATTAGCTATTTGACCAACTATCAAATTTCGAGAAGAAAATCACCCTTGACAAGTTCCCCACTCCTCCCATCCAAGTCTTCTGTACATCTCCCTTGCGCTACTCTCAGTCGCCGTATCTAAAAGCAACATCTCCTTTCCCTGTGTTCGCGCAAACTCCTCAATTAAATCCATCAACCGTCTTGCTATCCCTCTTCTTCTGGCAGTTGGTAGAACGAGCAGCTTTTGTACTTCAGCCCTGTGGAAATGGGTCAGCTTGGGAGCTGCCGAGAGCTGGACTGTTCCTAAAATCTCCCCTGGATCACTGGAGGATGGGGAAGTGATGATAAATAGATGTAATGTTTCGCTTGAGAGAGAAGACACGAGAGACAGCCAGTATTTCTCTGCTTCAGATGGAGAAAACGGGACTAAGAAGCCGACTGAAGAACCTTCGTCAACACAGGCTTTGAGGATATTGTTGAGGGACGAGAGATGCGTGCGGATGTCCTTCTCAGAACTGAGCTGGAAGACTTGTAAACCCTGAGTAGACATCGTAGCAGGTTTCTGAAGCCGCCCAAGGAGGCAAAAAACACAAATTAATATACTTTGCGAGATAATGTTGAAGGTCCAAAAGGGTGCAAGCTGCTGATGGGATGAATCTGGCTACGAAACATACGAATAGTTCGCTTGATCGAGACTCGTGCTGGCATGCAACCCAAGGACTTTTCGGTGTGGACAAAACGGAAGACACTACTCTAGATAAAGATACATTCAATTCCAATCAATTAGTACATTTTGACAACTATAAAACGCATGCTTCATGATCTCGAGAAACGTAAGTGGGGTGAATCACGTGGTGCGGGGTACATCTTCCATCTGGAGACCATTCTTAAAAGTAGACATGCAATCAACAGCTTGGAAAGAAAAACAAGAGGAGATTTGATTGATTTCAGGAGCAAATATCAACTTTGATAAGCATGGCGCAAAAATTGAGCTTGCTTAGTGAGATCAATTCAAGTGCAATTGTCCCTAGTTGCCAATCATCAAACTACACGTATCCAACATGTTTAAAACAACACTTCCAACATTCCTCTTATCGTAAACAAAATGAGATCTCCCTGTACAATCTTCCGTGCTCAAAACCCTGCCCAAACTCCACTCCCAACCTTAATTCATATCGATATCAAACGTCTATCGAATTGGCGAGATTGGTACATGAAGTTGTAAGATGGTATTGTGACGACATTGGAAGAGAAACATTTAGTGCTAGAATAGTCAGCTACCATTCACTTAGGAGATTATAGAAGTAATATTCGAGGCAGAGAGCAAAGGGGTAGAGCAAACTTACAGAGCAGCAGGAGCAGCTCTCGCATGAGGAGGAGCAACCAGTGCAGGTGGTGCAGGAGCAGTCTGGAGACATGTTGATGATGTTTAATTTGGAGGAAGTGCTTGAGAAACTTGTATTGTTGATATGATAATATTTTGCTTGTTGAATGCAGTGCTGGAAGAAAGATATGAAGGGGTGAAATGGAGGTATACTTATACCTTCCCCTCCTTCCAAGCTTCAAGCTCCAACTTCCAGGCTCCAAGCTATTGTTACACAAACAAACACCATCATATCCAATTGAAGCTTGAGGCTATCTCAATAGCCCATCACATCAAAAGCGCTTGAAGCGGCAGCTATTCCACGCCTCATCCCCACAGCTACCAAATCAAGAGAAAGACGAAAGGCTGTGAAGGAGGGCGAGCACCAACACTTGTTGGCTGCCGGCCAGAAGCTCAAAGCTTCAGCTTACACTACAGCATCACGAGTGTGTAATCCAAGACTCTAGTTGATGAATTCAAGGGTAAGGGACTCAAAACCATCCCACCTTCCAAGGGAGAGGCTGTGTGGGCTTGATGCGGACCGGGTTGGTGGTTTGGAGACCGAGGAGATATCCTCGAGCTTGTAGATACTCTTACGAGTTATTGGGGGCACTTGCCGCGAATAGCTCAATCGTGAAGATTAAAGTGAATGATCGAGTTGTTTTGCTCTGGTTCGCCTCGTAGCAAGGTGGAGCCGTTGTTGCAACACAGCAAAAAGATCTCAACTCTTGGCAAGCTGTGTCTTTTGTGCATGACATTGGCGGGCAGGGCTCCATCTTCCCAAGCCAGAAGTGATTGCTCCAACAGCACAAAACACTCACTTCGAGCACTTGGTTTCTGCCCACCAACATCATCTGCAAGACTTTGCGTGGTTTCTGCGGTGTCAAGATAGCTTCCGACCGAAGTCTCGCAACTGATCGCTTGACATTGCGGGGGCGCTTCCTTCACGATAAGATAGTGGCGAATAAAGAGGGGCAACGCACAACTCGCGCAGCGGCCTTCGCAGGTCAGCAGCAAGTCATATCTGCAGCAGGAGACACTCCGCATGTCACTAGGCTTGGCCTTAGGTCACAGTTTATTCCGGTTGGAAACGTGGCATTGGATGAATGTGGGATTTGTTGAGGTAGTGTGACCTTAGTGTAGGATAGGTAAGGGAGACAAGTAGTGTTACGAAGAGAAGGTAGAAGCACGGAAGGAAGAGGAAGATGTCTGGGTACGAAAGATCACAGAGGGAAGCAAGGTTGACTAGATTCATGCGGAAGACTGTTTCGAGTCTTCTTCTCACAATCTACTAGTGGATAGAGGGTCTTCACAAGTCAGGGACCGCCAGGCACTAGATTGGAAACTATCCCCATGTTGACATGGTCACAAACAATAACATGGCAGCTTAAGATCATCATGAATGTTGAGAATCAAGTTTTGATATTTGATCTCTGTGTAAAATCCAGTGTGTACAACGCAACGGTATCATCCACCCCTCAGAATCGCATCGTAACCCCAGATCACAACTCAAAACATATCTCCAACTCTCTCCAAGCCCGAAATGAACGTATCGAAATTGTGCAATGAGAATCGAAGTCGAAAGATAGAAGTGGTATCGCGAGTTTAGGTGGGTTCATAAGTAGGTTGATAGACTTATTTGCCGCAGCTGGAGCAAGAGCAGCTTGAGCCGCAGTTGCCTAAGATATATATTAGCTTGAAGTTAAGTTGACGTTGCGTTGTGTGATCGCATTATAATTCTAGTGGTGGTGGATGCTCTCTTGATGGTGGGGTGATGGAGGGGTAACACAATCATTGCGATTGCTAGGTAGCGATAGAGGGGTTAACACAGAGTAAGACGTACAGCTAGAGGTGCCAGAGCATCCGCATTCACCCTTCATGTTGACGGTTTTGAGGTATTGGTTGGTATTTGTGAGGGTGTTTTTGGTATGAGATTTGATTTGCAGTTCGTTGGCAGTTTGTTCTTGGGGAAAAAAAGGGTATGGTGGTAGGTGGGACAAGGAGACCTTTTATGTTCGTTGCCCGTGTGAAAGTCCACCTGACGAAGGATTGTTCTCAAGATCCACTTCACGAGTCACTCACGAATGAGCGAAGGCAAAAAGCGTTGATTGTGCCTCTTTTGGTCAGCTTGCGTCCTTTGTGCGTGAATGGGGGGTCCGAGACGGGAATTGTGCCACCATGAGATGGTGAGGGGTGTGGGTCGATGATCGACTAGCCGAATCAAGAAAGGGGGGCAGTCGGATTTAGCCGAGACAGGTCCGGTCGAGGTTCGTGGGAAGATGTCACGGATGTTTGACTTGATAGTTAGGTATCTAGGCGAAGGAACAGACTTCTCGTTCGCTTTCTTATTTTTACGCAAAAGCTTAGGTCAAAATGCCACGGTTCTCGGAGCTGCTTGAGCAAGATTGAGCAACCCACTCCGGCGAAGTGTTTGGCATGCTCTTGATTTGATATCCATTGGAGTTCAAAAGCTTGAACGCATTAAGCAAGTATGATAGATATCAAACTTTGCACAGACTACCCAAAGCTCAACTCATTGGCAAGTTTTCTCGTTGAAACAAGCATTCTCTCATCCGAATATTATCACAATTATCTGTCTAGGTACTCAAAGCTCGCTACATGACTCTCCAGGTTCAAACTCAAAATTGGGACGTCTTACACAGCATCTGCGTATCTACATAGACCATCTGACGATCTCTTTCTCCATCTTTATCTTCATGTTCGGACACGGACTTCTCTTCCCACCAATCTAGATGTTCCTTACCCCCACCCTATTTTGAGAAACTGCCTCAATTGACCTCTATGAGGGAGGAGACAGGGCATATGAATGGCTGTTCTACTTTTTCGCTAGCCAATGCTAGGGTATGTAACTTGCTCAATTTGAATTGTTTATTCTCATTTGTTATGTGAAACGTTGAAGGGTGTGGGGTGGGAGGGAAGACCGGTGATGAGGGAGGGTATCCGTTGCATCCGCATTTTTGTTCCACTATAAATATCTCAAGGCAGTAGGATCTTTCGGGTAAGGCCAACCAATAGCAGAATATTAGTTACCTAAATCTTCTCGTTGTATCAAGCCATGTGGCATCTTTAACAATCCTAAAGCTAAACAGTTTTGGTATCCAAGAAGCTCACCTTTTAAGACAACTCCGTGGACCAGAGCCTTGCTTCAAAAGAGCAGGTATTCACAGTTTTAAGAAATCTGATCGGAACCCCTTCCTCGATGTTTGGTAGTATTTTACCTTAGCTGGCTGGTTCCACCAAAGACTCAAGTATTCAATGAACTTTCAGTAACCGCTTCTCCCATCACAGCCGCTTCAGAGTTCTCTTCTGCCAGACTTCGAATCATCACATATTTGAGCCCAAAAACAACCTGAGCCAAGAGCAAATGCTTTGGGACATGTAAACTTGTTTTAATTCTCGTTTACAAGAGCAGCTTCTCTGGTGTCCTTCATGTCTAAGTCCTTATTGTCCTGCTCGCTTAGGCGCCTGTCTTCTGTTGCTTCAATCTCCTTCATTGCGCACCCCAAACCTCTGAAAAGTATCTGCGCCAAATCCCCGACAGTTGTTAGCACATACCCTTCTTCATGGTTCTCAAGCTAGACTAGAGTGTTTTCTCTCAGATCAAGTGCAAGCCTTTTCGGTAAGTGGCAAAGTTAACTTCCGATGTCGTACATGCCAATAGCTATATATATGCGTGCGTAAGATACAAGTAATCCCTCTTTGTGCGAATGGATGTAGTCTTTTGTGGGGACCTGAGACGTTTTAAGCAAAAGGCGTGGACGAAGTTGAGGACATCGAGAAGATACCATACACTAAAAAAAACCACAAACCCAGGCTATGAATGTTAAAGGGATGCTTTTAGCTCTGTGCCATCGTAAATTCTTCTGCAATCTGTCGATATCCTGCAGTTCTCTATGTTGTCAACAAGGATAATACCGAGGGTGTGAACTTCGAACTTACCAGGAGGAGATATTGGCAGAGACTTGGATGCAGCCATTCGGAGCTGCTCTTGTGTGACCCCAGCTGTGTGCCTACTTAGACGACCATTTGCCATGTTCCGCAGTACGGTCTCCACATCGCACTAATACAGAATCTATGGAATTAGAAGCTGTGACTTAAATATTTGGGTGGAGGAGGAATCACACACCACGAATCACTCCACTTTAAGCGAGCGCGTCTCAATACTCGTATAAAGAACTTGCAATTGAGTATAATCTTAGACCTTTATGCTATCGATTGGTGACCTACCAGAGGTTAAACTTAAAGCTCCTCGACAGACGTCTATGGTGGCGCAAAGAACTTTGGAAAGAGCGGCTAGGAGGCATGCTCGCTTGTGCTCCTCAAAGGCAACACCTGGGATATCATTCGTACTTCTCAACTTTACATCAGAAGTGAGTTAAACTTCGTCACAGTTTTAATAATTAAAAGGGCGAAAGAGAAAAAGTATGTTTAAATATCATGATTAGGAACCAGCGTTTACATCAAATAGGAGAACTGACGTCTTGTAAATGCAGATGCATCATTTGTTCGCTCATTCAATTTAAGACCGCCAGCTATGTATGTACATTTGCGAGAACTCGTCGTAGCCTACAAAAGATCGCTATGTCTATTGCGAATCATAAATGACAACATCCACTCCTACTCCGGTGCTATGGTATTCCATCGCCCATTTATCCCAAAACGCCGCCCATGGTATAATGCTCGCCCTCTAATCCACCACAAGCAGCTCAAGGGCCCCCAACGAGAGTCTTCTCCGACATGCCTGTACTACTACTATTAAAACTAACCACTGCACCCCTCTCCGTCCCCACCTTCCTCTTACTCTCACCCAGCACCAACCTCGCCAACTCCTTCGTTCTCGCATACTCCTCCCACCACCCCACGTTGACTTTCCTAGGTATCAGATCCCAATGCAACATACTGTCCTCCTCATCCTCACTGGGTAATACGCGCGCATACGCCCACATCCTGCGATCACCAATCGGGCTCCTCGGATCCACCTGATCGATCGTTGTGTGCGCTCCAAGAACACTCTCGTCGCTCCCGACGCCATGGACTGTGAGCCAAGTACTCACGACCAGCAGCACGACGGTACAGATCTGAGAGACAAGGTTGGATTGTCCCAGAGAGATGACGTGGATGCCGAAGGCGAGCCAGCCGACGCGTTTGGTCCAGCGGTAGAAATTCACATTCTTCGGCTCGGGTTTTCTGGTAAGACAGTTCTTAACTACACCGCGGGGCGCGTACATGGTCACCATGTTTCCGTTGGGTAAGGTCACCATGAATGTTACTTCTTCAGCCATCCAGGAGGAGGTAGAGGTATGTAGTGAGGTGGCATCGAGACTGTGAACGTTTTCGCGAACGAGGTACCACCGTACAAAGACGGAGAAGTCCATCGCAATAGTATTGGCGAGACCCCAGTAATCGCCCATTAGAACCGTGAGCGCTGTCAGCGAGAGGAGTACGAGAGGCCCGATAGCATCAGTGAAGTAGTCTCGGATTGGAGTCTTGCGCTTAGTGGCGCTTATGTTCCATCTGTAGACCGTGGTGCCGGATGAGATGGCTTGACTTGAGAGCCAGCGTCCGAACCAGCCTGAGACGCTAGATGTCGTTACTGCATCTGTGATGTTGTAGAGATTATAGCCTGAGCCGGCGGCTGTGAACTGGTTTCCAGCAATAAGATAGGCGCCAAGAAGTGGTAGAAATGTCGTATAGCGGCTTTGTACCAGGCGACCAACTGCTTTATTCACTTCTTCGGCTCCAATGAGCGT
The DNA here is from genome assembly GCA_007644065.1 of Margaritispora aquatica. NCBI lineage: Eukaryota > Fungi > Ascomycota > Leotiomycetes > Helotiales > Discinellaceae > Margaritispora > Margaritispora aquatica. The sequence continues at coordinate 3,066,862 of VJWN01000007.1, read as the reverse complement.
CACGAGACCGAGGGCATCGATTTTGAATGGCTGCCAGGTCCCCCATCGGCTTAAGGGCATCGGAATATGAGCATTTGATACTGGAGCCATGGTTAGAATGAGTTGGAAAAGGAAGAATGGTGTGAGAAACGGAGGCGCAAGAAGTCAAACATACAATTATGCTTGGTGAGCAGTGGTGCTTGCTCGTGCATGGTTACGATGGAGGCTATGATGGCGGGGGCAGGCAACAAAAAGCTACCATCAGCAACCAACTTGGCAATAGAGGGGTCAACGGTGTGTAGCGAATATGGATCATGGATAAGAGTAAAGTGGGTCCAGATGGGAGGGATAGACCAAATTCCTATTCTGTATTGTCGTTGTGGGTTTCCTGAGGTTATGTACTTTTGTACGATCGGTTGGCCATTCACAAGGCAGTTTGGTGGGAGGCGCAGTGAGTGGCCTGCTGCAGCTTCATGCAGGCTCGGGCATGGCCCACTCGGTCACGGTGAAGCAATTGAAGGTTGATAATCAACCTTCAAAAGAGCCTCAAGCCATCGGTATGATTTCTGCTTGTCGACATGTTTGGTGTTGGAAGACTATCCTTGAAAGTTAGTATTGATTGGGTTTCATTACCCGACGGGAAGCAGCTCTTGTGCAAAGCCAGCTACCAACTCTATGTGTTAAACATACAGTATTGCTGTGAACTCTGCTTATTCTGGGATTAGAGTAGACTTTTGATATCCTCTGCATGTGGCGGATTTGATATGGTAATGTGAGGTGGGTCAAGCCGCTGGAGCTTAAAGGTTTAGAAATTGCCTCATCCAGGACTTTTAAATACAAACAGGGCGTTAATAGCTTTGAAATTCTCATTCTAGTTAACTCTCTCGAGGATACCTACTGCATCGCACTTCGTGAGTTAGGGTAGACTTCAATCTCACGAAATTGTTGACGAATCAAGGGTTCGTCTAATTGTGGGGACAGTGTCAAAATTAGTCGAGACCAAGAAATAAAATCCTTCCCATGTACTTCCAGATCAAAGCTGTGAGTGACTTAGATTATCACGAAATCCTCATCCCGGATATCCTCGTTGCGTTTGACCTGAAATGCCTGACCATCCTTCATCAATTCATGAACATAAGCATCACCTACCAGCTTAGCCTCCGCACCATTCTCTTCAAATCTCATCACAAACAAAGGATAAGCTCGATACATTACACAAACTTGATCGCCAACTTTAGTGTCTGTAGGCCCGAGCCCAATTCTTCCGGACTTCGTGCTAAAGAATTTTCGACCTGCACACGCACTTTGGACAAAATGATTGTAGCTGTTGATCAAGTCGTGGTGTTCTTTGGGTGCGTCAATGAATGGGCCTGCTATAATGCGGGTAATTGAGGCATGCCAAGCTTTATAGGCCATCTTGAGATTTTCGTGATTTAGTTCTGTAGAAGGTGCGCCAGTAAAACGATCACCCGTAAGTGTTCGGATGTATGACTCTGGAATGTCGTCTGCTGTAGTCTTCAGCGTTGCCTTAGCAAGGGCTAGACATCTCCTTTCCCAGTCCAAAAGTTTTGCGATGACTCCCCCAGGATCGCCACCTCGCGCAAAAGAAGCAAGATATGTCCATATGCCGTCGACCACCTGATCGACCTGATCAACCCTGTACCCCTGGACACAGAGCTTGTTGGAGTTCTCGTTTGGAACAAACTTCGCGTGCTTCCATCTTCGTCTTCTATCTTCCATTCCGGCCTGGCCACAACTGTAACCCTTCAGCTGGTAATAGGCCAAATATTCCATTCGCGAGTTCCAATTTGGACACCAGCTTGGCATCTGGTCTGGCTTGAACTTGGAACTAGCCACACTAAGCAAACCCAAGCTTTCATCGTTCAAAATATACCACTTTGCAAACGCAATGTATGAAGTCCAGTACTCCTTCTTTCCTTGCTCAGTATAAGTGATCAACTCTCGGGACTTGATCTGTTCGCGAGCATCAGCGCGCATCATTCCCATGATTCCCCAAATCCGATCAACAGGCTGGTAACACTGTTTGTCGCGCGAGGACATTAGGAGATCAAACAGCGTCATGCCTTTGGATTTGGCGTGCAACGTACGAAATTTGTTCAGCACCCAGATCTCAGACGCATCAGAGAATTTTCGTTCTGTTGGATTCTTATCTGAGAAATCTTTTCGCCGTATGAAGTGGCCTAAACCGCATGTTCTGAGAAGAGATTCCAGCTCTGAGAGTTGTTCCCACGTCACCCATTTACTGCCCACGCCCACCACTAAATTAGGAGAAATGACTGCTTCTTGGAGACACCACACGCGTTGGAAGTATGTCGAGCGATAGAGATTCTCGATGTCGCCCCATAGTGGTTGAGTCCAGTTTTCAATGCCGAGAGTGGCCATGTCTGCTGGTAATATCTCGCCCGTTATAGTAGATAATTTCGAGATGAGAACCGGGATAGCGTCCATTGCGATATCACTGCCTGGTGTCGCATGGCTGAGATACACCAGTGCTCGACGGATCGAAGGATATATCTCACTCATGCGTGGGATATGAATTGCCATCTCGTCATTGTCTTTCTGGTTCAAGCATATCGAATCGATCCATATGGGAAACACCCGGCCCTGTTGCAACCCAAAGTGGAAGACATGCTTCAGGATTTCATAAAGATTCGGAGTGATATTTAAGAGTTTGCCATTGCAGATGATAGTTGAGGTATAACTAGGAAGTCCACAGACATACGAAAGAGCCTCATATTGACCGGCAATGTCCACCAACAAATGGGCGTCCAGCGTGCCCTCCACTTGAGGCTCAACTCTGGTAATAGTAAAAACACGTATTTCGTCGTCTTGGAGTGGTGTATAGACATATTGCTGAGCCATTGTGAACTCAGCATAAAATCAACGGAAGAGATTGTTCTTCATGTGCAAGAAGGACAGATGAACAGGTGGTTCGTCTATGACCACAGAGCATCGCATCGACTACTGAAGGCGATGCGAGTCCTTCCCTATCTACAGAGACATTGATGTTATGAAAAGACTTGGCCTCTGGATTTCCCTGTACGGGGGTAGAGTGTAAAGTAAGTCCCTAGTAGTATCGAGAGATGTACGGCGAGGAGATGTGATGTTGTGGTGGTTGAGAGAGAGAGAGAGAGAGAGTGTGAGAGAGCGAGCGAAAGCCAAGAAAGGTGGAGCTTGCCCAACCTTGGCATTTACCTAAGATACGATACTTCTATAGCCAAGCTCAGCACGTGACGAGCCGCATTTTCCGCCCGACCCATCCATGAGGCGATCTGGGGCACGTTTTGGTCTTTTTGCACTTCCCTTTCTTTTCTTGTTCCTTATCCACTCTACTTCCCATCTTCTCCAGGAGTCCAAGTCTCCGTATCATGAGCAAATTCAATTCCAATATCAACATTATTTCCACATGTCCTATTCCATCCTCCTTCAACAACCAAAGGCGTCTTGCTGTCTCGCTATTTTTGAGAAAAGTATCCTTCCTGATGCATGGAAAGATATCCCTGCCATCCCTCCAAGTGGCAGGTATTACAAGCACTGAATAACGAGCAGCACGACGACCTTCTCTATTCAGATTTCGCCCCTCGGCTTGCAGTCAACCTTTGATACCACTTTCCGTGCCTTCTTCGAAATCATTGAAGCATTTTGAACATGCTGCATCCTTGAATGGCGTTTCCTGCATTCCCACTGGATAATTCAGCATGTCAAATCAACAAGTGAAAGGAGCTGAACGGCTAGATGCCCTGAAATAGGAATGTTAAGCGAACAACACGTGGGCTTGGCACAGTATCTTCTCTCATGCAGTCAGAGAAGAAGCAATCCGGCGTTATTATCCTGCTCCAAGGCTACCAATCGTGTCAAACGTAAGATATCTCCACAAAGCAAGGTAAGACTAGCCTACAGTGGGGTTGAACCTGACATACATTGCTCCCATTTGTCTATTACGAGGACTGGAACCCCCCTCCCGTCCCAATAACTGCTGGTATCCATAACCCATGGAGCAATATGGATACTATGGAGATGGGCAAAGACGAATGGAGATGGATGCATCACTTCAGATGGCGAAATGGGCACTCTGGGGTGCCTCATAATCAATCCCTCTCAACCCCTGCGCTCTTCCATACACCAGGTATAAGGTCTGACATACCATATCTTGGGGTTTTTTTCGCCGTTTTCAAAAAGTAATCCTTCGCTTTGCGACCCGTGTTTCTGTCTTGCCAGATGCCGAGACGTCAGAAAAAGGAATAGCCTTAATGGGACATCTCCAACGGCCAATATTGAATTGACAAATTTCCAGTTTATATCCACGACAACAGACAATGATTCATCTCAAGTTCTGTTCTCCTCCTGTTACCCGGCTTTTTGGAACCAATTCTTTCCGAATATTACCAGGTACATGCGCAGCCTGTCTAGACTGTCGCTTTCCAGGATCTGCATAGAAGTGCTCTTATTTTGCCCAGGGACAGAACACCAAAATGACAGCCTCGAGCCAGCACATCGTCATCGAAGAATTCTTTCAATGGGAGAAAGAGGCTCAAGTTGAAGTGGTGGCTAGTCTAGGTAGTGATGAGAAGACATCCTTCTTGCCCATGCAAATTGTCAAGTCGTACTTTTCAGCAAATGATCACAGGAAACTAAACAAGATCTTGACGGATGTCTTTCATACCGAGTACCCACCAGTCGACGCCGATCTTATATTACGCGATCATACGGCTGTATTTTGTATATTATTGCACCTCGGACAAGCAGAACAGATTGAGCATTTCGCACGATACGAGGAGCTTTCAGACAGACGGCTACCCTTTGACCAAACCCATCCTCCTAGAGACTTCCCTTCAGATTCTCAGGATGCTCGCTTTCTGAAACGCTTTTGCGAGAAACAGACAGCCTACTGTGTTCCTATATTCGATTCACATATGCTTCACAAGCACTTTGGTGGACGTCTATTGCCTATTCGGAGCTGTAAGTTACAGGGTCTGCAGCACCCTGCAAATCAATATGTAATCGACATCTATGGACCATACAATAAACTCTTGCATCCCAAATCTATCGTGGTGAGCTTCTTTCTCTTCCAAGAAGGAATTTAAGCTGATCGGAGAAGGAAAATCCTTTTTCAAACACGTTCCTTGTCAACACGTATCCAAAAGATCACGAGGCACAGTACAAACAAGAAATTGAAGGTTTCAGAAATGTCCGACATGCAGAAAGCATTGTGAGATTTTCTGGAAGTTATATCCATGGAGATGAGTATCATCTTCTTCTCGAGTATCCCGACAAAGGGTCGCTAGAGGAGTACTTCAAGAGAGAGTCGCCCCCAAATCGAGGTCCCGACATCGTCAAATTCTGGGACTCACTCTTCTCATTGCTGAAAGGCTTAAAGGCAATCCATTCTGTTCGGTCGTAAGTTCTTGCCTTGTTCATGATAAGCATCCATAATGATTCCAAATTTAGAGGTCATCACGGTGTAAAGCCCGAAGCAATTGTTGTGGTTAGCAACGGAGCTGAGTCGATATCGGATTGGCTCTTCAAATTTGCAAATGTCGGCATCAGCGATGCAAAATTAGTTGCACCACAGAGTCAGTCTGCCACATACGGTATGTTTACATGATGACCGAAATTTCAGCGCTAATGCGCCCCTGGTGTAGCTCCCCCAGAATTGTATGCTCCCAGCCATGATGATCTTACAGAAAAGCGATCCTCAAATATCAATTGGTCAGCCGATATATGGGCTTTAGGCTGCATATATAGTGAGGCAGCTGTTTGGATTGCAGACGGGTACAAGGGTTTGCTTGAGTATCGACAACAGCGAGCCGCGGAAACAGACCGAATTCTGTTCAAAGGAGGTGACTGTTTTCACGATGGGGAGCGAGCATTGCAGTGTGTTATTAATGCACATGCTGATATTGAGGATCGACTGCGGAGATCGGACCACATTACAAAAGATGTCCTTGACACGTATGTTCAATTCCTTTCCTACTCACCATTGTCATGCAAGCTATCCACAAGATAGATTACTGTTCCGCTTTCCAATACGTATATCTACAACTTTGTCTGCTTCCAACCATTGTTTGTCAATGTACTGACGTATTTCATAGCATGGTTGATGAAATGTTGTGGGATGAAGACAGGCCAAATGCTAAAGCGCTCTGTCGCAAAGCTGATATGGTTCTCACGCGAGCCCGCCAAAGGATGACCGCAAATTCAGCAGATGAATACTCTAGATCTGGTAGTGCGCAAAGTCGCGCTATGTCTCTTCCAAGAACTGCGCCTCCTACAACACCACTTCCTCCATTGCCACAGAAGTCTCAGGGACGGATGAATCTCGCTTCTATCTCAGAAGCTCAGTATCCGCCAAATGTAGAGAAGTGGCGGTATCAGGTTGGACATCTTCAAATCAATGCCCCGCCAAGGTCACATGCACCAAGCGAGATTGCCAGTCCAACCTTTCCAAGCCAGCAAACAGTAAGTACGGAAAGTGTTTCCGACTTCGACAGAGAGATTACTGGATCCATAGCTAGCTGGAATTTCAAGGACAACGCTTCAACAATCACTTCCCCAACACAATTCAGCTCGCCTCATGCTGGCGTTCAACCTGATTGCAATAACCCAAATGAAGGACGGCCTCGAATATTGCAGACTGTATCAGCCTACGAGTACAGATCTCCACCCAGGAAAGCACTCTCACATCTGTCATATGGAAGTAACCCAGCACCAGCCAGCAATACATTCGCGTCTGCACCACCTCTATCAGAGCATCCCGCCTATTCCGTGCCTGTAATGGAGCCAAGATGGACTCTTGACCCAGTGGCTAATGACACTCGTCCTCTCCGACCACTACCAGTCTCACAACAAGATGAACCACGGCCCGCAATGCCAAACCGAGCGAATAGCAGGCATTCAAACACTTCCTCACAGTATTCCGATCCACCTCTTCGACCCAAATCTTCCAAGCGTAATGGCGGGTTCTCACTATTTCCTTCCCGCAACTGGAGCAGCGTCAGTCGTCGTTCAGCAGACAAAGACTTGGCTGACGACACCGTGCCACGTACCACAGACCGATCTTCATTCTCAAGTAGCACACCAAGTGTCCCAGCTATACCTGATCAGCTCATGTCTCCGACCTTCGAATATCTCAGTCTCAATACTTGTATCGAGTGGAAGAAAGCCCACAAGAAGGTGAAAAAGAATACCAAACTGCCTCCTTTACCCGGTGCACATCTCATCGAAGATCTTAAAGGTCGCGATCATGTATTCATTGTCGATGATGGCGCCTCTATGGCGGGTCTCTGGCCTGATGTGAAACGAGTATTTGAAACACTAAGTTATGTCGTGAAAGGCATGTCTCCGGTCGGAACAGAGCTCTTCTACGCCGTCTCGTATGACACATATCGGCGAAAAGACACCAGCGATCTGGTGCAATACGTTGATAATAAAGTCTGCAAGGGGGAGACCAATATCTCGTACCGTTTGAACCTGCAGCTACAAACGTATCGTCTCAAGCTCTACAATTCCAAGGGTAAGAGTGGGAAAGATGGTGTGGTGCGACCGATGAGCTTCTACATTCTGACAAATGGGGAGTGGGGACCAGGCCCAGACCCCAAGATCGCAATCAAGAGTATGGCAGACTATCTGCTCGCTGAGGGATATGCCAACAAGAGTCAAGTATCAATTGAATTCATCTCTTTTGCCACAACCGCAGCGGCAATGTCGAGGATCAATAGCTTGACACAAATGGATTTTGGACTGTAAGTACCTTGCTAAGAATACGTTGACACTCTCTAACATGTGCGCCAGGGATATCGTAGACTGTACCCGCTGGACGGGCAACGTCCTCAAGATGCTCAAGGGACCGATCGACAAATCTCTCTTCGATCATGAAAGCTCGAGCTCGAGGAATAGTCAAGGTCCTAATCAATTAGTAATCCCGCCACCGAGAGAGGAGTCGTTGGTACATTTCAAGGATATGATCAATGAGCTTGCTTGAGTGGGAAAGTTAGACTTTGCATGCATCAAGGGCGAAAACACGATAGGGATACAAGAAGAAACGAGCCTTCGACTATGTCTAGTTGCGGGAGATCCGAGATATGCTTAGACGGAAAGTCTTAGGCCGAGATGTGGTGTCACTTTGACGGGAACGAGAACGAAGACAGCAAATGCCAGCCGAGAAGATTTTTTGTATCATGATTTTTTGTTGGCTTTTACTTTCAACATTGGTGGGTGACTAGCTGGTCGAGGATTTCAAGTCATGTGTTTGATTCAGAGGAAGTCTAGGATCTTGTAGCATGAGGATAGCTACATGAGAGGATATGTACAATTATATAGAAACAGGATACCCAAGAGTCAATATTGCGCTTCGAAAACAAACCAGATAATTGATTCATCTCACTCTTATTCGGTTCTCCTGTTTTATACCATTAAAACTACCTGTCTCGCCAACAATTCACTTCCCCCCCAGGCTAAGCATCCATTGATGGTTTTCACTCTCAGCACAGCTACAATATAAATACTTTCTCCTCGCATGCAGGTTTTCACGCGCTCGATGCTCGACTGACGATTTTGCGTACGAAATAATGGAGGTGTGGAGTATTTTTGCCCAGGTGCGTGAGATCTTACCACCCAGATCTTGAAGCTGATTTTAATAAAACGATGCAGTTGCTTGCTAATCGTCGATGGCTTGACGATTCGGTCCTATTTTAGAGACAAGGAGGCAGGATGGCGCTTTGAAATGTTGTTGTCACTGATATTTTCGCTTATATCGAAGGATTTCACTGCCATGTTGACTTTCGCTCTCATTTGCCATTCCTCAATCTCTGGAGCGAGGAACGCGATCTAGTACAACTTATGTATTTATTCTAACAGGATTATGGCAAGGAATCTGCAAAATCAATAGAACTTCAAGACAATATTACAAGTCCACTCTTACATGAACAGGATAGAGATTACGTACATTAGGTAATCAATTTGCAATAAAAGTACTCCGCAACGAGTGCCCCTCATACCAAGCCTTCCATTCTCAAGGCAATCCCTTTTTAAGACACGATGTTCCCAAATGAATGAATAAACGAGAACTTTTGCAATCCAAACAGCTAGGGCAGTAACCATCATAAATGAGGCGAGGAAAACTAAGCGGCCATAAAGACCAGCCATTTCAATTTCAATTTCAAGCCCGAGACATAAATTTCCCTCAAACCAATCATGCTAAAGAAACCCATTTCAATCAGTCATTAGTAATTCAAGACTCTATTCAAGCAAAGGTCTAGTCCCAGTAATGCGGCTGATCAACTTCAGGCCCTTAACACTGTCGAGATCTCGCGTATTTGGTAGAAGTAGTATGTTGGTTCGCACACATCAAGCCAGATGCGATTTGTGTCTGAGGGACAGGTCTAGGAGGCTCAAATTAGCAGTTAGTTTCTTAGATGCCACCATTTCTGGTGAATGATACAGCTTGGGATGAGAAAATAAGAGGGGGGACTCACATGGACACACCAATTGTCATTTGGAGTCCGATAAATTTCGTGGCAGACAATGTTCGCTGGGCAGCTGCGTGACATTCAGCATTAGATCAGTGTGTAAGGAATCTTGGTATAGAGTGCGAGTGTTGCTGAACAAGATAGACACGCACCGGATAGTCTGGCATGTGTTCTGCCCTGCTCCATTGCCAGAAACGGTAGCTTTGACATTGCCATCCAAGAATGGAGCACCATTGATATTGCCGAGATCCCAAATTAGCCCATAGCTATCTGTTGTGTCGAAATCATTAGCTCGCTCTTTATCAAACACCTTCTCTTCACCGGTACTGCCTTTGAAGACGAAGGATGAGCAGGGGCAAAGACGCACTCCATGTATACTCAAACTGCATAATCGGCGCCGAAGGATTACTATCCTTCCCAATCTTAACACTCGTTCCAATGTCACTCCAGCGGAACTGGAAGACAGCGGTAACTCCGGGCTGGATGGTGTTGTAGTCGTGTTCGCCTGTGTTGTCGGCCATGCGCATGTAGACCGGATATGAGCACCTGTAAAGGAAGCATCAGTAGACAAGTACTGATCCTTTCCTGAGGAGAACGTGGGGTGCTGGGTTGTGGGGGAAGTGGGGACAGAGGGGACGTACCAGTTGTGGATCGTGTAATCGGGAGTGGCCAATGACGAGTCTGGTGAGAAGGGCCGAGAGGGAGACGAGGACTGGGATGAACTTTATGGTGAGCATTTTCGCTTGTTGAAGTAGTCTTGTGGGGAAATATTTTTGGGATTCTGTAAGGTACAGGATGGCTTGACAGATGATTATATATTAATTCCGAGGTCTTGCTGATAAATATGTTTTCTTTTGATCTATGTGAAAAGGAGAAGTTAAGGATTCTTATACTTGACTCTCACCCATTGCAGCCGAAGCATGTTGAATTTGGCCAGTAAGTTCAATGAAGAGGTGAGGCTTGAAGCCAGGCCAACTGACTAACTCAGAGACATGATGCTTTCCGGCCGGTTTGACTTCTACATCGCCCCAAATCTTCATGACAACTAGATCAAATACATTGGTGTGAGTGCACTCAACTGTAATTTGGTATCAACCGAAGGTTTGATGGCCACTTGAGACAGTAACAGCTTTGGTAGGTCCATATTGACGCTCGTTTGGACGTAAGCGAAGAGGTGGAGGTGTTGGGAAAGTCCCAACTGTAGCTACCTACGGCGGGATGGAACTCGAGTTTATGTGAGCTTCGGATCTTGTCCTTGATAATAGTGAGAACCCCATCATTTTGAGATGGAATGATTCCCGGGAAAGTGTCATGGCTTTGTTATCTTTCCAGAATAGCGGTGGATGTTGGCATAGAGGAGACGCTCGCTTGGAATGAAAGTTCAACATACGTCCGTAAGCCAACGATGGATATCCAACACTTCACAAAGTTTTTCCCCTCCGCATTCCTTTTAACTAAGAATAAATAAGAGTAAGACTATGTAATGAGAACGACATAGCAAAAGCCAAGCCATCAGTACAACTCGACCATACCCCACCATTTGAAATACGGCAGTATCTCAATCCATAAGAGAATCTACCTCACCATCTCTTCTGTGAAGCCAGAAGGAGTTGAGCAAAGGAAACATGAGCACGGCAACTTCCATTCGCCAATTTTGCAAGTGTAATAGATGTCGAGCTTTGAGTTGCGATGAGTAAGTATGCGAAGCACACTTACTAACAACAACTCTACCAAATCCAACTTTTTGTCTGCGTCTCTCGAAGGTGAATAGCGACTTACCTACTTGAGAGAGAGAGGGGGGGGGAGCGAGAGTAGAAATTAGAAATCATGTACTTTTACTTCGGGTTATGTCCAGGAAGAATTCGCCTGCGGGACCACTTCAATGATGGGCGACCCGACGTAATGAAATCCCCAATTTTTAGACATAATTCATTATCGAGAACATAGACACCGAATTAATCTATCTAAGCGACATGCATCTCCCCAGCCATTATCACGCACCATGCACCACGTCACTCCTCGTCCCCACCCGCTTCAAGATTCACGTCTCACTTCTTAACGCCCCATCCCTCCTCCCCCGGAAGAGGATACCTCTCCCTTCCCTCAGAAATCGTCCTCACTTTCCTGGCATTCGGACTCTGCCTCTCCCCCTCTTTTCCCCGCACATGGTCAACAGCCTCCCAAGTCTGATCATCCAAATCCAGCTGCGCTATCTCCTCGCTCCACGCGTCTCCAAGCAGCTTCAAAACCCTTCTCTCCTCCTGCAGCACATTACACGCGAACCTCCACCTCCCGTCTGGTGTCCGCACGCCCGCGCCCATGTTTGAACTCCCTATGGCCCCGCCCTCTTCCAAGCCCCGGGCCAGATTCACATCCTCTGCATTCCCCTCCCACAAGCTCACCAAGCGCTCCATCGCCTCTACACCCATCTCCTCACATAGCAGGCCTCTCCGCCGCACGATCTCGATTACGGTCGCTACGCCCGGACCGAGGATATCATCTACTCGTTGGCGATGGGCTCTCATTTCAGCTTTAGTTGCTTTTTCGTTTTCCTCTCCATCTCTGTTTTCAGGCTGGGATTTCGATATTTGTGAGGTCCCACTTTCGGTTGGGAGTCTAGGATGGAGTCCATAGCCAAGCAAATTCTCTAAACCTTGTCTCCGAGTATCAGGGTTTTGTGAGAGTTGAGACGCGATGTACGCCTTCGAAATGTCTTCCTCCTTCTCGCTAGAATGCAGAGCTCGATCGTCAAAAAGTGCTTCGCTCGCCTTCTCCATCGAACTAACAAGGTCCAATTGCCATGCCTTGCAAATACTCTCCGTTAAATCTCTCAAACTACTCAAATGCTTAAATTGAGGACGGCGGGTTACAAACAACATGAGCCTTGCTAGCTCGACGTTGGCTGTTTGCAAGACTGTATCTCCAACTGCATTCAGGAAGACCGGCCTAATACGAATCAAGAGATGCAGGAGGCGTCTCACTTTTCGTGGGCTATGGACAGATGAAAGATCACTAGGAGCTAAGAGGATCTTTCTCAACTCGCGGGTAAGATAAGCTATATTTTCTTTCATCATCATCACCTTTGAGGAGTCTTTCTACGCTAGGAGTTAGCTTCTATCGTGCCCCGTCCATTCGCTGGGACGCATCGCTTTTGCTTTGGTATAATACAAATAATTACGACATTGGTGCTGGTGCTTGCTGTTGCATCTCGCTTACTGGCCCAGGTACTTCAGTATTCTTCTCCACCACTTGGTCTCCATCCACCACCATCTGCCCATCCCTAAACTGGCGCATCAGTTCCAAGAACTGGCTGTTTTGGAATTTTGAACTCTGCTCGTGCCGGATGCTGCTCAATAAGTGTCCAGCTGTCCTAGCTAAGGCATCCGGATCATCTTGACCTTTGCGGGTCTCGTCAGACACTGGATCGTATATCGAGTCTGCGCCTATCCGCGCTTGATCTCGAAGTTCATCCGAGGCCATCAGGTTCTCTGCTGACTCGTTGATCATGATGTCTTGGCCCATTTCTACGCCTTGTGTGGTATCTTGTAGTGTTGCTTCAACTTGTACTTCTTGCCGAGAGGCTTCGGCGTTGGCTGCCTCTTCGAATGCTCTAGCGAATGCTTCCTCATCGAAAGCCTCTTCGGGCTGTTTCTGTTGCGCCATAGACATTCCCATTTGTGGACCTGCAAACCCGCCCATTTGAGATCCCATCATATTTGACATGGGCGCATAATTTTGATATGATGGCTGAATTATCCTCTGGTCCATCCCACCTTGGTTCTGCCTTGCAAACTCCTGATGCCACCCTGCATCCTGTCGCTGTTGTATTTGAGGACCAAAGGAGTTTTGGGACATTTGAGACTGTGGACTGGAGATATTCATGCGATGGAAATCTGATGCCCAATTCGAGGGGCCGGCTTGCTGTGCACTTTGTAAATGGGGTGGAGAGAAAGAGTGCTGTGATTGAAAGCCATTATCAAGTGGCAGCTGTCCAGCTTGGAAGGCCTCGAATTCGTGTTCTACCAAACCTGCATTTGGACCAGGTGAGGACCGAAATCCCTAATTCATTGTCAGAATGTGTTAAAGCGAGATTGCACAGTTGGACGTACATGTGAGGGAGACTGTCTTGTGACAAGTCGATCTTGTTGTAATGTGCGATCAACTGTACTGTGCTTCTGGAAACTTTGCAGAGCGTTTGACGGCCCACACATGCTGTCCGCCATGATGCGTTATTCTTTGCTTATATCTGCGATAGTTATTGGTTGTGTCGGACGTTGTTTCGTGAGGAATGTTGTGGTGATAATTATTGAACTGGTGAGCCGAGGTCTATCAAGACCGAATTGCTGGATACCCAAAAGAATTTATGATGGGGTAATGAAAGAGAGACTTGGGGGTACGAGATGTGGTTGGATGTATACACTGGAGAGGAAGTGGTGAGTAGAATAAGTGAATAAGTAAGTTAAGGTATAGAATATATTGAGACTCAATGGAAGTGAATACCAAAATACCTTGAGGTACCTCAAGTTCTCCCGAGATCACTCAGTTTTGCCCCTCCAAAGGAAGGAAGGAACAAATGTCATCGGGACCGGCATCAATTCGGGGTCACAAGCCCAAGTCTGGGGTCAAGTTCCAGCCAGCTTAAGCTAAGGTAAGCCAGAATTCCCACCTGAACATCGGTACAACGTTTATCCCTCTCCGCGGCAACTTCCGTCGTGTTTCCATTCTCGACAGGCTGGCAGCAACAATCAAGACAGATACAGAGGATTGTCTATTCTCCCCTCCAACTTTCCTCCAAATACTTCGAAACTCTGCGTCAAGATGGCACAAGTCATCTCGAACTCGGGTCATGATGACATGATTGTAAGCTCTCCCAATGCCGGAGAATTGGTTACTCGAAGTCGTACGGCGCAAGCGGTAGCTGCACGAAATACATGATATACAGCTAACATATTACTCTCTAGCACGATGCAGTTCTCGATTACTATGGCCGCAGACTCGCAACCTGTTCTTCAGATAAGACAGTCAAGATCTTCGAAGTAGAAGGCGAAACACATCGTCTGACAGAAACTCTCAAAGGGTAGCTCTACCCCCTTCTGTGCCCCGCCACCTCTTATACATATACCATCAACTAACACACATATTTCTTCATAGCCACGAAGGTGCCGTCTGGTCAGTCGCCTGGGCACATCCTAAATACGGCAACCTCCTGGCCTCTGCCTCTTATGATGGCAAAGTGCTCATCTGGCGTGAAGCGAACAACACCTGGACCAAAGTCTTCGAATCTGCAATTCATACGGCCTCGGTCAACATAATCTCTTGGTCGCCTCACGAGTCCGGCTGTCTCCTCGCATGCGCCAGCTCCGATGGTAACGTCTCGGTCCTAGATTTCAAAGACGCAGGAACAGAGCACAAGCTATTCCATGCGCACGGCATTGGTGTCAACTCCGTTTCCTGGGCACCCAGCACTGCGGCAGGGAGCCTGGTGTCGAGCGCAGGTGGCCAAGGTGCAGTGCGACGATTTGTGACGGGCGGAAGTGACAATGTGTTGAGGATTTGGAGCTTCGATGCCGCGTCGCAACAGTATCAGCAGGAGCAGCCTCCGTTGACGGGTCACACGGATTGGGTGCGCGATGTAGCGTGGTCACCTACCGTGCTGCAAAAGTCGTACATCGCTTCCGCATCACAGGACAAGACAGTCAAAATCTGGACATCGGATCCAAGTGCGCCAAACAAGTGGAGCGTCAAGACACTTACGTTTGATGTTGTGCTATGGAGGGTGAGCTGGAGCTTAAGCGGCAATGTGTTGGCTGTCAGTGCGGGCGATAACAAGGTCAGCTTGTGGAAGGAGAACCTGAGGGGCGAGTGGGAGTGCGTGAAGTCTATTGAGGAATAGAGAAGACAATTGTCGTAGCAGGCGAGCGAGGCTGAAGATCGAAGCTATCAAGGCGGGAGTAGTAGAAGAATGCACTGGTGGATCATGGAATATCACCTATGCTTGAGGCTTCTGGTGTCCAACAGAGATAGGACACACATCCAGTTACATTATGACAGGCATGGCGTTTATGGAGGCTAAAAGCTTGCCTACCAAGTACGTAGGCTTAGACAGAATACGAAGAATTAACCAACCAACTCCATTTCTCCCAATTTCACACGTCTCTTGCCCTATTGACGGGTTACTGTCATATCCTCCATGAGATTCGAGTGACCAACAGCTCTACTTCACTACGATGCCACATGATGTCGATCTGTTTCATTTACAGGTCGCCTAACCTCACCTAGGCCAGGTATGGTACTTGACATTCGGTGTAGGGAATTTAACCTACCTACCTATTCGCTTGTCTGTCCAATCAGACATCTAAAAATCTTGGCTTGACTTTTGACTTGACTTGACAAACACCAATAACAACTCCCATCAACGTCTACTTGCTTACCTACCTACCTACTTTACATATCTCTACACACTACCGCACTCGTCTCAAACAAAGATACCCGTGTTACTTTAACACCATACCCTGGTCGAAGAGGTGCACTGTAATGGCAGTCACACCATTAACACACCTTTTTCCTCCTTCTCCTCTTCCTCCTCCTCGTACAAACAAGCGAGACCTCTCATTGAGGTTATGTCCAAGTCTGAGTCCAAATCAAATTCAAAATCCAGAGATTCAAGAAAAGCAAAGCACTCACCATTTAGATCATCCAGCATAGCACGTAGACCAACTTAACTTATACCAGCTCAACTCAATAAACACATCTTCTACCTCCGGTACCTCAATTACTAGACTCAAGCACGCGTAAAAAAAAAGTCGCTGAACAGGTGGGGGGAGCTTTTGAGCATATGATCGTCTGAAAATTAATTAATGCCCTGAGTAGTACAGTACCTACAGTACCCCACTCTCCGAACATAATGCAGTTTCAATTCTTCACAATACATCAAAGAAAACACAGCATAGTCATCAGAAATGTTAAGAAAACGCGCGTTTATTTCTCATGTAACGATTTATGGGGCTGTGACTCTGCTTTTTATGTATCCATCCTTGAATCCTTGTACCTTTTGTACTCATTTTTTCATATATCCATGTATCCATGCCTTCTATCATCCCTTCCTTTCCTGCAGAAACTCCCCAAGAAAAGTCGTAGAAGGCCCTCAAAGAAAATCGCAAAGACCGTGAACCACCACCAAGTCAGGGCAAGAGCGGGTCCTTTGAGCGCCTCCATCGAACGCCTCCCTTGAATGCGCCCACCTATAGACCTTCATGGAGCCTTGCGCCATGCATTCATATCCTTCCGAGGCCTCGACGCAATTCGACCATATAACCATCCAGAATTCCAAGTATGGCGTTGGGAAATAAACAAATACAAAAGAAAAGAAAAAAAACTTGCCAGATGTCAAGGCGGATGTGCTGCTCTATCAGGGATGAGCTGCAGCAATTCATAAGCAATTGGTCGCACCCAGGAATGGTTTTTTGGCGTTCAGAAATACAGTCGCAGGCGTAGGTAAAAAAGCTATTAATTGGGAGAGTGAGTGTAAGTTCTGTGACAATGAGCAACGTATGCATGACGTATGAACGTTTTGGTGTCTGGCGATTGAGCAGTACTTTTATGCTGTTAGATTATCGATTCGCCAGGTCGTTATAATAATGAACGTGATTTGAGTCGTGGTACCATCAAGAACCCTGGTAGACAGCCAAGGAAGATGCGAAGTGTATGAGAAGTTCGTGAGTAATGGTATGGTATGGTGTTCTCGTTCTCGGGTCACCAATCAAATCCGAGAAGTTTTCTACATGAGTGCATGCATTTCCTGAGAGAATGCTTGCTCGAACCGCAGAGCCTCTTCGCGATCAACAGGATCGTTGGCCAAAGGGTCTTGAACGTTCCACCACAAGAATGGACCTCCAAATGAGTCCCTCTCTTCCCAGCTCTTGGCATAATTCCACCAACGTCCAGCTATGATGCTGCTACCTGGGAGGACACAACCTTCATAGGCATAAATAGCCTGATTATCATAGGAATCGGTATCGTTGACACTCAATGCATCAAACTTCATCATGATAATGCGCTGAAATCCATATATGCCGTTTTGCGAGTTCATTGAATGAATGCGTCCGAAGAAGTGGCCATTCCTGCCTTTCCTGTCACCTTTGCGGCTAGTACCCCAAAAGTCTTTGAACTCCGGCTGAAAGTCTGGGTTAGATTTCCTGGCCTTGTCGTCCTTGAGAGCATCTTTGAGCATGTCGCTATGCAGTATATCTTCCCACTGCTTAGGCCATGGGCGCTTTTCATCGTTACTAAAGAAGAAGGTGATATCCTGTAGAAGATTAGTAAACAGTTACATATTCTGCCAATAAAATACGTACTTGAAACATGTCACATTCCTGAATATGGTCCACGGCAAAAAGATTCCCTCGTCTATTCCCTACTCTTAATCTAGCAAGAGAATTTTCATCAAGGTTTGCTGTCCATGGTGTCAGTTGTGCCAGGACATGGTGTAGCGCTAGGATCTTACTGTAGATGCCCTTCCAGTGAGAAGCAAGGGGTTGAACCCCATCCTTGATTCGACCAACCCATGGTCGAAGACATTGGTCTGGCTCAAGATCTTGGTAATATTGGTGGAAGATTCCTTCTTGAGACTTCAAGTGGAATTTAAAGAAGTTAATCACGTGTAACAGCAGGCGGGCGTTGACATTTTCCTTATTCAGGCCAATAAAGGTGGGATGTTCGTGACTGTAAACATGGAATTGCGATACCTCAAACTGTTGTTGGGCGTGTTCGTGTGTTGGTCCAAGGTAGTATGGTGCAAGACAAAGCTGGACAATGTGTACATCATTATTCTTCTTCTTCGAAGCCCGCTTCATCAAATTGCCTTGATCCCATTCTGTGCAAAAGATGGCGTCAACAATACTTGGGATTTTTCCCGCTTCCGGGTCTACGCGCGAGAGTAGATCCATGATGACTTCGAGATTCTTTCCCTGGATGGTGGATGCGCCATCATGGTCATCGAAGCGATTGTTGGATTCTACTGAGGTTAGCGATACTGCTTCACTCCGAGAATCTAACCTACCCAAGAGAAGCTCTTTGAACAGCGTTACAGACTTCGCCAGGAAAACACTAAGTTCACTTTGGTAGTTTACATGCATCTCAGCATGGCTTCGAGGGTCAAATGAGGGCATTTGGACCATGGTGATTCGACGATCCCGGTACTTCTGGTGGAATTCTTCCGACTTTGTCAATCCAGGGGACTCATCGAACTTCCAAGTGAATCGCTTGCGCCATACCCAGGAACTAGTGACAGCCAAGGTGGTCTTGCAAATTGAGCTAAAATTAATCACATGTCGCTCAGTAGGGAGGTAGTCAATGACGACCTGCATGACCTATTGCAAGTTAGCATAAGAAGTGAAACCATGCTATCAATTTGCCATGGATTGTTGGGCCAGGGAACAAGAGGAAGGGTGAACAGGATCGAATTGTCATGACAGAGCACGACGGGCTAAAAACAACGTAGTTTTACGTACCTCAGTTGGAAGATCCAGAAAGTTCACAGCTGGACTACCCCTTTTAAACATAGCAGAATATGCAGAATCGATGCTATTAGTAGCTGGACTGTATTCTACGGATAAAGCATAATCTGCGATATTGGTATCGTCGTTGAGGTTAAGAAGGGTCGGTACAAGTCTGGTGGGATTGACTTTGCTGGAGTCGTTTGATCTACGGATAGGATACGAAAGAGTTGACTGAAGATAGCGTCGGTCCTTGTTAGGTTTGGATACCTTCTTGAGGTTCATGTCGCGATTGTAAGAGGAATTGATATCTCTAGATTGAAAGACATCTTCTTCCTCTTGAGCCGGCTCGAATTCGTCCGAGGAGTCACTGTTCGAAGTGCTAACAATTGAGAAGTCGATTTCAACGTCTTTATCCTTGTTCTCTCCAGTGATAGCCTGCTCGCCGTATTTAACTCTCTTCCTAGAAGGATCGGTCGACGAGCGTGTGGTTCTTGCAGAACGGGCTGCGGCTTGTTGCACTGCTCTCATCATCCTGGGTGTGACAGGCGATCTATTATTGTTTCGAGTTCTAGACGATATGGGCAAGGTAAGTTTCTCATTGCGATTTCTTTTCGGCATATTGTGGGAGCAGCGAATCTGCCAGGCTACCAGATATGTGCAATGTGAGGAGTGATTGAGGGAAGCAAAGGAAATCCTTGGATGTCAAGTTAGCAACCCCGAATAAGAGAGCAGGACAAACATTAGAAGGATGGAGGGTGGTATTGAGGGAGACAAAGTAAGATACACACCACAATAGACCAGCGCAACAAGCCAATAAATAATCAAGGCTTACGAGTTATATCGAGCGAAAGACAAGTGGAG
Organism: Margaritispora aquatica; assembly: GCA_007644065.1. Taxonomy (NCBI): domain Eukaryota; kingdom Fungi; phylum Ascomycota; class Leotiomycetes; order Helotiales; family Discinellaceae; genus Margaritispora; species Margaritispora aquatica. Next base: position 3,047,037 of record VJWN01000007.1, on the reverse strand, counting down.
ATTTGAAGACTGAACTCGTAAACTCGATCCTGGACTACCAGTGGTAAAGGTAGCAAGGGATTGATGGTAGCTAATTGAAGACAGCGAAACTTGTATTCTGATATCCTGAATTAGAGAACTGAAAAATTGGTGGATGGGGGGATGGATGGGTGAAGTTGCGGTTTGGTGGAAGAAGATGATGGGGTCGCTTCTTTTCTTATGCATAAGACTGACGGTAGCTCCTCCCCATCAGGCCAAAGGTGAACTTCACCCAAGGACAATAGACAATGGACAATGGACAATAGCAAATGAACTTGAGAATAGTACCGCCGACAATAAAATGCCATCAGCATCCCCAACAGTTCCACCGCATTGAGTTTTCGGCTACCACGAGGCTGCACACAACCTGCATTCACTCGCGACTCGACCAAATACTTTGAGAGAATTGAGAAAACTGATGACACGCTATTGAGGTATCCGCATTCATATCACTACCTAGACCTACCTCTCCATTGATAGAAACAGCATTCAAGGACCACATGCGAACCCTCCCGCGCCAGCAAGTTACGCCAGAGTCGCACTTTATAAAGTCTTGCGGCAGCTTCCTTGCCATCATCTCTTGATCAATCCATACTGGTTAACCATCCCTTAGAATCCTCTTCTCTGCTACTCAAACATTCGGCATGCTACGCGCTAACTCAGACAGCTAACTTGCTTGTTTTTGAAGATGCTCACCCGGCCCATCAAGCAATAAAACTAGATCCGCTGGATCTGCAAACAAGAAGAACTACCCCAAAGTACTGTTCAAAGCAGCTTATGCGAATAAAATACTCCAAGGTCCTCGAGCCAAGACATTGGCAGGACTATGCAGTGAGCTATGCTCGATAGATGACTTCAATCTACGGTTTCTTTCTTCGCACTCTCTCAAGGACCAAGCCATAGCGACACACCGAGAGCAAACCATTACTTAAATACCAGCAGCAATTGCAACATCGTTACTAGATGCCGGAGCTGCTTTTATACACTTGAAGAGCTTTTGCTAATTCGTGCTTGCTAACCAATAACCCATACTGCTAACTGGATATCGCATAGAAGTGCACCCAAAGCAACAAGGATAACATCCAGAGTGATCAGCATGATAGAATGCCAATTAGTACTCTCCATCCACAATTAAGTAACTGGAACTTATTTCTCTATCCTCGAAGAGCTCTTGCTAACGCGTTTCTTATAACGATCGGCTTATGCTTAAAACGCATCGAAATAAAAAAGTGCAATACACAAAGTTAACAGCAAGATCGGGTGCCACTGAGCATCTCCATCTGCATCTAGTGACTGGAGCTCAAGATTTCTCCTAGTACCTAGCAGAGCCCTTACTCGATCTGCAAGCCATCATAGCATGGCTGACCTACTTGATAGAAACCTCGGATGATCTACATTCTTGGTAATCAGAGTCATTGAACTGCTGCTTCAGCTCCTTACTGTTCCACAACGATGCAGAAGTACTGTAAATTGTACCATAGCTATACTGTAGCACAGAAATATGTGATCGCTTCAGTTTCAAGCGTCAGCTTTGGTTGCCATCAAGCTTCCACGTGCTTTGTTTATTGCGCACTGCTTGGGCGTTTCTCCTTTCCCTTCATATGTTTGCTTCGACTTCGTTATCAAGTGTTATTGTTTTGTAAGCATGCAATCTTGCTATCAAATCTACCTTTTACCTAGCTTGATGCATTTAACTGCTTTGTCGGGGTCTGGTGTGATCTCTAAGGAGAATATTAGTAGGGCATGCGTTTTTATGCTTTGATTGGGTCTTTGCTTGTTTCTTCTTCGGAGGTTTGAGATTATCCTGCAATTTCGATCTTACAGAGCAGCCCTAATTCAGATCTCTTCAGCTTTTGTTGACTTGAGATGCAAAGCAAGATCAGTTGAAACCATTTAGTGTTTCACAAATGGGATGCTTTTTTGTCCATTTTTCAAGCGGAAACATTTCCATACCATCAACTATCTTACCTTAATTTAAGATGTCAATGTTGTATTAAAGTTCAGACAAAGCTGTCAAACAGTTGGCGGTGCCGTTGCTGTACATGTCAGCAATAGACTTGACGATCTACAGGCAACGATGGCTTTGGTGTGGAAATCTTTCCTCATATGTTATTTGTTTAAAAACCCTATCTTTAACACGAGCTATTGGGCTAGCCTCAACAGCTTTTACTCGTTTCCCTTTACTTCTTATTAGCTTGATCACATTCAACAAAGGGGAGTTCTAATCACTTTAATTGATGTGTGTTCTGGGACACTATCTTGTATACTCTTTAAATACTTTTCTCGACCCAAAGTATTGGACTTGCTCCAACAGCTTGTCCTTGGCCCTCTTTACTTCTATCAGCTTGACTTCATTGAGTGAAGAGGGGCGATATTCACTCAAAAAGGCGTGTGCTCATCAGCACCTATTTTGTGACATGCAGGTATGAGGACTTGCCTTCGCATATAACAGAGCAGTATATTTGCATTGAAGATGCCTCAATAACGAATTTCAGTTATCTATGGCGCCTGTGAACCCATCATCGGCTGACGAAGGCATGGAATATTCATGGTAGCAGATACAGCGTCTCATCAACTTGTGATCCTCCTGACGAAGTGGTGACATGATGACTTGACCAAATAGATGTAGTTGATGTGTGCAGTTGGCACTTCACCAATATTCTACAATCTCTCCGCATCTGTGTGTGAGCGAAGCAATTAGCGTATACAGAGAGGCGGAAGAAGAACCGCGCGAATCCCCGAAGATGTTTTGCGATTTCTGCCCTCGGTTATCTGGCTTGAATTATTAAACCTAGCACGGTAAGCTAATAACTAAGGCAAAGGCTTCTCTTCCCTACCTCAAAGATGGTATGGTACTGTTAGTGTTGTGTTCTGATGCAAGTGAGAAGCAAAAGCAAAGGAATTACAAAATGAGGCACTCTTAGAGGATAAGGAGAGTATTAGAATATGAGCAGCTGACTTCCAACATGAAGTGCCGACTGGTTTATGGAAGTTGCGTTGTTCTGCTATCATGGTGGGGTTGTATTGTGGTGGATGCAGTGATGCATTGAAAAGTGCAGCAAGCCGAAGCCCTTTCTGCAGGCTTTCTATGGCAGGATGTGCGTTAGGCTTCAATGATAGCAATAGGACGCTATTATGTCAAATTCACCAATAACCGAAGCTATACGCCCTAGCTTGATCAGGGAGTCAAATATGCCTCTGCATTATCACGATCTTTGACATCTGGATGTTCAGAATTGATCTCTTCCATCTAGTGTTGGCATTCATCGCAAGAACTTCGCCAGCGCCTTTCCCTGGAACACCAACCTTGGACAGATGAATGGTGACGCAGCCATGTCGCCGCCAGAGGCTCAAAGGTAGGTGCATAGCCATATAATTAGCATCAGGAGAATGCTGAAGTCAAAGAGAAGAAGGCCGTATATGTCTTTTGTTGGTATGGGTTGTGCTGTGGGCGTGATATTGAATTGGAAAAAAAAGGAGGGGCTGGCTCTGATGTGTCAAGAATATATGTATCATCACGTGATTACACAGATGGTTGCATGACATCAAGATATGATAATCGGGATGCTTTGATTTGAGAGTTGATTGAAGTATGCATAAGTATTGCTGTTGTTCGTGCTTCCTTCTTTGTTGATCAGCTTTAATCCTCACGCTTCTTTGGGATATAAATGCAATACTTGGTACTGAACGTCATAGCAAACGGGACTCGTGAGGACTAACGAACTTCATGAAGGTCGACGGATAACCAAGAGCCTCAATGCTTGGAAATCTCTTGGAAAAGCTTGACTTGTCATATTTTGCACCAAACCAAGTCCTCTTCTCTCCTCTCCGAACGCCGCATTCCGTCACCATGTCAGACATCAACAACATGCATATGCGATACAGGTACATATCTCTATCTTTCATTGTTCATCTCTCATCTCCCCATTACCTCAAATATAGGTACATCTAATCACCTCGGCTCTTTTCTATCATCCTCCTCCTCCTCCTTCCCGTCCATTAATCACTCTCACCAACTCTTATCTCTCATTTTTCGCTGACGAAACTCACCAGCGAGGATCCCATTAGAAAGAAAATCGGAACCATACTTTAGATAAGGCCAAGCATCGAATCAGCGCCCATCCCGAGGTCCCGAGCGCGCAAAAGCTTGGTCAAAGCTTGGAATTCAGCCCGCGTTGGTACCGCTGATCCGCCGGCGCTGCAGCTTCTGTATGTCAGACACATGAGATATGTCAAGATCTCGCCTACCTAGGGAGTGATTGAACCTCCTCATTGGGTCGATAGAGTACATTCAGGAGTCAGGTCTGGCCAGATTCCATAAGCGAGGATACATGTGGACTGTGGATTACAGGTGGGTACGGGAGCGACGGTGTGGGTTACGGATTTACGAATGGATATCTGCAGTGTGGATGATTCATGCGATGCTGTAACCATGATTAAACTTCTAGAAGGACGCGTCTTACTCTTATATTCAAATATCGACCTTTCTCCTCGCTAGTCGTCGTCTTCGAGGAGCTGCAGTGAAGTCGCCAGTCTTAAGAGAGAGTCCGAATAACTCACTTCGACTACACCACACTCATTCGCCTCACCATGCCATCCTCCAACCACACCAACGACGCCTCAATCGAGAAGAAGCATACCTCTTCTCTCTCGCCCTCACCCGCTCCAGAACTAGAGGCAGAAACCCAAACCGGCACCATAGCGATCCTCTCCCTGGTCAAGTCCCAAGATGCACACCACCCAATGCATTGGGCAGCCTGGAAGCGCTGGTCCATCTGCACCTTCTACTGTTTTTTGCAGCTTTTCGTGACCATCACCAGTACGACATACGTGTCGGCTGAGTACCCTATCAATGATATGTTTGGTGGCAACTACAGTTCGCAGGTCATGACGCTGGGACAGAGTCTCTTCATTCTGGGTACTGCGGTGGGACCGGCGTTTTTGGGACCTTTGTCGTAAGTTGAGAGTCTAGGTGCAACGTGGGCAAGAAGAATAGGACTAATGAGGCATAGGGATATTGGAGGACGGAAATGGATTTATGTTGTGTCAATTGCTATTTATGCGATTTTGAATTTCGTACGTCACCCCTGTGCCTCACTCATATCGCCAACAGAATTGCCAATCGTCTCCAAAACACCACTAACACACACTAGGGCCTAGCCTACGCACGCAACCTCCCAATGCTAATAATCTTCATGTTCCTCGCCGGCACCGCCGGTTCCACGGCCCTCTCCAACGTCGCCGGTACCATATCCGACTGCTTTGGCGATCGAGACATCGCAGGTCAAGCCATGGCTTTATTCGTGGTTTCCGCGAACGTGGGACCTTCGCTCGGCTCACCCATTGGGGCTTGGATCACAGATAACCCGCACCTGGGCGTGAAGTGGGTCTTCCTGATCAATGTGATTATCGGCTTTGGGTTCGCGATCATCATGGCGTTTATCCCTGAGACCTTACCTAGGTTGGTGATTTCCAAGGCTGTACGAAACTTGGAGGGAAATGCTGGGCAGAGTGAAGGGGAGGGGGTGGACAGAGAGGAGATGCTCGTTGCGGAGAGTAAGGTTGAGGTGTGGAAGGAGTTGAGGTTCGTCACGACCATGACTTTCCGGATTATGTTTACCGAGCCGATCGTGTTGCTTTTGGGCCTGTATAATGGCTTTGCGTACGGAATTTTGTTCCTGTATCTTGATGGGGTTTACGATGTTTTTGCGGTCAACAACGGATTATCGTAAGTTTCTTCAATTTTCTTACTCTATTTCATTTCATGCCCGCCTTCACTTCAACACTCTCGACTCTCCATCCTCTACTCTCGCTTAATGCACCATCTCACCTCCCACCCAAGCGCCAAGGAAAGAAACCTAGCTAACATCCCTCCAGTGAAGTCTCAGCCGATCTCACCTACCTGAACTTCGTCGTCGGCGTGCTCGTCATGTTCGCCTTCGTGCCCGTACAAACATGGTTCTACGCACGCGACCGTCAACAGCACGGCCACAATCGTCCAGAAGCACGCTTCCTCACTTCCCTCGTCACAGTGTGGTTATTCCCCATCACGCTTTTCTGGTTCGCATTCACGAGCAATGGCAAGACGAGCTACTGGTCTCCTGTCGTCGCGGGTGGCGTCCTAGGGTTCGCGGATCCACTGTTATGGTTGAGCATGCTGAACTACATCACGGATGCGTATCCGAATGTGGCCGGGAGTGCGATTGCGGCGTTCTTGATCCCCAGTTTCATCATGGCTGCCGCGCTGGCGCATCTTGGTGTTCTCATGTTTGAAAATATGACTACGACGTGGGCGGTTGCGACGGTGGGATTTGTGAGCTTGGGACTGTGTGCGTTGATTTACTTTGTGTATTTTTGTGGTGCGAAGGTTAGGGCACGGAGTAAGTTGGCAAGGCAGTTTTAGGGTGTGATAGGAGGAGAAGGGATATGAGATGATAGGTCTGCATGGTCGAATATGATGAGTTTAATGAGAGGAATGGGTAGGGTAGAGTGTGGAGGAGGAGAGTGGGGAGTGGCGATTTTGTGTAAGAACGAATGAAGAAATTATAGAAATAGTAATAGGATTGTAAGATTTTGAAAGAGCTCTCCGTGTTAAGTGTATTGAGTAAGATATATCCTTCTCGTCTTTCATTCTTCCTCGATCAATTTTACTACCAATCTCAATCCCATTTACATCACCACCACCTCACATCTAACCCAAACATACCTCATCACGGCACAAGCCAACCACCTGTGCACGAGCACCATCCTCATCTCGCAGAAACGCAAAACATGCAACCTTTTGTCAACCTCTTGTCCCACAACATCATCCCCTCTTTTCAGCGCGGCGTCGTGGCTTAGTCCAAAGACCAATGTCGTCCATCCCGCCAAGAAATGTGGCCGTAAGGCTGAATCCTTAAGCGAGCCCAGGACCAATATCAGATTGGGATTGGGTGGTTGAGCTGCCACTTTTTTGGTCGCTGAGAAGATATTATTGGTGATTCTCGACTTGGCTTGTGTTTTTCCTTTCTGAGATGGGATGAGGGGTTGTGTTAGCCTGGGTTGGTACGGGGTTGGAATATGGAAGGAAGAGGTGAGGGGAGGTTTTGGTTTTTTGGTTCGTTCGAGTAATGATCTTCCCCGCACTGTACTTCACTGGTGTGGATGGATGTTAGGTTTTTGGGTTTCTGGGTCGGAATGCAAAGAATACCTTCATTGGTAGGGTTTCAGCTCAGCTCGGCTCAGATCGAAGATCGAGATTGGAATTCGAATTGGGATTTGGATTCGGATCTAAGGTTATCAGGTCGTTATTATATACAAGTAACTCACTACCTCTCCCAACCTTCCCTCTTTTCGAATTCCAGATTCCAGCTCTCTCACCTCTAATTGCCCTCAACATCGTCATCAGCACCGTCCCAACTCGACCCCAAAACATGGCAACGACAGCTAAAACAACAAAGACCTCTTCCCTCCCGTCCTCACTCTCACACAAGCTCGAGGATCTAACAGTCACAGAGACAGAACTACCTGCAGCAAATACATCGATATTCAAAGCACAGCTTGAAGAGGTCCTGAAGCCCCTTCTCTCGCCGGAAGCGAGGCTCGCTTATCCTGGGAGCAAAGAGTATACAGAGATCACGACCCGATGGAGCGAGCATAATGCGCCGAGTCCGACGGTTGTCGTGAGCGTGAAGTGTGAGGAGGACGTTTGTACCATTGTAAGCTTTTACCTCCCTCTTTCCCTCCATCTCTCTCTTCGCCCCCTTCTCCACCACTCACTTTCAAATACAAACTCGTCAGTGTCAAAACACCACAGATTCTAAAACACACAAACAGGTGAAATACGCTCGCTCGCGCACTCGACCCATCGCCCTCTTCGCACAATCAGGCGGCCACGCCTTCACCAGCGCTCTGCTCAGCATCCCGCGCGATAACTCGATCGTGATTGACCTGCGGGGCTTGAACAGCGCCGTGTTTGATCTCGATGCTGGGACAGCAACGCTAGGCGGTGGGATCTTGACGGGCGAGGCGCTCGTTGCTGCGCAGGAGGCGAAGGCGCATTTGTGAGATTCCACCTTCCTCCTTTTCTTTCTCCCCTACTCTCACTCGGAATACTCAACCCAATACGTGCCAGGCTAGTGCAATACAGTGCAAGCTAACGCTCCCGCAGAATGACAGGCGTATGCAACACCGTCGGTCTGATCCCCGCCATCCTAGGCGGTGGCATGGGAACCCAGATGTCCATGTACGGGATGGGCGTCGATAACATGCTTTCCGCGCGCCTGGTGACTGCCACGGGAGAGATTGTCGAGGTCTCTGGTGATGAGTCGGCGAGTGAGGAGATTAGAGAGTTGTGGTGGGGGATGAGGGGCGCGGGGACCAATTTCGGCATCGTGACGAGTTTGGTCGTTAAGGCGTATCCGGAGGTGAATGGTGAGTTTGCTTGCTTGCCTTTTCTGTTGTATGTGAAGAGATTTGCTGCGTGATTGTGGGCATTGTTTCACGATGTTGCTGTTGGTGATGCTGACGTGCTGATATCAAGGTGGGATCCACTGGACTGGTACACTAGGCTGGCCTGGCTCGAAGGAGAATTGCACGAGAATCATGGAGACGATTTCAAAGATGGAGATAGGCGAGGGAATGGCCATCATCATCGTTTTTGCTCGCGTCCCACAGAGCGGCGTATGTTATGTTTCTTTCTCACTTCCCCTTTCCTCTCGCTTATTTGGCGACTTCACTTCCCCTCCTCACTTCAACCTACCTCACCTATCATTCACCCTTCACCACACAACAAGACCTAAACCTAAACCCAAATCCAAACCCAGGGCGTAATCTTCAGCGCAAGAACACAAACATCTTGTCCTAAACCCACCCAATCCGAGAGCACGACAGAAGTAGAAAATAGAAGCAAATGGCTCGCTAACACACATACAAATCACAGCCCACCATCCTCGCGAGCCTATGGTCCCCCACCTCCGAAACAATTGCAAAAGAGAAATACGCACCTATCTTTGCCTTGGACCCAGCATTCGCGGCTTGTGCTGAAGTGCCGTATGCACAGATCAACGCTTTCAATGATGCAGCGTGCCAGAAAGGCGGACGGAAACCTATTGTACGCATTTTTCCACTGAGTTCAACTTCAATCCCAATCCCAATCCCAATCCCTTTCCCCTCCTCCATCACTCCTCCCAACTCTCCCCCTTCTGAAACCCAACCCCCCAACACAAAGCAAAAACTAACGCCCCTCCTCCAAACTAGTACGCAAGCAGCCTCTCCCTGCGCACCCTCCCCCGCCTTGCAGGCGCCTAATCAGAATGGGAGAGCTTCTCCAGCCCCTCCAACATGAACGGCGACGCGCAGCGGAGCGTCGTCGTCGTCGAGGTGTACGGGTGTGGTGTTGTGCGGGAGGTAGCGGACGCGGAGACGGCGTTCCCGTGGAGGGGGGTCGATGTGCATGCGTGAGTGTTTCTTTTCTTCATCATTCTCGCCGAGATTTTTTCTTGCTGTGGTTTTGGAGTCTGAGGGCGTTTTGTGGCTAGAATTCCGCGGTTCGTTGTGTGTTTGTCGTCACTCACACCAGACGGACGAGTCGCTAACGCCCTCCTCTCGCTCACCTCTTCTTCCTTCCCCACATCTACTTTTACGTTTTCATCACCTCTCTCGTATCAACCTCATCATCCTCCTGCCTCTTCTTCTTCCCTCTACCACCTCTCCACCTACATCCACATCCTCAAGCTCCAATCTCCAATCCCCAATCTCTTAAACTAACACCCCCGCCCCTCCCTCACAGATTCACAGCCCCGTGCACCTCTATCACTTCCACCACCTCGAACGACAACACCACGAACGACGCCCAAGTCGCCTCACACGGCTCCCGCTTCCGAGCTATCTTAGACCCCGAGACAGAAGCATCTGGGAGAAAGATCTACGTGAATTTCAGTTCCGGCAACGAAAGGGTCGAGGAACTCTTCGGTGGTGCGGACAGACTGGAGAGGTTGAGGGCGCTGAAGAAAAGATGGGATGGGGAGGGGGTGTGGAGGTGGGGTGGGATGTTGTGATGGGATAGGGGAGGGAGGGTGAGAGTGTGAGTCAGTAAGTGAGTGAGTGAGTAGGTGGTGAGAAACGGGAATTATAGGCGCTTCATGTGATATACGTATTTATATATGCAATTTGCAATTCACAATTTACAATATCACCCATCACCCATCACCCATCTCCACCTATCTATACCGTCTCCCCGTCTCCTTCGTACGCCAGCTAAGCGAGAGACGCCGCTCGCTGCCTGCCTGCCAGATATTCCGATCACTCTGTGACAAGGTAAGGCAACTCATCAACTCATCAACCAACTAACTAACTATACATGACCCACCCTCTCACCCACATACCTACCTCGTACTCCATAGTTCATATTTATATAAGATAGATAACTATCTATATCTACTTCCTCTCTCATCCTCGTCTCTTTCCTTCTTCTCTTCGCTCTCTCACACAACCAAAAGAACACGCAAGCACCAACAGACAGACACACCCCCACTCGCCCAGCCCAACCCAATCTAAGACGAACAAATGAACAAACGAACAGATAGATATAATTGAAAAAGCGTATAAGTCCAAATCCAAATCCAAATCTACTATAAACGACTACTCTGAGCTTCAAATTAATATAAACACCCCCGAACCTGAAGAGAGCGCATGGCAATGAATCGACAAACACTCACTCACTTACTTACTCGTCCAAGCCAAGGATTTGTTAGATCACAAAGGTACATAAATCAGTCAATTGCCATAGCTAGTTAGTAGCTCCTCGACCTACCATTACACACTTCACGAAGAGAGTTAAGGATTCCAAAATCAAGACAATAACGTTTGGTAATTCGTTCATTCCAATTATTAAACTCTATGCACAGCTTAAATCCACATCTTTTCACCTCAACGACCTCCTGTTCTTATTCACCATTCAAAATACAAATAAAACTCCCTTGCTAATGCAAAATGCAAAGCCAGCCAAATAGGCGGCCTAAATCTGTCATCTTCTCGCAACCAGGATACTCTACAACATCAAAAACGTACACCCTAGCTCAAAATCTGGTGGGGTATCATTGTACACTGAGTCTCTCGCTGCTCTTCTCTCCTCTTTTCGCTTAAAGCCCAGACGCCGGTTTGAAAATGCTGCATGGTCGCCGCCCGCTCTTTCATGTCTTGCAAGGTATCGTCACATATCCAGATATGTCACTTTACATCACGAAGTAACCGAGGACGAGACCAAGACCCATGACACTCAAGTCAAGGACTCCGTACTTGTGCTTTGGCTTCATGGTTTGTGCTCCGCTGGAGGTGGTTTGAGCGGATGGGGAGGTGGTGGCGGTTGTGGCGGCAGCTGCGACAATGGCGGTACCAGTTGCGGCGGAGACGGTGGAGGTCAAGGTAGTGGCAGAAGAATCGCTGGAACCAACAGAAGTGGAGCCAGATGCAGAAGATCCGGATGAGCTAGCAGTGCTGGAACCAGCCTTGGTGGAGGAGGAACCCTTGGCAGTAGCAGTGGAGGAGGCTGAAGCGGAAGAGCTCTTGCTGGATGATCCACCGCTGGAAGACTTGCCGTTGGAGGTAATGCTTTGCCAGCTGCCAGACTTGTCACTGTAGCAGTACTCGCCTCCCGCTCCGTAATCTTGGATAGTGACGGACTTGACGCTCATGACGAATGGACCGTTGCCGGACTTTGGTCCTCCAGCCCACTCGCAGGTCCACTTGGTCTTCTCATCGGCAGCTGCTGCAGCATCGAGACATCCGATCCAGTTACCCAACTTGATGGACATGGGAGTCTGGGGGAAGTTCTTGCCATAGAGAGCAATGGGGTCGTTGTAGGTCACGGTGCGGACAACCACACCGTCAATCTCCCACTTGATGGAATCGGCAGTCCAATCCACGGTGTACTCGTGGAATGATCCGACCGCATCAGCCATGGTGAGGGTCTTTCCACGATCGTAGGTGGTGGTGTTTCCCTTTCCGAAGAAGTTGGTCTGAACTTCGGTGTTGAGGGAACCAATCCACTCCCAATCAATCTCATCCAAATCATCAGACTCGAGCACAACCGAGGATACGATACCTGCACCTGGAGCTGCCTTCATGACCACGCTGACCTTGCCGAACATGATGAACTTGTTGCTCTCGATGGTTGGTGCTTGTGTGGATGTGATGCTGAATTGTGCTCCATCAGTTGGGGAGTATGTGAGGGTGGTTCCAGCTGCCAAAGTCCAGTCGGAACTCTTTCCCTTGGTGAAGTCGGTGGTGATGGTTGATCCCAGACCAGCGTCGCAAGGACATGCTGCAGAAGTGTTAGAGAATGCAATGTCTCAGCGATTAGGGGGGAAGGGAAAACATACTCTTCTCGAGAGGGTTGCAGTCTGTGAAGGTTTGGGCACTAGCCATACCAGCAGCGAGGAGGAGACCTCCTGCGGAGACGAGTGTGGTAGAGAACATGTTGTCGTCGTGTATTCAACTCTAAGTTGTGTGGAGAGAGAGAAGGTTGTAGTTTGTATTGTGGAACGATTGCGTGTATCAGTGGAGAGTGTGTATAGGTAGGTAGGTGTATAATATGACGGAAGAAGTCAGGAATGGTGGTTGTTGATATAAATAACGAGTGTGTGGGTTGTTTGACGAAACGGAGTAACGAAAGAAGTAAGTATGAATCAAACAGTTCCAACAGTAACAGTAGAAAAACGAGAAGGCGTGAACGTGAAATGTTCTGGTGATAACAACGGGAAAGAGGCTTGAAGTATGATTGAGAAAGGGGACTGAGAAGACGGGGGGGAAGGTACGAGACATATTTGAATGAAAATGGAATTGCAGGAGGTCGCACCCTGGTCACTTTTTGGTTGTCATGGGTGCTGGAGAAAATGGCATGGGGATAGCAGGGGATGGCTGGTCAAGTGTCAGGGGAGGCTGGTCAATCCAGAAATTCAGAGCAAAGACCAACAAAGACCAACAAAGACCAAGAACGAGCCAAAGATCAGTCAGCCACTCAAAAGTGGCTCTTTCCCTCTTTCCCTCTTTCTTCGTGAGTTCACAGTTCACGACCTGCACAGCCTTAAAAATGATCTCCACTCCTACCTAGAGTCTCCACTCTTCCCCCTTGAGACCCCTGGTCCAAACCCACTTCAAATGTCAGGAGAGTATCATGATTGGTCGAGAGACCTTTTAGAGAGATTTTTAAACACGAACCGCTTGACCCGTTTGGGATTAAAACTGCTATTCTTGATACCAAAAGAAGTGGAGATGCACAACTTCAACCCTTTCTTGGGGAACAAAGAACATGCAGGTACCATACCATACCAGATCATAGCATAGCATAGCATGTCACAGCATACTGTACCTTACCATAACCCGTAGTCATACCGTTTGTACGGATTGATGATCATCAATCATCAATCATCAATCATCATAGAACTCACAGAATCAAGGGAATGCCGAAGAAGAGAATTATTGTTCATGCCTCACACATCATGGTAGGTAGCGAGGTTGCTAGGTAGTTAATGCTTATTGCTTATTGTGCATCAATCATCCTCACCACCCATCATCATCACGACGGATGAGGCGTTGATGACAAAAACGGAAATGTTTTTGTTTGTCACCGTTCATACAGTATCTCCTCCATACAATCAGTATTGCTTCTTTGCTTCTTTGCCTCTTCCATCCGCCTCCCCTCCTGCAAGAATGCATCGTGTGTATGAACTTGAAACGTTGCTTCAGCATCTTAGGCCACCAGCTCGCTTCCGCTATGTGAGTGGACAACACCACTTCAACCAAATGCTTCAGAGAGGCGGCGAGCGACAAGAGGATCCAACCAACCACCAGCCTTTCATAGCGGAGGAATCAAAGGAGCATAGCATGCATTTATTTCCCGTTTAAGCTTTGAAAGGCAAAGATCTCAAGACTTTAGCTAAGGTACTCCCGTATGCACCTTTCAGACGCACATCGGTCATACCCGACAAAAGACAAAGCTCGAAGTGGTACAAAATAAGGTACCTTACCTTACCTTCCCTTAGGTAATCAAATCAGGCTGGCGACTTCATGAGATCGGATCTCAAACGGGTGAAAAGTTTGTTTTGTTTGTTTGTTGGTTCAAGTTGTTCGCCCGACGCCAATTCCGATGTGAGGCGTCCGCATGAAAAAAAGAGACACGAGAGAGACACAGCGCAGCACAACCACAGCACAGCCACGACCAGATGTCCTAATTCAGCCAAGAGCCAGCCCCAAAACTTTCACAGACATGAACCACACAAATTTAGATACGAAGTAAGTGTGTTCAAGTTGGAGTCACCAGTCACCCGTCACCAGGACAGCTCGTGTGTGTGTTCATGTCCGGCCATTGGCATGAAATGTATTTTTGGATCGAAATAATAGAAGTGTTTGTTAATCTTTTTCATCTCTTCTTGGCTGGACTTGGCCTACATACCTCCTCCGTACTGTACAGTACCTTAATCGCCCTTTGCGTCATCTCACTTCACTTTTCGATTCCGCATCTCACGATCCGGCACTTTTGGAAGATGGTGGAACGAGATACGGCCGATTGTTGACTGACTGCAGTGGTGTTGTTTTGCTGACAAATGCAAATATTGCTTGTCTTCCATTGTCTTGTCAGCATTCTCGAACACCACTCTCACTCTCACTTTCAATCATCACCATCATCATCACGAGACTTTTCTTCTTCCTTGCTCACCAAGAAACTTGTAAACATTTCATTCTCTTCTTCCATTCTCAGCTCCAGACAAAATCAAATCATCCCAAACCTCATCCATCATCCAAATTACACGCCAACAAATAGCAAACAAACAAACCACACAGCCAAGATCACCAAGAACACACATCCCCATCTGCCCAAGGCTCCCAATATCAAAACTCATCTCATCTTATTACCTATTTCCCTTGTGGTTGGTGGGTTGGTTGGCTGCCAATCCTCCCGCCGTCGAGGAAAAGGTTTCACCAGAGTCTCAACGTGCGACACGCTCATGGCTGGCTGCCTGAGGCTCCATCTATCTGCATGCACGATAAATCCTCCCGATGACCGACTTTGCTGACAGCCGAATCAGGGAGTTCGTTTGAGGAAATGGAAAAAGGGGCTTTCTTGACGAAGAGCCAGTTGTGATACCAAGTTAAAATGGGGCACGAAAGCCCAATATCACAATTTCTCCACTTTCTGATATGTTAATTCAGTCAGGTGGAGTTGCACGACTTTGGGGAGAAGGGTGAATGGTCACCTCTAATGACCTTGACGGAGATTTGGATATGGAGTCAGATTGTGGAGAAGTCAAGGCAGGGGATGACCAGATCCTTCAAAGGAACCGATGATCTCGCCTGTGGAGGCCGTGATCCTTGGCAGGTTATGCCTCTTTTGCGTTGTAAGGGAAGCTCTAGCATGGTTCAGTATTTCAATACCCAGCAACTAAACATCGGCTGGATAACCAGATGATCAGTATGCGGCCATGAAGTCGATGCCGCTCTGATATGCTCGAATTCGCTAAGCTGTGCGTATCTATGCTCCTAATTAACGCCCACACAGGTACGAGTGAGTCTTGGACATTACCAAGATCTTGGCTTGAGCATTGGCATTCAGCATCGACTATGAGGTATCCAAGCAGCTCAAGTCTTTACGGAGATACAAGACTCAATAACGGACGAGTAATTGGAGAGCCTGAAATCAGAGACACTAGTAACTGACTGCTTGCTGTCCGAGATTGAGACAAGACGGGGTCATATCGCTTACCGACGAGTCGCTCATCCAGTTGCAGGTGATCTTCTCCACCTCTCTGTTAATCATCACTCTTAGATGAGCTAGAAATTATGATGATGATTTCCTAGAGGTCACACTCTGGTGCATTTCACACATGTTGGTAGATGGCGGCATTAGTCACTCAGCGCTTCATTCGTTCAACGAAGCACAAGATAAACGAATGTAATTTCCCATCATCATCCAGCCTGAGCTCCTAACGCTTCGGATGACTACTGTACTCACTCAACCACCATCACATTCATCAAACGATACAAGAAGTTCAAATGAGAATAAACATTCCATTATTCAGACCAGTCTCAACTTCAAATTCAACTCTCGAAGCTGAAGCTGAAGCCTCCTACTTCCTCCCTCTAGGTCTGAAGTGGATGTACCATCATTATATACATGTTCTGTTTCCCTTGTCACAAGCTTTCATCACTGGGTATCTCGTGTGTGCGTGTGCGTGTGCGTGTGCGTGTGCGTGTTTTTCCGCCCCTTCGTTACATGTACTCTCAAAGGACATATCAACCAACATTCTCGGAAGCTTTCTTTTGGGCATTTTCGTCTAGCGAGATATAATGGTATAAGGTTCGCACTGCTTTTGTTCCTAGTCCCTTAGTTTTGGATATCTTACAGATGGTTTATGCTTTTGTGGGCGTTGTTGATTAAACATTGGCACTGAGTGAGTGTCGTGGTGATCGCCTTTGTTCCTTCCTTACTGGAGTGGTCTTTCTCCAAATGGAAGACTTTTAGCGAGCGGGGTATAATCGCTCGAAGCTCCCATGCGAAGTCTTTCTGAAGCCCCTCACCAATTTCTTCCATCCATTTAATCACTTCCATTCAGCTCAAGATCATCTCTTGCTCTTGAAGCTGAATTCGAAGCTCTCCTTGCTGCTTGACTTCCTACCAAACAGAGGCCTTGGCTGTGGAACAATCGGATTACTCCTCAATGGCTTCACATCACTCACTTCACTGATCTTGCTTAATTCCCTGTCCAAGGCCAACTCGTCTTCCCAATCATCGTCGTCGATGATACTCCTCCTTTCTGGCATCAACGTTGGCACTCTGCCAACGAGCAATTCCTCTTCGAATTCCGATCTCGTTATTGATACACCGGATACACCACGTGATTGTTCCATCGTCGAGGATTGATGACTTTCCGAAGAAGGATGCTTAGTCGCACATGCACATACGAGTGGTGTAACTCCAGAAGAGTGCGCAAATCGAAACTTTTCCTGGTTGTGCAAACACTCTTCACATCGACCTTCCTTAGAGTCCAGCAGGATGGGGATGCTAGCAAAGAAACTCGATGCAGCTGATTTGTGAGCATTATTGGAAGGCAGAAAAGATGATACAGTTGATCGATATTGCTCCTGGTCTGGTTTGGTCGCCACCGGTAATAGTTTGGATGGTTCCGATCGTTGTGGAGGATTGTATGTTGTGGGCTGTAGAGTTGACATGACGGGAAATCTCTCTTCTGCGGGACTGTACCCAATATTGAGAGTCAAGCTCGACTTCCTTTCCTCGAATGATGGCTCCTCAATAGCCGGCGTCCGAGGGCTGACAGGATTAGGTGGAAGTGACTTCTCTCGTTCAATTTCCGGCTCCGGCTGTCGATAGGTCATACTTCTTGGCCCACCACCAATTCCAGCTGTCTCTTCTCGGTTGATATTCTGGTTGGCAAAAGCGGTCATCTTCTTCCTTCTCCAATACCAAAAAGAAACTCCTAAAATGGCCACAACGACAGCAACGGCACCAATAATGATCCCAATAATACCGGCAGCACTCAGACTTGCTCTTGTCTGCCTCATAGGACTTGTTTGTTCAGCTTGACCTGGAATGTAAGAGTTCGACTCGGCTATGGGTGACATCTTTGCTGCTCCCATGATTGCTGAAGTGAATGAACTTGTTGAAAGGGACACTTGTGTGGAAGTGGGTGTGATTAATGCGTCAGTGAGTGATGTTAGAGCTGCTGTCACTGAAACAGGAATTGTTGTCGATTGTGTAGTCGACCTTTCCGTGGTTAAGAAAGTTGATGGATTCGAAGTTGGAGATGGCACAGATGTGGACGAGGATACAGAAAGTAGTGTTGGCTCTGTTATCGATGTTGAGATAATTGTCTGGCTGAGAGCGGTCATTACTTGGGGTAGCGATGTTACAAGACGAAGACTCGTTGGAAGAACGGCTCTGGTGTTGGAAACGGCCACTTCACTGCTGGAACTTGTTGTGTCGATCTGGGATGAACTCGAACTCGAGGTCGGCGGTACAATAGTCGTGCTCGCTATAATAATTTGCTCCGAAGATGTGCTCACAGAGGTTGATGCAGCCGTTGCCACAGTGGCTGCTGTTGACGATGAGGACGCACTCAAGATACTGCAGATCCTTCTGAACGTCACTCTCGTGGCTATTACATTGTCAGTCTTATTGAGCTCATCTTGAACATCAAATAACTCACCAGTACTGTTCGACAATCCACAGTCTCCGATGAGACACGTAGCCTGGGATGATATCCTCCCTAGCACTCCTACGATTGATTCCTGGAATTGACACTGGCACGCAAAATCTCCTGCACCGCATTTCACAGTCACGGCCGCCTTGGTAAGGCAAGTTGTCGAGCACGCCGGAAGTCCAGCAATCTCCTGTTCCAAGGTCTGGGAACGAACGCAGTTGGCGGAGATGAACAACATAAACGACAGAATTAGAGCATTAGAGACAGTATTCGACATCATGTTGACAGCCTGCTGCCGCGAGCTACTGCTGCTGCTCATCAAGATATGTGTGATGATGACCAAAGGAATGTACGAAATGAGATGGAAACCATTGGATGTCGACTTGATCTCATCAACGTCGATGTCAGAGATACAGAAAGAGACAGTAGAGAACAGACACAAGCCAAAGTCGAAGGATTCAGAGCGAGAGCAAGAGCGAGACTCGAGCCTCTAATCCCATCGCTCACGACCAAACAACAGACGACGTCTCGATACATCTTCAGATTCATGCATTCACCACGGAAAAGTTGAAGGGCTCAAGCAGTTCAAGCAATCATGCCAGCACCATCAGATCAGACGAAGCAATCATCCGACAAACGTTAGGTTTAAGAGCCAATCGCAACTCTCGAGTACAGAAACTAGCTGTAGTCGTCACACACATCTTGTTTTGATGTTGGATGGTGGTTGCGGAAGTTGTCGCCCCCGCGCTGCGGATGGGAAACGTGGTGGTGGTTGTGGTGAAACATCAATGCTGCCTGTGCGTTCACGACAAATCAAGAGTTTACACAGCGGTGAATTTCGACTGGCGGAGTCTTATGAAAATCCTCCATTGGCCAGCGGCAATTGCTTGAAACTTGACAAGAATCGGATTTTCCTTGGCATAGAGGCTTGGTTAACGGGAGATGGGATGTGTTATTATCTTTATTTTTCTCCGTTCTGCTTGTATTTGGATTCTTGGCTCTCTTAGAGTTTGGTTTCGTTTTTTCCATCTCCAACCTCCAGGCGACTTGCTTGAATGACATTTTAAGGGTTTGATTTCCAGAACGCGGTTCCTTCCTTCATTCCTTCCTTCATCCTGCCGCGAGCATTTCCTCATTTGTCGATTGCAGATCTCTCTTCAGTTGAACTGATGATCCTTCAAGGAGCTCCAGTGGAGCTGGGGGCATGAATTAACGTCTCGAAGGTGTTCGAGGGTGTCATTGTCATTCTCGTTGAGTTATTGGTGTGCGTGTTGTCATGCATTTTGAATCTTTCGTCACGAGGAGGGCCATCATTCCCATGTGCTCAGAAGCAGTCATGATGGATGCCGAGAGAGATCACCATGCCGAGGACTCTTGATTTCTTAATTGTTGTTCTTCACCTTCAAGCTTCTATCTTGCGGAAGGAGGCAACCCGACGGGATAAGCTGTGTCCAGTTTCTGGCGCCAAATATAGGCAGTTTGTTTATTAGAATGAGCGGTATCTGACGGAAAGTATGATAAGCACAATCACTTGATACCGTATGTTTCCGTTTCCGTATTCTTGTATGCTTGTTTTTTGTGCCATCGGTATCTTTCGTTTCTGCAGCTCCACAGTGTTGGTTTCGTCCGTTTCCGAGTATGGACCCGGTCGTGCTGATAAATCTGGACAGGATACTGTATGTCAGTAGAACCAGCCAGGGACTTACCTACCTACGTGTCTTTCTTGGAGTCAGTTCCGACTTTCTGTTCCTTGGCTAGCTCGCTGGCTCGCTGAGTATGCATCCGATTCCATGCCTTGGCTCCTCGTCCTGTCTATACTGCGCAGGTCACCGCCACTGCCAACACCATTATCATCATCATCATCATCATCATCATCGTCGCCAGCGTCATCTCCACTGCGAAACTCGCCAGAAGTGTTGATTGTAAGATTACAAGGTTCAGCTTAGATACCGCGTCACATGCTCCGGGGGGGCATAGTAGCTTAGTGACTACCTTTGTTGTGAGGCCACAAATGCCAATATTAAATGCTGTATAGCAACGCTCTCATGTACAATTCACCTTCTTAGGTATCTAACAAAGTTAAGTAAGCAAAATCAGCAGAACTACCCCTACAAGATTTGTAACCTGAAGAGACCAGATTGCGATCAGCTGAAGAAGCAAACACTAGACATTAGATGATGTGGTCTGCTTCGGACGATGGATGCTAAGTATGACTAGGTAGGTAAAAGCCACTCAATCTTTCGTCATTCTCCCACTTGTTGACTTCCTCGCCTCATCTTCATCTTCACTTCCATCCAATCTAACTCAATCGTCATCGCCGTCAATTCCCCTATCAATTATCTCTTCTTTCTCTTGCCTTCCCTCCTGCCTCTCTCCACTTACCCTCCCCGCAAGCCCAATTCCACTCCTCTCTCAACCTCACCTCACTTTCCTTTCCTCCTCCCCACCTCTCTCCCCTACCAATTCACTGAAAACTCCTCCCCAACACCCCCGGCGCCCTCTCCCTCAAATCAAGCACACACTGCCCAAACAAGCCATTCGCCCAACTAAACCACTCCCTCGTCCAATCGTCCGCGTCAAACGAGTTGATGCTCTCGTGAATCAATCCCAATCCAGCGGTCGAGGACAGGATTTCGCGCAACGTGCTGAAGATTTCGTCTTCGGCTGCGGAGCGGGAGCGGGACGGAGAGCTGGTGTTGGGGAGAGGCGTCGTGAAGATCCGGATTATGGATGCCATGGGCCAGGCGTAGCCGAAGGATTCGTGGGGCCCGCCGATGCTGTGGAGGCGGGTTAGTGGATGGAGGGACTCATTTTTGGGGGGTTTGGTTTGCTAGCAAGTTGAATTTCGGATAGTTGGGTGGGTGGGTGAAAGTTCACAGGTTGAAGGAAGAAAGAACGACAGGGCGGTGTAATGAAAACACCGAAATATGTACACAAACAGTGAAAAACATGGCTACTTCGCTGGCCAAGATGAGAAGCGAAGTGAACAGAGCACGCCAAATAACTCAAATAATCCAAGAAGCAAGGAATAAGGAGTGAAGGGAGGTAAGGCAAGGAAAGAAATAAAAGGAAAGAGACATACGCATTGATAACCGGCCCGCGCATCATATATGGATTATCGCTACTGAGCACGTATCGTCGCGTGTTCTGGTACACCGGGTCCGAGACGTTGAGGTAGCCTAGGAAAGGCGCGGAGAGGAGACTCGGGATGTTGGCGTCGTCCATGCGGTTTGCTGTTTGGCAGAGGTATTCGTTAGTTATTTTGATCGAGGATATTAAGTTCACGCGTTTTGTCTTTCTCGCTCCATTTTATCGAATGCAAGATACACATGCCCTCCCACCAGAACCAGACCTCCAGTCTATACAGCACTTGTATGTATATTTGCCGCCGATGCGTCTATCTGACTCACTCACTCGCTTCACATTGCGTTTCATTACCTTGGCTAATGGAACGTCATTCCGTAGAATGTCACATTCAAACACAAATGAAAACCACAGACACGAAGAATAAAAACAAAAACGCAAAATATAACCAGGGAAGATATGAGATCGAAGAACTCACCAGAGCCAAACCCATCAACCTCAAACGCATAAACGCGCCCATAGACCGGATCCCGCACGATGCCGTGTTTCTCGATCGCTTTTTGGATGCTGGTTGATAGGGTGCGCATTTCGTTCGCTAGGCTCTTTAGAGTTGCGTGAGTTGTTTGGTTGAGTTGAGAAGCTGGGAGAAGGGCGATGCTTGACATGATTTTCGAGGCGGTGCCGAGGGAGTGCGAGAATTGCATGTTGGCGGGGATGAAGAGTTGGTAGATCGTTCTGTTGGGGAAAGGAGGTGTGTGTTAGTTGATTGGTGATGAGATGGGGGAAGGGGTTTTGGTCGCCAGGAGAGCAGAGAAGATATGGGGGTGTGGCGGGATATGGAGATCGACATGATAAAAAGAGTGTGTAAGTGATAAGATAGGATAAGATGTTCAGGATAACCGCAAGATGTACAAACAAGAAGAAGAAGACTCACGCATCATCACTAGGTCGAAACGCACTCCTCACCAACCCCGTCCCGTCGCGTACGGGATTCCCTCTCCCTTGATTCGCTAACGTCTCGCTTCCGACTGTTGTTTCTCTCTCCCATGTATATGGCATCGTGTTTACGCTTCCGTTCGCTGCGTAGGTGCCTCTGAGGGGGAGGTGTCGGTTAGCTTGCACCAAACTTATACATGAACTCGCTCAACGCCATTGTCATTGTACACCGTTCCCCAATTCATACAGACTCCCATCCACATAGAGACGAAAATCAAGAAGAAGATCAAACATACCCCATCTCCCCTCTCACAACGCCCAACACCCTCTCCACGGCCCCAACCCACCCAAACTCAGCAAAAAACGCTGCATCGCCCGTCTTCTCAAAATACTCACTCGAAAGCTGCAGGAACGCCGCCAGCGAATCCAGCTCCCACTTGCACTCAAACACCACGTCGTCCGATGCAGCGGGCGTGAAGCGGTCTGGTTTCTGCTGGTTCCGCGTGGGCGCGAGGCCGGATTCCGGAGGCGGCTGGAAAGAGTTACAATATGGTGCAGACCGGATGTAGCGTGCTTGTAGGTTGATGACGCCGCGGTAGAGACTTGCGAGGGAATTCGGGGAGGAAGACAGGGTTAGGAGGGACAGGTACGATTGCATTTGGTTGGCGGAGTCGCGGAGCCACATTGCCTAGAAATATGATGTTAGGACGACCCTTCTTCCTCCCTCAGAAAGGGTCTTGAGATATAACAAACATTAATATCCCCCGTGATTAAAAACGCCAACTCCTCCCTCGGATTCCCCTCCGAGTACCCTCGCCACTTCACCGCCGTATCAAGCGTATTCGGGAACGTATTCTCGAACAGACGGAACAGATCCGGATCTTTGATCACACTCTTCATGCTCGCAATCGTGTCCTCGACTATGCTTGAGTTGAAGGTTCGACATGCGGGGGAGGGGCGCATGGAAGAGAGGTTATAGCGTCCGCTGCTGAAAGGAGCGTGGTGTTGTTGTGAGTAGGACGAATAGTCTGGACATGTGGGCTGGCTTGCCACGAGACTGGTGGCTGCGAGGCTTGAGAGGAGGATATTTTGTAGGTTGGTGGTGAGCATTTCGTTTGAGTTTGGTTTGGTTGAGGGGTTAGTGGTAGACCATAAAGATGCAGCTCTTGCAAATGCTTGTGAGATAAGGACTCGCATCTTGCAATGAGAGAGAGGCTTTATGTAGATGTTGATATAAGGTAGGACTAAGCTACACTTGCCTACTTAGCTTAGGAAAGCGCAAGTGACTGACTAGCTCACTAGCTGGTGTACAGAAATACAGACTATAGAGATGCAAGAATAACGTTTAAATTTTGACGAGAGATGGCAAAGCAGGAGAAAGGCACAAGATCAACATTCAGGTACGCTGCCGCTCGCTACCCCACCTTTAGAGAGGTACAGGTACAGGCACAGCTCACTGCATGCATGTTGCTGTGGGCAGGAGACCCCGCTTGGCTTAACTATGACCTCGACGTGCAGTGAGTGATCGATATCGATACCTTGTGGTTGGGGAGGGCGATCTCTCGAGACTGCCATGGGTGCTACGTTACAATTTGCCAACACTTTTGCGGGGCAGTTTGAACGATCAGATTTGTACCTTTCTACCCTCGAGATAGTGGTTATCAGAATTCAATAGAATCTAGTGAGTTCAGATTTCAAAGGTGGGGTGATAGGTAGTTATGTAGAAGGTCTTTTGATTGAATTCTTGTTCATATTGGTGATAGATAATTCAAAGATTCAAAGTTCAGATATGTCTGGCTTGGCCAAGAACTATATTGCCGAGAGCCGAAACAGTGGACTTCTCCTCAGGCACGTGCCAATATACCGTGACTTTCTCGCTAATTTGGCTTCTCACTGCCTACCTAACTTTCATCCCTATCATACAAGTTACTTCATTTATTGAAGAATTGTAGCAAGCAACCATCATCAGTCTGATCTTGAGACAAACTTCATGCTTATACGTTTTGAATTCCTCCTGAGGTTTCCAGCTATGAACTGACTATGCCTCGACACTCGTATTGAGTATGTTGTCTAAGTACGGATTGGTCGAGATTTGTTAGTTGTCGGTATTCAACGCTCCAAGCGGTTCATGTCATAATCTAACACTTATTTGATGAGGAAATTTGGTTCCCCTCTTTCTCGTCTCCTTTTGAGCGACCCGTACTCTCAACAAACTCGTCCAAGCTGTCAAATTCAAAATCCACAAATACACCCATCCCGGATCTACCTCAACGAACAACAATCGAGCGTCACAATGATTCAGATCTGGGTATACGGCAATACACACCTTAAGCTTCGTACCAATACATACGAACATCAAGACTATAATGGACCTAAATTTTACAGTGATGAAGTGTTCGTATAGTCTCACATTGACTTATTAGCCTCACTTCCGGCTATTTACATTCCCAACTGTGCACTCTCTTCAACAATACAAAACCAAACTTGAAATTAAATCTCCTGACAGGGCTACAACTTATGATCATTAAGAAGCATTATTCAAAACCAATCGCCCCATACTCGAAAACCCACACAAAAAAGGGGATACTAACCAACACCGTTGCCACTTGCCTGCTCTGCTTTAGAAGTTCATAAGCCAGGGCAGCACTATTCTTAGGCAACTTCAAGCTTGTGCCTGTTCCTGTATAGGCTATCCTACTCGGCAGCATTCTCCTCATGGACTGAGTATCTCTCCTTCATGTGCTACTGCATTCAATTTCAGCAGTCCTGCTAATTTATTTTTGTCTAGTTACATACATACATACATACATACATACATACATACATACATACATACTGACCATTTATCATAAATCCAAAAGCCAAGTACCAATTGGTCAACGAATAGAACCGTTACAACTATTCAATACTAAGCTTCACTCGAGATAAATAGCAAAATAGCTTCAATCTGACTGATTTGAATGAAATGCTAACAAAACAATTGTGCAGCACAAGACGCGTACACAGCAAATTGAGATTCAATACTCAAGACTCTGTATGATATGATATAAATAAATAGAGTGATAAGGTTTGCAACTCTTCCATATCACAGTATACTCAACAAAATCGAATGGTAGGTATGCATAAAAGCTCACAATACAGATCAAACTCAAACTTCGTTCTAACTCATCATGTCAAGACTGTTGCGATGTCAATTTCCAAGAAAATAATATACGGTGAAAGTAAAGACAAATTCCATTCTCCCCTCCTCCCCTCCTCCCCTCCTCTCTCCCCTCTGCTTTGTCACCATTCCCCCTCCGCTGAAAATTCTCTTTGCAGCTCGAAGTTCCTCCTCATCCACGATTCCAAGTCTACAAAAACATACCTATCTTAACTTAACCACTACCACAAGTGGATGTACCCCAACCCGTGGATATTAAACACCGATTCTCCGACCAGCCCAACAACCCCAAAGTCCATCACGCAATCGCGTCAACTAAGCCTTTTGCCTCTTTTCCACTCGCATAACTCAGCATCGCGGTAACGCCCCTATCAACATATTGACACCTCTACCGTTCGACATCATCACACCATAGACCAAGTATCCATATTGACTTTCCATTTCCATTCCCCATCATACCACTATCAATACCCCCATCGCTACCCCAGACTCTAAACTCTCTAGACTCCACCTGATCCCCAACAAGCCCATCCACAGGAACATCAAATCCTATGTCAAGACATTAATCGAACCAGAACAGCATGGTATCGGCCAGAAGAAGGAGGAGGAGGAGGCGTGTGTAGAGACAGGTTAGAACTACATGCTGCACACTGTGCACATATCCATCATGTCCAATTCCTGACCAACTGACTAAATGGCTGGATGAAGAGACATACGCACGCATGGCTTGCATCAGGAGCATAAGCAATGTTTTGAGCGACAGATCTTACGTTTCATCCACTGTTCCTGTGGAGACACTCATTGTCACTTCTCACTTCATCACCACCGCCACCAGCACCGCCGCCGACATCGACATCGACATCGACATCGAAATCGTCCATAAAGACGCCATCAGTCTCAAGCTGATCCAGGGCGATAGACTTACAGACAGAGCGAGGAATGAACACCTCTAACAAAATCATGCCATGAACTCATAATACTTGACGTGAGGGAGCTGTGTTCAACTCACACCCTCTCCGTCGATTCGAACTCCTCGCCCGATTGTCACGCCACCGTCACCCCATTCACACACATCTCTTTGCCGACTCGATCTTTACAAACGCTTTTCCACCCTACCTCAACTTGTCTCAAGGCGTCTTCACCTCTCATCTTCTCCTGCGTCGGTGTCTCCTATTGCCCATCATCCCATTCCTCTCTACCCTCCACAAATTCACAAAGACTTCCTAACTCAAAATTCTTTCCCAAACCACCTCTTTATCTCCTGTCGCTCAACAAAGTGTCATTATCAACCCAACTCTTCCATGTAGCTAGTGTGATCCAAGTCCTCTAAACCACCGAATCCACAATTGTTTACCCCCTCCTCTCGATTCACATCTCGGAAGCGGAAGCACACGCTGTGCTAATCTAGGATTTTCAGCATTGATATGAGTGCTACATATGGGAGCAAAGGGGAAATTGCGAGGGAAAAGGCGGCATAGTCGTGAGTAGTGAATACGGCAGTGGTGAGGAGAAGAAGAAGGGGAGGAGAATATAGCGAGTGAACAGCGAGTGATATGAAAAAAAAAGTAAAAAAGACTACATAACGCAGACACATACACCAACTACAGCAAATAAAATAACAAGGGCGAGCTATGCATAGCTGGTAAATGGCGATACTTTGGCATAAACACTGTACGAGCATACTTACTACCTGAAAGCAAGGGGACAGTGTTTACCAATTTTCACTGAAGCAAATTAGAACCGCAGCTTTCATATACTAGGTACATTGCAGTCAATACACATGCAGGTGACCTATGGCTAAGCATCACAGCATAGCCCCTTGAGCTTGGCACTTCAATAAGCCGTATAGGGATCAACATAGCACCGAAGCGCGGTATGAGGATATAATACTACAAAGGCGACTTCACCACTGACTCGCTCGAGCATGTAGGAATTTTGAGAAATGCCATTCCCATGGAATAGCAAACACGCATCACACGACCAACTTCCAAGCTCAGAGCCTCATTCCAAGAATCGTCAAACATTAACACTCAAAGCAGAATGAACATACGAGTATTCGATTCAAGGGAGGCAGGGCGACGCCCATGATTCGGAGATTTTATCCCTTTGAAAGCCGTGAAACACAGAGTCACGCTGGGTCTGACTTGACTCGATCCTCGCTACCGGAGGCAACTCGCAGGCTTGTTTGGGAGAGACATTGGAAAGGCTTATATTGTCAGATATCAGATTTCGATCTTCATTCGATCGTGGAGAAACGACGCACATCTGTTGGATGATGAGACATAGAAATAGCATGCATAACTAATACTCTGATACACTATTGTGTAAAGAGTGGTAAGCCCCATCCTGGGTGAAGTAGTTCAAACCAATTTTGAATCACCTACATAGCAATTGGGCACATAAGAGGTAGCAGGTTAAAGCCATATGCAGACACAGCAGGTATAAGATGAGTCAAGTCTAAAAGCAAGGCAAAAACTTGTACGGAACTATCTAATGGCGCAGATCAAGTATATCAGCTGTCTATTTGCACAGAGTATTTGATTTTGAGAACAAGGCTTTCTTACCAAAAAGGTCTTGGATGTGTCAACTCAAAAACGCACTTTAGGGAAGTAATTAAGATGCTAATAAGCAAATGGATATCTAAAAGATGATCAGTTGTGATAAGCCTGAGACCTGAGATCGGAGACATCCTAAAGAACTCGTAAAGCTAAGAGTGGTGTACCCCTCGTACATGTATGAGACAATGATGATCGCTCAGCTTGCATGAGTGAGTCAGGTAGCATAGCCAACACAAGGTTCAATGACAGAACGGACAAGAGCAACGAAAAATCTCGTGATCGCGTGTTGTGTTTCCCATAATCGTATGAGCATAGTCACCAAGCAAGAGGACTGGACGGAAACAGGTTTACATTGCATGGCAACACGAGGTGTGCATACTATGAGAATTTATGATAGCATCATTCATAAGAGAGGCACAGTAAGAGTTAGTGATGCGACATGCCAAAACAGGACACATCTCCATATTGGAATACAGAGTGATGGTAGACAATAGAATAACACGTGCTGAGCTGATGGAGGCACGGGGAGGAAATTTGATCAGCAGTAGGGGTTTCAGCCCTAGGCTTATTGAAATACCCCCCGAGGGAAAAGTATCCCAAGACGCTGACTGCATAGGCCATGTAAGTTCAGGAGAAAGAGAATGAAGGAAAGTTGAGATGCCGGGAAACTTTGGGCCTTTTGGAGGCTATCCGTCCCATCGGGGAGCTGCCCGATCCTTGGACCGAAGGATACATCATCTCGGTAGGGTATTCTGTTCCCTGCCTGATACCTGAACCGCTCCTTGCAAAACAAGAAGCCGCGAATGAAAAGTGCTGTTCAGCAAAGACATCCAGCTCGGCCACTGGGTTATCAAACGCTGTCACACAAAGCACTTTCGAGTCTCGCCGTCTCACCGTCTCGTACTCACAACGTTCGTCCAAACGGGCATCGCACCATCACTAAATCAAGTGCCCTGTCCTACCAGCAACAGCCTCCCATGTGCTCCAGCTTGCAAGCTAATGCCCCTAACCGCCTCCGGAAATTACCCCATCGTCGTCGTGGTTCCAGAACGCAGGCCAACAAGCCCCAAAGACACGGTACTATTGTATCTCAATGGTCTCTTTGCACGAAGTGACAAACTTTGTACGATGGAAACCGGAATGCCACGATAATGCTTTCGTGACTGCGATTCTCGTGACAACAAAGTAATGTCGTATCCGCGCGCTACCGGCTGCCAGGAATAATCCGTGAAACGTAGACAGAACGCAAGCAAGACAAGGTGGATTTATGGACAATTCAACTGCCGATCTCGGAATGATAAGAGAGTGAAGATGGAGATGGAGATGAGTGTTGTGGTTTTTCTATGTCTAAAAATCGACATAAGCACGGAGTTAGCGAAATGAGCAAGCTGAGCATGAGACAAAGTCTCACCGAGGAAATGGAAGGATCTCAGAATAAGACTTAGCCACGTGATTGATTGAGCCTTCAGTCTTGGCTGAGACGCAATGAGTCTTTGACTAAGCTCAAGCTATCTAGCCCATTGAGAATGAATTCAATATCTTCAACGCTGTGTAACGGTGGTAAAGACGGCAGTTGATAACCTTCCTCAAGCTGATTCACTAAGATCCGGACGTGAAATTGTATGTAGCACCGCCGACAATTGAACATTCCAATCGTTCATCTACTCACTCTGCTCATGGCAACAATGGCGACATCAAGGGAGTTCGGCAGCTTTGAAATGGAGCCACTTTCGCCATATCAGATCTTCACCCCACTTTTTGCGTCAACAGAATTGCTAATTATACTTTCAATCTGGACAGCTCCACCTTCCAAGGGGTCTCAGCCTATGAAGCAGCCATCCCTTGCATTTCTTGGTCAAAGGTACGAAACATTTGAGCTGATTGGTGTTTCTGAAGGACATGACGATGCTCAAAAGAGCAAAAAAGGAAAAGGTGACGCCAGAATAGTGCATGGTTGTTTCTTGCATTCTGTTTCCGCCGAGCGTTCTCTTTGGTGAGCTGGTGAGATTGCTGCTGCTGGATGTGAAATTATGAATTGTTGATGAACAAGCTATGCTTGTCATTGTGGTGCATCTGCTGACTTTCGGTAATGCAGTGAAAAGGAGGAGACCAAATGAATGAACACTTTCAGACGAATCCAAATCTGTGATTCGTTACCAGCTCTTATCTTCAAACTGCAGCGTCTGGGAGGGAGAAAGGTTGAGCTCACCTCTTCTTTGGCTTCTGGACGGATTCATCAGGTGAGGCATAAACTCTCATCTCACGCACGAGCTGATCAGATCTTGGTTTTGTTTAGCTTCCCAAACTTTGACGAGATCTTGCTTATTAATTCGCGTTCTAGTCGTGTTTCATTCACCGCTCATTGGCGAGAGGAGAGCTGTTCCCCTCTTTTGCTGGATAAATAATGCCTGCCCTCGCGAAACTTTCAAGCATCCACGTTCAAGCCGTCCTATGATCCCCGCCCTAAGATCTGTGCGCAATATGAAGGCTAGCTGCAAGGTAAATCCTCATGCTGGACCCCTTCACGCCCTTGTCCATATAAATCCATGGAACGATCATCCTGACACGAAATCCTGCTCTTGCCTGATGAATGGTTCCCAAAACCTGTTGGACCCTCTCACTTGTCGTTCAATGTTTGAAAGAGGGAATGTTTGAGAGGAAAGTATTTTGCTTCTGTTGGTGGCAGAAACATTGGAGGTTCTCTACTCGGTACCGATTCTCGGTGGAAAGGGTTGCATGCGTTGTCAAAATCACGGACCAGTGCTAATAAATGTCCCAGTCATCTGGATCTATCTGATGCAAGCCGTGCAACTACACCATTGCAATCCTTGGTGTTATGAGAGACGAAGTGGCTTTTGTAATTACTTGGCGGTTGCTTGCATGAGTTTCCAGCTGAACTCTCATAACTCCGAGGTTTGAACTTGGGCGTGAATAACAACAACAAGCCAGTGTCTGAAAATGTCTCTGTTGGGCCCTTTACGTCACTTCTCGAACCACAATTACTTTGCAACCTCGGATAATGGATACAAACCGTACAAAAAACGGAGATTTGCTCCATCGTGAAAAGTCAATGCGTCTCCGCCGTTGAGTCTCCTGCTCGTGGGTCCGAGCAAGGCAAGACATGTCCAGATCAAATGATTAACATAAAAATCAACTCTGATTCATAAAAAGAACCGTATGAGTGTCTGTCTGGAGCTTGCCCAAACCATGGAAGCTGCACTGCGGAGGCGTGTCCAAGAGGAGTCATGAATTTCATTTTCCAATACAAATATAGCAAATATATGCAAGGCCAGGGCTAGGATGAGCAACTGCAGAATTGGTTTTATGCAGGTGAGCCGAAGGAAAACTTGATTGGAGACACGCGATCCAGCCTGATCTTCTCGAATTTGGAGCAAAGATGGGAAACGGGACCTGCGGTTGCGAGACTCCCATCCCGAGTCCTTCGAGTCAGCATAGCCAATGCTTATGAAGAAAGTGTAAGACATGCTTGGTATGCAGCAATGAGTCCGGTCGGTCTTTGAGTACCAAATGATACATGCTCGGGAGAATTTGCTCCAAATTGACTTGAAAAGAGTTTGAAAGATATTCACAATCCTGCCGTCCGGATGATCTTGTAGGATAATTATTAGTATCAGTGGCGTTCACGCTCCTCGTGGTTTTCAACTTTGCTTCTTCTTCTTCTTCTAGCTCCAAGATCAGAGCTCAAGATTTAAAGTTTCCGCCTCGGTTAGGTAGTCAATGGTTCAGATCCAGACCTTGAGTAATAAGGAATGTCTGATATTTTGATATTTTCGTTCATAGCGAAAATGATGGCAGGCCTCACAATCCCTAAGTTGATTGAACAAGATGAACAGCCTTTGGAGAAAACCTTTTCTTACGTGTGGAAGCTTATGAGGCATGGGTGATTGGTTCTTGTGTACCTGTATATATGTCAGGAACATATGGCCCAAAGTGCGCTTACTGAGACAAGTAATTCGCCTTGATTGGAAAACAGCTCACACCAGCGCGGGACGATTCTTGCTGTCGCATCGACATCTGAAACCCGCATCCAGCATTGCTCTCCGCTGTACGATTAATCATGCGCCATGTTCAATACCACTGAAACACAACAACAGCACCAGGATAGCCAGACTTTTGGCTTGAAGTCAATAGAAAGATGGAGCTGGCGTCTCGTAAACGGAAGTCTACATCAAACAGAAGCAACCGGGGTCCCTTTCCCGGTACCATCAATATACTTCTAGGAGCTGAGAAGCCGTCCATCCCATTCTTCTTGTTCGAGACGGGTTTGTACACCTGACCGTAACACCACGGTACCGTTTTGCCAATGCAGATCAAAGATAGGATGATCGTGGGGACCTGAATTGCCGCCGTAAGGCTTTATTTATGGTTGGACAACGTTGAGCGTGATACAACAGCAGCTGTGATGGTCCGGAATGAAGACACCGGAATGATGCTATTCCAAAGAAACATTCTCGGCCAGGGATATTTGTAGGAACGATGAACTTGCCGACGTCCTGTGACAAATCGGATTTGTAGATGCAGTCCAGTCCATTCGTCGCACTTGAGTACTGTACATATCGTGTTTCCCGCGTCTCCTACCTATAACTAGTCCGCAGATAGGCAGCTTGCTATATCGACATTGCCTTGGTGTTCCAAGAATCTGCACATTGTACATACATAGCGTTCTGGTCTCTTGTTATGATTCTGCAGAAAAAGCTGCTGTCGCCCAGTCCAGTGCGGTGATCTATTATTAATCTATCGCGGGGTTCTTGTAGATATGTACCTTTAAAGTAGCACTTTTGCCAATCGTATCAGCTAGTATCCACGGAGTAGTAGAGCTTGAGTTTGGTAAAGGAATCGCTCAAGCCCCCATCTTTCCCCTCTTGGTCTTTATGTTCTCTTGTTGTTCGTAGTTGTTCGTAGTTATTCCTAGCTGTTCCCCTCTTCTAGTGCCAGAGTCGAAGTAACTGTGGGTGCAAGTTGGACAAATGAGCGGCTGAGAAGGACGGTTTTGCAGCTTTGAAAGTCGCGTCTTTGCCTCTTTTCGCTCCAGGGTTGCAGGAGGAAGACAGGATCACCCTTCCTCTCTTCTAGTAACTTTTGGGGAATGACCACTAAGGAACTTGTATCGCAGGGTTGAAGGTCTTGAGGAAGGTTGGAAGAGGGTCGCTAATCAACGCCGAAACTCGCGAGATCCAGCGCTCCCACATTTACTCAAGAGCCAGAGAGCCAGAGAGCCAGAAAAGCGGGCGGTGGTCGAAGCCCCCAGCGGGCACCACCCAGCACCACCCAGCCAGCAACCACCAGAAGCCAGAAAGCCAGAAAGCCAGAAAGCCAGAAAGCCAGGGCCGTCAGGGCCGTCAGGGCCAGCACGGTTCATGGGGGCACGCTTCAGCAAGTCCCGTCCGTCCCAAATAATTTTTGAATTCCACTTCCACTTGCACTTCCACTTGCACGCTTTGTTTGCTTCCACACACGCTTGCTTCCACGCTTTTCACGCTTTTACACTTCCACAACTTTCACCCATCCCAACGCCCCCCTCCCCCCCAAATCTTCCAACTTCAAACCTTCTAAAGGTCTTTCCGTCAACGCCTTTTTGGATCCTGGACACTTTCATCCTCTCTCTCCTTCTGCTACGACCGCACCTCTAAAATTTGAGTGTGTTGCGACGAAACAATTGGGCCCAGCAAAGAGTTGAAACCTGGTGTTTACTTTCTCCTTTGGGACTTGAACTGGGGGATTTCTGAAGCACCACCTCCACCAACTCCACCACCACTACCACCTCCACCACTACCACCATTCCTCTCCAGCTTCTCAACTTCGTCCCAACTTCTTCCTCCAGGCATGGATCAACCTCTACAATGCTCATGAGATTCTCTTCGATCACGACAATCTTTACGCTTTCTTTCTTTTGGCTCAGTGGGTGCATTGGAGGGTGATCTCGCACCATGAAGACGGTTCCCAGTGTAAGTAAAGTCAAAATTGGCAGGTTTTGCATAATTCCTGTTAGATCAGTCAATGGTTTACACTGGTGTCATAAACTACTTTCTTTTGCTACCAGACAATACCATACACTCCCTTATTGCCTTCGCTCTCATCTGGGAGATACATGCTAATTGCAGCAGCTCGTTGCTTCGAGCACAGTTGGTATTGCTACGGTTGGATTGGCTTTTGGAAAACCGGAACGCTCAACCACACCAAGGCCCACGTCGAAGAAGAGGAAGGTTGGAGATCTGGCAGAGGCAGTGGCAGTGATACACAATCAGGACGCATCTTCGCCCAATACACGTCCAGGGACAAGCTTGACGGTCATTACACCCGAAGCCAGGCCTTCTCGTCCACCAACGGCTTCTCCCCCAATTGCTACTCCAATATTACGCCAGAGAGCTTCGACTACGAGGGTGGAAATCAATAATAATAATAATACCGCGAAGAGGTTCTCCATATTCAGGCACGAGGATTTTTCTTCTCCTAGAGAACATTTGGAAGAAGAGATAACACGCGAATCCATTTCATCGAGGGGATCTTGGATGAGGAGACTGTCAATAATACCCAATTCCCATGATAACAGCCCGAGATCAAGTGTTGGACCCGACTCACCGTCGATAACTTCTTTCAATGGATCAGCAGTCCCAATTTTGGCAAATTCAGGAAATCCTCCAGTCCAATTACCTCCAAACAAGCTGGTGAAGCGCGGCACATCAACGAGACAAAATAGCGGGCCTGTATCGACATCGCGGCCCTCGAGATCGGAATTCCCAACATTGAGAAGACCGGCTACAAGTCACCAGCGCTCCATCACTCTCCAGCAACAATTCAGAGACGTCTCAATGGGATCCAAGGATTCATTCCAGCAAACACCAAGTCGCGAGGCGAAAAGTTCTCCCGCAAGACTTTCAAGCACACCAGAAAGTACTCATTCATGGCGGCTGTACTTCGACTCTCGACCAACAAAACTTGCGAAAGAGAAATCGCCAGCCAGAGCAGGGAATGGGATTACGCAAAACACACATTCGACATCAAAACGAGTCATGCCAGATGAGACTGTACGACCCACATTGATTAAGCCTGAATTGATCACAGCTGTCAAATCAAGCTCGGTCGTCTATTACTACGACGATAGTCTTGAAATTGAAGAGTCGATGGAAGATGATATGGATCCTATAGTTGAGAAAGTGATTGTGTCAACAGAGGCGTCCGAAGAGCCGCAGAAGCGTCCGCGACGTTCACTATCCATGCACTTCAGTTCACCCACCTCGTGGATATCTCGATCAGGGAGTCTTCGTGGGAGTAGACGCAATACTGATGGAAGAGGAGGTAAGCGTTATGCATCTGCACCTGTTCCAAGCATGCCAGGAAGAGGCATAACATCAGCGCATGATGAGCCGAACAACAGGGCCTACCCAATCATAGACCCTAGCTTGTTCCAGGCACAACAAGCTGAAGCCCCGAAGCCTAGCGATCCATTTTCAACCAGTTTCCAGTCGAGAAGCCGCACCAGCTCTTCCCCTCTGCCACCATTGTCTCGTTTGTCGAGTTTCAATCTCGACTTGGCTCGGCTCGGCTTATCTTCTTCGTCATCTTCAGCTCCCCGAAGAAGCCCTAGCTCCACTCTCCCAAATACAAATACAGCCGCCACGTCAATAGAGTCCACTGGCCACCCTTCTCCAGGGTCAACACCTTATTTTCCACCAACTCCCGCAAGGAACCAGCGGACATCTCCTGTCACTGATCGAACTTCAACACTTGTTGGCTCGGACAATGAAATCAAAGGATTCGTATCTGGAGATGAGGATGAGATGGATTATCAGAGCGAGACAGTCTATGATTCGTTACGTTCCGGTGCAACGGGTAGTTTACGTTCACACAACCCCATTGATTCGATGTTTGAAGAATCCCCACCAAGCTTAAATGGACATGCAAAAGGTAAACGATTGTCGATACATGAAATGCTCAACAATGGCACCTTCTCAGAGGATAGTGGACGAATTATCGAAGAAGATGAAGAGATGGCAACACCTGTCAAAGCTGGACGTTCCCCCCAGGATCGATATCTTCGCACGCCGATGCGCATGGATGCAATGGAAACGGATGAAGCATTTCCGTCCTCTCCCCCTAGCTTCTGTCTTGCGACCAAAGATTTTGCGCGCCTATCTTTGGACGATGAGGAGGAGGATGAGGATTGGACGAGGGATGACGAAAACGATGTCAGCAACCCACTCTCACCACCCTCGAGTTCGCTGAATTCCAGGAAAGTAAGCCCCAGTTTCCGTGCCGCGCTCGCCGATGTGACCCAGAGCACGTCTTCGAATGGCAACATAGCTATAGCAGAGCGACCAAGAAGTAATCTTTTCGACTGGTCAGAACCAAGTAATGAAAAGGTAGATCTGATGGGAAACTCACCCCGGCCAAGGACAGCACACGTGAAGCAGGTCGCTGACATTCGCGGCGGACGAGCCATCGGTCGGAGGGGACCAAGTGCTCTACATATTCGGAGCCAAAGCGTTCCAGTTGTTCCTGACGTGGCTGGCCAGCGGGATCATTCGAAAATGATTCCGAAGTTCGGGACATGGGGTCTAGGAGCTAAAGGAGTTAGTGAAGATTGGGATAACGATTTTGAGTTTGATAGTAACAGTGAAGGTGAGGAATTTCAGGGCCATAACAAAATGGAAACCAGTGGCATGTTGGTTCCTCCCGCAATTCAAGCTAGTCAAGCAAGCGTTGTCGGGCATGTAGGGCAAATTAGGGAGGTTTGTCTGCTGGTCGAGGATCTAAAGAGGTTGAGACTGTTGGCTAGAGAAAGGGGCTTGCTGGACGGAGCATCTGCGTCTTTATGGAAAGAAGCGGAAGGAATTATAGCACTTGCAGTTCCAGATGAAGAGGATCTTGCTCTATCTCCACCTGCTTCGCCTTCGTCGATCTCATTCCATGATGAAGACGATTCCGACGAGAGGTATCACGACGAGGGACCCGATGCTGAAGATGTTTCGAGGTCGGATGCTCCCTTTGAGGTTTTGAATCGCCACGGTCGACCGACTGGATACATATACGATGGAGGGCATGTGCGCCGACGTTCTGTTTTCTCGCCTGATGACGATATATTTGGTGCTGGTTTGATCAACACACCTCCCCTCAGAACAGACCATCTCAGGCCACCCTCAACATCCCCTCGCCATTCTAGCATGAAATCATCGTCTGAAGTTGCTCGATCGGTTATGGAAACTATGCATCAACACAGATCAACTTCTGATCCACTCCTTCAAACTATGGTTTATCAATCACCTAACAAGATGCCTTTCGATACAACTAGTCTCCGCGACCTCGTCCAGCGTGCCAACAATCTTACACGGACTCTGTCTGATCTCATTCGACGGGCCGATGGAAGGTCGCAAAGCCCAGAGACCACCTTCGTTCGTGATGCTAGTCCTGCGTTCACACGAGTATTCAGTGATCCTGGTGATTCACACCTTCCTGAGGTCAACTCTAGCCCTGCTTTCACCCGAGTTTTCACGGATACGATGGCAAGTCAGCCCAGAAGTCTCCCAAGAAGTCGCAGCAATAACTCAGTTCTCAGTGGTACGATTGACGATTCGCCTACACGCAGCCTCGGTCGAAGGATGCAAATGATGACAGTTGTATGAGCAATACGCACGAAACGAATAAGCTTGGTCTTATTCATGTACATGATCCCATCACCCTTGGTCGATGTTTCCTTTCTGCATAGCGACGGTTTCTTTAGTTCGACTGCATTTGCGATCTCCTCGCTTTTGTGCATCTTCTACGCCGACGTAGGAGTGTATCGTTTATTTTTCGGTGGCCATAGCCTTTACTTTCTGGCATTCAAAACAATTTCGCTCCCAGCAATTCTTGAGTTCTCCTTGGGAACTGGCGGACTCAAAAACAGGCAGGGGTTTGACTGAAAAGCAAGCGATAATGTGCCAATGTTTGCATGATACTTTTGTTTGTTTTGAGGGATTTGATTTTGGTGTTACTTTTCTAATTTGCGGATACACAAAGAAAGCCAAGGAAGCATAGCATTGTTTGTTTTAGTATAGAGAGATACGAGGTTGGCATTGTGAATTTTGTAACTATATT
This sequence comes from Margaritispora aquatica, assembly GCA_007644065.1. Lineage (NCBI taxonomy): Eukaryota > Fungi > Ascomycota > Leotiomycetes > Helotiales > Discinellaceae > Margaritispora > Margaritispora aquatica. The sequence continues at coordinate 3,008,992 of VJWN01000007.1, read as the reverse complement.
ATGGTAGTTTCTGGCGTTGAAAAGAAGCAGATGGTGGCTGGTGGGAAAGTGCGGGGTGCTGGGTTAAAGGAGAGTCGAGATTATGGAACTGGGGATCAGAGAGGGTTGCGGTGCTGTACGAGGTACTAAGGCTGGCTCGGCTGGTGAGCCCGATGCCATGAACGGGAGGATGGAAGATACATATCCTTTGTCGGGTTATAGACAACGAATAGGTCAAGGAGGACCGGCAAATATGAAGTTATGGCTTCATGTCACAAGATACTAGTCTTTTTCCAGTGTATTTCGCTTTGGCATTGTGAGTTTACGTGTATGGGTGAATGAATGATGAGTAGATCTTGTTGTCTGAGATTGATTGTTGCTAGCAAAGAAAGATATGGGAAAGTGTCCCTCTGTATTTTAAGCTGACATTTTGTCAAATGTCCTCTACAGACCTTCTCATTCATTCACCCTGGATTCGCCACTCTCCTCGTCGCTTCGTGCAGCTCCAGATTCCCCATGGGGGGGGGGGGGGGGTTCGACTTGTGACTGGTGTGTGATGTTCAAATACCATGCTATGAGACGCTATATGTAGTACGGTATGCATGAATGCATGAATGCATGAATGAATGGATGGATGAGAGTATTGAAAAAGACCTTCCCTTCCGTTGCCCTTCTCTCTTGAATTTCTTGAGTTCCTTGAGTGGTTGCTAGATACCTAGACTACAGTTTAATATGTTTAATGGGGAAGTAGGGCACGTTTGTTGAAAATTGATCCATCCGTTGTTGATGGTCGACACTTGATGGTAAACTAAGGGTGCGAGTTGAGAGTTATTTTATTTTTGTCCCGTGTAGTGGTTGGGTGACAAGGTGCATTAGAGAGAGAGAGAGAGAGAGAGAGAGAGAGAGAGAGAGAGAGAGAGAGAGAGAGAGAGAGAGAATGAACTTCAGCAGTGAGGTGCGGTGCACAATATACGTAAGTTAGAGAGACACACAAACATGTTTGATTTGATATCTCAGCCTAATACTATTTCTTTGCCGCGCTTAGGAAGTGTAAGCCGTTTGCGGAAGAGTCTATGAGTGCTCGCTGTAGAAGGTGGTTCTCTGATATGGGTGGGCAGGTAGGTAGGTAGGTCCAAGTGGCAAGTTGAGCGTACACGTCGATGTTCTCGAGGTTTGTTGATACCGGCCAATAGAGGGAGGAAGGGTAGGTAAGAGTTGTATTTAGGATGTACCTCGGTTTGTTCTCTAAGATGGGTGGAATGTGGAAGGTTGATGGGGCGGTACAGTTTTTGAATGCTGTATTGGGTGGGATAGACTGGCAAGGTGAGTGGAAGGAGGTGGCGTGTTGCTGGTGTATTTGTGGGGTGTGAATGCGCGGGTTTTGGGTGAACGCGTCTGCCCTAGGTACAGAGGAGGAGGAAGTGAAAGTGAAATTCGAATTCGAATTGAACGAGATAAAGTCTCCTCTGTTCGTATCGTGGGGACGAAGAGGTCAGAGACACCATGGTTTTTGGATGAGTGAACCACGAAGCCGAAGGGTTCTGGAGCGGCATTGGAGGGAGAGTTCATATTTGATACCAGCGAATTTGTAGCTGAGTAGTGGCAAGATGTTGACGAACCTTGGTTAGTTGGTTCTACAGCCATATTTTCCAGTTGAGAATGTAGTTCAAGATTAGCGCTCTCAGTTTTTCAAGAATCATCCTTCCATTTGCTGTCAAGTGCGCGCGAAACGCGTAGAACTAACATGGCTAACTTTTTTCTAGTCTTCAGAGTGGCGGGATAGAACGCGTGCGACTTTTGACAGATGTCGAGATTCGAATTCGTTAGCGCTATGCAAGCGAATGTTTGTCGATGACGACCTCACTTCAAAATTCCAAAGCCATGTTATACGCTTTAGCGTCAACGAGATTTGCCTCGTCTCCTAAGGCTGTGATTAGTTCGAACTCATGTGTAATGTGCTCATTTGGCGCAAAGTTGTATGGGTAATACTTGCTTTAGATAGACCCAAAAGCACATGGCATCGGCTAAGTGCAAAATCACTTCAGGGTAGACAAAGAGTGATTGATAACAGGTTTTGACAAAACCCTCGGACTAGGCTGATAGCACTGCTCGAAACCTTTAAAGTGATAAGTTCTTTTCAACATCGTTGTATACTTTGTTGATCTTGATTCATAAACTGTGATTGTCGCATTGCTGAGATCGCCAGCAGAGACCTCTGCGTACAGCCATTATGTCTTCCTCGAGTTCTCGACTTGTATTGCAAGTTTCATTCTTTGTGCGCCTCTTCAAACTGATGTGATAATGACAATCTCTCTTATGACGATAATGTGACCTGCGTTACGACCGGATCTGCCAAGCTGCCAACATATGGGTATAGAGTGGTGAATTTTAATTTTCGAGAAGAGCGAAATTCTTCTAATTTGAGGACAGAACTAAGCTTCCATGAGGGTTGAATTCATCAAGCCACCTAATTATACCTCCCTCTGCCTTGTGAGATAACATGTTCATCAATGACGTTCTCTTTAATTTCCTGTCTAGATTTTGCTTTCCCCTGGACGGATTCTTATCGCTTGGACCTCTGTCCTTGGTCATCGGATTTTCAAAGGCTACAAAACCTACGAAAGTCAATGTCAAGTTCAGAATATTCTCATCTTACATCTTTGGAATTGGAGGATCGAGTCTCTTGGCGATAGACAAATTGAAGCTCATCCTTTGCCTGGTGTTCATATCATCTCGATGAACTAACCCCTTTTCATAGGCGAAGCCCTCCCTACCATCGCTTCATGCTCTCCGCATATGCATCATTGAGCCTCATAGTTCGCAACTGATACGCATCATCTCATCAAGTCTTTAATTCAGATCCATCCAATACCATTGAGTGAAAGTGGGAGGATGTCGCCGTTTCCCGAAATCTTATCTCCAATCAACAGAAGTGGGATGGTGGACGGGTGTTTGGACTGTTGTGCCACTTCATTTATTGGGGCTCTAGTTGGCTTGTCCTGGCTTCATGGCGTGTGATATAGCTTCAAGTCATATCCCATTTGAGTTCACTGCATTCCAGATCTGAACACTGAACTCTATTTACCTCGTCACGTAGGACCACGACCCCCAGTTACACCACCAAACTTCAAAATGCCAACAGCAACCACAGAACCAGTCCCCTTCTCCGTCCCCACAATCGACATCTCCGCCTTCCTTTCTCCATCCTCATCACCTTCATCGCCAGAATGCCTCAAGATCATCGAGGCCGTCCGGACGGCATGCACCACCACTGGGTTCTTCCAACTCGTGGGACATGGAATCCCAAAACAGCTGCAGCAGGATCTGTTTAAGGCTGCTGAGGCCTTGTTCAAGCTGCCTATGGAAGAGAAGAAGAAGTTGGATCGTGGGCAGAGTGTTGGTGCTAGCAATAGGGGGTATGAACTTATTGGTGGACAAGGGCTGCAGGAGGGCACCTTGCCGGATTTGAAGGAGGTGTGTAATTCATCACTTTGCTTCATCTCCAAATTCCATGGGAAATCTCAGAAAGCAAGTATGGGATGAAGGCTAACACAGAAAAAGGGTTTCTACGTTGGCCAACACATTCCAGCTGACGACCCTCGCGTTGTTCGCAAAGCTTTTCTCATGGGGCCAAATATCTTCCCTTCCTCAGATCTCATCCCCGAAGAGGTCTTCAAGCAGCCCACTGAGGAGTACTTTGCTAAGATGAGTGCACTAGCGCTAAAGGTCATGGATGTTATTGCGTTGGGGATGCCTTATGGACCAGATGTGTTTGAGGAGTTTTGCTCGAATGATCCGGTGGCTTCGATTAGGTTGTTGCATTACCCACCTGATTTGTCGAATGATGATCGCCAGTAAGTCTCTAACTTCTTTGCCTTAAGATGGAGCAGTGATGAGTGCAAAGTTTGAAGCGAGAATGCATTATTAACCCGAAACAGACTCGGAGCAGGAGCACATACCGATTTCGGAGCCATCACGATCCTATTGCAAGATGCGATTGGAGGACTTCAAGTCTGGAACTACACCGACAGCGTGTGGGTTGATGTTGTGCCGAATCCCGATGCATTTGTAGTGAACGTTGGTGATATGCTTCAGATGTGGACTTCCGGGCGGTACAAGAGCTCATTGCACAGAGTGATTAACCGAGGTGGGAAGGATAGATACAGTGTTCCTTACTTCTTTGATGGGAACGTGGATTGTGTTCTGAGACCTCTGGATGGAAGCGATATGGGTAGGGAGCCACCGACTGTTGAGGGTCATATGAGGGAGAGGTTCGGGACGACGTATGGAAGAGGTGCGAAAAGAGAGGATGGAAAGGAGAACTTCAAGGATTGAGTGTAAGAAGGTGGGAGTTTCGGAAAGAGAGAAAAAAACATGCTTGAATTAGAGGTTGCCTAGGGTTCCAGATCAGTCGAAATGCAGGAGAATAAGCAATGCGAGGATGGAGACAGTGCTACTCTATATTCAGATTGTCTACTATGTCTTATGCATGAAAGAAGGTTAGCTTTCGGTCTTTCTTGACATTGTTACACGAGTAGACAACAGGTAAGTGAGACCCGAAGACGTACTTCTGTGGCTGACAGTCTTGCTCCCACAAAGAACTATCTTCAAGAGGAAAAGACGAACGACTTTGGAGACCTCTCTCAGTTCGAGGTAAGGAAAATATGTAATTGAAAGCAAATGTTTATTTTGGGAATCTTTGCTGCGAGTGGGATTTTCGTTGTGAGTGTGAGATAGAACTTGAATATTCATTCGTTCATGATGATCGAATTTTCGAATCCCTTGGCTTCGGGATATTCTACACTTGACTTTAACTAAACACTAGTTATGCTATGTTTCTTGCGGTTCATTGAAGCTATTCTTGATTCGTTCAGTTCGGCTCTTTCTCTGAGCGTTCCCTTCCACTGTGGGTAATCATGATCTACACTTAGACACTAGGTAGGGGAGCAAGTCTTGACGCTTGATCCTATATTAGTTCGATGACAATATATTCCCTGCAGCAGAACTTTCCTATAAAAGCATAGTCGGAAAAATCTTGTACTTGAGATTGTCTGGCTCAGGCTATCAAGATCAACCCCGGGTAGGATGTGCACACTTCCTCACTATAATATTATTTGGCGCAAATTGCATGATGTGTCTATGACAAGAAATTGCTTCTTTTCCATCTCATTATGCAAAGTTGAATACACAGAGCTAAACAAGCTTTGCTTTGCTTGCTTGAACTCCTTGGAAAGTGACCGAAGGAGTCTAAACTGCATGGCACAAAGAAGTGAGTCCTATCTCGTGAGCGATGCTTTATTCGTTTTAACTACTCATTTTTATGATTTGGATTATCTATTCATACCCAATGGAATATTCATGCAACGTAGCATTCAGCTTCCATGCTCTTCACTAATGCAGACTCTGCTGCAAACCAAAAGTCCCCATTACCACACCTAAAGAACTGCGCTAAGTGAACAATACCACCTGGCGCTGAAAATCACAAGCTAGAACTTGTGGTTCTAAAATATCATCAGATTTCCAACAGCCGCGATTCCATGCAGCTGTCGTGTGGTGGTGAGCTGGATGTATGCACGAGCAGGGAGAGTGCATGCAAACACCACAGGGCTGCATGTTGGCACACAAACACTAATAATAGAAACTCATCTTTATCGGCCGACCAGAATACCTACATAACTTCCAACTTTAGCCTCGCATGTGCTACTGGGGGTGAAATGGATGCAGTAGCGACTATTCCAAAATTATGCACATTGGGTAACTTCTGATAATTTATGGTGATGCAATAATAGATGTAGGTACTGGCCACAAAGGTCGGGAGATATGAACATTAGAGATGGTTGGCACAGGTCACTCAAAATGCGTATTTTGAAAGCGTCACATTTCATAGACGTTTTTAGTGTAGCTCAGAATTTGATCTATTGAGTATCCTATTTCTGAACAGCCGCGACACCACTCGCGTCTGCTTGTGCGGTGATACGTTTCTTGTATGCCTGTACATCGCCAGGGAACTTCTCCACCGTACCATTGTCACATACCCAAAGACTCTTACACACAGTCTGCAGCATTGTAACGTCGTGAGAAACCATGAGCACACCACCCTGGAATTGATTCAGTGCCGTACTGAGAGCGTCCATTGCCTCGATATCCAAGTGATTAGAAGGTTCGTCGAGAACAAGAATGTGTGGGTTCTGGAGGGACAAGCAAGCAAAGGCGACACGAGACTTTTGACCTCCAGAAAGGAGCTCCATCTTTTGTAGACCGGTCATACCGGTGATACCAAAGGCACCAAGATGACGACGATAATCTTCGTCTTGCTTTCCAGGGTATGTCTTGGCCATGAAGCCGACAGCGCTGGTGGTCAGGTCTAAGGCATCGACGTGATGTTGGGCAAAGAAACCGATTCGTAGACGTGGGTTTTGGGAAATAAGGCCACTGGTTGGTGAAAGCTTGCCTATAAGGAGTTTGAGAACAGTTGTTTTACCAGCTCCGTTAGGCCCAACGATACCAATTCGAGAGTCGAGTTGTACGTCGAGGTCTACGTTTCGTAAAAGTGGTTTGTCCTTGGTGTAGCCAAATGACACATCGGTCATTTGCACAATAGGAGGTGAAAGTTTCTCGACATCAGGGAACTTGAAATGAACAGTGTACTCGCTCTCAGGTGCTTCTAGTACGGGCATCTTCTCGAGCTTCTTGATTCTAGATTGTGCTTCAGATGACTTTGCAGCGTTGTATCTGAATTTGTCAATGAAAGCTTGGAGATGTGCTCTCTGTGCCATTTGATTTTCGTATTCTCGCTTAGCTGTCTTGCGTCGCTCCTCTTTACTAGCATAGAAAGATTCGAAATTAGCTCCCTTGTAGTAGTCCAAACGCTCAGAGTGTTGATGCACGATATCTGTGGCGACTTCGTTCAGGAAGGCTCTGTCGTGAGAAACTACTAGGACGGTACTTGGATAACCTTGGAGATAATTTGCCAAGAAAGTGATGGATGGGACATCCAACATGTTAGACGGTTCGTCAAGAAGTAAGAGATCAGGCTCGCAGAACAGTGCTCTTGCCAATGCAAGACGCATGCGCCAACCTCCTGAGAAGGTCTTTGTAGCGAACTGCTGGCGTTCGGGGGAGAAACCGAGACCGGCAAGAATGGAAGCAGCTCTAGGTTCGGCTTTGTCGGATTCCATTTCGGCCAGCTTGGATTGAATGTCTCCCAGAGTTTGATCCAAACCTTCTCGCTCACGATCAAGCCTTTCAGCATCTACAGCAGTATCGGCCATGCCTACCCGCTCTGCCTCAAGGTCTGAAAGTTGTTTACCAATTTTCTAGGTTGTGCGTTAGCACTGAAACTATCTTTATAATACGAGCGTGATGAAGAAAGAACTGAAAAGTAACATCTTCAATGACAAAACCAAGTTCTTAGGAAAATCGCCAAAAGACACATGGGACAAATATTAACTTTTCAAAAATGTGCACACTCTTGTACAGATTGAAAAGTGACTTTGAGTGATAAAATGATCAAACTTACGATTTGCTGTGCCAGGAGATGCTTGCGCCAAACGTCTGCGTCCAACACAGCTTGTAGTGCAGATGTGTCATCTCCAGAAATCTAGTACATAGTGTCAAAAGTCTGATAATCAAAATATACAGCTGGAACAACAAACCTCTTGCTCCACATGTAAAATGGAAATATGGGTTGGAATTGCCAATTCTCTTCGGGCGAGTGCTCTTAAAAGAGTAGACTTTCCGATACCGTTTTGACCAACTAAACCATATCTTCGACCATAGGCCAAGGTTAAGGTGGTATCTGTCAAGATTCTTAAGCCGCCAATAGTGACATCGATGCTATCAAGCTTGATATCTTTGCTCTTTTGACCTTGAGCGTTGCCGAGTTGAAGGGGATTAACCGCCATGAAGAACTCCTCGTATGATTGAGCATCATCAGTTTGGTTAAGGAGTTTGGAAGCCTCGTATTCAACAACTTTATAGGTTTTTTTGCTCTGTTTGGCAGCGATTTTGCGCTCTGCCTTTTCCAACTTCTTCCTGTCAACTTTCGATTCTAGCTTCCTCGTGTTTGCTGACTCTAAATCTACTCCTCCGGTGGAAACTCCAAGCGTCGATGACATGTTCCTTTGGGCTCCCACCTGGATAGTCTGGTCTAACCTCCTGGCGGCCGATGAGACCTGCGTTCGTTGTCCATTTGCCTCGTGATGAGCACTGATCTTTTGCACCCATTTCTCCACTAGCTGGCTTAGTTTAGCCTCATTTTCTGGTGATGGATCCCCAGATGCAGAAATTAGAAGTGCTGTGATAGAAGCTTCGGCTTCAGCGAAAGGAGAAACTGATTCTGAGTCTGGAACATAGGCATTGACTGCATGGTTGAGGTAGCCAACCGAATACTCAGACAACACAGGGTCAATATTTGGCATTAAGGCCTTGATCTCGGACTCCATGACTGCGTGTGATGATTACTCTTTCTTTAAAAGCTTATTGTGTTGGTATAATCACAGTTGTCAAACCTGTGTCAGGTAGACTATGGTCGGCAGCGAAGAGTTGTTCAGACATGTACAAGTTCTTCATTCGAAATAGTGTATAAATCACGTGATTGTCAAGATAAATATGGGTCACCCCTTTTGGTTGGTTCCTGAGTTTGTAAACAAGGCTAGCTTCATTTTGGTTGGCGCAGAACAGGAAGGTCTTCACCGCTACCCACAACACATCCACATCCACTCTCCATCGACAAGCTCCAGCTTTCAACCTCTTTACATTCCTCAACCCTTCGCATACAAACCTACAAACATCAACCTCAGACCGAATTCTCAAACATCAACATGCGTGAAATTGTAAGTCAGCAACCTACCCCTCGAGTTTCTGCTGGTTCTGCTGGATTCTCGACGCGTCTGCGGTACCCCTGAAATGACCCCACTACAAAAGACAACATTTGCTGATCCGTTGTATTCGTTGTACAGGTCCATCTCCAAACCGGCCAATGTGGTAACCAAATCGGTGCTGCTTTCTGGTGTGTGCCTCGCACAGCTTGGGAAAGCCAAGTAGGATAAACAGAACTAATATTTGGTTTAGGCAAACCATCTCTGGCGAGCATGGTCTTGATGGCTCAGGAGTGTAGGCAACAAATCCTTTGAGCGATTGAACGTGTCAAGGCTAATTTCTATACAGCTACAATGGTACCTCTGATCTTCAACTGGAGCGCATGAACGTCTACTTCAACGAGGTAAGAGCTCTAAATTATTGCATATAGAAACCTGCTAACGACCTTAGGCTTCTGGCAACAAGTATGTTCCCCGTGCTGTCCTCGTCGATTTGGAGCCAGGAACTATGGATGCTGTCCGCGCTGGTCCATTCGGTCAACTCTTCCGTCCCGATAACTTCGTTTTCGGCCAATCTGGTGCTGGTAACAACTGGGCTAAGGGACATTACACTGAGGGTGCCGAGCTTGTCGACCAGGTTCTTGATGTTGTCCGTCGGGAGGCTGAGGGATGTGACTGCCTGCAAGGTTTCCAAATTACCCACTCTCTTGGTGGTGGAACTGGTGCTGGTATGGGTACGCTTTTGATCTCCAAGATCCGCGAGGAATTCCCAGACCGAATGATGGCTACCTTCTCTGTTGTCCCTTCACCAAAGGTTTCTGATACCGTTGTCGAGCCATATAACGCTACCCTCTCCATCCATCAATTGGTTGAGAACTCCGACGAGACTTTCTGTATTGATAACGAGGCTCTCTACGACATCTGCATGCGAACTCTTAAGCTCTCCAACCCATCTTACGGAGATCTTAACCACTTGGTTTCTGCAGTCATGTCTGGTGTCACCACCTGTCTTCGTTTCCCAGGTCAACTCAACTCCGATCTCCGAAAGTTGGCTGTCAACATGGTTCCCTTCCCACGTCTTCATTTCTTCATGGTTGGATTCGCCCCTCTGACCAGCCGTGGTGCTCACTCTTTCCGTGCTGTCACCGTTCCAGAGTTGACCCAACAAATGTTCGACCCAAAGAACATGATGGCTGCTTCTGATTTCCGCAACGGTCGTTACCTCACTTGCTCTGCTATCTTGTAAGTCACCGATATCCACTTTTTTCATCATCATTCTAACAGGTCCTAGCCGTGGAAAGGTCTCCATGAAGGAAGTCGAGGATCAGATGCGCAATGTCCAGAACAAGAACTCATCCTACTTTGTTGAGTGGATTCCCAACAACGTGCAAACTGCTCTCTGCTCTATCCCACCCCGTGGCCTCAAGATGTCCTCCACCTTCGTCGGAAACTCAACCTCGATCCAGGAGCTCTTCAAGCGTGTTGGTGATCAATTCACTGCCATGTTCAAAAGAAAGGCTTTCTTGCATTGGTATACTGGAGAGGGTATGGACGAGATGGAGTTCACTGAGGCTGAGTCCAACATGAACGATTTGGTTTCTGAGTATCAACAATACCAAGAGGCCTCTGTCTCTGAGGGTGAGGAGGAGTATGAGGACGAGGCTCCAGCTGAGCAAGAGGATTAGATGTGACGAACGCTCTGCCAGCTTAATTGGCCGGCATTGATGAAAGTCATGGCTAGACATATTCTTGGCAAGGTTTATAATGTTCGATGGCGTGTAGCGAAGCGTTCTTTTCGTCTGTCACTTTGATAGCAAGGTGTTATTAGGAGAATGCTTGGAGGTAATACCTCCAATGCCGGGCTGTTCATAGCAATGCTCAGGTTGTTAGTGAATCAAGACCCCTTCACTCCACTTATCTGCTCCAGCATCTTACGGATGCGCATCTGCCATGCAATGGAGCTTCCCCACACTAACGAGCCTATGGAAAGTTACACTGTGACCATCTAGCATCTGTTTCTGCAACAGGAAATTTCTTTTTGCATTGGATGACGTTAGAATGGTGGCATTTTCACACGCCTAAGGAAATTTTTCTCTGCAGATGCTTGAACCGAAGACGGGGAGGTTAAGCGACCGATGTTGACTTGTACACAACGATCTTAGAAACTGTATAAAAATTCGACCATATGATATCAAGGAAATCTAATGCGCCCAGCAGAAAAATATGGATGTTAGCTATATTTTCGTACTAATTTTCTTAGCTTTATACGTCCTGGTGGAGTAGTTGTAAGGGTCAACAGGATTAAAAACTTAGCCCCTGGTTTTACCCCTCGTCGCGGCTCAGCGTTATCGGAGAAGACGCTAAAAAGATAAGCTTCGACTGATCAAAAAGATTTTGTTTACAAAGTCCAATTTCTCTGCATTCCAACTCAATTGATTTTTACTTCTCCATTTACATTGTCCAAAGCAGACGAAATACCTGTCTGAGCTTCTGCTATCTTCACAAACTCAAATTCAATATTACCGCATACAATCACCAATATGGCAAAGGACAAGGTGAGTACTTGAGTCACAACCCCGCGGCGGTGAAGAGGGGTAGACGTGAGGGAATGGGCTGACCAGAGTTTCAACAGGTCTGTCTTGCGTACTCTGGAGGTTTGGATACCAGCTGTATCTGTAAGTTCTGTACGACCATTTAATGCAAAAAGCAAAACTAATGGCGGGGTAGTGGCTTGGTTGATTGAGAAGGGATACGATGTAAATATAACTCTGAACGATAGAACAAAATGGTTATTGACAATCACGTAGGTCGTTTGCTTTATGGCAGATGTTGGACAGGAAGGTAAGTGTTTATATTGTATAATTTGAGACTACGCTGATCATTTGTAGAGGATTTCGAGGCTGCTAAGGCCAAGGCCTTGAAGATTGGAGCTGTTGCATGCTACGTCGAGGATCTCAAGCGTGAATTCGTTGAGGAGCTCTGCTTCCCAGCAATCCAGTGCAATGCTATCTACGAGAACGTTTACCTTCTTGGTAAGACCTCTAATTCTGACCAGATTCGACAATCCTAACTTCTGCCAGGAACATCCCTCGCTCGTCCAGTCATTGCACGAGCTCAGATCAAGGTTGCCCAGAAGGAAGGCTGCTTCGCCGTCTCCCACGGCTGCACAGGAAAGGGTAACGATCAAGTTAGATTCGAGCTTGGATTCTATGCTCTGCAACCAACCATCAAGGTCATTGCACCATGGAGAATGAAGGAGTTTTACGAGCGCTTCGCCGGTCGTAATGATCTCCTCGACTACGCTGCATCTGCCGGTATCCCTGTTAGCAGCACAAAGGGCAAGCCATGGAGCATGGACGAGAACATGGCACACTGCAGTTATGAGGCTGGTATCTTGGAGGACCCAGATATCACCCCTCCTGCCGATATGTGGAAGTTGACTATCGACCCATTGAAGGCACCAGATGCTCCTGAGGACTTCACCATCTTCTTCGAGAAGGGTCTTCCAACCAAGTTGGTCACCGCAAAGGGCGAGAGTGTCACCGACCCAGTGAAGCTTTTCCTTGAGGCCAACGCCATCGCTCGCCGCAACGGTGTAGGACGTATTGATATTGTCGAGAACAGATTCATCGGCTTGAAGTCCCGAGGTTGCTACGAGACTCCTGGCTTGACTTGTCTCCGCTCTGCACACATTGATCTCGAGGGTCTGGTTCTTGACCGTGAGGTTCGTGCTCTCCGTGACCAGTTCGTCACATTCAACTACGCCAAGATTTTGTACAATGGTTTGTACTTCTCTCCAGAGCGTGAGTTCCTCGAGGAGTCTATCATTGCCAGTCAAAAGACTGTCAACGGACAAGTTAGGTGCCGTGTCTACAAGGGAACTTTCACTGTTCTTGGACGTAGCTCTGAGACCGAGAAGTTGTACGATGCTAGCGAGAGTTCTATGGATGAGATCGGTGCATTTTCTCCAGAGAGGTAAGTGAAATGATTATGTGTGTTGGCCCGTTGCATTTACTAACACGCAACAGCACCGAGGGTTTCATCCTCGTCCAAGCCATCCGAATCAAGAAGTTTGGCGAGGCCAAGGTCGCCAAGGGAGAGAAGATGTAGATGTGTCATGAAAACGTACACACAATATAGGAGGCTACTTTTGGGGGCGTAAATAACTTGGAAAAGTCAAACGGAACCTCTCGGTTGCCCCTCATCAAACATGGGACGCTTGTCGCAACAGGACAGTGATCTAGCTTTGCTTTGCTTTCCCCCATGGCGGTTGTCTATCGAACAAAAGTGTTTATATTCCCTGCCGTTGTAGCACATGCTGCTTTTGCGCTTCCTCTAATGGGAGGGACTCATGGACTAGGGATTTTTTTTTGTTGTATTTGGGTGTGCTTGCTGGTGTTACCCCATCGGGACGTTTGATGTTAGTAATGAAGAATGAAATCATACATCTGAACGATACAGTGGCAATGTGCGAGTACGTGAAATGAGAACTAATTGCCTGCTTTGAGAACGCCCTCTTTGTTGACCTTGTCCATGTTCTTGCAGTGGCACTTGCATTTGATTCCAAATCCAAACTACCAAGCAAATAATCTTTGAGGGCATAGCAAAATAGGCGAAGTCCATGAACCGAGGAATCAACATGCGCATCTGGGGTGAATAAATCCCCCATGTCACGCCATCAAGGTTCTTATGAGTGAGATGGTATGTATCAAACGTGGAAATATCTCTCATTGCATGCAGTAGTAATTGGATTCAAAGTCCAGAACAAACTCTCGCCATCGCGGTTCTGTATGTCATGCTCGGTAACTCTAATAACTGGTGAATTGAAGCCATTGAATTTATATGCAAGCAAGCAAGCAAGTAAGCAAGCAATCAAATTTATAAATGTATTTGTATTTACATTCGCCATCGCGCAGACGAGGGATGATTGATGTGCCTCATTTTCGGGATCATCTGCAGTAGAAGCGAAAACCGCCCGGATCTCGAACCTCACATTACCTCACATCGCTTTTCGCATCTAAGTCTCAATGAAATAAGTGACACCCGCTCATCTCGGGGAATGAAATGCATGCAGGCAGGCTGGATGACAAAGGTCTCACTCAACTCAATGCAAAGCAAAGCCCGAACCAAGGCGGCGATAGAGCGGAAGTCCGACGGCGAATTGATGTTTGCGGTCGTAACTCGTAAAGGTGTCGAATGGTAAAGGGATATATCGTGACAAGCTACTCAATACCCTATCTCCATTCCCCGCCAAGAAGTTTCGGGTCGGAGAGATGATGAGTCAGTGAAGAATAGAAAGGGCGTGGTGGCCAAGGTGTTGAAGCTTGGAGAGGTGAATTGAGGGCTTTGTCAAATTTGTCAGAGGAGTTCTATTCTGATTTGAATTTATGGCATGGCATGGACGAGAAAAGGACTGTGCGTATCTTGTAAAAATGAATGTGGGTACACAGTACACAAACGGACATTAAGCGCCATGCTGGTGAATTTTCTCATGACATGGATCAATTATCGCTTCGAAGAACATAAGGATTCAGCCATTGAATTCAAAGATAATAGATCCAGAAAATTAATTGAGGTTATTTTTCCCCTCCTCAAGTCTGCGCTGCGGACTGGAATGCAGCCAAGAGAAACAGTACATAGGTACATTTTACGAGTTTCTTGGAATGACAAATGCAGCAGGTCGCAAGTTGTGGGCCTCGTGTCGCTACCACATGTGGATCACGATATGCAGCCCAGGACGCATGGCGCTGCATCCTGTTTCTGCCTGCATGGAAGCCTGAATAGAAGGGTGAAAGAAGAGGGGTTGAGGTTCCGAAACTCGAATCGAAGATTGCTGTTCCTGAGGCAGGGCAAGACAGGATCAGATAGGTATTGAGGAGGTGAATGGGCATGCATGTGCTGTTCGTGTGCTCGGAGTGACCGGTTGGTTTAGCTGAGGTCTTGTCGTTCGGCAGTTTCCCTTCAACGGGTATAGAGTTGGCGATATTGGGAAAGTGGGAGCTGGTTGGCTGGTTGGTAATGTGCTGCGTTGCGTTGCTTTGCAATGGTATCGTAACATTCATATTGTTTGTGCTATGAGGTGGTGATACTCGTTGGAGCTGGGAGGATTAATGGTAAACAAGGGTATTGGATTTTAATGTCTGGGGTTAGGATTGGGGGATTGCGGGGGTAAGACAAAGAGTAACTTTCATCCGAATACGGATGTATTTGTCAGACCCTGGACCAGCATAGGAGAAGTGGTTGACGAGACTATGCGTGATAATTACGGACATATGTAAAAGGCGAAGAGTTATTGTAGTAAAGTGCTTTGCGAACGATCTCTACAGTCTTTGAGATGGTCAAGGCGACGGGTGCGGATGCATGTAGCATGCGTGTGCACTTACTAAGGATAGGTACACCGTCATATGGCTTAAGGTGTGTGGGTGGGTGGATGGGTGTGTGAAGGATATATTTCATTTCGAGGTCTTCAATGCTGAGCCTAAGTCCACTCCATGTAAACGATACGAGACACGCATAAATAAAGAGGATAGTCGAGAGAAATTTCTTGCCGTTGTGAGCTCATTCGTGAACAATGTTGAGTCGGGGTGTTGTTATATTGTCCATGCAAAGGAGACTGTGACCACAAGGCTGCATGTGATACCAGAGTCCAGCGAGTGCCATCCGCGCATCCGGAACGGTGTATGAAAAGTTGCAGATTTTTCTACTAGTCGCGAACAAATGTCATGAGTCAACCGCTCATGTTTGTAATGAATTTTCATTGATCGTATTCAATGCTACAAGCCTACACAGAATCCAAAAATTCGTCCCAACCATCCCTGTTGATTTGCGCTTGCATGAGCTCCGTAAGACTGTGAGTCTGGACATTGAGGACGTTCACTCTTGCTCGGGTCGTCTTGGTATGGCACAAGATGGTCGGTATCAGATTTTTTGAAAGAAGCTATTGATTTGACGGATAACGAGAAATCCCCTTCCTGGGTAGCAAAAAAACTAGGTTGTCAGTAGGATACAGCTAGTAAGGAAAAGAACCGTACCTGCGCATCATGATGCTAATTCTTTTAATACTCTTGAGATTCAATGGCTCAACATCCTGTTTTTCTCTACCTCTATAGGTTGGCTTGAATTCATCCCAGCTCACATACACCTTCTCACCGTCCTGTTTTGGCTTGAAATCGTACTCCCAGCTGACAGTGCTTTGTTCTCTTCCATTGGGACTCTTAGGGAGTAATTGATCTTTTAGAATCAAAGTGTACTTCTTCTCATCTCCCTTCGTGACATCCAGCAGCATGCCATCGTAGTTTGACAGGTCCCAGCTTCTTTCCTCACCTGTCGTTCGCTGAGATGCAAATCCGGCACCTCCAAGTGTCTTGGTATCAAGAAGTCCTTGGAATATGGCGATCGGATCGGTCGAGTGACACAAGAGCTCTGATTTAGAAGAGCCTCCACGAACACGATCATCAGAGTCAGTCCAATCTGATGGATTCCATGACCTATATATGTCAATGGGCTGAACAGTTAGAGTTGGTCAACACTTACTTGTCTCCACCAAAAAGGAACCAGATTGCGAGGTTAGACATGTCAAATATTCCTAGTGAAAGAAAATTCCTCAGTTGATGAAATGTCTTTTCCAAACATGAGATTCGAGGTACTTCTTGATGGTCTTGAAATGTAGAGATATATAAGCAGATATTGAAATGCCACCCAAAGACGAGGGGATGGAAAAATGGCCCTTCTTATAATGCTACTGCTATGCTGGCTTCTCAAAGCAAAGTCAGTCGCAGTAACTCACTCCGGTATGGCAGCAACTCCGATATTGAGTTGTGGATGCCTGAGGTATGATATGTTTTGCCTTTGTATCGGGGTTGCTGCACGTTATATCGGAATTGTTGGGTTTTTAGAAGACTGAGGTGCATACGACTGATCAATACAAGCGCCCTTCGCTAACCAATTTTTGATTCTTTGACTTGAATGCAATGTATCGCTATACTCAATGAGTAATTGATGCAAGGCTGCCTTACTTTGCAATGATGATGTTAACGATCTGTAAAAACACCCGTTTCTTGGCGCGGGCGCTTTTCAGCCCTACATTAGTCAGCTCAGCGCTTGGTAGCGCGGTTATTTCCCATCTGGATATTACACCATCTCCATCGCCTCCATCAGCAATCTGCATCACTCAATGGCAAACACCTTTCGTAACATATCAAATCTCGACTTGCATGTACGCGAAGTAAAAATCCATCTGCCAAGTGTGCAGGAGCGAAGAGGGGGCTGTAAAACTTGGTGGTCGAAATGTTATCCTCAAGTTTCTAAAAAGCTGGAAGATCCTCGAAGCCAACCTCGGGTTCGCTTGATTAATATCAATCTCGAATAACCCTGTTCGTCCCTTCTACTCGCCATGCAGCACCCAGCTAAACCTTGATTGTCCACAATCAAACATATGGTTTGTGGCTGTCACACTTTACGTGAAATCAATGTAGGTAAGTGATTTTTACTAAACTGTTTGTGGCAGAGGCTACACGTTGCATTTATCAGCATTGAATCATGTTGGATCAAACGCGAGATCAAAACAGCCCATGGCAGAATCAATGCGGAACCTGCAGGATATGGTCAATGGTTATCGAAACGCTCCTCGACATCGACACGAAAACAATGGACACTGAAATGCGAAGTCAACGAGATTTCGAGCCAAAATCATCGGTGACAAAACACAGTCAACTGCAGTTGAGTAAGAACGAAGCAAATTCTGAACAACTGCCATTCGGAGATCAATCTGTCGGGTATTTACAAACACAACGATTCCGAAAACACCATAATCAATGACTCCAGCGCCGAACTTCCATGCTTCCTTTCCTTTATACCACCAACCAGACCCAGTTTCATGTCATCAACATAACATCTCCAGAACGAGTGTCGAGCGCTTCGAACTCTGTTTCATATACTGAAGAGAACCACTTTCTACCACACCAACTTGATTTATAATTGCGAGAGCAGTCGAGGAGATGGCGGCATGGATAGTGGTGTTGTTGGATAATACCCAGATTCTGAGCAAGTTGTTGAATGCTCATACGAGTGTGAAAGAGGAGGAGTCTGCAGGACCAAAGTTAGAAATTGTTCAGGTTTGATTATGCTGCTATCTGCTTACATGAGGATTTGAGTCTTCATAGCTGTGGCTACCATGAATATCCATGGCAGGCAGCCCATAGTTCATGTGGTACGGGCTGATGGTATCATCCTCGCGTTTGATTGCTTCGTGGAAATGCATCATTGAAGGCAAAGTGACCGGAGCCAGATAGTCTGCGTACTGATCTGCCGTAGTAGTCATGGGTCGGTATGGTTGCGATGGGTAAGGTGGGTATACGATTTCTTCTGGAGCTGGATATGTGTGGTAAGAGAAAAAAGGTGGTGTTCGAGAACCCTCGCGATCATAATTATTGGAAAACATTAAGTTGTCTTCCATAGGTGGAGTGTACTGGTTTGGCAAGAGCCTTGGCGACGGTTGTCTGTGAATGATCTCTGGACTACGTCGATACAGCTGCTGGTCTTGTTGACGATCTTGTTGCTGCAGCTCTGCGTGCATCTGAGGAGGGGATGCCGAAGAAGATCCAGCTCGGCGCTCCAAATCTTCAAGACGTCTCTTTAGCTTCTTGCCTGGGATACGTGTTAGCTGGCGATGACTTCAACGATTGCAAGAGTGCTCACGATAGTTGCGTTGAGCAATTCGATTCTGAATCCTCCTTCGCTCAGCCAAGTCAGAAATCTTTGTCCAGTCCTCGTCTGGATTTGCTGAACTGCTGAAGGCGCTGCTAGTTCCGTGGCCGGTGATGTGCCTCGAAGCTGGAGCCGTCGAGTATGTATAGCTTTGCCTCGACATAATGGAAACTTTTGGGTTGAGAACGGCTGTCATGAAGACTGTTTAGGCAGATGTGATATGAGAGAAGTTCCTCGAAGTTTGTAAGTCTTGAAGATGTGTCTGATATCTGAGATGTCTAACGAAATCAGAAGCGCCTCCATTGGGGGTCTACCTGAAGTATATATGTAAAATGCGGGACAACAAATCCTCCATGGTTTCCGGAGTTTACATGGACAACCAGTTCCTCAGGATCCTTGCACTCCAGCTCAGCTCCAAAACTGGCCCTGTCAGTGATTGACACTACAAGGGCGAGGAAGCACCCATGCACTCATGACCCTCTCAACCGTCTTCGACCGTTTTTGCGCAGGGCCTCATGCAAGCCATGCTCCAAGAGTCCGACTTTCTGCACATCGAGAGATATGCCCCGAATAAGACTAGCTGCGCCGCCACATGCATGTGGGCAGTACCACACTGCTCATTTACGAAACTGCGGACACCCAAACCTAGAATACAAGGGTGCAGCGCGCTAAGAGATATGTATATGTTGCTAATTAGCCAACATTTATTTTGGGCTAGCCACTCAGAGCAAGCGATCGTAAAGCAGCACCAACCACACCTTTTCACTCACCACTCAGGATTCGATATCAGAGAGGCGTGAGTACCATGAATAGATTCGCGCTAGATGGACGAATAGGCTACAAACCAGCCCTATGAGATGTGCCAGATATTCCCGAAGCCGAAGGAATTATTAATGGAATATTCTTTCCATCTCACAAAACGCCAAAATCGAAGACAACGCCTCCCGCAAATGTTTTATGTAGATCCAACATCTGTAAACCCTTTCCAACTGTTGTCGCCAAACCATGTTGTAGGAAGATATTCAGGACTGAGCCGAAATAGCTTTCATCTCGCGCTTGTGCGTAGAGAACGGGACCGCCAGCAGCCACTGTTTTTATTACAAGGAAGCATCGTCACCAGGAGCGGAGGATTGTGATATCAAGTCCGCAAATCCGCAAGCTAAATGATCCCCCAGCGAAACAAAGACAATACCCATCAATCATTAAACTGTGTGAAATTATTGATGCCTGGAAACTAGTGGGCAGTTAGAAACCCTGAGCTCATGTCGCATTCTCGTTCAATCAGAATTCAGCCCACTCGTGATGTGATGAAGATCTCCTAAATAAAGTGGGCTCTCAGGATTTTGGTTGCGCCTTGCTCAGATGGTTCCAAAGGACCAAGTCTGTCCCAACCGGTGGACTTCGTCGGGGATCAAACATACCTTGGCCCTCTAGTCGCCAAAGCATTCAGCGAATCACTCTCGACCACTCTGTATGTCAAAAATTTTATCTAAATTTGGGCGCAGGTATTCATTTGTCCCACAATTACATCGAGGACATGAGTGAAAGAACCATCGGTATCCAAAAAACGAGTATTGCTGCATCTCACTCCTCACTTTGAACTGCACATTTAGACTAACCTCTAGAGATTGGAAACGAGTTTCTCCACTTAATGCTGCTGATCAAGTCCTGCATGTCGCCCTCGAATCATATCACGTTCACAAATGATTGCTAATACTTTGGTCCTGAAGTCAGTGCTTACAGGCTTCAACATCGCCGTCTTGGAGTGCTCGCTGGCATGATAGCTTCGCCTCTGTTAATGTTTTGACCCCTATGTGATTCCATGGGGCTATCAAAGCCTCCCTCATTGCTCCTGAGGCTCATGCCTCAAGAGCCCATGGACGTCCTTTGGGACTTCTGGGAATGCTAGGTGCGCACGTGCTTTGTCATATGTTTATTTTTGCCCCACCGATGACCAAGATGTTTGCGACGAAACGATTGGTGCACGCAATGCGACGGATTAACTCTCCTTGGATCCCATAAAGGCTCCAAAGGTGTGAATGGGACAAAAGGGCCATGTCTTCCCGCTAGGACTTCTTTGGCATTGTGGCAGTTTGTACCCTGGTCATCCTTGGGTGTATCGAATCATTGAGCAGACCGCATCTTTGAGGTGCATATTAGCTCACACAAGGGTTATGGACCAATCATAGAACAACTATCGTATTTTAGCGACCTTTTTCGATCGTTCACAACGGTGAAGATTCCTGGCCTTCGGCGACGACGAAATGAACCTCGGCCACCCAAATCTCTCACTGCAGCCCTTCCAGGCTAAACCACCCGCAGATGGGACATTGGCACTATGGGTAGGACCGATTGCTGCGGATGGAGGTACGATCTTCTGTGTTGTTTGGCTGTCATGCCATCAAATGTCACAGATGAATCGTTTAGGAACTAGAGATATGATTCCACCTGCTGTTCAGCCCTACCCGGCGTCTTCATCTCCTTACCGACTTCATGCTTGATGATGCTTTTGGCGATATTGCAAGAGCTTCTTCGTTTGTTGCTGTGCAGTGCCTCTTGCCACATCGAGATTCAGTCAGGATACCATTGATCTCGATGTCTTTTGCACTAATGTACCCTATTGTTGAATGCCCGGCTTGATAAGCAATCTACTGGTCCGAGATTGTTTTCTACAAGACGACAAGCAGATAACCACAAATGGCTACCCAGCCCCTGTGGTATCTCAAACAATCAATGTGACGTTCCACCTTATTCCAGAATCCCGTGCTTTGGTCGAAAGCTTACCCCGTCGCTTCTAGAAGTGCTTGGCAGGGGAAATTTCCGTCTGCTTAGAGCTTCACGACGAGTTGCCGTTGTCATATCTGGCATGCTATTCTTCTTGACTGATGTGACAAAATTTATTGGTCACTGCATGGTACTCTCATCTTCAGCTCGTGGGATATAGTTGCATAGGATTGAAACCGGCAGATTCTTTTACTCAAGTGCTCCTCGCCTCGCTCAAATTGAATGTGTTGATGATCTGTTGGATGGAACCCCCTAAGTGGCAACCATGCTGTCGGCCGCCATCTCTGCGTTTAGTCAAGAAACGAGATTATCGGAGAGATATTATGGGTTGGTCAGACTAATTCGAGTATCGGTAGGGCTGCATAATGCTCTCGATGGAACGGCTGCGTTGGCAGTGGTGATTGAACATGAACGAGCCAGCCTATCACTGGACGGGGACATCTTTTGCCCCTTTTCTATAATCGAAATGCATCACAACCAAGACTTGTAGCTTTCAGCCATCAACGCCTTTTGCAGGGAGGCACCAATCACAGGATATTGCTGCGACATACACCAAATTCATCCGTCGGTCCGCTTCAACCTCAGGAAGATATATCTATGGTTTCAGAACTGTTGTACTAATGAGCTATAGAGCAGACGATACGTTGAGCAATAAATAGATTCACTGATAAACTGCTGATTCAATTGTCTAGCGTATATCCTAGCAGATCGAGGTGAGTCGTGGCAGTCATAGAAGTCCCAGAACGCTTCCAGAGATCCCATGCTGAAATAGGTTGT
This sequence comes from Margaritispora aquatica, assembly GCA_007644065.1. Lineage (NCBI taxonomy): Eukaryota > Fungi > Ascomycota > Leotiomycetes > Helotiales > Discinellaceae > Margaritispora > Margaritispora aquatica. The sequence continues at coordinate 2,986,928 of VJWN01000007.1, read as the reverse complement.
CAAGACACCCACAAGCGTGTACTTCTCTGGGGACCTTGATACCGCTCATTGGGACAGCTTCCAAGAGGATGTTTTCCTGTCTTTCGACTTGATTCCATGTTCATCTCAGGTTTCTCTCGATGGAAGGATGCTTTTCGAACTCGTGCTCGCTTAATTCCTAACTTCAAAATTCCTTAACTATCCATTCATCCTAATATCGTACCGGTATCTCGTGCGCATCTGACAACCTCGGCCCTATCTCATCTGTTCCTGTTGAGATGTCAGTCGCCTCAGGGGTAGAATAAAGTTCTTACCACACTCCCCACTGGCAGGGCTGTGAGGTGGCAGCGTCCCAAGGAACGAGTTTTGTGGGCTTATGGATCTCCAAGGCTGAGCATGAGCGGATCAGCTTACAGTGGCTTCAACTCTCTAAGCTCAAGAGCTATCAGCTCATCAAAAATATCTATGATTCGCAGTATACACGATTAAGCGCCGGTATGGATGAGAATAAAGATATGACAACCTCGATCGCGGAACTACGATGGACGGCCCCCAAAGACTTTCAGTGCTTGTTTAGAGTTTTAAACTGGCCGTTTTACGTCAACAGATCCATTAGGAGAGTGCTTATATGTTAGATACCCTCATAGGTAGGTTTACAACTAACTTTGAGGATTCCCCAAATTCCAGATTTTCGCAAAGCTACTCGTCAACTTTACAGTACCAATGGTGCGCACACATTCCTAATCGGGAGACTAACGATATACAATGATTTATTGGTTGCTAATACGATACTTTTGGAGCTCCCTGTACATAGTGGAGAATGGTAAGAAAGTGGTTAATCAACACATCAATTTTACGAATATCTTCATCACATCACCTTGACGTGCATCTAATGATTACTAAGATTCGCTTCATCGTACTCAACAGATCACGACCTCCGTAGCTATTCCCAAAGTCACCAGGGTATCTCTGGGAAAAGAGGAGCAGCAGCAGCAGCCGCTTAAAGCTCTTGCTGGGATTGTCAATGCTGGGTATTTCCAACAAACGACGCGTGAGATTTGATTAGCTGAGGCTCGAGATGCTCATTTGGGAGCTCCGAGAAACTTTTTCTCGACTTCAAGGATCACGGAATTATGGACCTCGGGGCAAGAAAGCTGGGCCCACCAAGTGGTGCCAGCGATGTTCAATGCACTTGATACAGTAGCAATGGGGCTCCATATCAGAAAACTACTTATTAACAAAGGCTTGGTCTCCAACCAAAGGATCTGATTGGCAGGCAACCCGAGGCTTTACGAAATTAAGATTGGGGGCTGTTTTGAAAATGTTCCTCATTCTTTTCATTCTTTTCGTTCTTCAAGGATTCAAGGATCTCAAGGATCTCAAGGATCTCAAGGACCACCATCGATGTCGTTGAGATTTGAGATGAACACGAATGTCCTAATATGGATGTGGGCCGAAGTGCCGCTTTCTCTTTACTGTAGATTGTAGATTTGCAACGGCACTGACGAGAATCTGAAACTCTTTGGGAAAAGGTTGACTTGGCAGCCGCTGCACGTGAGGGCATGAAGATGTGAAGGAAAGACGCACGAATTCTGCCTCACACAGTACCTACAGCATCGATGCATCTCCATCGCTGCAGTATTACGCCATGGTAGACAGGCGGCATTCAGACTGGTTTATTGACTCACCGCTGAGAGGGGGCTTCCAAGAGCCCCAACTGCAGGCCACGATGATGTCTTCTTTGGTTCCCTTCTTGGTTAGGTGTCAGTCACACACTGTGTGGACATGGTCTGAGGTCGGGGCTTCCGTGAACCCCATGCTGCAGAATGGGGCACTGGAGGGGGGGAGGGGGGGACCTTCAGCCTTATGTCCTGATCCCTGCGACACGCATTCCGTTCAATTCCACACCAATTCACGCCAAATTCACGCCGAGTGTGGAATGAAGCCGTTTAATTGGAGCTCCGAACGAACAGTGGCTCAAACCGACCGGGAAGCACTTTGAACTTGCGTGACAGCATGTGGATAGCCGGGAACATGCAGCAAGTCGGCGTCTTCGAATGGTTCGAATGGTTCTATGGCTGGGGTACGAACGTCCTCTTTAGGCCCCCTTTTCGAGATTGGAAATTGCTTCCCATGCACCATCATACACCATATACCTACCATACACCATACACCATACACCAGATGAGATGGATGGTTCTCAATACGAACGACCCCTCAGTCCTCACCGCCGTTGTTTCCAATTCATATGTACTTGGTACGAATGATTATAATAATAATAATGATCATTATTATGGAGGAAGGCTGTGCTGGAGATGGAACCTGGAATGGTTGACCAGAAATGGGTACGGAAGCATCCTCCCAAAGTTTGATAGGTAACTATTCCCTCTCTGGACAATTAAGGGCCTTTTTTTTCATCCCCACTCAAATCACTGGAATCAAACTCAAATTACAGCCTTGGAGCCTTGGGGCCTTGGGGGCGGCCGGTCCCTGTCACCTCCCAAAAGCCAATGGATAGACTTTCCTGCATCCCTAGCCTTGCACGTGCCTTGGTGGCCGTCGATCGTCTGTCGTATTCTGGACCAATCCCATCCATCCTCTCTTATCTTGGCAACGCTGCCTTAGGCTTTACTGTTCTTTGCTGGTGGTCCACTCACTTGTGGGAAGGCAGAGACCCATCCATCCCATCCACCACCACCACAGCCCAGCCCAGCCTTCCTTCCTAGCCTTCTTCCCAGCTTTCCGACCTCACCAATCGCTTCGCCTGGCAGGTTGCTGACAAATGATCTGCCTGCCCTACGAATGAAGCAAAGCAGGTAAAGCATGAGGTGGGGAATTTCGGTAAAAAGCTTTATTGGGAATTTGGGAATTTGGGAATTGAGGAACTATGTAGGAATTACTTTTAGTTCTTGCCTACCTTACCTCCGTAGTTCCTCCCTCCTCCCTTAACCGGGATTATCACTCCGACTCCCGACTCTCTCTCTCCCACACAACGTAAATCCGGTGTTGAACTCCGGCGTGTGTGCGTACATGGTGATGGTGGTGATTGGAGTTGCAGATACGATACAGTGCGGATATATATTGTCACGTTTTCTGCTAGGAAGATTAAATTACCTCAATAGCAAGTATAGTACAAGTACTGGGGATTCCAATTGAGGTTCCTCCGAAGATACGGACCTTGATACTTGATAGCTTGGTTGGTGCTAGATAGGTAATGTGCATTTCAGTGTTGGTCTTGTCTACCTTACCTTACCTTACCTTAACCTATCCTATCCTATCCACAGCGACGGATATACAGTGAGTGAGTGAGTAACCAAATCCAAAGTCTAGACTTTGGAACAATAACCCACTACCCACAATAGAAATCGGCTCCCACCCCTTCCCTTTCCTCCCTTCCCTTCCCTTTCCACTCTTCCACTCTCGAAACAAGAAAAGGTACCTCCGTACCGTACCCCATCGTGTCCTTGTCCTTGTCCTGTCCCTGAACCTAAACCTGAATTTAAACCTGAATCTGAACTTGAACTTGAACTTGGACCCAATGTTTGCAATTCGAACTTAACTTGGCAAGAGCGGCCGCACCCAGATGATTATTGGCCGAGATAAACGAACAATCGAGAGGGAAAATGTAGGCAATCAATGGTGATAATAATAATCATACCCATACCCATTACCATACCCATATCCATACCCAAACACGAAGCGAAAGTATACCTCCATAGACGAATCCGAAATTGTTTCACTTGACAACCGGATCCATACTTCCCTACTCCCTCATCCCTCATCCCTCATCCCTCATCCCTCAATCGCTTGCAAGCATCTACAAGCATCAAAGGGCGCAAGTGCAACGTTTGTGCTGTGCTGCGGATCAAAGTCGCTTGCTCCTCTTCACCATCACGACCGCCTCAGGATTGCCGAATTGCCCGAATTGGACTTTTCTCCAGCGGCGTGGCTTTGCGCCTCCTCCAAGCCAGCCAAGGTCGTCACTTGGTTTTGTCGTATCTTTTTTCGGCAGAGGTGGAACAACAACAAACCACATTTTGATTTTTAATATTATTTTCAAACCCTTCCTGCAAATTGAAGATGTCAATTGCGAATCTAGCCTTACCAGCCAGCACCTTGAAAGTCGTCGTGAAGGAACCCCCTCCCTCCCTTGGTTTCTCCTCTCAACTCTCAACTCTCGACCCTCAACCCCCCCCCCCAACCACATGGCAGCAAGTCCTTTGCTCATTCCCGCCCCCAACCACCCGCCTGACGCGCTCAGACTTTGTTGGTATGCGAAGCGCATGCCGGAACAGGCATACTTCTCGTCTGTTAACCAAAGAATGGAAGGGGAAGATACAGTACAGTAACGGCCTCTCGAGGGGCCGACTGGGAGAGGGGGTAGTTACGACGACGACGACGACTTGGTTGTACGATGGGACGAATAGAATGGCTCGCTCGTATGCGGGAAAGTATGCAGCATTAACTCAAAGTGAATTGCTATCTTCTCTCTGACACGGTTTGATACGCAATGCATCATCACACACCAATTTTTTATTATTTCCCTTCTGGTGTTTTTTATTATTATTTTATTATTATTTTATTTCATTTTATTTTAGCAGGATACAAGGCTTGTTATTTCCAAGCGATGAAGATGTCGAGGGGGTACAATTCCCACATCACGACCGACACATCATACGAGTATCCTTATAGAGGATATCCTAGGCGGCAGTTGCTCAATTGGGACATTCGCTCGTGTTCCAGCGGTCGATTTGTTTACTTTCTTGTCTCCGCATTTTCGCATTTCGGTTGTATCTCTCTCACTCGAGTTTGAATTGCCTTACCCATGCCTTGCCTTGCCTTGCCTTGCCTTGCCTTGCCCATCCTTGGTTTCCATAAATACGATAATTCTTTTCATCACGACAATTGCACCCGAGTTCCAAATCTGTTGCGCCTCCACCATCAGGGAATCCGACAATCCATTATCCATTATCCATTATTATCCACTCTCCAATAATGGGGCCCAGCAAGCAAAGCAGGGGGCGGATGCCGGAGTTAGCTGTTGTTGTTGTTGCTGGCGATAAAATATATGTGGCCGTGCGGCTCAGCATGTTTCTTCCTCTTCAATCCTGCCATGCCATGATTGCATTGCCGGCAGGAAGCAAGATCCAACCCTGCATCTGCAACTTTCAGATCAGTAATTGTTTGATGTCACGAATAGACACATTTCAGTGGCAGGCAAATGCGAAGATGGTCTCCTTTGGTGGAATTTTGCGATGCATCCTATGATCCATGGATTCATCTGGCTGTCCTGCCACCTCGAAGGGAAAATGGCATTATGTTGCATGTTTTCATCCCCTCTTTTCCTCTTGCCCAAACCCGCGTTACCAGCAATGCAAGCACTTATTCAAAGCTTACTCACCTCGAGGCTTCTCCCGCCCCCAGAATGTGTGCTGTTGGGAGTTCGTCTCACCTTTCCCTTCTGCCACACCATCGGGGCACTTGCTCTGCGTGGTCTGCGTGCTCTGGCAGTCGACGACCGACGATCAAATAAGCTTCTCACCTCACTCCCTTCTCCTGCATCCACATTTCTGCCCCCAACGTCTCATGAATGGCGACATCGTCTATGTATGGCGCCGTTTCCGTGCCCGTTTCCTTTCCCCTTTGCCTTTGCCTTTCCCTTTCCTTTCGCATTTTTCCATTCCTTCCACTCCCCTCCTTTCTGATACGATACCAAAGATTGCAAACCGGTATCTTTTCATCAAGGAGTTAATCCCATCACCAATCAGATCCATCCCATCGTTCTGCTTCTGTGAATGGATGGATTAGGAAAGCCAAACCTGATCACATTGCAACCACAAGCGGGTGTTGAATTTCGGATGAAGGCTGAATCCGCATTCTGATTGGCCCCGTCGTGAATTCCGACGAGGAGATGCTTGGCTGATCCTGATGTGCGAACCCGAGAGTGCCGGGGCGGACGGTTAGTTGTTTTGTCTCCGTCTACCAGCACGCACCTACCTATCTGCTTTCGTGGGGTGTGCATCAAATCCAAACCTGATTTGTCAAGCTATCCAAACTCGCAATGATATTCACCACTCCAGGCAACTCTGCCACGAGTACCCCCTCCTTTCTTCCCCCCTGACGCTGGACGTTGAATGGAACGTTCGGCGGACAGACACACCCTATGCCGAGTCTCGGGGCAAACAATGATGCGGACGGCGACGAGTTGTTGGTAAGGGGGAAAGGGAAAAGGGAGGGTGATGATCAATTGCCAACTGGATGGCACGTACTAGCCAGGCGCAATGACAAAGATATGCAGCCTCGTTGGGTTTCGTCACATTCCTATCATCAGGGGAGTTTCATTATTTACTCATTTTGTTGCCTTCATAGCGCGTCTGATATTTCTTTAGCATTTCGACAAGCATCGCCGGATTGCATTTTTCTCTTTTCTCAATTAGGACAATTTGCTGTCTTTTGCAAGAAATCACTTTAATCGCTGCTTGAAGCCTTTATCAATGAAAGTCAAGGATTTCTATTCGTTATCCTTGAGGGTTGTTTGATTCCTCATCTCGATATAGGAGATTGGATGTCAGTGCTACGGCTCGCACAGTGATAAGTGACTAAGTCCGTGTACCTTTGTACTTGTTTGGGACCTTAATTTGGATAGTCTGTTCATACAATACCAACTACCAAGCGGAGATAAAGAGCACCTTGCATAGGCGTCAAGCCTCGGCGGCTATCAAGCGTCCATCTTTAAGCGACCATCCATCGATGATTTCAAGACTCCCTCCCTCCTTATCATCATCGACTGCTTCCCCGTCTGTATGTATGGATGGTTCATGATGGGTTATTCTCTACTAAGGAGTACCAGTAAGAAAGAAGTGAAGAATGTTAGAACTTTCCGTTAAGCGCGTGGCGAGTTCGACTACTTGCTGCAGCTGCATGTTCGTTCGTTTGTTTGCCTATCAGACGCATACACACACCCACCCACACCCACACCCACACACGGACAGGTCAACGCCGACCCCGAGCGTGAATGGTATACGGTAGTATCAGGCAGGAGCGGAACTCCGTTCTTTCCTTCTTTCTTTATTTCTTTCTTTCGTTTTCAGCTAGCTAGCTAGCTAGCTTAGCTTGAACTCTAATCGTTTGGAAGTAGCACTTCTGGGCTCCGGTCCAGTAGTAAGTAGCCTGGCGTTCGGAGGGATCGGTAGGAGCCGTTTGAGTATGAGTATGAGTATGAGGATGAGCCACCAATCCAACTCATGTACGTACGTATACGATATGATACGTATGCCCGATCCGGTATGTATGGATGGATGGATGGGCAGCTGGACGAAAAAAGCTAACTTTGGAATGGAGTGGAGTGCGTGAGTGAGTGAGTGAGTGCGATATTGATATTGTTGCATGCAAAGGGCGCGGTTTCGTGATGTGCATCCATCTGCTGCTGTCTGTGATGGTGATGGGGATGGGGATGGGGATGGGCATAGTTGGGTACGTACTAAGCGGTGTCTAGGTAGCCTAGTCTAGTTTACCTTGCTATCCTTCTACGTTAGCTTTCCTTTCCTACCTACAACCTATCATTCATCATTCATCCGTATGGCATGGCGTGTTGTGTCAATGTACTCGTGGCTAACCTAAGTTAATGCAAACATGTTAGTGTCATGTTAGCACCGGAGTCATGGTATCTCCTTCACTAAATACCTACCTACGGTACCTACCTAGATTAGTACAGTACATTGACTGCCTACCTCTACTTCTACTTGACGTACTGATTACGTACGTACTTCGGCCGCAAGTCCAGTCCCGCAATGGTATTGAGAATCTGAGATACGTGTTTCTATGATTCATTCGTAAGATGTAGGTAAGGTAAGTACGGAGTGTGGTTTTTGTTTACTCGAGGAGATAGCTCTTAGTCAGTCAGTCAGTCAGTCAGTCAGTCAGTCAGTCAGTCAGTCAGTCAGTCAGTCAGTCAGTGTGTATCTAGTAATTCGTGCCAGCTCTGATGGATGACTGCAATTGGGGCCTTGAGGCTTTGAACTGTGGCTTTATGGTAAATGGCGGATGCGGAAGTGGAAAGGATGAGTTTATCCTTTCAATTGTGCGGCTGTATTCACACGCTTTTCCCTCCCGCATAGAAAAGAAGTTACTATATATATATATATATAATGATAAAATGTATCGTAGGTAAGTACCTGACCTTACGTGTTGCAGTACGCAAGTAGCAAGTACCAAGGGGCGAAACGAGATGAAAGACTTACGATGGACGAATCTTGTGTAAAGGGAAGGGGAGGGAAAGAGAAGGGAAGTGAAGTGAAAAGGGAAAATGAAAGTAAAGAGATAGGAATATGAATGGAGTTCCACGCACACTACAACCAACGAGCGAGCGAGCGCGTTTGAGGTCTCCCTCCTAACTAAGAACATGCCAATATGTCAAATATGTCAAACTAGGAGAGGCTGACTACCAACCAGTTATGTCCATTGAAGCTAGAAAGCTAGCTAGCCCTACTGCTACTGACGTCGTAGTAAGTAAGTAAGTGCTACTGACGTCGTAGTAAGTAAGTAAGTGCTACTGAACACATCTGGGTCTGGATTCTGGGAGCCATGGGATTGTGGGAAATAGGGTTCAAGGAGCTTGAGGTAACTACGGCGGTATTTGAACCCAGCGAGCGGTTGCGGCTCTCTTTCTCTGTCTCTCCCTCTTTCATCGATGGGAGCTATGGAGCTATGGAGCTAGGGGATAATGAGCTATGGGGCTGTGGGTTGGGGGTTGTGGGCGAGGAGCTAAGAGCTGGGTCCTGGGTTGGGTCCTGTTTAGTTTAGTTTGGTTTGGGCGATCTGTGATTACATTATGCTTTTGCTTTTGCGGCTGCGACTGCGGCTCGGGGAGTTTTTCTTGGGATTTGGGGATTTGGGGATTTGTGAGTTTGAGGTCGAAATGATTGGTGCTGTGGTGGGTGAGATGGGGTTACATACCTAGGTAAGGTATTTACTTACGGGGCTTGTTTGATTGTTTAGTTGGTTGGTTGGCTCGTGGGACTTGTAGATCGTTGTTGTTTGGGGCTTTGGTTTGGAGACTTGGGACTGGTGCTGGTGCCGGTGCCGATTTGGCTTTGGATATTGGTATTGGTGTCAGCAGCGTCGATCTCGGTGTCGATCTTAGTGTCGTACCGGATTGTGTCCGTTGGCGTCTGGGTTGAGCCCGATGGTGTGGTCTAGTTGGCGCTTCATTGGGAACTAATCATCGACATGGACATGAGCATGGAATGGAGATGGGAATGGAGTAGAATGGGTTGGTTCTGGGAAATGGGATTACCTTGGATCTAGATCTTGAGCTTGAGCTTGATAAGTGGTATAGGAGGACGGAAGTAAAAATTGAATGAAGCGCAGGTCAGACGGAAGGGAGGAAGGGAGAAGCAAACATGGGGAAGAGGCACAAAGCTTGTTCTCTTCAGGTAGGTTTTGCGCAGGTGGTGCGAATGCCTGGATTGCATTGGTTTGTTTGAGCTCTGGAGCGTGATGAAAATCGACTTTGGTGGCTGAGGCAGGTCTTTGGAGTGATAGATGAGGGGGGGCTTGGAATTGGCGTTGCTGGTGAAGAAGGGTATTTGGTTACGGTTACGGTTAAGAGCGCTTAGGTGATGAGACGTTAAGGAGTTTGTCGCTTGTCGATTGGGGTACTTGAGTATTCGCTAGAGAATTGATGAGGTGAGGTTAGGCGAGAGGTTAGAGGCGCGACGAGGTAGTGAGATGTGGTGTTTTGGGAGGGGTGAGGGGGAAGTCACAGAAGCTTAGGCATGGGTACAAGCACATTGAGGATGAAGAAGGTAAGTTGGCAGGAGATCTTTTTTGTTTATGGAGGACCGCAGTTTAAGAAACATGGGGCGATGAAGTGGTAAACAAGGGAATGGAAATTTTGAAAGTGCTTCACGATGAAATCTACAAGAAATTGCACAATAATTACGCATACTTAGAAGTGAAGTGTTATCTCACCTGTACTCGCGGACATATAAAGCACGTCACATAGGTCCAGAAAACCAAGTATTTGTTTCATGATCCAACACTGCTCACTTCGAATGAGCTTTACTTCAACAGTAGCTCTGATTGCCCACTAGTTGCTAGGACTGTATCCAGGATTTGTTTTACTTGATTTCGGTGATTCTGATGCTCCGATGGTGTGTTAATTTATAAATTTGGCGTGGAGCAGTACTGAATGAGTGTGCGATGACTTCACTTTGAGTTATGAGAGTGGCATGGTGAATGCTAGACTATGAGCGTAAATTCGGGAATCTATGTTGGAGGAAGAGGTATAAGTATAGATGCTTGCGTCATGGTTTGAGTCTTCGATGTGTACAGACATGACCTCCTCCTCCTGTCCGATGCGTGTGAGTAAAAGTGTGGGTTCGAGTATTCTCTAAATGTTCTTGGGGAAGAGGGATGCAAAACATTGTCTATTGTTTCTGACAAAGAGGCCGTGTTAATCCAGATATTGCTCGTGTACTTTATGATTTATTGTTTGGTAACATTGTTGTCGTCTTGCTCACCTGTTGCTGTCAATTTTTCGATACCCAAGCTCTTCAACAAGTTCTTTTCTCGAGGGCCAAGGCTCTTAGCTATAAGAATGGTATCAATCAAATCATAAGTCTTGTTTCACTTGTTTTCTGTCTCGAGTCCCAGGAAATCATCCTTCACTCTGGCAACCACGAGATCACATGTAATGGCATGACCCGCATCTCGGAATGTCGATGTAGCTTGATGCCTAGGCATCGAGCAAGCTTTATTATGAATTTAGTGGCACTGAAAAGAGATGAGATACAAATTTCGATAAAGGTTGATTGCATCTGGAGAAGTGAGGTTGTGTGGATGAGAAAGAGCATTTCGCGTAAGGGTTAAAATGCTTGGTGTGGAATGTATATAATAACATATTTCTGGATCTTGCGACGTGTGTGTTTAACAACAAAGCCAAGAAAGACAACGATGTATTTGGGCTGGGTGTAGGTGATAGGCAAGGCCCTTTGTCTGGGAGATATGCGTATACGAGAGAAAATGCTTCACTTCCTTACTGAGATCTGTCATGTTAAAATCATTCAAGATCGTATATCTTGTTTATGTCCATTCGCTGTCAACTCTGAGTTTATTTTTCATCTTGGTTTCATCCGCAATCGGTAATACTTAAGTTTTAAAGCCATGAACCAGTGTTCTCATGAAGTGACGGTATTGGAAAGCTAAGGTAGTTTGCATATTTGGGATCATGTATGGCATGCGGGGCTCAAGTCTGCGTTAGGGCCAACAGGCACAGCATTCATATCAGTTTCTGTTTGTAAAAATGATGTAGGATATATGGTCTTTATAGCTACGACTTGTGCAGGCGTGGAAGCTGGGGTTGATAGGAAGGGGTTGACCTTTTATCGCTGCGGTTGAGATTGAGTGTCTGGATCTAGGAGTTAGAAGTGAGTAGTAGCGCTTGCTTAGCCTCTTTGAAAAATGAACTCTAAGATCGCGATGCCGTAAGTTAGAGGAGGGTGTCAGAATGAGGTTTCACGATACTTTTCTGCTGATTGAGAGTTATAAAACCATTCGATCGAGAACCCAGCAGTTGATTACATCTACGCTCTGCGCATCTTCAAGTGCGATGCGGTATGGTTTTGTAGTGTTGTTTGCCCAAAGTCTCTAATCGCAACTCGGGTAGAATTTACTATGCGAAAGAGGCTTGTTCTGAAAAGTCCCTGAGTGGAAAATTTCCCCCAAGTGTATGATCAAGGGAACAGTCACTGTCAATATTTACACTTGCTGCCAGGTGTAATATTCTGTTACCATTATTTCCCTTCCCTCGCAATGCTGAAACGTTAGACTAATCACATCACCTCGCACGGCAAGGGGAGGGGGGTTTGGATGAATAACATCCAACAACATAAATGTAGCTTGCCATAGCACTGAACTAGGTGGGAAGGCATGCCTTTGTAGCCATAATTTGCTTGTATCATGGGGAATGAATTGGAAGTAGAAAGAAAGGGTTTTATACATCTTTTCGAGGCAAATACTTCAAACCTCAATCCACTTCTGGGCTCCATCAAAAGAAGCCAAAGATTTCAATTCAGATTTCCCTTACTAGTTTCAATAGTATATAAGTGCAACAGTCCTCCAAGACCAGCTGATAGGATAAAAAGCTCGTGGATTTGCTGCCTTCATGATCTGTGCTGTGGCACCTTTTGCATGCTTCGTTCACAGATGTAAGTACTCCCCTGCGACTACTCGGGATATTCATTACTGCTCTTGGCGGATTGATTTTATCTCATACCGATAGCTCATGATTTGAGAGATCAGTAGTTCTCGTTCTGACATGTGGTTTGCTGTCAACTATTCCTTGTTACTTCCATAGTGTATATACATCACCTTCCAATCCTCAATAGTGTCTTCCACATCCGCAAAATGTGTTGCGGTGTGTCAAACACACAGTACCGAGGAAGGGAACACCTCGAAGATCTCAAGTATGGCAGCAAAACACAGCTACCAGTGACAAGAGAACAGAAGCCAAAACAGTCTCATATAAAGCAAAATCCATTGGTATTCTAAACATGAAGCTTGACTCAATCCACGTCTGAAATATTGTCACATTGAAGCAAATTTGTTCTTCACTCAACCACACTGGCACTTTCACCATCCATGCAATTGCTGGAATTTTCTAACGGATGCTTATTGCGCAGAAACAATCTGCGCAATCTCAAATATATACCCTTCATTCTACTCTTCCATTCACCATTTCTAAACCATTCTAAACTCCCTCCCACCAAGCACAAAAATCCTTGGCTCAAACCAAAGCTCGAATTCACCCTCAAACACACATACTAGGGACCATCCAATACAAGCGAAACTCAAGAAAGTGAATTCATACCCGAGTACCTACCCTCACATAAATACCAAACGTCAGTCATGCTCTGCCCACATAACAGAACAAATGTGGAATCTCGGTTAAGATAAGAACCTAGTGTCGATCCCAGCACCAAGTTGTTCTTGTGTACTGATATCAAATTCTACATGTCACTCGAGGCCCTTGCTATTTACCGGGAATCAACGAGTTCTAGATTTGGACAGATATGTTATTCTCTCCAGTCATTGTCAACTTGGGCGTTGCTGTCAACATGCTTCTGTTCATTGACTGCTCTCTGTGACTTGCTATCAATAAGGTACCATACCAACCACTTAGCGGACGAATTTGTTACTTCATCCCGCTCATGGATTTCAAACTCAACTGGAACGTTTTTTGTTCATAGTCCTGGTCCTCAAACAGAGTCTCCAAGAAGGATATCTTCAACTCTCAAGCGAGAGCTCATGCACTCAATACTTGGTAAGAGGCATTTATCTCTCACCTTGCTTGCGCCTATCCGGTGATTTGCGTCTCGTAGAGACTGCAAACCATCAAATTGCCTCTACTCTCCTAGCTCCTATTGACTTTGTGTCCTAAACGTTTTCTCCCCCGTGTCCGCTCAGAACTCACTGTGCTGAGTTCGGATGCTGCCGAGTCTGGCTGTTAAAACTACGTGCTACGCGAGATTCCTCACGCCCTAATAAAATAAATAATACAGGAGAGTGCACGATTCATATTTTCTTTGACTGTGACTCAACTCAAGTCGCTAGGCGTGAAAGATATTGAGGCTGTTCTGAAAACACAACACATCACCAAGTCCACTGCCACCAAATTTGAGCATTTCCCGACAACATCCATCCGCATGCTCACGCCATTATTTTTAATACCTCTCCCATATACGTACCACAAACAAGTCCGCTAGCTGTTGTCCCTATTGTTCTCGGCCAAACCAATCACACAACAACGACAGCCGCCCATCGCCGTCACCAGAAAGGAATAACACTCGCTCAATCATGTGGCTAGCTTCCCACACTAACTAACTCACTGCTTGCTTGTCCTACTCAGCGTTTCTTCTCAAGTCACAAAGTTTTAGACCACCAGGCAGACACTTCAAGAGCTCGCCCCAAGCAACGAAGCAAGACAAACAAAAAGTACAACAAAGTAAAAACTCTGCAACCACGCTCCTTCTGCTGCATGCTACTCCTGCTGCCCTGCTCATGTGAATCAAAGTCGTAATCAAGTTTCGCCATCTGAGTAACCAACCTACTTCTACAAGACCTAACCCCACCACCCAATGACAACCGAACAAACCCACTCGAGCTCGGCTAAACAAGGGGGGCCAGCCCGCTGTTGGGGGGGGGGACGGGATAAGGAAATGTGGGGGTGCATGGATTCGATACATATCTGACTTAGCCACGACGATGCGTTGCTGGACGTCGTACAATTACGCGACGGATTGGAAAGTCCGCGTTGGATTGTGATTGCAAGGCCGAAGCTAGGGATAGAGAGGTAGAGAATCAAGGAGGGATAGATCAGGCTGTTGTGAAAAAAAAAGCTGTGCATTGTGTTTGAATTGGGATTGTATAGTAAGTGGATGGTTGAGTTTTGGAAGTATGCACTTGAAAGAAATAGTGATGAGCTAAAATGTTATGTGATGTCTCTGTTCATTCTCGGTGAGAGGGATTTTGGAGGGTTTGTGAGATGCACTCCAAGATGAAATGAATGATGATTGGTGTCATATAAGGAAGTATCTTTCGAAGTGATTGGGGACATCTTCGCTTTCCTCTGTGATGAGAAATGCTCCAAGCAGCGATACCAGCCAAGATCTGAACCAGAATATTGAGGCTGTGTACTGTTTACCTGCCGGTATAATCTTTAAAGGATTTACAATTAGTGAGGATTTGTTTCAACTGTTGAAATATGGGTGCTCTGCCGTATTAGTGAAATAAAGTTGATCGGGGAAGAGTCTCCAAAGACTACACCAACGAATATTTATTTGCTGCAATGTTTTATGCCATCTAAGAATACGGTGCTCGTATGTGAGAAACATCAGGACTTTCTTGAGAGAGACTCGTAGAGAAATAGAGGAAAGAGCTCAGAGGTTTCTCTTTAGCAATAGAGAGAGCCCATATGAGCATGCAAAGGAACGGCTGACCTCTGGCATCGATTGAAGATATCTTAGCTATTAAAATGTTTATGTTTCGTCTTTGCTCAAAGCTAACGTTAGTTCGAATTGACAAGCCTATCCCCGAATAACATTTGGAAAAAAACAAAGTCTTGGGTTCGGTTGTTAGCCAAGCAGTATGCCTTTCAGTGTGATTTGAAATTACGCCCAAAACAGTTCTTTTAGTCAACATCTGGTCATTACCCTGAATTGGATTGATCTTGGCTAAAGGCATAAACAAGGGTGGAAATAACTTGTATCGTACTCGGCCTGGTCTTTTGAAATTACCATAATGTAATTAGGGGTGGCATTTCGAACGAGTCATGAGTACCTATCTTCTCGCTAAGCAAAACGAGGGGTCGGATGCGGGGCAACTGAGGCTTTGTTAAGCGCGAGAGATTTTTAATATGCGGCTTCTTGGTAAAACAATGGAAGTGGTAAGTAAGTTCACGACCAGAGTCAGCACTGCAAGTCGCGTGAATCGTTTGCTTCGGCTCAATTAACATACTCTACGTAGTTTGTTGTTGTTCAGCGCTAGGTAGAGATTATCCACAGGTTCAGTTGCCGGAATTCTGGGTCCTAAGGTGGCTTCTTGCACTTGCTTGTTCACCTGTCGCGCCCATATCCCTCAAAACATATTTCTCTTGCCCGTCACCCGAAAAGCAAGATGGACATCTCTTGAGAGTCAAATAAAAGCGGTGCACCCACCCACCATGGCCATGAGAAAGTGTGCTGTGTTGTTCGTGGTGTAATGTACCACAACATCTAGACATTTGAAGAGATCCACGTGTCTTATGATTGCACTTTTTTCCGCTCTCAAGACTCGTGAAAGTGGACGCCGGGGTGTGTTGATTCGGCTTGATCGTAGATTAATGGGTAGCAATATTGAGAGTGTCAAGTCCTGGTATTTGAGATACGCAGACAGTGGTACTATGTGAAGCATTGCGTTGGCGAGAGCAATAAAGTACCTGCAGGTCCGTAATCCTAATATTCGAGTGAGACCTGAATATTCTGCATATATATTGCAACGATGCAGCTCGAGAGCAATGTAAAAATAGATGGTGGACTGACATGTGGAGGATACGGTAATGTCCAGTTCGAACAAATCTTTGCCTTTGAATCCATGTTCCGAAGGGCTAGA
The DNA here is from genome assembly GCA_007644065.1 of Margaritispora aquatica. NCBI lineage: Eukaryota > Fungi > Ascomycota > Leotiomycetes > Helotiales > Discinellaceae > Margaritispora > Margaritispora aquatica. Next base: position 2,970,800 of record VJWN01000007.1, on the reverse strand, counting down.
TCGTAGTACCATCATACTCTGGCTGAAAAGTTTTGTCTTCTGTGGAGACTACCGACTGAGGGGTTGTGTAATACTATGTGCAACTTTGGTTGAGTCGAGATAATAGGGACATTTCCATCTACACTTTTGGTACTACCTTCGCACGATTGGAACCTGTAGTGGAACATTTTGGGCATGAAAAGCCATGTTTTTGCAGCAGTCGCTTGGAGAAGCTGATATTGCGTATCTAGGTTTAGTCGACCTCGACGCTTTCCTCTGTCTTTCTTCCAAAGTTTCTAAATCTCCAAACGATATCTTAGGATTCAAGACAATGAGCAAAATATGATATGTGAGAGCTTTCTTAGCCTTCTTCGCGGAGGAAGAAGTTCGACCTGGGACAAAGCCCCACAATGATATTCGCTCGCCAGTAGATTCTCTGAGGAAGGATCGTTCGGCGAGATAAACAAGGTCTTGTTCCCACGTACAATAGATAAGGAGGAGTTAGCTGAGTATAACGAGGCTCTATCGGGAGCGGGCCGCGAACTAAGTGATCAAATAAAATATGTCTCGATATTGCGCGCCGTGGCCAGATAAGGACCGGGTGATTCTTGACCAGGGACTTTCTGAGTAACATAGCACGAACTAGAAATTCTAGCCTAAGTCTTCCGTTAACACTCTTCGGGAATTTGCCACGACTATTTCTTCCGGACCTAAACCATCTAAACCATCGGGCAGAGGAGGAATCAACGTAGATTCTCTAGTATCCTTATTTGCCATGCCAACATTGCAGTTTCAATTCAGCACAGCATCCTACAACCGGCATCGCAGAAGCAATATGTGTTGAAGTGACTGCAATGGAGACGGTTGTCTTCTGATTACACTCAAATTATTCAAGCACCGTTGAGTTGTTTTCCGTGTTTAGCCTTTGTGTTAAGCGCTATTCGGCATTCGAATTAATGCAAGAAGTAAAGCCGCTCGCTTTCTTTTTCGATTGTGAACCTTGATATATCAGTTATGTGCTTAACGCCAACTGGCTCAGGCATGATGTCTTATAATTTCGCCAACTTGAGGTAGCTGAAGAATGCTCTCACATGATATGCATGAAATAAATATCTAAGGTAAGGTAGGTAAGTTTACCATGAGCTTTAGCGAAATGTACGTAGCACAATAGCCGCTGGAGATTGCTTGAAGCGGACCTCACAACAAAGTGGACGTTGTTGTCATCGTTCCTGCGGAGTCGTTTGGGTTGAGGTGTGCTCGGGCGTGAGTAAGTGGCCTGCATGATCCTGGTCGCGGTCCCATGATCCAGCAACTGATTGAGGCAACCGGCTCTGACCCCAGCTCTGACAGGCCAAGAAATAACTCACTCATCTCGAAGCTTGTGCACATGGAAAGGGAGGTTCAAAAGTTGAGAAATGACCAATGTCAGCCAATGTCAGCCATCACGGGTAGAAATGGGTGAGGGCATGACCGAGGAGATGTTTGAGTTGCGAGTAGTTTGTGTTGGATATTCCCATTTGATATTGTTGTGGAATATGGAAGGGGAAACAAATGGTAAGACACTGGATGGATACTGGACACTACTGGGATATGGATCATCCGATCTTAAGCCCGCTAACCGCGCTCTCAAGAATGATCAAGAAATGGCATGCGTAATTGGATAGTAAATAAATCCCCTAAAAAGGAATCCCTTCAAATCAAGACGACATCAAGACAATACCGAATGAAGATCCACTTATTCTCCAGAATTCCTCTGGGATGTGAAGATATGATTGGTTCATGCTGTGAGATGGAATGAAGAAAGTTCTACCTTGATGTTTCTTTCTTCTTAGTCCTTCGTCCTCACCTCCGTCGTCCTCACCTCACATCACCTTAGCTTGAAATTTGGGTGGATCAGTGGAGGCGTGGATCTGATTCAGATATATGTATTTCGGCTGCAACCACCACTTAAGTCTCGTATGCTAGTATGACAGTATGATCTAAGAGAACGTCGAGAAACACCATCAATTCATCAGCTTATCCCTCCCTCCCTCGTACAACCCATCATCCCCATACTCCCAACACCAACATCGAACATTTCCACATACCTCGTTCGATGCAATCCCGCCCCGCCCACTCAGCCACCCACTAACGACCCAGGATTTCCCACACCGACAGCCTTCGCCAAGTGCACCGCGCAGACCGTGTGCCCCTTGCCCCATGTCTTGCAACAAATCTCACCTTCTTTCAGACAAACAGCCATTATAATCCTCTACAAATACTAAGCCCATCAGCACCAGAAGTTTCCTCTTGGTTGAGCCAGACTTCTTGAGCTTTTCCACACTCTTCACAATGGCGACCATCTCCTCAGCCGCGTCGCAAGTGGCCACGGCCGTCTCAAGTGCTGTGTCCGCCTCTTCCACTGCGAACCGGGTGGCCCCTCAAGGGGGTATCATCGAGGGTGCAAATCCAACCGTGTACAATCCCAAGGACCCTATTATCCTATTTATCATCCAGGTATGTTGTAATTTAGCATGTTTGATTTCTATTTGGTGGACATTTTCTGTGTTGCCACCTCTTACTAGTAGACCAAAGTTTGCCTACAATGCAGATCGTTAGATGCAGAAACACCAACAATGCTTTGTCAAGTCACTCCGACAGCATACAACTTGTTGTAATAGTTAAAGACTAATTTTGTCAATAGGCTGGAATTATCATCATCTTTTGCCGCCTTCTTCACTACCCATTGTCTAAGCTTCACCAACCGAGGGTTATTGCAGAAGTCATTGGGGTAAGCGAGGACACTTACTCAAAAATCGCAATTCTAAACATTTCATCTAGGGTATCATCTTAGGTCCTTCAGTGATGATGAGGATACCTGGCTTCAAGGATACTATCTTCCCAACTGCTTCAATGCCGGGTCTCAGTCTTGTTGCCAATATTGGTCTCATTCTATTCCTGTTTGTAGTGGGTTTGGAGGTCAACATGCGTCTCTTCAAATCAAACTGGCAAGTTGCATTGAGCGTTGGCCTTGCTGGCATGCTACTCCCATTTGGGTTAGGCTGTGGAATCGCCTATGGTCTTTTCCATCAATTTCGCAATGATCCTGGGACGGTCCCAATCTCTTTTCCGGTCTTCATGTTGTTCATCGGCACGGCTCTGGCGGTAAGTTCTTCCGCCGCGACAGGAGATGAAGCTAAATTTTGTCATAGATCACAGCTTTTCCTGTTTTATGTCGTATCTTGACAGAACTGAAACTTCTCAACTCTGCTGTCGGCGTGACAGTGCTTGCTGCAGGAGTTGGTAATGATGTTGTCGTGAGTACTTGCCATAAATTCCAGTGTGATTAGATTTAGTGCCTGCTCCTAAGCACTCCGCTGGCGTATGAATAGTGACAATTGCTGATATCTCACAGGGGTGGATTTTACTTGCTCTCTGTGTTGCCCTGGTGAATAACGGCTCAGGCATCGCCGCACTCTACGTCCTCCTCACAGCCGTCGCTTGGATTCTCTTCCTTGTCTTTGCTGTTCGACCTGTCTTCATGATTATGCTCAAACGCTCTGGTAGCATCCAGAATGGACCCACGCAAGGCATGATGACTGTAACGATTCTGATGGTGCTAGTATCCTCTTGGTTCACTGGAGTCATTGGTGTTCATCCCATCTTTGGAGGTGAGAAAATCGTGCTCACTTGCAGTCACTGTCACTGATATCCTCGGTAGCTTTCCTTATCGGCATCATATGTCCACACGAAGGCGGATTTTCAATCAAGGTCACCGAGAAAATTGAAGACATGGTCTCCGTTGTGTTTCTTCCACTCTATTTTGCCCTTTCAGGCCTGAGCACCAATTTGGGTTTGCTTAATGACGGAATCACATGGGCTTACGTTGTTGGGGTTTTGGTTGTTGCTTTCGCTGGAAAAATCATTGGAGGTACGCTTGCTGCTAGGGCAAACAAGCTGCTATGGCGGGAGAGTTTAACAATTGGAGCCTTGATGAGTTGTAAGGGTCTTGTCGAACTCATCGTATTGGTGAGTTGTTCCCTAACAAACTCGTTCTTTCGCTAATAACTCTGCAGAACATTGGACTTCAAGCGAAGATCCTGTCTACTAGGACATTCACTATATTTGTTGTCATGGCATTGGTTACAACTGTTACAACGACACCAATGACAATGGCTTTGTATCCGCCGTGGTACCAAAAGAAACTTGATGCATGGAAGAGAGGAGAAATTGACTGGGAAGGAAATAGCCTTTTAACAGATAAGGACGGAGACAGGACACCGGAACGTATGGAGCAGTTAACTGGAGCTCAAGTTCGCCGACTCTTGGTTTACCTCAAGCTTGATAGTTTGCCAGGTCTATTCACATTCATCAGCCTTCTCGGTGGAGAAAGACCAGTACCCGCCCCAAAGGTTCACAAAGACAAGAACGAACTGTCAACTGTCATGGAAGCAGAATCAACAGATGTACCACCGATCATCGCAACGAAACGCCCTTTCGAAGTTCACGGCATTCGTATGCTCGAACTTTCTGATCGTACTTCATCGGTCATGCACTCTTCGGAGATTGATCAGCACGCCTTCAAAGATCCAGTGGTCAATGCGTTCAGGACTTTCGCACAATTAAATAACGTTGCAGTATCTGGAAGTGTGTCTATTGTGTCTGAAGCCTCATACGCTGAAACCCTTACAAGCACAGCTGATGATCACCTGTCGGATCTCGTCCTCATTCCATGGAGTGAGTCTGTCGCTGATGTTGACTCGGCTCCAGATGCCCTTCTCTCCAACCAACAAAATGCCTTCATTCAGAAGATTATCAATACAGCGGCACCTAACACCGCTATCTTCGTCAACCAAGGCTTTGGCGGTGCTCCAGTCACCGAGCCTCGAGCTCTTGCCAAAACGCAAAGCGGGGTCAGTCTTCGAAGCCGATTCAATCGTGAGCCAACTCTTCAGCCTATTGCCGACCGCAGCCATCACATCTATCTCCCATTCTTTGGTGGTGCCGATGACCGCATCGCTCTAAGATTCGTACTTCAGCTCGCTCAGAACAGCAACATTACTGCTACGATCGTCCACTTCAATACTCCAATCCAATCCGAGCAAAAGAAACCAATTGTAGCTGGACCTCCTGCCACCGGCTCACCCCTTGTTATTAGTGAACGTGTCGACACAGAGACTCTCTATGCATCTGCAGCACGAGACGCTGCTCTCTTGCATTCTCTCCGCGATTCGTTGCCTCTGTCTCTCACAAGTCGTGTGATTTTCGCAGACCACCCAACCACAACACCTATCGCTGATTGTTTGAGCCGAGCTCGCACAGAAGTGGGACAGTCGCCTCGCAACGCAGGTGATCTCATCGTTGTGGGTAGAGGCAGACACGACTTGTTGACTGATAGCACGGAAGTTACAAGCAATTCCGAGATGAGAAAGACCTTGGGTCCGGTTGCTGAGTCGATTATTTCTGGTGGTGTGAGAGGTAGTGTTTTGGTTTTCTCTGCTGGAAGCAGAGACTTGAGTAGCTAGTCGGGTGTAAGATTATGAATATTGGATATGTTCTTGGGATTGTGGGACAGGAGTTACTTTGGCTATGTGGATAGCATTACGGCCGTTCATCATGATTTGCTGTCAGTTTTGTGTTTTGATATGGCATGGAGATCGCTATATACATTTGGATACCACTCGCTGCGATCTTTTTTGGTAGCAAAAACGATTTCATTTCTCTTAGGAGCAATATCGCGGCTTGGGTCCTATTATGTGAACTAAGGAGAGTTGACGAGGTAAATCCACTGCATTTTGGTCACAAAGATACCTCCATTCGAGTATATTTCAGCGAGTAAACAACAAATATCACTCACTGCTACCCGAAATATGGAACTTCTTTGTAACATCTAACCTGTGACAAAACAAACACCGATGCTCTTCTGACTACTTCATTTCCGGCATGGTTAGGAAACTTGCTGTAAAAGAGACGTAAAAAATTCATTTTATACAAGAGAGTGAATATGATTATCTGCGTGACCGCCTGCCTACATTAATCTAATTGACAATGAAACTGGTACTCCATATTACCACAACTCGGGATATTATATATTATGTATATTTAAAGCTTCGCTCGTCTCCGCCATACTCAAGACAAAGACGGGGCAGTTGTAAGGGACCCTCGTCAAGGCTAGCCGCTTTAGGAGGGGACGTGCCCCCTGCCATTGATTCCATTGATTGCAAGCGATGGATCCCATCACCTCAGCACCTGAGGCTTCACTAAACCAACAACAACAATCCAATTCGATGCACATCAAACTCAACGACTCACAACTCTTGGACTATTGTTGCTAATGCTGTGGAAATTACAAAGGTTTGCGACTGTTCTCCAACTCACCAGCCACCACGTTGTCAGATACGCAAGAAGCCAACGACTCCCTCAGGGACGTCAGGCTGGACGAGGCGCCCGAATCGAAGCTGGTTGACCAAATTACCCGTACACAATCACCTCCACCTCAGTATCCATCGTCAGAGCCCTCAGCATCTGCACCATCGTCTCCTCGACCTCCTCCGTTCTCATCACTTTATCGATCCACCGCAGAAGCTGCCCAAGCCTATAAAAGTGTCGCCGAAAGTAGCACATCTGGATCCGTCCCAGCTTACGCGCCCACTGCACTCGAATCACACCAGCCCTCCACTTCCTCACAAGACGTCGTTGCCGAGACCAAAGCCGCTCTCCCCCAGGATACAAAAGGAGAATCTTCAAAGAAAGACGACGACGAGCCCCCACCTGCATACAGCGAAGGATTTAGTCCTTTAGATTCCTTTACATATCTGATGGCGGCCGCAGGAGGAGCTGCGAGTATTATTACTCAAGTGCAGCAGGGTGGAGCACCACCAATTAATACTCTTGGAGGTTTGTTTTGACTGCAGTGTGATGTGCGACTGGGATACTGACGCGATTTTGCAGATGTCGGCGCAGATGAGAATATTACGATGGACCTTCGGTATGGCTTCGCTTCTAGTGCAGGAGGAAGAGTGACATGCTAATACAATGCGCTCAGGGGACAACGGTTCACCCTCTCTAGAGATGAATTATTGACACTGCCCGAATTTGTCTTATTGTCGCTATTTCCAAATGGCCTGCTTCCTGATGGGCACCTGAATAGCTACCACGAAGGGGATGCTTTCCAAGTCGATGTTCGTGAAGTCCAATTTACTCGCAATATATTGCAAAATCTAGACTTGTACATAGCTAACATAACGTCTCAGTATGACCCAGCATCGTTGCAATACATGCTCGAGTTCTTTCGCAATGTCGCTCAGACAATTCCAGATGCGGGATCACAAGGTGCGGAGACTGATGCTATACCAATCGAGCCGATGCCAGGATCTGCTAGAGAAATGCTACAGGACAGAGCGGGCATCATTGTGCTGAGAGAAGATCTGGACTTTTACGTCATCCCACACAAGGCAGATATTGAGCAGCCCGAGATGATTGAGGTGAAGAGAGCTGCTGGAAAGGCATTGCTGAAACAGGATGGTATCTTTTCTGGTCTACGAAGAAGTGAGGAAACAGGAACAACAGAGCAGCATCTGATTGAGATGCTTACAGCTGGGTATGCACTGCAAAATATATCGTTAGACTTTCACTAACTCTAGGCAGTGGATTTAATCACGATGATCATTGGGGTCACAGAGCAAACGAGCCAAACAAAGCCGTCATTTGCAGTCTCGCCCTGGCTCGATTACGCACTGATATGCGTGGCGATATGGGAACCAATGCTGTGGGCATGGCTCAGAAATTGCTTCTCTTTTGGAGGAAACCAGCTCGAAGATGTTGGTGGGAAGGTGTTGAGCTAGAAAATGTCGAAGGCGTAGAGGGGAAACTAAAAGTATGGATTAGACGGGTGTGGACTCTAGAGATGAGTGTAATCGGACTGCGCTAGAGGAGATATTTGGCAAAATGCTCCATGGTAACTTCTTTTGTTGATTTTTGCAGTCCTTCTCTTGTCGTGTGTTGTCTTTGTCAAAGATATATCCAAAAGCCGAGACTGACGTCTACGGGTTTCAGCGAGCGGTGTATTTATTTTTGTTTGGTTGAATGGCTTTTGTTCGCGTTAGTTGATTGCATGGACGTTGGTTCTCATCGCCGTGGCCCTGGTCTCGTATGTAGTTTCTAAAGTATGGCATTGAGACATGGCGTGCGGTTTTGGGGTACTTCATTGTGGAGTGAATTGTACACGAGCTAAAAGTCACCTTTAGCAATATAGAGAATGAAATTCTGTTGGTCTACTAGGCGTAGCTTCTTTGAGTCTGGTGATGCGTTCCTTCCACATCGATCTCAAGGTTGAGTATATCATCGACTTGCTCAGACCAAAACTTGGAAGAACAATTTTACAATAACTTTTTAGATCAGTAAGTATGCTCTTGTGAGTATCTCCATGCTTGTTACACATGTTAATCTGTAAAACCAGGCTGAATTTTTACGATCAACACTCGTTCGCTCGCTAGCATAATTGCTATCATTCATCTTCCACTCGTCCACCTGTCTTCTGTCATCCATCATCTCCCCCATCCAGCGGATCTGCCACTCCATTAGGCTTCTTAAAAATATTCACAGTCTTTTCATCCAGCAGCACCGGACATGGCTCTCCCCAACCATCGACAGGTTGCCAGTGTCGAGGATAAGCTCTGCAAGAGCCAATGGATTGACAGAATGTTGGCGGAGATGGAACAATCAAGACAATCCGAGATGGATGCGATTCAGCCCTGGGGCTCCAAAAGCGATGGCCAGCATCACTGGGGGGAAGAAGAAGAGCTTATAGGTCGGTCGTGGGTGAAGGGGAGCAGGACCAGTGCCAATACTACATATGGCAAAAATGGGTCGTGGAGGTCTGTTCATGGTGAAGGTCATTATTATGGTGACAGTTCTCCGTCTCACTGGACACAGGCGGGTTATGACGGTTCAAGTTGTTCGACTTGGGGAGCATGGGATGCATTTGGAATGTACGGTGTGCAGTCAACTCCACATTCTCATTGGGGAGATACATATCCGGGGGTTTCTATTCCCATTGTTAAGCCAGTGTACGAAGACGAGTTTTCACTGCTGCTTTCACCAAAATTCGGTCCAATCGCACCACCGAGCAAGAACAAGGAGCTCCGCAGTGTACATAACCATCGTCGCCATTCTGAGCGAGTCCATCTGTCGAACTCATCTATTTCTTCCCTTGATTCAACGGAAAGTGTTTTTTCCACCATTTCTACTACTTCAACCGCTTCTAACGTCACTATTTCATCCTCGTCTAGTTCAAGACCAAGAAAGTTGAGTCCTGTTGCTGAAGAGTTTGTTCCTGGACAGGCATATATGTCTAAGAGCAATGACGAGACTCTTACTCATGCTTCTGAAGAAAGTGCCGAAAGTTCTATACCCATGGAAATCTTGGGAATCTATGGTCCATCCGTCGTTTATGATCTGAGCTCTACCAATGGCTCCTCAGACAACAATGAGGTTTATGGCCTCAAAGCGGAAAACCTCCATGGATTTGGTTCCAATGAACGGTCTGGTTCAATGGAGATGTTAGATGCCGATGGTACATTCGTGGTGCATGATCGAAGCTCACGTAATTATACCCCTCCATTGTCTCTAGCTCCATCACCCAGCTCCGGCCTCTCGAATTCTGTCGACTCTAGTGCGAATATAGGTGAGACTCAAATGAGCAAATCAGGTTGTACACTCCAGGTAGAGAGTCCCAATTACTATCCACTGGCTGAGAAGGTTCTGCAAGGATACACCGAGTCTAATTCTATCGGAGAGGGTATAATCTCCAGCGAAAAAGAATGTGACAACGAGGAGTGTCCACGGCCCACTTCTCGTGCTAGTACCATTCGATGGGGCACACTGCCTAGTAGAGATGATGTCGTTGCAAACACACGTCTTGGGGATAATCTAACGGGGAGTTTCTCACAAAAGCTTTTTCAGGGCAGCGGGTTGCGAAAGCCTTTTGCTCTTGGCTTGAACAATGTACAACTGCCTGAATTCTCGATGGAGGTGTGCAAAAGCATCTCTACTGCTGTTGCTAACATAGGAGAAGTACAAGACGCGTTTCGTGAGGTTTCGAAGCGTTTATGCCGGGTCTTTGCTTACGGGGATGTGAAAATTGAGGGGCAGAGTTCCACTGGTGAGTGAAATTGATGAAGGCTGATAAGGCAGAATTGATAATGAGATGAAAGTAAATTGATTGTCATGGCCAAAAAATTGGGAGTAAGGGATAGATCAGGAACAGGGCCTGAGGTTTTCTTCTTTTAATTCTTCGTCGCTCTCTGTCTGGGAGTGGTGAACTAGCGTTAGTGATTGGTAGATAATCAAAGAATCAATATCAGAATTGCGAGTTTCGATGAGTTGGTGGTGTAGATCTTTGGCTTCTTGTGGATGGACTTTTGATTCTACATCTTGATAACATTCTTGTTTTATTACAGTTTTATAAGACACATTTTTATGTTCTCCATCGTGTTTCTCATGCGTGTCCTCGGATGAGGGAAGTGAGGTTGAGCTATATTCGCTTAACCCATACTAAGATACCAAGTCGTCATTCACCCCCATCCTCCACTACCTCTTTCTATTTATTTTTTTGTATTCATCAGTTCCTACCTCCTCAATTGATCGACAGAAACAAAGGGATCGGCATTTACAGTACATTGAATCAAGGTATTCCCGACATTTCTTCCTGCTACTTCCCACAACACCAATCTTCTGTACCGGCACGTTTCTGTCTAACAACACTTCAGCAGCTCAACCTACGCCGCAAGAATGGAGATGTCAGGCACCACCAGGATCACATGTGCAATTCCATGGCTAGCCATACAAATAGCAATAGCCATCGGTCGCTTTTGTCTGGACATGTTCATCCTCTTCCTCTTGATCAGCCTGTACAACTACTCCACTGGCTGGCTTGCCAAGTGTAAGCTCTCGGATCGAGCAGAGGCGCTGATTTGGCTGGCGAAGCAATATCGCATTCATTTATTGCCGGAGGAGGGAGAAAAAGAGGGCCCGGCTATGGGAGTTTTGGTTGGCTGTGAAAAGTCGTGTGATAAGTGTGTTTGTGGAGGGAAGGGAGGATATGCGGCTGTGGTGGAAATGCAAGTCGAGGGTATCTATGCGTTTGAGTGGGAATTGTTGCAGACGATGAGGCGGAAGTTGAAGGATGAGGGGAGCTTGTGAGAACTGGAAATGTGCACTAAGAAAAGAGAGATTGGGATCTTAGGATTGATATGTCGATGAAGGCTTAGAGTACCTGAGATACAGTGGAATTTCTGGTAATCCTGCCACGATTAGCTGTAAGGAGATGTAGGCGTCCTACTCTCAAGAGAGGAGAGTAATTCTTCCCGTTAAACCCTTTCACTTTTGATCAGATGTGTAACACTACTAATATCATGCTCTTGCGGCAAGGCTCGCTTAGTGGAACGGCTATGTCCGGGTATGGCCTCGGCAGTGTCGTCTTAGCTAGAATATTGAATCCCCGCTTGGCCGAGAATTTAGAGATCACAAACCACAAGTTTATTTCAACAACAATTCATTCTAGATTCCATTCAAGTGACATAGACATAAAGAAGAGCCAAATTTCTTATCAATCTGCAACCACGGTCATCCAAGACTAAGATCTCGGTGATGCCGCTGGCCGCACCGATGACAATACGAGGTCGTACATGCCCTCAGATACTACGCCCGCCAAGCTTTCTCAACGTTGCATTATTTTTCTTCTTTCCACGCAGTCATCCGCACCACCACACCATTCACAGATTCGAGTTTAGCGGCATAAGCTTTACGATGACTTTCGTATTGTGGAGCCGCAACACATGTGCTTTGGACTTGCGAGCATGATTGGTAAGGTACCACGGACGACTGCCGAGTGGCTGTCGATCTTGTGGGGTTTGCGTATATGCAGGTTGGATGTTGCCAGCACCTGTTTACTTAGTCACGTCATGGTTCGTGTCTGAGGACCAAAAATATCTCTCGAGTGAGAGCTAGGTCTTTCTAGATACGGAAAGGCTCTGCATTGAGATGACATATGGAAACTATGGAGGGTATATATATTGGAAAAGAGACAACGTTTCTGCCCTTTTTCTATACAAGCAATATTAGCTCTCAAATCACACAAGCAAGATACAAATAAAGATATTACAGCACAAGTCAGACTAGTAATCATCATCCATTCACAAAGAACCATCTACAATAACTCTCCACCAACGATCAAAATGAAGACCTCAACTACCATCCTCCTCCTCGCAACACTCTTCTCATCTTCCCTCGCCATACCACACAGGCCCTCAAACCTTCCGTCAAACTCAGCTTCTACCTCTACCTCAACTTCAAGCGCATCATCCACCTCCACCAGCGCCACGACCTGCGCAACACCCGCTCCCGTCTCTCAGAGCGCCTACTACTGCTCTGGCTACACAACAGGCTGCTCGCCCGGCGGTTGCGCCTACTCCTTCAACGTGACCTTCGCCGGATCCGCATTCGAGCCGGCCTTCACCACATTCTGTCAAGGCGTCAATGTAGCTGGGAAATTGCAGCCGTGTGCGGATCCGAGCGTGAGCTCGAACGGGGTGCCAAATTATTTCCAGGGCGATGATGTGGTTGTTGCGCATACGTTCACCAAAACGCTGCTGGGAACTGGAGGGGGTGAGAAGACATATGTCGTTAGTGGGAATACGAGTGTCGTGGATGATCATTCGACGTTTCCGTATAGCTTTGTCGTTGTGCCGAGTTCGGTGGAGGAGTTGTAAGAGGAGTTTTAGGGATATGGGGAGGGTGCAGATGGGTTATGTTAATGATTAGAGCGAGTTTTAGATGGGTACTACAATACATTGTTTTTGGCCATCTTGCCAACAATTTCATTTTTTAGCACATTGAATTTGTGATATGGTAATTTACAAAGTGTTAATTAAATCATCGTTGCTGTATCGAAAGACTATATTAAAGCCTGTCTTTGATCCTTCCTGCTATTGTGTTCAAGTCACTAACTTCTTCCTCAATGAATTCCTAAAGCACGCCTTTTCAACTCAAGAAGGACGATTAATCTTTGTGACAATAATATCTGTATATCGAGCTTGATAAGTGTATCGCGACAGCACGTTAGGCAACGTGCCTTTCATTTTCTTCCTTGGTACTTTGGGTTTAGCCCGAACGACATATCCTTTTACGTTCATCTCAAAAGCTTAGGCCAGTGAGTTCTTCCTCATCCATGCCCATACCCCTTCTAGCAACGGATCACACACTTCCGTCCTCCAGACCACCCCCTCCAGTCTAGCTCTCACCGTGTTCATATCCACTCCATCACTTTCGCCGCCTGCACAGAGCAAACACATAAGGAGTCCCTTCTCATAAAATTACCGACACCACCTTTATCTCGCCCAGCAGCCGCACAACCCACAAAAACACACCAAACCATCAAATCCGCTGCTGGCTGGGCCACAAGATCACCACAAGAAACAGACTGCAGCAACGCGAAGAGAACTGGTAGAATCCGGGAGTGCAGCAATGAGGACGGAGGCAGTTCTCTGATTGTGAAATGTAGGTAGAGGAGTGTTGAGAGTGTGAACGCGCGTGCTAATGCGGAAGTGTCTCTTGCGGTGCATTGTTGGTTTTGAAGCATCGCAAGTTCGACTTCCATGTCTACGGATACACAGGATCTCAGGTCTGCGTCTAGACAGAACGAAGGCAAACTGTGCTCCGAGACGAGAATTTGCGGCTCGGTTGTATGCAGAGCATCCGAGATGGCCTTTCGGTCCGTGAGCGAAAGGAATGGTGCATCAACTGCATATGTCATGTTGCCTACTGTTTGTAGCAGGCTCTGTGTTGATGGTGAGGCGAAGATCAAGCTTGGATCTAAAAGTGATGATGGTTGGAGAGGGATGGAATGTTCCCGATTTCCAGCCAACGGAAGGCACAGAGGATAGAGAAGTGGAATCGTGGGCGGGAGGCCGAAGCGCGTTGAGTATACTATTTCTGCCCTATAAAATACGTCGTCGTCAGTAATTTTGATGATGATAAGGTATACTGGTGAAGAACGTAAGTGGGAAATACCATGTCAAGACACGAAGGATTACTGGGCATAGATTGAAACTCCAACATCCTCCATGCATGTCAACCATCTTATTTAGCCCAATCTTATGCGCTGTTGCGGACTCAGAAGTCCCGTTGATACCCTATCGATTTTAGTATAGCTTTCGCATCTCTTCATTCCATTACCTGCACTGACTTCGAGATACGTAAAACTCACCTCAAGCACAACGAGCAATCCTACGCTAACAACATCCACACTTTCTACTCTCCTTCCTCTAGCTCTTAACCTCTCGTTCATCAATCTCATAACCTTGCCTTTATGCCATAGATTCTCGGACGAATCTTTGCCGTTGCTTCGGAGGAGGTCTTGGTGTTGTGCTACCACGCAGAGAATGGCATGTAGGACTGCCGAATCACTAAACGAAAAAGGCTTCCATTCATTGTCGAAGTTTATGGCGAAGGAATTTACTTTGAATGAAGTGTTATCTGTGATTTTATTAGTTCGTAGTATGAAGATAGGGGCGAAGAATACACACAGTGATGAAGGAGCTGCTTTGTACTTTTGCTCTGAAGAGATATGGGGAGTGGGTGGCCGTAATACTCAAAGCGATAACACAGGATTTGTTTGTACACACTCTCCCTAATATTTTGTAAGCGTTGAAACTACTGACTAGGAATACCATTATATGATGCTTGGTGCTCACTATCTTAGGACTTGCCGTCTCAATATTTTCATCGATCTGTATCGCGATATCTCTCACAATTCTTTTCCCCGTCGTCTTTTTAGGCTTTCTTGACCAACTCGCTAGTTTGAACTTTCCCGAAAGCTGATTTGGTGTCCTAATTTCCGCACTAGAATCATCTTTGGGCTCATAATTATGAGTTTTGTCGCCAGCCTTGGCTGCTCGCTTCTCGTGTAAGAAGGACTGCATGGCATGTGACCGAACCGTATACGAGTACTCATTTTTCTGCGATGCTGGACGTTCCGTCAATGTGACAAACTCGAAAGCTAATGAACCTGCGTCCTTCTTCGATTCTGGAATCTTCATTGTGTGGTGGAGTTTGAATTTTGGTTTACGAGAACTATGTTATTGTGTTACTAGGGCGACAAAAATGCGTCATGTGCTCGTCAGGTAAGAGAGCTAATGAGCCTCATCCGCGAGATAGAGTTTTACCATGTCACGCTGATGCTGTAGGAATACATGGATCACTTACTCATCAACACAGTTGGACTGGGACTTGGTCTTTGCCCTCAACACCGGCTCAGACGGTAGTTTCTTAGGTGAGGTGGTCATCAAAACTATGGAGTAACAAAGGTATCTTGTTTTGTAACCGAGTAGTATCGTACTTGAGATCCCGATTCAAGCTTCTCTTGTGTGCTCGATATAGAAAATATCCCCCGGTAGACGTCTCACTACGAGCCATAGTGTAGAATACATGATTACTCATCTCGGTGCGTTGACAAATACTAACTATGCAACACTAGTGCAGCATACTAGCTAACATGAGAACATATGTTGAGAGTTGCACACCGAACGATGCATAAACTTGAATTTATCGAAATGCTGTGGCCGGAAAAGCGAAGAAGCACCATTGCCCCAATATGGTAATTTGTGTCTTCTTGCGCTACTCTAAGGCAAGTGCACGATAATAGGCCGACCAACCTCTAATCGAACTAGGGGGGCTGACAAACGATGGACCTGACTTTGCTATTGGATAAATCGTGCGTGATATTAAAGTACCCAACGATAATCATTTTCAGATTCGGATGTAGGAAGCAAAAATGATATGATATTCGGCGAGATTGTGAATGTGTTTTATCCTCAAGAATGAGATCCGATGCGTTGTATCTCTGTTGTTACTCCGTCCACTAGCTTCAGGTAACGATTTGAGAGCCATGCAAACTTTTTTCAAAAACCATTCGCAGTTCTCGAGCATATGCAAGAGTTATCTCTAAGAATTTTCCGATTCAACACAACAGAGATATCCTGGAGCATTGCCAGTCGGATTTGCATCCAATCCGTAACCCGTCAGCAATCACATAAAAATGACCGCAAGAGCTCAAGATGCGGACCCGGGCACAACCATAAAAGCTTAAAGCTCAAACCTCACAACCCATCTACACGGATGCTTGGGCAATTTTTGGATCATATATGAGAAGTACCTGAGCATAGGATTAGAACTGTCAGATAATGCTGCATTTCACACCCACTGTTTGAAGAGAACCTCGATTGCTTTGAAACAGTATTACTGTGTAGATGATGATACTGTTTAGTACCACCGATATAACCTCCTGTGGAAAGTTCATAGGGTGGGAGCGTTCTGGACACAAGTTTTCGTGAAAGAAGAAGATGAATTGTAGGATGAGAAAGGTCATGTCTCCTGCTAGCAGATTTAGACCACTCAGCTCAGGAGTTATCTCTTCATACCTGATTGCTTGTTCATCTTTATCGATTGAGATATACTTAGTATATTATTAGACAGAGTTTGAAGTGTGATATGGATTGATATTTTCTTTTGTTGGAAACTTGTTGATGAATGCTAAAAATTCCCACGACCTAGTGTTCCACTTCGTTGACTAACGAGGAAACAAACTCACTAACTGTGCCTCCCACAACTTCAGAGATAGTCTTCTTGAAATTTTATAAACAGGAAAGGAGACAGCACAGTTGCAGCTTCGATGTGATAGACCATGGATATACGTAGGTATACACAGGTTAGTGCTACGCGAAGGTCGTCCAATAGACTAGTCCAAATTTCAACATATTCACATGTAGGACAGGAAACTCCTTCATCGACGTATAGGACACATTGTGTTGACAAATTAGACTTTCCGACACTTGGGACCTGGCATCATCATGTTTCTAGGATTCCACGACCATACCTTGACCTAAAACAAAACGCCTGACAGTCTAAACAGCCGAATGAGACTAAGTACATCTCAAAAACCATCCTTGAAGATCGGCGGAGGGGAGGAAATAAGAATTTCAGAACACTCGTGGAAGTATGCAGTTGCAAATCATAGTCTATGAAATGCTCATGAGTAGTAATGCGCCAAGAGCCAGTATAAGAGAACTTGGAAATGTGCACGTCTTTGTGAAAGGAACTTCATCGCCTACTTGTATAACTTTGACGACGAGGAGGTAATGTGCACTTTTAGCATGAATTATGATGCCTTCCAGGTTGTCTTGGAACTGAGAACCACAAGGATGCCTTCTAGCATCTTAAACATAAAAAAACAACTCTGATGGCATACTAAATGGAAAACACGTACATTCGCGCGAGAAACAGTAGAGCTATCAAATGGTTATTTATTTCAAGGAATTCGATTATCTGGGCTCTTGATAACAACCACATTAACAATTGTCCCTAAGCTGAAAAGACTCAAACTTGAGGAATGTCACTAGACAACCACAGACCTCAACTCTAACGCGACTGCCTATTTGCCTGGACTCAAATAAAATATCAACAAAATTTGACAGCTCAGAAACTCGGGTAATCGACCTTCATGTAATTTGGTTGAAAAAAAAATGAATGATTCTGAGATCACATATAAGGTGAATTTGGGTTGCTTTCTGATCAGCCAAGAAGCTATCTATTTCATACATTCATTTCTAGAAATCGAATGTATCAAGATATTTCAAAGTCGAGTGTTTGATATCAGTTTGAATCTTGTTTCTTCAGCGATATAAGAAGCTTGACTACTTTATCGAATTCATCATCCATTTGAGCCTCAGCTGCCAAGCCTTTTCATTAGTGGCCCCCGCCGTCATCCAGAAGCACCGCCAGCACCCGTTTCCAACCAAGCGATTCCAAATCTTGACGGGTACATTCATCGAATATCAACAGAACTACTTACTGTCGTGATCTTACGTGTTCGCAGAGTCTTTATTTGTTGAGAAGAGCGCCGCGAACTATTTTCCGCTGAAATCCTGGGCCTGTGAAAGCGCCCTTTATCTACGAACTTTCGTATATCAGCCCCTCGAGCTTCAAACTGGACGAATTAAGACGCAAGATGCTCCCCGGAGCAGGAACACATGTTTTCTCGCACCAGCATCAGTTCAATCATGATCAACAGGCTGCATGGCTACATCAGCAGAGTCACCAACAGCATGCGCAACAAGCAGCAGCAGCAGCGGTCTCTGCAGCCCATCAACAGCAACATCAACAACATCATTACAATAACAACAGGCTCGCTGCTCATAGTGTAGCTGCACCAAACAATGTCCAATCGCATGTACAAGATACAAGCATAATGGATAATGTGACGGAGGAAAACAGGAGAACCCTGGCTTTCATTGCTGATCTGTTGAACGAAGATACGAGAGAAGCCGCTCTGCTTGAGCTTAGCAAAAAGCGCGAGCAAGTTCCGGAACTTGCCCTTATCTTGTGGCATTCTTTCGGTAACTTACGAATTGCTGGACGTGGGAAGATTGATTCTAACATGTATTAGGTGTTATGACTTCACTTCTTCAGGAGATAATCTCGGTCTACACTCTACTCAACCCATCGCAACTCACAGCTGCTGCTTCGAATCGCGTCTGCAATGCACTCGCACTCCTCCAATGTGTTGCATCCCACAATGAGACAAGAGGTTTGTTTCTGCATGGTGAAGATCCTTCTCAACTTTTAGAAGATCATAACTGATGCATCTAGCCCATATTCCGCTCTTTCTCTATCCGTTCCTAAATACCACATCCAAGTCGCGACCTTTCGAATACTTGCGGTTGACCTCTCTTGGTGTTATCGGTGCGCTTGTAAAGAATGACTCTTCGGATGTTATAAACTTCCTTCTTACCACTGAGATTATCCCCTTGTGCCTTCGTATCATGGAGACAGGTTCGGAACTCAGCAAAACGGTCGCTATCTTTATCGTGCAGAAGATTCTCCTTGATGATCATGGGCTAAACTACATCTGCGCAACGTATGAGCGCTTCTATGCCGTAGGTACAGTTCTTAGCAACATGGTTTCACAACTGGTGGAGCAACAGACAGCAAGACTGCTGAAACATGTTGTGCGCTGCTTTCTCAGGTGAGAGGCACCCTCTGTGATGATATGTGAATGCGAACAATTAACCTGCAATAGACTCAGCGACAATGCGCGTGCTCGAGAAGCCCTTCGACAGTGCCTCCCAGAACCGCTTCGTGATGCGACATTCTCTTCCGTTCTTCGCGACGATGCAGCTACAAAGCGCTGCTTGGCACAGCTTCTCATTAATCTATCCGACAATGTTGTCGAATCCTCCGCAGGTAACCAGATGTGAAATCAATACGACTTGTTCAACTGTACCATAAACTACCGACAAATGCGCTTCCATGGCATGCCAGGGCGTGGGGAATTTCAGCTTCGGTTTGCATAGGAGCAGCGATACCCAGTTTCTATTTCGGAAAATCTTTGCTTCTGCTTCGCTGCTTCGCAGAGGGCTATACAACAGGTTTCATAAAAGCATTGCGACGGGGTGGGCTGGCAAGGCGGTGTTCGGTGCTTGATATTTGTGGGGGGACTCGTTGCTTACATGCTGAGCTATGAATGGATGCACGGCTTGTCCTCTCTTTTCATCTAACGGTGTCTTTGGCTCTGGGTTTTTGCATCATAAGGATGGCGTTCGGAAGGAAATTATCAAGATGAGGGCATACAGTGTACGATAGCGTTCTTTTTTAGGAATAAACATGAATGGTTGATCACCCAAAGCTCCAAACATACTGACACTGGTAAAGAAACTGCTATCATGATTTCGTCATACAGAACCTGATGGTTTCCCACATAGCCATAAGCAATGAAGGTTACTCGAGGCATATCCTACACATACCGTATGGCGCAGACATCCTCAGTCGCTTGACACTTGTTGCTCATAATTTTCCGAGTTCAAGCACTGTGACGCATTTGCAAAGTACCTTGCCTCTCATTTAGGAATTGCAATGGCTCATAACATGCGCCAGGTACAGTCCTTGTGCAGGGTGACTTCGAGAAATGTAGTCGGATAAATAATCTCTCCTGCGGATTGAGGTTCAGTAATCAAAAAGCATGTCCGCAAAACGTGCATGGGCAAATGCGCACAGAGCACTAGGTGACCTGTTACGCAATACTTCTCGGGAATGGGATGATTAGTGATATAACTTTTACCTCCTCGGTGCGTCTTTCTAGGTACGCATTTCAGACGACTGAGCGGCAGATTCGACGCAGAGTAAGGTTTTGCTTAGCAATCCACGTGTAGTTTGACACCCACTCAGGTCGTCAATTGCTTTAGCTGGCGGTGAGTGTGGCCTGTTGCCGGCGATCCTGGCATTGCTTACAACGATTTGTTACAAAGGATGATAGCATGTATAAGGAGCAGTCTCATCGCAATGGGTCTGGAGAAGCTATGGACAGTCCCTATGGTTTCGTTCCAAACGACTATGCACTTGCTATTTTGACCCAAGCTGCTATGCAGACCAACCACACCTCAGACAACTCTAGTTCAAGCTACGATCGATCGACGCCTAGCTCCAGAGCCGACAATCGTGCTACACTTTCTTCGATCACTAATCATAGGAGCGGCATCTCACAAGAACAGCATAACATCGCTGCCAACACTCAGTTGCAAACCAGTCCCTCGGATCAATTCACAGGATACGTCCTATCGGCACCTACGACTCGTAATATGGAAACCATGTCATTTAGCCAGTCCAATGGCAGCGCACTAGGAAGACAGAGGCCATATATGGATGCATCATACCGGGGTATTGGGGCAGAAATATCTACGAACTATGCTTCAAATCTTGGGATCTTGAATGCAGAGTCTTACGATGATGGAAGGCATGCATTGAACACGCAAAATACAGCAAGCATGCGACTGAAGCATACGATTGAACTGCCATTTGGTATAACGGATCATCCTAGAATCAACTTGGATGATGAGAGACAGACTGAGAGCGATGAGCTTGAGAGGGGAGTAAAGAGGAGAAGGAAGAATAAGATGGACGATGCTCAAATGCTAGCTGAAGAAGAAGAGGCTAGGAAAAAAGCTAGAGGGAGGCCGAGGGTTGATACCAAGGACGAGACAGCAGCAGATGTAAGTATATCTCTTTTCTTCTCATAGCTTACGCTACATACATTCAAAAATTATCAACTGCGCCCTTGGCCTCAGGAATAAGCAAAAATTCCTCATCTACATGATCACGTGAAATATTCATCGTGAGAATTACCTACCTTAACTAACAATGAACAGCGAAGACGAACACAGATAAGAATGGCACAGAGAGCTTACCGCTCTCGGAAAGAGACTACTATTACTTCACTTGAGAAGCAAGTCCAGGATCTTCGTGGGACAAATGAGGAGATGAGTAACATCTTCATTAGTCTGTACGACTTTGCCGTGGGGAAGGGACTTCTTCAAAGAGAACCTGAGTTTGGTCACCAACTTCAAACCACGACTAAGAGATTTTTGGCTTTAGCTAAAGCTACTAGTAATGATGATGGTAACTTGGAAGAGTCGCACATTCAAGAGAATGTACAACAGAGTGACCCCGAACCTGCACCTCGCAAGAAGAACTCTCGAGAACCACCAAAGAAAGTCCAGAAAGACATTGTTCGAGAAGTTGAACCTCCTGTGCAACCATGGGGAGGGTATACTGTCAGTAAGGATGACAGTCCAATCGAACAAGTGCCAATCCACTTTGACCATCAGACGAAGACTCGACGCAACGAGCTTCAAGTCATCACTCGCCCTTCCGAAGACAACGCAAGCTTTCCCTTTGACTTCTCGGATATACAACAATACAGGGTTGAGTTGCCGTCAGTGGAAAGTTTCTCACAGACCTTTTTACCTTTCATTCAGCCACCTTTGCCAAGGACGCATAATTACAACGAGTTTTCATTCGCCCGTAGAATTCATCGCGGAGCCCTGGAAAGAGGTGTCACGCTACTTGGGATGGAGCATCCTCCACCAGGTAAGATTCAAGAGAAATTTGGATTCTCTCTGATGTACGTCACCAAACAAGAACTATTGAATAAATTAAAGGATGCACTTGCGAAAACTGCAAAGGAAACCCTCCAGGGCTGGCAAATGCCATTTTTGCACACTGGTGGTTCGGGTACCTATTATCCCATGGACGAATACGATATCACCAGCGCACCAAAGGTTCGAACCGGATTTTCTATGGGACCTTTCTCTCCCCGGATAACCGAAGTTCAAGACTCGTTACAAGATGACATGCGTTGTAACGTCCCAGGCTTCGGAGGAGACTTCTTTGACCCGAACGACGTCGAAGGATATCTTCGAGGTCGTGGGTTGGATATTCCTCCGACTGCAGAATTCATTACTGCAGAAATCGATTTCTCTGAGCTCATAGGACCAAAGAGTGCTACAAGTAGTGAAAGTACGCTATCACCACTCACACCTCAAAGCCCAGCAGACCAGGCGCTAGGTGAGACCAGTTCGTATTTTTACAATTTTGATTTCAGCAAACCAGAAGCAAAAGCATTTCCATTTCCTCTTGGATATGCTGATTGGGAGAACAACTCGTCAACCAGAGAAGCTAGCAACCTTGATCCAATCTTCAGAACAATGCAAGTTCAACATACTGACCGAGCTATGTATGGTGTTACAAACACGTCTGTTGTAAGCGAACCACCGCTTAGCGAGAAGCGTCTGGTCACAATAAGCGTTAGCGTTTTGCTAGAAGGTAAGCCTATTGCTCTTTGTGTAACGTCTTGTGATATGAAGCTAATTGTGAATTTTGTACAGCAATTCTTGATCGTGGAGTTTGTTTAGGTCGCTCACCTGGATTTAGACCATCTGATGTAAATGCATCAATCATCACTGCTATCAAGGCGGGCTATAATGGCTAAATCGTCCCGTTTTCGATAATTTTGATACGCTACGATTAGTTGCCGGCAGCGGAACTTGCTATTGGCACATTGATGATGATTTGCTTATCCTCAATGTGTGGACTTGTGAATGGCTTCTTGTCACCTTTACATTCACTATGACACGCATGCAGTTTACAATCACATAAGTTTAGCTTTGAGTCGCGTTACCGCGACTGTCAGCGTGTGCGGAATCTACAAGATTCGCAGCATTGATTTCATCATCCACCCATGATATTTGGCTTTTAACACAATTTGGGCATTGCTGCTCAACTAAATATCATCATGACTTCCCTCAAGCAGGAAGCTTCAAAATCAACACAAGGAATTTGCTCATGTGGCGCAAGCACCAAAACCAAATCAGATACTTCCATCACTATCGGCAATGCTTTCAACCTCTTCCGCAAAATAGACTACCAAGAGATTCAAGGCAATCCCAGGAGTTCAATTCAGGAAGACAGCCGTTCAGACAATCAAGCCCCTGCGACGCGACCACGTCAACTATCGCTTCCCGATTTCCGCAGCACGCACTGGAGAAAAGGCTCGGTAGCATCCATTATTTCACGGATCAGCGTTGCCGTCTCCATCAGAACCACCAAGAAACATCCCGACGAGTTTTGGAAAGTGCAAGAGTACGAAAATGAGAAAATTTCGCTCCAAGAGTTCTTGTATACGGGAGATTTACGACGTGCCAGCGCCACCGCTGTTCTTCCCAGCAAATCTACCACGTGTGTCTCCCCAGGAGTTACAGAGAAGAGGCCGTCAAGTATCAGTTTCATTCCTAGGCGGTTGTGTAAATTTGGCAGTAGACGAAATGAGGAGCCTGTTTGGACCGACAGATTTGACTTGCATTTATCAAAGGATGTCTCGCGAGATTTGTCTGAACTAGAATATCTTCGTCGTAGAAATAGTAAGTTTTATCTCAACCATGTCTTTCAGTTCTCAATCTTGTGTTACCTAGAATGCCATGCTAATTTCCATAGAATTGGCAGCCGATGGCATCTTGGGGATGGACGAAGATGAGGATGAAGAAGACGAAATTCAAGCAAGTCTGCGCTTGCACTTTCAGCCGACCTACCAAGTCGGAAGAAGTATAATGGAACCAGCTCTTACAACTCTTGGACAAAGGTGAGAGCACAACTCTAAATAGACTGAAGAGTGACAACCTACTTGGAGGGGGAAACCGCTGGTCATTTATCAATTGATGAAGAGAAAGGAGTGCACACCTTTAGTGTGGCATGCCGACGTATCGAATATGGTTGGTTGTGGATACTTAGTATGGAGGATATTCTCACAGGCTGGCTGTGGAGTAATGATTTGGAGGAAGCATTATCTGGAGCCAGGCCTCGTATCTGAGATCGAAGCTGGAATTGCGCTGGAACTCCAACAATTCGATGCTATTTGGAAGGCATTTGAATACAGAGGGACTCCTCGGTGACCCACCGACTATAGCAGAAAAATATGCGGTTAGACATAAGCGAATATATTGCTTGCCAGCGATAGCTATTTGATCTACCTTATCTGCGTGTTTACAACATGCGTATTCAAACCGAGTGCTGAGTTAGAAACATATCTGCTCTTGTAATGCGACCGAGAAGGGTCAATCTCACTTCACTGAAACTACTGTAATTGAAACGTCTTTACAGCTTACAAGAGAGTGGAGTTGAAATTCACGTGATCAACGCGTTTGTGACCGTGCCCTACCACGTCTACATCTTGGGCATTGATGTTCCCTCAGATGGCTAGAAATCCAATGCCAACTCACCAGATGAATGCCAGCCCCAGGCCAGTTTCTCCCGCGCAAATCGGGTGCGCATCGTATAGCCTGTATAGTTTTCCAGAGCACCTTGTCGAAAGTTCTCGATCACTAACAAGTAACCTACAGGCAAAGCGCTATACAAAGCCCTGCTTATTCAATGTCCCAAGATCCCCTTACCGGATGATATTGAATACACAAAACATGTGAATCCGATCAAGCACTTCATACGCAAGCGCTTCCAGAGAAGCAAGAATGATGTCAGCCCAAACCTGGTTGTGCCTGCGTTGAAGGTTGGCTATGCAGTTGGTCTCTTAATCCACACATACCGAACTATCATCTGATTGTCCTCTCTACAGGCAGAAGAGTTCCTTCGAGCTGCGGCAGCAGGCCATTCGCCGTCTATCACGCAGATCCACTCTATCCTTCACGAATTACACGCCCGTTCTTCCCACTCTCGGGCCATAGCACAACCTATGCCTCCCCGTCCTCCCACACCTGCCCCGTACCCTAATGCACCCAAAGTGCTAGAAATCCGTCCTCTACCCCTCAAGAAACTTAGCAGTGGGGTCCGACACGTTCCATCGCTGAGCTACGCTGACTACCTGCCCTTCCTGCGGTTCAAGAAACCCATGTCGCCGTTCCTCTCACGAGTGCTTCGACAGAAACTGCAGACGAAGCAAAAGCGCCGCGATGACCTGGATCAACTCGAGTATCAGACAACAGAGGGCGAGAATGAGGAGGCGTGGGAGCATAACCTGCGGTTTCCGTTTGGAATGGATGAGGTTCGAGGCCAAGAAGGGGTGGATGGGAAGGCGCTTAGGAGGATGGATGCTCCGAGGGAGAAGTGGGATAGAGAGGGAAAGGAGATCTTGAGGAGTGAGTTTTTTGACGGGGAGACGCCGTGGCATTTGCAGAGTGCTTTGAGGAGGAAGGAATTGAAAAGGTTGATGAGCAGGGATGTTAATAGGGCACAGGAGTTGAGTGTGAAGATGCTGAAGGTTATGGATCAGGAGAAGGAACTTTGGAGTGTGGAGAGAGAGGAGAGGAGGAGAGCAAAGAAGGAAGAGAGGAGAGTGAGAAAGGAGGAGAGGGAAAGGCTTGCTGCTAGGGAAAGGGCATCTGGGAGAGGGGAAAGCACAAACGGAGCCTTGCAGAAGGAAAGCCGTTGAATAGAACTGGTTGACTGATCAAATGAAGCTTGATACTTATTTGTCTCTATAATAGGACTTCCTTGTATGGCCTGCTGAACACACCAATTTGCATTCATGTGTGGAGTTCACATCTACGAATGTTGATCCCAAGCCTCATGTTATTGTGTCAAGTTATAAGGTTGGCTCAAGCACAAATCTTTGATCTAAATATCAGTCTACGTAGCCTTTTTTCATTCGCAATTTTGTATTGTACTCGCTTCTATTCCTTAGATATCACATGGGGCTCACATATAAACGTAACCCGAAACAATATGTATATTCGCTCCAAAAATCGTTCTTGTTCATACGCAACTTCATCGCTCATGTAAAGACATCATATCCGCAGTTCACTAAAAACCTGTTCGCCGCGCTGATGCATCCTAACCCTCAAAAGAAAGAGCCATCCGGCATCTACCATCCATGAACAGATCCTGAAAAATCTCAATCTCTAATGCTACCGCCCCCTATAAGCCTGACAACTCGTGCACCTGTTACCTGCCTACTGAAACACGCTTTATATCTGAGGGTAGGTCTTGCCTTCCTCTGGCTGGGGCAGCTTCTTGTGTGCTGGATGGGCCATGTAGCGTCGTAGCTCGATGAGGACCGTCTCCATGGTCATATCGCGGTTCCAGCTCTGCAGGCAAGGAAGCTTGGATGGGTCTACGAGGCCGTTACGCTGGTTGACGCATGGGAGGTTGACTTCAGAAATAAATTGGATGGTGGGTGGCTTGTCTGGGTACTGGTCGCCGCAGTGCATTTTGAGGGAGTAGATGCGGTTTTCGTGGACAGACTGCAAAGTCCAGGCCTTAGCTTCGATCTCATATATGGCAGAGGGTGTGAATGGGTAAACGAGAGGAGACATACGTGTGGAGGACCTAAGATGGTGCCGTTCCAGTTGGACATAAGGAGATCATCGCCTTCTGCGAGACCATAAGAACATGCTTCTGTATCACAACTTAGTCTGCGCATATATAGGTACGCCATAGATGGTGCTCACCAGCACCGAGACCCTTCTCGCCTTTCTCAAGCTCCTCCAAAAGTCTAAAGTTGCGAGGTACCTTTGCTCCCATCGTGTCGGCTATTGTATAAGGTGTGAAGGTAGGAAGGTTGAGCTTGGTAGAAACAGTGGCAGAGAGCCAAGTCGTTAGTTTTATCTCAAAGAAGGGATCACAAGATCTGGTATTGCGCGCTGTGTGACTTTCGAAGTCGGGCTGTTGTGTCACGAAAGTTAATATGCAGCTGATGGAGGGGTTGTGATTCCCAAGACGGTAAGATCGGCTGAACCTCGGCGAATGTAGCATCGCTTCAAAGGCCACCTCGAGACACCTCTACGCTCACTTGCATTTTACATAGCTAACTCTGTGAAACTCAACTCAAACCTTGAGAAGAGGATGGAAAGAACTCGGTAACATGACTGCTCAGATTTTGGCTTCGGAACTGGGAAATCTGATTCAGGAGAGCAAGCGCAAAAACAGTGAATTGCGAAATGTGAGAATAGCTGACGCAGCCTCCTATAGGAATAACCCTTGCTAACATATTCAAGGCAGCGGAGAAGTCACTGGAGGAGCTCAAATCTCTACGCGTTACTTCTGAGGCTCAGATAGCTGCTGGTATTTGACTCTCATAGTGTCTTAGAGGTCACCGAAGACTAACATGAGTAGATCTTACGCAACGGCCTAATTTTGTCACACCTTTTCTGATAGCCTGTGGCTCGAAGAATGTCAAATTCACCGGCATCGCTATTGTGTGCTTGCAGAGGCTTGTTGTTGCTCGAGCGCTCCCAAGGTCGAGGTTGAGAGAGGTGCTGGAAGCTTTCCGGGAAGCCACTCCTGCTGGACTTGATGTCCAACTGAAGATTTTGCAAGCATTGCCTTCGTTGTTGCAGAATTACGCCGATGATTTGAAGGGGGATTTTTTAGCTGCTGCGTTAAATATTTGCACAATCTTGCAGTCGAGCAAAAATGGCATTGTGAACAATACAGCGGCGGCGACTTTGCAGCAGTTGGTGGTGTCTGTTTTCGACAAAGTAGTGGATGAAGACAGTAAGTTGTTGTGCAAACTTGAAGGAATATTTGTTGAATTTATTGTTAGAAATCGCTCTCCAGGTGCCAACTATTGGGGAGGCACCCATTGAGGATGGAACGATACAGCTCAGAGCAGCTGCTCTAGACGCTTACAAAGTCTTCAATGATCTTTGTCTTTTGACCGAGTCACAAAAGCCGCAATTCCTGAGATCTAGTGGCATTCCGCAAACATTTGGGCTCGAGCTGATCGAGTCTGTACTCACTAACCATGCCCATATATTTTTGACTCATCCTGAGCAAGCAACTATCTTGCGAACTCGGGTCATGCCATTCATTATCAGCGCCCTGTCAGCCAAGCTGAATTTTGCGGTGACAGTGAGAGTCGCTCGTGTTTTATACACATTGCTGAGAAATCATCTGAGTATTCTTGCATCTCAGGGAGAGATGGCTCTTGGTCTCCTAACCCACCTTCTTGATCATGACACAGCACTATGGAAACGATCTCTATGTATGGAGGCACTGAGGGGCATTTTTGCCGATGCTGCACTTATCCGACGCATCTTTGCCATGTATGACGCTCAAGAGGGAAGGAAATCTATTTTGCGAGATTTAGTTGCTGCTTTCGTCAGATTGAGTACCGAGAAACCTACGGTCATCGGTTTAGGGGCTCAGTCTTCGATACCTATTGCTGGCTCCATGGCTGCTGGTACTGATCAAGCCATGCTAGAAGCTAGCGGTGTTGCTGGTATTATCAGCAGCTCAGTTGGATCCAGTGAGCCTGCAGCTGGGGTTAGTACGCAGTGGAGCACAATGCGAGTTCCATGTATCGATCAGCTAGACAAGTCAGAGCCTCCTTCGATTCCGGAGTCCTATATATACGGTCTTGTACTAGCATGTATAAGTGGCTTCTCGGAAGGACTTGCAAAATTCATACTACCACTCACAGTACCTGAAAGATCCCGAAGGAAGATTCGTCAGACTGACTCAGAAACCGCAACATCCGAGACTACGCCTGGCACCCCCAAGCTGGAAAGGCGAAATTCAGTCAAGAAAAATCCTGTCCCTGTGAATCCGCTGTCACTTGAAGATCATCCATTATTCAATGAGGTGAAGATTTGCGCTGGAATTGTTGATGAATGCTGGCCCGCTATACTTGCAACATGTTCAACTTTCCTTTATGCCGCTCTGGACACAGAGTATTATCATGGATTAGTACGGTCGTTCCAAAAATTTACACATGTAGCGGGACTTCTGCGATTGTCCACTCCAAGAAATGCATTTCTAACAACACTTGGCAAGGCAGCTGTGCCTCCTCATATACTGGCTGCAAATGGACCGCAGTCCCCACCGCCGCCTCCAACTCCTACCAAAGAGAAGACCAGTATGTTCATGAACGCCAAAGGACTTCTTAGTGTCGACAGCTTGGTTAGTGGTTCGTCATTATCAGACCGACGAGGATCTGTCGCTGAAACGGTTCTACCATCCCTCAATACTCGTAATCTTTTGTGTCTACGTGCTCTTCTGAACCTAGGCATTGCTCTCGGTCCAACCCTAGACTCGGCATGGACCATAGTTCTTGGAACCCTCCAACAAGCAGACTTAGTGCTTTTCTCAAGCACGAAGTCTGTTCGGCAAGCTTCTTCGAGTCAGAAGCCGGAAAGACAGATGGACAACGATAGCAATACACTTCTTGCTAATTTTGGAACCGAGATCAAGGCTGTGGAGGTCGCAGCTTCAAGACTATTAGAAAGCACGATTGATTTTCCAAATGATTCGTTCGTTGAGGTCATTGCAGCCTTATGCTCCTTGTTCGGCAGAGATGACCCAACAACCATTCCAGAAGAATCTGTATCGTCAATGCCTACAATAATGGAGAAGCGTATTACGTCACAAACCCATCGCCGACCGAATAGTATCAATACTGCATCTGGAACCCAGAACCAAGAGGATCTCTTTGCTTTGGCAAAGCTTGGCGATGTTGCTAGTTTCAATATTGATAGGTTGATGGGCACTGTCGCTGAAATCAGTGGTTGGTCAATTTTGACTTCAGAATTGATCTCCGCGTCTTCATCCACGATCATTCCAGCCACAGTCAGGCTAAGAGCTGCTGAGATATTGGTACGGCTTATACTAGAGGCTGCTTCTTTCTCGCTTACTCTACAAGATGACAGTCGAAGTGAGATTCAGCTCCGATTACTGCAGACATTCAGTCGAGCACTGGAACCATTAGAGTTCGAGGAGCGTGAGACTACAGTTGCTATTCACACTACAGATATCGATGTGCACAAAATAATCTTAGAAGGACTCAAGAGTATCCTAGAGCAATGTGGAGAAACCTTCGTCAGTGGGTGGGATATCGCATTCAGCATCATCGGCAGTGTTTTCATGCACAAACCCTCTCGAGCAGCGGATGGAGCCAAGACCTCGAAGGTTCTGTCCACTCGGTCTCCACGGTTGATTCGATCTTCTTTCAATTCCCTGCAGCTAATATGTTCTGACTTCTTGTCTTCTTTACCAAACTCATGTTTCATAATACTCGTTGATACCCTATATAATTTTTGCTCTCAAGACGATGATCTCAACATCTCGCTTACTGTATGTTGTTCAACCACCTAATCACTTCAAAACGTGCTAACTTGAACCTAGACTGTCACCTTCTTCTGGGTTTTGTCAGATTTCATCTCCTCTAGGACAAGCTCATTCTCTTTGAGCCCTGAACTTATCAAAGGCTCAGATGAGCAGACCCTCCTTAACATGGCTTCAGGCGATAATCTTGCCGTATCCGACGCTGCTTTGTGGATGTTGCTTCTGCTACGTCTTACCGCGGTCACCACCGATGAGCGTCTCGAGCTTAGAAACAGTAGGCCTTGTACCACCCATTTTCCTGAACTAAGTACTGATCGATATTAAGGTGCAATTCAGACCCTGCTCAGAATATTCGATGCGTATGGTGACCAATTGACTCCTGAAGCATGGTCAATGTGCCTTCAGGCAGTAATGTTCAAGCTTTTATCTTCAATTGAAGCACAACTAGAGGCTATTGCGGAGGCTGACTCTGCAATATCAGAGAAAGACAAAATTGGCTGGAATGAAACATCTGTCGTTGTTCTTAGCGGCATCACAAATCTTCTGGCGGATTACCTTGATGTGGTCTCTAGCCACGACACATTCAAGCATTCATGGCAAACTTTGCTAGAACACTTTAAAACATTGTTGGATTTCAAAGTGCTTGAAATCAATACAGCTGTCTTCAAGGCACTTCGTAACATATTGTCGAAAGGAAATCTTGAGGGCTCAAAACCAAACTTTGATACACATGAGCTTAGTCTAGCTTGGAGTCTCTGGTCAGCATCTCTGCCTGTCATTGTTGCAAATCCTTCCGCAAAGAATTTCGACAATCAAAAATACCTAATAGCGTATGTAGCTGCTGTGCAGGAGATCTACAGACTTATCTATGCAGATATTGATGATACGCGAGTAAGAAGAATGCTGACTTTGCTCCGGGAGGCACTGCAACAAGCAAGCGCTGGAACCTACTCTGCTGACATTGAATATCTTACCCCACTACAGACCCAAGTCTTAGACGCCCTCAAGATGATACGAACAGATATAAAGGGAGTACCGGCTGTACTGATCAACCAAGTCGCAGAATTCATTGGCTTATCCTTTGCAACCCAGGACACGAACTCCCAACGACCGACATATGTAGCTTTATCTAAAGCTTCCATGGTTCTTTCAGAGAGTCTCATAATCACACATTTCAACGATCACGATATATACGACAGTGGTGCTGTTTCAGCATGTATCAACGCACTAGCCAAGCCAATTGTGCTAAAATACTCTTTCTCAAAAGTTACCAAAAGCATCCAACCATGGCGCCAGGCCACGAAATCTTCATTAGCAATACTGGAAGCAGTACTACCCATAGTCACCAGTGCCGACTTGACAGAAGATGTCATTCGCTCAATATGGACATCAATAGTGACCATCGCAAATGGTATCACAAAAGCAGAGTGCGCGAATCTTCCCACAATAATCAACATCAAATCCGACGAAGAATTCGATATTGAGTCCTTCCTCATCCTCCGTGAACTCATCACACCTGCTCTCGGGGCATTCACCATCCCCGACAAAACAAGAAGAACATACACCGAGTCCCTCTTCCTCACATCACTCATCCACGCTCCCCTCCACAACGAACTTCCACATCCCAACCAAGAGCTCCTCGCAACGCTTTACAAACCCCGCAAAGGCCGCACCGTCGACTCTCCACCCTCGCCCCGCACAAAAATGTCCTACGTCTGCCTCTCGACACTAATCTCCCTTGTGTCCCTACACAGCAGCACACCCGCTCAAATCAAACTCGCCCAAGCCGCCGCTCCCTACCTCATCTTACGAGCAGGACTGACGCTTCGCGCATACATCGCTGACCAGCCGCTCAGGGGACGCATGCCACAGCCGCTGAGTCAGAGGAGGGAGCTTCTGTTTGTGCTCAGGGAGATGGTGCGGTTGCGGTGCGAGCCGGAGGCGATCCCTGATGCGCCGGGCGTTGAGAGCGAGGGGAAGAAGCACTTGCATAGACTGTATCCGCTCGTTGCAAAGGCAGTGAGGGCGGCGGCCTGGGATCAGGAGGTTTTGGAAGAACTGGGGAGGGCATTGGATGAGGTTGGGGCAGAGTTTGGGGTGTGATTGTCGACATGTGAATGTAGGGTTCATGGGATTGTATCTCAGTACGTACGTAGTTAGCATGCATTGAGCGTCTTCAAAAATTGAACCAGTTGTCCGTAAAAAAGGGATTTGTTAGAAAGAATTTTTCTGTTCCTAGTTGATTTGTGCTGGGTAGAAAGGAATGCAGAAGATGCTAACAGAACTAAATGCTATAGTCACGAAGACTTGTGACGAACTCGTATCAAGTTTTGTTTTCATTCTTGTGTCTGCCAGAACCATCTTTCATATCGATGATAGAAGAGGTAGGTAGGTAATAGTGAGAAGTGATGCCCACCCTCTGCGTCACGCAATTGTACATCTGTTACTAACACATAAACGCCTTTTGCCCGCCATGCCAAACAAAGAATGCTGGTATCGTGCTTATACAGTACAAGTTGTCATGTTTCCTCCTAGTATTCTCGTGCATCCTCCCTCATGCTTCACTTCTTTGCCCTCGTCTTCTCAAAGTCAGCAAGCATAGTGCGCTTCATTTCTTCATTCGGCGATTCGAAGCTCTGTGCTTCCTCCTGAACATTTCGAGCCTCAAGAGCTTTGGCGGCCATGGTCTTGGCCTGTGCGTCTCCCACCTTGCCATACACAGCCATAGCTGATGCGATCATGCTGCCAATATCTCCAACATTTCCTGGCACCACGACTGCAGTGCCTTCCTTAGCGAGCTTAGCGAATGCATCGACATATTTCTCTGCTACACTCAAGCTGACAGCTCCCTGTGCGGACTCCTTGCCACTTGCAATAGCCCCAGCAACAGCGTCAATACCAGCAGCAGTGGCTTTCGCCTTCAGGAGGATGGCTTCAGCCTCTCCGCTTGCGATATTGATCTGTTCGCTTCTCAAAGCCTCGGAAGCCAAAATCACACTTTGTTTGCGTCCTTCGGCGATGTTGATAGCACTCTGACGTTGTCCCTCGGAATCGAGGATCTCGGCACGTTTGCTTCGCTCAGCTGTGACTTGGCGGTGCATAGCTGCCACAACACCCTCCGGGGCATGAATATCTCTGATCTCGTAACGCAGGCATACAACACCCCATGCTTGAGCTGCTTCGTTGATGGCAGCTGTAATGTTGGTATTGAGAGCTGCGCGCTCCTTCAGGACGTGATCTAGGGTCAATTGGCCGATTTCAGAGCGCATAGTCGTCTGTGCAAGTTGAGAGATAGCGTATTCGGCATCTTCCACGCCATAGCTAAGGAAGAGTCAACATTACTGCTATGAAAAAATGAGACATAGTAGAACATACCTTGCCTTGTAGGCATCAGTTACTCTGGTGTACAAAATTCCGTCTAAATCCAATGTGACATTGTCTGCCGTGATGGCGCTCTGGCTTGGAATTTCGAGGGCAGATTCCTTCAAGCTCTTGACATATGCGATCCTATCCAAGAACGGTACTAGAATTGCAAGACCTGGCTCCAAGATCCTATTGAACTTTCCCATCCGTTCCACTACCCATGCTGTTTGTTGTGGTACAAATCGGACTATGGTATTGGCAGGTAGCCTCGGTCGCTGGAAGTACGAAGTAGGCGCATTCGAGTTGAGACTATTGATACCCAGAAGTGCATTATTGGGAGCTCTGGTGCGGGGAGAATTATGTAATTGTCTTTGGTATGCTGGAACAGCTGCTCGAGCCAATGTGCGACTAAGGGCGACGCTCTTGGTCGTGAGAGGACTGCTTAATGCGGTCCGACAGACCAGATCTAAGCCCATGGTGGCCGTTGTGGAGTACTGGGGACTGAGATATGAAGTTGTCGCACGCTGTTCTGCGAAACGCCTTGATGGATCGTTTTCAATATGTTCGCGTCGTCACAGAGACCTCTAGTTATGAACCTGAGATAAAGGCTGCGGGGTGTTTTGGTAAAGACGGGAGTGTCGGATTCGATGTCGTCGACGATGTTGCCTTCCCAGTCGAGGCTAGATTTTTAGACGAGGCGGAAGTGAAGCCTTCTCAATCCAGTTCTGAATCTCCTCGACATCAACTTATCTTTCGAACGTGACTACCAATTTTCCGCTACCTAGATTGTAATAGGCAGAAGATCTAGCCTAGGTTATAATTTCGTTCCATTTCACAAAGCTGGTAACAGAGAGCGAGGTTGTTTATTACTTCAAGCGCAAAATGTCCGAATACTGGAAGTCAACAGTCAGTGCCATCCACCCCTCTCTAATCCTGGATATAACTAATCATATGGTAGCCCAAATATTGGTGCAAGCACTGCAAAACATATATTCGCGATACAAAGCTTGAGAAGGCTAATCATGAAGCTACTCCCAAGCATCAAGGCAATTTGAAGCGCTTCCTGCGAGATCTGCACCGAGGCCATGAGAAAGATGAAAAGGACAAGGAGAGGGCAAAGTCTGAAGTCGCCCGACTGAATGGGCTGGTCACTGGAGGACCATCTGGTTCTGGTGCAACATCCTCAAGTTTGCCATTTGGGCGAGGACCGACCCCATCCATGCCGAGACCACAAGCGACCGCTGCCCAAAGGAAGCAACAGTTGGCACAACTCGCAGAGATGGGTGTAAGTATACCGGATGAGTTCAGACCTGATATGGCAATGGCGGGTGAATGGCAAGTTACCGAGCAGCGAATTATCGAGGAAGATGGGGAGAAGAAGGTCGATGCTATGGCTCTAGGTGTACGAAAAAGAGCTGTAGAGGAGGATGAGGAAGCTGCAGAAGCCAACAAGAGAAGATGGGGCTCGGCGTATAGATCACATCCCATTGAGGAAGATGATGAAGACCTGGAAACCTTGCTAGTCAATGTTACTCGAAAGGACAAGCCAGCAAAATTGGAGGTTAAGGATGAGGTCAAAGTCGAAGTGAAAGAAGATCCGGGTGTGAGCAGGATACCTGTTCAGGTATCACCACAAATACCCCACGAAATAGAACCGACAAAGACAAGTGAGATCAAGAGAGAAAGCTTGGATGGAGAACATGTAGATTTCAATGTTCCATCACTGGAAATGGGTGTTAAGGAGGAGATTGAGCAGAAAGAACCAGGAGTAGTTTTCAAGAAGCGAAAAGCTAAGAACATCCGCCAGAAATGATACACATAGGAATCTTCCTCCTCAACGAGCACCGAGTGCTTAGCAATCTGCATGTAGGGCTACCCTGTTGACTTTGCTAGTGCTTGGTAATAATTCTTCAAGATCGGAGAAGCTAACGTTTGCTTTTATAGATCATCGTCTAATTGGCTACCCCGCATGAATACAAATGGCATCACCATTGTCACCTACAGAAACAAAAGCAAGGATTTGACGGTATAATAAGTCCACTGTGCCATGCAATCTTTGCTCTTCTTAAACACCATTCGTGATTCTCGACACATTGTCCAATCCGCCAAAACAACTTGCCCATCGATTTCGAACTGCCTCGGCACAAGACTTAGATATTTTCAACCAAACCGACGAAGGTTCTATCAGTCTTGCAACTTCAATATGAAGGAAGCCATTGTTGCCAAGGGCCCCAAAGTTACAATCCATGAGGTTGATATTCCAAAGCCTAATGCCGATCAAGTTTTAATCAAGGTCATTTGTTCGGGATCGAATCCCAAGGACTGGAAACGTCCTAGCTACGTAGAACCTCACAACTCTGGAGATGATATTGCCGGAATTGTGGAGTCTGTGGGAGAGAATGTTGTGGAGTTCAAGAAAGGCGACAGAGTGGCCGCCTTTCATGAGATGATGTCGTGAGTAATTTCTTCGTTCGATTTGAGGCAACCTTTTTGAAACA
Organism: Margaritispora aquatica; assembly: GCA_007644065.1. Taxonomy (NCBI): domain Eukaryota; kingdom Fungi; phylum Ascomycota; class Leotiomycetes; order Helotiales; family Discinellaceae; genus Margaritispora; species Margaritispora aquatica. Next base: position 2,934,525 of record VJWN01000007.1, on the reverse strand, counting down.
ACCTCTTGAGTAATGAAAGCCAATTCATCCTTATTTTCAAGGATATTTGCTAGTATTATTGCTAACTGGTAACCAAGGCCGTCAGGCAGTTTTGCCGAATATGCTCTCGCATGGGCTGCTACAACTTTTCACCTGCCAAAGAAGACATCTTTCGAAGAGGTTTGTTTGTTCATTTTTCCGAGCTGAGGAGACAATACTGACGAAGACTCAGGGGGCGTCGATTCCTTTAGCAGCGATGACTGCAGCCGTTGGAATGTACTTGCGCTTGAAATTACCTGAACCATGGCATGCGACTACGGAAAAGCTCCCGTTGATTGTTTATGGCGCTTCAGGAGCGGTTGTGGGTTTGAACTCTTGCTATGCTTTGAATCATTCTAATTTTGGTAGGGCGCATACGCAATCAAGCTAGCTCAAGCATCAAACATCCACCCCATTATCGCGATTGCGGGCAGAGGACAGGAGTTTGTCGAAAGTATTATCAGCAAAGAGAAGGGCGACGCATTCATCGACTACCGAAATGGTGATGATGCAGTGGTATCTGGTATCAAAGATGCGTTGAAAAAGGCTGGTGTGAGCGAAGTGAAGTATGCATTTGACAGTGTAAGCGAACACAACAGTTACCAAAACATTAGCAAGGTTCTTGCGCCAGAGGGAAGTAAGATCACATTGGTTCTTCCCGGCAAGGACTATAGCGATATTCCGGCCAATATCAAACACAGTACGACCTTAGTTTCTGCTGTTCATAATGACAACTCACTTGATTCACCTAAGGGCAAGGCTGGAATCAAGCTTGGCAGCAAAGAATTTGGATATGTCTATTTCAGGCTGTTCTCCAAGGGACTTCAGGAAGGATGGTTTACAGCTCATCCGCATGAGGTTGTTCCTGGTGGATTGAATGGTGTTGAACAGGGATTGTTGAATTTGAAGAATGGTGTCAATTCTGCTACCAAGTATGTCTTTAGGATCGAAGACACCAAATAGATGAACATTCAAATACAAAATTGATAAAGATAAACTTCATACCTCACCCAGGTGTCAGTTGGTACCTTTGCAATTCTCAATTTGAATTTGACTTGACTTCTGTTGGTGATGATGTCCAGGAATCCAGAACAGACCCCCAACTTCCCCACACTTCCAATCGCTGCTTCTTCGGAACAAGCGCGCAAGCGAAGCTCCTCGCATCTTCAATTTTAGTCGCGAATCTCCGTCGCGTTGTCACAAGTGACACCCAGCGACCCTACCTTGTACATCAGCCCAACCATGCGAATAGCTCAATCTTCTGGTGACAAACATGAGGTTTATCAAGCCAGCTTTCCTTAGTCATTCTGGTAAGCTATTCTGCGCCTTCAAATAATGACATTTAAGCCTTGCCCGGCCTGAAACGTTTACTGTGCTAATGCGCCTCAACATATAGGAGAGCAGAAGGATTTCGAGGTTTACAGTTGCCATGTATCGCCAGACGGAACCCGGCTGGCTACAGCTGCTGGAGGTAAGCTTATATGCCAGCACATAATTGAAGATTCGAAACTGAGTTGTGGTTGAATAGATGGACATGTACGGATTTGGTCAACAGAAGCTATCCTCCAAGCAGGAGATCCGAATTACAGCAAACCCAAACAGTTATGTCATATGAGTTACCATTCTGGGACAATACACACCGTTAGATTCTCTCCAAATGGACGGTGGCTGGCATCGGGCGCGGATGACAAGATTATCTGCATATACCATCTCGATCCGAATCCTCCTTCACATTCAACTACCTTCGGTACGCAAAATTTTCAGGACAACAGCATATATATTGCTGACCATATTCTAGGAACGAACGAACCACCGCCAGCAGAGAATTGGAAGATTTTAAAACGATTGATCGGACATGACAATGATGTGCAAGATCTTGGCTGGTCCTACGATTCCTCGATTCTTGTATCTGTGGGCTTGGACTCAAAAATAGTGGTCTGGTCGGGGCATACATTTGACAAACTCAAGACACTATCAGTACATCAAAGTCATGTCAAAGGTATCACTTTTGATCCTGCGAACAAGTACTTTGCAACTGCAAGTGACGATCGCACCATCAAGCTATTCAGATTCACTTCACCAACTGTAAATACTACAATTCACGATTGTCTCAACAATTTCACCCTCGAGCACACCATAGTTGCGCCATTTCACTTGTCTCCATTGACTACATACTTTCGACGATGTTCCTGGTCCCCTGATGGAGCTCATATCGCCGCTGCTAACGCTGTTAATGGGCCGGTTAGCTCAGTTGCCATCATTAATCGAGGAGTTTGGGATAGTGATATCAATCTTATTGGCCATGAAGGACCAACTGAAGTCTGTACCTTTTCTCCACGCCTATTCAGTACAACTGAGATCACCCCAGAGAACACTGACAATAGTGGCTACACCACCCAAACACTTGTTACCGTTATTGCATGTGCTGGCCAAGACAAGACGCTGAGCATATGGAATACCAGTTCTTCTCGACCTCTGGTCGTTTGCCAAGAACTGGCTTCAAAGTCGATTTCCGATCTTGCCTGGACTCCGGATGGATTGACCATATTTGCAACAAGCTTGGACGGTAGCATTATTGCATTGGAATTTGAAAAAGGCGAATTGGGTTTTATTGCTCCTTGGTCAGAAAACGACAAGACTCTTCAGAAATTCGGAGCTGGTCGTCGAGGTGTTGGTGTTGTGGAAGATGTGGCTGGACTTCGATTAGAGGAGAAGAGCAAGGCCGGGGAATTGCGTGGAGCGGAAGGCAGAATGGGAGCCTTGATGGGCGATGCGGGCTCCGTGGCACCGCCTCTGTTAAATGGCAACGGCGCAGTTACACTAGTAAATGGAGCTCCTCCAGTGGTGTCATCATCATCAGGTCCTCTGGTCATCGTCAATGGGCGTCCCCCCGTGGAGCCTCCTGTTCCAGCAGTCGACCCAAATGCCGCCAAACTGGAGGCAATGAAACAGAGGGTAACAATCACCAAGGAAGGGAAAAAGAGGGTTGCTCCTCTGCTCGTCTCTTCATCCGGGACAGGTCTCTCCTCACTACCACAGTCTCAGCTCATGGCTGCGAATAGAAGCAATGCTCAAAACGACGCACCACATTCGATTCTAGACTTATCTAAACCTTATGATGGCTTACCAAGGGGTGGTCTTGCGGCTATGTTACTTGGCAATAAGCGGAAAGCTGTCGTCTTTGAAGGTGAAGAAGAAGATGAGCCTGTTAGCAAGCGCCCAGCTTTGTCATCTGGACCAATTCCAATTATGATAAATGGGATAAATGGAGTAGAACCAGCTATGCCCGTTGCTCCTGTGACCGGTCTGTTACCCACTCCGGACTTCATTCGACCAGCTGTCATAAGTCCGGCAATTTCAGTCAGTCAAGTCCGTCTAGCTGTGCCAAAAATCAGAAATTTCGTTCTCAGATCCTTGGAACGCGGAACTCTTCCCCCATCGAAAATTTCGCCGAACGGGACTGCTACCAACGGGGTGGACGAGTCGGTGAAAGTTCCTGAGGATGTAGTTTTTGAAGCAAAAAACCCAACGAGTATCCAAGGAGTCATTCGCGATCCAACCAAGATTAGTGTTACTAAAAGAGGGGCCTCACTTTGGGTTGACTATCTACCAAGAGCCGTCATTCTAGTAACGGGCAATAAAAATTTCTGGTGTGCAGCTTGTGAAGACGGTAGTATTTACACGTGGACTCCAGCTGGCAGGCGGATTCTCAATACCATGGTTTTAGAAGCCCAACCGGTATTGATCGAGTGTAGAGAGTGGTATCTGCTTTGCATTACAGCTGTTGGCTTGTGCTACGTATGGAACCTCAAAAGCCTTTCGGCACCTCACCCCCCTGTGTCAATTGCGCCAATCCTTGATATCGCAACACATACATTGGGTACGCACACATCAAGTGCACCAGGGCTGACTTCTGCGCATCTCAATTCATCTGGAAACATTATTGTTACTCTCAGCAATGGCGATGGATATATGTACGCACCGAACATGTTCGTATGGCAAAGACTCTCTGAAGCTTGGTGGGCAGTAGGCAGTCAGTACTGGAATACAAATGACTCTTCGATCAGCAGTTTGCAAACTACAGCTGTGGGGCCTGACTCTCGGAAAGAAGGATTTGTTGCCGCCTCAAACTTATCATCTGGAATTATACCACACCTTGAACGGCACACGACGAGTGAAGTGCTTCTTAAAGGAAGGGCGTATTCTCTGCAACGCTTGGTCAAGACTCTGCTTGCAAGGGAAGACTTTGAGGGTTTTGAGCCGAGTGTCAGTATCGCTCATCTAGAAAACCGAGTTGCAGCTACTCTGCAGCTGGGTGCTAGAGAGGATTTCAAGATATATTTGTTGATGTATGCAAAGCGACTCGGTGCCGAGGGCCTCAAGAGCAAGGTCGAGGAATTGCTCCGCAGTATTATGGGTGGCATCCTTTCCAGTAAAGATGAACAATCTAAAGACAGGGGCGCCGGCTTCATGAGCGACGATGAAGAACTTTGCGGTTGGAACAGGAAAAGCCTCTTGAGAGAGGTTGTATTGATATTGGGTATGTTGATCTCGCTGAGTTTTTTTTAAAAAAAAAATATACTAACTATATCTAGGAAAATTCCGGGATCTGCAAAGGTTAACAGTCCAATATGCTAGGGTTTTAGGCATGGATACGGACGATGAGATACATGGGATGTGAACATCATGGGTGACGGCGTTCAGGTAAAGCATTTGAGCATTCGATAGCATCAATGACTAGGGGCGTTGTGATAGGGAGACATGAAAGTGTAAAATCTTGTAATAACGAACCAACCTCAAATTGGACTTGCGGTGCAAATTGCAATATCATGTTTGAACGTTTTTTCCTTTAAGAAAACAATTACTCTTTTCCCTCTTCGGGTCATTCCTTTCCTCTGTACACTACACAACCTGACTTCGTTGCAATTAGTGTATTGCAATGGTTAGTGTAACAACACCGAAAATGTTAGATCGAAAGGTATGCTCATCCAGCAATCGAGCATCATCTAGCGGTACCTGGTCATTTCGTTCAATACCATCAACACCAAGCACCGACTCCACTTCTTTCTGGAGAACTCCTCCAAAACGAGAGAAAGCTTATCTTTGGGGACGGATACCACGACCAAAGTCATGGTCTCATCGCCAAGGGTATAGACATCCACCTTTCATGCCTTCCTACTAATTTATTTCTAGGCTTACCAAGCGCAGGATCGTTGGCTTGCTGGCTTGCATGATACTCACAGTCCTTTATTTTGACCCTCTTCCGCGGAACAAGAATGCGCAGTTCACAGAGGTGGATACACCGGGCGGCTATCAGCACGCCATTCGCCCTCTGATACTCTTCCCAGAGGAGGGAGATCCTAATCCCATAAGATGGTTGACCGACAACTCGACTGACAGACATGCGATATCTAATTCGTACATGCACTTTTTGCCAAGAATTGGTCGTTATGGTAGACCTCGGGCTGCTCTGATTAGCTTGGTGAGGAATTCTGAGCTGGAAGGTATGATGCAGAGCATACGTCATTTAGAATATCAATGGAACAGGAAATATCAAGTAGAGCTACCGAGCTGATATTGGAGAGCATACTAACATTCTGATAGTATCCATGGATCTTCTTTAACGATGAGCCATTTACTGAGGGGCTCAAAGCTAGAACCACGAATTCAACATCAGCAAAGTGCTATTATCAAGTTATCCGAAGGAGCATTGGACAATTCCTGATTGGATTGACCAAGATAGGTTTAACAACGGTCTCGAGTACTTAGGGACCATTGGGGTTGGCAAAGGCTGGATGGTATCCTACCACCACATGTGTCGATGGAATTCTGGTTTCTTTTACAAACACCCTTTCCTGGAAGACTATGATTGGTATTGGAGAGTTGAGCCAGACGTCCATTACTACTGTGATATCGACTACGATGTATTTCGCTTTATGCGCGACAATAATATGAAGTACGGATTCAATATGAAAATACTGGATGTTGCCCGATCGTTCCCATCTCTATGGAGCAGGACCAAAGACTTCGTCGGGACGCACCCAGAGCTCATTCATCCAGAAGCAGACATGGATTGGCTACTCGATCTCAAAGCCGAGCGCGAGTACAACAACTACCAATTCTTCTCCAACTTCGAGGTCGGCTCTCTCGCTTTCTGGCGTGGTGAGGCGCACCACGCATATTTCGACTGGCTCGATCGAGCTGGCGGATTTTACTACGAGCGATTCGGTGATGCTCCTGTACATACACTTTCCATGTCCATGTTTGTTCCGAAGAAAGAGATTTGGTATTTTGGTGATGTGGGCTATCAGCATGATATCAATCATCATTGTCCACCCCAGAGGGAGAATGTGTGTGATTGTGAGCCATCGGGGTTAGACGCCAACTTCTATAAATTGGTTCCGGAGCTGAGTCCACAGAGAAAGCCGGAGGATACTTGTTTGAGGCTTTGGTAAGTCTTTCGATTCTTAATGCATGTCTTTTGTGTATGTATTGACTGTTCTCAGGCTTGGAGATGACTGGTTGGGGAAGAGGGAGGGCTGGCCTAGAGAGGGAGAGAAAGCTTTTGGTGGGGATGGGTATCATGGATATAAGGTTGATGAATAAGTGAAAAGTGTTTTATATGAGCTCTACGAAGCTAATCTTGTAGATGTCAATTCGCTTGTGATGAACGGCCATCATACCTTAGGTATGCTAAACACTGGCACAGTAGAAGCAGAAAATGCTATTTTGATATAGCTTCCTGATTTCTTAAACCTACCTAGCTAGCATTTGGGTTCTTTAATAATCAAAGACAGTTGCTTTGCTTCACCTGCGTTGCTTTAGACTACTGTTCATCTATGGTCGTCTGAGTTATGGTTATTGATAGGAGAGGTATTATACATGAAGTAGTTTTGAAAGAATTCAGCCCAGCTCGGCTAGATTGCTCTGGATTTGTTAGAACAATTTGATATCAGACATCGATGCTATTTTGGATCTCAGTTAGTTGCGTTGATTCCTAACGCATTATCCAATCAAGCTTCAATAATAAATGTCTGATTCATCATGGACTCCGACGTACGTCCTCTCCAACCACGGACACGCTTTGATCCACACTACAGCAAGTACGGATCCGAAACATAGCTACTCGGACATCGGACTTCTTCTTGTGCTGCCAGTTCAATTCCCTTCGCTTCGGACTCGAATGGCGAATACCCACGAATGCAGGCACGGGGTTCATTTCCTCCACTCCACTGTCAGATCATGTTCGCGGTGTTCGGAAATGTTCGTTAGTCCGCCCCTCAATTTAACCTTTATTCGGGCTGGAGCTACCCCTGTAAGTGTTACAGCCCCGCATAAGCTTTTTGGCCTAGGCACTAGACGATCCACACGCTGTACGTACGACTTTAATCCCGATGTCGAGCTATTAGTTGCGAGGAAGTTAAAGGAGGAGAGGAATATATAAACACTACTCTTGGCCGCTGTGGACATTAATCTCACCTTGACAATAGGTCAATTGACTCAACAGCAAACAAACAAGCCAATCCAATTGCCAATAGAACAGGACATCAATCCAACCAGACACACAAGACATAGCTTTGACATATTAGAAGACAGTCGAGCAAGATGGCAGCAGAAACAACACCCATCCGCATTGCCCAGACGCTGGGCATCACCATGGCTCTGTGGGCTTCAGGTGCGAACTTTGCGTTCTCTGGGTTCGTGGTCCCGCGCATGCTGGAGAGTCCAGCGCCGTTGCTACTGAAGCAGTGGACGAGGATGATGGATGCTGGTATCAAGGTGCGTTATCATCTCTTCTCTCTGCCCCAATACTACTACTGGAGCAAAAGCTGACAGCAAGTGAATAGACCGTCCCTCCAATGGCAGTAGCAAGTGGTGCCCTTTGGTTTTGGCTTGCTTGGAACGCCAGGCAGGCTTCCAAGGGATTAGGGGAGAAGAGTTTAGAGCTCGCGAGTAGTGGGGGGAAGATGGGCCGGTATATCGTTGCTGGTGTGTTGTGTGCGGGCATCGTGCCGTATACTGTTGCGTTCTTGGTGAGTCTCCTCTTACTACGTACGCCTCAAAGTTTACAGTAGCTAATGATGAAATCGAATAGGGTCCCACAAACAGCCAACTCTACAAAATGGCAGCAGAGCAAGCAAAAGCCGCCGGTGACTTCGTGGCCAAGGGTCTGCAGGGCCAGACGGCACACCAGCTTGTGGATTCTTGGGGGATGAGGAATTTGCCTAGATCGGTCATGTTGCTTACAGGTGGTGTTTTGGGATTGATGACTGTGATGGAGTAAATGCATATTGGGAAGGATTATAAAGGATTAAGTCATGGGCAACATCTGTGTGAACAGGACGGAAAAGGGGTGTATGGGAATATGGGGTGGGAAAAGGTTGGTTTCGGGGGGATATATTGCGTTGTTCTGCGAGTATACTTATGCTTTTCTGCTGTGTGATTTATGTGCCCTTTTCGTACAGCTATGGGAGTTGTTTGTTACGATAAGCTTCAAGGCTGCTGTACTAGTAATTCCTCGATATCTTTGGTTACCTCTCTTCATATTATCATGTCATTTTGCTCGTGTCAATTTCCAATTAGTTTTATGCCAAGCAAGAAGTAGTTCTTCAACATGATTTCCTCCACACATTATGCTTATGTACCTCTCAAAAGGCACGAAGTGTTATCACAGCACATAGCTATACTTATAACAGTAGCAGGGTGGCGTCTCCATAAATGCTTAACCTAGTGGTAATGTACTTCACGACAGAATTGTTTTTTTAGCCATCGGGCTAGTGTTCTACCACATCATCCATCGAATGTGCCTTCCACGCTTCCACTATTTCCCCCAAGTCAAGCACGTAGATCACATCCCGTATCCTCCCTCCACCATACTACATCACACTGTCACTCGAATGCCCATCAGTCATTCCTTCTTATTGAAAAAGAAATTCATCAGACATTCTCAATTCCTGCCATATCCAATACAGATTAGCCCTTATGTTTCACAAAGAAAAAAAATCAAGTCGGCAATTCGAAAGTTCAAGATCATGAGATATTGCACTGACCTCAGGAGAAAAGGCTCGGAAATCTTTATGAAAGCAGATGTGGGTGAAAATCTGTTCGACTGAGGTGTCAAGCTCTCCTTCTACAAAGGGCTTGAATTTGGATGGCGTGGGAGGTGGGTGTGGCATGGGCGTCGTCGCAACGGATTCACTTGTGGTGAATAGTCTTGCTAGGTCGGTAACTTGTTAGTAAAGTACAAACCAAGATGTAGGATCTCAAAACGATATGTTGTTCTTCAGGTTTCACTTACGCACAAGACATAATGGACAAGTGAAAGAGTGATGAACAACTTACTTAGGATCGACGGAGTCTTGCAATGTGCTTGACGTGCTAGGACTCCCAAACTTTGTGGCAGTGCTAGAAGAATTCGGGAATAGCGATACTGGTTTCACGGTGCTAAAAACAATAGGAGAAGGATTCGGCGTAAATTGTGCGTTTGGGTCGCTCTTGGGGATGCCGAAAATACCTAGTGCCGGACTGGGCTTATTGAAGTCAATAAAGGGGGTAGGTGCAACTTTATCTTGTGATCCGACAGCCGATATTCTGGAAGTGGAAGAGGAAGAGATACGTCCAAAGAGCGTCGTCGACGAAGGCGTTGCATCTGAGGGTGCGGAGGTTTTGGCTTTCTCGATGGACATCTGATAATTTGAGCTTGGACTCTTTGATCGTGATGTGCTTGTTTGAGACGGGCTTGATCGATGAGTAGAGATACTTACTGGAGCTTTAGATGGCGTGGATGGTGGCTCGATGATACTCGGTTGGCTCAATGTAGGCTTGTTGACTGCTTCGACCATTAGCCATAACGTCTCATACTCTGCAGGAGGTTCATAAATAGATTCTTACATTGTTGAGGTCGCTTTGCGTATAACTTGCAAATTCGAGCACCCTTTTCCAAAGCCTGCAATCGGTGTAAGACTTCATCCCGCTCTTGAACTTTCTCGGCTGTCTCCCCTGCTATGCGGTTGATGATGTCTGTTCCCATGGAATCTACAGCCGTTGGACAGAATATCTGGGGGACTGCTCGGATTATTGGTCCTTGAATGGCAAGTGTTGGTACATTATCTGTGAAGAGGTTCATAGCGACCTAGAACATCTTAGTAAGACCCAGTGAAACATGACTTGAGGGGCCTTTGTTGATCTCACCTCGTAGTAAGCGTTCATATTGTCAAAGGCTTCCTCCGCAGCTGCCAGGTCCAAATCTAGTGTAGGCGTGAGATCTCGAGATGATAACACACGCTGCACTTCACTTATGCTGATGCTCTGTCCATGGTTCAACAACAATTTTAATAACGGCTCTACAGGTATCTCATCACCAATTTTTGCACTCGGTGTCTGCTTGCGGTTCATGAAGTGGATGTTAGTGGTCATTGGATAGTCCTTGTGCACGTCTAGAAGTTCGTCAAGCTTGCTGTAAGCAAGGGCCAATTTCTCTTCCATAGCGGGATAGAGCCAAAACCGCAGGATCTTCTCTGATGCTTCATCATCGGTTAATTCTCGTAGGAGGAGCTCTAGAAATCCCATGGTGGTCTCCCATATCCTTTTGATGTGGCTGCGAGCCATCTCTCCCCAAGGGCGGCTATACTCTCGGAATAGCTCGCCGACGAGGAGAGGATTTGGTATACCAGGCAACTTCCTAAGTCAGTTTGTGTTTGTCATAAATCGAAAAACACACGACATACCTCTCTTCCTCGACTTCGCTTCAAGAGAATACATGCCTCCTCGATGGCAGCTTTTCGTGTTTTATACTTCACACTCTTGGAGTCCTTGACGTCAATCAGCCAAGTTGCGCCATCAAGTCTGATGTCCTGAGCAAACTCAGAATGCATGTTCATCACGTTAGCGCAAAGTCTCCTCTCGGCACCATCGTCAACGTGGAAGAATTCATTCTCATAATCACCCCTCACAGCGTCTCGACAAATCGTCTGGAACTTCTGGCTCAGCGAAATGAGGAACGAAAGCTGCTCGCTGTACTCCTTTCGACTCGGTCCAAGTTTTTCGCGAGCACTCTTCGCTACCAAGATCTGTTCCGCGATGTCGTCAACAAGTTTTGGCAACTCGGTCTGGATTTGCTTGAAGAGCACCTTGCTAAGACGCTCACGCAAGAAAGATATTCCCGTTGTGTGAGTAGGGAGACGATTGAAGCTACTTGTCTGGAAAAACAAGAGTTCTTGCTCATCTCTGACGCTTGCTGAGCTCTCATCTGCCGACGTCACGTCCATATTCCTCACAACATGCCATCCCAATGAAAACTTAACCTCCTCATTCCTCGCCAATGCAATAAAAGAATCTTCACTCTTCGAGCCTCTAGTCAACAGATCAGGCTTTGTGATGATTCCCAAAGTGCGCAAGCCCTTTGGATCAAACTCTCGAGCTTTATGCAGAATAATCTGATTCCCAATATCGTTTTTAGCCGACACCACGGCGAGGATAATGCTCCGCGGATTCTTGAGATACTCAACCACGAGATCATGCACCAGCTCTACATCGCTCGCTTTCTGCATCTTGGTTGCAGTGTGAATCAAACCGGGCAAATCCACGAGCGTAAGCTGCGGCTGACTCGGTCCACAGAACTCCACCCTCAAAACGTCCCTCGAGAACGAGTTCCCCTCCTTTGAGAGGCCCATGGCCTCCGCCGCCAAGGCGAATAGATCCTTGAAATCCCCACGACTTTTTAAGTCATGTCTGAAGCTCTCGAGTTTCTCCTTCTCAGTCGGGGTGCGCTTAGTGTTGGAGGGAGAGGGCACGATGGACACGGAGATGGTGTCTCGTGAGGCGCGACGGAGGATAACTTCGGTAGCGAACCGAGTGCAAAGCCCATCTTGTCGCGGGAAGGGAATGCCTGAAATAGCGGAGAGGACGGAAGACTTGCCGCTCGATTGGTCGCCGCAGACGATGAGTTGAGGGAGGGCGATTAAGTTACTCAGTGCGCTGGCGCGGAGTGAGTCGATGATATTAAGGAGCTCCATCTGCTCAGCTGATTGGAGCCCCTGTAGGGAGGGTAACCTCAGTTCCTCTGCTTCCGCCATTTTAGTTGTGATGCTAGGAATTTCTAAGTGAAGATCAAAGGTAGGAAGAGAATGTAGTTTTGCTGAGTATTGGGCCTAATGTTCTAAAGACGGAGATGTGCCGGAATATTAAAGAAGATCAAAACATCTCAATAGCTAAGCGCCAGCCTGAAGCTCATAGAGATTGTTGGTACCGACCAGTTGGGTCGCCCGTGTAGTTTCAACCCACCCCCCTGCATATCCTCACGCAGGGGCGACCAGCGAAAACCGAAGCAAAGATACCAATCTCCAAGTATGCAGGTCTGCGGGAGTTCGTCCTATCTCCTCAATCGACCCGTGCTTGTCAAACGACTAATTTCCACACCCAAAAGAGAGCGAGTTCGACCTGTTCTCGTGAAGTTATGAAATGGGAAGATATGCAAATTAAGCGAGATGCTCTGGGTATGTTAATTATGTAACGTCCCACATACGGTAAATGAAATACATCTATACAGTGGCCCCCACCCCCGAATCAATACAAAAGTGGATCTTAGAGTTTAGAATGCTGCTTTCGTTAGGATTAAGAACATTAACAATTCTCTCGTCTCTCGTTTCTCTCTTTTACTCTTCTAATCAATTAAAAATCTGAAAAAGACGAGGGTAACCCCTTAACGGCTTCATGAAAGTAAATAGCTTGTACATTTACCTATGTATAATTTGTATTTGTTAGTTGATAAGTAGGGTTTATGGACGTATAACAAGCGTAGCATTAGAACAGCACTAGAACTGACTACTACTCTTAGCTAGCGAAGTAGCTACAGACGTCCCACTTTTGCCCCGTTACAGGGGGATTAATCGTACCATATACCTCCCTAATATGGCTAGCTAAACAATAAAGTGTGGGTCACTGACCTAAGTAGCCCCTGTGGTAGACAGAGTGTATCTCTCATAAATTCCATAAAACTTGGTGTTTGGAACAGGGGGAATGTAGTTACTGTCTGTATTGCAATCACAAACATGACATCCTATTAGCGAGACATATGATATTTATACTAAACCACACCTGCGGCTTATTCTCCTCATCCTCCTGCTCCTCCATTTGTACTCACTCCTCCATCTTAGTTCAAAATCCCACGCACGATGCGTTCTAAAGCAGGAGGCGTGGCTTGTATTCTCAAAGCGACCGGGGGAACAAACTAGTGTAAGCCACTATCGATTTATACACGTTGAGAAATCTATGAACAGAACACCCACCCACCTTCTAGGTTGACCTAAGTTCTCCTTAGGAAATTCCATATTCCAACTATCTAGTAATCGTTTTCAAAAATCTATAGCCAATTAACTTGTATACGAATCAACATCATCTCCCATCTCCCATCCCCATTTCCATCCCAATCCCAACACCTTCCCACTTTCCACCTCCACACCTCTAATTTTCGAAGATTCCGAAGATCTACTCCCCCCCCTTCTCTCCCACCTCCCTAGACTCAACCCCGCCCCGGCCCCCTCCCCCCCCCACAAACCCAATTCAACAGCAAAGATGCACTAAGCCCACCGAACCCACCTAATACAAAAGTCCTGCTTCGTAGATATTCAAATCACACTTTTCTTCTCTAAAGTAGCCACACAAGGCAAACAGGTAAGTCTTACTTCACCAAACCTAGTAAACGTCAAGAATACCTCGACCCTTATAAGGTAGGTGGTGAACGAACTAACAATAAACGCCCTCACCTCATAAGTTACCTTCCGCACTTCCACACACCCACACACCTACACACCTACACACCTAACTACCTAACTACCTACCTATTCATTGATCAATCGATCGACCGATCTAGCACAACACCATGAAGGGGGAAAGTCCATCGGCACTTAGTGAATAGATGAATGGAGAAATGGATAAAATATCAAGTCCGTCGTTTACTGATTTCACTTTTCACTTCTCACGAAGTGATATCAGGTCTTTGGTTCCACTTACCATTTTCTGTCCAGCTGCAATGAATCAAATCAAATCAAATCAAATCAAATCACATCCTCCCTCCAAACACCAAATACCAAATACACCAGGCAAAAGGCACAATATGAATGAACAGCTAAGCTATAAGGGTCGGGAATGCTGGGATTTGAATAAAAGTACAACGCTTGTCTACTAATACACCCACCCTCCTCCTCCTCCTCGCCCGCCTCCCTACAAAGAAACACCACTATCCCCCCTCCGATGACTCCTCTCCCACTGCTCGACCAACGCCTTCTTCTTACTCTTCGGAACGCCCAATTTCGACTTCTTCGGCTTCTTCCTCGCAAACACCCCTCCGGCCGCAATCCACTCCCACCACTCCCAAAACCAACACACGGAGCGCATCCACGCTGTGGACAGAACTGGTAGCAGATCCAAGGCATTCAACGGCTTGAGTGGCGTCCCTGCAGATGAGTGCGTGATGCTTAACAGATGGGCGAAGAGGAGCTCGTAGCACAGGCGAGGGAGGAACTTGAATGGTAGGCGGTAGTGTGCTCGGTTACGCCAGAGGAAGCGGATGTTTCGAGGGGCAGAGAAGACAAAGAAGCAGAGCACGTTTGCAGGAAGCGCGAGGTAGACGAGGAAGACTAGTACGACGAGGTTGAGGAGTTCTAAAATTTCATTCTTCACGCGGACCATGAAGGTCGTATTGCGCTGCGCCCAGCGGTTCGATGCCCGACAACTCGCGAGGATAGGCCTGAGTGCTAGAAGGAATGCAAGGACGCTCATGATGCAATGCCGCGTGAGGTCTGGGAGATCCCTGACGTCCGCTCCGAACACCATGAGGAAGCCGTCGACGACACATAAGATGCATTTGTATCCGATTGAGAATAACGCCCCCAGAATGACCACAGAGATGCGCCAGTGCGCCAGTGCCAGAACCCAAAGTATCTGTGAAACGCCCCATATTAACCCCCCGATGTCTGCTTCGCCCATCCTCCGATCATGAAAGTATTACAAGTTTTGTGCGATGGACGGTAGAATTTATGCCTTGGTGGTGAAGTCGGTCTCGAGCTCTGAGGGAACGATTCCACCGTCAGCGGCCTTCTCGCAGGTGCATGCATCTGCAGATGATTGTCAGTCCCAAGTTCCTCGTAGCATAGTACAACAAAAAGAAAACATACCAGCAGGTCTAGCACCACACGAGCAGAGAGATCCGGATGGGGTCGAGTTCTCGGCAGAAGCGCGATCGCAAGTACAAGCGCCAGCAGGACGAGCACCTTTGGGATAGTTAGTCAATGTGTATGTGAATGATATTGAGTTTGGCATAAAGACGTACGGCATGAGCAACGAGGTCCAGAAACGGAGTTCTCAGTCTCGGACTTGCCGCAGCTGCAAGCAAGAGCAGACTTCTCGCCGCAGGAGCACTTGGCTTGAGTTGCGCTGTGGAAATAGTTAGATCGTATGACTAGAGGAGGAGCGATGGGAAACGTACCAGACGCAGCTCTCGCCGTTCTTCTTGCAGCAGGTTGATGCAGGCATTTTGATGTGTTTGCGGATTGACTGATTGGATTGGGAGATTGTGAGTTTGATTGAGAGTTTTGATTGAAGACGATTGAGTGGAAGACGGTGGAGTGATTGTATGATTGATGATCGATATTGCTGGTGGCCTTGGAGGGGTCTTTATGCGATGAATCTATCAGCCTCGTCAAAAAGTGATTGGAATTGGACGAGGTGTGATTGGCTGGTCGCTAGCCGTCTTTGTCTCGTCTCAGGCAGTTTTTGCCTCTAGATTCAGTGGATGACATGCATCCAAGATCAGACAGCCACTCACCAGCTTTGGATTACCCTCTTGTTCCAAACAGCTATCTAATCGATCGAGCAATGCGTTAACGGCTGAGTAATGGGATGGTTGTCTGACGAGTTTGCTGATGAGTTGTCTGACACAATGTCAAAGCTAAAGAACACAAGATTGAAAGAATAAAAACGTGGCTTAAAGTCTGGCAGTTAGTCTAACACATGCAAAGTATTATTGAATGATCTTTTTATATTAATTGATTTGTCTGTCTTGTTTTCCTTCGTTTGCTCTTATAATGTCAAATGATGTTTCGACTCAGCGAAACACTCAATCAAGTATCAAGAAGAAATCTTCTAATTATTGAAGAGGCATTGTATAAGACTATGGGAGATTTAAGGAATTCATTGGTCACACAATTGCACCCTCTACTTTGTCCATCTATCTCACAGTACAACAAACTACATACTGTGTATACGAACCTTATTGAGCAGGCAGACATTACGCTCGATTAAGTATTAAAGTATAGGCAATTAGATATTAAGTAATAAGGCACAACCACACCATAAGCACAACAGAGGGCAGCACAAATACAAACAACGGACACAGACACGGACACAAAGCACACAGAAACAACTTCTCCAAGTCTCGTCTCCTGTCTTCTACCTCTCTACAATGTATACAACTCTTCTTTGCAACATCTACAACACCATTACCCCCCACCCATCCACCTTCTACTCATTTATCAACCCTCCCTGCCTTCCTCTTTCTCTCCAATTCAATATCATATGCTCCAACCTGTCACTATCGACACCACAGTTCCAGACCCTCTTCCAGTCCTAGAATCCATACATCAAATATGTACACCCGCCCACGTACTGCGACCATCTCGTAGATTTGTACATCCAATGTCGGACCACCTCACCAACCAGATCACCATGCACCGTCTATCCATCTAAGCCGAAGGCGCAAGCTTGTAGCGCAGAGGAGATGAGTAGGTAGGTCTGTTTGCCATTGTGATTTTTGCTCATTGTCTCGCTAATGGTGTGAGCTTTCCTTGTACACGTTTGGGCTGGGCAATTTCTGATGTGAAGATAGAATATTCCGCCTCGATTACGCTCAGAGTCGCTGTGCCTGCCATCATTGCATTCCAGCAACCCAGCAAGACGCCGTGACAGCTCATAGGCGCTAAGCATACCGAATATCGATGTATAGTGTGTATCCAGGAAGTCTCCATTAGCAATACGTCCCAACCTCCGTCGAGATCGACGTCCTTGACATAGCCCAAAGAACTTATTTGGCTGTCGGCTTAAACAATCGCGTCGATTGATGCTTGGCGACTGGACAGTTCTATCTCTTTCAAGTACTCATCCATCACCTAGCATTGTCGATGATGGTAATTATAATCAAAAGCCACCGAGATCCCAACCAAGTGCAATATCGCAGCCAGCACGACAAGGACATGAACTGTACATACCATATTAGCCACCATTTCACCTACTCGAAACAATCACCACTTCACTTACAAATCTGATGTGACGCCCCATAGATATCGAACTTTCCTGGAGAATAGATCTCAGGGATACGCATCTGTTCCATTCACACTCATCAGCTTAACTGCACTTCTAAACCCACCTCACTTTGAGATTCTTAGGTCCTTAGACAGCAGGCACTTACGCTATAAAACACAGCTGCAACACCAAGCAAGACTCCCTCGCCGAGATAATACGGCACACCCGACTCCCTGATCATAGCATCCCAGCCATATCTGACGAAGCCGTGAATGATGGGCGCAAATCCCGTCATGCCCGTGCCGATGAAGGCAGCTAAGCGAAAATTGCGGAAGCGAGGGCCTTGGAATTGCGGGAGGATGAGGATGACGATCGTTGTGGATGCTAGAGCCAGGATCTGCATCTCTATTAGTTCTCATCCACGTTCCCAGGAACGGCCCCAAGCGAGAAGAAGCCAAGGGACAGCGAATAGACGCACCATAGCCCAATAAATCCATCTCAACCTCGCGTCACAATAGAAGCCCACATAAACACCCGACACGAAAAACCCCACAGTCAACACCACGATGCCCACAAAATCGCACCTTAGGCACCAATCTGACACACACATCGAATGGTTAAGCAGTGTATGATACACGGCCGACACACCCAGACACAAACTCGCACACCCCATGAACACAGCCAGCACGACGCGATCCGCCGTCGTGGCGTTGGGGTACCGGTAGCTGAACAGAGGCTGCACGACGGCTTGCGCGAGGAGGAACAGCAGCGCGGGAATCAAGTGCGTGTAGATCGACACGGACTCGTTGTGTGCGTAGGTTAGGGAGCGCAGGCAGGCGTGTACGGAGTACGAGATGGGGCGGTAGCCGGAGAGGACGCAGTTGTTGTCTTGGAGCCAGGGCGGCATTTCATGGAAGGTTTGGAGCGCTGGGTGGCGGTCTTGTTGTGCTCGTCCAGATGTCCTGGCTTGCGAGCTGGAGGGAAACGTGGACGCCGTGGTTTCCTTGGAGTCAGTGCCGGAAGACTGTCTGGAGGGCGTGAACTCCTTGGAGTCGTGGATGAATACTGATGATGGCCTTGCGACTTGGGCAGGAACCGGCGATCCATTCTCCATCGTGGTTTCCTTTTCGTTCCTCCTTTCCATTTCTTTGACAATGTCACTCATGTGACTTTTCTCCTCCAAATGTTTCTTTGGCGGGCGGAAGGGTAGAGTTTTGCCCCCAGCTTTCAGGTACTGTACAATAAGGTAGCTTCCTTACTTATTAGACGAACTATCGCCAAATAAGCTCACGCGATCAACTTAATACCAAGTTATTAGAGTCCAAAGTAGACATAAAAGAAACGCGCACACTTTGCAAAAACGACAGTGGGGGAAATGACGAAGAATTAATAAACAACAAACGATGACCACGGAACAACAACGAACGACGAGACAAGAAGAACAACGAATGATGGCCAGAAGAAAAAAATCTGCAACCCAGAACTGAACCCGTTCCAATTCGTAAAGGAGGGTGGAGGGCCCAAATCGGCATGATCGGAAAATCACGAGATTGCGGGTATAAAGCAATATGATATGCGGGGTTAAAGTCCATCCTGGGACCTATCTATCCTGTCTGGCATGTCTTTCGCTGGAAATGGAGCGGGAGCTGGGGCTATCATTTCCACATCAGCCCATGAAGAACCAATGAGCACCGAAATGGAAGAATCGATACGATATTACGAATTTGGAGTCCGACCTCTAGTTTAATCCACTCATGTCTAGTCTCGTCCAGTCCTGTGTACGGTACCAGACAGGACAGAAAGAAAAAGTGTGGTAAGTGAGCAGACAGGCGAACGGTGAAATTGCCTTCTGAATCATCAAGACATGTCTCGTACCGCGATCGTGGGGGTGCGAATCCGAGTGCGAGGAGGAGTTGTGGTGGTTTTTCCGGCGGGCTGGTTTGGACTGGACGGGGGTTAGGAAATGCGAGAGAGATGCGAGATGATGACATTGATACCATCAGAACCTACTTTAAGCTTTTCATGTTCGAAATCGGTATACTTTGTATTTGTTCACATCCTGCAACATCCTGCAACATCCTACGCTAAATCACCAAGAGACAGAATGAAATAATGAATGAGAATATAACGGCGAGTACCGTGTCAGTAAGTAGTAAGGCGCTTAAAAACCGTCCCAATCCGGACATGTGCGCAGATTGCAGAGACAAAGACAACACGAGATAGGAGAGTTTCTCTCCAAATGGAAGATTACCTCTCAACGTGTTGTACAGTCCATCCATATCTTGCCGAGCAAACAACCCAAGTGTTTTTGTTTATTATTATAATTAGCATTTTTCGCTAATAAAGCTGATAATTCTGCTCTCGTACTACTTGCTGCCTAACTCTGCTCCAGTGTCCACCAAGCCCCGCGCGGCTGACAAAGCGCTTTGGAAGATGTAAATGACGGAGCGCGTGTGAAGTGTGCGATCCTTACCCTCTCTACTGCACCAACTACTTGCTCTTGGCAGATCTTCAAGCTGGAGAGATCTTTTCACAGCATTCGACAGCTTTTCTTCTCAAAAGGAAATCTAGCCTATATGTGTTCCGGCGGCGACTAGGATTCGACAAAAAGTGATGCTAGCGATGCGAGTCTCATGTGCGCATTCGTTGTTCTCGCACACTAACTTAGCTCAGCCTCGAAGTCTACGCCGACATTATCGTCTTTGATCCGTGACGCAGTTCCTCATCCCATCACTTGTGGTTTGGCATCCTCGAGTTTATCTCTACCTCTTGGCAGGATTTGCTCTGGCAAGTCTAATGTAAGTCGTCAGCTCGTTGTAACCCCGCTCTGACAATCAATGGTAGAGCTGACTGAAGGTTTTTGAAAGATGCAACGAGACGTTCTAACATTCCCATTCGGTCCCAACATCCAAGCCGATGCTTCCAATAATTGCCTGCAGATCACGCAGATGAACAACGATGACGTCAAGTCTACCGGACCTCGTAATTGATTCGAAGCTCGAAGTTGTGCCCTTCAAGGACCACTCGATTCAGACAAGGCTCGTATCGAACCCGGCCACGGGACAACGGCGAACTCGAGAACAAGAACGATGGCAGCGAACAACTGAATTGGGCAGAGGGTCTTTTGGTATAGTGTGGCTCGAAAAGTGTACCGCAGGTCCAAGCTCGGGTGACGTTCGAGCTGTGAAGGAACTGTGCAAGAACGTGACTGGCATATCGATAAACTATTACCGGGAGCTAGAAGCTATAGCAAAGTTTTCTCAAGAGAGAGTAGGCAGGGTTGATACTTCGAATAAAGAAAACATACTAATGGTACATAGTACCAAGACTGTTTTGTTCGCTCTTTCGGTTGGTACGAGTCCAATACTGCAATCTTCATTACTATGGAGTATCTTGAGCTTGGCGACTTAGAAGGATATCTCAACGTTCCCTTTAGTCACACGGAAGTACGTCATATTGTACACCAATTATTAGAAGGTCTTGGATATATGCACGATAACAATTTTGCTCATCGAGACTTAAAGCCTGCTGTATGTAATTGTATAGACTTATCAGATTATTATACTAACTTAATATAACAAGAACGTGTTAATATTGCACTCAGGGCCCGGATGGTGGGTCAAAATTGCAGATTTTGGCATCTGCAAACGAATTGACGGCACGCTACTTCGAACAGTCGTTGGCACCGAGGCTTACCTTGCACCGGAGGTCAGGGGGATCTACACGACTGACTCCGAGGAAGCGGACGAAAACAGCTTCTCCTTTGCTGTGGATATTTGGGCTATCGGCTCCATCACTTTTCGAATGATAACCGGCCAGTTTGCATTTGAGAATCCAAGAACTTTATTTGATTATGTTGTTAGAGGACGGCCATTCCCAATTGAGCATATGCAATCAATGAGTCTAGAGTGCCAAGATTTTGTCACAAAAACAATGGCTGCATCTCCTCGTCGCAGGCCGACTTCGCAAGAAGCAATATCTCATCTTTGGATCCAAACACATCAATCTACTCCAAATGAATCAGATTTACGTTCAAGAACAAGGTATGCATTTTAACTACAGTAGACGAAGCAGAGAACTAAAGGTATAAAAAGGACAAACTCTGATTTAAATTGGCATGAAACTATATCGCCTTTAGCCTCTGCACAGTGGACTAAAAGTGTTGCCACATTGCGCATTCGAGACGATGTATCAAAAACGCGACAAACATTTACAAAGCTCGAGCAGGTACAAAAGCTCAAGGGCCACAATGGCGCGATTACCGCGCTGGCCTTCTCACCTGATGGGCGCCAGCTCGCGTCCGGCAGCGGCGACAGGACGATCTGGATCTGGGCCGTAAATGCGCAAGGTAAGCTCGAGCAGGTGCAAAAGCTTAAGGGCCACGATAGCTGGATTACCGCGCTGGCCTTCTCACCTGATGGGCGCCAGCTCGCGTCCAGCAGCGGCGACAGGACGATCCGGATCTGGGCCGTAAATGCGCAAGGTAAGCTCGAGCAGGTGCAAGAGCTCAAGGGCCACAATGGCTGGATTACCGCGCTGGCCTTCTCACCTGATGGGCGCCAGCTCGCGTCTGACAGCGGCGACAGGACGATCCGGATCTGGGCCGCAAATACGCAAGGTAAGCTCGAGCAGGTGCAAGAGCTCAAGGGCCATAATGGCTGGATTGCCGCGCTGGCCTTCTCACCTGATGGGCACCAGCTCGCGTCCGGTAGCGGCGATAGGACGATCCGGATCTGGGCCGTAAATGCGCAAGGTAAGCTCGAGCAGGTGCAAGAGCTCAAGGGCCACAATGGCTCGATTGCCGCGCTGGCCTTCTCACCTGATGGGCGCCAGCTCGCGTCTGACAGCGGCGATAGGACGATCCGGATCTGGGCCGCAAATACGCAAGGTAAGCTCGAGCAGGTGCAAGAGCTCAAGGGCCACAATGGCTCGATTGCCGCGCTGGCCTTCTCACCTGATGGGCGCCAGCTCGCGTCTGGCGGTAGCGGCGACAGGACGATCCGGATCTGGGCCGCAAATACGCAAGGTAGGCTCGAGCAGGTGCAAGAGCTCAAGGGCCACAATGGCTCGATTGCCGCGCTGGCCTTCTCACCTGATGGGCGCCAGCTCGCGTCTGGCGGTTTCGACGATAGGACGATCCGGATCTGGGCTACGGATAAATAAAATAAATAAATATATATATATATATTTAATATCTTTGTTCAAAAGGGTTCCAGGGATGACTTTTCTTAAATAAATAAATCTTATTGCCACTAACACGCCATCTTTCGTACAATAAATTGAATTTAATGTTTAATAATTATATCATGGTTAAATAAAACATTGAATGAAAGTCGTATGTTATTGTTGAGAATTATATGATATTATTCGTAACTTGTACTTTGTATGGCACGGTCCCAAATACCGGTTGAAATCGAGCGGTAGTCCTGAGTAGTACGAGATAACCCAATCACTGGTAATTTTTTACTGGCCCGTTAATCGAGATCTTGGTGTTACGAATCACCTGACCTATGGCCCTGAGGCTCGGCAGCCTGAGGCTGCACAGAGAAGCCATAGGAATGGATCAGTAGGATCATGGTCTTGGCAACTGTGATCAGAATGATCCATAGGAGTCACGTAACTCGGATCACTACGATCAGTACGATCATGGTTATAATCCGAATAATCGTAGAGATCCAGGAAAACGAAGGTTCTATATAAGTAAATAGGTTTCCTTAGATAGGAGCTTCGTGCTCAACTTCAAATAGCAATTCATACTTGTTAGTAACATACCTGGGATTAATACGTATTAATCCACCGTACTCTGAATCCTTACCTTTCACCCCAAAACCAGCGACAGGGTCATTACACTTGGCTATAACAATTGTTCTGCCATTCTTGACCGCCTTCCAGGTAAGGCCACAACAAGACAGAGCCTCAAAACTTCGGGTACAAGTAGCTCATATAACATCTTTGGAGGGAAAAATCAAACTAAAGGGTTCACGGTGAATTTGCACATCTTTTACCAATTCATTTGCTCGCCTCAAAGCTTTGTCCCTAACCTTATCACGGGAGATGGACCCAAGCGGTATCTTGTCCGCTGTTCAACTCTCCATTCAGTACGAGCATCCTCCGAGCAGCCAGATCAATGCTAAAGAAGCTGTTTTAGATATGGTCAACTTCTTATTGAAACTTGTCAACACTTCAGAAATGCAGAAGCAGAGCTCAAAGAATATTGGATCCGAGTAGAAGGGTCGTGGATACGTATTAAACAGCAACTGCGCTTTATTGAACGAGTTGCGTCCGCATTGAGCAATGAACATCTCCGTCTCTACGATGATATCCTCGGCATCTTGGCAGAGAAGCTATCTCTCGCGCACAAAAATGTCAACAAGGTGATCCAAAGGACTGAAGGAACCCAATCATGGGTATCTGTCTCGCGGATCCAGCGCGTGAAATACATGATGCAACGGGGTGCGATCAAAAGCGTCGTCTCGGATCTTGAGACCTGGCAGAGTCGTTTCGACCCTTCTTGGTTCCTTATCATGCGAATTGCGAGCCCAGTCATTGACAAGGAGCTGGCAGTCCAGACTCAAGAAGAGCGAGAGCAAACGCGCAATGATGTAAGCGAAGGGGGTGGATCAGCTAAAACTCTGGCGAGAAGCGAACACCCATCACCGATCACTCTCGCGACGAGCCTGCGTGATGCACTCCGCCCTGAGCCGAGGCAACACATCTCTATCTTTTTACCTATGCTGGAGGCGTACGGACCCGAAATTCCATATTCCAACGCGAAGACTACTCAAATTGGAAGCCAATGGTTCGTCATCGAGCGATATGTTTGTCAAGTGGGTCGAAGCCTTTCGGCACAAAATAATGATGTTCGAAGGCTAGCTCGAAAGCTAGCTATTGTTGACCTACTAACGTTTGGCCTACTAAATTGCAAAGGTGTTATAAAAGTGCTTGACCAACGCCGTACGCAAATTCAGAGTTTCGACTTCGTTTTTCGAGTACCTAAGTCGAAGGAAGTGATACAGAGTCTTCGTCAAAATCTACTTAGTAGAGAGATACATTACTCTCTTTCGAGACGGATAATGATGGCAAAAGAGCTAGCCAAGTCTGTAGGCTACGTGTATAACTTGAACTTCGTATACAAGCATATTTGTCCCGAAACAATTCTCCTTTTTGAAGACCTTGAATCTAGGGTTTCCACTTTTCTTATTGGATTCGATAACTTTAGAGCCGCCGACGGAGGAATAAATTTCGCCGGAGATGCGAGGTAGGATCGTAATTTATACCGATATCTATCAAGATAGGGGGAACTTCCCGAAGAAAGGTACAAAATGCAACACGATATATATAGCCTTAGGGTTTGTCTGCTCGAGATTGGTCTCTGGGAGTTATTCGTCTTATACTTATCCGATCCTAAGCCCACACCTCAATACGGAGAAGCCTACCAACAATTTACTAATTGGCTAGAGGGCACGGGATTCAAAGGTTCCTTATTGAGTAGTAGTCGAAGCTCTTAGATCATCGCCTAAAAGCTTAAGGAGTACTTTGTTCATTTAGCGAAAACAAAGCTCCCGATCCTTATGGGAGACAAATATTCTAACGTCGTGGTAATATGCCTGACTTGTCTAGATAAGAATAACGACGACTTTGGCGAGGAGGAGGATGTGGAGGATACGGGGGGAATTCTCGTCGCGGTTAGGTTTATGGAAACGATTTTGCAACGACTTAATGAGATCAATGTCTAGTCTAGGATACCTATTTCTTTGTTAGTATCACGTCCAAATGTCAGAGTATTTAGGGGCTATTTACGAAATCATAAGATTGTTAACCTAACATCCCATTAATACTGGACTATCAAGACAATATTCTTTTTGTGCTGCAATCGCTTTGGAACCGCGATCAAACTCTCATGTGCTCATAACAGGGTCCCTCTCGAAGTCGAAAATTTCAAGGTTGGCAGAGTTGGATGGGGTAATTTTGGGCCATTCGATTCGCTGAAGTGATTGAATCTACGGTGAACAAAAAAAATAGAATCCTAGAAAGCGGTATGGAAGAGAATTTTATAATTATAAACTGTAGAATGTATATACCTAATCTTTCTCTAAAGGCGACAGAACGTTCAAACGAGGTTGAGGATCTAGCAAAGAGAATTGTAGGAGGGCTAGAACCCTTACGCGTGTCAGGATTCACATTTACTTAATCTCATACTTATCATTTACTAGTAAAATAAAATAAACTTGAAGCTTAACTATAAAATCCCTTACTAAATTTCCTTTGTTCTATTAACTATTTTCTTCTTTTATTTTTAATTAAAATATCTAAAATCAATAGTATGTCAGCCTATTAATAAATTCTTATAAGCTTATCGTGTTTTCTAGGACGACTTTCTTGGGATCTATATCGCTTGTCGAATACGCCGAGAGATCCTCACCAGCCGTCGCAATCAATATGTACTTCTTCGAGATCCTTTCAGTGTCCGCGAAGAATACAAGAATTTGAAGCATCGCATCCTTTGCAAGTTGATGGAGGGTGCGAAGTCCTTGTTTGGAAGTCAGCCGCAGCCGCAGCCCACAGCTTCATCACAGCAGACAAAGAAAGGCAGGCCCGTGCGGCTATAGATCGAATAAAGACCTCTCATCAGCAACAAGGATATCGTGCCGACACCGACCCACGAAAGGAAGCAGAGGCTTTGCAATTCCTTACATCTCTTCACTAGAACCAAAATTACCCACGTAGTACGAGTTCCAACCTCTGAGAATTGATCCAAAAAAAAACAAGTAGTAATAAAGTAAACAATAAAAAGTTATCGTTGAGCTTGTGTAGATCTCCTAGTAGTAGTCATATTCCGTACCAGGCCGGTATAATAATACCGTCGACACTCGCGGTAATACTAAGAGGATCCGCAAAGTCCCTATCTCCAGAACTAACATCTACCACTGGCCAAAAGTCCACAACTTGCTCGATCATCTGCTGAACCGCCGCAGAGTTTCTTTGGTAATGAATCGTCCATGGATTTTCTGCGCCTATACCTCGAGCAGATCTCATCGCCGCCTGATCATACATCGACAAAGCTTCATACAAGCGGCCTCGCCCTTGGTAGATTACTCCAAGTTCGTTCAAAGCCTGACAGCTTATATTATGATTTTGCCCCAGCATATCTTCCGAAGCTTTCAACACCTCTTTAGCCATCCCTTCAGCCTCTTCGTATCTCTCCTGGCGATTTTCAGCCCGTGCAATTTTGAGCTGACATTCTAATGTGGATTTGTGTTTGTTGCCCAAAGTCTTCTTGTACTTCTCAAAAGCATCTTGAAGAAGCGACAAGCTCTCTCGGTACTTTTGTTGACTGTATAAAACTTCTGACAGTTGGCATTGTGTCAGAAGTGTATCATCATGCTCTGGTCCGAGTATTCTAAAAAGATCATTTAAAACCCGCTGCAGAGCAACTTCTGATTTCTGAAAATCCCCTTGCTGGCGGTATAATTCTCCCAGGCGTGAACGAATGAACAGAGTATTCACTGCTTCGGATGCTTCTTTCAGATCATATAATTTCAATAATTCAAGAAGAATTTTCTCAGCTTCGGTCAGTTCTCCTCGAAAGATCAAAATAATAGCTAAACGGAACCGTGATCTGATGAGCAAATTATTGTCAGCTTCTAGAAACTGTGCTCCGATTTCAATTGACTCTCGTAGTAGTTTCTCTGCCTCCTGAATGTTACCTGACAAGCTTAGAATTTCACCCAGAGTATTTCTGATGCTTAGGCTCAATTTGCTTGTAGGGGAAACGATAGTTGGGATCTTTTTATAAAGCTGTCGAAGAATCTTTTCACTGGTTTGGATCTTGCTTTGGGTAATGTAAATATCTGCAAGATCAACAAGAGCGGCAATCGTTCCAAGGTCATCTTGCCCAAGCACCGTATAACGAGTTTCAGCGATTTCCTTGAACACAACTTCAGCTGATCGGTATCTGCCTTGCTCTTTATAGACCTGAGCGAGACGAGCCATTGTATCTAGTGTCGCAGGATGTCGAGGGCCAAATCTGTATTTTAATTCTTTCATTCTCTGGTCGAGATCAAGCTCGTCTTTCTCACGGAACCTCTTCTTCCGATTATCATATGTTGCAGGTTGTACATCACGGATGCTGTGGTCATAAGCACTCGCATCGACGTATCTGGTAGGATGTGATGATATAGAATGCGCGAATACGGCTTCTTGTGAAGCTGCTTCTAAAAGGCGTTGTTCGCCGGAAGATCGAAAAGGCCGACTGATCCCAAAAGCTTGTGATTGTGCTTCATGATGAACATGGGCGGACAGGATCTTTGGGGACGATGCCGGGGTTTGGTACGGTGTGAATGGGGCTGGACTTTGGCCTTCGAATTGACCCTCATCAATGGTCAAGATTTGAGTCAAGCTGAAGGTATCCATTTCAGGCTCGAAGTGGTTGCTAATTTGGCCTTGGTCAATGAAAGGACTTTGTGATATTGGTTCCGGTGACCAGTCCGTTCGTCCATGGGCAACTGTCACAGGCGAGGACAATGAAATGTCTACATTCGACGGTAAGGGTGATCTAACAGAAGCAGGACTGTAACTTATATCCGAAGGGGTCTGAAGAGCAACTGAAGGCGTTTAGTATAATAATCCTAACAAGTTCGGTTTCGAGTTTGGGTACATACTAAGCTCGTCAAATTCGTTCCCAGGACCCTTCTCCCATCGTACAATCTTTGCGTGGCTCACTGGCTGACCCCTGACACGAAACCGAGTAACAGTCTGCTTCCAGACCCGATGTTGCTGTTTATGCGCAATGAATGCCATCTCGGAACTTTGGACATTCTTCGCAAGGCTCCACTTCTTGATCTTCCCTTTGATTTGACGTTCGCTGGTGAATATCAGCTTTGTAGAAATCCAGAGTACTCAGCATACGTTACGGTGAAATCACGGTCGTTCTCCAGCTTGTCTTGAATCTTCTTGGTTGTCATGCCTGGCTTATGGTACCAGCCTGTGATGAAATCACGATGCGGCTCCCAATTGTCATCTTTGAGATACTTTTTTCGACTGACCTGTGGAATCGAGGGTGGTTCCATTGTTCGCGGGGCTGGTGTCAAGCTTGCCTAACATTCAGTATGGGTCTGGTTACCGTCAAATATTGCAGGAGCAGGCACTGGGGTCGCTACGAAGAAAGACGACGGTTTGATTTGTGGTCTTGGGGCAGTAGATGTAGAGGAGTAAAGTCTGGGCCATAGGAAAGAGCACTACAAGAGAGATGTCAATGGTATAAAAAAATATTGTTCGAAGGTACAGCCTGATCCTGATCAGCGGTGACGCGGTAGACTGGTGGCGTCCATAGCTAGCACTGATTTGGGGACGAGGTGATTGGGCGCGTCTACACATCTTGCAAAAGTCCCAATTCACTGCCAAGAGCTCTGCTGTACCGAACATCGATTGGTTGCCACAAAAGTACGAATGCGCACCTCAAGAAGTGGCTCGTCAAGTCGAACAGGATCACCTTCACCCCCTACTAAGCTTTACAAAAGTCCCAATTTTGAAGTATTCCATCCACGTTGTTGGCATTTGCCCATCGTCTGTCCAAAATCCACCCGAAAAGTAAAATATCTATAAAGATGGACCTCCGAACTCATAAAGCTATACTCCAAGCAAGCACCTCGCCAGACAATATTTAAGAAATAGCAGTTCATTCACAATATGTCTGAGCAACCAATCAAAGCCCGAGCCTCACCTGAGCCCTCCCAGAGGTCTCCACCAACAAGTCGATCCTCGGCAACAACATCGAAGAAAGCCTCGCAAGTATGTTCAATACACTCTGACGCGTTCAAAGATATACCCAGACTGACCCAACCATAGGCGCAGGATACTACCTCCAACAGCGAGCTTCATGTCAATATCCCACGAACCTGGCCAACTTGGCCGCCAGTCTGGAACACCACGGGACAGACAGCAACTGGAGAAGCGAACAATCAGAATGATAACTTGACCCCAATGCAACGCGTGAGCAATTCCTTCCATAGCCACCCAGCCCTCTCTGTATCCTATGGATTCTCTCACCTGAGGGTGACAGAGTGATGAAGCTCCGAGCACAATGGACTAGAACGAAAGGAAAGCACTAACTTCAGTGATGTAGTGGGTGAACGAAACCGAGCAGCAGAGCCCATGGAACAACATCTATGATGCCGCCGCTGGGAGAACTGGAGCTACGGGATACGTAGAGAGAGGAGCGGATGGAGAAACAGGCAATAACGATACTGTTGTCGGCACTTCGGGGTCGGACATCTCCTGAGATACCACCAAAGAAGGGCTTAGCCAAGAGACACCTGGCCAAAGGTTAGCTCCGATACGGATGTTGTATTGCTATTGTTTATTGACCACTCTGTATTGTACATGGCCTCTTCCCCTCCTAAGAGCGAAGACAAAAGAAGCGTGTATAACTTTGATGGTTCCCTAGGACTCTGCAAGAAAAAGACATTTCTCTTAATTCTAAATGGCAAGCTTTGCTCGTTGTTCAAAGCCAAAGAATGAAATTCCCCCAGATGAATGCCCTATAACAAGATTGCCGTTTTAAGTTGCTGAACAATTTGCCCGATAATCAGGAGGCAGCTAAAGAATATTCGTATGGCTTTCGAGTACTAATGATCGGATACTTGGAAGCTTGGAAACTGCTTGCCGTCAGGGGAGAAGGTGACGGAACGTGACTCGGATTGTTACTTGCTGGCTGGCTGGTTGGCTTCGATGATGTGAGAGGGGTCAAGTTAGTACTACCCAGTAAAGAAAGTACTTCCCAGGAGCAGGTAAGGTTCAAACTGTTCAAATTTTGAGACTTCGATAGAGGTCAGCTTTCAAAGAACCAACATTCTGCTCACTTGAGCTTCTCGTATCATAGAAAGTAAAGGACATGCGACTCTGAATCTCAATCTCATAGGCGGACAGGACGACTTCATCCATCACCAGCACATCACCAGCACACAATTAGAAGTTGAACGTGATGATCCATTGTGCAGGACGCGGTTACACATTCGCATATAGGACAAATGATTCCAGCTCCCTGTCTCCTCTCAATATGCAAGTCCATGAGAGGTATTTAGCCGGATCGAAAATCCGATGCCATGCGAGAAATACCTGTTCACGTAAGCATGGAGAATCAGCCATTTGCAGCCTCCTGCGCACTTCGAGACTAGAGCACTGCAAGTCTGAAAGTCCGCAGAGTTGCATAGGCCAATCATATCCATATGTCTCTCGAAACCATCGCAATTGGCTCTGCAATGCACTCCAAATGCAAACCAAACACGGGAAAAGGACAGATGAATGAGTCACACACGAGATTGTCAGCCAAAGCAAAAAGGTGAGGACAGAACAAAACAGATTGGATGAAGTGTGGGGTACAGTATCAGTATCAGAGGGACATGAGGAGGCTGAGTGAGATCGTGGAGATGAAAGCTGGAGAGATACCATTTTTTTTTTTCTTTTCCACTTTCTAGATTCACTCACGTGCATCGGTCCCTCTTTTTTTTGTGATAAGGAAAATGAAAATTAATAATACAAAAAGATTGAGTGAGGACGACGACGAGCGATTCAAAGGACAAAGCAACAAATGATATTGTCAAGCAAAGGGCGTTCGTGTCAATAATTTTTTTTTGACCAGGTGGGGTTCGTAGTCGGCGTGAAGGAAAGGGATCCTGGAAGGGATCCTGGAAGATAACGGGGGAAACGGACAACGGGGACACAGAAACAGAAGCAGAAGCAGAAGGAGAAGCAGAAACGGCTGAGAGGGGAGGAGGCCCTTCGTTCGGTCAGCATGATTTTGGCTCGCCGGGGAATTATGGACTTTTTTTTTCCAAAGGCGGCACTGTCTTGCCGCGACTGCGAAATGCTGCGACATGCACCCGAAAATGAAAATGTTCGGCGGGCCCAAAATGGTTAAGTCTCCATATGCTTTTTGATACTTTGGTGTTTCGTCTCAGGATTCGAAGGATGAGTGATGAGGATGAGTGGCAGTGTCGTTGTTCTTTGGATGGATGGAGTGAGACCTGAGGCTGGAGTGTCCTGAGCTGAGCTGAGGTAGGTAGGTAATTGAATGAGACATGAATGTGAAAGGAGAATCAGAGATATTAAAGATCAAGTTGAATGAAAAGCACTGTGTGTGTGTGTGTGTGTGTGTGTGTGTGTGTGTGTGTGTACCTTTTGGATAAAATAAAAATAAATAAATAAACAACTTTGGATAAGCGGGTGTTTCAGTACCATTTTTTCAACACTTCGTATTCACATCATTCATTATTCCGTATTTATTATTCTGTACGTACTGTACTCCACAAGGTATCCATCCATCGCTTATCGACAATCGAACAATCGACAATCTCCTTCTTATCCTGGCTTGGCGGAGGCTTGGCGGGATATTTGGGATATTTGGGACATTTGAGACATTTGAGACATGGATGGACATCTGGACATCTGGACACACTTTTAGTTTTTAGTCCAGGCTGATTTATTCCGATTTATTCTGGCTGATCCGCCGGGCTTTCTTCTGCTTTTCTTGGGACCAAGCGTCGAGAACGGCCAACACCCCTCCGTAACATCTTGATGGGCAAAAGTCGTGAGGAGATGGTACAAATTCGAGAAATATAAAAATGAGCATCAATATACCATCAGTTTACGATAAGACGAATCCATCAATGTGAAGGTATTGAGTTGTAAATGTATTGTCAACAGTTATCCTCGGTATTCTTTCTTTCGTCAATTCCTCCCAATTCCCATACCAATGTCTACCAATGCCTACCACTGCCCACCACTGCCCACCAATCCCCCTCCCTCGTAATCTCCTCTCGATTCCGCTGTGACTCATACTGGATGGCATGCCGCTTTTCAGCCAACAGAAGCACCTATTACCCGCTCCTGCCTTGCCCATCCAATAGAACATCGGTTGTCCTCGTGATAATTGGGGCGCATTACATCAGCACGAGGCCTCCTCTCAAAGAAGCTTAGCGGACCAAGCCTCGCTTCAATTCCTAGGCTGCTGCGGCTTGACACCAGGCAACACTTAATAGTTCAAGGCCCTCCCACAACCATTTTTTTCTCTTTCCCTTCTTCTCCAACATCCCACATCATTCAGAACAACACAATCATACAACAAAGACCACGGCGCCCATCATGTTCTAAATCTCCAGTCTTCCCGACTACTTTGACAACCGTCAACATTTCACCCCAACTTTCAAACCACCAACCCCACTCCCCTCAACTTTACAGCTCAAACTTTCCCTCCCAGGAAACTTTGACTTCAAGCATAGCTACCAGCTTCAGCTTCAGTCCTCCAACCGCCAACATTTCCCCACAAGAGTTTACCTCTTTCACTACGGATAACCAACCACCATGGCTTCCCTCCAGTTCATCGAGCCTGCCGGCACAATCACCGCAAACACATCTTCTACAGGACTTTTCCGGTCCCAACTCTCAGGTCCAGCCTCATCAGGACTTTGTTCTGTTCGAGAGATCTCCGAGCGTTCGCAGTTCCCCTAGTTTGTCCACTTCACACGCTTTCACTAGCCAAAATCAACATCG
The DNA here is from genome assembly GCA_007644065.1 of Margaritispora aquatica. Lineage (NCBI taxonomy): Eukaryota > Fungi > Ascomycota > Leotiomycetes > Helotiales > Discinellaceae > Margaritispora > Margaritispora aquatica. The sequence continues at coordinate 2,901,663 of VJWN01000007.1, read as the reverse complement.
TCGTCACTCAGCCCAACACAACTCTGCAGCGCACTTGCAGAATCAGAGGGTCGCCGCGATAATTCAATCCACTGGACATTCTATCTCAACCCCGAATCTTACCAACCGGTTTAATAATCCTGCGCAACATCAGCAGTTCTACGCTTCTTCTGCGCCCTCATCCTCAGCTTCGTTGCAACAACATCGCCAGACTCGTCCTCAAGTCCCTTTGTTCTCGCAATCAACTGGTAATATACCGCAAACTCCAAACATGGCTATGCAAGGTACGAGTTTTGAATCACGATATGCAGATATCCTTGACTCACAACTTTCAGATATGGATCTCTTCGGTCCAGATGATTTTACCGCCTTCGAGGGCGGAGCCTCGACACATAATGCGTTCGCCTCGGCCTTTTCTTCCCCAGCCGTTACACCTTACGACATGAACGCAAACCTGTCATCGAGCTCCATCAACATGGGTACTATCTCTCCGCAAGATCTGCAACGTCGCGATACATTTTCTGCTCCAAACTCAACCTCCTTTACCAACTTGACGTCTCCTTCCACCTATAACGAATCTCCCGATTACACCGAAGATTTTGATGTTTCTCCATTCATCGGCGGCGGCGAACTCGATTCTGCTCTCGCAGCTGACCCATGGTTCCCTCTTTTCCCTCAAGAGGAACTTGCTGAACAACAACAACGCCAACAGCAAACCGTGGAACAGTCTCCTCTTCTCCCAGAAGAAGAGCTTGAGCTCGCAGACACTCTGCGAAGCCGTCGTCGTCCCACTACATCATCATCTTCTCCTGGTGCACACTCATCTGTTTCTGGTGTCAACGCAAAGAAGCGCGACAAGCCACTTCCTCCCATCATTGTCGAAGACCCCAACGACACGGTGGCTATGAAGCGTGCGCGCAACACCTTGGCAGCTCGCAAGTCTCGCCAACGCAAGATGCAACGATTCGAAGATTTGGAGGACGAAATTGAGAAGTTGAAGGCGGATCGGGATCATTGGAAGAGCGTAGCTTTGAGGAGGGGTGGCGGTACACAGGGATGACTTCCCATTTGCTTTTGCTCACATTCGCCGGCAACTCATGGATTGGGGGGAAGATATTAGGCTCTTCTCTCTAGGAGGCAATAGTAGCAGCTGGCGAGGGGTCCAGTAATGACGCTATTGACCGTGGATATTGTTTTCTGCATGTGTCATTGTATTTCATACACCCAATTTGGCTTCCAGCACGGCGTTGCTCCAGTCAACAGATGTCTTCAGGGAGGATTCTTAGGGATGCTTTCAGAAGATCTTGATGGCGATGCGGCGGCATGCTTCGAGTCTTCTCAGCTGGTGTTATTTTGCTTTTGGTCTTGGTGTCTCCCCTCTTTAAAGGGATGGTGACCCAGATTGTTTCATATCGAAGTGTTACTCAACATATCGTTGCTTTATAAACTTATCTTGCCTTTAAGTGATTTGCATATTGAGACATTCCCAACGTAAACAGATCTTCGCGAGAGATCTGCGACAGATCCTGGTACCTCACAGGATACCAGAACGTCACCGTCAATCCTCGTAGCAGTATGTGTCTTGTGTCGATCTTTCTAGCACTCGTGTCCTCTCCTCTACTCGTATCTCATATCATACAAGAAGCTTCCCTCGTATGCTTATCCACAGCAGCATACCTACACGTAGTCGTCCACCAACCTCTAATTAAAGCCAAAGACTCTAATCTCGCATCCTCTTCCACTATAGATTTATAGTATACCTAGATAGATAACTCTTCTCATGCCCATCCACTCTCCACTGTCTACCCTCTATATCTACAATCTACTATTCACTACCAACGATTGATGCAGTATATCGTCGTGATCTTTATCATGGTGTCGTTGTCGTGTCGATTTTGTCTACTACCAGTACTTGGGATTTCGCTCTCTCTCTACCTTACGTTATTTTACTGTTCCTATGTTCCTCTTGCTGTTGCTCTTTCTCGTTGCTCTTTCTCGTCGTGTCGTGTCGTGTCGTGTTGTGTCGTGTCGGATTTTCTTTATTCTTCTTTTTCGTCATCGTCGTCATCGTCGTCGCCACTTTGATTCGGATGGCGAGACCATTTGTCGATTTTCGTACGTAAGTACGTTGCGGCATCTTCGATATCTATCGACCTATCGGCCTACCTACACTATTCATCGAAGTATCAACGAGATCCGCCATAGCCGAGAGATAGTAGCTGCGCTGCGCTCCGCTACCTTGTATCTTCCGTGTAATCTCTCTTGCTGTATCTTATTTAGTCTACGGTTTAGTCTTTGATATCCAACCCTCATCTTTGACGTACAACCCTACCTTACCCTCGCGTTTATAAGACGGTTATGGAAAGTTGAGAGTGTACCTCTAATTTATGTACACTGTGTTACGATATGCTTTATCTCTGTTTTATTCTCTATATCCTGCTGAATGAGTTAGCGAGGCAGTGGAGTGCAGTGTACACTGCACACTGCACATGGTATATTATCTCTCTATCTATCTCCTTCTTTATTCCCCGGTCTTCGCAAATAGATATAGATATATTTCCTCAGCTTATTGCCTGGCCTATCATTTGTCGCCCACAGATACAATACAACATGACACAATACAATATAACACAACCAACACAACACAGCACAATACAATGCAGCCAAGGCTATCCACTCGCCAGCCAGCTAGCTACAAAGGCATGGCATAGCATGGTATGGTAGGTTCAAGAGGTAAGAGACGAGTATGAAGACCAACATCAAGACCAAGAAGAAGGAGAACGAGAAAGAGACTCGACCTAGGCCTAGGACTAAACATAGCCTCGACAAGTGGTCTCTTTGCTAAATATAATCCCGTACCGCCTTGAAGGCTTAAATCTCAGTTCCGTTTCTAAGTTGGTGTGTTGGTGCAGGTAGTCCTACTTTCTGCTGACTAACTTGACGCTTGTGAGATTACCTTGGACTTTGGACGTCAAGACGATCTGAGTTCGTGGGGTTGTATTTCTGGCGCTAGCTCTGGTTCTGTGCTATGCTGTGCTGCTGTTGGTGTAAGAGTCAAGGAGTCAAGGTCGTACAGCGCTACCTGCTTTTGCTTCGCTTGTACTTACTTACTCGCCATCCACATTTATTTATCTATCTATCTATCTGTCTGTCTGTCTGTCTGTCTGTCTGTCTGTCCATCTTTCCCTCTGTCCGTGCCAATTCGTACTTATCGCAATACGCATCATATCATATCACCTCTACCCTACCTACGTAAACACTCCCACCTATCCTCCTACCTAATATCCACTCCCCTACACTACGCGTCTTTCTTATCTCCATAACCACCACTTTCACTCTCACCATCACCATTACCACCACTACATCACGAGTAACTCTCCATTCCATCGGAGATGCGATGGCTGAGCAGGATGAGCATACACCCTTTGAGTACTCGATTATACTGCAATATCAATATGGATGGATCTTGGATTTAGAGATAAGCATCTAAGCCAAAACACTGCAAAAACTGGTCTGTTCATCCACGTCTCTGTTGTCTATCTTAGCCGAACAACCTGCTCCTCCCCCTTAGACTACGTCTCTCTCGTCCCGTCTCTTGGCTGTGGATAGACGTCAAGCTAGAGTAAAGTGTAAGAGTAAAGCCAGAGTTAGAAGGAGGTTGAGTTTAACTTGTCTGAGGACCAGGTCAAAGACATTCTGCTTGTATGTTGGAAGTGATGGGATTGTCAATTAAAGGCATATTGATTGGAGAACAAACGGAATAGTGTAACATCACAAGGAGTTGACCAGCCGAAAGGCAGCGTTGTGGAGTCTCAATCCTGCGTGCTGCGTTCTCACTACATGAGTGAGTGAGTGAGTGGGTTAACGTCGTTGATTCTATACTACCAATTCCTCCTAGACCTCGGGTTGTTGTTTCGCCATCCACACATCCAAGATGCCTTGCTGCAACTCTCAGCCCTTGGGTGCAAGCTGCCTGTCATTTGACGATGATCTTGTAGATTCTATACATGTCTACGGACTCCACTATGCCGAGCATACCTTACTTCAGAAGATCAAGAAAAATCAAGAAAAGTGAGAGCAAAGTAGAGACGAGAAAGCGAAGTGTGTATTCGCATACGACACGGCTCTTTTTAAGGAGATATAGGCGGATTTATGATATAGTATCAGAAACCTCATATCGATTGAATCGAGCTGAAGTACCGACTATGAGCATCCTCCAAACACTGACTGATGCTTAAGTGTTAAGCAGTCAAGCCACCAAAAGCCGATTTCCGGCAAAAGATGGAATTTGCTAAATAAAGCCTCTTTTGTCTATGCATCTCTTTTGTATGTTTGTATGTCTCTTTTATATGTTTGTATCTCTATCGTTGTCGTTGTTGTACTTATATACTAACTAACCCATTCATCTACATATATGAATGAATGAGTTCTATCCTCTCAACGCCTAGAATGCAGCAAATGTTTTTTTTGTAAATGCCCTTAATCCCGAACCGAACCAAACGCCCTTTTTGACATATCGTCATCTCATCTCATCCCATCCCATCTCAACTCAAATTACTCCCTCCCACCAACCCTCTTCCTACCTCACTTCACCTCCAATCTCCTCAAACTCAAACTCAAACTCACCACCTAACAACCATCTTCCTTCCCCCCATATCCCCACCCTTTAACCTCTCCAAGCCCTCCACAACCGCATCCACACCCCCCTCAAGCACCACCACCTCCGGTAACCTCAGGTTGCCCCTCTCCACCAGGGCATTCAGTTCCTCGGCGTACACTCGACTCGCCTCATCCAGCACGAAAGCCTTCATCTCCACCGTCACGACGTCCACCGTCGCCGGGACTTCTTGGCCCTTGCCAATCATCGCCAGGGGTGCAAAGACGCTCTTCTTGCTCGCGCTGAGGGCCTGGAGGCAGAACGCCGCGGTCTTGGTGCCGACCAGGTCGATGGCGCGCGTGACGTCGTCGGCTGCGATGCTACGGATCTCAGCTACGATTTCCTCGTTGCTTTTGCCGTCGCGGATCACGACCGTAGCGCCGAGGGAGCGGACCAGTGGTGCGGTCTTGGCGCTCGTCACGGCGATGACGGGGATGGAGCAGCGGGAGGCGATTTGGATGGCGAATTGCCCCGTGGAGGTCGACCCGCCCCAGATGAGGAGGTATTTGGGCGAGGTGGGTGCGGATGGGGTGGAGGAGAGGGTGCTGGGCATGGGGACGCCGAGCCAGCGCCATAGTGTCATGGCTGCTGTCAGGCCGGCGACACCGAGGCAGGCCGCGTGGGCGGGGGTTAGGTTTGAGGGGAGCGGGAGCACGGTGTGTGCGGGGACTGTCACGAAGTCTTGGAAGCAGCCTGCGCGGCGGTCGCGGTAGTATGTGCCTTTGTAGGTGTTAGCTTTTACTCCTTTGAACTCGTTTCTCGTGGGTAGAGCGTAGGGATTGTCCGAGAACAGAGTACGGCAACTGGGATAGGAATGCAATCAAACTGGGAGTAAAGAGAAAAACGTACTAGTCCACACCAAATCCCCAACCTTCAACCCCTCAACCTCACTACCGACCACCTCCACCACGCCCGCCATCTCTCTCCCGGTAACCCACGGGAAAGAGGGCAGACAGAAGTTATAATCGACACTCTTATAATCGATCGGATTCAAGCCCGTCGCCAAGTTCCGAATTACCACCTCCTTCTCATGGTTGAGCACGGGGAACTCATCGTCGAGGATATCATAGGTGCCTTTGCTAGCTACGACCAAGGCTCTGTTTTTCCTGGTCTTCAGCGGTTCAGGTGCAAGTGGTGCAATGAGTGCTGCGTTGGACGATAAGGACGCGGGTGAGGATGGGAGGACGACTTTCTCCTTCTCGTCTTTGCTGAAGTTGGGCTTGATGGAGGAGGAAGACGAGGTGAGTGAGTCCGCTGAGTCGGTCGGTCGTTGGCTTACTTTCTTGCCTTCGATGGAGTAGGTAACTGGGACGATGGCGTGGGCATCTTTCTCGTCTGAGGTGCTCGAACTTCCGCATAGGAAGCAATTGAGGAATTTTGAGATTGCCATTGTGTCGATTGTTCTCTTTTGAGGTCGGTATCGTTGGCTGTGGCAGTGGCAGTGGTATTGGTAGTGGTGGTCGTTAAGTTGGTGTATGTGTGAATGATACAATCCTTTCTTTCAATGCCGTGAGATATCCAATTTGTTCCTCACTTTCCTTTCTCTCAAGTCTAAGTCCAAGTCCAAGTCTATGCAAACTAAAACAGAAGACACCGATAGAGCGAGGACACAAACACTTAAATGCACCCACTCACTCAAGTACTAGTACTCAACAACAAGGACACTAACAGCCACGGTACCGATACACAAGTAACCAACAATGGAGCAATGGAAGAAACGGAAAGGAAAAGGAAAGACAATCAAGAAAATAACCACAAGACGGAACCTCGATCCTCAAAGCGAAATTTACCTAATCACTTACTCCATATGTATCGCGCAACTCGCCAGTCTGGTTCCTCCTACCAGTGAGAACCGCGGATTCGTGATTGCGCAGTAAAACGCACCCAGCACGCAACGGCTCCATGCCCCATTCAAGGTTCGGTATGATCGGAATCGGATATCCACTCCTCTCTGTGGGTGGAAATGGCTGTATTCATCACTTGAGCACACGTAAATCCAAGGGATTTGGAGCGTTCTGTGGCATAGAGTATGAGGTATCTGACATATCTGAGATATGTGAGATAGGCATTCCGATGATTTTCGGAAGTGGGATGCCTCTCCTCCCGTGGGGCAGATACCCAGCGGAAGGGGTGTGCCGATACAGCATATCACCATCTCTCTCTCCCTCACTTCTCCTCGAGTACCGTATATCGTAAGCATATATTTCATCCATTGATCCCTCCATCTTCAAATCAAGCTTCGTTCCCGAAAATCAAAGTGCTTTATCGATCGGCCAACTCAAAGATCGCTTGACCTTGAAATTGCTACCGTTTGGGAATCTGAAGATTGGTAAGTATTGAGAGCTGAGGTGTGTGTGTGTGTGTGTGTGTGTGTGTGTGTGTGTACTACTGTAGGTGAAAGATATGGGGGAGTAGGAAGGGGAAGTGAGGCTTATCGGCTTCGGAGCCCGAAGTTCATCCCATCTCTATGTGCCTTATCCCATGCATAAGTACATCCATCCCACTTTGCTTGCATCAAGCTAGCGACCTCATAGTACATCATCACGACTTATCGCGACATGAAGGCGATATTTAGAATATGTACCGAAAATATGTTACATATACATCCTAGTCGCACATTATGTGCTACTGTTTTGAAATCTCTTCGTTGTGTCAAAACGATATCATCAAACTTGAGTTTAGTTGATGACAATGACGATGAGGAGAGATTTGTGTATATGTTTGCATGCGTGCATGCTTGCGTGCATGCAGTTAGGTAAGTAGGTAAGTAGAGACCTTGGCACTGAGAACCTAAGGTCCAGTGTAAACATGCAGACAAGAGGATGAAATAGAAAGGGAGCAGAGGAACGAAGACAAGGTGATACAAAACATGATCAAAAGTCAGACGCAGAATCATTCTTTCTCGTACTCGAATGGATGGGCCACAGACAAAAGCGAAGGGATCATCTTGTACTGCACTTGCAGCTTCAACGAACAAGCAAACGACCAAGCAACCTACCTACAGATAAACACAAATTTCAAGCAAACGACAATCAAACCACATCACAACGCAACTCAACACACCTCAAACCCACAGATTACAATTAGTATCGCATTTTATGGCCTATAAACCCCATCCATCCATTTCTTCATCCTTCCTCGAGCTTTCTTCATGGCTACCTAACTAATGATGACCATGCATGTATCCCACTGCATTGTGAAAAGTCGACAAGAGTCCATCCTACACACAAACAAACACACATAAAACAAAGTCGCTTGCCTGCTCCCTCGAGCTCCGTAATACGCTCAGAAAAGACGAAACAAAGGGAAATTCGAGAGTCGAGATGCGAGATGCCGAGCGTAACTGCTATCGAACAGACAAACAGTGTTTAATGTGATGATAATGCTCGCTGCTTATGTTGGTTTGAGAACAAAGGAAATTCGTCCCTATTTCTTGTATGTTGCGTGCCCACGTGCGTATTACCCCTTCCACCGTCGGTTCATCCACCCATCCCTGATCCCTTTCGTATTATAGATCCGCCCCAGCTCCAATTCACTATCCAATGCTCCATATGTTCGGTTCGTCTCATAGTCTAAGTTCCCGCAATATCTGATCTGCCATGTTCTTATACTGCCAAGTGCCTCCTGCAAGTCTCTTAAACTGAATACCGTGGATTGACACGAGAGGGATCTTGACAATCACGATCTCAAACTCAAGAATCATGCTGCCTCCTAACTCACTTTGCACATGGGTACTAGTCTCCCCGACAGCCCGTGCGGAAGAACCTCCGCGGTGGTGATCTCTGGTAACGCTCTCGTCGGAAGCATCCGAATTGGTGTAAGAATTGTCCCCACCCCGAGCAGGCGTCCTTGGAGCCTGAGGAGACCGTGCCGCATCTCTGAAATCTTCCCGATCTCTATCGTTATTGCCACCCATAAATCCGCCAAAGCTGATACGCCTGCGGTGACCTGGGGTACGATCGCCATGGCTGCTTGGTGGTAAATCGGTAACCTTCTTCAAATCAATTGATGGTGTATGACGGCAACTGAATCCGTTCCTGATTTCGGTATACTCAATCCCAAGTTGTCGGAGAACCCTGATAATATCCGCACATATGGCAGGTACTGGCTTTGTCGATGTTGTCGAGACACTGAAAAGTCCCTTCAAGAAGACAGGCTTGACACTTTCGCCGCCATTGTCAATGCGCTCATTAGACATGCCACTTGCGTTCCCCAGCTCCCCATCTGTCTCCTCAGGTAGATTCGCCTCTCGTGCCTCTTCTCTTCGTGCCCGCCGTGCTTGAATGCTTTCCCTGCGAGCATGTCCCAGTGATTTCGCCCTCATAGTAGCAGACCGGGGGTTCAGGGAATTCTTCTTAGGCGAGCCGTCCCGAGCTTTCTCATTTGTGGCTGATCTATCAGATCCGCTTGTTGGTGGTGGTTCATGGTATGTTACACGTGGTGTAGGAGGCTGCTCTGTTTGCCCACGACGATTCTCTTTTCTTCTGTTTTCCGCTGAACTGACACTTGTTGATCGTCCCAAAGGTTTGGCGCTTCTTGTTTCTGGTGTCCTCTGGGGACTAAGCAGATCACTGTGCTGTGGCTGGCTACTTCCAGAACGTAGCATTGAAGATGGAGGGCCGTCAGTATCTCGTTCACGAGTCCTTCGAACGCTGAAGCTTTTCCTCAAAGTGCTCGGCTCGTGGGGAGATTGAAGATGGACCATTGGAGGATGCGACTTCTCAGCTGGCTCTTTGCGTCGCCTGGTGCTGAATCGTCTCAGGAGACTCGAAGCAGCACTTTCTTTACGAGTGTGCCCATGCTCTGTTGGGGGTTCTATGATTGCAGGTGATGTCGGTGTGCTAGCAGGTGGGATCTTGAGATTCTGCATATTCACAACAATCTCATCCTCGCCATGCGTTCGAGCTCTTGGCCTGGACCTGCCTCCTGTTGGCTTCTCTCCTGGCATTTCATAAGCACCCGCATTGGTGTGTGCTGCCTTAGGCGCCACTAGATCTGGCAGCTGGAGAGGTGCTTCTCCTGGAACACGAGGTATGCTTGCAGGCCCTGGGTTTGCAAGAGCACGCTCACGCTCTTGCTTTTCTCTAACTAGGTAGTAGACTGAAATCAGAGGGTGGAAAGCATTAAGAGGATCAACTCCAAGTGCCAAAGCCTCTTTGCTAGGCCCTCCAGTGAGCGTGTCGCGACTATTTGAGGAATTTCTTCTCTTATAAAAATCGAAGACACCCCTCTTCTTCTCCGGATCTTGAACTGGTGCTGCTTGGTTTTTTCGCTCACTCATTGCCAGTTTCACAGCTCGATGATAGTCGGGGGAATCCAGAACCTCGGTTAGCTGTGCTTGTATCGTCTCTGGGGAGCCAAAGTCAAAACCAGTCATAGCCTGTACAACCATTGGGTCCAAGGGGAGCTGTAAAGGTTCACGTGCTGGTAAATAGTTCTCAGGCGGCGCTCCAAACCCTTTGATCATCCAAGGGTGGCACATGATATCCTGTAAGCTTGCACGTTGCTTTGGATCAGTCACAAGCATGCGACCGATGAGATCCTTGCATTCTGATAGATGGTTAGCAATGAATTCTCTACCCAAAGATTCGGACGTACCTGGTGATAACCAATTTGGGTAATCAACGATGCCTTTCTTGATCTTAGCATGGAGCGCTGGCATGCTCTGATCGTCAAATGGCACCTTTCCACAGACCAAGACATATAAAACAATGCCAAAACTCCACACATCTACTTCGGGACCCAGGTATTGCTTCGCCTGTAGTAGTTCTGGGGCTGCAAAGTATAAACTCCCGCAAAATGTCTTTAGATGACTTCGTGGAGCAAACAAGTTGCTGAGACCGAAATCGATAATCTTGATGTCGCCAGTCTTGCTAATGAGAATATTCTCAATCTTTAGGTCCCGATGCACTATGCTATTCCGATGACAATAATCCAACGCGCTTGCGATTTGTCTGCTGAACTTCCTGGCCTGCTTTTCCTTCAATCTGCCATGCGAAATGATATAATCCAGCATTTGACCACCGTTGACATATTCAAAGAGCATATACCAGTGGTGAGTAGTCCTGAGAGCGTCTCGCATAGCACAGATGTATGGATGTTCCAAAAGAGTGACAATTGCCACCTCTCGTGCAGTGCGAACCTCCTTTGAGATCTCTGCACGTTCCCTATCCGCTCGACTTTGATTATGATTGTCTTCAGTCGAACCTCGGGGCACGATTTTAACGGCAACCTGTTTGGTAAAAGTGTTAGCATCCTTTGCCTCCTTTAGAGCATTCAAAAGCGAGAAACACGAGGTGTTATTACCTGTTCCCCTCCTTCAGCTTTCCTCGCCAATTTGACCTTCCCCATACTACCAGCTCCAATTGTTTTCCCAAGAATATAATTGCCTGTAGACGCAGGAATCATGGTTCTGTATTTACTTTTACCAGGTTGCCTTGTTTCCTGTGCGGTGACCACTGGAGCTGGTCCACCACCATTGTTCGCGGTTGTCGCCATATCTGCCGCGTATCGACTATGCTGAGACCGATGCGCGCTCCTTCCTGGTTCGTCTCTTGAGCTTCTTCGTGAGTGTACTACATTCGCAGATTCATTCTCGATCTCCTCCTTATGACGCGAACTTGTCCGGTGGTGTGTTGTGGTCCGCGAAGGGCTAGGTGGAGGAGCTCTGTTTGATTGCGACCTAGAGGGTGTGGTCGAGGTGGACGATTGATGGTGATGCCGTCTTGAAGAGGATCGGTCAAGTTGGGTTGGAGTAGCAGTGGTTGCCATGCTTCTTGGAATCAGCAGGCGGACCTGGAAGGATTGATCTACCGCGCTGGCGATAAACTTTAAGCGACACCGAGCAAATGAAGGCAAACAATACTGTCAAAGTAGTCGGATTATACCAAAAGAGTCGTAGAAGTGCAATAGGATTGTAAGGATGGGTTTGTATCCTAAGAGCACCTTGGACAGAGGGGATGCGATAACAGTGCGCTCTTTTCTTTCTTTCTGGCGTTCACGATGGATCAGTGAGGTAGCCTCGAGGGAATTCTGATTGCGATTGTTGATGTGAATGAATGCTTTGCAATTCTTCTTGTGTAATATATGGCTGTGCAGGTGATGCAAGAGGACAGCGGATTAGAATGCCCCCAAATGATTGACACAGGTGTAAAAAACCAGGAGAAGTTTGGGGTCAGCAACAAAGTGAGTACAAGAAGATCAACAAGCAGGCAAGGCAAGCAGGTGTTCGGGTTGGGCAGACACAGCTGGACTGGACTGGACTGGATGCAGCACCCCGCGATTAGGAAAGCTTGGGGCCCTTTCGATAACACCAAACCAAACCAGCCTGGCAAATTCGTTGGCAGGAAGAGCCAGAAGGCAGGAAATAGGACGAAGGGATTTCGAATTGTCTGAGCTGAACTTATCCGAGAGACAGAGACACAAAAAGAAGCAGATTCCGAGTCAACTAGCAACGGAAAAACAAAAGTTGTGAATATGAGGAGGACATATTCATTCATGACGATGAGGTGCTTCACACAGCCGACTTCCACAAAAGTTGGGTCCAAGCAGGCCTAAAGACAAGGACCGGTAGCTTTTTTATTTTATTTTATTGATTTTAGAATTAGATTATCTGTACAAGTACTTCCACTTGTAGAGTGGACAATCCCGTCTGGTCGAGACCACCGAGGTAATTCTTAGGCCAAATTTTGGATGAACTACGGACTAAAAGTTAAAAAGTTAGGGTTCGATGATCAGGTACAGATACAGATCTGTCATATGAACAATTCCGAATTTGGCGATTCATGTGCGAGTACGAGTGTATTCACTTCACTTCCGTCAACTGAGGTATATAAGGTACATCACGATATGTGTGAGGTGATACAGTAGCACATCCGAATCTTTCCAAACTAACAATACCACTGGACGTTGACTTTGAGTGTCTTGGTCAAGACAATTAGAAACAGCACTTTCTGGCGGTGGCAGTGGCAGTGGCAGCTAATGAGGCTATTTATTATTCGTTATTCATTACTCAGTGGTTATTTGTTGTTACCGTTATTAGCCAGTCGAGAACGATGCAGTCATGTCAGCGGAACAGGTAAGCTCAGTGCGTCTTCAAACAATGCAACTTGGAGGACTTTGATCCACAGAGTTACACGAGTCCTGGTGTCCGAGGGGTAAAAATGACCTTCCACCACTTGCTTGCTGAACCGTTTTGACACAAACAAGCAAATCCCACAGCAGCATTGGCATGTGTCAGTTCAGCCGACCGTGTAGATGCTATTTATGAGCTATTTATGAGACTAGGTATCTGTGCAGACAACCCCAGTTTAATCTTCGATTTGATAATTAGAAACTGGTTATTTGAGACAATTGAAGTCATCTTCCATCTTTACGCTTTGGAAGCGGCAGAAATGTCTCGAGACTGGAGAATCTCATCCAGCCGAAGCCGAAAGCAGAACTGGAATGGAACTCTTCCCGGAAAATACCGCGCTTAATTGAAATAGCGCTTATAGCTTACAGAACCATCAAGCGCTTGTAAGCCAATTACATTACTCACCTCAAACGAGGCTGAACATTGTCAATCGGTGACATCGAATGAGGTAGCCTTCTCAGAATTATGGAATGGAATTACCCGAAGACTTCAGAATTAAACTCCAGAATTCAGGATTCGTGAAGCAATCAAGATCTGAGTAATCGTACCCACGCGATAGAATATCCGAAACGCTCGAATGCTCTTTATCTAGACCTCATTATTTGAAGACGGGGAGTTGCCCTTTCTTCATCCGATATGTCGATCAAGCGTTCTCGTGCGACATTCGAATCGGATCTCCAGGCTCAGCAATCACCGTTTGTTCTTTTTGGCACACCTTTGCCACCTAGAGACCCAGATGTTCGTGACGATGGATCATATGTGCCAATATGGAAGCAAGAGGTGAGGGATGAGAGGGGGTTAAAACGCCTTCATGGAGCTTTCACAGGCGGATTCAGTGCTGGGTAAGTACTTGTCCTAGTTATACTCAAGCTTAAGGATAGAGGATAGTAGCTAAACCATTCCCAGATACTACAATACTGTAGGGTCGAAAGAAGGATGGACGCCTTCTACATTTGTATCATCTCGGACCAATCGAAAGAAAGATGAACCCAAGACTGCTCAACAACGGCCAGAGGATTTTATGGATGAGGAAGACATCGCGGACGCAGAAGATGCTAAAAGAGTGCAGACTGCTGAAGGCTTCGCGGGACTCGGGTCTACAGAAGAAGATGCGACCAGGCGTGGGGCATTCATTGATCTCTTTCGGATAGAGGGGGAGACTGTTGGCATGAAACTGTTGAAGAAAATGGGCTGGAAAGAAGGACAAGGAGTTGGTCCTAAGGTGCGGCGTAAAGCACGTCTGGATGGCGTGGAAAGACCTGGAGATGCTACCTCGGAGCACCTCTTCGCTCCTGAGAATACCCATATGATCAGGTTTGTAAGGAAGAATGACCATAAAGGCCTTGGCTTTGATGGCGAGGCCAAACTATCTGCCCAAATATCTGCACCAGAAGCTGTAAAATCAGACGATGATGATATAGGCGACGGGCATTTTCTAGCACCTAAAGTTCCAAAAAAGAAGAAAGCGGTTCGTGGTGGCATTGGTATTGGCATACTCAATGATACTGGATCCGATGATGAGGATCCTTACGAGATAGGACCAAAAATATCCTACAATCGAGTAATAGGCGGCGACAAGAAGAAGAAAAAACCCCTTAATGGATCAGCGAACCCATCCTTGAGATCTAAACCAGTCTTTATATCCAAAAAAGCAGCTTTGGCTAAATCTTCAGTCAGTTTCCGGAAATGTCACGACGGTCGATTGCCTCTAGATGGATTTGTTTTAAGTTCAAAAGACGAGTTCTCGTCGGTTATTCAATCAGCAGGGAATTATGCCCCTCCAAAGATACCAAAAGGATGGGTGTCATCGAAGCAACCAAAGATAGGGTCTACATCAGTATACTTATCCACTGCAGCTGCTGCAAAAGCATCACAACTAAACCCAAAATCTCGTGCCTCGATTCTTGGAGAGGCCGCACTACCAGGGAAATCAGTGTTTGATTTTCTCACGCCAGCAGCAAGAGAGAGATTGGCATCAGCATCAGGAAAGACAAACCTTCCTGCGGCATTAGGCGAAATACCTAAAGGCTACAGCATGACTGAGGAAGAGCGAGAGAAAGAGCTCATAGCTCAAATTCCGAAAGTTGACAAATACACAGCAGACGCAGCTCTGAGTCGTGGTGCCAGTGGTTTTATGCCTTATGGTGAAGATGAAGCAAAACGAAGCAGATATAGAGCATATCTGGAGAATCAATCTGGAATTCTCCCAAGTCTGCCACCACGAGCGCCTGGGATTTCAAGAGATGACTGGCTAAAGGAGCTACGCGAATTCGCCAATTGCGCTCAGATATTCAAACCGATGTCTGGGATGATGGCTACTCGGTTTACATCGTCTACAACGGCACCAAAACTTGCATCTGACGGGCCAGACTCTACTATCGTACCACTCCTCCACAAACCCGCCGCCAAACTAGAGAATCCTGCCGAGCAAGCTGCGAAGCTGGGTATGTATGGTCCGCTGACGAGGACGACGTCGGATTGGTATCCTACACGTTTGCTATGTAAGCGGTTCAATGTGAAGCCGCCTGCTCATGTGCAGCCTGGAACTACGGAGCATGGGGATGAAGGTAGCGAGATGAGGAAGGCGCCGGATTTGGTATCGAAGACTGCGATTGACGATATGATGAGGCAGGCTTATGATTATACGCCTGGCACTAAAACACCAGTGCCGGCGCCGGTGGAGCCAGAACTAGAAGCTGATGATGTGGTCGTTGAGAAAGCAGTTGAAATCGTAATTGATGCTGAGAGGAACGATGCATTAGAAGGGCAGAAGGCAGGGGAGGCGGTGTTCAAAGCGATTTTTGGCGATGATAGCGATGATGATGATTAATGCCTCGAGCGAGTTTAATGATAGTTTTTGAACCTCTCGAATGTACAACTCAATTTATACATGTCGTGAACACAACACACTCTCTGATTTCGAATGTAGGGAGACGGAAGGATTGTGCCCCTTCGCTTCCCCTTATCCACCGCTCATCTATCTACCACCCCATCACCCTTGACCCCGCCACTTGTCTACCAAAAGCTAACCGTTTGTCCCTCTGCCAGGTGTCCATACCCAGTCTACATCCACGACATGCAAGGCATTGATTTTGTCACTGGGTAGGAGATCGCTACCACGAACATACAGTCCAACCAATGAAGCTCGCTTTGTTCTCCAGGAATGAGCAAGCTGGTACCAGTATCAAGATTGGATAACGTCCTAGTGATGGGCCGATTATTCAGTTTGAGTATAACAGGGGTATGTGTAACTTTAAGTTACTGTGGTCCAGCTCCAATTCCAATTCAGGCCATTGATTTGTGCGCTGAGTTTGGGTGGATTTGTATTGAGATATTATCAAGTACTCGCTTATTGCTATGACGTGACATGTTATGAGCAAATCCAATCGAGATTTTACATCAATTGACGACATGTCAAAGCCGTATCACGTCTATATCCATGAAATGAAGATAACAAAGTTCTGAGATTGAAGTCTTTCAGTCGCTCATACAAGATGTATCCGCTTAGCATTAGATAAGATCGCTAGAGAGAAGAGGTTGCCTCAATAAGTCGTACGATATGCACAATCCCGCAATGTTTGTTGTTTGTCCAACAACACAGCCCCATCTTGGTGCCTGGATCAACGTGTGTTTTATTCTGATGGTATTCCTCTTAGTTTCCGAACCGAGTCCACTTCGACTCGAACTCGTTCCAGGATGGATCCGCTATCTATAATTGCAAGTACACTCGCAATCATTGGGCCCTCTATCCTCACAATACAGAAATGCAGTGATTTTATCTCTAAATATCAAGTCGCAGACCTGTCCATATCGACCCTACGACTCGAATGTTCTAGTATTCGTGTAGCTAGCTCTTCTGCAGATCCAGGATGTGTTCTCTTCCTCATCGTCAACTCAAGGACAGGGAGAATCGTTTGTGGAAACTTGGTACCTTGAGGATTTCCAAGTTGTTCTAGGCACTTGTAGCATTTTATTCTCTGTCCTGAAGGAAGCGTTGTTGAAGACGGGCATCGATGATGCTGATGACTTCAATCAACCAACGATCACTTCCAAGTTCAACAGTGTGTGGAAAGAATCCGAGATTACGATAGTAAGAAATAACTTGCGAGGTGTCCTGATGTCATTGAATCTTCTTTTGACTTCTTTGCAAAGGTAAGGCAGCGATCTTGAAGTCTAATGTCACATTGTGAGATGCAGTCGCTAACATTATTGAAGCAAAGCGACGATGAAAACTTACCGACGTGAAAAGAGTTCTCAGGTGAAAAGCTTGATCGCCAGTGTCAGGAACGAAATTGCGACAATTTCACCAAGCCATAGGAATACACACGAGATTCACTCCACCATAGGGGACGAGGTATTTGACTTCGACGATATTGCTGTCTCTTCTCAAGCATATCGCAGAGTATTGCAAAAACACCAAATCCAACAAAATGGCAGCAATGATGGAAACGAAATGAATGACAGTATATCTCATCTTTTCCCAGGCTCAGGGATACAGAATATCACTCAGCGAAGTACTGGCCCCATAGCGATTCCAAACATAATCACTAACAATGCAAACAAGTGGCACTTGAAAGCTTAGTTCTATGGAGAGCTGAGTCCGCTTGGGAGACAAGGTTCAGGCGTATGTACTCGTTGATCCATGTTCTGAGAAATGCTGATTAAATTTCCTTTAAATAGCACCGTTGAAAGTTTATCTGTCCTACATATTCTTACAGGAGTATCTTCACCGACGAATTCAAAAAGTAAATATCATGCTGAACTGTATATTTCTTAATTCTAACAGAACTCAGTTCAAATTATTCATCTCAAAATCGAAGGAGAACTCTAATTTTGTTATTTATTGTAACAGGTGCAACTTTCTTAGTATCCACGAGTGACATGGTTTCTATATTCTTAAGTATAGAGCTACAGAGATACGGGTTGTATTTATTAAGCACGTTATATAGAAACTCCGAAAAAGCCACTTCGGGAGGTCTGACTTATTTTTTACTGGGTGTTTTAAGTTCATGTTTTATTTTATTAGGTACTAGTTTAATATACGCAAACTCAGGTACAACTAATCTAGATGGAATATATGTTATAGCTAGCTTAAGTGATTTAGCCAATGATAGCACTAATATACTGTACTGATATAAATCCTATTATATACACTTCTCATCCAAAAAACCGACGACATCGCTTACTCAAGCCCAAATTTTACACTGGGCTAGAATTGTTCAGATTTCAAGTCCAATTATAAAGCTTTCATACAATAAGTTGAAAGGAATGCTAGAATTAGATCGTGGCGAAGTATCTCGAAAGAACTTGAATCATATAGGTCCTTTGATCATGAGACAATGAGAATCGTCCTTTGACTGTCGCGATCACATCATTGTTGTGAACCATCAACATCAATAGTCCTGTCTCAATTAATGCACTTTGCATGATGACAATAAGACAGCCTTCTTTAGTATTATATAATGCCGTCTTCCTGCCCTACCATGACAATCTCTAAACATTCTCCAACAGTTTCAAGTCAACAAAGATAGCAGAACGCAGGACACTTGCAATATACACATCTTTCTCACTTCACCAAGAACCAAATTACAACGATAAACATGCATCTAAACTTTCTCATCGTCATTACTGCGACTGTGGTCTTGCAGATCTTCGCAAGTCCCATCAACCAAGCACTTGCATCTCGCCAAACACTCTCTGCGCGCGAGAAATGGTACCAAGTATGTATTCCTGCAATCCACTCTCTCTTCACCAAACTCTGCCTCCCACTAACTAACATCAAACAGGACCCAATTTGCTTGCCCACAGGCCCAGACTGGAAAGACGCCAAACCAGCCAAATACCGCACCGTTCGAATGGCAGTTGACGTTCTCAACAAACACCCAAACGATGTCATCTCGCAAGGACCACGGTCGTGCAGTCGAATCGCCTGCGTCGAAGGTGCTGGCATTTATCTGTGTAACGATGTATGTAGTCCCCGTTCCCCGACATCCCAGCTTTGTAGTAGAAATATGCTGACAGTGAGAAACAAAGGCCGAGTATGAAGTCTCCGGATTGCGTCTGGGCGGTTTGGCTGTTATGGCTGAGGCGATCAGGAATCGCTGTGGGCCGGAGCAGGCTCCTAGCTATGGTCAGTGCTATGATGCGACGCATACGTATAATATCATTACGAGGTACTCGAGGTGTGGAAATGTGAACGATTGGAGTGAGAGCGATTGAAGATATGAAAGGGAGATAGTTGTTGGATTTTGTAACATGTGGTTTTTCTCGTTGCTTTGAGAATCGAAACTAGAGCGATTTGTCACCTTCTTGCGAGTTGTCATAGAAAATGGATCCATATAGGTCAGCGCTGTAAATGTGTTACTGTAATTCACAAACCAAAAAGAGATGACGAGAAAGAATTTCTGATTTCAATACGTCATTTTTATCTACACAATGAGGTGTGCGGGTGTGTTTGTCTATGCATTCGCTTAAGTATTCTTTCCTTGTAGGATAGCATGTATTGCATCGTGGTCTCTGTGGTAATGCTGAAGATACAAGCAGATAGAGGGACATTCCACTCTAGCTCTCGCCGTAATCCACCAAACACCCTTTCCTGCTTTAGAATACCATAGATACAGCAATAAGAGCGCAATTGGGTCTTTTTCCTGCAGCAACGCTTTGAAAGCTCCATGTAGACTCTGCATGAAGGGCCCCGTATGGCCTATTGTGACCTCGCTATCCAAGAGCTTCTGAATCCGGGATACAGCATGAGCTGCTTGGAAGTATGGGTTGTTCTCTGCCGTAGATGATTCCTGAAGACCGCATACGAGAACCAAGTCCCTCGGAAGTCTATCTATGCCTTTATCTGGTAGTGGTAAGTGCATCTGAGCATAGGTGGGTGCCAGAATACAGAATATGCTATCACGTCGAAGCGGATTTGCCATCTCCCACAACGACATTTTGCCCTTGCTGATGCGTAACCAATCCATATCCGAGGACTGAGATGTTCTGACAGGCCATGATTCTTCTGGAGCACAAGAATCTGGATTCGCAAAGGTCAAAAGAGCCAAAGCAGCAGCAGTGCCCCAGATTGGATCCTTATCTTTTGCCTTGATAGGCTCTTTCAGTCGTTTATTGAAGAGAGATGTGCTTTGGTAGCAGTGATAGCATTCTTCTGGAGTACGGCGACTGTCTTTGGGGTTGTTGAGGTAGCGATCATATGCAAGTGCTACTGCGAGAGAAGCGTGCATCAGGTACGGATGCTTTACATCATTTAGAATCCAAGTCTTGTGTGAGCGAAACGAACTTGACGACACTTACAGTAAATGCCAGTACTAGTAACTTTCGGTTGACTTGTGCCATGCTAGGATCGTCCGGTGTGATAAGACCTTGTCCTAAATAGCGGTCGACAAAATTTTGACTCTTTGCGTTTAATCGCAATGATGTTGATGCATCCGAACTCCAAATAGGACTTGCAAGAGGACGTTGAAGTACAATCTTCCTCCGAATGACCGGTGGTCTTAGTGACCCGCTGGTGAGAGGTTGCAAATCGGGAACGTTCAACTTAAGATTGCATAACACCCCAAAAGAACTGCATTTATTGCATTGGGGCTTATTCTCATCACACTAGAAATGAGAGCCTCGGTTAGCTTAAGGCATGTTATGCAATTAGAAGCACCTGATATCACATTACCTACCTACCTTGAGCTTCCTCAGTTTGCAGTTTCGGCAGCCATATCGTGATCTCCGCATTGTCTTATGCTTTGAAATGTCTTTTGAGTTAGTCGAGGATATCGAAGACAAAGTCATGCTTGCTTCGCTATCCGATGCTAAACATATAGTCTCGGAGGGCATTCTAGTCGACTTAAAGGAGACAGGTTCGGTTCTGTTCAAGAGCAAAACTACGCTTGTGATGTGCCAAAACTGCTTCACAATAGCAAGTCTGATCAGCTCGAATCTGGTCAAATGAGTGGCTATCAAATTGTAAGATCAATGCAAGTTTTATCTGCTGGCTTCAATAAAAGACGAGTTTGGTACTTTCGGCTCCAAAAGAAGTGTCGGAGAATGGATGTCGTCCTGAGTGGGCCCGAATTGGCTTGAAGCTCTTACACGCTAACCTTCTTTTGAACATTCAGGATCTGCACTAACCACCAACCGGCTACAGCGATCTCTGATTGGCTGAACTCTCAATGTGGTTAAGAATACACATCGATGTATATGAACACGAGGACGCATGATGAGACTGTGGATATTGCTGATTAAATAGCGTGTGACAATTGATGTAAAGCCAACGGTCGTGAGGTACTTAAGCAGAGAGAAACCCTCCTCGAATCTGTAGACTTTCTCCTCATTCTTCTCTTCAGACCTAAGCGAGCCGTTCCCATCACCTGCATATTTGAAGCAACAAACCTTTTCCAAGTTCCATCTATAGCAGAGAAGATCACAGTAGTGAGTCGTTTAATTCGTATTGAAACACCTTCAAGACATGGATAATTGACATGTACCATCAGGACTTACCGAAGACACACATAACATTATACAACTCCAAGCCACCATCATGGCATCTCCATTCACCCTCCCAGCGATGCTCAATCCACCCATGAACGGCCGCGAAGCTGTCACCGATGCGTTACACCGCTCTGCCATGGCATTCGACACAAACGACGCATCCCTCTTCGACTCCAGCTTCATGCAAGACGGCATCTTCGAGATCAACGGCCGTCCCATGACCGGACTCACCGAGATCCATGCCATAGGACTGCCTCTCATCTTCTCCGTTGACACGACACACATGGTTAGTAACGTGCGTGTTCACATGGGATCGGCCGCTGAGGAGGAAAATACTGCTAGCTTGACTGCTACTGTGCTATCGCAGCATTTTGCTTTGGGAAAGGGCATGGAGCCTGGGCAGACGAACTTGATTGCTGGTAGTTTTTATCGTGGGGATTTGGTGAAGGATGTGGATGGGTTGTGGAAGTTCAAGCTCTTGAAGGTTCAAGCCAATTGGTCTCAGGGTGATTTCAGTATCATCGGTGGCAAGTTTGAGGAGTGAATGCGTTGATGTAGATACTTGGAGAATGAATGATATACTGTTAGATTTATAGTTATGATGAGTGAGACTGATTCTTCGATTGTGATTCTCGTTGATTGAAATTGTGATTCCTATAACCAACTAACCATCATCGACATTCCTGCTGGAGTCGTGGCAAGTGTCGCTCTCCTCTTGCTGGCATAATATATCTACGCTATAAATGCTTGAAAATAGTAATGATGCTTTCCAGCCTTCGAACCTCGTTTGCTGGTCATAGTCGCAGCCATGGGAGTCTGCTTACGGGCTTGCCACCTTGCATGCCATTGAGACATCGCTTCTAGATTAACATAAGAAGAATGCCCCGCACACAGTCGAGGCACAAAGATGCGTTCAATTACACTGTCATTACAAAGCAGTGATCTTGGTGTAAAATTATGGGAATAAATGTCGTTTGCCATGCGGTCAACCACCGCATCCGTATTGGAGATTAAGGAAATGAAGAGAAAAGAGATGATGGTTGTGGAATACAGACCTTAGTGGCGTCACAAAATGAGATGGCAGACCTAGCAACATGTGTCTCTCACAAATGCGTCTGGTACATCAAAAATACTGGTCATAGTAGGAAAGGGTGTCACACTGTCGGTCAGGTATTCAGAACTAGAACGCCATAGAATTTGATAGTAAAGAGAATGGCTGGAGATATCACGGTACATGGTGCCGAAAAAGGAGGATGCTAAGGAAGATGAGGCTTTCTGATTGTAAACATCCAACTGTAGCTTCCGGAATACCATAAAACCAAATAATACACGTCTCGCGCCTCAATCCTGTCCGTGAACCAAATCCTCAACCTCCCATTCAGACATCCCATCACATGATTAATTCTTACCTATATAAATCCACTTAGGCCCTCCAGAAACATCTAACCACACCTAAAGACCGACCCCACGGGAAATCTCAGGTGGCGTAATGGTTCCTGGCAACAGGCCTTGGGTTGTAAGCTCGTCAGAGGACACGAGCCGACATGAAACCGTGGCGACCTCTACCCCTAGGAGGCCGGCGGTGGATCCCCCAAGAAGTAGATCTAGGTACGTGACCCATCCCCTTTTTTGCTTTCTTGACATATCGAGATTTTACTTTTGCTTTTGCGAGTTTTTAGAATAGCTTTCGGAAATTCCGAAAATTCGCCTTTATCGCGTTATTTGGGGATCGAGGTGGTATATTTTGATTCACGGGGGATTTCTACAGTAAAAATGTTTTCTTTTCAGAGCTGAAAGTAAATAAACGATGAGAAGGAAGTCTTTTTTGTATTCTTTCTGGTCTTCCGGTTGTTTATTTACTTCGGAAGTGGGGCAGTGTTAAGCGAAACCTGAACGACCTCGCGTCACGGTCTTCAGTTCAAAAGTTTGAAATCTGCAAGGCTCTAATCGTACCACAAGCGCGTTATCGAGGCTTGGTAATTTTCAGTCATTTGCTTATCGAAGAATTGTCTCATTCGGCACTTCTTGTCTTTCCTCAGCCATATCTTTGTCTCCCGTCCAAACACTCATACAATCGCCCCCGAAGTATCAAAGGCATCTACCAAGCACACACATTCCTCAATTAACTTGGTGCTCAATTGACTTGGTAATATAGACTAAATCAATCCAGGTGGCTCACCAAATGCACACATTCCTACTTCTTCGAAGCAACCCACGCCTGTGCCCAAAGATCAACGCCACCCAGCATCCCAACACGTCTAGGTTCCCACTCCAAGATAGTCTTCGCCCTCCCACTACTACCATTACAACTCGTCCCTAACGCGCGCATCCACGCATCACCACCATCACCCACGAGCTCCACACGTCCCTGAAAGCCCATCGCCTTGCCCACACCCATCAACACGTCCCTCATGCTCTCCTGACTAGTCACCAGGTCGAAAACAGGATACACGCTTGTCCCAGCCAACAAGGGCAACTTATCAACCGCACGATGAAACCCCGCCGCCACGTCGTCGACGTGGATAAGGCCTGGGCGGGACTCAGGATCAATAGGTATGCTAACGGTTAAAGAAGCGCTCCGCATAGCGGCGTAGATCGGCTCAAAGAGAGCGGACCAGATGTTGCAGGACCGCCCATACACAAGAGCGGGACGGATGATTAGTACGTCAAGAACGGAGGAGGAGGCGAGGATCGCTTGCTCAAGGGCAGGTCTCCAGCTTACGATTTCCGGTGGTTGGGTTGGTGCATCGCGGGTTCCGACAGACATGAGGTCGTTGACGGGCTCATCCGAAGAACCATGCACCCACATTCCCGAGCAGTAAATGAACCCCAGCTTCGAGACTCGCACACCCGCTGTTCCCGCAGCTTGGATTCGCTCCTCGCCAACTTCGTGGAGCTTGTTCAGCAGGGTGTGGGATTCCTGATTTGCGCCCGCGACGTCGACGACAATGTCGATGTGGTGCTTGATGATCGCGGTTTTGAGGACGACGGAGGAAGATATATCGCCAATGATGGGAATCACTTCGTTTTGGGCGAGGGCGCTGGCTTTGGCGGGGGTGCGGGCCAGGCCGTAGACGCGGTGGTTGCCGGAGCGGAGGAGGGATTGCGTTAGTGGGTGGCCGATGTAGCCTGTTGCACCGATGATGAGGATGTTGGGCATTTTTGGTTGTGGTTAATTTACTAGTTGAGAGAGACGAGGGACGGATTAGAACAGTGTCTGAACTGGCACATGGAATTTTGAAATCTGGAGCTCTTGACAGACGTAAGCTTCTTTTTTATACTTGGTATCTATCGGATTTAGGCGAAGTGTAGAAAGGAGAATAGACTAGGCACCTAAGCCCTACTGCAAGGTTGAAGTGTATTTTTACGTTAAAAGTAACCCGGTGTTCTTGGCCAACCAAATAGCCGAGAATCTGACTGGCAGAATGCGTTCTGAATCAACCTCTAGCTTCTTGAGCCATCATACGTTGAATTGAGTATTACGAGCCACGGATTTTCCGGCTTTAAACATGACCTGTGGTCAAGCCTTTAAACGCCGACCAGAAGAACGTTACTGGCGTGGAGTTTGTGCCGATAGAGTGCATGAAGATACACGTACAAAAGTTTAAGCTGGAGGCATTCACAAAAGAAACTTCCTAGACGCAGCCAAACCAGGGAGTCATCCTCAAATGCCTTTTCCCTAGAAGGATCGTGATTTCGTAAGCAGAAGCATATGATACTCTGTGTTCGGCAGCGTGCAGATAACATAGAGTTCGAGGCACTTACCTGCGTAGGCGAAAGTCAAACTCAGAAGGCAGGATGGGCGAAACTAGCGCGTGGTGTTAAAATATCTGCGATTAAATAAGTTTATACGCGTAATATTACATATATTACCTATGTAAGCTCAATCAACAGTACTTAATTCACAGGTAATGCGAATCCTTACTGTTTCAGCTGCTACTGTCATGTTAGTTATCACCGAGATTTCAGGGACGGAGATAAGCATTTCTATTGTGCAGGTATCGTTATGTACTAAATTCGACTTGAAGGGGTGACATTAAGCACCAGTTGAAGAAAGAGTATTGGTATTTAAGCATGCTCGAGGTAGAATTACAAATTCAGCATTCCCAAAAGCAAGACCTTCAGTAGGTGGGATATTGGAATGGTGAAGTAACTAGGTCATGTATCTGGTAATCATATCTGCTTCACAGTTGAAGCACTTGGGTTTCCTGTGTCTGTTTATTATCTCACATGCAATAGTCTCCACGGCTTCAAATGCGCGTTGCACAGCTGTAGTATGGGGAAAAATCATGTAGGTGAAGTTTCGCTTTTTGATATTTTCAAACCCCTCCGACTAAGGTACACGAGCCCTATTGCCTAACAGAAATTCCGCGACACAATGCGCAAATAAACGACCGACTGCCTCTTCTGCCTGCCACACATCCTACCTCATCCTACTCTATATGCACCTAACTGGTAACCGGTCCAAACCCTGGAATCCAATCACAGGTACACGCCGGTGGTGTCGCTGTCGCATTCCACACGCCATGCATCTCAGAGATACAAATGGTGCCTGCGCAATTATGCCCGGTAGCCGGTGGGAGGGTGACACGTTTGTCCTTCATATCGGTAGGAGGGCTAACTTCGCAGCCACACTCGCCAGAGGTGACGTTGTGGTAGTACTGTGTACCGGGAACGCAGACAACTTCGTCGCAGGAGTTAAAGGGAGGAAGGCGCACGCGGCCTGCAGTGGCTTCCGCTTCACGGGCTTTGACGGGACCGAGGCCTGGGATCCACTGTTGAGTCTGTTAGTTGATTGAAGTCTATGGGAAAGGGAAACGTGAAAGGGTTCTAGATGGGGAGGGCTCAGGAAGCGAGGATGCTCATGCAGGTGATATCGCTGGAAAAGTAATGAAATAAGAGGAACATACCTCGCATGAACAAGTGTTGTTCACTGTGTTAACAACAGGCTGCATCTCAGCAATGCAAAGAACATCGGCGCAAGGGCTGATTGGTGCCACTGGTACAGGTGTTGGCTCAAGCCCAGGGATCCACTGGCATGCACAGGTGTTTGTAGGAGGATCGTAGATCGGCGTCATCTCCGCAATGCAGAAGAGATCTGGGCAATCAGGAACGCAACCGCACTTCTTAGTGTCAGGGTTGTAGACTACGTGATTCTTCTCCAAGCACTTAAACTGAGGGCAGGTAGACGGGATGGGATTGTCGAGTACACAAATACACTTCTTGCTGTAAGGAGCGAGAACTTTGTGGGCTCCTGCAGCGCAAAAGATTGTGTTTGGGCAAACTGGCTCGTTGGGCTCGCAGCTGCAGGTCTTGGTGCTGGGATGGTAGACTGGGTGCGTGGTAGCTGTGCATTTGATTGTTGGGCAAGTAGATGGGTCGGCGACTGCTTCAGCTCTCTTAGCATTCTTAACACAACTACAAGTCTCGGTAACAGGATCCCACACAGGGCTG
Organism: Margaritispora aquatica; assembly: GCA_007644065.1. Lineage (NCBI taxonomy): Eukaryota > Fungi > Ascomycota > Leotiomycetes > Helotiales > Discinellaceae > Margaritispora > Margaritispora aquatica. Next base: position 2,874,949 of record VJWN01000007.1, on the reverse strand, counting down.
GATCCAGTGAGACATGTAGTAGCAATAAGGCAAGTCTCCTTTCCGTTGTCTGGATTACAAGTACACTCCTTGGTCGATGGGTTGTAGAAAGGATGAGTGCCTTCAGCGCATCGTATCAATGGACAAGTTGTAGGATCAACATCCTTTTCGCAAGCCGGGCACAGTGTGTCTGGGTTGATGATTTGATGATAACCAGGCAAGCAGAGTACTTGAGGACAGTCTGGTTCGCAGTTGATTGGGCATTTTGTAACTGGATCGAAGATGGCATGGTATCCAGGTGCACATTTGATTTGCGGACAATCCTTAACGCAGGTCTGACATCCAGTGGTTGCGTTAGTCTCGAGATGATATCCTTCGGCGCATTCTACTAGAGGGCAGTCCTTAACGCAGTATGGGCAGCCAGTCTTTGGGTTGGTTTCAGAGTGATAGCCTTTGGCGCACTTGATGAGAGGACAGTCCAAAACACAGACGCACGTCTTGAGGGTTGGGTTGAAGTATGGGTGGTAGCCAGATTTGCACTTGATCAATGCACAGCTAATTGCTGTGGCTTCGACAGCAGCTTCTTCCCTAACAGCTAGCTCCTCTCTCGGAACACAACCACAGGTATGAGTGGTTGCATTGTAGACAAGCTGAGACTCAGGAAAGCACTCGATACCTGCACAGCATGCTTTTCCAATGCATCTCGGGCCTGTGGAGAATTAGTGAGTAAAATTTGTGGCTTCGGTACTTATAACTTACCGGTGACACCGGAGCCAGGAAGAGCTAGCGCTCCCGAGATGCCAAAGCCAACTAGGTAGAGAAGAGAGGTCAACTTCATAATGATGATGTTCAGATGAAGATAATCTAAATGAGGTGATCTGGAGGAGGATGCCGTGATGGAATACCAGATCCTCCCTTCTTATGTACTTTTCCTTCCAGTAGCACGAACCCCCCCTTGAGGTAACATTCGACGGATATACAACCAGGCTGATATCAGACGGACGTACCCAGAATAAGATAGGTACCTAGCAGCGGAAGGAGGGGTTCAACCAAACCGGAGCTAGGATACTGCGCCTTACACAGGCTTGACAGGGAAAATATACTACCCCAGATTTGCGATTGGATGCCAAGACAAAAGCGGCTGAGGTTAATATGACGGCAAACAGTGCCTGACCACTCGGTAGTAATATGAGCTGACTGAGAGACTTTTTTTTCAAGACATGCTACACTCAGCACTCACCAAGAAGCATGCTGTGCAGAGTTTTGTGTAACCAGGCGCCGGCATGACCGTTCAGATTCAGCTTGGTGCACCGTAATTCATCCTCCGTTGTGTAGGATGTAGTCTTGTAAGACATCGACCATGAGAATGATGGTTGGAGGAATGACAGCGAACTCGGCCGACCATTATTACACGGATAAAATCGTGCTGATAGCCAAGAGTCTTGGCTTCAAAGGATACACCTACCTAGGCTTCCCAACACCTCCTTTTCCATGGTAATGGTGAGAATTGACTTTCTATACAAAGGTAATTTCCGGCCCCACGTGCAATATCTGATGGGGGCAGTGGTACAAACCCACGAGGACTAGGTAGGGCTGATCAAGAAGCTGATATCATCTTAGAAAATCTGGTTCTTACACCGCTTTGATTCGCACCGTATCCGGCTGAGGTTCCCATCACGACAGTTCTCGATGTCAATTGACTGACTCAAACCATTGTCCATATACGTGTATGATCGACGAGATAGTGGATAAATGTATCTTCTGAAGCCGGATTGTGGTTTTCCCATCAACGTTCGTGTAGGTGCAAGAACCGGACCTTGCGTCGACGAGGTAAGGTGCTCTGCTGTGGCAACCGAGACAGAAAAAAAGATGAGGCCCACCAATCGATAGACAGAATAGACGAGATTTTTATCCAATTTAGATCCTTGCGTCGTATTGAGGATGCAGAGAACCACATCTAAGCTTAAATCATCCCGTTCATGGTTTCCAACAACGAAAAACCTAAACGATGTGTCGGCAGCACTCAATCTTAGGCTCCCCAGTTGATCACTTGAAGAAAAGAACTCCCGAACCAGAACACAAAGAAACCACCACTTGGTCTCGCGAAAAGGAGAAGAAAAATCAAAGTGTGGGCACAAATCGAATCCTTTATGCAAGCCATCCAATGACTTGCAGGAGGACCTTGTCCAATCAATCCATCAAGTGGAAATTAGTCATCCTTTGACACGTAGGGGGGCAGATATCAAGAATCCCAAAAACAATGCAGAGAGGACAAACTTGATCCGGACTAAGAGGCCATCTCCTAATACTTGCATCAACATCAATATCTGGCAAAATGTCAGCCGCTGCCCCAGCACCCGGAGAGACCAACCTCACAGCATTACTCACCACACTCAAGACGAGCTTAAGTCCCGAATCCTTCGTATTCATCACTCTTCCACCTGGTACGCCAACACCTTCGAGCCTGTTTGTGCAGATGCTCTTCCAGGAAGCCGAGGGGACGACTATCATCTCGACTCTCTCCTCCGCTTCGTCGCACAAGCTCGAATACACTTTCCCATGCAAGATGATCACGCTGAACATCCACTCGTCGCTCGAAGCCGTGGGTTTCATGGCGGCTGTCAGTGCTAAATTGACCGAGAAAGATATCGGCGTGAATCCCGTATCTGGGTTCTATCATGATCACTGCTTTGTGCCGGTGGGGAGAGAGGAGGAGGCGATGAATTTGCTGGAGGAGATGGCGGAAGATGCGAGGAAGAGAATAGGAACTGAGTTGAATGTCGTTGAAGGCTTGGAGACTCCTTTAGACCCGTCGTCGGGCGACCTGAGGAGGAAGGAGGTTTGAATTGGGTTGCTTTGATATCACGTGATGATAGAAGCAGATGACCCCACTTTCGATGGGTGTCATTATGTGATTTTTTGTTGAGACATTGGACGAAAGACTTTGATATTTCAATAAGATGGCCTTTTTTGAGTCACTGCCGTACGTTATGTAACGTTACACGCTCAAATCTTGGTTGATGATAATGAGCTATAAACTCTTTTCAGGATTGAAATGAAATTCAATCATATACGAGAGCAACAACTCGGCTACGAAGCCCATATACCACCTATATTAAACTTAGAAGCTTCCAAGACCACATAGCCAAAAGCCTTTAGAATGTCGACATCAACGTATCTCAACTCCCTCAAACATGATGGATTTGTCGTCATCCCATCTATCCTCAGCGACACTCAAATCCACATCTTGCGAAAAGCGTGCACCGAAGTCACCACTCTCGCGCGCTCTGGAAACTGGCCTCACGTACGAACTCTCCCCAAGCAATTCCCACCCTGGACGATCGCACCCGGGGACAACCCCGCTGCCAACGGGATCTGGGGTGTGCAATTTCTGATGCATCCGAATCTACCTCACTCCTCACTCTTCACATCAACTTACTTCTCCTCGTCCACCGTTGACATTGTCAAAGAGCTCCTCGAATGCCAAGACGATGACTTAGTGCTGGAGCTGTTCAACCTCCTCGTTCGGCCGGATGAAGATTTCGAGCTACGGTGGCATAGGGATGATATCCCCGCGACGGCGACGGCGGAGGAGGAGATGGCGAGGTTGAAAGAGCCGGCTTGGCATGCGCAGTGGAATTTGGCACTTTATGATGATGAGAGCTTAATTGTCGTGCCTGGGAGTCATGCGCGTGCTCGTACGCAAATCGAACGAGATGCGGATCCGTTTGCGCCGGACTTGCCGGGCGAGGTGAGAGTCAAGCAGAAGGCGGGGGATGTAGTGTTTTATGACAATAATATCTTGCATAGAGGGGTGTATACGTCTGGGAAGGAGAGGATGACGTTGCATGGGAGTATGGGACATGTTAAGGGCAAAGAGGCCAGGGCGAGGAATGTGTTGCAGCATGGGATTGGGGAGTGGGTTGGGAGTATTGATCTAAGTGGAATTGAGGGTGAGGAAAGGAGGAGAGCTGAAGGTATGAGGGAGCGGTTGGTGAAGATGGGAAAGGGTGATGATGTGGGGTATTCGTTGGATGGATGAGTGGAGTTTAACAGACGAGTAAACCCTAGAGTACTTGGATCCTAAGTGGGGGGGAGCTTCGTTACAAAATCGAGAAGCGACTAACAATTAGAAGACGCGAACGAATTTGGTTTCAATCTCATTTGTAGGGTGCTAGTTGCGGTTCGTTTCTCTGATTATGAGAAAGCATTAAATATGGATGTCCGCTTTTAGTTGAGTTAGGTCACAAGCTACACTTCAGTTAGGGCTCGCAAGCATGTCGATTACCTACTGAGATTCACAACCCTCATGTGTCAGAAATCGTCAACACAATTCTACAGTGCTATATTCCATCAGTCAGCTGTAACATCCAATATCCAAGCCTAGTATTGAGACCAAAGTAGTAAGAAACAAGTTTCCAGCATACCACTGCCCTTTTCTCGGATTTTCCTTGTTACTCTCACCCTCTGCTCACTTCATACCCATATCAAACATCACGCTCGCTTAACCCCTTTCCCAACCCGCACCACAGTACCAAACTCGGTAGAGTTGAAAGACCTCAGCAGCTCTGACCGAACGAAATGGCACTCTAGTAGATATCCACTAGTCCCTGAGGACTCTCAGTCTACTCCGGCCTAAGAAAAAACACATTTTCGTGATATTTTTGGCAGATGAGAGATGGCGAACGCCGTCGAGCTCGTCTCAGTCGCTTCGTGGAAGCAAGCGAGAAATGAAATCTTTATAGCTTTAAAATATACTTGCGAGTTACGTTTCTGTACCAACTTATGCTGATTGGTAAACGATTCAGACTGAGTGGCTGAGATTGAATACCGACATCATGTCAAATAGATGCCGTTTGAACACGCCTAAGTATTCTTTGGATTAAATCAAAGTCTAAGAACACTCCATCACTCCAGTTTTTTTTTTCTTCAAAATTTTCTTACGATCTCTGTGAACAAGTAAACCAACCCAGGAGAGACGAAAAAAAAAAGCACGGGAATGATACAGTACTTCGTAATTTCAAAGGCACAGTTGATCGGAGATAATGGGGATAAGATTAGATGCCAAGATGAGCTGGAGGTCCATCCGTACAAATCAAATTGCAGGAACCATGCTCCCGGACAAGGTCCCTCATCATCATTTGCCTATCACCAAGTCACAGTCCCATATATTCAAACTCAACGTCACCTTTTTCTTCAAGAAATTAATTTGAATGTCTTTCCAGATCTTCTCTTGGAAGTTACCTACCTACTCTACTCGTACCAACAACGCCCGCCGAAAGCACGGCCCAAGACAACATGTTAAACATCAAGTTCTCCACCTCAAATGAATCCCCCATCCCCATACCGAGTTTCGAAACGAAGTGGGTTCGTATAATTCTTGGTCTTGGTATTGGCATTGATTTGAAAGCAAGTCGGACAATAAACCGCCCGCAATAAATAAATACTGGATCCCAAAACTCTTACACAAAGTCCGCCGAAGCACCCCGCAATCTCGTCAAGCTTGCCACTACTTGCTTAAAAACAAACTTTCTCTTACAGGCACCAGAATCTCGATGACCAGCAGATTAATCCCAAGCAATTGGATGTGTTGATGGGTATGACAATACGCAGGCCAAGATGTGAGAATTACTCATACCGAGGGAAGGTTCGGAAAGGCAAACATTCATACATTTTACTCACGATCGAGTGCATATCGAACTGTACTGTTGATTTGTTTGACGCACTCTATCTCATATGTAAACAAAACAAAAAACAAAAAATTTACTCACCTACCTCTCCCGAAGTTCCTGACACAGCCAACTCGAAAAAAGTGAATCGAAATGAGTCAGGAAAAGCCCGCACACCCAAGCAGCAGCACTAGCATCTTTCACAGAAGTGGGGAACCAAAGCTGAAGCTGACACTTCCCCACCAAAGCCGCCCGCTTTCCGAGTCTTTGTGGTCAACCTGACGAATGGGATGTCGTTCTAATCCGATAAACTCGAAGAATGCGACCCGCAATCGAAGGGCCGAAGGGTCAGTTAGTACCGGTTGAGTTAGTGTCTATCAAGGATTCAAGGTTGGTAAGTGGACGCAGGGACAAGGACGGACAACCAAGAGGTCTTGATCCCCATGTTTGTTAAAAAGTTTAGATGTCCAGTCTGCCGTGCTGCAGATACACACCTTCTTTTTGGTAGAGTTCTTTCCCTCCTTACCTTACTTATAATATTTCTTCTTCCCCGTGCTGTTCATTCAGGACATAATTAATCTTCGCTTCTCCCTCAGACACGAGGTTTCAATTGACTTCTACTCATCCATTGAGAGTGTCAAAAACAAAGTTAGGCGAGACAACCAAAACGCCGCCGACGTAGCTCTCGCAATGTCTGAAAAAGCGACCTACGAATCCTCACCAGTCGCACTGGAAGGGGAACCAACGAAAATAAACCACGCCCCGGCGCGATCAAATACCACACGAACATCCAGCTCAACAGCCGCAGAGGAGGCCGAGAAGCAGCGGGAAAGTGCCAGACATGCGAATCCTAATGGCTATTCGTCAATCCATAATACTGGTGTAGATGTGCAGGGTGCTGAGGCAGAGTTCGCGGCTTTGCAGCGCGAATTGAGCCATGCGAGCAGAAGGATCTCGAGGACGCAGTCTAGGAGTAAGGAGACGCATGGGAAGGATGTTGAGAAGGTTGGGTCAGGAGACTCGATTAGTGAGGATGAGCAGTTTGATTTGGAGGCAACGCTGAGGGGTAATCATAGTGTATGTTATTTTCATACTTCCAATGCCCTTATTTTGGTGACACATTGGCGGTGGTTTTTTAATTAGAGAGTTGGGAAGTAAAGTTGGCTGACATATAGTAGGCAGAAGAGGAATCCGGTATCAGATCCAAGCACGTCGGCGTGGTATGGGAGGGCTTAACAGTGCGAGGCACTGGAGGCGTGACCAATTTCGTCAAGACTTTCCCAGACGCTTTCATCAGCTTCTTCAACGTCATCGAGACAGGCATGAACATCTTCGGCCTAGGCAAAAAGGGACGCGAGGTCAACATCCTCAAGGATTTCCGAGGTCTCGTCAATCCCGGTGAGATGGTGTTAGTGCTGGGACGTCCAGGGTCAGGTTGCACGTCGTTTCTCAAAGTCATTGCGAACCAGCGATACGGTTACACGGGCGTGGATGGCGAGGTGCTGTATGGGCCTTTTGATGCAAAGACTTTCGCTAAGCTGTATCGTGGAGAAGCGGTGTATAATCAGGAGGACGATGTTCATCATCCAACTTTGACTGTCGGCCAGACTCTTGGGTTTGCGCTAGATGCGAAGACGCCGGGAAAGCGACCCAACGGGATGTCTAAGGGAGAATTCAAAGACAAGGTCATCACTACGCTTTTGAAGATGTTCAATATTGAGCATACGCGCAACACTATTGTCGGCAATCCATTCGTTCGAGGTGTATCCGGTGGAGAGCGAAAGCGTGTCTCCATCGCCGAAATGATGGTTACTTCAGGCAGTGTATGTGCATGGGATAACTCAACCCGTGGTCTCGACGCCTCCACAGCTCTCGATTACGCTAAATCCCTGCGTGTTATGACCAACATCTACAAGACTACCACATTTGTCTCATTGTACCAAGCGAGTGAAAACATCTACAAGCAATTTGACAAGGTTCTCGTTATTGACGCAGGTCATCAAGTGTACTTTGGCGCCGCGAGCGAAGCGAGAGCTTACTTCGAAGGCCTAGGCTTCAAGGAGAAGCCCAGACAGACTACACCAGATTTCCTAACTGGTTGCACTGACGAGTTTGAACGTGAGTATGCCACAGGACGATCAGCAGCCGATGCGCCTCACAGCCCAGAAACGCTGGCCGCAGCTTTCACGCAGTCAAAATTCACTACACTGCTTAATGAACAAATGAAAGCCTACCGCAAGGTTGTGGCAGAAGACAAGCAACGCCACGAGGACTTCGAGATCGCCGTTCGAGATAGCAAGCGCAAGGGCGCATCCAAGAAATCAGTGTACAATATCCCTTACTACCTCCAGATCTGGGCCTTGATGCAGCGCCAATTCTTGATCAAATGGCAGGACAAATTCTCCCTGGTTGTCTCGTGGATCACGAGTATCGTTATTGCTATTGTCCTTGGTACCGTGTGGCTCGACCTGCCTACCACTTCAGCCGGTGCTTTCACCCGTGGAGGTCTGCTTTTCATCTCGCTCCTGTTCAATGCCTTTCAAGCTTTCTCTGAGCTGGCAAGTACTATGATTGGACGTCCTATTGTGAATAAGCACAAAGCGTATACATTTCATAGGCCTTCGGCTCTCTGGATTGCACAGATCATCGTGGATACTGCATTCTCAGCTGCTCAGATTTTAGTCTTCTCAATCATGGTATACTTCATGTGTCACCTTGTCCGAACTGCCGGAGCCTTTTTCACTTTTTACCTGATGATCTTGAGTGGCTACCTTGCAATGACTCTCTTCTTCAGAACAGTCGGTTGCTTGTGTCCCGATTTCGACTACGCCATCAAGTTTGCTGCAACCATCATCACCCTCTTCGTTCTGACCAGTGGTTACCTGATCCAATACCCCTCAGAGAAGGTCTTCCTCCGCTGGATCTACTGGATCAATGCGTTAGGTCTAGGGTTCTCAGCCTTGATGGAGAACGAATTCTCCCGCATAGATTTGACCTGTACTGCTGAATCCTTAGTTCCATCTGGACCAGGCTACACGGACATCGCCCACCAAGTTTGTACCCTCCCCGGCTCCGTCTCAGGAACAAATATTGTCGACGGTGCAGCCTACATTACTGAAGGCTTCGGCTACCTCCCTTCTGAGCTCTGGCGCAACTTTGGTATCATTGTCGCTCTCATCATCGGCTTCTTGATCGCCAACGCAACTCTTGGAGAATGGCTCACCTTCGGCGCAGGCGGAAATGCAGCAAAGGTTTATCAAAAAGGCAACAAGGAGCGTGATGAACTGAACGCCGCACTCGCAGCAAAGCGTGAACAACGTCGCGCAACGAAGCATGAAGGCGAGGCTTCAGAAATGAGCATCAACTCTAAAGCTATCCTCACATGGGAAGGACTGAACTACGATGTACCCACCCCTAACGGCGAATTGAGACTTCTCAATAACATCTTCGGGTATGTCAAACCAGGAGAGCTGACCGCACTCATGGGCGCTTCAGGAGCCGGAAAGACCACCCTCCTTGACGTCCTCGCCGCACGCAAAACCCTTGGTGTAATCTCAGGCGACGTCCTTGTCGACGGCATCGCTCCAGGAAATGCCTTCCAACGTGGAACCTCCTACGCCGAACAACTCGACGTCCATGAGCCGACCCAAACCGTCCGAGAAGCTCTGCGCTTCTCAGCCGACCTCCGCCAACCCTTTGACGTGCCGCAATCCGAAAAATACGCTTACGTCGAGGAAGTGCTCTCCCTGCTCGAAATGGAAGACATGGCCGATGCCATCATTGGTGACCCAGAATCAGGCCTGGCAGTTGAGCAACGTAAGCGGGTAACCATTGGTGTCGAGCTCGCCGCAAAACCAGAACTCCTCCTCTTCCTCGACGAGCCCACTTCAGGTCTTGACTCACAGTCCGCATTCAACATCGTTCGTTTCCTCAAGAAGCTCGCGGGCGCAGGTCAAGCTATCCTGTGTACCATCCATCAGCCCAACGCCGCCTTGTTCGAGAACTTCGACCGTCTTCTACTCCTCCAGCGTGGCGGGCAGACTGTGTACTTCGGTGATATCGGCAAGGACGCAGTCGTCCTGCAGGATTACCTCCGCCGTCATGGCGCGGATTGCCCTTCTGATGCTAATGTCGCAGAGTACATGCTTGACGCCATAGGAGCCGGACAAGCTGCACGTGTGGGCGACAGGGACTGGGCTGACATTTGGGCCGAGTCACCTGAGCTCGCTAATATCAAAGACCGGATTTCTCAGATGAAAACAGAGCGTCTTGCAGAAGTTGGCGGTGAGCGCAAGACAGATGAGGCAGAGTTCGCTACTCCTCTGATGCATCAGCTCAAAATCGTACAGAAGCGCACTAACCTTTCATTCTGGCGATCCCCCAATTATGGCTTCACTCGTCTTTTCAACCATGTCATTATCGCCATTCTCACTGGTTTGGCATACCTGAATCTTGGTAATGACAGGCAGTCATTGCAATACCGTGTTTTCGTTATCTTCCAAGTCACGGTCCTACCGGCTCTTATTTTGGCCCAGGTTGAGCCTAAGTATGCCATGTCGAGAATGATTTATTATCGTGAGGCGTCTTCGAAGTGAGTTTTACTCGACAGGGTGTAGGTTCTAGCGAAGTACTGACATCAAAATAGGATGTACGGTCAATTCGCGTTCGCTTCGTCTTTGGTAGTAGCAGAGATGCCGTACTGGATCCTCTGCGCAGTCGGTTTCTTCCTCCCTCTTTACTGTACGTTGTCCCACCCACCCTGTACCCCACAAACACACACTAATACACTTTCAAGACATGCCCAACTTCCAAGCCACCTCCTCCCGCGCAGGCTACCAATTCCTGATGGTCCTCATCACGGAGCTCTTCTCCGTGACCCTTGGCCAAATGGTTGCGGCTATCACGCCCTCGCCGTTTATCTCCGCCTTGCTCAATCCTTTTATCATTATCACGTTTGCGCTCTTCTGTGGTGTCACGATCCCTAAGCCACAGATCCCTAAGTTCTGGAGAGCGTGGTTGTATCAGTTAGATCCTTTTACGAGACTCGTAAGTTTCCTTTCTTTCTTTCTCTTATTTCCTATGATTTTTGTGAGATCAAGTCACTTGGTGTGATGTGTTGTCGTTGTGTTTGTAGTCGTGAGATTCTCGGCTAGAGCGAGTTCTGTTTTGAACATCATTCAACGTCCTGCTCTACTCAAGAATCTCAGTGTTGCCATATCCTCCGGTCACAGCAGCTTGCTCCACTCCTTCCCCCTTCTTCTTGTATTTCTCTACGCTCCCACCCCTCTCCTCCCCCCATTTCACTTCACACAACCGCAAAAAACACAACCCAAACCAAAACCCCAAAAGACCTCGCTAATCCTCCTTCCTCCTTAGATCGGCGGCATGGTGGTAACCGAGCTCCACGGCCGCGAAATCATATGCAAGACCTCCGAACTGCAACGCTTCACGGCGCCCGCCGGCCAGACCTGCGGCGCCTACATGAGCGACTTCTTCTCGGCGGGCGGAGCAGGATACATCGTCGACAACGCCACGAGCGCCTGCCAGTACTGCGCCTACAAGGTCGGAGACCAGTTCTACGAGCCGCTTGGCTTCTCCTTCGATCATCGCTGGCGGGACCTGGGCATCTTGATAGCGTTCATTGGGAGTAATCTGGTGCTTTTGTTTTTAGGTGTGAGTATATTTGTTTCTCTTCCCCTGATTTTCTTCTTCTTTTACTCGGTGTTTAGTTCTTGGTGGAGTCGTCAAAATTCGGTTTGCTGAGCAAGTCCCGCGGGTTTGATTCGTTCTGGCATGCGTCGAATTCTCGCTCGGTGTGATGTTTGAGTTTGTGTCATTTCCGATCACTCAGTGATTGCACTTGCCCATTGCAAGAGGGCGCGTGAGAGGGATACAGAACCCAGCTAATCGTCGATCTAGTCTCGTTACCTCAACTTCAATCGTAGATGAGCCAGCTTAGCCTCCACTACGACCACTGCCACCATGGCATCCATTCGTTTCGTCACACCCATATAAAAATCTCGCTGACACCTTGTCCATTCTCATACCCATCATATGTACGGACGGCATCGACATATATTGCTATTTCCCATTTAGCGCCTGGTAGCCACCGACGTTTCCACTTCCCTTGGTAAATTCCGGTCCCAAAGAATCGTAATGTTTCAGGGATGTGAAAAAAAAGAAAAAAAGGCGCTTAACGGCGTGGCCGAAATGAATAGAACATACAAACATGGTACTCAGAATAATACCTTTCCCTTATTTTTCTTGCGTTTGGATTAGACGAAAGCCTGGGCGGCCATTGTGCAGAAGCGTACAAGACCTCGAGAATGAAATGACCTATGTATAAGAATCGGGCGTTGAAAAGACACACACATACAGTAAATATGTGTGTTTGTATCAATAAATTAAACATGTTTAAGAAAGAAGAAAAAATACGATGCCTCACATTCTCATCCAAGCGAGCTTCGAAAGAACCTCATGCACTGCAGAAGACGCCGCCACCGGATGAGGTCCGCGAAATGGAACATTCCTCGACCTGCTAACCCCAATGCATGGCTTCTCCACCGAACAGCGGGTGGTGGCGAAACATCGTGGTAGACACGTCTGACGAGTTTTCCAGGGTAGATTGATCGTGGGTAAGAACTGTAGGTAAGCCAAATCCTCAATTCGGGCAGCCGCATAAACGGGGGGCATTTGCTCTCGACATGCTGGGCTATGAGATCGGCGATTCCAATCACCATCCTTTCTCAACACTCTCCCGAATCCCGAGTCAGTCAATACCTGACGCCTCACGCCTCGACGGTAGCCAGCCCGTTTTTTTGTCTAGGCTCCTAGCTATCTAAGATTGTGCCACGCTTGTCATGATTCAAACCAATTGCTTGAAATGGGTAGAATGAATCACTCCCCAGAAATTTTGAGCATAAGAGTACGTGTAAAGATACGGAGCCTTTCATCCTTCATCAACTTTGCTTGTTCCGGTAAAGTAGGAAGGGTCCTCCTTTATGCAAGGGACTTCAGCGCTGTCCTGTCATCATCTGTCATATTGGAATGATTGTGATTGTGATTGTGAAGGGTAACCCCGCACCGAGATCCAACTCCAGTCATGGCCAAAGCAAATACCATGGTGACTCAGCAAATAGCAACATCTATCTCATTCAAAGCATGTCCCCTAATCGGATCCCTGTCCCACCTGCAAGCATTCAGCTTGTCTGGAGCCCATACGAAAGCAAGGTAGCGCACGCTCTCATTTGAGAGAACAAGATCTTTGGAGTGGAGTTCAGTTGATTTCATCTGATTTCCCAACGACGATTCTCCTCCAAGGCTGCGATTCGCAATGCCAGCTGTATTCCATGTTGAGAAAGTTCACCACTGTCAACAGCAATCACTCAGCGCCATGGTCTGATATGAAAACCGGGGTCTGCATCCTCTCTTCAGCCACACGCCACCGATCACAGAGTCCCAAGAATCCTCAGAAGAACATTACTCGGTACAAATTGCATTGCATGCTTTGGCGGCATTTGTATTCTCATTTGGCATCGCACCCCCTCATATCTAGTAGCCTCGTCTCGGTCTCTTTGCACCAGTTCTGCGATTATATCGAACTCGCATACTCCTGCGCAAATTCGTAATTCATCGCATAGAAAGATGCTCGATGTTGTCCTACGGAACAACGACAGCACCGGCAAAGGTGGATAGAACCCCTCCAACAGGCTTTTCTATTGAGAGGGTATTTCCTATTCGTAATCTTGTGGCCGCAAGCTCAACAAAATCACCCGAAGCGCAGAATGCACCGGAAGAGAACATTATTAGCTTTCAGATACCAACGGTAGCGCCAGGGCTGCTTCATAATGGATTAACGAACAATGAGGTGACTCTTGATGGCAGCAGAGTCATCGACGACAATCAGAAGCTAGAAAAAATGTCAATTTTTCTGCCTCCGCCATGGCCTGAAGTTCCGCCTCTCAATGCTATCCGCAGCATTCCCCTAGCTGAATTGGATGCTGGAAGCGATACTTACACCCGCAGCGGAGCAGGTGGTACCTCCGATCGCGTACTTATGGTTAGAATAAATATTTCTTTACTTAGTGACGGCTCAGGAACATTGTTTGAGCAATGTCCTCCAAGATATGACCATCAAGAATCAATCACACACTCTGACACCGAAATTTTCACAAAAGAAATGTGCTCACTCTTTCTCTAGGTGCCAGCGTCGGCTGGACCGCCAGGACTATCCCATGGAGTCGTGTCCGGTAACATAACTCGAAGGTTTTATCGATGCGAGGATGAACCAATACACACCCCAGGAGCAATACAGCAGTTCGGTGCTTTGGTAGCAGTACGGTACAATGCGGCGAAAGAGCTGGAGGTCAGAATTGCAAGTGAAAATTCACTCAAACACTTGAACCATACACCAGAGCAGCTCTTTGGTCTGCGATGCTTCTTAGATGTCTTCGAAGATGAATCTCGGGAAGAATTAACGAGTCGTCTCAGACACGTAATTCTCAAGGCTTCAGTGGAGAATGAAGATCTTACTGCAACCAAATTAGAGATTGTTAAGGTAAGCCGTCTTGCGCTGAATTTTCCTACACAGTGGATTTTTCAGCTTCATTCGCTCTTTTATTCCTAGGACACACTAGCTTCGCGCCAACTTTTGCTCGTATCTTCTTACCCATGCATAATAAGCCACTAACTTGACTTTCTTCCGTGCATTAGGTCACCATCAACACGCCGACGGGATTGAAAAAAGATCTCTGGTGTGCTGTGAGTATTTCTGCAGGGACGAAGGATTTGGTGGTTTGTGAATTTGAAGAATATACGCAGCAGTTTTATTTGGGAGACCAATTTTTGGAGACTTTGTTACCAGTATTTCCAACCTGCACCGTGGGTATCGATCTTGATTCCGAAGAGGTACGCAAAAGTAATACTCGAGACAGCAAATCTCTGCGTGTGCTAGAAATCGCTCGAAGACGTAAGAATGGAGATGTGCCGCCAATTGACATATATGGTGCGATGACGGACGCTCAGTTTCAATTGGGAAGCTGTGTATCTGTGCAGCAGGTTTTGGATGTTGTTGTTGGTATCATCTCTGAGCTTTCAGGATTCCACAGGGTTATGTTTTATCGTTTTGATTCTCAAAAGAATGGATGTGTGGATGCGGAGTATGTTGATCCTAAGGCTAGCGGAGATCTGTTTAGAGGTGAAAAAGTCCAAGATTCTAATGTGCACTTCTGACTTTCGACCAGGTCTTCACTACCCTGCTTCGGACATCCCAAAGCAAGCGCGAGAGCTTTATAAACTGAATCGGATCAGACTTTTGCATGACAGAGATGCGGAGACAGCTCGGCTGGTATGTCTAATCCAACGTTATCAAGATCAAAAGCGCTGACTCAATGAGCACAGGTCTGTCGTGATGTAGATGATTGTGTGGTGCCTCTTGATCTCTCTCACGCATACCTGCGAGCGTTGTCCCCGATTCATCTTAAATATCTCGCTAACATGGGAGTGCGTTCTTCGATGTCGATATCCATTGTGATAAATGATGATTTATGGGGATTAATAGCCTGTCATGGCTACGGAGAAGAGGGTATTCGAGTTACAGTTCCAACGCGTGAATTGTGTCGCAACATTGGAGAGTGCGCTGCAACCAACATCGAAAGATTGATTATGTGGGAGCGAATTAAGCAACGGAGGACGCCCAAGAAATCTCCACCACCTCAAAATCCTGCAGGCTTTATTGCAGCATCCTCGGCTGACTTG
This sequence comes from Margaritispora aquatica, assembly GCA_007644065.1. Classification (NCBI taxonomy): domain Eukaryota; kingdom Fungi; phylum Ascomycota; class Leotiomycetes; order Helotiales; family Discinellaceae; genus Margaritispora; species Margaritispora aquatica. Next base: position 2,859,545 of record VJWN01000007.1, on the reverse strand, counting down.
CTGAAAGTTTTCGATGCCGATTTCGGACTGCTCTCTATACAAGATGAGGCCCGAACAATTGGTAAATTGGAACCGTATCGTGAGGCCTTGGCTGTTCTAGCTCACTTGCAGCAACTGCGATTCACATCGATTTACGCCTCACAAAACCTCAATCAGGATCTACCGAATATCCAGTATCCTCCTGGTATTCACACCATTTCTGGTGTGTTGGTCATTCCTTTGAGCCATACGGGTAGTGATTTTCTGGTCTTCTTTCGCAAGGGTCAGCTGCAGAAGATTCGATGGGCTGGAAATCCCTACGATAAGATCAAAAGGGCTGGAACTGAATATCTTGAGCCCCGATCAAGCTTTGCTCGATGGACTGAGGAGATCGTTGGCATGAGTGTTGAGTGGACGCCAGACCATATGGAGACTGCTACTGTCTTGAGCCTTCTTTATGGTAGATTTATCGAGATTTGGAGACAGAGAGAGTCGGCGGGAAACAATAATAAGATGACACGACTTCTTCTAGAAAATTCATCGCATGAGGTGCGGACGCCTCTTAACGCCATTGTGAATTATCTGGAGATAGCCTTGGAGAATCAACTCGATGCCAACACCCGTGAAGTTCTTAACAAGGCACACAAAGCATCAAGATCTCTGATATATGTCATTGACGATTTGTTAAACTTGACCAAGGCAGAAGACGCACCATTTACAGCCCACGGTGAAGCATTTGATCCTGGGGCGACAGTGTCGGAGGTCATCACTGCTTTCCGGAAAGAAGCAATTCGAAAGGGTCTAGACTTGACTGTGTCGACACACCAAGGGATACCGCAAATGGTGAAAGGTGACTCGGCTCGCCTACGGCAGGTTTTGTCTAACGTGACAAGCAACGCTTTTCAGCATTCAGTAACTGGTGGAATTAAGGTAGATATTCGGCCGGTAAGTATTCAAGACGACATTTCCATCATTGAAATAAGCGTTCAAGACGCAGGAATTGGTCAGTACCACCTTATCTATTATTGCAACTATTGCCCAAATCTACCTTGGTTCATATTGGACAAGTTGCGCATAGTCATGATCGTGTGAAGAGACAAAGGGGCCATGGACAGTGACTGCCTTGCTGCCGGATATTGCTGACAAGTTGTTCAGGTATGTCCGAAGCTCAGCTGGATGCTTTGTTTCAGGAGTTTGAGCAGGTAGTAGATCATGATAACCATGAATCAACCAGCACATCAACACCGTCCACCAGTAGCAAGAGCGAATCAAATCGCAACGGGTCTCTCGGCGTAGGCCTTGCAGTTGTTGCCCGATATGTACGGAACATGAAAGGTCAGATCAAAATTCAAAGCGAGCCTGGAAAGGGCACAATCTTTGCTATTGAACTGCCCTTTGAAAGTGTACACACTCCACCTGAGATTGAGGATCAGCCAATTGAGGAAGAAGAGTTGTTTCCCAAAGCCACGTCCGACCTCACACCGACACCTAACGGAAGACCCGATACTTCATCCTTGGATAGGATTGCCAGTATCTCTGTGATGAACTCCGTGTCAGTTTCAGATGCTCATTCTCGCCGTGGATCGCTTGCGATCAGCCCCTTTTCGGCTCTAGCATCCACTGGAGCAAATTCCTCCAATGCTGGGTATCCATTTCCCAAGGTTGCCAGCTTAAAAGGTGATTGGAAGATGGAGTCTTTGTCCGTTCTCATTGCCGAGGATAACCCAATCAATTCACGAATCCTCTCAAAACGATTGCAGAAATCGGGCCATAGCGTTGAAGCTACTTTTGACGGCCAAGAATGTCACGACCATTTCAAGAATGAACCGGAAGGCATAGATGTGATCTTGATGGATATTCAGGTTAGCTGTTTTGCCGCCCCTTAAGTTTTCCCGAAGAACTAACCGTTGGTGCTAGATGCCCTTGATAGATGGTACAAAGTGCACACGAATGATTCGTGCTTATGAGAAATCAGGCGGAGAGATGAGGCGGACACGACAGCGAGTCCCAATCCTTGCAGTATCGGCTTCACTGGTGGAAGAGAAAAGGTTCGACTATATAGCCTCCGGGTAAGTCTCCCTGTTTTCCCTTATTACAGGGCGTTCTAACCCATTTAGATTTGATGGTTGGATCCTGAAGCCCATCGACTTTGCACGTCTCGACTTTCTACTTCAAGGTATAAATGCGCCCGAGATGAAGCAGCAGGCGTTGTATCTTCCTGGCCATTGGGAACAGGGGGGATGGTTCCTGTTGTGAAGAGCTCTATTAGAACATCAGTTGCTGATGGAGCCTTATCTCGCCATGGCATGGATGTCCATGAGTTTCGAGGGGTTGAGTAGTGGTACCACCACTGAATGAGCATCGAAGAAATGGATTATGAGGTAATGAATAGGTTAGTGAGTTTGGCTCGCAGTAAGCGGAGAGATGCAAAACACGAAGCATCTAGCGAAGTATGCCCTACCTAGTGTAGCTCTGGGAGCTCCAAGTAGGCGCAGGCATTTCCAAGTCGATTAAGTATATAGTTTTCACCTTCGGGATGAATGGGTGAATTGTGGTTTGTAAAAATAGGACGAACGTCACATAAGGATTCGTATTGTGTGCAAATGTGGCCGGAGAATATAACTGCGACAATTGAACAATTGGTAAGGCATAAAGATGTGATTCGGCGTCATTCTAGATATGATGCGACAATGACCGGAGGTACATATGAACATGATGATTGAAGTTGCAGATGAAGTGAAGTGAAATGAAATGAAATAAAGTGAGGTTGTTGGAACTGTACTAAGGTAGACAAAATAGATAGGAAGCTACAAAGTGGGGCGGCTGACCATACTTAGACGACATTTCCACTACCTTAGGTAAGATAAGTAAAGTCCAGTGTCCACGTGACTTCAATCGGCCTCGGCTCGATCATTGGTTATCGATAAGATAAAGGGTAAACCTGGGGTAACTTTGCCCGAGTACAGTACTGTACTACTAGCATCGTCATATCAATACAGTAAGGTACAATAGGGAAGAAGTAGTTTGTTTTCATCCCATTATCTATTTATCTGCGTTTTCCCATCTTATTACTATTGTATTATTGTTATTATTATTCCTATTCTTTATCACCAATCACTTACTCATGCATTTCTCGTCCAAACCTCCCATTAAATGATGTCAGTGGCGGTGTCTCGGCCGAAAAACTTCTGGGCGCGGGGTTCTCACCATGTCCTTTGCTTCAGATATAAGGTAGCTTCTATGGTGAGGTGCAGGCGAGCAGTGTGGTGATTGCCAAATACCAAGTCCTGCATGACAAGGTCGTTATCTACGAGTAGAATGGACCCCTTCATTATATCTGTTGCCATCGAGGCTGTGTTTGTATATCTCCTTGCTCCCCCATTTCTCTGTTCTCCCTCCTCTCTTTGTCCCTCAATCATCAGTTTTGGCAAGATTGTATAGCAAGACTTACATATAACAACATGCATGTTTACGCACAGTTAATAGTGGCAGCTGGACTTGCCTTGGTGGACAATAGTTTGGCTGCAACATGCAACTTAAGAGCTTCATACTCGGCTCCAGTAGTATCAAATGGGTGGCAAGCCCAACTGGTCGCGCAAGGACTAAGAACTCCTCGAAGTATTTTGTTTGATAGTGCAGGGCATCTGCTTGTGCTACAACGAGGTGTTGGAATAACTGCTTTGGAATTCGACGATGGTGGCACCACTTGCTTGGATGTGCGCAAAACAACCTACTTGGTCAATTCAACCATCGTATGTTCTTTTCTCCTTTACGAGATGATATTATAGTCGTGTACTAATCCAAAAAGCACAGTTAAATCATGGCATTGCTTTATCTCGTGATGGCAGAACTCTCTATGCTTCCTCTTCTGATGCCGTGTACTCGTGGGACTATGATTCTTCGGTGCCATCAGTTGGGACTACCAATAGAACAGTGGTGACTGGGATGGACAATGCAGGCCATAGCACTCGCACGCTCATGATATCTCTCAAGCAGCCTGGATTGCTGGTTGTAAGCAGGGGAAGTGATTCCAACATCGACAGCGAAGCTGCTTCCATCGCCACTGGACATTCGCAAGTTAAGGCGTTTAACCTTACAACTTTACCCTCCTCTGGTCAGCCATATGATTTCACCACGCAAGGTAGATTGCTTGGTTGGGGTCTGAGGAATAGTGTTGGAATTGCAGAGGAACCCATTGTGAGTTATTATTGCTTGAAGTCTACATATGTGGCAACGAGCCATATGACGAGGACGCCACAATCAATTTCGTCCACTCAATGATGCAAATGCTAATTCACCAAAGACTGGTGGTATCTACAGCGTAGAAAACTCCGTCGACCAAATCGAGCGTAATGGCGTCGAGTAAGGCATCCTCGTCTCCAATACACCCCTCCCAATACACTAACACGCTCATCTTAGCATCCACCAAAATAACCCAGGCGAAGAGCTCAATTTCCACGGCTACCTCAATGCATCTACAGAAAACCAAGGTGGTAACTACGGTTACCCATACTGTTACGCCCTGTGGGACACCTCCATCCCGTCTGCCGAGAACTTGAGGGTCGGATCGCAATTCACCATGGACCAAAGTAGCACCCTCAACGACACCTTCTGTGCTAACGAGCGTGTGCCTCCTCGCTTGACGTTCCAAGCACACACCGCACCCCTCGACATCAAGTTCCTCCCGAATGGAACAGAAGCTTACGTTTCGTTTCACGGCAGTTGGTTCGTCACTCCCAAACCTCTCCTCTCATTCACTGTCCCCCTCTCTTCTTCCTTTCAAGTCCATCCTCTCCCTTCTATTCTCTACCCTCTTACTGCCAACTTCCATCCACCTCACCCACCCCAGCCAGCCAGCCAGCCTTCCACTCCCACCCTTCATTCCAACCAACAGACTAACACCTCAAACAGGGACCGCACCTCCCCAATCGGCTACAAAGTATCCTCACTCCTCTTCTCCTCGGGCTCCCCAGTAGCCAGCAGCGAAAGCCTTACCTCCACCACCGACATCTTCAGCAACCCGGACCTCTCACGCTGTCCCTCCGGCTGTTTCCGCCCCGTCGGCCTGGCGCTCGATTCCAAGGACCGCCTGTTCGTGACGTCGGACTCGACGGGCGAGTTGTACGTCCTTGCCAGGACGGGCGCGGCGACGGTCACGGGTGGAAGTGGGAGTGGTGCCGGGAGTGGGAGTTCGACGGGCAGGCCGTCCGCTACGCCTACTGGTGGTGTGGGGAGGTTGGGCGGTGGTGGAGTAAGATTGGGGTGGGCATGCGTGGGGATAGTGGTTGCGGTGTTGGTTTTCTAAGTGGGTTTTTGTAGCGTTTTTTCATGTTGAAGTTGCACTTGGAGTTACATACATACATATCGTATGTAGTGCAGGATGATTTTCATGATGCCACGAGATATGAAGCTGGGATACAAAACACCTATGCACTAAGCAGAAAAAATAGCATTCAATTTCAATTTCATATATATGTACATCCTATCACAACACTTCCACCAAAGCCTGCCTCCTAAGTATAATGCGGCAATTGACCCTGTACCATCTCACCCTTCGCTCCCTTCCCATTCACACTCGACGCAACATCAATTGCTCCATGCCCACCCTCTCTCTCCCCATCGACCAAATTACTAACTCTCCTCGCCTCACCACCACCATGGGCTCTAAAATGCGCCTTGAGCGGTGTCCAACTCTCCTCATTATAATCCTCCTGCACCTTTCTACACGTCTTGAGTCCCCACTCCGTCACCCCAACCATTAAGCAACTCTCAAACATAAACGCCATGCTGCCTTCCCCGACCTTCGCAGGTCTCAATTCCACATTCGATGCCTTCTCGTGTGTCCCTGCGTCCGGACCATGTGCAGACATGATATTATGCAAACTCGCACCCGCAGGCTTGAAGCCTCCGCCAGTCTTGGCATCGTACTCACCGCCAATAAGGCCCATGAACTCGGACATTGTGTTGCGGTGGTACCACGGTGGACGGAACGTGTCTTCGCCCACCAGCCAGCGGGGCGGGAAGATCACGAAGTCTGCGATCGCAGTGCCAACGTGGTCAGAGGGCGCGGAGAGAACGGTGAAGATGCTGGGATCCGGGTGGTCGAAGGAGATGGAGCCGATGGTTGAGAAGCGTCCAAGGTCGTATTTGTATGGGTAGTAGAGGCCGTGCCAGGCCACCACATCAAAAGGCGTATGTGTTTGTGAAGCAGCGAAAAGGTGGCCGTTGAATTTCGAGAGGATCGTGTATGTGCCCTCTGTATCTTCCTCAAAGCTGGCTACGGGAGCTTGGAAATCGCGAGCATTGGCGAGGCAGTTAGAGCCTATTGGGCCGAGTTCAGGAAGTTGGAAATGCCCTTGGTACAGCTCCATGATGTATCCTCGCACTGGCCCCTCTGGCAATTCGACATTATATCGAATGCCTCGAGGAATAACGCATATCTCGTTTGGTCGCACAAGAATATGTCCCAGTTCGGTCTTGATGTTCAGCACTCCATGTTGGAGCACGATCAAGAAATCACCATCGGCAGAGTAGAACGCCTCGTTTGGGTTCATGCTTTTCCCAGCAGCGAAGATGAAAATTCCCAATCCTGATTTCATGGTGGGATCTCCTGCTCCTGCCACCAGTTTCAAGCTATGTACCCAATCCACAGTCTCGTCCATGTCAAATGGATCCCACCGCAATTGGTTTGGGATCTGGTGGAGCTTGTCCCCCTCAGGGTTCGTGTTGTATGAGGATGCTTCTCGTGCATTGAAAGCAGAGTGTGAAGCAGAGGGGAGAATTCGGTACAACCATGTTTGTTGGTTCTCATGGCGGGGTGCAGTAAATGCTGTTCCTGATAGCTTCTCTGCGTAGAGACCGTATGGGGGCTTTTGAGGAGAGTTTGCACCTATGGGCAGAGCGCCAACTACGGCTTCTGATCTAATGGGCGTTAGTAATGGGTGGCAGAGCGAAATGAGAGGGAGACATACTCGTGGTAAGAGCCAAAGCCATTCTGGTACTTGTACTTCTCTGGTGTTTTGAACTTAGTGACTGGCATGTTGACGTAGTTGCTTAGTGTTGGAGTGATAGATTTTGAGGAAGAGACTGAGGGCTTTCAATCTGGTAGAAGCTTGTCTTGTTCTTGAGGTTTCTCTAACATCGAGAAGGGCGAGAGTAAGTGACTATTATTCCCCTTCATGATGCTGCTTGCCGTGCTCTTAGAGCTCTTAAGCCTCCCGGCATAAAGGGAGAGACACTGGAGGGTGGTAATAGCCACGGAATGAGAGCGGCTCTGTTCCGCCCCCGCATTCTGGGGAAATCTTGTCTATTTTCGCACCTTGCTCAGATATTTCCACACCTTAATATCTTAAATGACATTTCTTGTTCACATTACTCTTTGCTTTATGTTCTCGTTCCAAGTCATTCAAACCTGAATCCCAGCCATTACAAAGACATTGAAGATTATTTCTAGTTTATAGTACCCGTCACTTAACATGAGTTCTACAGTCACAGTATAAAGAACCTCTTTTCGGCCTTGCACTCTGAACTGATTTCGAGCCATCAATTAATGAATGACATATCTGAAACCTGTCTTCAATCTTATCAGATCTACATTGTCCTTGATAAGGAAATTGAGACCTGCCACCTCTTCGCTAAGAATACGTCTCAACCTCCTTGTCTGCCTTTAAACTTAGACGGAAGCGAATTATACAACTCGAAATGAACTCACATCATCACTTTACTATCTCATGCCCATCTACAGCTCCTAGCATATTCTAAGAACAATAGCACGTATTTCTTAGAGAAAATATGCCACCTCAAGTTTCGCAAATCACTTGCTAGATCTCCAAAGTATCTTTCCAGAAAGACTGGATCTCAGTTATGCCCCCGTCGACTTGAGGCAAGCGAGAAACCTGCTCTTTGAATGCTATCGTGCCGACTGATTCTCAACTTATTTCTCTCCTTCCAAAGATTGATTCGCTTAGCTTACTTGTCTTCAATCACTTGGTCGTTCTTACGTATATCGTTTCCTATGAATAGCAGTCCGCCTATCGCTACTTCTTCCTATATGACGAGACACTCTTCCCTATTAAGCCATTCGATCGATTTTGTTTATTATCACAACTTTCTGGGCAAAGTCTCGGCGCACTAACTTGCAACAAATTATCGGGTCGTCCTTTTCCACCACAAACCTCCCAGCTTCAATACAAAATTCCTAACAACAAACAACAACTAATTCTAGCAGCAAGGCCAACATCTTCTCCTCTATCAAAATTTACCGCATTACTACGTCAAGTTTTCGCAATATATGGGCTACAGAAACTAGCTCCCTAAATAGCAAAGTGATTTACATCGCTTCAAAATCTCAATCGCATCTTCGAATCCGTGCTGTTGATACGCCATTATGAGAATGAGATTGCATCAGAACAGCACAGTGAGCATACTCAGAACGAGGTCGTCTGTAATTATCATGTCCTAAACTAGAATTCCCAAGAAAACAAGTTCGTCACCCTATCCTGCCTCAAATGAAAATGCCTCTTGACTAACTCGTTCCTGCCACTCTAATTTTTTATTCATTCAACATAATACAAGTCACCATGTCTCCGTCACAATCTTATAGCACTATACTGGCTAAAGGATGCAAGCTATTGATACTATGACGCAACAACCTTTGCATCGAATTCTTCTCCACATTTGTTACTCCCGATGGTATGAGCTGGGAGTCTTGTCAAAAGCCTAGGGCGACAGCCACACAAAACTCGAAGTTGTGCAAGACACCACATGTATCACACCCTTATTTTCATGTCGTCAACAAAACCATCACGAACAATTGAGTTATGAATGAATTTGGGAATACATAAAAACTACAGATCCTCGCACAACATTCATACACGCCCGCAAATAGGGCCAATAGATCTCAGAATGTAAACATTTGATGAGTATGCCTCTTTATACTTATATTAAGATTACACGTACAATTCTCCACTGACTGGCCTCAGCGAATTGATTCGTCACCTATGCTTCTCTCACAACCGACTGCTCATCACGCTGGTACACAGCTTGTACAAATTAACAGGAGCATCTCTACGCAAGACACATCGCCGTCGTCAATCTCATCCTTGTTGCCACCGTGCCGTCTTCGACAGAGCTATGGTCGCTGCGGATGAAGCATTAGCATCGTACTACAGCTTGAGAAGCTAGAAACTTACCGATTGGAATTTTCACCGTCAATCCACCAGCTTCCATGCGCTGAGGCTTTGAAAATCCATGGAGGCATAGAAAATCGATCAGCGAGACCCCCACCACCTCCCATTCGGCACTGGAAGTTAGAACCGCATGTTTTACCGACAGTGACTATAACCAAAAGTTAGATTCAACGAGAATTCCACATCCCAAGCGAACTCCCACTCAGGATTAAGGATGCCTTACTCCTACTTGATTGTAATCACTTTCATACCATCTTGATAACGCCGTTGAAGCGGAGCCAGACCACCGAGTTACCTTCTCAGAGAGGGTATCGCTACCGGCAGCTGCTTTGGGGAGAAGAAGACATCGTGTGCGTGAGTAAAGTAGACATCTTATAGTGAAGAGGTACTTCTACGATTCTGAAGCTACATCACAAGACCCTGACTCAGAGGCATATTGAACTGTAGGGGCAGAACATCTCACTAGGTATGCCTAAGCTAAAGTTCCAACACGATGAAGTGTTGGGAATCATGGAGCCAGACATGAGACATCCAATGAGGATGCATTGCTAATACAGTACAGTCAGCGAATTGTTCTACATCGGACATGAGGAGAACTGTTTTTGTAAATTAGTGGTGTATGAGATGCCCGTGCGGAGTAGAGTTTATCTGTTTGGGTAAAGGAAAGGTGAGAAGGAAGTGCTTACCAAACTCAAATTTCGATATTTTTGTGTGGTCGAAATACGGTACTTGATAGCAGCAGCGAAAGAAGCTACACGAAATCTGTTAGCACTGAGCAATCACCAGGAGAGAAAGCTATGAAAAATGCTGATAATATTCTGACAAAGGTCGAAGCCGAGTTGTATTTATCTCAACGATGACGAGCAGTATCAGCAGCTTAAGACTGATAATGAGGTTGTGTGTCTGCGTAATATGATGATGGAGTGGATATCAAAGAAGGGTAGAACGATTAACAGACGGGCAGAAGGCGAAAATGTGCTGTCGAGCAAGATCTATCACGTACCTTCTCTGCTTTTTACCACAGCTTGGAGCACAGGAGAGAGAGAGATTTCATCGCCGCAGGAGCGATACCGTTGAAGATGATATCACGACGGTATTGAGAAGGAAGGCATGTATGAAGTAGGTTGGGATAGGTTGGGATAGGTTGAAGAGTGTTTGCATTGATTTGTGGGAAAATTTTGTGGCGGGCAGAAGAAATGAGGCTTTACACGCTTCCCTGAGACCCGCTAACTACCGCACTAGCTACCAAAGCAGGTATTACTAATAGCCTGGCCATGTGCTTACTGAGTCGTACAACTAAGTTACGGAGTTTAGGAGGCATAATTCCTGATATATCACCAATCAGATAGGTCACTGGGAGATTGGTGGCATTTTTAGTATTTCGATCTTCTACGAGAATTCCGCTTTTTGATATTCAGTTTTAGGAAGCTACAATTCCGGATTAAGTCTTTGTTTCAAGTACTTTTCATACTAACATTGGCCAGCTATATATAAGATTGCTCTGCGGTCGAGCTGGAAACTACCCAAATGCAAGGCAGGTCAGTTTTGGATGCATTCGATATTTTCGAAAATAATGTTCAAACTGGTCGACTTGGGTTATCCTAGAATCACTGCTGACCCCTGACTTACCTGCTTCAGTACCATGATATGGAGCATGAAATGGAACAAGATGTCTTGCTGAGCTCCCGAAGAACGGACTATCAAAACGTCAAATGCCAGTTTGCAGCTCGACTTCCAATTCGCCCACATACTATACCCACAATTGGCCATTGTAACGAGCAGGTCATCACCCCATTCATGATTACAAAGAAAACAATGGCCGTGATGCTCCATCCAGTCCTCGAGGCACTGATCGCCAAACGTCGCAGCTGGACAACATGGAGTCTTTCAAGGCACAGATGGATCAGGCCCAGGAATTACAGTCCCATACTCCTCCATGCAGAAAGAACAAGTCCAGCGATCTGGATCCAGTTCAGCAATATCAACAGGTTGGTATAGTGAATTCATGGCACCAGCACGAACGCGATCTCCCAAATTACACCGGACCGTATATTCGAACTCAGCATCCTGGATATCATCAGCCATATCACTCATGCGCGCAGCATGATGGGCGCACTCTTTACCCTATCTATCAGCAGCAACATTTGCTAAAAGATTGGGGACGACTTGCCCACGTAGCCTCGACAAATCACCCAGGGTGCCAATTGAAACTCTGTCGTGGTTCTCAACTGTAAGACGCAGGACGGCGATGCCGAACCACTTACGTGTCAAATTGATCTTTTATCCCTCGTACCTGCGTACGGTGTTAGCGATATGCTCCTCAGGTACACCGGATCTGGGGGGGATATGAGATTTAGAAAGTAACGCTCACCACGGTAAATGGCACGCCATTCACGCTGTTCATTTGTGTCGAGTGATGAGAATATTGAGCCACGAATATAGATGATATACACACGGAGGGTTGGAAGAATACCTTGAAGCGAGCTAATAGTGGTTTCGTATTCTTGTTGGGTGTGGAAATCGTGATACAAGGGCTCCGCGGCCGTGAATGCGGCGACTTCCGGTGGAGGGAGAGTAGAGTGTCTGCTGAGATTGATGCTATTTGGTCTGGACAAAGATGGTAGATTGATGCAAGTTCCAGCTTGATTTGGGTGATGTAGTGGTCCATTGTGAATTTGGTTTTTAATTCTATTGAGGTATGACTTACTTTTGGTGTTAGGAATATATCTTCTCTCGTAGGTCGAATGCAAGCGCTAGAAACGAGATGCTGAAGATAATAGATATCAATAATAATACATATCCATATCCTTGAAAACATGGTGTTGTTGCTATAATTGTTCCTCCATTGTATCTCTTTGCTTATTGTTGTGCAAGTCATAATAGGAACAGCATAGCCGAGTCAAAGAGCCAGCAAGAACAAAAACTAGAACTATTTAATTCACCAAAGACTGAAAGAGAATCAAGGGTAACAATAGAGACAGTAGAGATAAGAAGAACAGAAGAGATGCAAGAACAAGACTTTGCGGTGGGGTATTAAGGTGAGTTAGGCTATGTCTCAGAAGTTGAAACTACAACAATTCGACATCGCCATCGACATTGACATCGACTCTCTTTTCCCCTGAATCAACCTTTCAACAGCTAGCAATGGATACAAAAGTAAGTAGCGAGAAGATTTCACTTTCCCCAGAAGCCAAGCAAGCTCTGGGTGCAGATTTAAGTGCATCAAAGATAGGCGAACAGCCAGCTCAAGTCATATGTTCTCCCAAAACCATTCAGAAAAATGCCGCTCTACGCTTGAAGATTTTCAAGGAGAGGCTGGAGATGGAGAGGAAAGGTGCTACGATTTCTCACCATATAGTAGGCAAAGACTTCAGGAAAGGGGAAGGTAAGTCATCGTCCGACGTCTTTGCTAACATCCGTCATGAATTCCCACATAGTGTTACGATCCGCTCATCACCACCGAAATTTCCTATCAGACAAACAAGTGCTGGCACGCCACAACTTCCACTATTCCCACCACCTTTCGACCTCTTCCCACTGCCACCTAAGTCGCGACTTAGCAATATTCCCGCAAATTCAGTATTCGTCGATATCAAGAGAGGTAAGCACTCCAGCGCGCAGAGGAGAAGTACTGACAAAAAGCATCCCTGTTCATCCTACAAAGTCGGCACCGTCTTCAGCACCGCTACCCACGAGCAGCACTACGACCAAGCCCCAGGCGTCTTCAACCCACTCGATCCCAGCCAAACCGTAACCAAATTCGGGCTCATCAACTCCAAATACCGCAAGTTCATCGTCGTCGCCGTCTTCACCAAGCACGTCATTGCCCTCCCGATCCTTACGTACCGCGCCCAAGGCCTTCGGGGCCGTGAGCGCGAAAGTCACGAGTATGTCTCGGTTCGAGAGAGTGAGAACAGGTCCAATACTGCGCCGTCGGAAAGCGAGCATGGCACTTTGTGGGCGAGCCTTCTGGAGGGGTTTGAGAAGGAGAGTCGCTGGCATCGCATGAATGATTTGTGTTGTTTGCATTTGACGGCGCCGTACAGTCACAAGGTTGATTTGGCTTGTACAATTTCGGGGATGTTGGAAAGTGAGTCGGTAAAGAGGTTGGAAGGGTTGTATAGGAGTGTTATATTGGGGGCTTAGTAGTTGGTCTTAGCTTAGCGAGGTGATGGTTAGGTTATCTCGGAATTTGAAAAAGGTATTGTCTGCATACACTCTCAGAGAAACAACGTCATGAGTTAAAAGGGGGTGAGTGGAAAGAATTAAGCTTACAGACTTAACTTCAGAATAGAATAGTGTTATAGTTAGAACAAAGATGCTGTAGAGGTACTACTTATGTTTCTCACTATTGACTAGCTCACACAATTCTTAGCACTAAAATATCAAAAGTAGGACGCTCAACCCTATAACTTGCAGACTAAACGCATTCCACATGAGAAAACTTTTCCACCGATAGCTGCTCTTTAACGGTACGTTCAAGTGACGTCCAAGATCCACTCCCCTGTATAATAACGACATGACTAAGATGAATTTCTCTTAGAGTGTCCTTGTGATTAAGAAATAGCGTAGCTAATTCGTCCTCGGTGCAATCCGCCGAGTCGATTGACAAAACCCGGAGAGACTGTAATCGCAAGCTAAAAGAGAGTGTACCAAGCAATCCGCCATCATCGCGCTTGTGAAATTTTAGCGTGAATCCCTCCAAGGCCGGGAACAGCTCAAGAAAGCATATTAGATCCTCCGCCCAGAAATCCGGACTCTGCAAATTGTCAGGGTTGATCATAAGGGCGAGTGAGGTGACGCAAGTAAAGCGTGACATTGGCTGGCTTACGCACAAATCTGGCAGACGTGGGAGCATCTGTGTGCCTATTGCTTCTCGATTAAAGCCTGGAGAGATCTCAAGAAGGTCTAGTGAAATCTGACTAGCCATTACCGCCGCGAGAACAACCTTGATCAAACGGCACATATAATCAAAGCTCTCGACGTGCTCTATGGCTGAGGTTGGCCAGAGGCCGGTTTTTCTCTTTTGCGAGACTGCTCCCCAAGGCCGATGGGTATCATCGATACAGACGGTCTTGCAGTTGACCAGGTTGGCCAAAGCACGTGTCAGGTATGCCGTATCGAGCCCCTGCTCACTCAAGCGCTCCTGGTCCTCCCAACAATTTCTATATTCCTCCTTGTTTACAGTGGCCTTGACATTACTTTGAGCTACGGTACCCAAGTAGTAGTTGAGGCTGAGCCAGGTGCTGGGTTGGAAGCCGGGCGGGTTCTTAACCAGATGGTCTACGCATATCTCCAGGGTACGTACTGCAGGGCCAAAGACTGGATGCGCAGAGACTTCAAGGAGATTGTGGAGGCTCCGGCGTTCTAGCATGTGGAAGCGAACTGTGAAATAACGGCTGAGGAATTCGGAGAACGACTTCGCGACCAGGTCCCGGCAGGTAAGTCGAAGGTTAAAGAAATCCTCTGTTGAAAGCTCAAAAGCGAGGAGTGCGACTATCTCCCCAGGGAGGTCGACGAGCATTGACATAGCTAATATACCTTTAGAGCGTTCGGGTAGTGGGGAAGTCAAGGTGATTATGTGTTGGGATGCTAAACGACGGACAATGCTCTATGGAGTCAATGAACGTCTGGAGTTCCCTCTCTTTCTGCTTTGCTGTCGGCGGGTAAGAGTTCACAGTCTGTGAAGTTATTAAATGTAGGAGAACGACAGTGTTACAAGTAACAAGGCCTCAGAATAAGAAGGCTGAAGTTTGCGCATCTCATTCGGAGAAGTGGCAGGGCGTGAGAAATGCTAGAGTATTTGACCAATAGTATCAAAAGAATCAATAGTGGTTGTACTGATAACGCAAAAAATGAATGTTTGGATTGTTGTGGCTGTTGAGGGTGTGGCTGATATACGATGGTTCAAATTCGTGTGTGACCTTGATCCTCAACGAGTATTATCACTACCAACGTCGAATGCTAGCCCAGCACTTAAATATGGCGAGCGTCAATCCTCAGGAGAGACTTCTTGATGCGAGTTACGATGACTTCGCGACGTCGTTAGTAGTGTCAAACATCTGTTACCCTTATGATAGCTGATACTGTAGGCTTCTCCCCCTCTATTCTGGTCCTTACGTCACAATCCGCATCGGATCTGAAAGCCACGAATATAAGCTCCCGAAAGCCCTCCTCTGCAAGCAATCCTCATATTTTAAAGCTATGTTTGAAGGTCCCTTTAAGGAAGGGGTAGAGCAGTCATCAACTTTGGAGGAGATAGATGGCGTGGTTTCGCCTCGAAGTGTCCAAATGCTTGTGCAGTGGATCTGCCTTGGCCGAGTCGTCTCTGCCAATTTTACACCAGATGTCGCTATTGCAACGGCCATTGAATCCGCTAGATTGGCAGATATGTGCTCTATCACTGGCATAGAATCTGTCTTGGCTGAACATGTCAAAGCTATCATTTTAGCGAATCTGGCTCCAGTAGATCCGAAGCGTAATGAATGGAAAGCGCTAAACAGCAACACTCATTACCTCACCTCGGAGCACATAACTTCAGCAGCCGCTCTGCCCGAAGGACATCCAGTTCGGGCGATATTAGCTGCAGCAACTGTTGAAGGGTACCTCAGACAAGAAGGTACAAATTCGAGAAAGAGGCTTTAAGCATTCCCGAATTTGCATTCGATCTCCTCAAGGCCTTGAAAGCAACAACAAAGAGTATAACCAGTGGAAAAGGCTCATCCACTTTCGAGGATCCTATTACTAAGGCAAGACTAAAGCTCCAGAGGTAATAAAGCATGAAGCTGCAATAAGGATGTGATCCGCAATCCCGTTTCCATTACACTAATTATGAACTTTGGATCTACTGTGCAGCTACTCGGAGCAACTTTAAAAAAGAGAGTAACCACAGCTCTCAACAACGTGCACTTAAGTACATCCACGCCACTGGCACACTCCGAACTTCTAGGACTATCATCCGCCGCGCCATTTCTGACACCAGCACAAGGGTCTGGCTCTGGTTCTGACTGTTCTGTCTCTATCGCAACACTCTTACGTTCCGGAGCACATTTCCGAGCACGTTTCCGCCAAATTTTTGCGACCTCTTTCGCAGCACGCACCACTTCTGACTCTGGCTCTATATCTAGCACAGTACTCTTACGCTTCCGGCCACGTTTTCCCCTGCCTTTGTGGCGTCATTGACAGGACGGTTTTCTCGTGCCTCCACCGTGTTCTCATAGCTCATTACCTTGGCTTTCTCTACCACTAATGGCCTTCTCGATCGTCGAAATTTCGCTTGGTTATTCATACTTAGCACCACCTGATGTTGGTCCGAAAGAAGGGTAATATTGGCAAATAATGTTATGTAATCCGAAAAACTCGCTTATTTACTTGGATGTTTTGAGTGCCTCTCCCTATTATGCGAACACACAGTTGACAAGTAGATTTTCTTGTGCTCTAAGTCTTCAAAATTTACGAATTGAAAAGTCATAGAGGAGTGACTAGGTAAAGAACAATTAAGTACCAACTGTAGCTTTATTTATTTAGAGGGAAAGAGTTTATAACTGCTGAACTATAGTTCTTTCTCGATACGCTATGTTTCTCGCTAAGTAAGGATAGACATTAGCCCAAAGTCTAATCTCCAGCACTAAGTTGCTTTGAGTCGATAATCAGATAAATCAAGCAATCAGTTACAGTACGCCATGATCTGTCCTGCCCCACAATCCCCCTTAAAATAAGCGAGATACTCGGTTATACTAAGTTATATGAACTTCTTCAGAGATCCGATTGTATATAGCGCTTCAGTCTCAAACACTCGCTTGAGCACCCTCGCTAGTCAGTCATTTGTTATGGAGACCATTCATCCTCTGTGCCACAAAACTTATTCCTCATTCATGTCCAGGTCAGTGTCTTGAGTCTCTCCTGTATCTAATAGTGTAAATGGGTTGTTGTTTGACTTGGATGTTGTTTTTGTTCGCTTTGCTGGTCGATTCGCTGGTCGCGTTTTTGGTCGCGCTGCTTGCTCCGGTGCCTGCACATCCTCTTCTGCCCTTATCTCTGCAGCTGCATGGGGTCCTGGACATCTAGCATGCACCAGCTCCTGTACTTTGTGAACATCTTCAGAATTGTCAATTGTTCCCTCCACGACCCCCCAAGTGGTGTAGATCATCGCTTGCGGCTGTGTAAAGCGTGCATACGCTTTCGGGGAGACATTGTGATCTTTGGCTGGGTTAAACTCGCCATCCGCCCACTGGGGATCTCGGGTTACAATGACTGGCGGGCCATGCGAGCAGTCCGTCCGAGTCTTATTGGGATCCAAAGAGTCCCGAACACCTATGTACTCTTCTCTTAAATCGCGATGCATATGAGCAATGCCGCGCCCACCGTGAGTGAACATCGGAATGATGACACAGTGGTCCCGATAGCAGTGCACAACAATTACTTTGCGACGTTTGCTAAGTACGTAATCACCAGCTGTGGTCCTGGTTTCGAACTGAGATACGGATGCTCCCACGCTTTGGTCGTGCTTGGAAATGTGATCAACGATACTGATCACCAGGCCCGGCATAAAATCTCTTTTGGGAATTTTATCTCCGAATCGACGGTAACTAGAAGGAATTGTCTCTCCGACTGGCGGTCCTGTTAATGGGCCTCTATTTGCATGCATCCATGTTCCACGTCTCCACTTTGGAGTTTTTTCTTGGGGCGACGAATCAAAAATGCTAAGATCAGGGGCTGAGTTTGTTTGTGCTGTAGGACTCGATCGGGGTATGGTGTTTCGAGTTGATGCTCTTTCATTCATACGTTTTCTCCTGGATTGTGGACTATAAGGACTCGCATGAGCAGGTCGCTGCGGGGTACGAGGTGGTTCTCTTGAATTAGACATGTTTAATTAACTGACCCTATCTTTGAGCAAGATGAAACAAGAAGGGAATTGCAAGGAAAGTTGTTAATATTTTGGAAAAGATAGATTAGACAGAGACGACCGAATACAAAACTTGAACACAAAGAAGGTGAAATGACCGTGGGTTATCCCGCTGCAAACGACAATGGTATACAACAAAGAACTCTTTCAAATTCCCACCTCTTTCACTTTCCAACAAAATCATTGGCAATCTATGTTCCATCTCAACGACATAAGTCTGTAAATTTTCTCCGCCACATCAGGAAAGTGCATCACAAGCCATCTTACCCATCAAGCATTTAAGAACAAATCTCGACAGCTGTCCTGTCTACATATTCGTAGCAAAAGACGCATTATGGAGGCAAGCGCTCAACAAAAACCAACCTACGAGGAACTTGAGAAGGCGCTTTCTTCGATCAAAGAGACCGCGCAAAAGCTTCAGTTATCGCAATGGCAACAGCAGAAGCTCATCACGCGACTCGTCTCGGCGCTCCGTGAGAACGATCTGGATAAGGTCGTTGAGGAAGCTTTCTTGGAGGGTGATACAGCGATACCAATCACAGATAAGGAAAAGGCCACGATAGTTAAAGATATACTTCATCTCTGCCCAGTCTCGTATGCGAGCTTCTTCGTGTCGATGAATGATCAAGTTGCTGTTCAGCAAACTTACGGCCCTGGTTCGCAACCAGTAATCTGGACTGGCTCGCGCGACGATTTGATCCAAGTCTCCATTGAAGGTGAAGACATTCCAGCATTACTGCTTGACTCAGACCTCCGCGATGCCTTTGACAATATAATCGACGAGGAGAAAAAGAAGAAGAAATACAGACAAGCAGGCTTGTTTGCTATAGACCGCATAGTCAAGTACCAGAGTGAGCTTGATAATCCAGAGACATCCGAGGAGGATAGAGAGATATACAACCTCTGTGCACAGGAACAAGCCGATTACCTGGACATCATCTTTGATCTCATTGAGTCCTGCAGGGACCGGGGAGACGCGGATTTGGCTTTCGTAGCTAGGAGAGCAGCAAATTTGCTGAGGCTGCTAGGCGACGTTTCGGAACCAGTTCATGCAGAGGATAACCGCTGGGTCAAAGCCCTCCTAGCGTATACCAAGTTCAAGTATGATGACCCAGAATATCCGAATGTACTTGACGACAAGGTGGAGGATATTACATGGCAAGATCCTACCCACCTGTACGACAATGGCTGTATCAACTTCCAGAAAGTATACAAGTATTGGAAATCACTCCCTGAAAATTCCCCTACTGCCGATGCAGAATCAAGTACAACGTCGATGACTTCTTGATCAAACCAGGTTTAATTTCCATTCCTGGGAAACATTTTTCCTTGTTTCGTTGGCTCATACACAGCACATAGACCAGTATCAACAGAATATGGTCTGTAGCGAATACTATGAAAGCACAGATATGTATGCATAGCTGAATGTTGATGTTTTTGGGTCATTGAAATGGACGGTTCGGATTATTGGGTTCATCAACAGCATGGAAGTCTTAGCATAATACATTCCCGGAACCTCGAAATATAGATCCGTGGTGGTTGTCTGCTGATCATCAAAACAGTTGATGAAGGGCAAAAGGTATTTGCCTACGAAAACCAATCAAGCTTGATGCAATTATGCGTGGGGTCTTGTAAGATTACATAGAGTTCAGACAGTTGAGTTGAACGGGGGATGTTGGAACTCAAATTATGAACACTTTGGACAATATAAAGAACTCGAAACATACAAAAAAAAGGAATCTGCGCATACTTGAATCTAGATTGTTCAATCATGTTAGACATCTTGAGATTGAGGTGTGGATATTTGTTATGAATGTGTTGCAAATCTCGTCAAGCATCAGTCCTAACTGAGAGAACTAGCCTTTAAACACTCCGAGTAAGAATCAACCAAAATACAAATATAACTTTGGTCGCCTAAACGCATCCATGGTGGTCCTGTATCATGTAGAACGACTCAGCTACCTCAATTTTCACTTTTTATCAAGTAAAATCGACTAACAACACCAAGTTCACACATCACTGCCTGAAAGACTTTCTGAGTATGTCTGTCATGCTGTGACAGATAATCCGTTACTGCCAGAACGGATGTAATAGCTTGACTAATAGACCTGGGGGCATAGCTATGACATCAATTTCTCATCTCACAACCTAAACCCACAGAAGCGAGTCACTTAGGTGAGGTAGGTAGATAGTTGAATTTCTGGACAGCGTGTACATCTTGAGATAGAAACATCTTCTCCCCTCATAGAGCAGCACACGATCTCTTGTTACAAGTGACATGCTCCGGCTAGAGACAGACTTCGCCCGGTAAGGGCGAATCTAGCCAAACCTACAGACAATTGCGAGTTCATTGTATGGCTGTAATGTAACTGTACATCAAGAGTCACCCCCGGCTCTCAAGAAGCTACAGCCATCTATAAAGATGCATTTCTTATCTTGTATGTGATGCTCTTGCAAGGGATATTGAAAAGCTGCTCTTGACTTGGCAAGAACACATTGGAGCAAAACCAAGAAAACAACGCAATATATTGGTCTTTTATCGAATTCACATTTAAAAATTGACCAAAGAGGTCTCCATATTGTTCAAAGAAGGTACTGATAGTGCTCAACTTTGAGCTAAATATCGTGTGTTGAGGTCGCTGATCGATAATTAAAGATCGGAAGCTGAGGAAATAATCAACCTCTTCTAATTGCCAAGGCTGTGTGCAAGGCTGAGGTACCTAAGCTGCCTTCACAACCCCCACATCTCAAGAGTCACAGACATATCACACCATTGCACAATGGACGACGATGATGAATTTGGTGCCGATCCGGAATTTCTCGCAGCTCTTGCTGCATCTGCGGCCTCTGCTCCACGAGTTCAACAGCCCACACCGCAGCGCATCCAGCAGCCTACCCTTCAGCGCCTTGACCGAGCACCTCCAACCACTACCTCAACAGGACCCAAAGTTGTCCAACCTACACCGCAGGCTATAGCTTCACGATCTACAACATCGTCTATTCTTGTGTCTCCCCGCCAGAAAGGCAATCCAATATTGGCCAATTTGCGCTCTTTCGCATGGGAATATTCGGATATACCTGCTGATTATGTTCTCGGTCTCACAACATGTGCACTTTTCCTTTCCCTCAAATACCATCGACTTCACCCAGAATATATCTACAACCGGATCAAAGCACTGCAGGGAAAATACAACCTACGCGTCATTCTGACCATGGTTGATATTGAGAACCATGAAGACAGCTTGAAAGAGCTTTCCAAGACAAGCCTAGTGAACAATGTCACCATCATCCTCTGCTGGTCAGCCGCAGAAGCAGCACGATACTTGGAACTCTACAAGTCATACGAACATGCAAATGCAGGTGCAATTAGAGGTGTAGAAAGTAAAGGCTATGCCGAGAAGATGGTGGATTTCGTCACAGTTCCTAGAGGCATTAACAAAACAGATGCGGTCTCGCTTGTGAGCGCATTCGGAAGCATCAAGCAAGCCGTCAACGCAAGACCTGAAGAAATTGCCATTATCGGAGGGTGGGGAGAGAAGAAAATCAAGAGATGGTGCGCAGTAGTCGACGAACCGTTCCGAGTCAAAACGGCTTCCAAGAGGACATTACTGAGAAAGGAGACAACCCAAGACGGAGAAGAAGGAGTTCTTGACAAAGCTCTGCCTTTGAGTCGAGTTCCACTGAGAGATATGCCAGCTTTACGACAGAAGGCCGCCGAGCAAGTAAGAGAATCTGAAGCTGCACCAAACGCAAGCCTGAACCCAAAGCAGTTCCATATCTGGGATCCTGATGACGAGGATGACGAAGAAGAGGAAGCAGCTATGGCTGCAGCTATAGCTGAAGAAGAAAATCGACTTCTACGAGAAAAGAGAAAAGAGCAGGCAAGAAAAGATGAGGAGCTGAGCGGAGGAGTCGCTGCGGCTTTGGCTAAACTGAGAAACAACACATGACGAGACATGCAAGCGCAAGGCAAGAAAACTATGAATATCAAGGTCCAAGTTGAAGATCACGAATATTGGCCTCCGGTAATTCCATACTCTGAGATTAGGCGGGGATATGCTCAACTTGGGCATACGAAAACTAAGTATGATTTGGATTCTTTATTTGGGTGAGTGAATATACTGCCACAATTCAGCTCTTCTAACGTATTCAGGCCACAAGCATGCCAAATTTATTGGAAACTATCTATGACTCAGATGTTTGGTATTATGGAATATCGACTGAAGCAGCATCTTGAAGCAGCAGCTCATCGCGACGTTTATGTCTCTGAGCCTTATTGTCCCCCCATCGTTCATCATCGTCACCGATGCCTTTAGCCATTGAAGGTTGCCATCCTTTATTTTCACAGATTTCGAGAACTACTTTGTAATATTCTATCAAAGTAGTCTCAAACGGATCCTCCGGCTCGATATGAGTTGTATCCATTTGCGCTTTGTCTATAATTGGGGCCAGATCTTCCAGAGTGTTGTTAAGAATGTTTTCAATCGCTTCCTTGTATGTTCCTTCGATTGCTACAATCGTCTTGTGTTGCGCCTGCCAGGTCTCTTTATCATTCTTCCAGTATTGGATGGTGGTTTGCAAGTCGTCGACTCCGTTGTCGAAAAGTCCTTGCAATTCAAGCGCTTCAAGAGTATCAATTGTGTGAATAAGCTCTCTTTCAAGCTGTGTCTTATGTTCCCGCATCTTGATAAGACCAGATCTGAGAAGCGCAATCAATCCCAGGCTGTGTGGCAATCCGGGCCACAGTATCATTGCATCCATTCTTTGTCCATTGACTTCGATCGGCACCAAGTCGACCACTTCTCCAGCCCACTTCAACGGTTCTGATTCTGGCCCAAAGCCTTCAGCTGTGGGAAGTGTAAAGTCATGTGCTGCGATCGTCTTTTGCTGTTCTTCTATAATTCGCTGTTGTAAAATAGTGAGATCACGAAGCCTCTGATTCACCACATGCTGTTTTGATAACATCTCCTTGTATGCGTTTGTTTCTTTGGAGGTGGCCATGATTCTGTTGTAGATTTCAAGGAGCAAACCTACCTGTTTCGTAACCAAAGAATGTTCTTGTACTTTAGCTAGACAAAGGATCTATCAAGTCCGCAAAGCAGCTTTGAATAACTCATTTCTCAAGTATCTCTTTCAGGGGCTGCTGAAATCCTATCTTGCTTTATTCTTGACGCTTCAGGTTCTAGTTAAGATGTCAAGATAAGGTAAGATTTTACCATCTAAAAATGGCAGTCATATCTTAACTTACCTACCACTAAGACAGATTGAACTATCAATAATATGTTTTATTTCAACTTAGTAAAATTGCTCTTTGAGTGTTTTTATGAATCCTTCTCAATTTAAGAGCTATCACATGACATGCTAATTGATATTTTCTTCCATTCGACCACTTGTACATATATATCTCTCTCCACTACTTAAACCAGTTCAAAATCAACACCAGATCCCAGACTCTCCACCATGTGGAGCCTCGAACAAAGGTTTCCCGTCATAGTTCTTCTGTATGGGTCCGAAATGATCGGCTGTGTCGTTCCATTCTAAATCTGCCCTACTCGCCCTGTATTGGGGAAGTTGGGTAGAATTAAGTTTCTCAATGAAAGTGGCTCCTGAATCATCGATGTCGAAGTCATTTGCTTTAAGCATCTTCTGAATCTTGTAACAGAATCTATTTAGCATAAGTGTTGAACCCTCCATCAACTCGTACACCACTTCTTTCAGAACGACATCTCTCCGGTGTTTCATGTCCTTGATGGCCTGCTCATATGATGCTTTGTCGTCGTGTTCTGTGAGTTCATCCAAGCGCTCTTGGTGAAGATCAATCTGTTCATCCCTGTATTTATTGAATTAGTCAGTATTCCTTTCAAAGATATACCAGTGCGAGGCACATCTTGAGCATTCATTGAATCTTGTGGCACGCTGGTCTTGAATGGCGGTCACCCCCGCCATCTTCAAAGGTCTCATAATGCAAAAATGGAGACAGAAAAGTATGTAATTGATGAACTCACTCCATTGCAACTGCTGTTATTATTTTGTTCAACCGACGACAAAGTTTCAGGTGTTCGTTTAACAGTAGTCCCATTTCCCCGGTGAGCACAATGGAAGCAGTCAACTCTCCCTTCCAGATGGTTGGGATCGTATCAACATCGTCGCCTACAAATTTGATTGGAGGCGAAGATTTATGT
This sequence comes from Margaritispora aquatica, assembly GCA_007644065.1. NCBI lineage: Eukaryota > Fungi > Ascomycota > Leotiomycetes > Helotiales > Discinellaceae > Margaritispora > Margaritispora aquatica. The sequence goes on along the minus strand of VJWN01000007.1, from coordinate 2,835,291 downwards.
ATAGTAATTGGAGTTCTCGGTCCCGTGGTATCGAAGTCATCTGGTACCGCCATCGCTTTCAGCTGCATTTCCAAGTTGGCATTCTTTGCATGTTGACGATTGATAAGTGCCTTCTGGTTAATGCAAAGCTCCATCGCGTCCTGGTTGGCAAGTGAAACCTGTGCCTGCACAGTGTGAAGTTGTCTGAAGAATGCATCGACGTCAGATAATCTCATAGTCATGATGCCGGTGATAATTTTGGCCGATCAAGATATTCTGATGATAAACCGTGTTGATGAGTTCTGTTGACGAGTAGTATTAGTTGCTCAGATTCCTCTAAACTGATGCCTTTCTACAGAATTCCAAGTTCTTTGTCAATCCTTGCGGCGCCGAAAACAGAGCAGTCCATTCAACATAGCTGCGTTCAAATTCCATGAACATCGCCTTTGTTCTCGAACCTTCTTCCATGAGTCTGAAAGAGTGTAATGTGTTCATATCTCTTTCACGCAGTTGGGGTTATTGATTAGGTATACGCATGTTGCTGCGTGCGATCCGTTTCATGAGCTTTCGTCTTGTAAGCCATTTGTTTAGTTTACGATAGTTCACAACTATCGTGCAGAAAATGGCCGACTCGTCTTCCAACGCGGGTCCTCCACCGACCTACTTTCCTGGTGAAAATAGACCAAACACCACTGAAGGTAGACCACGCAACGATAGGCGTTCTTCGTCGCCATTTGTAACGGGTAACCGAGCAGGAGGGTCGGGGTTAAGTCCAAACCTTCCACAAAGAGAAGCAGGATTCTCTCCAGGGCCTCCACCACGATTTGGAATAGACAATCTACAAGCAAAATCAAGATCTGATACAGGCCAACCACAAGCACCATCGGGATTCAATACAGGTCATTCACAACGACCATTCAATACAAGCCAGCCTCAGGGACCTGGTATCAACGCAGGCCCTCCACCGGAACAATGGGCACCAAGACCGTGGGTACAGTGGGCACCAAACCAATGGGCATTCATGCAAGGCAGCTATCCAAATCAAGGACAGTGGCCGACCAATCCAGGCATCTATCCCCCAGGCCCGTCACAAGGACCTAGTGACCCCAATTCTCAGCCTCAATTCGCGAGGAAAATGCCAGGACAGCAGCCACCCGTAGAAGAACAAGATCGGCAGCAGCCCAACGTTTACGATTATCGCGAGTTCTACGATTATGGTACCAGAAGAAACGCGAACTTTGACTTGTGGGCTGTAGGCGTCATTTTCAGCACGCCCTACCACCGTCCCGATACCGTAGAATCCACAAAGCGGGCAAACACAAATCGTTGTCTGGTTTATCAAGGACACTGGGTGTATAGTAAACTCCGTAAACTAGTAGTTGTTGGAATATTTGAGACTCATGTTGTGGCTGTTCCTATCTTCACGTATAATAGACAGGGCTTGAAAGGAAAATCGGCGAGGAGCAGAAGCGAACATATCGGCATTCGAGACAGTCGAGCTAGCAATGCTGATAAATTGAGGACCCAATCTACCTTTGAAAATCTCATTGCATTCCCGCACACAGCGGATCAGGCGAGAACTGGCTTCCACAGCATGCCCGCTAACGCCTATGTACACTTCACAGAACCTTTGTCATTCGACCGCAGGGCTCCATTTCTATTAGAAGGTCGACTGGGACTAGACGACAGTAAGAGACTAGCCGGTTACTTCGCAGCCTCATGTCAGTTGCTCAACGGCATGCCAACAGAAGTGAGTGAGTCAGACGCCACCATCAATGTACCAATGCCTGATGCGCCTCCTGCCACTCCCGCCAGAGACGTACCAATGCCGGATGCAGGAAGCATCATATCATCTGGAATCTCGCTTTCTCCGCTGTCGTTGAACTCGATAAGGCGTCCGGCGGATGGTCGCTCCCAGGATCCTGTTCCGCGTCCGATGGCCAATGGCGCTATGGGCTCTACGCTGCTTGATTCCGGGACGCCTTCAACGCCGAGACGCAAAGGAAGTGCTAAATCTACTAGCACTGCAGCTGCTTCTATCACTCCTCCGTCTGATGTCGACTGGGACACGATGCCTTCTCCGGGTTTCGATAAAAGGGTGGGTAAACGGCAAAATTTTAAGTATGCGCCCGTGGTGCAGACGGCTGGGCAGAAGAGGCCCCTCGAGGATGATCGCCTCAGAGGAAAGTGGCAGCGTTAGTTATGTCTAGTGGCGCTTGTGGAGAGAGTCTTTGCGTTTTCGTTCGTATTTGGGACGTGCTGCAATGACTTCGTATGTTCCTACATACAAGCATTGAATTTTCCTTTTGTACGTATAAGTATAGGCTTCATCCAACTATAGGATTTCTTTTGTACTTCAATAGAGTACTAGATTAAACCTTGGCGAGGATCATGAAATAACTGATCATTAATCTTCTACTTCGCTGTTTCATTGCCGAGGATTCTGACATGTGTATGTGATTTGTACTTTGATATACGTACACTGGATGATAATAAGACGTAGAACAGACTCAAGCCACTAAGAAATAAACCTAGCGGTTTAATTCTAGTTGAGATTCAGCTGTAAGAAGCAATGCTTGCAGTGAGTCTACTAGGATAGAGCAGTAGGTAAAGTTGGTAAGCGAGTAACGTTTGTCCCCGTTTCGGCTGTACCCCCATACTTAATCACGACCATTAGAGTCTCTTCAAAATTCGGAGCACTTAGGGAAAAGTCTAAAACATGTTCTTTACTTTCGCTTATAACCCGGGTAGCATATAGCTAGTTCTAGCTCTAGCTTATCCCATGATCACTCACTCACCAAAGTCCTTATATCTTCCCACCCATATGCCACCTCTTCTAGATTAGCGCCCGCTATAACCATCATCTTCCTTGCCACTTCTTTACCTCCTAAGCGCTCATAAAACCCCCTCGCCCCCTCATTCCTCTCCAACCCCCAAACAATTACACTCTCACATCCCTCCCTACCAAGCCTCTCCGCCATCGCTCTCACCAACGCTTTCCCAATTCCCTTCCCTTGCACGCGTCCTAAGAGATAAATAGCCCAGATCTCCCCATCAAAAACTCTACCCTCAGTCTTAGGGAAATGAACAAGGTCGCTCGTTATCCCACCACTAACAAACCCACAGATTTCTCCATCTAAGAGAGCTACAAATACGAGAGACTTGGGAGCTGTAAGAATAGATATCCATGATGTTTCGCGAGCGCTAATATCAAGCTCGGAGTCGAGTTTAGAGTCTGGAATCATACCGCGGTAGGTCTCTTGCCGGGCGGTAATGTGGACGCTGGCTATGGCTGCTGCGTCTGGGAGCGCTGCCGGGCGAATGATGAGATTTATGCTCATTGCTTTAGATAGAACTTGAATGCAGCTTTGTGGGTGGTGGAACTTTTGCCTTGTAGTCAAGCTGATATCGAATGTGCTGATAACATGAGTCGAGGTTGTTGAAAGGATGAGACGGGTTATGGAAGAATGAGTCACGCATGATCTAATTAACTAGTGCAAACATCGGAATAATAAGTCCGTGCTCCTATTTAGAATATCTCTTATCGCACTGGTGTACTGTACAGTGGGGTGTCAAAAGTTTGACCACACCTCCCCCCTTGTCATTCATATGCCAAGAGTCAGCTACTTTTGGTAGCAGAACCTACGCTGCTTTATAGTAATACTATCAGCTCGTATAACCTTCCACTAAGGGGTTGAGCGTATAAAATACTAACCTTGGGGTACTTTTCGTAGATATACCAAATAGAATTTCGAATGTAGTTAAACTTATAGATCCGCGAGCTTATTAAGGGCTTAATTGTTTCCTATATGGTATAATACTAGCTAAGTTAGTAGTTTTTTTTAAATAGCGAGTATATTTTGTAAAGTAGCGTATGTATTACTACCAGAAGTAATAATTGACTCTTGATATATAAGTTACAAGGGGGGAGGGGTGGTCAAATTTTGACACCCCACTATAGCTCCTAGAGTAAACTTATATATGTTAGATTACCGCTTGTCGGGATTTTAATACCATAATTGTAGTCATGTTTAGTGCTATTACGTATGTGCTTTGATAAGTGATTTGAGTAGGCATTGTATAATCATGATTGGTGTTTTTCAATTGTGCTAGCTGACAGATAACATAATCAGAGCACTCCTTTTTGAATATCGAATGTTATATTGCAGCAAATACTTCTAAAATAAATTGGAAATAAAAAGCAGATAAGTTAGGTATAAAGCTGGCAGTAAGAAGCCAGAATTGGTGGTTGCTAGCTGCCATATGTTGCTGGTCGGAGGATACTGGGAAATAGGGATTCCCAGCATGATCCGTCCATTAAGTTACTATAACCACGACGTAGCTAACTAGTGTCCTTGCTCGCTTAATTGAAGAAGGTATCAGTCTATATGGCAATATCGTATAATAACGCACGCCGTGACCGCTACAAAAGTGGCAACAGTATTTTTGTATTAATATAGACCCTGAATATCTATATCAAGTTATTCTATATATTTAAATAGTAAAAAAAGTCTAATTGTAGTGTCACAAGTCGGGGGTTCCTATTATAGGGTAAGAAAAGACTCTTCGTAAATTTAAGGGGCGGCGACGACACGATAATAAATTTCGGAACTAATAGGTCGGGAGTGTTCGAGGCAGGTATATAATACAATTGAAATAAAACCATACAGAGATTTTAACGCGTTCACAGATTTTAAATCGCCTGAACTTAAAGTACCTACGTTTTGTCTCGTTATGGGGTGCGTTTCGGCACGTAGAGACAGACATTAGTGGACTAACAGATACTTACCTACCTATCTGGGTATAAAATTCTCATTCTCATCCCCAACAGAGCTCACGAAAATCTCACCTCCTTGTCATCTGCACCCATCTACCAAAAACATACAGCGCAAACTGCAAAACAAAAAATGTAAAAAAATTCAAGCGACAAAAGGTTCGAAATCCGAAAACGATCACTTCTAGTCCTTACCTAGGAGAGGTGCGACTTCCCGAATCCACGAATGGAAAATGTGCCAGAATGAAGCCAGAATGGTAGAATTCTCACAGACTACCACTCGGCTATTACCTCCGTAAATGACTTTTTTGCGCTTGTTGGAATGTCATAGGTATGTTTGGTCACGTGTTTATTGTGAATAGGTAGTATCTTGCGGCCACGTCCCTAGGAAGTTGACAGTATGCCAACAACTTCTGATTTGAGGGATATTGAGGCATTTATTACTTATACAGTCGATTGTAAGTTAGCTGAATAATCTGCTTGAATGTGCCTAAACAAGTCACTTGTTCAATCATTTCATTCGATAACTCAAATCTCTATATTCAAGAGCAAAATGCTAAAATCTGGTTCATTAAATCGTCTCCAACATGATAAAAACTCCTTTATAACTCCCTCTAAGCCCCACAAAAAACCACCTCCCAGATCGTCCCATCTCAAATCAATACGGCTTATGCGACCCAGGCAACTCATAAGTCATCGGCACCGCCCCGCTGTGCCTCCCAGCATATCCAAGTTGCGGCACAAAACGCTGATCTACACCCGCCAATGTCGAGGCCTGCGAATACGTGACCCGCTTATCGGAATACATCATCGTAGTAGGCAATGTTGACTCGCTCTGCCGTTTCCGCCACCCAGAGAGAAACCAGCCTGCTGCTAAACCTGCCATGACGGCTGCAGAAACACCGGTTGCGATGCCGACTTTGAGGCCGGTGCTTAGCCCAGTAGCTACTACGACAGGAAGAGCGGTTGATGAAGCTGATGCAGCTGCGGGACTGGGTATTAAGGAGGAATTGGTTGAGGATGAGGCGGATGAGATTGATGTAGATGTTGTGGAGGTAAGAATTGATGACGAAGCGGTGCTGCTGGAAGCGATAGTGCTGCTAGGACTAGTCGCTGCGGTTGTGTTCTGAATAGTGAAGACTTCGCTTTGAGCAAGGAGCGTGGTTTGAGTCTCGAGGTAGAGAGCCAGGATATATTTGTTTGAGAGAGAGGAGTTGATGCCGCCGCTTGTGTCTAATGCTACCGGCCAGCCGGCAGGGTTGACAGTGATTGTGTTTGGTACGGCTTGCTCTGTATTTGCTATTAGTCTGTTGCTTTTGCCTCCAGAAAGATGAGAGCTGAAAAATAAGACTTACGAATGAGATAGGAGAAGAACGGAGAAGTGGTAGCGTTCTGGAACACTTGGTATAATCTCACTGAGAGGTAGTTGTCCTTAGGATTATCTATGGAGCTGACTTGTGACCAGGAGATGGTTTTCGTTTGGCCAACGATCCAGGAATCTGCTTTGGTTGGAGAGGAGAAAGTGACGATGCAATTCGAAAATGTTGTAAAGACAGCAAGCAGAAGCAAGAAGCGAAGACCGAGCATTTTGCAGAAAATGGTAACAAAGTATTACAAAAAGGGCCCAGAGTCTGTACTCGCAGACAATGACGATGGAAACGACGGAAGATATGAGAAAGTCTAATGCAAACTCTATTTGAGATGGGACGAGGGAATGCAGCGTGTATATGCATACTCAAATGAGTCCCATGCCTTATCACTGCAGTTAGTGCCACGTGACCTTGGTATCTGAGACCTCAGACTGTTGAGTGTCCCAGTGCAGTATTCCAATGCATTTCCAACATTCTGTTAATATGGCCTAGGCCTCTTCTTAAGCATAAGTCCTTTGATCGGCCAACTTTAATGCTTCAGGGTGGGAAATTCTGGTCATGGTTGGTTTACTAAGCGAGGTTGTGATGCTGGCGCTTATTTGCTGTTTGTGTTGCCGCCCAACACACCTTGCCGGAGCGGTACAACGCTGAGTGGTTGAAATGGGTGCCACGAAGGGTCTGAAACAATTGTTGGATATCATAAATAGGAGGTGACCGAATCCGAACTTATTCTTGTCTTATTACGCGCTTATAACAACCCGAGGCCATGTTGTCAACCGTAGAGCATAATGAGTAGGCGTATGGCCTCATCGTTTCTAGCTGCTTTCTTTCCTCCATCACACATTCTTTTCATTTTCTTTCAAAATGACTGTTAGGAAGTTCTCAGCAGCAAATCCAGCGTTCATGTCGTCATCAAACCGTAGATCGGTCAAAACACTCGTTTCTGCTACCTTTCTTGCTTTCGGTCTCGTTATTTTCGTCTTTCAATTCTCGGAGTGGGATCCTCGAAATCCGAGAGCATACAATGAGATAAATAATATTGTGGAATTGACGCCGGCGCATTCCATACCAGAGAAGATATGGTACAAAGTTGGGCCAAAAGGCATCAACGAGGAGACTCAAGGATGGATCAACACTTGTCTCGACAAAAATCCAAGCTTCGAGCATGAAATCTTGACAGACTCCACGGCTGATGCCTACGTTGTGAAGAAGTTTGCTCACCGTCCAGACATTGTCAACACGTACTTGGCGTTACCGATTCCCATCCTCAAAGCTGATCTCCTGCGTTACATGTTGCTCTACTCCGATGGTGGGCTTTGGAGCGATCTGGATGTATCGTGCGGTGATACACCTATTCGCGAATGGATTCCCGAGGAGTTTAAGAGCAATGCAAGCCTTGTCGTAGGATGGGAGTTCCAGACCGTGGATGGGAAACACATGCGCGAATTCGTCACCTGGATGATCATGTCAGAGCCAGGATCACGGCACATGGCTATGGCTATTGATGATATATTAGACGCTCTCCATGCCAAAGCGAAGGAGCACGAGGTGTCTATCTCGGGCCTCACGATGGCTATGGTCGGCGATGTCGTGTGGCTCACGGGTCCCATGGCCATGTCGAAGAGCATCATCAAGAGCTTGGGAATCGAGAATCAGAATATCAACTATGGCATGACACCATATGTCTTTGAGCCACAGATTTTCGAGGATGTTCTTATTCTGCCCGGGTACTCTTTCTCAGCGTCGCTGCAGAGCTACAAGGACCATGAAAAACCAGGTCCTCCCCTGGTTACCCATCATTTTGCTGGAAGTTGGAAGAATGGTAATGGTGGAGAGGCTGGTGATCCTGTATACTCATAAGCTACTGTTATTGGATGCATGGTGTTGCAGCTGAATTTTGGGAATGGACAGAAATCGGGAGTTTGGAGTCTAGAGTTCGGATGCATATCAAATCCTAGGAATGTTGTGGCTTTGGCGTTATGGCTTGGGCATACCATTATTGATCAATTGATCCGACAAGAAATAAATATCTTAAGAATCAACTAGATACAGTCTTCCAAACTTTATTAACATGTACTCCCATTCTGAAGAAACTTTACTGCAAGCCTGATGATTGCTTCCACAGCAGCTGAGTCTTTGAGAGAAATCTTGCAACACACACACCAGATGCCAACGCATACGTTGTATACCAACCAAAAGACTGCCGTGATCATATATATGTTGCCAACATCGACACGGCAACTCCATAGTATGTTTTTGTACTTCGTTGTGGCGACAGCTAAGGTTGGCTGGGGATTGAGAAGCGCCAGGAGAGTGCACTCAAAAGAGAGAGAGTCTAAGGCACCACCTTCTACCATCGTTTCATCACGTGAAAATCAAAGTACAAGATCTCACAGGGATGAGCTATTGAACAAAAGAATGAGTCGAGGGGTATATCAAGACGCGACTTGAACTTGATAAGTGATGCTGTTTCAGAGTAACCTCGGCATACAATACAGTCATGTGACTTGGCTCTTCGCAACCTGAGCTTTCATTTCTGAAGATTCAAGGCTTTGCCTGCTTTTATCAACATCCATTCATCACAAACACTCAGCTTTTCATCCTACAGTCTTCTGCGAACATAAAATCCTTCTAATTTATCTACGGTGTTACTATCGCCCGCATTGTGAGCTTCCTTGAGACTGCGTTGTCGATCGTTCTTGAGATCGAGCATGGTTGGGTGGTGGAAATTGCAAAGACTGGCCTTGAGCTAGGCCCTGCACCCTCGGATGTGAGTCCCAATGCGTTCCTCTGTTGATTATGTCTTTGGATCTATACAAAGATTGGACAAAGCCGATATCTCTCCTCGAGAGAGGAACAAGTATGTCCAAGGTTGGAGATATCTATACTTTGCGCACATGGTTTATTGCTTTCTTTTCTTGCAAATCTTTGATACTCGCAATAATGTGAGTGATGACTTTTATACTGTTCTTCTATTTTTTCTTCTCTCAAACTCATGTGAGTGTACGAAGCCTACAGATAGATGCACGTCTGAAGCTACTGGTCTCTTCTCCATTTTCGAACTATGTCCTTTCAGTCTAGTAAAAGTTCAAGAACTACTTGGTATCCAATCGTAGAGCTGAATGCACAAGAACTACCCCAATTCAAGCTTTGGGTGTGGTTTTCAGAGATATCAGCATCCCACCCCAGTCCCAATTTTGCACCGTTATCCCAATTCTGTCTTGCTCTTTAAGCAATTTCAAGGTTGTGCACACCGTCACCACTCTATCTTGTTGGATTTCTGCCGTTTAGAGTATTTCCTAGGATCTGTATGGATTTGCTGCGTTCCAGCGGCGTTGCGGGGAGCCGAAATTCTCAAACACCAACATATCCTTCCTGGATCGAAATGAACTGCGCCTTTTGTCATTTTGGCATCACCAGCAACAATTAGAAGCTCTTGTGTCATCACTTCGCTCACTTTCTTCTATACTCTATTTTGCTATGGCCCGGACTTTCCATTTGAAATCGTGAGAAGAGACAGCATGATGTCCGATGCTCCCCGTGTCATTCGCGCTGCCAAAGCACTGGATCCTATTATTATAAAAGTATAGCCAAAATCTGACCGTAAGGAGCCTCACTGATCAATCGTACAGGGAAACCGATTTTTCTACACCAATGGCACCCAGTTTTTCTTTCGAGGCATCGTATATACTACTAGTCCATCTTCCGGAATACTTGACCCTATAGGGGGCTCAAATACTTGTTTTTGGGATGCTCCTGCTATGGCTGCACTTGGTGTCAATGTAGTAGTAGTAACGAGAATCGACCTTACGGAGGACCATACCAGCTGCATGGAATACTTTCAGGCAGCTGGCATCTACGTTATGATATATCTAACTGGCCTAGCTGCGTCTCGATCATTGCTAGATGTAGCAAGCGATGCCATGTTGGGTGGCCCTTCTTGGAATGACGATGTATACACTTTCCATACTGGAGTCATTGATGCTTTCTCTTCTTTTCCAAATGTCATTAGCTTTGTTCTTTCATACTATTCCGGCTTCCCCCCGAGTTATCTCCCTTTTTTAAAAGCAGTTACACGCGACCTTAAGGCCTACATGGTGGCGAATAACTATCGGAAAATCCCTTTGACATTACAAGTGGCCGATGGCAACACTTATACGCTCGAGGTGGCAAAATATCTACAGTGCGGATCAGATACCGAATCTTTGGATTTTTGGAGTATTTTTAGTGGTCTTTGCACGGTCGATGATCGGTCAAATTCCGTTGAAAGAGCTACAGCAACTTATCAAGCATTTGGCATGCCGCTAGTATACAATCAGTCACCAACAAATTGTATCAATAGTACATTTTCCTGGATTGGCTTGCTTTCCACTCCTCAGTCATCTTCGCTCTGGTCTGGAAATATTGCCGACTATTGGTTTTACGGGGGCAGCTATGGGCACGTTACTGGTACGTCAACAAAGATGAAGCATTATCGTGGTCATTAGAAGCTGAAAATATATCACAGGTGTTTACAACACCACCTCCATGAATAAAACAGAGAGATACACATCACTCTCGAAAGAATGGTATGCTGCCTCGGCGACTGGGATTCAAGCATCAAGCTACACTCCGGCTGCCTCGAAAACCATAAACTGCCCTACTGCGGATGCGACGTTTGGTAAGTCACCACTCCTTGAATTTTACTACATGCCTACTAATATATCCGAGCTGCGTCTCCAAGTCTGCCAACTCGACCAAACCGCGAGCTGTGTGACTGCATGATGACTTCTGTCACATGCGCTTTTCCAGCTACTGTTCCTGATAATACATTATACAACATAATAGATGCACTTTGCAAAGCGAACGCCACAAATTGTATTGGCATACAGGCAAATGGCACTTCTGGAGTATATGGCGCTTACAGTGGTTGCAAGAGCTACCAGAAGATGTCGTGGGCGATCGACCGATATGCAATCAATGCAATTGCAAATGGCAGTTCGACAGCATGCAACAAATCGAGTTATGCAAAGGTGCAGTCCTTGTCAGTAAGTCCAGCTTGCTCTTCGATGGTCCTCGAAGCTGGAGTTTTGGGAAATAATACCGTCCGCGCAATCAGCTCATCATTGTCACCAAAATCTACAGGAACAACGATCACCACCGGTGGAGCTAACTCGGACCCTACTTCAGGCTCCTCGCCGCCGCTACCCAGCAACCATCGCCAGCTCTCGCCAGCTGTATACGGCGTCATTTCCGCAGCATCAATTGCGGTCCTCACATTCATAATCGGCGCAATAATGTGTTACAGGCGCGTAACAAAGAAACGTATCGCCCTAACAGTAGCAGAGGGACTCGAAGTAGGCGATGCGCCATTTGGTTTCGGTCATGTCAAGACTGTTGAGTTAGGAGGCGAGAGTAGGAAATCGGAGCTTTGGACGAATAGGAATACGACTGAGTTACCGTGCTTGGAAGTCGATGTCTTGGATGTGGGTGCGAGAGGTCCACCGGAGGGACATACTTTGTTGCCGCCTGTGGTGCTAGATGTTGTTGTTGATGATGATGATGATGATGATGATGACAATGGTGGTGACGATATTCATGGCGGAGAAGTCCTTGATGGTGGGGCGACAGGGAGCGGAAGTACGAGCACGGGGGTTGATGAGGCTAGAGAGGTGGAAGTTAAGATTGCGAGGAAGAAAGTTGGGAGTGGCAAAAGGGAGAAAGGGGAGATTGTCAGCGGAGATCTAGAGGTGGTGGAAGGGGACGTGGAAGCGGATATGGATAGGGACAGAGAACTGGATGAGCGAGCGAGATTTACGTCGAGTTGGAGCGATGGTGCGTGGTTTGACCCGAATGATGCGAGACAGGTGCTTTCACCTGGAGGAACAACAGTGGTGAGGAGGAGTGAATAAGGTTGAGATTAATTTTCACCACAACCAATTTCGAGCATCGCCATCACTGTTTAGGTTCCGCCGGACTTGGGGTGCTTCGATTCCAGATGACTACTGCTGGGCTGAGAAGCGAGAAATTGGGAAGACTAGACGATAATGGATGAGTGTACCTACCCAGAAGATGGAGGTATCGTGTACAGCTGAGCGATTTCGTCGTGTCAAAAAGCGAGTTGTATAGATAAGGTTGTGCCAAGTGTGTGTGTGCTTATTAGAGGTGAAAGTCTCAATGCCCCCAATTAAGCCTAAGAGACATTGAGCAACAATCTTGAGGTATATTGATTTGTCGTGGCAGCTGTGCGATTTTCTATGAAAGACTTGACCACGATTCATAATTTACATAGTAGGAACCTAATGAAAAATGACAAATAAACAATTCTAAGATTTACCTGCACTTTGATTCAAGTTGCTTAGATTATGCTCAGCTCTAACCTCAAGTCATCTGGTATGATTCGGAGAGGGGGCTTAGCTCACTTTGCTCCGAAAGTCTTCGTCGCGTTTTAAGCTTGATGTTTTTAAAGTGTCGTTATAGACTGAAGGGCTTCATCAAAATACCATAGGAAAACAAGCATACTTTAGGGCTTCAAAGTGAGAACAACACGTTGCGATCTCTTGTTGGGAATGAATAACACTGAAGTCCCACAAGACACCTTTATATAGCCGCGTCTAAATTTATACATGAGTAACACCAAGCCGTCACGCCATTATCATCCCCTTCATCCACTAAACGCCCCCTTAACCTCCTACCTAACAATGATTATGTACTGTATACATATTTAAGCAGCCTTGGTCTTGACTGGCTTGGAGAAAGCACTGCCAGTGACGCTAGCATATAATCCCAACTGCTTCCTGCCACCACAGGTCTGAGCGGCATTGCCGGCACCGACACAGGTGCTGGTGCAAGCCTTTGGTCCAGTGAGGGAGGTTGGCTTAATGGGTTCCTTGGTGGCACCAACACAGAGAGAACCGGCTTCGACAGCGACATAGATGAACTTCGTAGGGGTGGCGGCGGTGGCCTTGGCTTTGGCGGCGGCCATGCAGATGGAGGGGTTCATGATGGCGGCTTGGGTGATGGCGACCATGTCCTTTTTGTCCTTGAAGCAACCCAGGTAGCTGAATCCAGTGGCTGTGGCAGTGGCTGTGGTGGTGGTCGTTGTTTTAGTCGAGAGGGTAGTGGATGGCGACTTGGCAACGAACAGATCCATGTGGTTGTGTCCTCCACAGTTCAAGGTCACGTCTCCGGGGCAGGTCATATCGCACTGGGTAGCATCCGGTTGGGGTGCACCTCCCGCGAGCTCTGCTCCGCAGTAACACTATTCACTCAATCAGACACCAACGGTACTTGAATCGTAGAGGAGCACATACCTCGATACCGTACTCAACACCAAAGTACTTAGAGCCAGCGCAAGCATTGGCACAATATTCGACTGTCATACCTTGCTCATTCGCAAACTTGTTGCCCTTGAGAGCACGCTCGCCAACTGGCTCGGAATAACAGCCGAGATTAGTGTACCCGTCAATGGAGTCGAAGGTGCCTGCTTGAGCAGCCACGAGGGCTGGAGCCGCCATGGCCAGGAAAGCGAGAATTGTGGAGTGCATTTTAGAGTGATTACTAGTTAAACTTTAAAAGAATGTAGTGCTCTGATGATACAGGCGAAAGGATTGACAAGATAATGAATGTAGTGATGAGTGGATGAGGAGAAAAGAGAAGTGTGACGGGAAGGAGATCTCTTCATTAAGTATCGTTTATGAAGTGAATATGATCCAGCCATGGCAGAAGAAACCTCACATCACGATTCATAGTGACATAGGGGTCCCCGAGGTGAGATTTTTTTTCATATATTGCCTGTCTCGGTTTTGCGCGATGTTCACTCGCAGTGTTGACAAGCGTGGCATAAGAAATTGTGCTTGTTCCTGCATGTCTGTGTTGTGGGGAGACATAGGACTTATCTCTCATACGTAGAAATTCAGCCTCAAATATGATGGATATTGCGCATGTTGTGAGACATATTCGCTTGAATAAGTCGCACGTCTTACATTGCTTCTTCTAGCCTCAAAGTCAGCAGCTGGATTCCAGGACAATAAAGGAGAACAGAAACTGAACAGAGGGTAGGCACATCGTTTTAGTTCCGCGTCAAATAAAGTAGAAGACTTAAAACCCCAAACTCAAGGTATCAAGGAGTGTGAAGAGCAACCGAGAGAGATACAAAAGTGCATCTCAAGTCTAGTCTCCACAAGCTGAGGTGTAAAGATCGTCCTCTAACTTATTAAGAGCAGCCAGAAATGCAAGCAATGCGAGAAATTGAAACGTACTGACACTCTCCTCCATTCTAGTTTGATCATTCCACACCCAACAATCTCACAATCTTAAAATCAAATCACGTGGCTTTCAAGTCTCGAACAAAATCCCACTCTTTCCGCAATTTTCGAGCTATCGATCAGAAATAAGCTCATTCAGTCCACTGTCAAACGCTTATTTCAAATAATTTCCGACCTACAGTACCTGTGTTTTCTTTTTTCCAAGTCAGCCTAGATCCTAGATGTTGTTCCAGAAGAATTTCGCTTAGCTCTCGGTTAAGCTGCAAAAGAAAAGGGGAGACATTTGAGCCCGAATTAGCAGGCAAATGGGATAAGACGATTTTGTCTTCGGTGTTCTCGATCACTGGAGATTTGAAGTTCTACCAAGAAGAGACTTCCAGTTCTCGGGATTCGGGGCCAAGTATTTCGATCATACCTCAGTACGTTTTTGGAATGGTCAGTGTCATCTTTGCTAAAGCCAAGTTAGATAAGTAAAAAGAGCCAATGTAGCAACCAAACAAACGAAGAGGCTTACTTAAAGGGTTCTGTCACACGTTTGTTGGATAAAAAGCATCTGTTTGTGTTTGAGCTTGGCAACTGGTTGGCAGCCGAGTAGCTTCTAGTTTCTCCGTTGTCCATCATGACTGCACTCTCTTAGTCCCAACACAAACGCAGTTTTGCTGGCCGTAAACAGAATCAAAACGCAGGAGAAGTCATACATGGGCGGAAAGTCGTACTTCTTATGGCTGGAGATGCAGATACAAATAGTGTCAAGACTGGAGTCGATGACAGGTAGGTTGGGCTTACCTCTATTGTTTTGATAATGCTTTTTGTAGTTGTATTTTCGACGAACTTGGTGGAAGCACAATATAAGTCTCCGACTCATCCACAGCACAACCAAACTTCACTTCATAGGTAAAGTTTAGGAGGGCCATGCATTTCTTGCAGCAATCATAGAACAACACGATTCCAGGTTCAACTCAATGTTAATTCACGTCAGATAACAGAAATGACTATTGCTGGCTAGTTTCCAAAGAGCAAGGTCAAATAAATAACTGCCTAGGATATGTAGAACAAGAGCTCACTTATAGAGAGTCAAAAGGATATCTGGCTAGGATGACCTCACCTGGGTTCTTGTTATAAAGGTCCAAAGACATGAAAGCCACATTCGGATGTGTGTATCCGAGTCCTGGTACTCTGCCTAAATACAGTAGCTTAGCTTTGTAGATATTTCTGTCAAGCGGGGGCATTTGACAAATTAGCCCATCAGATTCCAAGGAATACTAAATTTGATAGGTAATATACTCTTAGAGTCTTGACCGCAGTATTATGGCTGGGTAGGAGCATGTATGAAATAAGGCCAAGGAGGGTTGTTTAAGTGCTGATGTAAGTATACTCCAAAGTGAACCACTTTGGCCACGTTTCCGACCTGATTCTATAAAGGCTCTAGTGATGCACAATCTCATTGCAGAGAACGAGAAGATGACGGCAAGGTACCTCTGCTACTGCATGAAATACTAAATCTGGACATACCAGGCTATGTGGTGTAGAGCATCACTTCCAGACCAGCAAACAGAAGCAGTCGTACCCTCACTCCCTATGTCTCAGACAGTTGGCGAATTTAACTGTATTTGGAACAAAATATGAAGTATTCTATCGGCTGGTGAACATGCATCGCCATATAGCACATATCTTTCCCATGTCTTGCATTATAGTTTGCTGAGGATAATCGCATGATTGAAGTGCTTGAACTCTTGATTGAAGTTCTTCGTATCGTAATCTTACTAGTACAGGTTCGCCTCCGAGCTGATCGGTCCATGCAAATGCAGACCATATCCCCCGAATATACATTACATCCCAAACGCCAGGCTATGTCGAAAACAGAGGGAAGATTTCTCGCTCGTGCTTGGTGTCGTGTCCGCCTTTGTCCGTTATACAATCCCTTTCGGCCACCATCCACTTCTACGATATCAGAGCTTGACACTTCACCCAGCACTTTCTACACTTTTATCGTTCATTCGTCACCGGTCCTTGAAAACCTTTGGCTTCCATCCCTCTCCTAGTTCTGCTTCTCTCGAAGCCTTCTCTTCCGCTGCTCTGACCTCGCTCTCAATCCGCTCCCTCGCCCTCAGCACTTTGCTCTGCAGATAGAAACTGCCTCCCTTCTTCGGATCGTTGACATCAAACAGCTTCTTGAACCGCTCCATCACATCCTCCATATTGGCCTGTCCATTCTGCGGTGGCTTGACGTTGAGGATCTTGCATGCTTCTTCGAGAGTGAGGCCAGCGTGTGAGGTAAAGGCGTTATTGCTACCGTTACCGTTGGCTTTCTGGGCTTTCTGGTATTGTGAAGATGCAGATGCTTGTTTCCATGCTTCGGTCGCGGCACGTCCAATGGCTTTGGAGCCGGAGATGACAACTTGGGTTATTATGCGATGCGCCTGGTGAGGAAATTAGATATTGCACTCGATATGCAGAAAACAAATGACGAATGGGGGCGAATCGCAATTGTATCGTGGTAGTAATACGAAAGACTCTTTCAAAGGTGCAGATGACAAGAGACTTACCATGATGTGCTAGAATGTTCAATGTCAATATCTCCGGAAGCAAACCAAAACGTTGATGTGGAAGCGCGAGTTATAATGTCCCTGTCGTGATATCTCCCGACTTCAACTTTTTCGAAAGACATCGGCCTCGGCTGTTCTATTCTCCGAACACCCTGCATATCAGGCCTCAACATTTATCAGGCATCCATCAATTTCATGACAGCTGGAGCTCCAAGGAAGGCAGAATTAACGATTGAAGGTATTCAGCTCGAGAACACATTTCACCAGCGCAAAACAACTTTTCATTTCTCACCCAAGCTGCGAAGGAAAGCAGAGACTTCACATTTCTTAATATCTTCCCTTCAACATGGCGCAATTCTTTAACCAACCCCAACAATCCCCATACGGAGCACCATCTAATGCGCAGAACCTCCAATTCTACCCATCCTCATACACACCAGGCCCAGTATCTGGCCACGCAACACCAGCACAAGCAGGCTATGGATATGGAGCGTCTGGCTCTTCTGGGAACTACGGAGCAGGAGGTTATGGAGGGAATTTTGCAGCAGTGCCAGGAGTGAGTGGGCGCATGGGCGAACAAGGAGGATTAAGGACAGGATGGCTGGCGGCATTTGGCACAGAAGGTTATGATGGTGAGCCACCGTTATTAGAGGAGTTGGGCGTGAATTTTGGACATATTCAGAGCAAGGTATGTGGATCAACTCTGGTTTGTGGGAAAACCACATACTGACTCAAATACAGACATTAGCAGTTCTGAACCCTCTCGCACGCATCGATCAGCACATAATGGATGACTCCGACCTGGCAGGACCAATTCTCTTCTTTCTGTTATTCGGAACCTTCCTCGCTATCAGCGGAAAGCCACAGTTCGGGTACATCTACGGCCTCGCCCTCCTCGGGTCCGTGTCTCTCCACACAATCCTCTCACTTATGTCACCGCCTCTCGATCCCTCGGCGGGGCCCTCGCCGCACCACTCAGGCTCAAGCGCACACATGTCTTCAACTCTCACATTCCCTCGCTCCTCCTCAGTGCTAGGATACTGTCTACTCCCCTTGGTGATGATCAGCTTGGTGGGCGTGGTGTTGCCGCTGGATGGGATGGTCGGGTATGTGATGACTAGCTTGGCGATCGTATGGTGCACGTACAGCTCCAGCGGGATGTTCTGCGTGGTCGGTCGCATGAGGGGCATGCGGGGCTTGGTGGCATATCCATTGGCGCTATTCTACGTGGGATTTGGCATCATGGGAATTTTCTCGAGTAGAGGCAAGGGCATAGCTGGCGGTAAGGTGGGATCTTGAAATGGGGGCTGTGGTTATAGATGGAAGAGTTGTGTATCCCGCATGGCTGCGATTGGCATGCCCAAAAACGAAATCTCAAGCACCATGTACAAAACAAACATGCAAGCAACCTAAGCGAGGTGTCTGGCGGAGCTGACTCTGTTGAATTTCGACTAGATATTTGTTCGATCCAAGAGAACGCCACAACTGAGATGGAACTACTAGTACTGCAGTAGAGTCACGTATAGACAGTCTGAGCAGACAGCATGCCATTAATGCAAAACTCAAGACACCATGTACCGTTACACTTGACCTTGCCCTGTTCCTACTTATGATATTAATCTCGCCTGATTATCACAGCTAGGCAGTTAGTTGTAAGCGAAGCGACGATTGCCCTCGCTCGCTCTCGCTACAGTAGACAAGACGTGAGCAAACAACCGCATACCACGGTCTAGACACCAACCAATCCACACCACCCAAATGTTAGTATTAGGAAGTAAGATGACATGACCAGTTCGCCCTCATTCACGTAGTTAGGTACTTATATTTAGTGGCTAGTCCGTCCTAGGCAGTTGGTCGGAAATGGAAGCAAATTCCTTCCTTCCTTTCTATAACTCACCTTCCATGGCTTCGACTGGGAAGGTGTTACGTGTCGGCTTGCACATCGATAGAATGAGACGTGGCCTGCTTGTGCACTGTGTCATCGCTGCCTAAGATACTCAATTTCCAGTCTGTCTCGATCAACCTCGTCCTGCCTGACCACTAAGCTAAGCTAAGCGAGACCATCTCACACTATTCTCACAGCAAAACAAAGACGCTTAAGTATTCGTCAATCAATTCAAGCGATCCCAGGAACCAATGCACAGAATGTGAAGATGAGCTCATTAAGGTGTATACAGTGATGCTATTCAGGATTCCGTCCTCTATGTACTGTGCTGTACTGGTATCAAATGAGTAAACATAGTGCTATGCCGCTTGCTTGCTCGCTCCCTTCGCTCATCAATAAGCTCAAATTCAAAGTAAAGCAGAGCATGCCCTGTCCTACCTGGCCCAAAAACGCCATTCATAGTCATATCACAGGGTAGTACCCACCAAGCGCGCCAATTTCATACCAAAACTCGTACACTCATCTCCATCCTTCATGTCATACTGCGTCGTCCAAAATCCTACTCCAAGCTCATTCCAGCGTCATCGCCAATACCCCAATCACTCTGCCTTGCTCTTATATCAACTTCGTTGTTGGTGTGGTTGCTGAAACTACTTCGTCGACTGGCTTTCGTGTCAACACTCCCAGTCGTTGCCCCCGTGCCTCTCCGCCTCATTGTTGAAGGTCTATAACTAAAGCTCTTGAGCGATTCATGATCGCTTTTGTTGCTGTGCACTGACATCGTTTCTTCAGTTTCGGAAAATGGTCGAGGAGGAAGGGATGGGGGATCCGAGACTAGTGAGGATGAATTGGAGTTTGAGGATCTTTTGGATGATTTGGATGTGAGCGATGGGATGGATACAGGTTGTGTTTTTGAGGGAGACACGGGGCTCGTGATACGTATTGGGCTTGGTGCAGGCGTGACTTCGGTTGAGGGTGTGACTTCTACGAGCTCGGCATCTCTGTACCATTTCCTGCGACGAGTATATCTACCCCATCCATCTTGACCTCGGCGACCATTTTGCCACTAATTAAGTCAGTACATCTATACAACACAGTGACGATAGATCCATACCTTGCTGTCATAGTAAATCCAACCCTGCCCACCGTCAGTACTATCAGACTTCGCTTTGCTGCCTCCTTCATCAGTCTCAGCAGCTCCCTCGACGAGCCATTGGCCTCCATCTACCCAACGCCATCTTGACGCACCACCCTCCACATCTGGTAGCTCAAACTCATCCTTAGCTGGTGCAGGATTGAGATGCTCATCTGTCCATGCCGCACGTTCGTACGCAAATACTGAAGACGTCCACCCTAATCCTAGCCATCGTCGTTGGTTTTCATACAGTATAAATGTAAACTTGACTCCCGCTGCGTCTGGCCTCCTTTTCGCTGCTACTGTGGCTGACAGCTGGGCTTTTTCCTGATAATCATTCTGTTTCCGTGGAGGAACATCCGGCTTGTTTTCAAGTGGAAGAGGAGCAAGAGCATCCGTGAAATGTAGTCCAGTTACTACCGTACAGAATTTACGTATGCTCGCTGACCTCCACAGAATTTCTCGGGAAACTCTCGCTGGACGGGAGTGCCATGTGAAGAATATTGTTCCTGTGACAAGAGCTATCCGCTTGGTTGTAATGATCGCAATAGGCTTAAGAGTCAGCAAGATCCATGCTGGGGAAACGAGAAGAATTCGTATCAACAGTGTTGTGAGTGCTGGTCTTGTCGTGGCAGATGTTGCTGTCCGTTGTGTTGAGAGAAAGTCGGTGAGTTCGAGAAGAGGATCTAACAAGACATTACACCTAGACGTGAATATCTTTAGCGTTTCCACAATCTCATCCAGTGTCTTCTGGTGTTTTGTGTTCGTAGCTTCTGATTCCATCCGTTTATGTCCCTTCTTCTGTTTCTCTCCAGTCCATCCGCTGGATGATAATGGCGAGTACCTCCTCAAATACATTCCAAATATTAAGCCCATAACCACCACCACTGGTCCGCCATATCTCATCACCACATCACCATATAGCACAAACCCCCAAAATGCCGCTACGAGTAGGAAGCTTTCCCAAGGATCTCCACTCGTCCATGTTATTAACCCAACAAGCTTGTTGAGTGGTAAGAGAAAAGGATGCGAGTATGCTAAAGCTCTGGTAATCTGCGGAGGTGTCGCTATGAGTAGAGGGGACTTTTGATGCACTAATATGGTCGATCTTTGTTTGTTGACCGAGGAGGCGTGTGAGAGAGTCACCGGTGAGAAAGATGCGATTGTAGGTGGATTCGGATCGTGAACAGCTGCAGGTACAGCTTCATCTTCTCGTCTCGAAATGCTTGGGGCAGAAGACATCATCCAAGGGGTATCCTATTTCCCAATAATCAGTTGTCTGTGTTGTGTTGGCATGCGTTGCCATGCACTGCTGTGAGTGTCAGCTTGGAGTTGCTCACGAAAGCGGCCATCTACAACGTCATTGCCGACAGGCCAGAGCAAAGACGACTGGCTTCAAGGGCTCTGGTCACGAGAGCAAGGTTTCAGTGGGAGATTGCTGCAAAAGGTGTAATCATAATTGTCTTGTGTGGAAGAATGGAATCCAACAATGCATTGCACTTTCAAAGAAACAAGTAATACAAGAGATAAAAGTGTGTATGTAGGTGTGGTATGAGTAAAGTTTGCTGTAATCCATCACTCACACCTTTAGAGGTTAAAGTAGAAATAGCTCGGTTCGGCGTCGTACAGACACTATCACATGCCTGAACAGTGGGTGACATGACGCTCTTCCAGCGTCTGACTCGAGATAATTCTGCATCTGACAATGTCGACTAAGACAAAGACAAAAGTCTTAGAGAAGGACACGAGAATATGAAGCTTTTAGGAATAGAATAAAGGAGATGATATAGGACAATTGGAAGTTCTCACTAAGGTACCCTATCTGCAAACTTCACATTCCATACCTTCCCTTAGGTAAGCTCCCGTTATGCTCCAGATTCGGCCGCATTCAGCCTCGTCACATGATTTACCACGCTAAGCCATATTGGCGAAAGTTTCGTGATCTGCCAGGGCAGGTCGATTCGTCTCACTCGTCAGTGGAAACTTCGAAACTTCGAAATTTCAACCCACCATTCGTCCCATACAACATAAATACCTACCCACACAGATTATGGTCAACGCAAGGCAAGTTTCGAAGAACTCTCGAAACCGCGACAAGATGTCACGTCAACAACCCCCTCTTCCAAAGGGTCTACCGCCCCGACCATCTGCATCTGCACCAGGTGGAAATCACGGCAATGCTGATACATACCGTCATCGCGATCAATCTCCACCGAGATATCGCGACGAGCCTGGTCAAGGTGGTATGTATCACTTCCGTGGGGCTGCTGCTGCGCCTGGAACTGAAAACTATCGCCCAAGTTACGATGAACGCAGATCTCCTCCTCGAAGACGCTCTCCTGCGCGATATGATGGCTATGCTCCCGACTATGATGCTCCTCCACGTCCTCGCGACGAATACAGCTCATATCGTCCTTCCTACAACGATGATCGCAGAGACCGCAATGAGCGCAGTGATGGATTCACTTTTCGTCAAGAGGCTCCACCCAACCTTGACTTCAGTCAAGCCAATAACCATCGCGCCAGATCTCCCCGAAGACAATTTGAGCAGATTAATCGAGATAGCTTTAGGGCAAACAATCGTAACAGTGCTCCACGCGGTGGTGCTCGTGGAAATTACCGAGGACGCGCTGGTCCAAGACTGGCCTCCCAGCGCGACTTCCTCAAGACGAACCGTGAGAAGACACCTGAGTTAATGCCGGGAATGGACGTCGACAACGTAGCCACAACATACAAGAATATCGATAGCATGTCTGAGAGTGACGAAGCTGATATGGATATCTCGGACTCGGACGACGAGCAGAATGATCAACCGAGAAAGAAGTTGAAGGCTGCTGATGGTGACAGTGTCCCGAGATGGTCCAATCCTGATCCATACACTGTGCTTCCCCCACCAGATGCTGCTGATCGCAAGAAGAAAGATGTAGTCAAGCTGATTCGTAAGGCACGCGTTGTTCACGAATTGGAGAACACAACAAAGCCTGAGGCAGATACTGATGATTTCATCTCCTTTGATGATTTCGGCGACGACGACGTCACTCCAAAGCAACCTGATGTAGGCTCTCAAGCTGTCCCTCTAGGTCCTCGATCTACAAACACCAGTATCCTTCCCCCTCCACAGAACGCTTCCACGGCTATGCCCAGTTACCAACCACTACCACCTCCGCCAGGCCTTTCTAACAATCCCAATAGCACAACTGAGAAGCGTTCGAACCAAGTCATCGATCTTGCAGTCGATCCAAATTTGGGCACCCGGAAGCGGACTCGAAGTGACGTGCTTAAAGCTCCACCTAAGATTCATGCACCTACAACCGGAAAGGGAGCACCGAGACCAAACGGCAATATCGTTAAGGCATGGCAACCTATCCACGGCGCAAGCCCAACACCATGGGTAACAATGGACCATTCAAAGACGGCTAATATGGGTGTTTGGTAGGTGCCTACCCACGTCCATCGTGTCTTAGCTAATGTGTCTAGGCTTCACAAGGAAATTATGGACTTTTATCACTATGTCAAACCTCGTGATTTTGAGCAGGTGGTTCGTCAAAAACTGATTGACAACCTTCGAGATATGGTCAAAAAATACTACGAATCCCAGGCCGAGATTCTGCCATTTGGCTCATTCCCCGCTGGTCTATACCTGCCAACCGCTGATATGGATCTTGTCTGCTGTTCCACTCGTTTCCTGGAAGGTGGTTATCCTAGATTAAACAGGAGGGCCGATTTATGGAGATTCGCCGACTTCCTAAAAACTCATAAACTTGCTCTAGGTAGTCAAGTCGAGGTCATCACAGGAGCTAAAGTTCCATTAGTGAAATATGTATGCTCGACAACTGGCCTGAAAGTTGATATCTCCTTCGAGAATGATACCGGCTTAGTTGCAAACAAGACATTTCAGGATTGGAAAGTCGAGTTCCCAGCAATGCCTATCCTTGTTACCTTGATTAAGCACCTCTTAGCAATGCGAGGATTGAATGAACCTGTCAATGGGGGAATCGGTGGTTTCTCAGTCATCTGTCTTGTTGTAAGCCTTCTTCAACACATGCCCCAGGTTCAAAGCGGAACTATGGTTGCCGAGCATCATCTAGGAGAGGTTTTGATGGAGTTTCTCGACTTATACGGAAACGAATTCAACACCATGACAACGGCAATTCAATTGAAGCCCCCCGCGTATGTATTGAAGGTATGTGATAATCCAAGCAACAGCCCAGCCATGTACTTACATTACTACAGTCCCGGATGAATATTCCATACAAGAAACCGGAACAGGCCAAATTTTCAATTATCGATCCTAACAAAGCTGACAACGATATTTCGGGTGGTTCTTCTAACACCGCTAGCATCCGCAAGTCTTTCTCTGAAGCGTATACAAAGTTGCAAAGCCACATGGGTCAGCTACATGGCCAGCCAGATGCTTCACAGCAGAGTGTCCTTGGTTGCATCATTGGTGGCAACTATAGCACTTTCGAGCTACAGCGTGAGCATCTTGCTCACGTCCATGAGCACCTATTTGGGCCTGTGTCTCGCACGTAATCAGTGTGTTGTTCGATTCTACTTACTAACTTGGTCCGTTGTTGAAGCTTGAAAATAATCGAGTAGAAAGTATCTGGAGGGATTTTTGGTATTGCATCAGCATGGCGTATGGACAACATGGACATGATACCCATTGGGCGTTTTTGAGGTCATGACTATGAACCTGTGGTTGTAGATTATGTTTAGCTGACCGATGATTTGCATCATCGCATGGCTCTTGCTTTATTTCATTTCTTTCCCCTCCCGAGAGGTTCAAAGAAGTGACTAACATGGCAATAGTGATCGATTTGATTGAGTCGAGGTACCAGATCTTGATCTTCAGAAGACAAGATTATCGATGATCGACAATCGATCACTACGAGAATGAAAATCTTACATATAACTACCGCCCTCGACTCTTGGACAGCGAGCGTCCACTTCGCGCGTTCTTCAGAGAACATGTGCTTGCTAGTATGGCGTTTTTGCTGACAGTTCGTGTTATTTAGGAAAGCATGGCAGATGATGGACACCAAGGCTCAGCCTGAACTTCCAGATTCTCATCTGCCATGCTTTGACGAGGCAGCAACCCGGCATTGAGCTTCAATACTCTGTGCAGCGATTGCAACACGCCTTCCTTTCTCACTGTGGCAGGCGCTTTATGCACTCCACGGAGAGGATCACAAGTTGCAACTCCCTCTCAGACTCACAGGCACCTGTAAGCAGTACTGTTGCTTTTGTTAGAGTTTGGATGAGGCTTCGTAGTTATATACTTTTATGCAAGCTCGTACTATTATTTCTCGTCTTCTCCCTCATTTTTACCGCAAAAGGAGGCAAGGCATGTGTTGACGAGCCACGAGAAACCCTTTTGCATTCGTCCACCTCCATTCAATATTCTCGCCAATCTAATTTCACGTTCATCGCTCGGCATTGGGCTTCTCAATAGGATCTACAACTCCTTCATTTTCTTATTTTCATTCCCGTTCGCTGATTGGTGGCATTCGAGGTGCGTCTCGTAGCCGCAACAAGGTTGGTGATAGGTGCGGGATTGGAGAAAGCTTGTTCATTATGGTCACGGTTCTCCCTCCCCCTGCATAATATTCATTTATTCTCCGGGGATATTAGGGCTGGTGGAATAATTGTTCCTGACCACGGCACTTGCTTTCACCTGTCCACTTCCTCACACGCAGACCAGCAGTCCATTGGTTTGGTGACATTGGAAATGCTGTGCAGCCTCGGCTAGGAGGGAAATATGAGAGGTGGATTCTTTTCTTGTTCATCTGGATGTTTCTGTTTCTTTCGTCCAAGAGCCCCGGGACAACAGAAAGACAAGGTCAAGGAAGGAAGGCCACGCAATGCCATACATAGCCAAGCGATGGGAAGCTGGGTTCCCCACAATTGAACGAGTGAGTTTTGTTTATCCTGATATGAATGAATGTGCGGGGATGGGGTATGCAGTGCAGTGAGGTGGCTCGGCATCTGTGTTGGATAGAGGCAGATGGCCGGCTCTTTGCAATGCACGTGTAGGGTAATTTCAAGTCACACATCCTGTCTTCATCTCTTTTGGCATATATAAATATCCGATTTCCCGTTCAAGCTTGAAATTCTGTTTGTTCAACCCTCTGAGTAGAAGCTTTGATTATTCATATCCCTCATCATGCGTTTTCTTCTGGTAGCAACCACTCTGCTTAAGCTGGCTTTGGCCGCTTCACGTACAACTGCTCCATCTGGATGTATCACTGCTGGTACAGGTGGGACATATGCGACTGTAAGCTCACCCTCCTCCCTCACTACTACCCATTGCCTTTCATCTACCCCATCCAACTTTCCACAACCCCGCTAACCCACCACAGCTCAAACTCGCGCTTGCCTCCCTCTCCACAACCTCCACCACCGCCCAATGTATCTTCGTCTACGCGGGCACCTACGTAGGCCAAACCACGATCGCAGCCCGCTCCGCCAAGCTTACTATCTACGGCTACACGACCGATACCAGCTCGTACACCTCTAACGTTGTCCACTTCACATACTCGTCTTCTTTGGCTTCCGGCGCTGCTTCCAACCAGGCTACTAGCGCCATCATCAACTTGGCTGCCAACACTAAATTCTACAATGTCAATATCAAGAATACCTATGGTGCCGGATCTCAGGCTACTGCACTCGCAGCATACAACACCCAGCAGGTATGTAGTTGATTTCTCGCTTAATCCCTTTTCCTCATAGCAGTCATCAACATAATACCAACACTTCTCGAAATCCCCTACTTCATTCCTCAAACCCCCATTTCTTCTCCATTCTTTACCTCCTCATCAATCTAAATATGCTAACGCCTCCATAGGGGTACTACGGCTGCGGCTTCTACGGTTACCAAGACACGCTCCTCGCGCAAACCGGCAACCAAGTCTACGCCAAGTGCTACATCCAAGGCGCCGTCGACTTCATCTGGGGCCAACACGCCGTCGCCTGGATCGACAACAGCGACATCCGCGTCTCCGCCGGCGGCGGCTCCATCACCGCCAACGGCCGCTCCTCCTCTACCGACGTCTCGTACTACGTCATCAACAAGTGCTCCGTGGCCACCTCGTCCTCCTCCACCGCCGGCACCGGCACCGTCTACCTCGGCCGCCCATGGTCCCAGTACGCCCGCGTCTGCGTCCAGAAGACCGTCTTGGGTGCTCTGGTCAACAGTGCTGGATGGAGCGTCTGGGGCGCCAGCGATCCCAGAACCGGCAATGTCGTCTTCCAGGAGTACGGAAATACCGGTACCGGTGCCAGTGGTACTCGCGCTAGCTTCAGCACGAAGCTTAGCTCCGCGTTGACCATTAGCACGATTCTTGGAAGCGGCTATGCTAGCTGGGTTGATACTACTTATTTGGCTGCCGTCTAAGGGGTTCGCTGAGTATTTGAGTAGTGGGAAGGGACGGAATGTCATGGCCCAGAAAAGTCGGATTGGTGCGAGGAAGGTGGTTGTGTGAAGTGGTGTGCCTGTCTACCTACCTTCTAGGGCTGGAGTGGATGCCCACTTGCTCCTGTTCTTTTGTACATAGTTCTCAGTCTTTGCACATATGAAAAAAGCAGTCCTCGTAAGATTACATACCTCTGCATTCAAAACCTCTCAACACTAAGCTGTGGTTACTTGGTCTTAATGAGTCAGTGATCGAGAACAGAAAATTTATGCCGATGAAGGTAGTGTATCTGTTGATAGATGATACAGAGCAGTAGGCAAGCTAGGTGCCTAGATTAAAATACAGACAAGATTGAGCTTGGCTCGTTATGGTGAAAGTGCGGAGATGTACTTCCTGTGCTTGGAAATATTTTGGTGACTGTTTCGCCAAATAATGTCATGATGAATTGGGTAGTAGTTCGTCAGAAGTTTATAACAAGTTCATTATGAGTGAGGGTTTTGTAGTCTTTCCACCCCTAGAGCAAAAAATCTTTTTTAGAAATATGTTACAGCATGTTGACATTCATTGTAAAGCCTCTCTCCAGCTTAACATTAACGCAAGTCGCTCAATACGATATCCACTTCAATGCCACACCTCCCAAAACTACGAACAACGAAACACCCTCCCCCTCCTCTCCTGTGGCGGCTTGAACTCAGGAATATGATGATCATCCTTCGGCGTGCCCATGACATCCAGCCACATCCCATCCTCAGCATCAAAAACCCTATCACCGACATACTTCTCCTTCCCCTCCTCAAACGGACACGTCCCGATCTCCGGTCTCTTGGGACCGAAATTCCCAAATCCGCTCGCTCCGCCCATCCGCCCCGCTGCGATCTCGCCGTTGATGTACTCCGCATACTCGTCTTTCGATGCGCTGAGCTTCAACACCTTGCGCCACTCCCTGTCGTTGTCGGTGTCTAGATGTCCGGATGTCTGGAGGGCATGTCGTAGAGTGCAGCAGAGCGCATTGCTCAACGGTCCCATGACACGGATCAGATTGTCCATCTGCGGGTGCAGTTGGTCCGCCAGGCGTTTCTGAGACTCGGATAAACTGGCTCTGTAGTCGTCTACAATTCCGGTTTCTCCTCTGAGTGTAGCCTGTTTAAGCCGCTCCTCCCAGAGCTCGATCTTTGAGTACTCGGAGTCGATGGCGGTCTGCCAGGCGTTGACGCGGGTCCAGAATTTGAGCGTCTCATTCCATTGGTGGATGAGATCCTGGGTTGCAATTAGGGCTGGGTAGGTTTGGCCATTTATGATGACGTTGGTTGAGAGGTCGTTGGGTGGTTCTGGGTCTGAGCCTTCGCCCAAGTGTGCGTTTGAGATTGCATCTGGATCTAATTCTGAGTCTGCGTCTGCATCTGGGTCGTCTACTACGAAGTCTTCCACGTATGGGTCATCTGCATCTGGATTATCTGCGTTTGGCTTTCGTGACGAGCTATGAGACCAACTTGGTGGTGCACTTCGTTGAAAGCCTGCATTGGGGTCGGCATCCGAATCTGCTTGTGATGGTGAGTTATATCTGCGTTTTTTCTGCGGCTGTGACTGAGGAGTTGGGAGATATCGTGCTTTGGAGGACGAGTTACCTCGTACTGGGGTTGATGGCAATGCTCCGGACATACTTGGTGAGTTAGTTCTGTAGTCGGATCCGTACTCGTCTTCATCTGGCATTTCTTTGTCTGCCTGTACTTGGGGTTGTGTTTGAACCGGTGCTTGAGCTCGTTCCTGTATCTCACGATCAAGTTGCGCGTTGTATTCATTCATGAGTCGCATCTGCTCGATGCATTTATTCATGAGCGCTGTGTTGGTGGCATTAAGCTTTTCTCTCAGCGTCTCTGCTGATTCAGACATAGTCGCCACATAAGAAATTCGCCCAAGAATGAATAGATCCGTAGCGGGAAGGTAAAAAGATATTGTTTTCTTTACAGGCTTCTCGTAAGAAATCGTGTTGCAAACGGCTCGCCTCCTTTGTCAAGCGAGAAGCCTCTTTGACTTACGCATCTAGCTCAAAGAAATTGCCCCCATTCATTGCACAACAGCTTGTTGCTTCTTGATTCTCATAATGAGTCTAAAGAATCTTGTTTCATGCGTGTACATTGTGCATTGCATTGCATTACACTCGCTGGAAAAATCCTAGTTTCGTTCGGCTTCCAAAACGGAGCCATGGATGGCAGCGATAATCAACTGCCTAACACTGGACAAGCAAATAACCAGCAACAAAACATTCAAAATGATCGGTCACATGGACCTGGATTCGTTCCCAAAGTGGGAGCGGCGTCCTTCGTGGCTGGCGCCAACAACAATATGCAACAACACCAATATTACAACCCCTACAACCCCGCCTACGACCATAACTATATGCTCTACAAACAGAATAACAATATGCAGGCCGTAAAAGTACCACCGGGATTTGAACTCGCAAATGCTGAGCAATACGGATATTTACCTGCAGAACAATATCAAAACGATGACGGAGGACAAGGACGAGCCCCTCTACCACAACCACCACTACAATTGCCACAAGCACAGGTACAACCCCAATTACCACCACATCCGCAAGCCCAGCAATTTGGAACTCGTCACCATGGGGCCGATTTCTGGGTTCCCGGCCGCATCATAGTAGTTCCCTATCACACGAACCATCTGGGGCGCGAGTCGAACCCAGAGAGCGAACATCGCAGCATCACTAATAACGGCTTCTGGGTAAACACCAAGATGCGCAAGATGATCGTTATCGGGGTATATATCCATCACGTGGTTTGCATTCCCATATTCACTTACGGGAACAAAGGAATAAATGTACATCGCGACGAGGCTGAAGACCATATCGGTGTGCGAGATGCCCAAGATTTAGTTCCTAATCGCCTAGTCACACAGAACACGAGGCCGACTCTGATAGCTGTGAGGGATCCGAAGTGGTTTCATGTCGACATGACTGATTTTCATGCCTTCCCAACCTCGTGCTATGCGCATTTCACAGTGCCAGTAAGAGTCCATAAGATTACGAAGTGTGAGCAGGAAGGGATGTTGGCCGAGGGGCATGTGGATGAATTAATTAGGCTGCATTGCGAGGTCGCGTGTAAATGTACACCTCCAAATGTTCCACCATTTCGACCCAATCGAATCAGAGGTGCAGAGGCGCAAGCGCTGCGTGATTGGAAAGAACAACAACGCCTGCGGCAGAGGGCCGCAGGGAATGAGCAAGGGCAGATGGAACTTAATCATCCTCAACCAAACAAGAAGACAGGCAAACGGCGCTCCGTTGCTTCAAATTCGGTAGTTGGCTCGACAGACTTGCCTCTAGAAACGCCGTCACCGAATAAAACGTGGATATTCAGTAAAGTAATATTTAGACGTGGTCCACGGGAGGCTAATATGATAAAGTCGCAACTAAGTGGGGGGATAAGAAAACGGAGCGGGCAGAGTATGAGAAGAGTTGCACCGTGAAGTTGATGTGATGATGGCAGGCAGTGTAATAAATCAGATGTTGCGAGACATACAGGTTAGATTAGATCATGCTGAGTTCCTACCTACGTAGTAGGATATCCGCTTGAATTTTAAGCGAAAACATGTGCGAAAAGGAGTCTTTCCAGGTTCTCAATATAGCTCACCAACATCATATATGAGAATAAAACTAAACATTGGAGTCCTTCTATTTTCTTTCTCTTGAATATTGAAGCTGATAAACCTGCTTGCAGCACAAACATCAGCCCTAGAAAAAGAAAAAGATCACGTGACTAGTAGCGTTTCTGAAACGATCACTTATCAAGAATGAAGGTCTAACAGGAAACCGACAACCCGAAGACCATTCAACGAAACTGCAAACATCCAGAGATACTAAGGATTGACAAAGTAAAGTCCCACCTGCAGATGGCCAAGCCTCGCTTAGCCCAAGGTGGTCTTTCCAGAGTATTGTTTGCAACCACCAACAAAGAAATACAAAGGCAGAACAAACGAGAGCAGAGGTGAAGCAACGGAAGCGAAAAGGCCAACAGTACACAATACTCATTAACATGTGACATTTGGTTAACAAGGGAATGTCAACTTGACAGTTTTTCGCTAAGCGAGACTCTAACCCACCAATTGCATCATGATATAGCCAAAGCGATAGGTTTGAGAGACGCGAAGTGGAGATAAGGCAGCAGATTTGAGAAATTCTATCGAAAATAAAGACCTCTCGTTGAAGTTGGCAGTTCCAAAGCGTGCGCATGAGGGAAAATGGCGACATGAGCAGTGAGTGATTCAGAGGTAGGCAGACGTTTAAGCGTCACCACACTTTGGAAACGGAAAACCATGAAGAATTCCAAACATGTTGCAATTGAGGAAGCACTAGACCGTGATTTCACTGACTTGGTAATCTCTCAGCATGTCCACATTGATGAGAAAGTGACTTCGAGTAATCACCTCTCCCGAGGAGTAATCAGCATGGGCATATCCCACTGATACACAAACCAAGCATTGTGATACTTCCACACATGCTCCGGATCCACCAATTTGATCTATTTAGAAGTTAGCATATATTCGCTCACACACTCACTTACTCGAACCCTCTCTCGCTGCCCCACACCTCCACCAAACCTCTCTACAAACTCCACTTCGCAAACTACAGCCCGCATTAAATCAAACAACTTACATCAAACAAAGTATAAAGCGTTGCAAACAACTTCCACAGCTCCAACTGCGCAAAATATCTGCCCATGCAGACTCTACTGCCCGCCCCAAAGGTAAAATCCGCCGTATCACGCATACGCTTCAGCTTTGCTTCATCTTTCGTAATCCAGCGATCGGGATTGAAGCTCTCAGCATCGGCCCCGAAAACCTCTTGATCACGATTCGTCACGGCAGGGTTAATGCCAATCTTCGTACCCGCAGGAACGAACCTCCCATCCGGCAAAGTGAAGCCCCCACTCGGCACCACACGCTCGAAAACCATGGCGATGGAAGGATTCAGGCGCATGGCCTCGCGTAGCACGGCAGCAAGGTAGGGTAAGGATTTGATGTCCTTCCATTGTGCTGGGAGGGAGAGCTTCGCGGCGGTGAGTTCGCGGGTTAGTTTCTCGTAAGCAGAAGGGGCTTTGGCAAGATAGTAGACGGCGGCGCGCATGGTTGCTGACGTAGTATCGCCACCGGCGAGGACATTTAGCATTAGCCAGTTGACGAGCTGGGGATCGTTGACCATATCTGGGTACTGCTCTTTAAGGTTGATGAACTTGTCAAGGTAGTGCTGCACCTTGCCTGTTTTGGCAACGCCGCCTCCAGAGGCGAGAGTGGCTTGGTATTCGGCGACGACTTTGAAGGCGTAGAAGATGCCGGTGAGGGTTGGTTGAGGTCCAATACGCTTAATCGGGTTTTTGTCGAGGCATAGATCGACCCATGGAATTTGAGAGATCTGTAAGCTAGTTAGTACTGGTTAGGTGCCTTGGAAATTCGAGAATTTGGGCGACTTACTGGTGCAAAGTAGTAAAGCCCCTTAGTTGAGTCAACGATTAGATTATCTACATCCTTCTCTTGGTCGAGAAAGCCATAATGTTGTCCAAAACTGATATTCGCTGTTGCATCCCAGGCAACTTGAAAGTGTCAGTCATGTTTCAGCATTGGAGTTTCAATTCTCTTTAGCAACTTACAATACGCCAACCAATCATCCATCATACATATCTTGTTGTCCTTTGACGATTTAGAAGCAAATTTAGCACTGAGCTTGGAAGTCAACAGGTTTAGTGTTTCATCAATTAGAGGCTCAATGTCCAACACTTTGGTCATCGTCCAGAATCCCCTGATAGGCTTCAAGTCTGTGATATCATGAATTAGCATCCCTTTCTCAAGATCACAACACCAATCAGCAGTTGACAAGCTCGACCCTTTCTCGTGATCACCTCATTTAGACTCTACTCACGCTTATCATGCCAAGCATTGTCCTGCGTATTAAAGATATTATGAAGTCTCTGCCCATTAATGAACGCATCATTCGGCCGATACATATCCGACTACGGAAGATTCCCATCAGCATCTCAAACAGCGCCTCTTTTCCTAACATGGTCACATACCTTCTGCCACGCATCCTTCGTCGCATAGATCGTTCTGATCAAAGCAGGATCGCTGATGCTGATACAATTCGGACCAATCCTCACAGCCTTGCCGTATTTCTGATGCCATTGCAAGTGCACCGTGTCAATTCCACCCAGAGCCGTATACACCGCACGCCACACGTCCGTGAATTTGGCTAGGAATGGGCCAGGGAAGGCTCGCAACGGCGAGAAGAGAAATTGCCAAGAGAGTAATGCAGCGAGGAGACCGCCAACGAAGGCAATGGCCTGTGTGCTTGTGATATCTGAGATTGCCATGGGGAAGAGATATCGTTGAGGATTAATATATTCAAACAAATAAATATGAAAGATGACAAGAACATAAAGAAGCAATCTCAAGACAAACACCCCCTAATCTGCTCGCCCTGCATATGCATGCGAGAACAGCAGAATCTTGACCTTGGCTCATCACTCCGTCAGTCTCCGCTCGTAGCAATCCCAATTCTCTGCTTGGTTTATCCAAGAACCACCCCACGCTCAACGGACAGAGATCCACTTTCGAGTTCGGTGCCTTCAGCCGGCGGGGAGGAACCCCCAATACAGGGACACTCCGACCAAGAGCGTCTGTATAAATGTTGTCATTGGATGAAACCACGAGTTGGTCCAATGTCTCACTCGGGGCTCTTCTCCCTGTTCTCCCGAACCCCAGATTGCATGGTTGAGTGTGCGGGTGCCGGAACGGGACGTGGCGTTGGAGGACTCATGTTCCACCATGAAGTTTGTTCAAAGTCAAGTCTGTGGGTTCAACTCTCAAGCATCGAATTTCTTCATCTTTTCAGAATCCCAATCAACTTGAATTATGCCAGTCTCATTTGAGGAATTTGTACCCCTGTAGTCTCCAAGATTTTGAAATAAACGTTTGAAAGATTGTGAAGAAAGAGATGATAAGAGTACCATGTATATCTGCTTCCCATGACAGGTCTCGCTAAACAGACACACATAATTGAACGACTGAACGACGAATTAGCTGCAAGCTCAAGGAACTGACTCATGTAAAATGAACTATCACTGAGCACATCGTCGGGAACCATGGCAATATCCATGGCAGACCCGACACTCTGGCATGCGGTGTGTCTGGAACAACACCATGCATCTGTGGAAATGAAACCGGGGACAACGGTACGGTGCGCATCATGTACACAGGTAGTACAAGATCGTCAGTAGGCGGCACAGGTCAGAGAAAGCAAACAAACACTGCAAGTTTGCAAATAAGCAGAGAAAGCTGAGTGACGATCAAAAAACTTCAAATTGCCATATTATTGAGCGCAGACCCACGATGTCGAACTGATACAGAAGTGTCTTTCCCAATTACCGAACTAAACTACGATCATGAACATCATGTCAAGCGTCAAAGCACCAAGTGAGGAGTACATGACGGAGAGCATGGTCGGCACCATCAAAGGTGTGATGTGGCTATCGGCACTAATTCCATGCCTCTTCGTTGCACTCCGTTGTTATGTTCGACTCCGTCTGAAAAGAGTATTTGGACTCGACGATGCGATAGGTATTGTTGCAGTGGTAACTTCGACACGCTTCCAAGTTGCTCTGCGTAGCTAACAAGATTACCAGCTCATATTGATGGCATACTGCTTCGTCACCATCGCAGCTTCAGACAAAGGACTAGGACGTCACGTCGAGTTCGTACTACAAAACCCACAAAATCTCATAGACGTTGCTTTGCTCTGCCAAGTTGCACAAACCCTCGCGATCATGTCTTGCACACTAGCTAAAACAACATTCGCGATAACCTTGCTACGGATTGTAGTACAGACATGGGCACAGTATATCCTCTGGTTCGTCATCATAACCATGAATCTCTTCAATTTGCTCGCTGCGGTGTTTGTGTTTGCCCAATGCAAGGATCCAAGGCATCTGTGGAATCCGGCCATACCGTCCGAATGTTGGCCAACTTATGTATTCACTAATTTTTCCATTTTCGTAGGTGGTGAGTATGGAGAGACTAGCCGGCATCATTGATATCTGCTTACTCGACTTAGGGTACTCGGGAGCTCAAGATTTCGTCCTTGCTTTGCTTCCCTGGGTCATCATCATGAACTTACAGATGAAGATCAAGGAAAAGATAGCGATTGGTTTCGCCATGAGTCTCGGCATCTTGTAAGCACAGAAATCTATATTCAATTCCAGAAGCTGAACTCTGCTAATACCATGGTAGTGCCGGTACCGCCGCAATTGTAAAGACTGTGTACCTGGTCAATCTATCCAAGAAGACAGACTTCACTTGGGAACTACCATCGCTCTTCTGCTGGGCAGCGACCGAGATTGGGCTCACCATCGTTGCTTCGTCAATCCCGACTCTGCGACCATTACTGATCAAATGGACCCCAAATTCCACGATTCCAAGTAACGAATATCCACTGAAAAGTGGCAGTAATAGCAATAATATGTTCTATCCACAGTCGAAATGTGCCGACATCAATACCCAGGTGTCAACATATCCTCCGCAGGCAGAGAGTGATATCGAACACAGCGACAAGGAATCGATTGCTGAGGTTCCGCAAACGAATCAAGATAGCTACAGGAGACATAGCCACAGAATAACAATGACGACAGAAGTGACGACCACATATAGCTGAGGGATAACGAAGAGAAGCTCATACGAATGGAGATGGAAAAGCACCAGGAAAACTACGCAGAAAGAGGTTGGATCAGGTGAAAAGAGAAAAAGATCTGGTGTTAGATACGAGCGACTGCTGCTGGAAAACACACTCGACCATTACTCCCTGGAATAGGAATTTGTCCAAGTCAATGGCTCACGGTTATAGTTCTATATTAGTCTAAAATGCTCGATAGACATGTCACCTCCATATTTCCGGCGCTGCTGGAGTATGCTTAGGGGAACTTAATTCGAGCGAGACAGGACAATGAGGAAGGAAATCAAGAAGAAATGCTCCTAGCGAGCTCGTTTGTTCAAAATGTTCAAATTCTGGAGATAGATGCAATGAATCATCAGTAGAACCAAGTCCTCTATTTCGCGCTAATAACCCAGGATTTCCCTTGTAAAGTAGGCCATGGCCCATATGCAGGCTTGCCATAATAACCCTTCCCAGATTTCGCCACGCTTGTCGGAGTAGTGACCTCGTCCCTCTGAGGTGACAAAATCGGAGTCGGACGATCAGGAGCAATTCTGAATTCTTCTGATGCCCATTCTCGTAGTATGGTAGGTGATGAGACGGCACCAGCGCTTGCTACGAGACTCATGCAAAGTGAGATTTGAGCGTATAGAATGTCGTCCTTAGAAGCTCGATCGCTATGTTTGTGTCCAAGTGCCAAGATTCCAGTTCCATCTTTTGTGCGAGCATGCACGTTGGCTCCACGGGCCAGGAGAAACTTTGTAGCGGCTCGACGACCAAGCTTGACTGCTAAGTGAAGTGAGGTTTCGCCTTGGCGATTTCGGCGATGGATGTCTGCTCCAGCTCTGCATAGCCTTCCCAGTATCTTGGATGTCAAATTATCGTCCTCCTCATCTCGAACTTTGGTCACAAAATCCATGAATGGTGTGTTTCCTTCACGATCATAGCTATTGGTGTTTACGCCAGAAAGTACCAGCTGCTCCAAGTATCGTTCTCGTACGGTAAGATCCAGCTTTGGAGACTTCAAGGTTGGTGTAGTTTCATTGTCGTCTTCTGTCGAGACTGGCAAGTCCAGCCGCACTGCAGCCAGGCAATGTAAGCCATTGCGGCCGCTTGTGTCCTCGAAAGAAGGAGTGTCAGTTGCCCTCAAAATGGTTCGTAAAAGATCTGCGTGTAACTCGTAGTTTTGCAAGTCCGCGAGGTTCTCGATCGGAGGTGAAAATGGGCTTTTGGATATCTGTACATAGCTAGGCGAAGGGTATTCCTCTACTACACTCATTGTATTTGTCGCCATTGAGTATGTGCGATAAGGTGTTTCATCCTCTTCTGCAGGAGGCGGCAACATCTCGAACAGGGAGTTTTGCATCCGTTTTGAGACGTCGAGTCCAAGGTTGTCTCTTATCTCTGGTATGCTGATGCCATGATACCTAAAACACTGAAGAGCATCATCGATAACCTCATTTGGCATACAAGACTGAACAAGTGCATGAAAAATGGTTTGGCCGTTATGGTCTTGTTGTTGAAAGTCAAAACTATGTTGCATGAGAGTTCCGACCAGAAAACGGAATTCAGCAATATGCTGAAGCTGTGACAGATATGTGAGATGCAAAAACGACTGCCCAGCAACGTTCAAACAACGAACATCAGCACCCATATTGATGAGACAGGAAAGATAGCTTGGACGAGCACCAAGGCTTGCAGCGACATGAAGAACAGAGTTGCCGAATGCATCTTCGCAAGTGAGATCGTCTTTGCGAACTGAGCTGCTTCGAATGCGGAACATGACATCAGAACGCATCGCACGATGCGTTTCCAATCCAAGGGGAGAATAAATTGGACCTTGAGTACATGGTACCGGTAAGTCATCGCAACGTAAAAGTTGATTGACATTGAGATGCTCCCAACAGTATTGTGGGAAGAATCCAGGAAGGACTATAACAGGTTCCGATGTAGCTGGCAGTGCCCGACGAGGGTTTCGTTTAGTTTTGGTCATGATACTGGCTGCATCCGACGAATCAGAAATAGTGAGTCGATCCATCAAGGACTTGATATCGTATAAAAACGAACCAGTGTATTTTGAGTGTAATCGCTTCTTGAGGCTGTTTAGACTGACCACGGATTTGTTAGATTTCGTGCCAGCTGAATATATACTGCTGTTATCAGTCGCATCCATCTTTCCACTTTTCGGGTTCGTTTGAAATGCCGGAGGTGACTCCGTCTTCGATAATTTGACATCCAGTGGCGATGCCATTGAGCGTGTGTACTCAGAAGAGACAACCTGAATCTTTGGCAGTTCTTGTGGTGACGGTGTCAATTGCTCTAGCTTGACAACTGTTGCATTCGATGCGGGAGAGTGAGGACTAGCTACCGAGGTCCCAGATCCAATCGAGAGGTTTGGTGGTGAGTTTGGTCCTAAAGGTAGATTTTCCGTATCAAAATCCAACCAAGACCAGTCAATGACCTGATCCACAGGTAAGGAGAAATCAAGTGGCAGATCTTCTAGGCCAGCTGATATACTCCCTTCGGTGTTCTCCCTCGACATAGCAGGCCTTGTCTCATCGCTCGTTTCTCCTCTCTTCTGCCCCTCCGAAGACCGCAAGTCCTTACATTCTCTTAAAAGTCGAAGTCTCGTTTTAGTGATCGATCCCCGGGAACGCACTTGATTTGGTCGATTCTGCAGAAGAACAGTGAGTTGCTTCTGGATATCCCGCTTACTGGACTTGTGTCAGTAAAGACAATGAGCGAAGGGATTGACCAGCGCACCATGGTTGGAATCCATCTGCCCGCAGAACTTGTGCGATTTCAACAACATCCAAGTCTGTCATCAGATACAATCTGATGAGTTTGCGTTTTCTGGTGGCTGTCCATCCATTCTTAGGTCGGCCCATCCGCTTCATGCGCTTCTCTGCAGGCACGACAGCATGTTGCTGTGAAGTCCCCTTGCGCTTCTTGCTATTGACTATAGACACTTGCTGATCTGCCTTCTCCTCGGAGGTCGGTATCGATGGTGGAGGAAGTATCAAAAGAGGTAGAGGGGGGTTAGAGGAAGCCATCGCATGGTACAAGACGATTTGTGAACGCCTTAGACTGAGGATTGCGATTGGAGATGCGGATTCCGAGAAATGCGATAACTTTAGACCCTTAACTAACTTCCCTGACTGGACAAGTGACAGCTGCTGGGCAAATGCTTGACGAAGCGGCTCTTGATGATAGATGGTAATGACATCGATTTGGATGGATACATCAGGTGCAAGAATACCTCTTTCAGGTCATTCCCCTCTATGGCACAGCTGCAAATGCACGCACAGCACGATACCGCACGATACAGCACGATATGAGGGGATTGGCTGAGAGATCAGGCTGGAACGGCGGAGTGCAAGAATGGTGGGAAGAAGCAAAAAAGAGGAGCGAGTGATGTTATCGGCTACCGTATTCATTAACTAATCCTTCCCCTCCAGATTTCTCCCTCGAGCTGCCTTGGTATCGAAGGTCTAGCTCGCTTAGGAATAGCCATCAGGTTAAATCCACTGTCAAAACACCTTAAACTGACCTCAAGTAAAAGTTATTTTCACTTTGCTTCACCTCCTCAGGTCTAAGCGAGTGTAGCTTGATGTGTTGAAGTGAATATGCAAAGTGACAGAGTTGCAAGTAAGTATGTACGTTGCATTGAACGCCACTCTCGCCTCAGAATGTTATAGAAGTATCACTAATTACCATTTCTCTAGCCATCTATACCACCAGAACTCCAAGCCCCGATACCAAATCATCAACACGACGGAATTTTACCATATCCTGATTACCAAGTCCCAAACACCCTTGCGTGGTCCCTATGTTCTTGTTTCCCACCATACGGATGTAGCTTATAGGCCATTCATCCTTGATCAATAGATGAAGGTGCCTATGAAGACCACAGTAGTGTATATTGTCAACAGTGAATACTCAATCTCATGGAAAGCGTAAGTCTTATCCCATCGTATGCGTTTGGCCTCCTCAGTTGGGTGTGCAATACCAGTTACGGGATCACGATCGAGCAGTTCCTCTCGATCCGGCATCGTCGGAGGCCAAATAGCATAATGGATAGGAGCCCAAGCTGAATTACAAGCAATGAGCCATGCCATCGGTGGCCAGCAGGCATGAGTGAGCATATAGACGAGTGTTCCAGTAGCTGAGCCTCTGTTCTCCTTGATACCGGTTACCGTCGACTTGGTCACTGCTGCGATGCAGAAGAGCAGATAAACAAGGTGCATAAACACGTTGTTGTCCCAAAGGATAACTTTCAATCGTCGACTAAGCGGTGCGCGGCGATGAGGATCTCTTTCGTTGAGCTCGGATTTTATGCCACCAGTCGCCGTGAAGGCTGCGACTTTACCGCCGAGCCACTTTGGAAGGATGAAAGAACGTATCACGGTCAATGCATGATCTAAATTTGAGTTAGCATATCGTTATTTGAAAGGAAGGAGACTGCTTACAAGGAGCCATCCACATCACAGCACCAGAGTCTCGCTGACCAAGACGATATCCTGCGGGCAGGTACATTGACCATTCATTTACTCTGTTGGCAACAAGTGCGATGAAACACATCCGAATCAGCCATTTCAGTTGGTAGTCATTTGCATAGGCTACGAGTTTTCCTCCAGAGATCAGTACCAACGGCATAGTAAAGAGAGCCATTGTGTGAAAGATGGAGAAGAAGGTTGTGATGGTGTACACGAAACCGGAAAGTCGTTGCATTATGGTCATCTTGGTGACTAAGGGACCAAAGATGCCAAAATTCAACTTGACTGACGTCTGGATCGTTCCAATTGTCTGTACGAATCTTTTAGCGACCTACATCTTGTAACTTGACACAAGGAGTCTTACCCATCTGGTTCGTTGTTTGATATGTCCAGCGAAGGATTCTGGCACTGTTCCAAACTGAAGAGGCTCATGGATATAAGCAGTCTTCCATCCTGCACCCAGCAACATTGTGGAAGTGCAAACGTCTTCGGCCAGAGAGCCTGTTGGAAATCCACCAATTTGGTCAATTGCTGATCTCCTTATCGAGTATCCTGATCCTGTGCACCACTGCCAGAACGTTTAGCGATGACAAATATATGCTGGGAATATGCATAAAACTTACAGCGACACCGACAGCATCCTTGACGGGTTCAAATATATGGACGAATCCATCGAGACTTTGCATTAGAGGATCACTTCGAGGAACATTGTAAAAAAGCTAGTTCGGTTAGCCAGTGCTTATTGAGGGATCCCTTAGCCTTATTGAGAACATACCTGCGGAGGACAAGATAATGCGAGCTCCGGATCAATCACCAAATGAGCAATGATTGCACGAAGCCAACTTGGTTCCGGAATCATATCCGCATCCAAAGCAGCCATGTACTCTCCCGCTCCACCAGGCAATGCATGGACGAACTGCAGACCATGGTTGAGATTGCCGGCTTTATAGTGATGTGGAACACCCTTGGTCTTCGTTCGAGCAGTGTAGTAAATGCTAGTCTTGGTATTCGTGAGTGCAAGTGCCTCGATAGCATTACGAAGGTCAGCAGAGTTCCCATCGTCTAGTACAATAACTCTGAAGCGATCAGATGGCCAGTCTACAGCTGCTGCGGCTCTGGTGGTATCCAGAACAACATCGAGGTCTTCACCGCAACATGTGATGAATACGTCGACTGTTGGGACGACATCTCCAACTACGCGAAGCTTTTCTCGGTTTCTGCCTTTGAGTATTATGGATTGCCAAAGCTGAATCATCATTGAGGGGACTGTCGATTGACCCAAATTAGCCAAATTCGTCAAGCAAAAACATATAAAAGCAAAACTGACATGCTACTCCCATCTCGATGGCGACAAAGATCCAAGCGTACACAAACACACGATGCGCTGCGCGCTGTGCATCGAGGGTGTATTTGATTCGGAACGAGAAGTAGATCCAATACGAGACCACCGCAATCATTGAAGAGATTGGAGTCAGTCTGTTTATGCGTCTCTTCCACGCAGGCATGTGATCAATATCATCATGGAGATTTAGCCTCTCAACGAGGCAAAATGAACAGTTGGTAACCTCGACTTTTGATTTGCCTTTCGTTTCCTACAAGATTCATTCATTCTTAGTCAAGTTCCCTCAGTATTTCTTCAAGTGTCAACTAACCGAGAACATCGACGACGTTTCTGAATTCCATCCTGAAGCAGTCGGCGTCCTTAATGGGGTCCCATACACAGTTGTTGCACCAGATCGCGGTGTCATTCCACCACAATGATCGCATAGTGATGATGGAAGTCCGTCAGGACGCTGATATGCAGGCTGCAAAGTACCTAGATCAAGGACCTGGGCAAGCTGTGCGATGTGAGTCCCAGAGGAGGCTTCAGGTTTTTCAGCAACGGAGCCGATGACGATCGTTTTCTGTTCATGCACTTGACGAGCCATGCTGCAGAAAGTCTGGTAGGAGAGTTTCTCGTGCGTTTGTCCTCTTAGTGTTTACTGTATGATCTGGGATTCGGACGGCCATGGCTTCAAGTACCTCCTGGGTAGCCACGCCCCTCTGGGTTCCCACTTGGAGGTGAAAAGGGACAAACGAGAGAGCCTTCCAGATCGAGTTACGATTGCATGAGATTATTTCTTGAATGTGTTGAGAGCGGGTAGCACATTCAGCTGTCTAACCACATTGCGAATCTCGATCGTTCACCCAGGCACCGTGTAGGCATCTCATCATCGTAATCTTGAATAGATACCCAGACCTCAAGGATGGTGAGCACGGTATTACAGATCGGAACAGATTGGAATTTCAGCTTGCCTGCTCTGGTAGTCGGACTGAAGCACGGACAAGATCGAGAAGAATTGATAGGGTCAACCGACAGTAGAGTTATGTGAGCATCACCTCTTTCGTCTCTCTTGATGTGGAAAATGGCGTGCAGACGAGAGTTTCGACATGCCCTTCTTGCTGTTGAGTAACCCTCGGCGCACCTCTCACCTCACTTGAACCCATCGCCACGGTAATTGAACACAGTAGCCGTCAGACATTTCGGCCGCAGATGTGAATAGCCCGTCAATCGCATTGGAACGATCCGGTGAAAAAAATGCCTCCTGCAAGCCCAGCCATCCTCATCCTCCCGGTGCGGGCCGCGCTCAATAATCAAAGCTTCTCGTGAACTACACGAGTAAGATATCAACAAACAAGACACCGAAACTGAAATAACGCCATTCGCAAGCAGGTCTATTTCTCTTCGCGAAAGCTTGAAGCCTACCTTGTAGCTCTGACATGTGGAAATTTCCCGACTATGGAGACACAGCACGAAGCAGGCGTGTGGCGAGGTCGTGAGTCTTGAATCTCTCGCACTGTGCTCACTCACTTTCGTGCTGAGTCTCGCTTAGTCTCGTAGAGAGAGCCCCCTGCTTGGCGGGGG
This sequence comes from Margaritispora aquatica, assembly GCA_007644065.1. NCBI lineage: Eukaryota > Fungi > Ascomycota > Leotiomycetes > Helotiales > Discinellaceae > Margaritispora > Margaritispora aquatica. The sequence continues at coordinate 2,791,827 of VJWN01000007.1, read as the reverse complement.
TCATGGTAAAGCCGATCCGGACGCACCTCGTATAATATTTTGGGACGAACTAGATACTTGCGGAAGCTGACAACTGCTCACTCTCACTCGAGAAAACTGTGCACTTTTCAAACAACCTGATGGTACTCAAAAATCGATACAGATACTGTACTTCTCAACGACTTTGAGAAGAACCGGCCCTTCTATATAAAACCCACTAAAGATAAGTGCCGCGATGAGGCTCTTTTTCGTATTTAGCCTCTTTTCTTCCCTCCGTCTGATCATATTCTGGCAGAATGTATAGCAGTAGATCTACCCGCGAGCTAAGAACCGCCAACACAAATAGAAAACCGGGTCCAAGTTACCAAAAACCATTAGCTATCGCCTTATCACCATCTTGTACCATCAAAGTCTCGCACATGTCAGTATTTTTCTCACGGAGGCCGGGCCGGGTGGATACTGCGCCTTCGAGTCACTGGAGTTGCCCTATCTAGTTTACGACACACATGGGACGGTTCGTGGTCGACGGTTTTGACGTCCTGCAGCTTGCGCTCTAGGTTCAGGACAGAAAGTGCTGGGATTGCGTTTATTCTCCGATGCCAACGGTTCAGCATGGCTACCCGGTATGGTAAGGTATATGGGCAAGGGGCGACACAGTAAGCGAGATGGGATGGCCAAGCTTCACCACCACTAAATTGGACAAGATGCATGTATCGGATTGCATGCATCGAGCTGTATTGGCAGCTAGCAAATTCAACAAAATTACGTGATAGAGAATAAGATGGATGCGAGGCAAGGTCTGGAATATTTCGGGTTGGGTTTGCTGGATGAGATAAGACTTCAGCTCTCGCCTGTTTTTCGCCCGGTGCTTCGTAGCTCGCTTGTGGATTCGAGATATCAAACATCCCTCGGTGTATGTTGTATCTCTGCTATCTGCACCTTCGTACTTGTTCTTTTGAAAATCCCAAAAGTTTTTGAGCACTCAAATCGAAATGCCTCTGTCATATGTGAATACGCAGCTTTGTGGGCAGTGGGAGAACTTCACTACTCCTGATTACACTTGTGAGTCTTTCACTTAATCAGTATATCACCATAATCTAATGCATTGCAGTCTTTCAAAATGCGTGGGGTCAAGATTCATCAGGCGGGTCATGTCTCAATGTAAGCTATTCTGTTCTCCTTTCTCTCCTCACTTCACAACATCACATCCCATCATCATATCCAAATCAGAGGAAAGTCTCAAAGCAATCCCACAAGCTAACATCATTCTCTCCCCTAAATAGATAACTCAGAATGCCACCTCCTTCGCCAGCACTTGGAAATGGACAAACAGCACCCCAATTTCCTCAACCCTCGTGCACGCCTTCCCAAACATAAACTACAACCCCATCCAATCCAACCCCACGGACCTCTCTGCCGTCTCCTCTCTCGACGTAAACATGAACTGGAATATGCACCCCTCGGTACTGACCACTTCGTCGTCATTCGAAGCCGTAGCCCTCGCAAAGGCAGAGACAGTCGCGAATGTCGCGTTCGATATCTTCTTGGATCCGACCCCTACCAAGGCAAACCAGACGGGCAAAGGCGCATTCGAGGTCATGTTTTGGTTGGGCACGATTGGTGAGATTTATCCAATTGGTGGTGAGAAGGGAAGTGGTAGCCAAAGCAAGTTGACTTGCAATGTGGGAAATACGATGTTGTAAGTCTTGAGTCCATTTTGCTTTTCCATTTTCACACATTCGATCTTGAAATCCCTCCATACTCTAGACCTATAATCTAACGCTGCCTAGCTCCCTCTACAACGGCACCAATACCAACAACCAACACGTCTTCACCTGGCTTGCATCAACCAACACGACGCAATTCTCAGGTGATCTAGCACCATGCATCAAGTTTCTCGTGGACAAGAGCTTCATGCCAGCGGGGAACTTCCTCGGCGTCGTGCAATTCGGTACTGAAACGCTGCATGCGGATGAATATATCACATTTACGGCATCGAATGTCAAGATTGATGTTAAGCGGTATGGAGATGCGAAGACGTCGGGTGGAGGAGTGAGGAGGACGAGTTTGAGTAAGGGTGTTTGGGCTGCTGTTGGATTGGTGGTTGGTGCTGTTTTGCTGTGTTAATGGCAATTCTTTGACTGGAGTTTGGGAGTTAAGGTATATAGAAAGCTCCTTTTATTTAGACAAGAGGAAAGGAAAACTCAAGAAATATGTTTATTTTCTGTACCTAATGTGCGTTCGTGATGATTCAAAGGTCAGCTTAATAATTTAGAAGATTGGATTAACTGCGCCCTAAAACCTTAGTGCTAGCTGCTACGAACCAAAAACAAACGTCTGCCTAGAAGCTGAAAGTACAAATCTCTTGTTTTGGTTGCTCGAGAAGAAGCTGTCAGCAATTCTATTACCATAGGCTGTAAAAACTATAGATTATCTACTAAACAATTTCTTCTACATATCACCCCACCACATTCGTTGTAAGATTTCTGGACACTAAGTGTGGCCCATAAGGGTTTTTATACCAAAAGTTACTCTTTTCGAAAATAAACTATTAATTAAAATTATATTAAAACCTTTTAAAATTAGTAAAAGTTATAGAATTCTACGTATTCTACAAGGTATTCTAATTATAAAATAATCAATCTCTATCTTTATTGATTTAAATAGGTATAAAGGTAGAAAAGCTAAAAAGTCGTACTTATTCGTACTTAATAAGTACGATTTCTAAATTCTTTAACTTTAAACGGCGGTAACTTATGTAATAGTAGAGTGATTAGAAAATTAAAAATTAAAAATTAAAAATTAAAGTACTATAGTAAAGCTTTAAAATACTATATCTATAGACATTAGTATAGCGTAGTTAATTGATTAAAATATAGTACTAAGTATTACTTTAGGTATAAAAAGTTAGTGGGCCACACTTAGTGTCTAGAACTCTTACTAAATATATAATTATATCGGAAATCAAACGTTTTCCCAATATAATAATTGATTTAATCCCGTTAAATTCCATATCTATGCCAAAATATCCAACAAATTGCCCGAAATCGATATCCCTGTGTACGAAGAAGCAAGTGACTGGTCGGATTCAAACCCATATGATATTTTCGAAATTTTCGATAGTTTATCGGCAGAGGTTAGTGTGGAGACAAGGGGAAAAGAAAAGTAAAATTTCTATTCTGACGTCGAATTATATCACACCGTCATATTCAAGACTCTCACTACGGAGGGATTGGTACTTTGGTTCTGGAACTATTGACGTTGGTTTGTTCTAGCTGTAGATGGCCCCCTTTAGAGCTAAGCGAGGTGCTCCACTCTTCTCATAACTACCAGTGACTCCCTGTGAGCTCAGTGAGACCGACAATGTAGATAAGGTCACGGCACTAATTCTGAGATGCTTGCCCTAACTATATTGCTTCTGCATACTTATATCGATCACAAGCTGACAAAATGACCTCAACCACGAATATCTACACACTGCTTTTACTCACATCCTCAGCATCAATCAAAAATGCGAACTTCTATATTGCATCGCTTACTTATAAATTTTGCATATTTTTTTGATAACCCCTAGAGGATTAGAGTCTTGTACTAAAGTTTAAAGCATCTGAAGCAAGTATTCAAAATTACCTGCAAGTACGCCTAAACATGAAAATTCCAATGAATCACAAGATTTCTTATTCCTCAATTGTACTCGTCATAACACAGCGATCGGTACAATTTAATAATTATCTTACCAAACATCCGTCCAATCCCGTGAAGCTTACATCGCACTTTAGACGAGCCAAAGACAATGATATGGCAACGCTGGCATACCCAACCTCACTCCCCACCTCAATGCCAAAGTCCAACTGCTCCGCCCCAGCTTACAGTCCCATCTACGATGAACATTCTCAAAAACCCTCCACGATCGCAACATCATCCAGTCACATGACGCCACTCGAGAGCAAGCTTCTGTGGCGATCTAGCCAAGCCAATGGCGTCGCTGCAGTGCAACCATAAGCGAGAAAAGCGCGGCTTGAAAGGGTCGATCAGCACAGCATATCACGCAATTAAGTTGCACATGTACGTGCCTGCACTACCAAACTAATAGCTAGACGTGCTCCAAGATGCGGCGTTCCGGAGAGCTGGGTCGAAGTATAAAGATGTCGAGATCCGGGCTATAAGATTGATCCCCCAGACTTCGGCATTTTCCCACTTCCAAGTATCTTTGTATTTAAGCGAACATGAAACTTACTTTCTGGATCACAGCACTAAGTGCTGCAGTTACAAAGGCGGCCTACTCAGGTGATGTCGTTCAGTACTGGTATAGCATCAACCACTCTCTATATTGATACCCTGCTCACGAACAAACCAAATATTTGCTAACATCTCCAGGGTCGACCAAACCGCCCTCCTCGTTAACGGAACCACAATAGGCGGTCTCCAATCCGTTCCCTCAGCATGGGTCCCCGCCATCGTGCAAAGCTCAATCTACCTCGCCGCCCTACACACCACTTCCCTCACGCACGCGCACCAACAACTCGCCATCTCGCACGCAGCCCATAACACGCTCCAGTGGGTCTTCCACGGGACCCGGAACCAAGGCGCCGTCGACGCCTCGCTGAAGTCCGTCCTCTCCTCGCTTGGTCTCAACACTTCCACCCCAACAGCCAAAGACGCAGCCCAAACTGGACGCAACGCAGCAGCTTATCTCCTACGCACCCGTTCCAACGACGGCGCGAATGATTTCGTCGACTATATCTTCGGCAATGCAAGTGTGCCAGGCGTGTATCAGGTCACGCCGGGCGGGAATCCAGTCCCGGACACGCCGCAGGGACAGTTCATCAAGCCGTTTGGGCTGCATAGTTTGAGTAAACTCGAGGCAGCCGTCCCAGCACCGCCGAACTTGAACGATCCGAAGTATGCGGACTATGTGTCTTATGTGAAAGCGTATGGGGTGCGGAATTCGACGGTCAGGAGCGCGTATCAGACAGACACGGCATATTTCTGGAGGGAATCATCGCCGACGTAAGTTTCTTCTGATCCTAATCCCGAGCTCGCTTGGTTGTGGTTTTGGGTTTGGATGTTTGATAATTGGATGGACCACAAGCTGATGTTTAAGCGAAGTGTGTGGAATCGTATTGCTACGGCCGTAATCGGCAATTCACTGGCTCAAAACGTGACGGCGTCCGCGAAATTCTATGCTCAGCTCAACATCGCCCTCGCCAACGCAGGAATAGCCGCTTGGAACGTGAAGTAAACCTCCCCCTCTCCTCATCATCTCCCTTCCCTCCCCTCCCCTCCTTGTCCCATTTCCCATTCACCACCATTCAAAATCTCAACTCACCCTCCCTCACCACAGATACAAATACAACACCTGGCGCCCCGTAACCGCAATCCGCTATCCCGCTCCCTTCCTCTCCCTCCAACTCGCGAACCTCACACTCCCGGATCCACTATGGCTGCCGCTCCTCACACCCACTCCCTCACACCAAGACTACGTATCCACGCACTCGACGTTCGGCGGCGCCGGCGCGGCCGTGATTCGCGCCTACAACAAGAACTCGGATGTGATAAACGCGACGTGGAGCTCAAACGTCACGCTCGATGCGAGGGGGGTGATTACAAGGACTTATACGAATCTAAGCGAGGCCGCGAGGGAGAATGGGGAGAGTAGGGTTTTGGGAGGCGTGAGTTCCCCCTTTCTTTCTTTTTTTCTTCTCCCCTTGATGTTGGGTTTTCTGGGGTTAGATTTGGATTTGTTTGAAGGAGCGAGAATGCGAGGATTGGAAGAGGGCTTGACTAATTCGTGTGTGCGTGGTAGCTTCATTTCCAGTTTGCGTCAGGTGCGGGGATTGCACTTGGAAACGCGGTGGCGGTAGAGACGTTGACGGAGTTTGATGCCTATTGGGCTCGTATTTCGAAGTGAGTGAGTCTACTAATCTGCAGAATACGAGGACTTTCAGGGTTGGAAGGCATGAGGATTAGGATGAAATGACAGTTTAGGATAATCATTAATGTTTACCTCCCCTTGCCTCTTCTCACTACTTAACTATGAAAAGTATGGGAGGGAAGGCTTATGAGGCACTATCTTGTCGGTTACATTAAGGTCTGATCGTTTTTGTGATACTGTGCATCACAAATGTACCCCAGCGAAAGAGCACAAGACCAAAAATGAAGACTATATCAAGTTGCAAAAATTTGCCTTGTATTTTTCCAAACAGTAACGACTGATATCCTCCTCATCCAAACGATCTTCTATATACAAAAAGGAAAGCACGACCACAGCCAAGACCTCGCACCCAATGCACATGCAAGCAATATATACAAATCTTACACCCTTCTCGCCCCTCCAGTTTTCAGCGCCTAGCAAGTATCGGTTTCACCAGCAGCAACCTCAGTTGTTACGGCGACGACGGAGCTGGCGCTTGTGCTGCTCGCGGGCAAAACTCCACTAGGGACGGCAGATCCAGAAACTCCAGGTGGAGCACCGCCTGAGGTTCCATTTGGTGCGCTTCCACCACCACCACCCATACCGCTGTTGGCATTGGCGACACCACCCTCAGCATACAGGGTCGCAGCGGCGGTGATGGTTTCCTGGCGGGTGAGGTCAATGCCAAATGCGATCCAGCCAAAAATACCGTCAGACACGGAGCTGCCGAGAAGGCTGTAGTTGATGACTGGGTCGGAAGAAGCGGCTTCCTCGGTGAAAATGGTGTCGACATTGTTGAGAGTCAGTTCCTGAGTGTTGGTGTTGTAAGGCGCGGTAGCTTCAACTTGGGTGATGAGATCTTGGTCCCAGAAGAGCTGGCCAACGTGTGAGACGTAGCCACCAGAGTAGGTACCGTTATCGTATTGGGTGCCGTTGAAGTGAGCGAGGACATGGTAGTGGGTTGCACGGCCGGTATAGTGACCTGGAAACAAAGTCTCAAAAGCAGCGACTCCATCAGAATCGGTTGGCTGAAGACCGCGGAGGAAGGTCTTGTCGAGGTTGGTTAGGTCAGTGGAGTCGCCATTGCCGGAAGCAACAACACCGGAGTAGACTCCGGTAGAGTTACAGGCCCAGATCTCGATCATGGCGTTGGTGACGGGGTCACAGGTGGCCATGTCGATGATTTGGGTGTCGAGGATGACATTGACACCTTCTTGCTCTTCGGTCAAATCGTATCTCACATACTCACCAGCAACGAAATAGGGTCCTTGAGTGACTTCTGGCGAGAGAATCCAGGAGTTGTTGCCAGAGAAGAGAACGGAGGCATCTGTGGCGCTAGTGTATGCTACCGAGGACAAGTGAGAAGTGCTGTCGACCGAGGTGGCATCGCGAGCCTTGAAGTATGGAGCATCTACTGGGTATTAGCATGGACATAGATTGATTGAGAGGAAAATGTACCACTAGAAATGCCACGCTTCTTGCGAGCGTTCTTGGCAACTGCTTCACGGCGTGCCACAGATCTTGCTGTAAGACCTCTTGCCTTCATCTTTGCGGCACAATGACTGAGATCCTTCTTGCTGTGTTGCATGAAGGCGGCTCTCTCAGCGATCTCAGCTCGCATCTCATGAGCAGATTGGCCAGGGTGAGCAAGAACACTGCTGGAGAGCAACGCGCTCGCAGCGAGGACTGAAGCGATGAGCTGCATGTTGAAAAGCTGACAAGTATGACTAAAGAGTGATGAATGATAACTGGAAGAGTTGTACAAAGAGAATGAGAAGGAAGAAGATGAGGATGAGGATGGTGGTGAAGTAAAAGCAGATGAATGAGGTCCTCTCTATATATGCGCATGCAATTGCAGGTCAAATCAAGGTTTGCGTTCGTGATCTTGCCAAGAAGAATCAACGGCAGTGGCCTACGCAATTCAAGTGTATCCCAATATGCTTCTTGCCATCTAGAATATCAATGCTTGTGCGTTTGCAATATGCATAAAACTTCTCAGCCACTTGAACTCCAGCGCAGTCGTCCTATCCCTTTCCCTCTTGCCGGCTATCAGATGAATGTTTCACAAACTGCCGGGTAAGTAGCCCCACAAACTGTTCGCTTGATTGTTGGCATGACCATTGTATGACATTCAATTGGATATCGACGAGGCCTGAATCTCCATAATCAGGAGTAACAGTATAACAGTATGCAGGGCACGAGTTAGGACCAACTTGAGCCTGCACAACATGGTGCCCTTAGCAAAGATATTAACCTTACGTTGCCGTTACCGCACGGTGCAAGACGCGTATGGCTTCCGCAATTAAGCTTGGCGAAAATGATGAATGCTCCATGTCTGATTGGACCTTAACTTCCGAAGAAACGGAGATCAACCTTCAAGCGGGGACAAGGTTATAGTTTTTTGACAGGCACTTGCGCGTTCACTGTTCAACGTCAACGTCGCTTCTCACTGAGAGGTGGAGGTGGCTTGATCTATAAACATGACTAAAAAGTGGACACTGGACAGGTGACGTGGACGCAAACATCGTGCATATTGGCAGTGTGGCGCTGTGCCTCCTTCGAGTCGTGACTCTCATCAAAGATGAATCTTCGAGGAGCTTTGATCGTCCGTTTCAATGCAAGGCCATGTGAACCTATTTCTGGAAACCAAAATATGTTCAATGGTCTTGGCAAAGCGTATTGTGAGACAACCAGACGAAAATATGCGACATTAGGACACGCTGGGCGCTGAATGATAACGTGAATAGGAAAAACTGATTTGACGCAAGTAGACATAGTTGTAGCGAGTAATAAGACCAATCAGGTCGTACGAAAAATTTGATTGAGTCTACCACTCGAAATGAGCAATTGACAGGCCTTCAAGGATCGACTCCATTTCCAGGAGTTGATCACAATCAGCCGAATCGAGATGAATACAAAATTGGTGCCCGTCCTTGCCATTTCAGGCGTTAGGAATGACTCGACGACAGAAGAATGAGTGGAGTTTTGGTCGAGAAACGCGGAGAGAAGGGTGTTCTTCGGTGTTTTCGTGTTCGCATCAATACATCTCACGAGTTCGACGACCACTTCTCGCACACCCTATTGTCTCGTTAGCACTGCACGTTGAACGATGTCGTTTTTGCTGGAGTTTTCATACAATCGCACTGTAATTTGTTAGCTTTCAGCACCGACATCCCTCGATAGCATGGCGCCCTGCCGTAGTAAGTGTTGAGCCCTCGTTATGCACTGTGCAATATCCTCCTCCGCAAATCTTGCACATTTTCTGCGTTTGCGTGATGCATGCTAAGCACTGGAATTCGTTAATCACTGCTCCCACAAAAGTCCAATGTACCTACATTCAAACCACATTCAAAGCAGCTTCGAGCTACACCGGGCTGTCACAAGTTAGTGAGGTCCTACACGATCTACTCATCAAGGACATAAGAAATTGATTCTATCCCATACAATTCCTTTGTGAGTGTTGATTCAACCCCACATTCCATTGCTTCCAGCTCCAGACATCATCTCTGACACTAAGCAATTCTCGACACAAAGACCCATATGTACCTTGATTGTATCGGACTGACCGCCATCGACAGAAGTCGAGGCCTCCTGCAGCGAGCCTGGAGTGTAGGCACGGTCTGGAATTTCGTAGCAATTTTCGCACCACCATACATGGCAGCTCTCGCAAAATCGGCCACGAAGACAAGACACACAACGAGCCAAAAACCGGTCAGGAGAAGAAACGAAAGGAATTTTGGCTGCCTTGACTGTCGACGAATGGAGTGGTGGTGGTGCTAGCAGTGGAAAATGAGACAGTGGAGATGATCCAAATTTGGAGAACGTCTCTGGTGCTCTCCCACACCCACTGCAGCCTCTTATCGAATGCGTTGCTACTTGCGGATCTAGGTAAGCGTGATTCTGCTGATACCATACTGGTTTGGTTTGTTTTGCTGATGCTGTCTTCATATCATTGTGGCGAGGTCCACGGCACATCACGGCATCAAAGCTGATGATAGTCTCGCATACAGCAATTGTGTGAACCCATTCCGCTGATGGAATTTTTGATATCACTTTCCCGCAGCCGGAGTACCATTTATCGCAACCACGGGCCAACTCTTCAGCTAGAGTATCCCCAGACTTATCATTCCAATGAAAGCCTATCTGGGCACCATGTGAATGTAAGACCCCACCATAGTTGGGCATTGTATCGGGAGGAGCAATGCCAGGTGGATATCTCCGTACATTTTTAGATGTCCGAGGCAGTGGAATGGTAGCTTTTGGTCCAAAGAAGTACAATGCCTGAAGCTTGGGTGTATTTGCCGGCCGGGTAGATCGGACAGCATATCTCAATGCTTGCTGCAGTTTTCCTTCGTTGAGATTGAGAACCTCGCGTATGGATAGTATCCGAACATGGTACTGCCGTTGAGTGATGATGTCCGACACTAAGTCTGATGGGACTGAAAGTCCATCTAGTACGAGGGTGTGAACATCTTGCAGAATATGTCGACGCTCCAAAATATTGAAGATTCCTCTTAGAGGTCCGCCATAGAAGCTATGGAGAATCAGTGAATAGTCTGCTATAAACCAAAACTGACCATACTCGTCCTCGGTGACATTCTCATCCAACTGAACGTTTCTCCATATCTCGCCACCGTGGTCGATTGCTGCTATATTAAACTCGGCAAGCTTCACTTTAGTCAAGTCCAAGTGTCGAAAGACATTGGATGTGTTGTGTATTAGATTTCTGAAAGTCTTCGAAGTCGAGCCAAGTGCAAGGAGAGAGGAGACTGGCAAATATGGAGTGGTCTGGCTAAGGACAAGAGAATTAGAAAGAAGTTGTAGTAAGTTGACTGGGATATCTGCAAGCGTTGTACTAATATTAGGGTGTGCTTCCATAGCAATCAGGCAATATGAGCAATGGAAGACTTTGAAGTGATTGATATTAGGAGAAATATGGTTGAGAGATTGAGAGACTTAGAGACACTCGGTTCCGAGATAGTTGAGCATTGACAGCGCACCAGCCATGTGAGCTAGTCTTATCAGCCTTGCCAAGGACAGCCTTGTTGGAATTACCTAATCTTGCATTCCGATCTCCGTCTTCCGTCTTCCGTCATCGACGGGAGCTAATCGATAAGGAATTGGAATTGACGCCGCCTTCGCAGCCTGAAAGGCTGAAAGGAATATTCAAAAGCAGAATGGTAACTTCTCGAACTTCTGACCAATCTGGGTGGTGTAGGTAGGTAAGGTAGATACCTCGGTGGAATATTCAAATCATATTCTTTTTCGATATTTATTTCAGATCAAGCTTTTAGATCTTCCTCTTCCTTCGTTAGACACACGCTCTTTTCAATCCTCCACTTGCCACGGCTACTTGCATTCGACAACAAGCACCATGGCATCACCTCCAGAGATCTCTCTATCATGGACAAGCGTCTTCAATGTGGCACCGCAGACCAGCAAGATTTTACCTGGCGACAAGATCTTCCTCCCACAATCTGCGCTCGAGCAGCTTTTATCTGCTTCTAAATCCTCCATAACACCATCGGGACGAACGAATGCGCCCAATTTCGACCCATTCAATCCATACTCTCTAGCAGCTGCGCGCGCTGAAGCAGCAGAGTGGAGAGATTCACAGCAGCAACTTCCGCATCCCCTCACTTTTCGGCTGGTGAATACGAAGAATGGAAATGTAGTATATGCTGGAATTAGGGAGTTCTCTGCAGAAGAGGGTGAGGTTGGACTGAGTCCGTTTCTTCTCGAAGCACTAGGAGTTATTGCCCCTCCACCCAAAACGAGGCCGGCTTCGGTACACCCAGATGACTCACGAGCCGATGCGCCAATAGATCTTACAGATCCGGAGACGATAGACTTGACAACAGATGAAGAGGAGATTCCACGGATTACTGTGCATGCTAAACAACTTCCAAAAGGAACATACGTCCGCCTGCGACCTCTAGAGGCTGGTTATAATCCCGAGGATTGGAAAGCGCTGCTAGAAAGACATATGCGGGAGAATTTTACGACATTGACAAATGGAGAAATTTTGACCGTTCGCGGATCAAAATCGGAAGAGTTTCGATTTTTGATTGACAAATTCAAGCCAGAGGGAGATGGCATCTGCGTGGTGGATACCGATCTGGAGGTGGATATTGAGGCATTGAATGAGGAGCAGGCTCGCGAGACGATGAAGCAAATTATAGCCAGAGCACAAAAAGGGCCAGGAACTGCGGAGGGAAGCTCTGTTGGAGGTAATCTTGATCTGTGGAAGGTGTCGTCAGGTCAGGTTCTACCAGGAGATTATGTTGATTTCCAGCTGCCTTCGTGGGATCGTTCTCAAGGGATTGAGATAGAACTGGACGACGCCAAAGATCTTGAGTTATTTGTTAGCCCATATAGCTCGAGACAAAGAGCCCGGCCAAGAGATGATGAGCATGTGTTTGGAGACTTCAGCACTGATGAAACCAAAAGAATTCATATTACAGCTACAAATATTGAACTCGAAAACGCAGAGGCTTTGTATGTCTCAGTCCACGCCCGACCATCACACGATCAGCAGTCTTCCCAGTCAATTCAATTTTCCTTGAAATATAATCCAGTTCCCAAATACGGCTCTGCACAAAAACCCATCGCTCTAGAGTCTGAAGACACAGAGATGCATTCGCCAGATGAAGAACAATGCAAGAATTGTCAGCAATGGGTGCCTAAGCGAACTATGATGCTGCACGAGAACTTCTGTCTGCGGAACAATGTCTTATGCCCAGAGTGCAGCAACGTCTTTCAAAAGAAGTCAGAGGACTGGGCGAATCACTGGCATTGTCCTCACGACTCGACATATGGCAACACAGCATTCGCTAAGGCTAATCACGACGCGATTTCTCACACAGCTCGACAATGTCCAAACTGCCTCTATGAAGCTGTCAATCTCCGCGATCTGGCCTTACACCGAACCTCAATATGCCCCGGAAAAAACATTCTGTGCCAATTCTGTCACCTAGAAGTACCCCAAGAAGGCGACCCATTCGATCCATCCCCAGAAGCACTGATATCAGGACTCACAGCACATGAACTTGCTGATGGAGCACGGACCACGGATTGCCATCTTTGCTCTAAAATCGTCAGGTTACGAGATATGGCGACTCATCTCAAGCATCACGAGATCGAAAAGACAACGCGGTCCAAACCCGAGATTTGCAGAAATGAATACTGTGGTAAGACTCTGCATGGTGTGGGCAAGAATGGTGAAATTGGAGCAGGCAGTCGCATGGGTCAAGGGCCAGGAAATGATTTAGGGCTTTGCAGTATTTGCTTCGGCCCATTGTACGTCAGCATGCACGACCCAGAAGGGAAAGCCATGAGACGTCGTGTCGAGCGTCGATACCTCTCACAGCTCATGACGGGATGTGGCAAGCCCTGGTGCCAAAACGAGTATTGCAAAACTGCAAGGACGAAAACCGAAGGCAAAACGGCTGCGATCACTGCTCAACAAGCATTACCGATGGTGCAACCACTAATGGCTATGTTCAAGGACAAGAGTAAACCAATGTTCCTCTGCGTCGATGACGCGAGGCAGAGAAGGAGGGGCCTCGCGGAGATGATTGCTGCAGAGGGTGTGTACGGGCTTGAATGGTGCGTAGCTGCTTTTGAAGCTGAGACGGGGAATTTGGATCGTGCGAGGACTTGGTTGAAGAATTGGGCGCCGCTAGCGAAGTGATTTGAGTGCGAGCTGTTGGAAACTCCGCTACAATTTCACCGTTCTCGGTGGATGGAAGGATTGATGGGATTTTGGGATTTTGATATGCATTTAGCGTTTAATGAGGCATAGAGCGGATTGGGAAGGGGTTGTGGCATGAGATGGCGTTCAGCGCAGACAGCTTAGACACTAGAGAATTATCTTTGTCGTGTTTTCTTTTCTGATTCTTTTTCCACCGCAAGTTAGCATCGACAGAGTAAGCCTTAGTGCTCTAGTGAGTATACATCTTGAGCCGTCTACATGGGTTGTACACGTTTGTCAAGTGTACTGTCTTTCTTCATGGGATATCTGTGGTTTCTTGTCTTTGTCGATAGGGAGTTAGCTAATAAGGTAAGGTAGGCGATTGTCACTTCTTAGCTGAGCCTATCTCTGATGGCATGGTAGCAGATCCACGAAGCTACGAACTCCTTTTCTGTTCTCAGGTCGGTTGTTATAGTGATGCGTTAAATTGATATTTTGTTGTTGTTCCTTGAACCCATTATGTTGCTCTTGCACAACATCTTACTGTCGAGAGGTCAGGCGTTTAATTGCTCGTGAAATCTCGGAGTGCAGTTGTTTTGTGGTTAGTGTATTATTCAAGTCCGAAGTTATTTCTCTTTACTGACAACTCCTTTCTTGTTTTGTTGTCGATCATTCATTAATTCGAGAGGCATAGCTATGTGGCTTATGTGTACTTTGAACATAAAAGCGATTTAGTTATTAGTAACATATTAGGAGTCTGACATATAGTCCCACCTTTCATTCTGTTGTTTAGACACATTTATTCTACAATATACGGAAGACGGAAGAGGGGAAGGTAGGAAGATACGTTAGTTTCGCGAACTGGTCCTGCTGACCGCTTTCTCATTTCCATGTTTTCTTTGAATATACTCCGTTTTTCTGGGAATTTCTGAATTTGTTTGCTTGTCAGTATATACCCTAGATATGAATCAATCTTTCTAAAAGATTTTGCTCCTCAGAGTGGTTCAATATGATCGTTTGCAATTTGGGGAACTTAAAGGTATTTGAAAACAGATTCTCGTTATTTCGTTCTCGGTAGGCCGCCACTGGTTGCTGATTGCTCTTTCTTGCTCTCTGTTTCATTCCGAGTCCCGTTATAAGTTCGCACTTTCCTTAGAGCCTATGTAGAGATGGATGGCACGCACTCACCTTCTAGGAACTGATCTAAAGACCTTCAGGTAGAGGGTTTCTTGCAAGCTGCACCAATTTCCCTCCACCCCATTCCATCATCTATCTCATTTCATCTGTCACCTTATCCACAATGGATCCTAATCCACTTGTTAGAAATCCCACGTTGTCACCCTTGGCAGTTTGCGCTTCTTGCCAAGCACCCACGCAGCTATGCTGCAAAAAATGTAATGATGTGCCACTATACACAGAAGCAGAGCAAGCGGATACAACATTCTGCAGTGCCAGATGCTTGACTGAAAGTCAACATCAGCACCAGGCTCTCTGCGAAAGAAGACAGATGCGGCTGAAGCTGTGTCGACTCAGCGACCTCTTGCGGGGTACGCTCTTTCGTTATCGTGGAAGTGTATTCGATATAGACTTGACCCATGTGTATAAAAATGGGAGAGATATCATCATAACGAAAAGAGACCCACCGGATCCAGATCAACCAGCACGATTCCCCTTTCCTGCCGGCCCCCATATCGATCCGCTTATCGTGGATGCGCTCTTGACCACCCATTCGTTGACGACAGTAAAAACTCTGCTGGGACCGATGGCGAGAAAGCTTCTTGGTGGTACATCTATATCATCGATTCTTGGATAATCTTGTAACATGCTGATTCTCTCATAGATCTCCTGAAAGGGCCACCCAACCAATTCTCGATTGACCTAATCGAGATGAAACCGCCTGAATATAAATTTGCAACACGAATTCTTCCGTCTCCAGGGCGCAATAACAATGATTGCACTTTCTATCATGTCTCATTCTCCAATAGCGAACCTGCTGTGGAGGAACATTGGCTTCTTGCTCCCGATGGCTCTCCTTATGGTATTTCAGCCAATATCATAAATTGGCAAGCAGAGTTTGCACCATATCAAGATCGCCATCCCGCTGTTCACAAAACATGGGAATCTACTGAGACAACAGATATCGAATCCCATCTTGCTACCTTAGAAATCTTGACAAAGATGTCGCTAGGAAACACGTCACACGATGCAACTGCTGAGCTGGTGACATATCTCAAACAAGAGCGAACGGCTAGGCAGCAGTTTGCAAGTATGGTTGTACAATATAGAGATGAGCAGTCGCATATAGGGATTCAAGAAGAAATGCTGGAAGGTACATATAAGGAATTCTACAGTACTAGGCCACTCATACTTTGGCAAAGCTCAGAACACTAAAATTAGACATTTTCACTACAATACTTTTAATTTAATATTAAATCACGTAATAAACGTAACAATACGAAAATAGAACTAATTAAAAGCTAACGTATTACTCTTTAATACAATAAAAGCTTAAGTATATACGATCCTTAAAAAGTATTAATATTTAGTATACTACCCGTCTACCGCGATACAAGCCTCTATTCTATTATATATACTCTAATATAAAACGTTGAAAAGTAACTAATCTAATGTATTTTACGTAGCTTGTAAATAGCTCTCTAACCTCGCCCTCGTAGCTTCTAACTCGCTTTTATCGGCTATAACATTAGGAAATATATCGTAGATATAGGTCTTAAGGTACTACTAGATATACTTAATAGGATTAAGGTCCGGTAAATACGTAGGCTAATTAAAAATACAAGGGATACTTTTAAAACGAAATTAGTCCCGGATTTTATAGGCACGATATATAGAAGTATTGTCTTATATAAACGTATAACTAAAATCTAATTCCTCGAAAGCTAGCTTAAGCTCTACGTCGAGTACTTCGAGATACGAGTTAGCCGAATACCTATACTTTTTAGACTTAAAATCGCGGTCTATAATATATAGATTTATACGTCTGACGTCCTAAAAGGTTCTCTAGACTATAACTTTTATATTCTTATTCGTCCCGTAGGTTTATACTATATTACGTTGCCATTTCTGTACTAGTATCCGAAACACCTATTCTGACCGTTTACCCCGCCCCCGCTCGATAGAATACTCGTTACTCTAGACAACTAATCCCTAGTCCTTGTGGTTCTAATACCTATACGCGATATACTATATAAGCCGAGTAGCTACGTAAGCCTCTATTAAAAGCGGACGGCGTTTAACACGTTAATTAGTAATGCTATACTTGCTAAGGATTCGCTTGACGGTTCTAGTAGAGTATTTTAGTCTATACTTAATAATAACGTCTTGGTACGTATCCTTTAGGTATAAACGGACGTGACGTAGTAATAAACGTTCCTCGGCCTATATATATATCTTCCTTCTCGGCGTACGCGGAAGACTAGCTCCTTCGTTACGTACGTAATCTTGTTGTATAGTATATATAACTATTACGGGGAGGAGAAAAAGATCCTTAACGATATTAGTAGGTTTTACCCCTATACGTACTTCTCCTACGACCAATCCTCTTTAATATAGCGTAAGATACTTCTTATCTTTGTGATTTCTAGAGATAGGAGTAAGAGGTTTACGTTAAGGTGGTATTTTTTTATAATATATTAAGGAAGGTTAGTGGCTAGAAGACGCGATTTCGCGTTTTTAAAGCTTTGACAAAGTATGAGTGTCAGCTGACTGTACGCCAGGGCAACAAGATGGCTGGAATATTTGTCTCGGAACATGGCTAGATTTGTCAAGGAGTCATGGAGCAGAAATCTGGACGCACCTGCCAGGGCACAGATACCGTGGGCTTTCGGAGTACAGGTACAGCAACCTCGTCAAGCTATGATGCCTCCGCCTCATCAACCAGGTCCACCCCCTGATCAGCTTGAGATACTTCCACCTCGAGAGCCAGGCCTGCCACCTTATCAGGCCAGAATGATTCCACCCAACCCGCCTGGATTGATTCAACCACAGCAAATAGGTCCACTTCCCGTAGACGGTCATCAGAATCTTGTCGCCGTTATTAATCCGGTTCCGATAGGCATCTTAACGATGTTGCCAGTTGTGTGGGCTGTCCAACCAGGCAATCCTCCATAAGTGAAGAAGAAGACTATGAAGAAAATATCGAGGAGAATGGGACTAAAACATAGAGAGTGGAGTAAGGGAGAGAATTGTAACAAACTCATGCGTTGAAAATGGATGTTGTTGGTTGTTAATTGTGCTTTGTCCATACCCAAGTGGTTGTTACATTGTTATCACGAAATTCATATCGAATAGATCAGCTCACTCTCAATTATTGATTCAGAGAGGCGAGTAGTCTTATTGCTTATTTGTGACGAGCTTGTGGCTCTGGTGATTTCGTGCTCGAAAGCTGGATAGCAGAGCTATGGCCTCGCTTAATAAGCTGGGGTCATTCAATCAATACCTACGGCGATGTTCTGAGAATCATGAAATTGGGAGGATATTAAACTTCTCATCTTGTCTTGAAAAAATCTTAGATATTCTCCATCGAGGATGGTAATTGCTGCTCTATAGGGTTGATTCAGGTGTAGAATAAATTTGATGCCGACGTTGGGTTCACGGGGTTACGTAAACGTGGGTAAGCTAAGGGGCTCGCTTAAATAACCGATACCGCTTTTCGTAGACACTTAAGCGATACTATAATATAATCACTATAACTACCATGAGTCGGAGGGGGAAAGAGAGAGATAGAGAGAGATCAGCGTTTAATTGAGAGTTGAAGGGCTTATACTAGGAAAAGGCAAGAGACATGATCCTAGCATTATGTGAACTAAGATATCGACAAGTTATGTACACCGAAACCGGAAAGTCAGCATCGCCCAACTACCCTACATCTTTGGAGGAGAGGTAATCATAGACTTGGCCCTCTCTGTCTGAGACCTCGAAGAAGTAACCCAAGTTTTTGTCAAAGTCGTAGGCAAAACCATGAGCGTTGACGTCGTTGTCATTGCATTAGCCGGTGGAGGCGACATGGTGGGACCATTCTCGTACGGGAGCGACGCGACTCCCATCTGGTCCATCTCCTCCTTACACCCGTCCTTGCAGCGCAACAGACCAAAATCCTTCAAGAGCTCCGCCTCCGTGGGCCGACGGGTCGAGTTCCCTTCGTCGATGAAAATCTGCTCTGGGTCCGGTCTCTCGCCATCCCGTTTTGTCCACCCGGTCTTGGGCCATCCTCCCAAATTGGCTAGCAAAAGAAGGTCGGCAGGAGGCGCGTCCTTGTATAAGGTAACCCAGCTTCGAGTCTTTGAGTCTTTGTTTCTATACCATGGGTCATCGGTCCGGAGGGCAAACCCAGGATCATTGATCAGGACTGATGGCCAGCAAGGATTCTCAACCAATCCGTCATCCGCATAAGCTGGCATATTGATGAAATTCAGTGAGTAATATGTGTTGATGACGCGGTATTCTATAGTCGACCACCATGTAGTTCGTGAGCATGCGCCACGGACTTCGGATCTTGTTCTTTGAGGCAAACCAATGTTGGTGGTTCTAATGGTGGGTGGACAAACACCGGCAAACAAACCTCCTGCGCCGCCATTTCCAAATCCAGGGCTGAAACGGATCCAAACATTCCCAGGTTCATTTGCTTCTCCATCTACGTCACGCCCTTGCCAGAGGACCGCGGCAGGGTATTCATCTCGCTGACAAGCGGGTGAGTTCTGTTGCATAAATCCCTGATACCACCCAGAATGGTGATTTGCTGCATATGTGTTCCTGGCTGCTCTCAAGGGGCCTTTGTTGTCGATTGGATCTCTTGTTTGACCGCAAGTGATAGTAGAATGCTCAGGATGTTCTCTAATAACTGATCTATAGTGAAGGCATGCTTGAGGCCAAGAGTTACCCCTACATGTTGAGACTTGTAAATCTCTGATAGGAGGTTGGAGTTCTAAAGTGGCCGAGGTATAAATATCACGAAGCCTTTTTTGCAGTGCTTGGTTAGTACAAGAGCTTGCTTTGGTCGATGGCTTTGTTGGCTCTGCAGATGGCTGGCGATCAACCTTAGTTGAAGACGGCTTGTCATATGGTATCTCATAATCTTTGCCTTTGAATCTAAGTTGCCAATTAATCAGCATATACTAAGCCATAGTAAATAACGTCACAATACTTACTTGAAGACTCCCTTTCCAGCCTTTGCAATACCTTTAGCGCATAAGTTCGCGAGAGCTGGAACTGCAGCTTGGACTGCTAGTCGTATTATCCAACCTATCAAGCTATGTTAGAAGGCATGATCTGGTCAACTAATACTGTGAAATATTTGGGGCCTTACCGACAAGAGGGATGAAACTAAGTGGCATCAGTGCTGCTGTGATAGCAATACGGCAAAATGCCTTTGCAGCAATCTCCAAAGCTAAACTGGCAGCAAGTTCAAGTGCAAGATCTGCAGCAGCATCTTTGGCCTTGTTCACAACTTGTTCTTTGGTAATTGGAGGTTTGAAGCCAGCGCAGCAGTAGCTTTGTGTTCCAGCAATGCAACTCTGCTCCTCGGTGTCGGTCTTATGGTTAGTGTTTTGTGTGAGCTTCATTTCTCCAAACCCACAACTACCCATACAAGTTAAGCCAAGACCCCGATACCCTCTCCACTTACATATTCCCATGATTGTACCTTTGGAGCAGCATAAACGTCGATATTGGCCCGAGGGGCAGCGATCTAGTGTGGATAGTTGCCCAGGCTGGCCGTTCATTTGAGAGGCTTCGTGGTCACCTATTCGACACTCATTATTACATTCGGTAGTGTAGCACACGCCTTGCGCTTCATCGTCTTGGACTTGAGCCTCGGCTTCTTGGATTTCTTCTTCAGACCACCTATTTCACATTTAGCATTGTCCAGAAAATCCAGAATATCATACACACTCTTTAGGATAGAGGATACTTTTCGACTTCTGGTCAACCTGGTCAAGTGCCCATACCATGAGACCGCCGAGACAGCGAGAATTGCCAAATTCTCGCTTCTGAGCAAGCGTTTCTGCATCATCATAGGAAACCCACTGATCATTGTCCCAATGAATCCCTAACTTCTGTCAGCTTGAGTGAGATTTGCCTCGGGTCATAGTCTACTTGCACTTGACGCCGGCTAACTTGTCATATACTGGAGTAAGATTTTTCTCCCTTATCAAATCGAGTATTTCCTGTTTAAGCCTTGGTCAGCACAAATGACTCGCGATTGCGTGAATTATAAGATCAGATTTGTGAGAACGAGCAGTATTAGATCAGTTGATTCCTATAGATGAGAATGATTTAGATTGTAATCTTACCTGCAGATTCAATATACCAGAAGCCCCAGAGCAAGGCCCTGCATTAGCACCTCCAGAAAACTGGCACACTCCATTTGGTTCATTGCAGGTTGAGTCCGAGAGGGTAAAAGAACGACCATAGACTGCAATTATGTTAGCAGAGATTGGTTCTCATCCATAGAACACTTGTGGCTGTTATAATACACTCACATCCTTGACCCAAAGTAACCTTCTCAGGGTTGACACCCGCCCGCCAAAGTAACTCCATACCCTGATCAATTTCTGTGATATTGGTATGGGTGGCTACATACGGCCCGACGAACTTTGAAGCTGCATCCCACACTCCGTGCAGATCATAGCTCATGATATTGAACCAGTCCACATAAAGTTGATGTCCAGGGAGGTCAAAATGTTGAAGGTACCAGTAAGAAGCTGGGAGAGTGATAGAATAGCCGTACTTCGTCCCAAAGGCTGTTCTGATATCTTCGGATAGGAGAACAAAGTTTACTGTGTCATCTGGCCGACCGCCGCGATCATCTGGCTAGTATTAGGGTCCAAGTCTAAATGAAAGTCATCTTCGGTGCCTACCTGCACTGGGATACTCCCAATCTAAATCTACACCATCGAAGCCATAAGTTTCCATGAAAGTGATCAACCCATCAATAAATCTTTTGCGATTGGCTGTGGACATAGACATATCACTAAAAGCTGTCTGATAAGGGCCAGCTAGGATCAAAATTAGTGTCAAAGGCTGTATACATCAGAGTCCGCACTTACGATCGTTGAAAGACCACCCTCCAACACTGACCCAAGTCTGTAGCCCTGCTTTCCTCTCTTTCATCTTGGTGAATCGGCTCAGTAAGCTGCCAGCATTCTTGTCCATGGGCAGAATCTGGAATGTTACGGGATTGAAGAAAACGAAGGCAAAATTGACATGTGTCAAGCCATCTAGGTTGATATCTTCTGGCGCCACCTTCCCACAGGGACGAGTATTGGCCCAAGATTCATAGTAGCCGATATATCTCTGGCTAACACTTCCTCCGTCCTTATTGCAAGAAGGCTTCGTAACGGGGCCGCATCCACCGTAGCTTGCCTGGCAGCCGGTAGACACATCACAAAATTCATTGGCGGAGCCACAGAAACCAAACTTCGAGCAGCAAACTTTCAGAGGGCAATTCTGTTTGCCTGCTTCGCCATACTCACCACATTCTGCTTTTGCTTCGCAATTGGAGGTACAGTTCTGAGCGCCACACTCTGAAGGAGAGTAGCCACAGAGACCGGAGCCGTTCTAAAGCTAGATCAGCCTTGTGACACTGTTCGTCATCGTAGATAATACGTACGCCACTGCAGCAAGCCCCATTTGGACATGGAGTAGCAGCATTGCAAGTTCCAATAGGGAGATCGAGAGCCCTAGCGGTAAGATCTCTATAAAGAGGGTCGTATGATGTATTCAAGTGCAGGTGGGATAGAGTAGCAGCCGTTGTCAACGAAAAGACAAAAATGACCAGAAATCGTGCGGTAATGAATGAGGACCGCATAGCGGATAGACAATATGAGTGAAATGCAAGAGTATAGAGAAGGATTGTTCGCTGCCAGATTGTGGGAAAGACAAAACTATACCATAGATTTCATTGTGCAGCACCACATGTCTGGGGCAGGAAAAGTCGTCCCCGTGCATCTAGCTCGACTCTCACAACTTGGAGTTTCCAAGCATCGACGAGAGAAATTAGCTCTTTGCTTTCCCAATGCTCTCGATCCGGCTCACTTCGGAAGTTTGTGTCCCGCTGCCCTTCGTAGAGATATCATGTCGTCCTTGGCCACAAGCTTACAGATAGCTAGCAGGACATGGGTCTGCTCCTACTTTTAGTCCCTGAAGATCATTTTTATGAGCATGGTCAAGTGGGATGTCTTGGCGGGGGAAATTTTTAGAAAGAGATTGGTATTAACCACTCCCATTGCTAAACAGTCAATGTCAAACGCCATTATAAACAGCAAAGAAGGGTAAGTGAGATTTTGTGGAAGCTCCGATAAGAGGTTCCTTGCTTGCATCTATTTTCTCTCCTAGCAGAATGGTCGCAAATAAGATAAGACAATCTCAAAGCCTTAGCCAACAAAAAAGATACCAAATGCGGCGAAAACTAAGTCAATATATCAGGGGTAAGTCTCATTGTATGCAGAGCATCACAAAGTGAAAGATTACGGTACATGAACAACGCGCTTATTTTGATTTACCCGTCCGGGTGAAGTGTTTAGATTCTCCGGACGGGCAGGACAAGGTAGATCTGCGCGAGAGTGGGTCGTGGCAAGGTTCTAGTGAGCCTCTAGGATGTGCATTTGCCTCCTTAGATCTTCGAGTCTAAAGATTGGTGATGTCTGAAAGGGTTGTCAGTCGTGGGGAACGGCTTGGCCACGGCTCAGGGGACGTATCAAGGAAAAGGCTCACGCATGAGTGTCACCGGTATTTCCATATCCTGTTAGTTTTTACTTGCGATGTCTAGTTAGACATAGAATGTTATCTATTCACATTGATCTCAACACAATATTACCGAATGACCATTGCGATGATGGTGTACTTGCGTTATGTTTTATGTATCGTAGTTCCACTAGTATGGAGTCAAGGTTTTCAACTCTACCCACTCATTCCAACAGATGTAATGGCTCAGATATTGAGCATTACCCCAGCTTGTGTAACAGCACTGTTAGTTTAACTATGGACTTCTGATTGAGGCTGTAATGCCATTGCTGACTGGCAGCAAGGAATACAACTTTGTCTTGTGACAGAGATCTATTTCAATGGACTATTGAAGTAGATAGTATCTACTGGACGCAGGAAAATGTGAGCGCACTCTGCACCGCAAGTTGTGTCTCAGACGCCTATCTGTGGAAGGATACTGTGAGTGGGAGTTGTTTCGACGACTATCTCGCAGTTGGGGATCGTGTTGTTCCTGCAGATACTTTGAGCTCTCGCTTTACGGAGGGGCTGGATATGGCTTGTATGAAGTCAAGTTCCGATGAATGGTGTCTCCTCGCCTCGTACGACTGGACAGGCTCAGACTCTTTACAGGTTGATTGTGAAGATAATCCTAATGACCTGACCTGTTTAAACTCTGCGAACGCGACGACGACAGAAAACACTCGCATATCCACATTGTACGAAGACGAGCTACTCTGCTCGGAATGCTTTTTGAAGATATTGCATGCTCGAATAACTTCGGACTTTTTGCCTGACACGGACCACTCTGAATATCTAGTCAATGAGTTTCAGGACATCCAGGCTGTATGCCAGACGACGGTTGGAGATCTGGCTACGAGAGCACTTCCATACTATGCCTATGCTACCGAGTTGCTTGACATAACCAGTACAACCACTAGTACGAGTGCTGCACCAACTGCGACAATATGCAATGGCCAGGAAGTAGACGTCCAAGATGCTATTGGTGTAGATATTGAAGCATGCAATTATCTAGCCAAAAAATACAGCGTCGCAACGGGAAGTCTGATGACAGCAACTAGCAGCAAAGAATGTTATGCGTTGGATCTCGTTTGCGTGCCTAAGTCTTGCAGACTCTTGCAAGTTATCGAAGGTGATACTTGGTATGTTTCCCGAAATGTTAGGCGGGCGAATGATAGGAGTACAAATGCTTATTATCTGCATCAAGTAATTCGCTTGCACAATCTGTGTCAAACTCAACCAATCCTGTAAATCTAGCTCAGTTAATGACTTGGAATCCTAACATCCTCGGAGCATGCGATTTTCTGCTGAAGGATCAGTATATTTGTAGAGAGTAAGTAACGCCAAATACAAATAGGCCTTACAGCTAACAGATCCTGCAGAGCACCTGGTGGATTGTGGGTCGGACCACCAGAGTCTGAGATACCAGATGATAGTGAGGGTCCAGTCCGGGGTGGGCCTGGCAGTACTGTCTCTTTGCCTATTATCGAAAATCCTAAGACACCACCGGAATATGTGCAAACAGGAATTGCCGCCAATTGCATCCGGTATGTGATTGCCAATTCGACAGCCGCATCGTGCTGGAAGATTTCCAACGATGGAGCAGTTACACAAGCTCGCCTCTTTGAGCTTAATCCCATTTTAGGTGAACATGGAGAAAACTGTGGAACTCAGGTCTGGCTGTGGTATGCATACTGTGTTGCCACCAGCTCTGATGCTTCAGTCACGACAAGCGGATCAATCACTACCTCATCTGCAACGCCAACAAGCGTCTCAAACCCCAAGCCAACTCAGACAAGGGATGGAATCGCTTCAAATTGCAACAAATGGTCCAAGGCCGTCGCTGGTATAGGCTGCTGGGATATGGCAAACAACGCAGGGATCGAACTTGCCCTGTTCTACCAATGGAATCCGATTCTCGGTGCAGACGGAGCAGACTGTGGAACTCAGATTTGGGTAGACTACTTCTACTGCACTGGCGTGTCTGCAACGACCACAACCCAAGCTCCATCAACCACATCTTCAGAAGTAGCCAAGCCTACGAATACGCAAGCTGGTATTCCTAGTAATTGCACCAGATTCTATCAGGCAAAGGCTGGGGATGGTTGTTGGCAGATTGCAAATGATAATGGTATCGAGTTGAGCTCTTTCTATTTGTGGAATCCTGTACTTGGATCGACTGGAGAGGGTTGCGGTACCATGATTTGGCTGGATTATTTTTATTGCGTAGCTGTTCTATAAATTGTCTCTTGATATGAGGATTCAGCTGTAGTTAGGTAAGGTAGTTTGTGTGTCGTTCTGTGAGTATGGAGTCCAGCAGTGCTTGGGTAATTATGCTGAATGAGATAACTCCGAAATGACACCCAACTTCTTGTCGACGAATCCTCCATTCTCTTCTTGATAGGTCGAACCATTTATGAATGATAATAGAAAATCTTGCTACCTTCCTGAAAAGTAGCTTCATTCCCATTCTCTAGCATATCGACCTTGAGCCCTATTCAGCTGCCAAACTGCCCTTTCCTTGGCAATCTCATCCTTGCTATTTGCAGTATATTTTATTTCTTCTTCGGCCCATCGAATATCTCTACGTGCGAGGATTTTCAATCGAACTTCAGTGACAGCATTTCTGCATTCTTCTCTCTGAAAGTTCAGAGGCCACCCATGCTCTTGGAAAATGGTTGGAATGCCCTATAAGGGCAGTTAGCCGGACCATAGTGATGGACGATAAGATAGGTGACTTACAACAACTTCTTCCTGTGCTCTTCCAAATATTTCATGCTCCAAGCCATCCACTCCTCCATCTTTCCTACGGTGGACTACTGCCGTCAGGGCGATGTACTTCAATCCGACAAAGAGATCGCGAAGGTCATCGAAATACTTTTCGATGGACACCGGCAGGTACCAAAGCCACGGCACATTTCCCTCCCTTTTCTCTGCTGTCCAACAGCTTTCACATGGATAGATACATCCCTGCGCTGTGTCGATTAACCAACGCACTCCATCACGACCGTGTGTCAACACAACCATGCTAGGCTCGATTTCCATATCAAACGGTAAAAATGGAAACAAACTCGGGTGTACCATGAATCCTTCGGCGCGACAGCTCGCCACAATCGCAGCTAGGTCCACAGGCCATTCGTGGTTAAGATAAGTAACGGGTTTGGTGTCAGGTAAGATATCGTACTCCTGCTTCAGGTAAGGTAAGTGCTGAAGAAGTTCAATTGCTGTTTCGTTCCGGCCGATCAGTCGCAGTGACTTGGCGTCTATCTGCGAGTCATTCCAGCCTGAAGGTGGTGGATACTGAATCTCCGCTTTCTCAATATATCCCATATGAACAAGGACCTCGTAGAAACGCGTGATGCTGCCCACCATGACATCACGATTGTAGGCTGGAAAGCCGACCATATTGACAGCCTGGTTATACTGCAGTGTATTAGTATATTGATACAGACGAAAGAAGTATTGCAAACTTGTGATTAAGTTGGAGCTCTAAGTGTGTTGATCGAGAGGGGAGAAGCAAGGCATGATGTGTTTGATAAGCCGTGACAGGGGCACAAAGGAGCCAAGTGAAGCCAAGAGAAATGCATCCAAGTTGTAGAATTATGGGTGATCCAAAAACCATCAAAGAAAGTCAATTAAGTAACTTGTAGAGACGATACTAGTAATTGTATTTGAGTAGGTATGTAATTGCATGCTACACATCTAAGGAATGTCGTGATTTTAGGATCTACGCTAGCACGTACAAAAGGTACCTTACGTTAGGTGGTTGCACTCATTAACCACGTGATACTGCCGATCCTACCCTGGGAGGATTAAGTTAATGTAAGGTACCTTTACAGGTACCTTTTTGCGGATCAGTCTCATGATGATTTCTCGTGAAAATTGCTGTATTTGTAATATAAGGAGTAATAAGCCTATGCTTCTTATAAAAGAAACTAAATATACACAAAAGAGTTCCCTAAAGTTCTGAAAGTTGGAAAGTCAAGGTGATAATATCTCGTGACAGATATTGGTTGTCGCTCGCTGATATCTTATATTGTAAGGTAGCTTCCAATTTGATACCGATCTACATCGAGATGAAAAGTTCGTTGCTTCCTGCTTATTACTGAACGAAAAATGAATCAACGGTCTTGCATTTGATTTTGTTGCTTTATTTACAACTGCTTTATCCACGGGAAATTGATATAATTTTTGATAGCAATCATTTGCGGAAGCCACCAATACTATAGTTATCGAAAACATTTGCAACAATAGATAGAGTAGAAGCCTTGACTCCAGTGCCGACTTAACTGGCAAGTCTACTCTCCTTGTAAAGAGTTGACCATGAAGGAGAAAGTCCTACTGGTTATGTACTCTATGCTTGACAGGTATGAAGAAAGAGACAGGGCATGATAATAACAAGAGACATCGATATTAAAAAAATATCAAGATGTAACGGGGACATACATACTTAGATTTAGATTATATGTATTTGTTTTATTTATTTCCAGTCAAGTGTTGGCGGTTTTGCTCGCTTATGAGATAGACAAGCAACTGGGCGGACGGGTGTTCGTTCGGGTGCTATTTCTGTGGGTAATCAAGGGAACAGATTTCTACACCATACGTTAGGCTTTCAGCTATCGTGGTCCCCAAGATTCCATGTCTCCCACTCCATCTCCTGCATGATGTTTTGGATTTGCTTGGCATCACTTGGCTGCCTATACTGTGCCTCTTTTACCAACATCTTGACTTCCTCACATCTTTCACCATTTTCTCATTCCCTTCACTCATCATTCCAAATCATTTTCTTACCATAACTTTCCTCCTGAGATCGTCATTGGCTCTATCAAGTACAACTCAATCCTGAACCACACACCATCCGACTTATCTTCACCAAGCTCAAAATGGTTACATTGCCGTCTTACAACCACGATCAGACTGTTGCTTACCTGACTTGCTTCTACGAATTCCTCGCTCTTTCGGGCTACGTTGAATATACCGACATTCTTTACCCCCCTTCTACGGGATGGCCCGAAGCACAGATAAACAGTACTGCGCTTCGTATCATCGGTCGGAACGACACTGTCATTCGCCTCTTGCAGCATCTCTCATACTTAAATAAGGATGTTGAAATCTTGCCTGATACAAAACCCGTGAAATATCTCAATTTTAAGTGGCCAGAGGATTTAGAGTCTAAAGTCGCAAAAGGTCGAGCAGAAGGTAATCTAGCACGTGCTACGGACTTATATGAGATGTTGCCGTATGACGATGATATCGAGCTAGGCATGGTAGTACTTACGGGGGGAAAGGATGGAAAGGAATGGTTGATTGATACAACGAAGGGATGTATCTATGTTGTGGGAACGCATAGTGAGGTTCAGAGAAAAGAAACTGATCCTCGCTGGCTTGCGTATAAACGAAGACCTATTGGCCAATATTTTGATGAAATACATGATTTGTTTGCCACCTTAAAGTATATACCAATGCCTGCTATTGTGTACAAGAGAAAACGTGGGCGGGAGTTTTACTTGAATCACGAGATTTTTGGGGGCCTGCAAGAAGCAGTTTTGGTATGTTACCTATCATACGCGTTCAAGATCAAGGTGATTTCAAGGCTAGCTAAAAAGTTTATATTAGGGTGTTCAAGATGTATTTTGGGAGAATGGGTGGCCGCGTTCTATTTACAGAAGAGAAAGATGCAGGAAAGCGGCCGATCTATGTCGCATGAAGGCTTATGGAAGGTGGTATATCAGATGGATGCAGGATGATGTCAGACGGGCTACGGCGAGTGAAAGAGAAGAGGCGATGGAGGAAGCTCGGAGACGTTTGGAGGAAGCTAAGGCAGAATATGCCGAGGAGGGTTGGGAGTGAAGGGAGTGAGTTCTTGAATGTCTGTGATTATCATTGTCATTGTTAGGGTCGATTCATTACTGTTTTATCAACTGCCATTAATTTATGGTAATAATGAGAAGCGTTAGCATGACCGCTACTCATAAACTTCTCTCTAGTCCTTGCTTCTGTGGCCTATCGTTTCTCCATGGGAAAGTTACGGTTGAACTCACTGTCACCGCAAGGTGCCGTGCCAATCTAGTCTCGCACCTGAGCACATTGTAGCAAAGCAGACCTCTGGATCTTTATTCTGTCTTCCTAGTACGAAAGTATGTGAAATCGCGACTTTAGTTCAGGATGAGCGGTAAGAGCGCTTAGTTGGACTCAGAGTTAAAGATGGGTGTTTCGCTCTCGCTCTCACATCACTGGTTTTCCTTGTTGCTCCTGACGGAAAATATAACAACTGGACTACTTAGATTCTATTTTATCAGTAGCAGTTTTTTGATATTGCAAGCTTTATCACTTATACTAGGTTTACATGATGGAAAGTTAATTAGTGATCGTCACGCTAGATTTTATGATCGCAGGTGGCAACTTTCAATTTGGATTTTCAGAGATATTATGCCACACATCAACCACAAACTCTTGAGCGAGACCCAGGGAAGGAAAACAAAAGAGATCAGTGAAATGAAAAAAGAAGAGCCCCCAAAATTCATCTCCAAATGCCGGTCTCGAATGTGGCTGAACTTCTTATCACTATTGAGCCCTTACTTGGGAAAAGCAAACTGAAGATCTTGATTGGAATCAAGCTTGCACGGAGGGTGGTGGGCAAACTTGTTATGAGTATCGATATTGCCATTGTTGAATTCGTGGGCAAGGTGTATGGGTAGTGAGGGGCACTGTTGTGAAATTTTGTGTTCTAAGCGAAGTCGTTGTTGAGAGGTCCGTTTGCTGCATGAATATAGTGAGTTTTGAATTTAACCTGGAGAGGGTATCAACTGCTTTTCTATGAACTCAAGGGAGCTTCAACGGTATATTGCGAGGTCTGTTCCTCACAATTTTGTTTTATTCTTGTGCATCACATCATCTTTAGTGACATCCACGGTCGTCTCCCAGAGTTCAATCTTCTCATCCCATACCTCATCATCTCTCGTCTCAATTTTACCCTCATGCGTCAAAAGTCGGACCTGCTTCATACTCTCTGTTCCCCAATTAACCTCCGCTCCTTCTGAAAACTGTTTCATAGGCATTAGCCACTCATCCAAAACGAGCCTCTCCTCATCCTTTAATCCATCTCCATCTCCATCTCCATAAAGCCAGATACTCAAATCAGACGAATGAGTCGCCCCAAAAGCCTTCGGGAACCTCTTATCCACGCTTGCTGTCCTGTAGTCTATCCGATACCGTAAGATATCTGAAGCAGGTAGCTCTTTCGCAATGCATTGAATGAAACCTCGCATCGTCGAGTGAATCTGCAAATCAGCGTACAGTCGTCCAAAGACATCCACCCATTCGGCCTCCGTCTTCGAGGCTCCTATGAAGGGCGCACACACGGCGTCGACGACCACTCGTGGGTAGTCCCAGCATAATCTCGCTACCAGGGCTGGGAATGACTTTGGCGGGAAAGCCATCTTGTACACGTGAAACTCCTGTGTTAAATCACCTATCATAATCTTTATTCCCTGATCGTGCATTCTCTTCCCAAATGCTCCTGAATAGATATCCCGAAACAGATTCTCGTCAATGAATGAACCATCAGCAACTGGGCGGAAGAACTTGGTGCCCATTTTCCCTACTGCTTTCATCATGCCAACAACCGAAGTTCGTCTCAAAGCTTCAACTTTCTGTTGTGGTGGCAGCTTGGCCGAGATGCCAAGCTTAGACACCAACTCATCAAATTGCACCTTCGCCTCATCCACAGACTTAGGCTGGACACCACATCCATTCGACCACATAATCACTCTCTTCACGATCTTCTCTCCCTTATTCAAAGGAGAGATATCATGCGCCATCTGATGAAACACCGAATAGGCCCCAGCCGAAAGCCCCGCGACGGTGATGTTGTCCTTGTCACCGCCGAAAGCAGCCACATTCTCATACGACCACTCAAGCGCCAGCCGCTGGTCCCAGAAGCCGAAATTAGCTTCAATGGGTTGATTTTGAGGCGTGAATGCAGACGAAGTTAGGAAGCCAAGAATGCCAAGTCTGTAGTTGGGGGATATGAAGATGGCTTTGATGGGGCTGGAGCTGATGAGGACGGAAGGGTCGTCGGCACTGTTGGAGCCGAATTGTAGGAAACCGCCATCTGGTGTGGTTAACTTCACCATTCATAGTAGAATATGACTGGAAATACTCACGAATATAGAAAATCACAGGCCATCCCTTCCTCGGTGCCTCTCCTACAGGTACCCAAACATTCAAATGCAGACAATCCTCATCGTCTCCTCCAGCAATGGGTCCACCCATCGTCAGCTGCGGACAGCTGGCCGAAGGTCTCGTGCACCGCCCTGGTTTCTCCTTAGAACCATATGTGAACGACGCAGGCAGTGGTTCAGGCCTTCTCCACCTTCGATGTCCGGTAGGTGGGAGCGCATAAGGGACGCGTGAGAAGCGGTGGCATTTTGGCTTGTTAGTTGCCGCATCAAGGAGCGTGCTCCCCTCAAGCACTCCTTTGCTTTTGATTGCGATTCTCATTTTCTTGGCGAGGATTCTGTTCATTGGGTGAGTTTAAGTTGGATGGTGAGGGCTGCTTGGCTCAGACGTTGATTCGATATAGTTTCTAAGTCAGCCGAGGCGGCCGAAGTGTCATGTGACCCTCGCTTCAGCTCCTATTTCTATTTTTGATCAGGCGCCGACAACCACTCAGCCTCACTGTACATTTGTAGCGTTCACGGCAGAAAATATAGTCTACCTAGAGTCCTCGTCTTTGAATATAGTAATCCGGAAATCTAATTTGTATCTTTGTTTATGTTACCAAAAAGATAGGCTGAGGCTAGATACAAGGCTCTACAGACATACCATGGCTTCCTCCCTCCCAATCCTAGGTAACGAAATATGGGTTGCTATCTTCGAACAGGTAGCGTTATACCTACCCTACACAGCTTCCTTCAAATGAAAGAATAACCAGCTGAGAAACAAATTAGTTCCACGAAGAGTTCCCAACACGTCTCTCCGCCCTCCGCCTCGTCGCACACTTCTTCAATGACCTGATCATCCCTATTTGCTATCGTGATGTCTACCTAGGCGATCGATGGACCTTCAAGCGAAAAATAAGAAAAGTAATAACGCCTCTACAAATTGAGGGCATCAGATGCGACGAGGTTGTAAATTCACGAATAGCGCAGTATGCGAAGCATGTGACGTTCTCGCAGCGACGACCAGGCGTTTTGCCGGATGCGCCAAACCTGCGTATTCAAGAGCTGCTGGAAAGTTGCCGAAGGATCCAAAAAATCAGGTGAGTTCCCTCTGTATTAATAGTCGTGTTTGGAGTCTCATTCCCTCTAAGCTATGTCTTCGAGACAAACCAAGGCCTGGATTACGATCGAGCGACAAATTTCCCAATTGCAGTACGCGAATTCCTTGTAGCCCATCCAGAAGTGAAGCTCGACATCAAAGACCTAAACTACACCCGTGACTCTGGCGTCCCAGACTTCGGATCCTTGGCTCCTAATCTAACATCCTTGCACGTCTACAACGATGGCCAGTACATTTGGAAGGAGCTGAAGTTGTTACTCAGCACATGCACCAATCTCGACGATCTAGAGCTCGAGTTCTTCCAACGACGAAACCGGCTTTGGAGTCTCCGTTATACGTTCGGACCGTTTCTGCCTCCAGTCAAGAGACTCAAGATTAGCACTCTCTGTTGGAATTTCAACGAGCCACAGCTACAAAACACGTTTGACTTCTCGCGTTTAGAAGAATTCAGCATCATTACCTCAGAGAACGTGACGACTATGCTAGCTCTGTTCCACCAAGTCTTCGCGCCGAAGCTCAAGGTATTTCGCTATACAGCATATCGGTCAGCTTACACGCCACCTGCACTTAAAGAAAGACTCCAGGCCCAGCTGAACGAGAGCTTAGCTCTCCTAGTTGGCTTGCAAGTTCTGGAGTTGAAGTGTGACGCGCAGCGAATACATCTCCCGAGCCTGCTACAGACTTTACCGAATCTGAGAGAATTAGATTTAGGGCGACATTTTGGCTTCTTGGATAAAGCGCTTGGAGGCACCATGTTGGGTGTCGATGATATTGCCTGTTTGCAGAAAGTTGATCGGCTAGAATGCTTGAGTCTTGACCTAGAGAGAGACTTCTGTGATGTGAGTTGATGCAATTTCTACACCACTTGCTTCCCTACTGACACATTCAGACGTACGAGTTCCTATCGAACCTCTGCGAGATGAAAAGCCTGCGCAGCCTTACAATCCGTACCCAAACCATAAAGCATGGCGAGTACTCAACTACTCCATGTCCTCTTGATGTAGCAGCTCAGGAGATCGACGAAGCTGAATCAGATCGTTGGTTGGCATGGCTGATGACCGAGCACGTCCATAAAGTCAGAAGTCATCGGTTGGCAATCTTAAAATTGAAGCTGGGTGGCTTTGATGAAAGCTTAGATTGGCAAGTAAGAGAGGTGCCAATGACAGACGGAGTATTAGAGAGAAGATTCTTTGCTGCTACGTGGAATTTGTGGGGTACAGCTGAAGTATATGAATTCGAGGAGAGAAGAGGAAGAAAGGTTGTAATCTTATGATGTTGTAATGACCAGATTTGACATTCAACCTGAATCTATTTCAGAACCAGGGTTGAACATTCTTAAGTGATCAATGAAGCTAAAGCGAGCTCATAGCTTCATGGAGCCGTTCGGGTATCATAAATCATAAGCAACGCCCTGAACACCAATAAAATATGACCTTACTACCTGCCTCCGAATTTTTTCGACGACCATGTCGTTGCTTGAGTGCCCCATTCTTCGTACTCCTCCTTCGTAATGCTCATACCCGCTAATCTCGACTCGTCTCTTGCTAAGGCTGCACCACCAAGCCATGTTGAAATTATCGGATCATCGGGTCTTGCTAGTCTGACAATACATTCAGCAGGTGCCAAAGCTCTAACTTCAGCCTGTAGCCTGAAGATAAAATCCGGGATTTTAGTATTGCCACCGACACATACAATGTTTGCGAGAAATCCAGGCCAGAGTCCTTGCGGGAGAGCAGATAAAGAATCCAGAATGAGCTGTGCGATACCTGATTGCCGAAGTCCGATATCTGTGGGTGAGAAAAGAAGTTCAGGAACTGTAAAACGCTCCGAACGAAGGGTCAATATGTCTTCCTGTGCTCCTAGCCCTTTTCCCTTCATCAGTTCCTTCAACTTGCTTGCAGCATTCGGATCATGATCTCTGACCTCGCCTTTGTCTCGGCCGTGAAAGTCTGGTAGCACATAATCTTTCGCTATTCCCCCTGCAGTCTCGAATATGGGTCTTCTATCTCCTTTCGGTCCCTTCCAGCACATTTCCATGTCGGCTTTGAACTCTCGGGATACGTAACATGTTTGTTCCTTGATCTCGTTCACTAGATATGTATCGTTTCGCATGTCATATTGGCGCACCGACAATAATCGTGTGAGGTAATTAGTGAGAAGCTTCCCCCCAATTTCTAAACGTCGTACGCCAGCTTGGAGTGGCCTTCCAAGCAGCAGTGGAGTTATTGTGGTGTGCGAATAGCCAGAGTCCACAAGCATCAAAATCTCCGCAGGTGGTACTGAGTGTCTGTTTGGATCAAGGGGTTCATGACCGGATGTCTTGAAGATAGTTTGTACATCATTGTACGCATTCAAAATAGGGGCTGCTATCAGTCAGTATCTCGCCCTAAGAAGCACAATGCATTACATACCGGGACACCTCAGGTATCTCTGGAAGCCAAACTCCTCAAACACAACCTGATCGCAGTTTGTCTGCAGTTGGGGTAAGGCGTTTGGCGCTTCGGTCAGTATCAAACCTGTTTCCTTTGGATCACAATGAAGGTTCGATTTTGAATTAAAGAATTCATGCTCCCATATTTCCTTCTCAGCTTCCCAATTAACCAGATACCCCTTCTCAACCGGTCTGCGGAATACAATTTCTGAGAAGTCTTTGCATTTACTGAGATCGGAGCCGGTGTAAACTTTTTTGTTGTGGTCGCGCGCAAGACAATTGGGTATTAGGGCTGGTGTAGGAGACTCAATATTGGGCGATGAGAAGCCAGCTTTGATAGTATATGCTCCATTGTCCAGAACTAGTGTTTGAGAAGGAGGATTCGAATTGGAGGACTTCATCGAACTTCTATTTGGAGCCAAAGAAGACGCGTAGTTCGGCAGTTTAGTGGTTGGTCTTGCTCTGCTGAAAGCGATGATATATTGGTCGTGTTGAAGCTCATGGGTCGAACTGGAGAGGTCAAAAGGCGGGGCAAATTCCGCGTCCACAAAAATTTGTCCATCCCACCAAGAGTTGAGTCAACACGATATATCTTCACCAACAATTCAAGGCTCTTTCGATGGCTTCCACAAGCGCCAAGCTTGATGCTGACCTAGAAAACTTGAAAACTACTGTAAAGACTACTTTGATTTTGATTGAGCAGCTCTCAGCGTCAGCTATACCATCCAGCCATGCAGCCAAAGACGACTACGATGTTTTCGAACTGGCGCATGATACAGCAAGCCTGATACGAGCTCACTCTACGAAGCTGTCTCTTATGATTATCAACAAGCCATTCTCTGCATCTGCGATCACGAAATTACTCCGCGAGCTCGTAGCTGCGCCACTCCCTGGGCTCGCCTCTGCTGTAGAGCTCTGCGTTGCGACAGAATACACGAAGGCAATGAGCGTGGAGTTGCAATACCGAGTAGGACGTGTGTTTGCAGAGCTGAGAAATTTAGTCAGGGTTATTCCACTAGATGGGCAGATACTGAGCGATGATGAAAAGAATGGGACCGCGAAAGGAAAGGGAAAAGGCAGTCTGGCAGCAACAGGCACTGTTTGGGATGCATGTGACGCAGTGCTCGAGTTGAAGCGCTTGGGAGTGGCCGGACTAGTGTTGAAAAAGGCAGATGAATATCGGGAACTGTTAAAGGATGCTTTGGAAGAATTGCAGGAATGGGGGGAAGAGGAGAGTGACGGCGAGGAAGACGAGGGCGAAGGGAGCGCCGACGAGGACGATGCTCAAGCCGAGGTGGACAAAATGTTCGGATCTCAAAAGCACATTCCTGCTGAGGATCCCCAAAAGATTCGACCTCGACTAGAATCCACCACCAGGCGCCTTCGATTGTTAATTTTGATGTACCAAGCTATCGCAAAGCGAAGATTCAAGGCCTTGCCTTTAATACCTATTTTAGAACCTACCACTGCAGAAGTCGAACAGGATAGAGGGATTGTGCATTGCTTAGACGAAGTGTTGGATATCATGAAAAAGATTCCAGACATTATAGATGAATTGGCCAACTCATTTTACGAACTCGAAAGCTCAGATATCGACAAGCATATGGACCAGTGTTTCCTTTGTGGATTCGCAGCTTCAGAACTAGTAATGAAGAACTGGGAAGGGAAGGAGGATGAATTTAGCACCTGGGTGAGTAGTCCTCTATTTTCGAGATGTATCTAATCTAACGAATCTAGGTGCAAAAATTCCAAACTGCAATCAAAAGGCCATAGAGCAATAGTAACATCAAGTGGATTACAGAACAGATATCTGTATCCGGCTCACTCGGGTATGATAGTGAGATACCAGCCTGAAATGCAAAAATATTCGGATGAGACATCCCAAAAGAGTGTTCCGAGAGCCATTCCCTGCTGCAGATCAGACGGGAGGAACAGGCTCCCGGACGTTCTTGTGCGGTGTCTCAAACCGTTTGTGTCCCAGCCAGGACTCCTCAGTTGGGGAAAAATCTGGTACTGCACCAAATGAAACAGACTGTGATCTGACAGCTTTATGACGACCGAACAGCTGTGACTCATTCAAGCAGAGATGGCTTCTTTGCCAATACACAAATGCGGTAACATATTATTTTCTTGTGATGATTAACTTGTACGAGCTGGCTTTTCCATGAATTTTACATCAAGTATTCTGGTGGGCAAGTGGTCGATTATGGGTCCAGAGCTTTAAGCTTAATCAACTGTCAAGTTTCAGTTTCGTCGAATCCGTCAAAATGGCGTAACTGTGCCCCTCAACCCCTGCGTTGTTCTTCATGATCTCGTCACCCCCACTGTGTGCACGATCTCGTCACATCAGTATGTATACCAGTGCACGCCCATCGTTCAAGTCTTGCTCTGTAAGGCTGGATCCGTTTCTCTTCTGTCCACTCTTTTAACACCACGCTCTCTATTTTTTTCATTATTCTTTCGTTTCTCCATTACCTTTTCTAGCAGCTCTGTGAGCTATATCTTCTTGTATTTATCAACTACTTTTACCTATACCTTATTCGTAGCCATAATCTTTCACAATGGCGCCAGCTGCTCTCACCACGAACGGGTCGCCGACCAGTACTTTTGCATCCGCTTTTGCTCTCACCACTACGTTCACGGCTCCAACTCAATGCGCACAAGCTGTAGGAGGACTGACGATGCTTCAAATCGATGGATTTCGGATTTGGTTGAATGCGCCTCTGCCAGTTCCTGGTACCACCATCATGAGTTGTTACCCAACGGAATTCGCTTCTTCTTTTCTTTCACAGAGAGGTGGTATATCCCAAGCAGCATTTAGTCCTTTAGTCTGTCCTCAAGGCTACACGACACAGGGACCATTTACATCTAATTATATTGCATGCTGTCCTAGGTTCGTAAAGCAAATCGATCAACCTGAGAGATTGCTAACTGATCAGTGGTTGGGATGGATTTGCGCCTTCGCCAAATGCACCACCCGATCGACCTGCTTTTGGCGGCACATGCTTCACAAACATTTACAACAAGCCAATTCAAATCACATCATATGATAACTCTGCTGTAAAGGCGTCATCGATATTCACTGCCACCGGGACAGCTGACCAAGCTTTCGCCTATCCATACGAAGGATTTGCTCAGGGCGTCGTAATTCTAGCAAGCACTGTGCCATCAGTACCAGCTTCCACATCTGCTCCATCAATCTCTGGATCTGAATCGACGGACTCGACATCAGCACCTACAGGTGTTCCCATCTCAGCGAGCAGCACAATGGGCCTTTCCAACACAACAGTCCTAGCAGGCGTCATTGTAGGATCTGTCCTCGCGCTTCTCTTCCTTGTCTCCCTGGTCATCTTCGCCCTCCAATATCGCAAAAAACGCATGCTTCCATCCTCAGCCCGAGGCCCCACAGGGATCGAATACCCCAATTACGCAGCACACATCCGTTTGAACAACGACAGCCCAACACCGATGATATATCTCGGACAACCACCCAAAGTAGTCACAGACTGGCACGGCGCCGAGCGCCGAGACAAGCGGCTCGACGACTTGGAAGCGAAGAGCTATGAGGCTGGTGAAGTTGTGGACATCAAATTGGACGACCAGGTGGATGTGAAGATTCAGCAGCAAGTTCATGAGCTTCAGGGCGATCTGAACGCGAAGCGCAAGTCGATGCATGAGATGGAAGCGGTGAGTGCGGAGAGGAAACAAAGCATATATGAGATGGATGCGGCTGTTGATGCGATGATGGAGGATATGGTCGATATGATGAGGAGTAAGAAGTTGCCTCCACTGCCGAAGCCGAAAGACAAAGAGGAGGAACCTTGATTTGGTTGGATGTGGTATTGAGCGGTAATGGGTGGTTTTTTAGCGATTTGACGCGCGTTGGCGCTATTCAGTGCGAGATAGCTCACTACTATCACTTATTCGAATTTCAACTCATTCGAAGTACACGGGATCGTTGTTTGATTCCCTTCCCTCTTTCCACTGGCGAGTGCTAGTCTTTAATTTCTTCCACTATTCTTTGAAGATTGATCGTTTCAGTGCGCGCTTCTCTCATCAGATTTCCTTCGATATATATCTTACTACGGTGTCTACCTTAACATTGTAACCCATTCATCAACATCACGTGACCTACCCAGCAACTTCATCGTCACTCAGTTAGGACGTGGACGAAATTCA
Source organism: Margaritispora aquatica (assembly GCA_007644065.1). NCBI lineage: Eukaryota > Fungi > Ascomycota > Leotiomycetes > Helotiales > Discinellaceae > Margaritispora > Margaritispora aquatica. Next base: position 2,752,608 of record VJWN01000007.1, on the reverse strand, counting down.
TTGCGACAAATTTTTGGTTGCTTATTCTGACAACCGAGCAGGACATCTTTTTACTTTGTATCTAAATATTTGCATATTTCTTCTTTTCTCGGTTTTCATAATTCGCCAAAATCTGTTACACAACATTGAAGGCCTTCTTGGTATGTGTATCCGTTCCCACCATCCCCTGGAACGGAGTACACAAGCTAACCAAATAAGTAATTGAAAGACTGAATGGCAACTATGCTGCTTCCCAACGATCTCTCTTGTAGCTAGCAACGCTACAAGGAGGATACCAATATCTTTGCAACTTGGCTGTGCAATACAGCTATCAGTTTCGGTATTACGCCACCACCTACAACATCACGAAATCCAGCACATGTCGAAGATGTCTCCGAACCAATTATCGTCAGCGCTCCTCAGGGACGTCTCAAGGGTAAGACTCGTAAGGAGCCGAAAGATGCTAAGAAGAACGAGACTAGTGACCCCAGCACAGGGCCACGATCAGGATCTATAGCTAAGAGAATAGTCTCAACCAGGGAAATTTTCATCCAATCGGAGATTATCCTTGCCTCTGAAAAGTCTGTTGCATAGGTTCCTCGAAATATTCAAAACGTTCTAAGAAGAGCGATTCTTGCAAGGAAGCGGTGTGCCAACTGGTACTAAGGATTGTCGAAATTCAAGGGCTCGTAAGAATGATACGTCTAACGCTTCCCATATGCACTTTAGATCGGTCTGGGAGCGAGCTTTCAAAACTTTTCAACCAAGATTTGAGAATCGAACGACCTCGAGTAAGAACAAAATCCCAGTCGTTGATAGATGGACACTATAAGATGGGATCAAAATGATCGAAAGCAATTTCAGCGTCCTGGAATTGTCAGACACGGCAGACATTTCTTTTGACTTGAACACTTTTACATCTACGGAGTCGCCTACATATTCAAGCAAGAACAAGGTCCAATCCGAAGTGCGTGATCTCAAATTTGATCATGACCCGGAATCTGGATTCATGGTGTACTGCTTTCTAAGGATATCCACCAGACACAAGACTTTATCAAGGAAACGTGGACACAACATCAAGACAGCCAGATTGAACTCTGCACTGCTGCTCTGGTAACTAATATTGCTCTAGGGCTTGTGAGTAAGAATGAGGAGGACCTTATTCAGCGTGTGCCAGTCCGAGAGGGTGTCTGTACATCACAACATCACATCCATCATATATCCAGAGATTCTATCTTCGAGGGTGTTTGAAAATATCCAAGGATTGGTTGGAGAGAGTGAGGATGGTGATCTTATGCATCATAATACTGCTCTATTTTTGTTCAAAATCTCAGGAGAGATCCAGATTCCAGGGAACATACATTTGTTTCATCAACACCATATCAGCAAGGCGATGAAAGAATGATCGCGCAAGTAACGATTCATGCTAGATATGCTTGGTTGAAAGAGAGAATATGGTAGCAGGGTGGCCATCTAATAATGACGCGGCACATACAGCTCTGCTCATCAAATCTAGAATCAATACGTATGAGTACGTCGTCTTCAAGCGTTCACAGTTTGAAGAATACGACACCAAATTTTCAAAAAGAAGGTTTTGCAGCCAAACACACCGAGCATGGCGGCTCTGTCTCAGGATTTCGAAATGATACTATCTGGCCATCTCTCGATTCCACGGTTTACTATAACAACAACCCTTTGTACTGCGGGATGGAATCTGTTCGCTTTTCCACCCAAATGCACAAGTTTGGCATAGGTCTTTGCAACTATTTCTACTCTTTCGTTGGAGCTGCACACCTATACAACGCGCCTCGCAAAAAGAAGTTCCTCACCACCCCATGGGCAGCCATGGATCATGCTATTGAGGCTTATATCGGTCTTCTTTTCGGCGGCGCGCTGCCCGATAACGATAAATTGTATTTCTCGCGCTTGCTCATGTGTGCTAAAGTTAATCCAGCTGTGTTCGCCAGCAACCGAAGAGAAAAAAAATCGATTTCGTGGCGATGACGAAAATTTCGGTAAGGATCTACTTGGTGTCTCTGAGTTTGCCCAGTATATTAGTAACTACATTGACGGCGAGGACGGCGCAGAACGCAGTCTGCACCATCTCGAAATAGTGATGAACAAGCCCAAGTCCAGTAAGCGCGCAAAAACGCATCAAAAGCGTCTCCTCCAGCTTCGAGATAGATTGCCACAAGAAATGGAGTCCATCGACATCGACCTCGTAGCTTTGAACAGGGCATGCAGGGCGCTTCCCGTTAAGGTCCGTCACGCCATGAATGTCCATTTCGATGCCAAGAATTCAGATCCAGCGACAGGCATCGAGCTTGATACGAAGCATAGACAAGTTTGGGACTTGTTGTGTGTTGATATCATCATGACAAGACATCGCGAGAGAGAAGCTCTGCAGAGAGTTAGGAACAAGATGTCTGCAACGAAGGTGGTTGGTGGTAAGCGTATCGTTAACAAGAGGAGACGAGCGAATGGTGCGAGAGATGCAGCTACCAGGGGCTTGGTGGCTTCGGCTGTGGAGATGGCAGAAGAACGTGAGGTGGGAAGTTCTAGTGAGGTAGAAGACAGACAGACGCATTTATCCGTTTGTTCTGGGATTTTCGAAGAGTTCATCGCTGAGTTTGAGGCTAGAGTCGCTGCTCAACCAATAGATGTTGTTGGGGACACGGCACCATGTAACAAGGAGGAGTTTGAGAGGCGGTATGGGATTGAAGAGTGATAGCACTGTTTGTACATGATAATTAGAGGTGTGAAAACCTGGATTTTTCGTTTATTGGTCTTTAGAGAGGCTTTTCTAGGCGATTAGGTCTTGGACATGTCTTGTTGTATTGGTTGAGACATTTGGGATACATACCTTAGTCTTTTGTTGACAAGAATATAACGAAGTCAGCGAGATGGTATCCCATGTGGCTGATATCATTTACCACTTCTCTCATCCATCAATGTAATTAAGCTGATGTGATACGAGATTGAGCAACGGAGAGGTAAGCATTGGTTAATGGTGTGGGGGATGAGGTGGTGGGGAAGAGGCTTAAGCGAAGGTGGGGCTAGTAATCAATGCTCTTGGGGCAGGGAGATGTTCACTTATGTACAGTAGGCGTCGTCGTGTGAGAAGATGTTGTTACTTGGCTGCTTAAAGTAAGAGTTGGCTTTGAATTTGATAGTTCGACAAGACTAGTGAGCGATGGTAGCTGTTACTAAATGCCTACAGCTAAGTGCAAATCAAGGCAACAGATGGAATTCATTTGACAGTCCACTTCTTGTAGAGTTCAGTCTCAAAAGAAGATTGCTCTTCGGCCATTCAATACATTCCAGCAGCATTGAGCACTGATGAGGATTTAAAAAAGGTTATACTCCTACCCCAAGTCATATCGGAGATTTGAGATTGATTGAGTGCATCCGTTATGCAGGGCGTTATGCAGGGGCATGAGCTTTTGGTCACCAGCTGGGAGATTGATTCATTAAATCGTTGCAGCTCAAGATGCTTGAAAGTGAGCATAACTTGCTCAAAAAGCGTGCGTACAAGATCAAGCGAGAAGAAGGTGGAATATAACCTTTCTGTCATGAAGTGAAATCCTTTTCCGTTTACATCTTCTTGGGTATGCTTCGGCCGAAACCGTAGCAAGATATTTGTAAAGAAGCACTAGCTGCTTGGCTTTCACATCATAATAGGAAATCATATGGGTAATGCAACCATGAGGCACCACGCCCTACTCGCGCATGATATCCATGACTTTAAGAAGAGAAATTCCCCAGTTTTTCGTTTGTCTTTATCCTGTAGCTAGTTAAATATTAGCCCCAGCCCCTCCCTTCGCATCCATTTGATACTGTTGGAGTGTTATCTAGGGAATGTTGCAAACCGCTAAAGGGTGTGGAGGGTGTTAGTAAAAAGCGTTCTAGAACGTAGGTGTATCTCGTAAGTTCCAGAATATATCTCGTTCGTAGAGATTTTGATACCTGTGCCTCAAAATCGAAAGCTTTAAATCGCTTGTGTTCTCCGTGACAATAAAATTGTGACACCCAAAAAAATCCTTAATTGTGATCGAAGCAAAGCTAATTTTGACTGACGGTGCAACCTTTGGTTCTTCATATCTTCAAATTCAAATACCAACTCCACTGCAACTAGAAAACGTCAAAGATATCCCTAAGTGACTTGAACTTCAATTGACTGTGACACTTCTTTCAAAGCGCATCTTCAAATTTGGCGACTTGAAGCTGAGTCTTGTTCAGCACTTCACATCTCAAAATGAAGATCAGACTGAAGATCACCAACATACTGCGAGTGCAGGGGAGTCTCATCTTTTAATGAGAAAATATTTGTTGCCCCTCAGCAATGTCTTGATTTGGGTTTTCGGATAGCACTTGCAAGTCGTCCGGAACCCGAATATACTTTTCTTTCAGTCCCTGTAATCTGGCCATCGTAATCTCGGAATTTTCAGAAAGAGAATGCGCGAGTCTTAAATCTGATGTGAAATGGTTGACAAGCGGAGTAGTCGTCTTCACCATGATCTATAATTTTCCATCGTGAATGCGGCCTCTCGCAGATGATAAGCAGCGATTCTCTAGCCTGCGTGACCTCAATCATACGAGGGCTCTCGTTGCGAACACAATTATGGCTGGTTTGGCATCATTTTTTGATGGCAAGTCAACAAAAACTATGAATAGAAATGTGCCAATCGACAACTTTGTCGATGTGAAGTACAGAAGTCAACATTCGTTCTCGCATATATCCTGAGCGCTCAGACATCCACCGGATTGCAGCTTACAACCCGATTTCATCGCCAGAAATGGAAATAACGACTCCGTTCCCAGCTCCTACAGTCCTTTCGCCCTAAAGCCACCGAATGACATCCCCGAACCTACGGAGGTACATTCCCTCTCACCGCTGACTACCATCACTGGCTAACCTCTCTCACGATAGCAAGGTCGTTGAGCCATTTTCCCACCTACTCCATCGGAGCTCCTCAGCGCTCTTAACTTTACAATCTTGAAGATTTACAGTTGCACTCGGTATAATTGAAGCATTTTTGAGTTTGGTGGTGCGTTTCTCGGTGCATTTGTGATGTTCGGAAAAGCGCTTGTGGCGTCGTTGCGTTGCCGTGCCAGGAGCGGAAATGTTGGTGGCTGCAGACGGGTATTGTGCTACCGTACCGTGTAGTGGCTGCCGGGGGCGGCTTTCTTTTTTTCTTTTTTGTAAGTTCCATTGAGACTTGCTAACACGCCGTCATACAGTAGAATTCGAGACCAGCTTTGTGTTTGTAAGGTGGACGTTGAGCTGATGGGATCATGCTATATTTGCGAGTCATGTTCGCTCGCTTAAAACCTCAATCTTGGCTCGAGTACTCGTATATCACATGACGTTCAATTACGGCCGAATATAGTTGTCGCTCGAACAGCTGATAGATGACAGATCGCAACAAAGACGCCAAAGCCGAGAATAAGACCAAAAGTTGAGAAAATATACAACCGCACACTTGGATATATACTGTCAGAAGAAGTGCCAAAGACATGGCATTCGCATATGGCAATGAGGTTGATCTTGGCTTTTTGCCTTTGTTTTTACTTTTGAAGCCACGAGGAACATCCAGATGGTCTGAAACGTGCATCGAGCATGTGCACAATGCTGATCCTTGAAAGGGCCGATAGCTCAGGACTTCTGACTGGTTGATATGATGGGAGGCTGCAGAATAACCCCAGATTATGGTGCCAGAGCTAACGGTCGTGATGCGGGGAGGTGCATGACGGGCATGGCAAGCTTGGAAATTAAGACAGCGAGGAATGAACTGAATCCACTGCAACTACCGACTTCATTTACCAGCGTGATGTGATGAGCACAGTAAAGCAAGATACCTCGGTTAGGATCTATTCGAAGTTCGATGTCCTCTGGACTACCTTAGATAACTCATTCAAAGCACCTAGAAGCTTAACCCTTATATCCTTATTGATTGTCCGTCAGATGATTCTAGACGAGAACTACCCAGTTCTCGTAGTCATGATGTATGTTCTCCTTCCACTTACTGGGTAAAAGCAGCTTCCTTCATTCAAGTTTCCATGCTAGAGTAGCACGAGTAGTTCGGGGATACGGCAATTCGGTGCAAAGATGTGTCGAAAGCGCGCACTATACAAAACTGCGAACAAGATCAACATAAATTAATCCGTCTCCACAGGCACCTAACCTAGCAGAAGCGCACCAGTGATATGTCGTTGAAATAGCCGGTGGTGCGGGGAGGCGGTTGGAGGAGTCCAGGGTGGGCCATTTCAGACATTTTCAGAACAAGCTTTCCAGCCACTTAGAACAGTGATAGGAGCGGATCCATCCAACCCATGTACCCCATGGACTCCACTCAACTCCACCCAACTCCACCTTCTCCAGAAGCTCCATGTTTTCTAGCCGCAAGGGGACTTGCCCCGACATCAGTACGAAGGGTACGAGAGAAAAAAAAAGTCCACTTACTGTGCCCGATTGTGTAAGGTTGGAAGTCAAGAGACTGACTGGCGACCCAGTAAACATTCAAGCTTCCATGCGATCATGCGTACTACCACGAATGCATACCGAGCAAGCATGGTCAAGTTACCTTGACACGCTTGACACCACTGGACGCAAACATGCTAGCTACCATGTACCATGTTGGGACCATGTTGGGACCATGTTGGGAGACAAAGATTGGGACTCTATAAAGAGTGACAGCTTCCCTCGCTGCAGGTCGTTTCCACTCTTCTTCACTTGTGCTACACTCTCCTGTGCTACACTCTCATCATCCAGGCAAATACCCAGCCATCATGACTGCCGATTCCAAGTCGAGCGGTGACGCTCCAGTGGTCGAAGTTGAGGGAGCCATCTCTAACATCGATCACTCTCACGATCTGGACGAGAAGGCGAAGGTCGCTGCATACAAGGCGGATGCCGTTATTGCTGAAGATGCGGAACACAACATGGGTGTGTTGGAGGCCATGAAGGCATATCCTATGGCTTCATTCTGGGCATTTGTTATGTCCTGCACTATTGTAAGCTACCCTCTCGCATAGGCCATGTTGAAATCAGCAGCTAACAATTTTCGTTACACAGATTATGGAGTCTTACGATGTCTTCCTCATCGGTAACTTCCTCGCCCTGCCTGCATTCACCGAGAAATACGGTGTCTACAACGCCGCAACAGACACATACGTTGTTGTGACCAAGTGGCAATCTGCCCTCCAAGTTTCTGGTCAACTCGGTGCCTTGATCGGTGTCTTCCTCGCCGGTCCTCTCACCAGCAGAATCGGATACCGATATGCAACTCTCCTCGGCCTCATGCTCTTGAACGCCTTTATCTTTGTCTTCTACTTTGCCAACTCCATGCCAATTATCTTCTTGGCTCAGATTCTCGAGGGTATCCCATGGGGTATCTTCATTGCCAACGCTCCAGCATACTGCAGTGAAATCGTGCCTATGAGACTAAGAGCTCCAGCCACCCAGATGTTGCAAATGTTCTGGGCTATCGGTTCAATCATCGTTGGTGCCGTCACCTACCGTTACAATGCGACAGCGGGCTCGGCCGCCTATAAGTATGTGCTCTTCCTTCGGTGAAAAATTCGCTTGCTAACCAAATGCAGGATCCCAATTGCTCTGCAATGGATGTTCCCAACCCCATTGGCTATTCTGATCTGGTGCGCACCCGAGTCTCCATGGTGGCTCGTCCGCAAGGGCCGTCTCGAAGAAGCCGCTCACGCAGTTGGCCGCTTGGGACGCCGATCCAGACTCAACCCAAGTGAGACTGTTGCCATGATGCGTCGTGTCGTTGAGCTTGAGAAGACCGAGAAAGAGCCAAGTCACTTGGAACTGTTCAAGGGCACTGATCTCTACCGTACTTTGATCGTCTGCTCCGTGTACCTCGCACAGAATCTTACTGGTAACTTGATTGCCAACCAAGCCGTGTACTTCTTCGTCCGTGAGTTGCGCCTAAGTTCATGATTAAAATTGGATGTAAATGCTAACACAAGAACAGAGGCCGGCATGGGTACCAACACTGCTTTCGCCATGGGTCTCATTACCTCCGCCCTCCAAATGATCATGGTCATGGCTTCTTGGGTCCTAACCACCTACCTCGGTCGCCGCACCATCTACGTTTGGGGTTCAGCCTTCAACGTTCTCCTCCTGGTCTGCCTAGGTATCGCTGGTTCTTTCGGCAAGTCTCACGCAAGCAATCTTGCTCAAGCTTCTCTGGGACTCATCGTCTCCGTGTTGTTCACCCTGGGTCCCGCGCCCGCATCATGGGTCATCATTGGTGAAACCTCCGCCATTCGTCTCCGCCCTCTCACTACCGGAATGGGCCGTGCTTCCTACTACATTGTCGAGATCCCATGTATCTTCTTGGGCAGCTGGATGCTTAACCCTACTGTAAGATTCCCTCTCCCTCGCATGCTGGATTGAAAACAGAACAAATGCTAATGAACTGCAGGGAGGAAACCTTGGCGGCAAGTGCGGTTACGTCTGGGGCGCTACTGGATTCGTCTGCATGGTTACTGCATTCTTCTACCTACCTGAGATGAAGGGCCGCTCTTACCGTGAGATCGACATTCTGTTCAAGCGTAAGGTTCCAGCACGCAAGTGGAAGGAGACTGTTGTCGATGTTCAGGACGATGAGTAGATGGTCATGTTGTGTAATCATGGAGGAAGGAAGCAAAACACACCCAGGATGTGAATAGGAGTGGTCTTTTGTGGGCGAGAATAGCTGCTCATTATAGAGTCCAAACACTTCAGACATAGCAAATTCGACTTAATTGCGCTCAGTCGTGCTTAATGTGCCTTCTTCTTCTTCTTCGACATTGATGGTGTGCTCCTAAAGTGTTGAATTGGCGGCCTAGTGGCCTCGCCGCCTCGCCAATCTTCTCATCTCATTTGTTTTTGGCATTCTCTTTATTAGATGCTTCTCAAAATGGTCATAAACCGGCTAGCAACCCAGTGAAGTGCCCGCTCAATAGAGTTCTTTCCCCATCGTAAATCTGATCTCAACTGTGGAAATGGGACTTCTTTGTGGTTCCCATCATTCCAAGCTTTGAGGCGCATTGTGGAGAGCTGAGGCTTCTTAAAATACACGTCTATAACTGCGTGGCATTGGCCTTTTTGCACAAGCCTGAAGTTTGAACCGCAGCTTCTTTGCTGTAAAGGTTCTCCCTGGTAGACTAAGGTTCAGACTTTAGACTTGTGAAAGCGTGTATGTCGGAGTCAAAACGAAGACAGAGATAACAAATCGAGGTGGAGAAACCGGAAACATTCGAGCTGATGAGATGGAAGTAATCGTGGTAGGGCAGTGGTCTTGCCCTTCATTGGGACAAGACGCGGATAGCCGGGTCGTGTTGAGCCGAGCCATATCGAAAGGCCCTCGAGTTTGTTCATGCTGTGTGGCGTAAGAATTAAGAATGGCTCTGCAAAGTTGCAAAGCTTAAAAGGATTACAGGATATTCAAGATTATATGTTTTTGGACGGCGGAATTGCGGTCCATGTCTTCTCCGGCGTACCCCAGACTTCGTTCCTCGTTCCGGCCCCGTTCCGGCCGCCTTCCTCCGGTCCGAAGCTGAGTCTGGTCGGGATAGGTTTAGTTGGGTGCGGTGCTTCTCGCTTGCACCCCCTTATCCTTGCGTTGGGCTACTCAACTTCTAAGATGAATGCCTCCATTGTTTCTTCTCGCAAGTCGCAAGAGTCATTGATCTCCGAGACAAGCATACATCTGCCCGCATTACCATTCACGTTCACGTTCAAGCCCTATCTCCGAATCCCGTTGCCACCCACGGCGGAATAACTTTCTCTCAATATTTCACGAACAAGCATGAGGAGTAACCACGGCTCGCTAGTATATCCGTAGGATCTCTGCACATTATATCTCTTCATAAAATTTAGGAATGTCACATTTAAGGCACATATAATAGAAACAGCTGGACTGAATGATTGTTTCTTTCATCCCTCATTTAAGCAATGTCACTTTCTCACTTAAATCTTAATTTCTTTTGATGGAGTAACATTTGGTTTGTTATGTATAAGACTACAACTGTGTTTCATTAAACAAATATCTGAGGTGAAACAGTTGTTGGGTTGGAGCACTTTGATTCTTGAAAGATGTGTATACAAAGATGTTTCATGATCCTACCAGGCGGCACAACCTAACCCAATGCATTGTAGCCAACCACACCATTACGGTACATGCTGTACACATGCTCCTTGGCTTAAAACATTATTCTCAGTGAACAGTTACTGTTGTTGCAATCAAATCCGCACTGTCAGAGCTCGATCCTACAAAGATAGTGTACTGGTCGGCATCTACTTTCTTAATTCCATTGACAAAGTAACCCATCTCGCTGACTGGGATGCTGAAGCTCACTGCAGTAGAGGCCCCTGGCTTCAAATCAACCTTCTCGAACCGAACAAGATTCTTCACAGGCCTCTCGATTTCCGGCGCAAATTGGCTGAAGTAAACTTGCACGACTTCTTTTCCTTGCACAGCACCAGTGTTCTGAACAGTTGCCTTGACGGTGATGGATTGGCTCGTCGCTGTGTTGTTCGTCACCGAAACATCCGAGATCTTGAAAGAAGTATAGCTCAGGCCGTATCCAAACGGATAAAGTGGGAGCCGATCAAGCTTAGGAGGAGACTGGTAGTCAGAGTAGACCTGCCAGCCGACCTGCTTTCGGTCGCTGTTGATGTAATTGTAGTAGATCGGCAGTGCTGACGACAGGCGGGGAATGGAAACTGTGAGCTTTCCACTAGGATTTGTCTGGCCACTCAGGATTTCAGCCACAGCATCCCCGCCGAGCTCGCCCTGAAGGAAGGTATGAAGGATTGCGTTCGCCGCACCGGCTGCATATTCCATGGTAAACACCTGACCACCACTGACGATGAGCACGACTGGGGTTCCTGTCTCGACGATAGCTTGGAGGAGCTCGTTTTGCAGGCCGGGGAAGTTCAAATCAGCGTGATCAAAACCTTCACCATCGGTGCGATCGTTAGCATTCGAGTCGACGATTTCAGCCACGGATCCGAGAGTCACGACAGCAAGGGTTGCACTATTGGCGTTGGCAACCGCTTCAGCCTTCATGGCGGCAAAGTTGGTGTCGTTGTTACGGAAGCAGCCGCGCGAAAAGACAACATTAGACGAGATCTTCTGGATCCCAGACAATATGGTGGAGCCAGAATAGTAGTCACTTGCTGCATATGATCCAGGGTTGATGATATCAGCCATGGGACCAATGACAGCCACTTTTGAGAGAAGCGAGCTCTTGAGTGGTAAAATACCGTCATTTCGAAGCAGCACCATGGACTCTCGAGTAATATTCATGTTGGTCTGCATGGTCTCTGCTGTTCGCAGAGAACTGTTCAACTTGGTCAAATCTGGAACGGGCTCGTCGAAGGTTTTTGTTAGAAATTTCAAAGTTAACATCCTTCGAGCTGCTTCACGCACCGCTGCTACAACAGTTGGGTTGTTGGAAAGCGTTGAAAGAGCACCCATGCCTGATTGGTCTGGAGGACCAATCTCATGATCCACTGAAGCCGCGAGTGCCTTCAAGCCAGCGTCTTGGATGTTCTTTGCGGTATGCTGTGTACTAAGTATTTGTGATATCGCGGCATAGTCGGAGATGATGACTCCGTCAAATTTCGTGAGATCACGAAGGAAATTCTTGGTGTATTGGATATTGGTGGTCATGGGCACGTCGTCATATGATGAGTATGATGGCATGAGTGTCATGGGGTTCGACTCCTGGAATACGGCCATGTATGGATAAGAGTAAACGTTGTAGAAGTCGTTCATGCCGCCAAGAATTCTCGCCTCATTGATACCACCAAGCGAAGACCCATATATCCAATGCTTAACGGTTGCAGCAACGCGAGAGTATCCCTTTGAATCTGTGGCTTGCATGTTCTTCACATAGGCAACTCCAAACCGTGAAACATGGTATCTGTCCTCGCCATACATCTCACCAACACGACCGTATCTTGGCTCACGTGCCAGGTCAAGCTCAGGACTCAAGACCCAGTGAATTCCAACAGCACGGTTTTCTTTGGACATGGCGTCGACCGCTTTGCCGTATAAATCGATGTTCCATGACTGGCCCATACTTAGCGTAGCAGGAAAAAGCGTAGTGTTGAGCAGAGTGACGCCATTGACACTATCCGCTACATTGATCAAAGGAACATGAAGTCTGTCGTTCTTCTGAAATTGAAGAATGACACTCTCAATGGTTGCAGCAGCGAGGTAAGCCGGATTTTGATAACTGCCAAAAGCTTTGCATTGTCGTTAGCTGGGTAGGCCATCACTCTCCAAAAAGTTTCACTTACATATTGATCCTCCTCCCTGTCCATTATTGAAGTTATAAACAGTTGTATTATCGAACGAAGCGTCGGTTCCGAGAATGCCTCCAACATTGCGAGTTTGCGCCTGTTGTTCCAGGAAAGTCATGCGTGATAAAAGATCAGCGACACAAGAAGTCCGGCAGTTACCAGTTGACAGCACTCTGGCCATAATTGAAGCAACATTTTGGACGAGGGTAATACTGTACTGAGGGCTTGAAAAGTAAGGATTGCGGTGAGGAGGAATAAATTTCATATGAACAATGATTTGATTATATACACATGTCCCCTGAGTTTAAGTTTCTCCTTTGAGATCAAGTCTCGTTCATCTCGGGACAAAGATATCGGACCATGAATTCCTGCCTCTTGTCTCGATGGTCACTGTCTTCTCCAAGATTGATTAATTCTCCCTGCTTATCTGACAGTGGACTCGCTAACTGCCCGCAATGGGGACGCATCCGAGCTCAGAGCGGGGATTGACTTGGTAGTACCGTCAAGACTTTTCACCTCATGGCACTCGGATGCGGGGAGAATTTGGGGTAATGAGAGGGACAAGGATGGCATACCTGCATTGGACGCCTCCGTCAGATTCTGTTAATGCGGAGTTGCCTTGATCCAAACATCTGGGTCGATAATTCAAAGTAACCCCCCCCCAGAATCGACTTGGCTTTTGTCAGTTAGAGGTCACGTGCTCTTATGCATGATATTCGGTTATTTTGATTCTCTTCTTAATCTCACTGCATTCCTTATGATATGAGAGCATTCCTTATGAAGTGCTGATCTATCTGTATATATAGAGCTCTCTACTGCGGTAGATGCTCTTCAGACTCTTCAATCCTATCTATTTCACCTACTGCTTCCTCACGTGATTCACCCCCTATCATCCATCAGCTTTTGCGGAGAGAGGTCAAAACTACCTCGAAATAAAGCCTGGCTCGGGATATCGTGAAGCGGTACCGGCATGATTTATATGACCATGACTGACAATATATTGCAAATATTGTCGTTTGTGTCTATTCATACCGAATGTGCAATTTAATTGCACGGCATATCACTTCTTGGTGCAGTGATCGACCAGTAGCGAGGCGAGGTCTCGCATTATCGTTCGTCGTTCCGGTGCAGCACCGGTGCAAACACCTGCCCCAGTCCTGGCTACTGTAAAATGTGAAGTGGCTGAAACCATCTGTGCTTATCATGTGCCCTCAAGCCAGGGCTAAAGAGCCGTACCTAGGTACTGTACGGGCAGGGAAAACGCCTAAAACGCCATATTATCACATGTTCAACTATCAAGCATAGTGTTCTCAAGTCATAGAGTTGGGATCGGTCAACTGCGGTGGCTATTTTAGCTGTAAACAGAAAGATATAGGTTCAATTTAGTTCTAATCCAGTAACTAGATAAAAGCGCATTTTGGTCTTACGCAACGTTCGGATTGTAAGGCTCCGCTCCAAAAGTAGTCGTGGTATCTTGCGAACCTATGTATCTAAGCAAGTGCAGTCGCTACTGAGATATAATTTCTGCCAAGGGGCCACCAGCGGGTGCCCCCGCGAGTAAATTGTCTAAATCGTTGAATATTTTTAATTAAATAGTTTTGACGTTCATTTTCATAGATCGGCAAGTGAGCTTCCGAAAACTCGCTTATCCCCTTATACATAAATAATCTAAGATCAAGAAGAGATAGAATTTTATACGGCATCTGATTTTATAATGAAAAACAAAACGCTATTATAGAAGTAGGTTAAAAAATATACTTGTTCTTATTAGTTACATAGGTGCTTTGAAAAGCTGTATTAGCGCCTTACTTGTCTAGTTCTCATTTAATTAGCTGCTTTGAGCTAGCGCTTGCCAAGAATAGAAAGTTTCCTACAGGTTATAGAATCTTTAGATGACCATACAGTAATGCACGAGGACTGCAAGATCGTCCCGCCACCTGCAACAAAACTTGAAAATATGAAATTACAACCCAAAAGTAGTAGGCGCCCGACACGGCCAACCTCTTCTTTATACCGAGAAGAGCGATTCTTTTGAAGTTCGGAATAACTCAAAGTGCGGAATAATTTCAAGTTCGGGATAATATTCAATTCTTGCTGTGAGAGAGTTTATTATGATGAAGTCTGTAAGTTCTGTTACTTGGCGTTTACATCCAAGCACGTTTCCAAATACCTACTTTCCCTATTTGTAACTTGATCTCCAGGAAGATCAGTACACGGATTGTGGTTGGTATATCTATGGATATGACAACAGTCACTATAATCAAGTGTGTCACTAGAGAAGACGCGTGGAGGTATGGAGGTGCCCACTTGACTTCGAGTGGCGATTAAAATAATAGTTATAGCGCAGCTGTAAGGTGGAGACGTCATGAACATAACAATAGAATTAAGCAGATATTTACATTAAAATACACGATATGTTAGATTACAAGTTCAATTTTACCAGAGTTATGTTTGAAGCAGTTCGCTTATCATAGCTCTGAGTTCATCTACTTTCATCAAACAGGGAGCATCAAACCTGGGTAGCACAGCATATAATAAATTGTCGTCACTGAAGGCTATACTCTGCATAACTAGTTCTACCCCAGAAAATCCGCACTTGTGCCTATTTCGGAGGAGACTTCAACGACCAGGCTGTTTTTGCGGGGTACCGGGTCGTTTCGTCTTGACGATTGGCAAAATGGAGAAATGATTATGGACATTTGTTTTCATTTCTTCCGAGATACCTCTTGTGACCATTCTGAAATGGCGGTATAATGAGATTCGAAATTTATGTACTATAAGAGCGTGCAAACCATTCTCTTTGTCGACTGCAAGTCCTTCACTTCGAAGTTCCATCAGCTTTGCAACACTAGCCCAACTCGACTATGGACCTCAAGATGAGAATCCTGACTGCTATAAAGCTGGGCAGCATGACTGTTGGGAAAGCAGTCGCCCTGCAAGGACTTGGCCAACAATGTGCGTCTCTTTTGGCTGTCCACCCAACGCCACATTGACCTAAACTTCCCTTTTCTCCCCTTTTCAAATTTGAACAACGACTTACATCCTATCTCTAGGTGGTGGCACAGGATACAATGGAGCGACGACATGCATTAGTGGTGCGAGTTGCGTTTACGTGAATGACTGTAAGGCATATCTATTCATGCACGTGTCCGCTTTTGATCGATGACTGACTACTATCCTTAGATTGGTACCAATGTCAGACTTCTCCCATTGTGGTATGCAGCTCAACATTTACGCCCATCAGTGCATCCGACGCATACGCTGCTTTGACACCGGGATGGAACCTTGGGAACAGCCTTGAAGCATTCCCAAATGAAGACTCGTGGAACAACCCCCCCGTCACCTCTGCGACATTTGATGATGTCCTAGCGGAAGGCTTTAAAAGCGTTCGGATCCCAGTGACTTGGTTTCCACATATCGCTGTCGACTCTTCACCATGGACCATCACAAGTACTTGGCTAGACAGAGTTGAGGCAGTTGTAGATCAGGTTCTTGACCGAGGCTTCTACGCCATTATCAATGTCCATCACGACTCTCAGTTCTGGGCCAACATAGCAACGCCGGGCGCAAATTACACCCTGATTGAGGAGAAGTTCAAAGCCATCTGGATACAAATTGGAGCAAGGTTTGGGTGCAAATCATCCAAGCTTATTTTTGAAACAATCAACGAGCCTGCTGGCTCCACTCCGGTGGAAGCAACAGAGCTGAACAGATTAAATGATGTCTTTCTGGACGCTATCAACATTGCTGGTGGTTTCAATCCTCAGCGCGTGGTCTCACTTTGTGGCTTGGGCAATACTCCTGCTCTGACCAGCCAATATTTCTCTCGTGGCAATCGATATCCAAATCAGCCCTGGGGTCTGCAGATTCATTACTATTCGCCATGTAAGTCTCATAGACCTCTGCCTCTACCTTTTTGTCCTCGCTGATTATTGAAGACGCATTTATCTTCGGTGCGTGGGGTAGAACAGTTTGGGGATCGGAGTCTGATAAGTCTGATCTTGATCTGGACTTCTCTTACTTCCGCGATAACTTCACAAACACTCCAGTGTTAGTCGGCGAGTGGGATGCAACCCCTGCATCCACTGAGACAGCAGCACGATGGAAATACTACGACTACTTCATTCGAGGGTGTTCAAAGTACAACTTCGCTCATTCAATTTTCGACAATGGCGCCGACCTTCTCAATCGCACGGCTCATACATGGTATGACCCAATTGCAATGGGCATTCTCATGAGTGCAACTGCAGGGACGGTGAACACTCTTGCAGATTCCACCGTGGACACATATGCACCTTCTCAGACTAGTTCTGCATATATTTTTCATGCCGTTGGCGCCGCAGTCGTCGACCAATCAGTATCATACACTTTGAACGGCAATACCCTCAGTAGCATCAAGAACTGTGCGGGAATCACTCTCACCAGTTCCCAGTACAATTTCTCATCTACGGGAGTACTGACTCTCAAGGCAGCCTATCTCTCAACTCTCTACACTGCCAGTAGTGCCCCTGGAATCAAAGCTACATTGACGCTCAAGTTTAGTACCGGGGCCCCGTTGAGTTTGCAAATCGTTCAGTACGGTGTACCAACAGTCGCAGATACGACGTTCGCAGTCCAGAGTACAGAGCAGAAAATCCCCATTACATATGCGGGGCTTCCAACAGTGGCGGCGGTACGAGCCGTGCTGGCGGATGGGACTTTTCTTACGGACAGTTGGACGGTCTGGTGGGGCCCATTACAGCAAGGCCGCTGGACGCAAGGATACTTTGGCTGGGATTCCTCTAATTTCATCATCTCTCCGGCTGGAGGGCAGCAGATTCTCGCTGCAGGACAGCCCGTCAACTTGATGTTGGAATTTTACCCACGAAGTGTAGGGAGCGTGAATGTTGTGAACATCACAATTCATCCATAGTTGCTTAGTGACTGAAGGAGAGTGGCCGTTTTGCAATACTGTCCATGTTTCCTCCTGACGGCAATCTCTCCCGCCCTTTTCGGGCACATATCATAATGTGATGAGATAATATGAGATAAGGTTTGATGGAGAGGGGTGGGCTGGGTAGATACGATATAGATCGATTTCGCAAAGCATGTATTGTAGTGGAGCGGAACGAACCATTTACCCAACGAAAAGAGCATACAAAGCCACTTACTGTCCTGTAGCAAGATAGTGAGGCATTGGTGTCTCCTCTCACGGTCAGTACAATTGCAATCTTAATTTTCACTATTTTAAGTCCCATGCCATCGAATTTCCCACTACCTTAGGTATGGCTTCTTTGAACTGGTGATCACGTGATTATAGCTCAACTATGCCCCAGGGTTGTTTACCTTAACCAGCCTCTACGGCCGCTCTTCTTTCTTCTAAATTATCCTTAAAAGAACAATACGTAGTTAGACACTTGGTATCAGCTTTCTACTCTGTTTTCTTACGAGTCTCATTGAATTCCTTTATATTATACCTCCCCTAGCCAATATATTGGGAATAGGAGGGCAACTGCTATGGCGGCTTGGTCTCTGGTTCGGAGAGATTTTCCTCTGACATGATCATGCAGCGCTGTTGCGGATAGAGAGATCAGCCATCAAAAGGAGGAATCAAATGTGCGTTGCGCCGGCTTAATGTTTGTAACTAGATCCGATGGGCACTCTTACGCGAGCTAGAAAGACATGATCAGCAGGAGCAGCCTAAGACATGTATGCGAGACTTTAGTCGATTTAGTCATTTGGTCTAGTCGATTCGAGAACGTTTGAGTCTGGACATTACTGTGTTGACTCAGTGACCAAAAGTGGGCAACGTAATGTTACATGTCTTTATCCTAGAGTATGGAGTCTTAGTCTAAACGAATCAGCGCATGCGTTGCGATAACTTCTTGCTTTATATAGGCGGTGTTTCAAGTCTGGTCTTGTTCTATTGTCATCTAACCAAATGTCTCTAAAATAGACAAGCAGCTTTGAGGTTAACAAAAGGAAAAACGGAGGGCAGAATTGGGTATAAAATCAGATCTCATCATCTTGTGGGATGTTCTGCTCAACCACTCTTCTTTTCATTTACAGCACACAAAAAAAAATTCAGTTCATCGAACTTGCGCAAACGAAAGATAAATTCCATCTTTCGAGTTATATATAATTCAATATGAAGTTCTCCATCCTCACCGTCGCCTTCTACTCTGCTAGTGTCTTCGCCATATCCATCCCGGTTCCTGCTGAGGCCGGCGTAACCATCAACGTGAATGTTTTCTCCAGCGATAACCCCGTCAAGCAAACGAAATGCTATGAATATATGGGTAAGTTCGAACATTCAAGCTTTTAAGGTGTCCCCCCGCCCTGGACCTTGTTTCCAAATTTCGAAATCTGCTGCGTGTGCACACTGGGGAAAATCAACCACATGCTAACTTTTGCTTTCATATAAATAGAAGACTGCAGTAAAGTGTCAGCCGATTGCTGCGACCCCTGGGAATGCAGGAAGTCGGGCGGGACCGTCAGGTGTTCTTAGGTTCGTAGAGGTTCTTTTGTTTTTCTTATAGACGATTGAGTTGCAGCTGCTCGTTCGGTTCTTCCCTCATGTTATTCCTTCGATGTTGAGATGGCGAGGTTTTGATTAAATTTACTAATTTTTCCAAGTTGGTGATCCCAACAAATAGTTTGGTCGCTTTTGGAAGTAGGACAAGATCTTGGAAGTGAGATTATTTCTTGGTTCGTCTACATGTTTCTGTGGTTCGGAATAATTTAACTGAAATGGAATGAACAGGATGCCCGAGCATCAGTCAGCTAGAGTCATGGGATTTAATACAAAGTTGGGACATAGAGTTCCTCTTGGGCATGCTTTCACCCGGAATAGCTTAATATTAATGAAAGACCGATTCGATAGGTAAAGGGCCGCAAAACGAGAAAACTTTCTTTGGTGCATCGAAAGAGCAACGCTACCTTCTATAAATTCCATCCTCAATCTCTTCTTTTCAGCTCACTTCTGAATAAACCTAGATCTTCGTCTGGAGAGAATTTTAGAGCCGTTCAAGTACATGCTGTATCAGCAGTGTTTAATCTTAGCTCAGTTAATTGTTCAGATTAGACAATTGTCACCATTTTTATCTATCACAGATTTTGAAGAGATTAAACAAATGCGCGCAAGCTTATAGCTAGATCATGATACATTGAGATATCGTAAGCCGGCCAGCTACCACGAGACGTTACATCAATTTGGTTAACATTGTTGCAACGGAAGAGATTCCAAACAAGAATAAATAGGTGCGGTGGTTGTGGTCGTCTTTATTTTTATTGAATCTAGTCTAGGCTCCTGCGATACAGTACCACACTTGTGTGCTTCAGAATATACTTGTACTTGTGAACAGGGTGCTCTCTCAAAATAGAACTTTGCGTTAAGTATGCTCTTGGGCGGCTACTGCCGAGAATAATTGCTGCCAAGGAAAGTATAATGAAGCACAAACTTGCATTGATTGCTCTATTAGGCTTCGATTACCTCAAAAGGTGTGAATCTCTTCCTGCGTTCTCAAGTGAAACAGAGCAATGTTTTTCTAACTTCAATTAAGGTGAAGAATACCAAAAATATCTTGCGTTTAATATTATCCATAACTCTCAATTCACAATGTTTTTATCCTTTCAAGTCATATCTCACAGTTCTGATTGAGGCATCCAACATGAAGGTCCCAATATTAGCGATCGTTGCATATGCCACTTGCATCTTTGCCGTCACAATCCCAGCTTCTAGTACTAAACGAGCGATGAACACCAATCTCCAAATTTTCCCAGATACACAACTGAACGACATATAGCCTATGTTACCATCAGCAGTAGGCTTATTTCCTTATTCTCTTCTGAGCGACCATATTTCTCACAGACCTCGTTGAATCAGTTGTCTAAACAAAAATCCTGAAATGAAGAGATGTATGAGCTGAACTAGCATTAAATATACTCCAAGTGCTCCGACGTCCAGTTTGGAGGAGAAGATAATTCACGAGCTTGACCTATTCAACCAGAATCCTGTCGCATTCTAGACTTTTGTTGCCCAGGCTTGGATTACAACTTTGTCAACTACTATGTTAGTAAACTGCAATAGATAAACAGACATATCGGTAGATGTTTTAGTACAATTATGATTGTTATGTTTCCATTCTATATCGGAATTCTGGCCCGAAATTCGCTTTTGCGGCATTAGATCTAAACTAATCTTACAATTATTGATATCACAATTAAGGCTCTTTCGCAGTTTTTTGAATCTATATAATATATGATGGAAGCATTTTAGGATATTACACAATGATTTTGATGTTTCCATAAAGTTGTAAAGGTTGATCAATTAATAGCCTTGGACGAAGTCGCTATCTACTAATGGTGACAAATACTAGTTGTGTTTTAACCCGCAATGAAATTGCAGAATTGTACGGTTACTTTTAAGGTATTAAAACATAACTGTGGGTAATTTGGTCCTTTAATCCTCGTTCGATACTACTACGTAAAGTTTTATTTTTTCATTTCTGATCAAGTCTGATCGTTGAAGTAAAGGCTAAACCGAATAGTATTTACGTAATTCAACTTACGATGTCTGATCTTGCTATTATCTCCAAGAATAGAGTTATTTAAAAGTTTGCTCTGCTTTATGAAACAAAGGAGCGGAGAATTCATAACTACGTCAAAGTCATTTGATTGACAGTTTGATTAGTTGTCTCATGTGATCATCACTCACTAGCTCAAAAACGCCTACAATGCTGTAAAGGAATAATTTTCGCACTAGAAAACAGAGCAAAAGTGATATATACCTTTGTTTCGGTTGTATTGAATTCAAGCAACAGCTCCTGAGAGACTTGTCTTTAGACGACCTCGGATTTCATGAACAAGGGACATGATATACGATATCCGGTACGATCACAACTGGCACGCCTCTGGAAAATCCGATGCAACAATTGAGCTTGGGAAGAGACAATATTCAATCAGCCACATAGAAAAATACCATTGCTGTTAAGTCTATTACTCCAATATGAAGTTCGGTTACTTAACTTCGATATTGGTGCGCAATATTCGCAACTGGTCGCAAACATAGCGGTCAACCGACTTTCCTTATTAGATAGAAAACATGCAGTTCCCAACTTCCGGCTGGTGAAAGCAGATATGGAGTACGTTGTATCTGGAATGCATTTAGCCGGCCAATCGGAGGCATCGCCGCTTCTAGAATCTCCACAACGTTACTGGGCGTCCGGCGGTATGGGAGTCTTGGCTACCTCAACTCAGAGAAGATGCGGATTCCCACCTGATAGGCTAAATTATGAATGAGATAAGGATGAATGCCATGAAAATGTACGCTGCAGGTTGATACATGTACCATTGATCAACAATTCGCATTCGAGATAAGACCACTGCTTTAGGCCTTGCTATAAGATATCATACCGCATACACATGATGCAGGCTGGATTACAGTCATGCATCACCCCCCAATGGTATTAAAAATGGCTACGGTGTGGATTCTCCACCTAGAACTGGGCTTGTATCCTCGTGAATGATATTGGAAGACGATATATGATCACTCAATCAATCAGACATTTGCTACCATTGGAAATATTGTACACAATCCGAAGTAGCCTTCACACCTGTGGATGTGATGTGCTGAGATGCTTTATTCGGTTTGTTTACACCGAAGGTGGCGTTCATTCCTCGCTTAGGCTTACTCTGCAGATTCATGCATTGTGAACCTTCACTTTGCTCTTCGGCAGCCTGCTGAAAGAAGGACTACAATTGCGGCCAGAATAATATCAGCAACTAGAACAATTCTCGTTGGAGGTGTTGGATACCTTCCCAAGAGACTAGAATCTCATTCTCGCCACATCCTATGAACCAATTTTGCACCTCAGGAGGATCAAAATTTTACAAAACGCAAGCTGCCAAACGAGTGGGATGGCCCGGCAATTCCAAAAGAAGTTAGCATTTACCTAAGATCTTGAAGCAGATAACCTCTCATTGGCGCCTCTCAAGCCTTGGATGTTCCTTCCCCAATCCGTTCTCAGAGTCTTCCTTGAATGATCTTCAGAACTTTCAATGCAGAGGCTAGTCAAACATAATTATATACTGCAAAGCATCGGAAGTCATCGAGAGCATGAGATTGTATTTGTGGAGCCGTGTTGTTGGTTTCCTATAAAAGGCAGTGTTTCTCGCTCGCTTCGGATCTCGATCACGACATCCTGAGACAATCGTGCTCATTGCAACATTTACCCCTGAAATCAAGAACACCACCAATAGAAAGACTATTATGTCCGTCGGAAATACTCCAGATGAGAGAACTCCCCTGTTGCAGAACATAGATTCAAGACATTGCGGGGTTGCTGTTGGCAATGACGAAGAAAATGGGGGACATTTTGAGGATTGCGTGGACAAGTCTCCGGCGCAGGAGCCAACGAAAAATATTGCAGGAGTCATCTCAGTTCTTCTTATAGGTAGCCCAGCCCTAGATGTTCTGTCACTTTTTTACGACCCAACTTGGCGGGAAAGCTTGCCTTTCGTTTTAGCTCAAGCATTAAGACTCCAGGCACTGACGATTATGTTCTAGGAGTCTTTATTGCAAATGCTGATGGCTCTCTTGTGCTGGCCACGAGCGGCACAATTAGCAGCGAGTTTAACGATCTCAATAATGCAGGATGGCTGATAACTTCCTACACTTTGGCGATGTGTGCTACCCAATCTCTGGTTTGTGCTCTTGTAATCTGAAGCTACTGCTACTTTACTGACTTGAAGCGTTTCACAGTACGGCAAGTTCAGTGATATCTATGGACGCAAATCCACCATCCTCGTATCTTACGTTTTCTTCATCATCGGCTGTGCAATATGGTAAGCTGAATGTACTCTTGCACTTTATCCTCAATTATCAGATTCCGATTCGGTCATAGCATGATGGTCAACTAATTCACTGTAGTGGGCTTGGTCAGACTCTCGAACAGGTGATCTGGGGAAGGTTCTTAGCTGGTGCTGGAGGGGCAGGTATACATTGTCTCGTCTCGATCGTGATTGCAGGTCAGGGGCACTCTTCTAAGTACTCAAGTACGATGATTACTGACAAATAATAGACCTTGTTCCCATTCGAGAGATTGCTACATGGAGAAGCTACGCCAACATCGCGGCAACAATGGGCAGAAGTCTGGGGGGGCCGATGGGAGGATATCTGACAGATACAATAGGATGGCGATGGTATGCTCTACAAATCACTGATATATTCCGACATATTTGAAGACTTACACACAACTGGTGACAGGTCTTTCCTTGGTCAATGTCCACCAGCCATGCTAGCCCTCCTTCTCGTGGCACAAAAGCTTCATGTTCCAGCAATCAAAAGTTCGAAACAATCAAATATCGAAAAGCTCCGCCGCGTCGATTTTCTCGGTGCCATACTCTTATCCGGCTCAATAATATGTGGACTATTGGTACTGGATCTTGGTGGTCAGCGCATGGGTTGGACAAATCCAATAGTTTTGACGCTCTTCGCTGCGTCACTGATTAGTCTGCAATTATTTCTACTCGTGGAAGCTTTCCATGCGAAGGAACCTATTTTCCCTCTGAGATTATTGCTCAATCGAGACGTGATCACCAGCTATATCAATTTGGGTTTTCAGACTGGCGCACAAGGAGCCGTAAGCAAGTGGGTGTTGTATATTCTTGGCACAACTGACCTGTGATAGATGATGATGCTTGTACCACTATACTTCCAAGTCTCGGCACATGCTACACTCACTAATGCTGGAGCTCACTTGATGCCATCTGTACTTGGAAACGCAATGGGTGGACTCATAAGCGGTTCCGTTATCCGAAGGTAAGTTTTTGGTACTTTCAAAATTTCTGCAGGAATTGATAAGATACAACAGATCGGGTCGATATAAGCGTATAGCCATAATTGGTGCGCTGTCCTCTTTGACAGCATATTGCTTAATGGCGGCTCGCTGGCACGGCCGCACTTCATTTCTCGAGAGTCTTTATATCATACCTGGTGGTTTCGGCAACGGCATCGCATTGTCGGCCTCTTTCATAGCTTTGACCGCTGGAGTAGATACTAGTCAGATGGCGATCGCTAGCTCTGGGCTTTATCTGAGTTCGAATATTGGCATGGTAGGTGGCTTGAGCGTCTCAGCTGCTATTCTGCAAAGCACTTTGCGGAAACAACTTCGTATTTCATTAGAAGGGCTTCATGATCAGAATGAGGTAGGTTATTTGATGTATTGATACATGAGTGTGGCGTTGACAAGCATCTAGATAATCGAGAAAGCACTGTCGGATATTGAGTATGTGAGGGCTCTGGAGGGAAAGATTGGAACCCTAGTCACCGAAGCATATGTGAAGTGTCTTGGCTATACACATGGTAGGTTCGGTGTTTCTCCCTTACGTTGACATAAGAGATAGAGCTGACATAATATCAATTAGGAGTGTCGATTATCGGATCAATAGCCGCGCTTGTAGCTGCTTTATGCTACAAGGAACATACTTTAGATTGAAATCCTTAGATTGTGACAAGGAATCACTATAAACTCCACAGGCACACAGACATGAGAAATATCAAGCAATCCCTTTGAACTATCTTCTGGCTCCTTGATCTTGTGTGTTCTATTTTCGATTTTGTTGCTTCCACCGAAAGTGATCCTGTGTTCCCACTCAAGCGAATGGCCTTGGGTCTGAAATAAAAAGATATGAGCTTCTATTGATCATAATTTAAGATAGGAGCTTCGATATTGATAGCTAGCTATCTCTCTATCTGCCTGTTTCTGATGATTATTTTGCAAGTGATGGGGCAGAGTAACAATTTCTGTGCACCAAATTAGGCGAGGAAGTGGGGAGGTTTTGGACCCCACCAAAACCAAGCCCCTGTGGCGTAAACTATGGGAGTGCCGGAACCATTACCTCAGCTTTTCGTGTCTCATCCGTCTTCTCTCTCTCACAACAACACCGTGACAAGAGGTCCCTCACAATCGTTCCACCACGGCATGACAATGAGCTGATCCCATTCCATGATCTGGATGTATCACGCCTAACCTCAATGCGAAGGACCTTACGCCGATCTTGCGCTTCATGCGCAAAAGCCAAGCATAAATGCGATCTTCAAACCCCACGATGCTCACGTTGTGTTGCGAGGAAGTCGAGCTGCATCTATGTGAATGAGCCTTTAAACGTTCCAGAGAAAAGAACTTCGAGTTCGCTTCCTCTAGTTGATACAAGGAGTTTGATTCTACGCTCAAATGCCCAGAGAAGTCCTCCCTCGAATCTCTCAACACTCTCAATTGCATTTGGTGCTCAGTCACTAGATCCTTTCGACACTTATCCACTAACTGGTCTCCCCCGATTGCGAGTTCAAGGTCTTATGCATCACTGTTAGTATGAATGAGCTTTCAAGCAACACATAACTGACCCAAAGCAGTTTTATCAAAGATTGCGTTTGAGTACTATCCTCTGGATTTGAACGCTCACACGAATCCATTCATTATCTCATGGTGGCCTCTTGCTCTTGCGGATCCTACACTGTTCAATGTCTCACTTCAAACCGCATCACTTGATGATGAGCTCCAGGCACAGAAAGGCTTCGCTGATTCAGAATTGCTCATGAGAGATGCTGTGACTTTGATACGGAGGAAGATCGATGATCCATTGCTAGCTTTTCAAGACGCGACCATGGATGCCGTTGTAACTCTAGCTGCGATTGAAGTAAGATCCCTTTATCTTTGTTCAGAGGCATCAATGACTAAAATTTGAGGTAGCATGGC
Source organism: Margaritispora aquatica (assembly GCA_007644065.1). Classification (NCBI taxonomy): domain Eukaryota; kingdom Fungi; phylum Ascomycota; class Leotiomycetes; order Helotiales; family Discinellaceae; genus Margaritispora; species Margaritispora aquatica. The sequence continues at coordinate 2,726,574 of VJWN01000007.1, read as the reverse complement.
AAAGGCAACCACAAGCAGAGCAAGATGCACATCGATGCTGTGAAACGGATGGTTGCCGTTAGAGGTGGTATATCCAATATCAAAATAACAAACCCTTTGACCGCAAGAATGGTCCCTTGGTCAGATTACCCCTCTTCCACGATCAAAGCTGTTGCTGATGCTGAGTATAGGGTCGCGATGCTAGTTCTTGTGTGTCCTCAGTTTGATGCTCAGGACGACCTGGGAAATGGAGATGGACTTGAGCCCATTCTTCAATGGAAGTCTATCAATCCCGATGGGTTGGATATATCAGAATCTCTCAGGATTCTTGAGCTTCATCCCGAAATTCAAAATGTGCTCCTACGCCTTCGCTCCATTCTCCACCAGGACAAGTTGTTGGATGGAGAAGATATTTCATCTAATCTGAGCACCGATGATCTCCATGACTTGACTTGCTTTACACTACACAGACTGCTCAGTCCAGCCTTGGTGTATCTGTCACCACTTTCAGAAAGCGTCAAATGCGCATTATCGATATACATGCTACTCATTCACGGAGCCACATACTATTCTCACATGGAGCTTTTACACAAGCTCACCTTTCAACTCCATTACAGCATGGAGCTTTTGACATGTCAAGCAGATCACTATAACGCATCGACTATATGGTGCTTGTCTGTTGGGATGATTTCATCGTCAGGAACCAACCAAAACAAATGGTTCAAGACTCAGGCAACAGAAGCGTCAGCAATATTGGAGCTTATCGAGTGGAAGCATGTTCGAGGCTATTTACAGCGCTTTCTTTGGGACGAAAGCCGCAGTGAAACAATATTCTGTCGGGCATGGCAGCAGGTCCTGCCACGGAACTCTTCGAATATGGGCATGCCTCCATAAGGGATGACCATGGGCTGACGATTTCTGATATTAGCCTTATGAGCAAAATCGGAGTCTAGTCCTCTTCTGTCTTCTCCAACGAAGTGATACAATCCGGTATCCGAAGGAGTCCACCCCTCGATATGTTTTTCGATGTCCTGACAGGGGGGTGGGATAGACCTGAGTATCTAAAATCGGAGTCTAGTCCTCTTTGGGAAAAGCTCGCCTAATAGCACAACCAGTGCAACCACGGCGCCACAACGCACGAAGTGTGATTGGGACATTGTGCTTTGATGGGCCTTGTATTGCTGACTGATGAGGACTTTTAATCTTGTTGAATTCTTTACATGGTTGAACTTCGGACAGAGACCCATTTCGAATAATTACTTTTCGTTATGATCATTCTATAAGAAGCTTGCATCACCTGTTTTTACTACGATCACAGAGTCTTGCCGAATACCTCGATACTACGACAACAAAATCTTAGGATGGAGATGGTAAGCAATAGCAGTGTTCTGCTGGCCGAGAGAGTCACAAAGTCTCAGCAAAATCCAATATTCCTTGGCGATGCTGGACAGTCAATAGCAAACACACTGGCTGGACTAAGTGGCTGGCAAATTGTCACTACGGTATTGGCTGTGCTGATTGTATACGATCAAGGTAAGCTCTGTTTCTAGTCTTGACGCATCTGAGATGAGATCTAACTCCAAAAAGTGAACTACCTATGGAAGAAAGGCTCCATAGTTGGGCCACGGTTCAAGATACCTTTCATGGGCCCATTCCTCCAAGCAATCGATCCAAAGTTTGAAGCATACCAGGCACAATGGGCTAGTGGCAAGCTGAGTTGTGTCTCGGTGTTTCACAAGTATGTATTTCCACACCAAGCCTTTTGCTAGACTATAACGAGTGATCTCACAGGTTTGTCGTCCTTGTCTCAGATCGCGATCTAGCTCGCAAAGTCTTCACTTCGAACGCATATGTTAAACCATGTATCGTTCCAATTGCCGAGACAATTGTTGGACCGACATCCTTCATATTCCTAGATGGAAAACGACATGTCGACTTCCGTAAAGGTCTCAACGGACTCTTCACTCGGAAGGCACTACAGTGCTATCTACCGACTCAAGAGAAAGTATGGTCTAAATATTTCGCAAAGTTCGTCGCTACTAGCAAAAAAGCTGGAGGAAAGCCCACACCGTTCATGACCGGATTCCGCGAGATTAACTGTGCACTATCGTGCCGCACATTCGTTGGCCATTACATATCCGACGAGGCAGTTCAAAAGATCGCAGATGATTTCTACTGTATCACTGCCGCTCTTGAACTCGTCAACATCCCACTATCAATGTATATTCCATACAGCAAAGTATGGCTCGGTATCCGAGCCGCCAATATCGTCCTTGATGAGTTCACTAAGTGCGCTGCAGAGAGCAAGAAATGCATGGCTGCAGGACAAGAACCCACTTGCATCATTGACCGATGGATCACAAGCATGATTGAGTCCGAAGCATACAACGCCAAGATCGCAGCCGGCATCACCGACGCTGAGAAACCAGCAGTTCTCGTCCGCCAGTTCACAGATTTCGAAATCGCACAGACGATGTTCACATTCCTGTTTGCCTCGCAAGACGCCTCCAGCAGCGCCACCATCTGGCTTTTCCAGATTACCGCCCAGCGCCCTGAAATTCTCAACCGTATTCGGGAAGAAAACCTCGCTGTTCGCGAAGGCAGAAAGGATGGTGCCTTGACGCTCGAGATGCTGGAATCAATGACCTACACTAACGCTGTGGTCAAGGAAGTCCTGCGCTGGCGTCCACCAGTCATCATGGTCCCCTATGAGTGCAAAAAACCGCTCGTCATCACACCAACGTACACGGTGCCCAAAGGCGCCATGGTCGTTCCCTCCTGCTACCCTGCACTCCATGACCCAGAGGTGTATCCGCGACCAGACGACTTTGATCCCGAGCGATGGATCACGGGTAATGCGGCGGAGCAGACGAAGAATTGGCTGGTGTTTGGCACCGGTGCGCATAGTTGTATTGCGCAGCAGTATGTGCAGTTGACGATGACGGCTATGATTGGCATGGCAAGTTTGGAGGTCGACTGGGTGCATCATGCTACGAGTAGGTCGGAGGAGATTAGAGTGTTTGCTACGTTATTCCCTATGGTATGTGGCCTTGATGATATGTTTGGCGTGTCTCACTAACTCGGCGAATAGGATTCTTGCCCATTGGTATTTACTGAGAGGAAGTGAGATGGAAGGGAGATCGGAGTCTATGTTGTTTTGTAAAATAGGCCTGCACCTAGTCTCAAAATAATCGAATCAGTACGAGTTTTGTGAATGTTACACCACCGATCAAGGGTTATCTAGACTTGTCTCGGGGCACCCTCACTGTCAGGAACTATATAATGATATGGAATGATAATCCTGACTGCTTACCTAGAGTTCAAAATGTCAACCACTGATCATGTCACCATAGACACCCAATGTCGAACCATGCGTCAAGCAACTTCCATCATATTGTTTTAAAAGTGATGTTTTTACATTCCGAGTTACAGACACTCCCAATACTTTTGAAAAGGGCCGTAATCCACTTGAGAACCCAATACTCACATCCACACCGAACTCTCACATATTAACCTTCATCATATCTGCTGCCACGATGAATGCCATACCTGCTTGCCATTAATAGGATTGAATGATTCGTAGGCGAATAGATGGTGCAATTGCCATTGATGGTACTACTTCTACCTAATGCCTTGTCCAAATGATAGGTGAACTGTTGATTGTAAACATGTGTTTGAGATATGGAGGTGTATGATCAATCTATGCTAGGGCCAAGGGCGAGTCTGAAGTCTTTAATCGTGGACACGAGTGCAATTTTCAACTACTGAGTCGCCTTTTTCAATGAATACTACTGTGGTTTGTGATATCTATGTGACTTGGCTCGTGAGCGTTACTCCTGCGGTCTCGGCATCTATGATGATGAAATCAAATGAAGGAGTCCTGGCTGAGAGACACGATGAGTGTCTAACCGGTGAGAATAGATTGCAGAGAAATATAAGGCATTGAGAAAACGTGTTAGCCTCGATTTCTGTGACATCGACTTACAAAATACATCAGAGCCACATCTGAGACCTGGGGATTTGAAGGAAACAACTTCGTTACCAAAATAGGTTGAAAAGCAGCCGGAAAATCGCCGAAAGAAAGCCAGTTGTTGGAAGCTTTGAAGAATAGGTCGAGAGCTGGTATTATCGTTCAAACCTCCTCGAAAGCACAATGCCGAATGCGAGATACGTTCGTGCAAGCTAGATGTCAGTCCCAATGGCTATGCCGTGCCTGCATGAACCTCGCTTGATGCGTGAACATCTGCATGTAAGTCTTACAATGCAGCATGTGCTAGCCGGGATGCTTTGTGAAATACGAGTCGCAACAATCAAGGGATGAACGCAAAGAAGGAAGCTGAAAACAATAGCAGAAATCAAAAGACCAATTTTGCTGGCTGTGGTATACAATTGTAACATTATGCTCAGGTACAGACGTCCTTTTTAAAACATCATACAATCGTAACAAATACCAGTCAACTGTGGCCAATGTGCACACATTACCTCCCCTTAAACGTATAAGACTTGCCATTGTCTCTGTGCTTCCGATCAATCCCTCCCTCTTCCATAAACTTCCTTTCCATATCAACCCTATGCTTCGACTTGTCCTTCCCCGCTCGAATCCGCAGCTTCTCAAAGTACACATACGATGAGTAGTATACTGCTGTCGTGTTACCCACAAACTCCCCTCTCTTGCCCGTAAAGTCATTCAGCACTTTCGACTGTATTTTCCTCCCATCCGGATACGTCTTCGCGATTTCCCTCAGGAATCCAGCCTGAGTGACTGCCGGATCCGCTAGATGCGCTCGGATCTTCTTCCTGATTTCGTCACAGGAATCATACACCGGCACTGATATACTGGCCTCTCCTTCAAGCCTGATGTCCGATACATCACGAAGTCCGTCTCCACTGTCCTTCTTGGATTTCTTGGCAGGCGTCCGTCCGTTGTTCGGTTCTCGATTCCTGAAGAATTGTAACGCATTCCGGTATACATCGCTTCTGCTCCCTTTGTCTGGGCCGTCCTGGCTCATGAACCTCGAGTATGCATTGAAGTTGCACTCTATCTCTATCATGAAATCATTGGCGGGCATGGTTCCCGACTTTATCAGGTTATGTATCTTCCTCCGTATCTGATCGCAGTCGTCCGCATTGCTTGTGCCATTGGGGGTTCCATCACGTCCACTATCGTCAGATATATCGTCTGCTTTGCGTTTCGGAACACTATAGTATGGCACAGGCGGAGCGGCAGGTACTGGATCGGCGTATACGGGAGTATATATGCGTGATGTGTTCGAATATGGAGGGGGGATGCTAGGCCTTGGCTCGCTGCTCATGCCAGTTGTTGGTAGTGGACGCCGGCGGAGCTCAGGGGATATGGCTTCGCTGAGATGTGGCAGACTCTGGGAGATGGGTGTACGAGATGTGCCGTCTGAGTATCGGTTTAACCCTATGGGAGGGAGTGTGATGAGGTCTGTATTTTGGTTCCTGAGTGTCGGTTTGGAGGGAGATGCTATGGGGCTCGCGAGGATGGCATTGATGCTTGTGGGTGCCAGAGGCTGTCTCGCCGGGCCATTGGGATTCATGTCGTGGTATAGTTATTCAGATTGATGTTGGTGAGAGTAGTTTAGAGTAGTGGTATCAGTTTTCCGGTATTCGTCTGGTATATTTGTCATTGAGAATACCTACAGCTTAGCGTTTTGGTAGCTTGGATCTAGCCTCTCCCTAGATCAACGCGTTTTGACGCGACCGGCAGTCAACACCTTGAAGTGGGGCCTATCACATGATCTTCAAACTCATAACAATTGATAAAAACTCAATTAAACAATTGAGGGGATATTTCTTTTGTAGAGTCTATATTCTGGAAGTTGTATAATGCAAATTGATGGTAGAGCAGCATGTGAAGTAAAGAAAGACATAAGATGCATTTGCCGAGAAAATCTAAGACCATTATTATTACCGTACCCACTCCACTTCTCACTTCTGACCCCTCAAAAATATTACTTTGACGAACGATAGATGTCCGGATCTATCTGACTTCATGTTCAGATCATGCTCACTTCTTAAGCTTTTAATCTTTTTCAATCGCGAAGTCTTGTCTTTCCTCCCATGCCATTACTGCATTCTTCCCATCGCCGATTTAGCACTGAAATTGCACTCCTCCTTCGACAGACATTCACCATAACTGGAACAATTATAATTCATTCCAGGCAGCAGGCTTTGTAGAAGACCTGAAAGGTATCATAGACTAGCATAAGAGCATCGGTCCTCAATTGTTTTAATTCTTTTTTAATTTAGGAATCATGTAGTCCTACATTGAAGATCTTATTGACATAGTTTGGAATGAAATGAGATATTGTGGAATGTAAACAAAAATGCAATCCAGGTATAATGATCCCAGAAATATGAAACGGATTTCCTGAATTTAATCTCTCGATATTCCCGAGGATTGCTTTTATAGATAAGTAAGTATTCAGGTTTTCGCAACAACTTGAATCTCTTGCAGCTTGTTGGAGTCGCATATTAAATTTTCCGAGTACTTTCAATCATGACTTCAACAAAGCCTCCGCCATAGCAACACTAACATCCTTCCACACCCCACCTTCCCGTTCATGGACCTCCTTCGTAATAATCTCAAAGCGATGCCCGGCCCACTTTCCTCTCCATGGGCCCATATCTTCCACCTGCCTTCTCAACATACTCGTCCACGTCGTCTGCTTCACCAGTACCCTTCCCAACGAGATCCCACTTCCCTTCCTGTTTAAAGCCTCCTCAAACACTATCTCCCTATTCGTCAAATTCCTCAAAACCCACTTATGTGCCTCCGCCTCTCTTTCTGGGCCCCTCAGATCCCTATCCAACACTTCCCACGTCGCCTTACTTACCTCCATTCCCCCGCGCCGTTGAAATAGATTCATCGCATCCGAATACTCGCTCACAAGCTCACACGGCGTTAAAGTTCTCGCCATCCCAGCACAGGCGTGGTAAAAGTTCCGCGCATTGGTGCTTGGGCGAGTGCTGCGTGCGTACGTAGTGGGTCTTACTATATCCTGTACTAAGTCTCCAGCGTTCAACAATGCATCAGGCAAATCCTCTGAGTACGAGCCCTGAAAAATAAGTCGAGATCCGGCCCACGGCGCTGCAGCACCATGATACTTGATTTGAACGTGGTGTAGTACTAGTCTCCAGAGTCCCGTAGAGGCGAGTCCAAGCGCCATGAGATCGATTTTGCTTTCGATATGCAAGAGCACCATGTCAAGTATTTCGTTGGAGAGGAGATCGAAGGAGCCGCATGATACAGGAGCAAGGAGGGGTAATCCACTGTCGGGGAAAATGGGGGTAGCGGGACGAGCGAGCATGCCCCATAGACGCTGTAGGAACCTGGTCTCTTGATCTAGATCTGAAGATACGATTGACCATGGCGAGTCGCGATATGGTAGAGCCTGGCGATTTTCAGGGGCAAGAAGTTGCCATTGCTGCGGCATGCGAGTTGTTTGGTCGACACCCGGTGGACACATTTTTAAAATCAGATTTCTTCTCAATGTGTTGTGTAGATGTTACAAATTAGTTGTAAGTGTTATGCAAGGAGGATGCATGGGAGAGTGGTCTTTATAGTATAGATGGTGGGAGCTGGTGCCTGATTCAGCACTTGCAGCGGGTGGCTTTCCACTGATTGGTGAGTAAAGACTATTGATGTAATTCGACAGCATGATTGATTCAGAAGTAGCAAGTGACGCACTCACCAGCGGCCTTACCAAAAGATGATTCGGATATTCCCAAAATCTATTGTATATCCACCGACGTCCAACCTTGACGTTGGTGTGTCGCACAGTATTCGGTTAAAAAGGGGCGCAGACCAGTTTACCGAGCAGCTTCGCAACCTGTTTCTAAAACTTTAGTCCTGAATTACCAATCAGTTCCACCGCAAGAAACACATCCGGAGACTCGATTAAGTCTGTGTCACTTTCACTGAGATCAAGTTCGCACAATGGCACAGCTCGGAGCCGAAGATGTTTGACACGCCTCGCTTAACACCTGACACGCCTTGGCGGCTCCACCACTCCAACGCCTCCTGTCTCAACTCCTTCAATTCCCTTTACCAGAATCCAAAAACAAGCTTCTGGCGGCTCCAAAGCCTCCGAATGGCGTTCGAGCCGCAAGAAGTCAGGCTTGAGGTGCAGGGAATGTGATTTCGGGCCACTGGATTGGACGAGCGCATGAACATCGTCCGTGATGCGCAATCTGATGGATGAGATGCAGGTGAAACCCGTGCCGAAGGTAGACCACGTATCACCTGGGGTTCTTTATAAGAATGTGCAGTTCCCACACTGCAGACCGGTTGGTATTCTTTTCATCCCGAAATTCTTGAACTTTTCGGTCTTTACGTTCCTTATTTCTGTTCGTTTGTGCTGGTCACTTGTTCTTTCATACTTCGCTTCTTCAACTGTACCATATTCACCAACCCAGTTTATACAACATCCAAAACTCAAAGCCATGTTCTCAGCCACTACCATCCTCGCTGTCGCAGCACTTCTACCATCTGCTTTGGGCCATGGAATCATCACTTCTCCACCCGTACGTGCCGTCGGCGCTGCCATGACGTCGGCCTGCGGCGCAACGCTCTCCTCGCAAATAACAGCTGACAATACCTCGCACATTGAAGGGCTCCCCGAAGCCGCAGCTCTCATCCCAGACTTCAATGCAACAGCCTGCAACGTCTTCCTGTGCAAAGGCCTCCAATTTGCTGATAACACCGCCAACATCCAAGAATTTCAGCCGGGACAAGTTGTCAACATGCTGGCTTCGATTCCAATTCCCCACGAGGGTCCCATGAACGTCAGCGTTGTGGACACGAAGACCAACACAGCAATTGGAGAGCCCTTGATTAGCTTTGTTAGTTATGCCGATGAGAGTCTGGCGCAGTTGCCGGCGAATAACACGAACTTCAACGTTACGATTCCACAGACGCTGGGTAGTGCGTGTACTGTTCCGGGAGATTGCGTAAGTTTATTTTAAGTTTTTTTGAGACGAGAGAATGCAGAGTATTGGGCTAACTCGTTCATGTGTAGGTCCTGCAGTGGTTTTGGTTTGGGACAGGTGCACAACAGACTTATGAGTCTTGCGTTGACATGACGGTTTCTGCTGTTGCGAGTCCGGCAAGTAATGTTGTTGTCAGTGGGGCGTCGACTTTGAAGCCAACCAGAGGTGGTGTGGCGAGAAGAAGCCGGGTGTCGCAAGTGATGAGACGGATGCATATGTAAATAATTTGGTGGCTTAAGCAAAACGCGGCGCCTGCGCAGCACATAATTTATATCTCGTTCTAATACTTGCTTGATTCGGTAAATTGCCCAGAGATAGAATTTCTATCAATCCTCTACATCTCCAGAAGGTGCAGGAGCATACTGCTCTACTTTTTGGAGTAAGTCTTGATAAAGCCGCTGATCACACATGACCCTCTGACAAATGTCAGGGGTCTTCCGAGCAGTCTGTTCGTGTCTCTCATACCAGTTTTCGCTATAGATCTCAAATTCTTCTAGATCCAGGTAATAATCCGTATCATCTAATGATGGCACATCGTCCCAGTTCCAGACAGATCCATGGGCAGGCGTATATGGCTTTGCGTTGGAAAGGCCCAGCGTTCTTGAGATGTCGACAGACTCAGCTCCTGGGATATTGACCAAGACTAACTCTTCGGACCACCCTTCGAAGTCCTTCACAGGTTCAGATCGAACCACATGATCAACGATGATATAGAATTTTGTTATATTCTCGAAGGGAAACAAAACTTTCCATGTGTTTTGGGGGTTGTCTGTATTATTTCGATTATGCCGTCTGTCCCAGCCCAAAAAGTCAGTTGCGTGCATAGCCAGATTGATGATCTTGTTCCTGTAACTAACGAAGCCCTTGCCTTCCCATTTTTCCATCCAACACTGTTTGTTAAAATTGTTCTGCGCGAATGCTTTGCTGTTGATATACACAACGTCTCTTTGGAAGTCGATCCAAGTAGGCTTGCATTTGACAAACGTGTGCTCAAATTCTGTTTCATAGTCGAAAGCAAGCTCATAGTACTTAGAAGCTATCAAGAAAGATTCGTGATTCACAAGTAGGATAGATGGTGGAGGAAAATGCGAAACTGCACCCCAAAAAGCGGCATTGGAGTGCCAGCAAACGCTATGCCTGGAGCGTCTTCTGGCGCCTGAGGATTGGATCTCGAGCTTTCGAATCGGTATGATGCGAGAAGGAGGGATAGCAAGCTCCCAAATCTAAAGATGATTAGTTGATTGACGAGTGGTTCTTACAACGCGTGAAAGTTTGCCATCGGTAATCTTGGATTCAGGCACGATGGATAGATGCCTAGTGTTCTATGGAACGCTCAAAATATTCATATCAGGCATACCTGTAGTCTAAGCTCTGTTGGTAGAGCTGAGAAGAGATGAAATTTTTTGAGAGAAGTCATGATATCAACTGCTTAGGGTGGAGTTAGGTGTGTTCAAGTCACAACTGATCAAGATCAGCCGCAGCTCGGACTTCTAAACCACTGATCCGTGTCACATGATGAAAGTTTTGCACTCCTTGTACTGACATCTTCGGACTATCTTCAGGCATTAACGCTGCCAAATTATACGTATAGTATCACAAATATGGTAATGTCGAATTCAGAGAGTGGTAGCCGTCATCTTGAAGTCATGTAAATATTCTGTATTTTCGAAATCTCCAAGGATGAGAAAATTGCCTCCACTTTCAGACATTCTGTGGCTCGTGCCTTGAGGCTGAGTTTCCGTACGAAATTGCTCCCAGACATCTTTCTCGTCGGTCATCAAGAACTAGAACACCGCACTCACTTTTCCTCTTGTGACCAACTCTCTACCTAGATAATGGATCCTCTCCAGGTAGTGACCGTAGTCGCGAGCCTCACAGGAACATGTCTTAAGACAGCGATGACACTAGACGGTCTACGGTCAAAATTTCCCGGTGCAGGCCCCACCATCTCAACCATAGCACGTGAATGCGGCTCCATCAGCGCTTCCTTGAGCGACGTTCAGTCTTCTGTACTGAAGAGTCTCGGGCAGGAGAGTCAGGTGAATGTGTTTCCCACGTTCGACACCGTGGTGGTGGGGTGCATGATGGTATTTGCGTGCTTGGAGCAGGATATCAAGAGAACCACGACGGTCGATCTGAATAGTAACTCGAGAACACCGTGGAGGAAAAGGAAGGTCGAGTTGAGTGAAGAGCAGTTGGGGGTTTATTTAGCGAAGATTCAGGATCAGGAGGTAGCCATGAGGGCGTTGGCGAAGTTGCTTCAGATGTGAGTGGTGCCCCTTGATCTTATGTATATATTCTGATAACAAAAGAAAAGAAAAGGTTGAGTTGAAGAACGAGATAGATAAGAACAATGCTTTGTTCGAGCGAATCAACTCCTCAACCAAGTCATTGCGGGATCTCAATCCTGATATCACTGTCCAAGAATCACTGTTCAAGACTTCCTCGGGCGTATCTGAAAAGGCTGAAGAATCCACCTCCAAACCCAGCAAAGCAGTCGACTCGGCTTCCTATCAACGAAACCGCGCCCTCTCCCAAATCAACGCTACCCTCGCACCTACTACCCGCATTACTGCTCCAGCAGAGGGCGACCTCATCGACCTCAGCGACGAAGCAGCGAGCCCAACTTCTGGAGCAGCCCGGCTATCACCCCTCGAAAGCATGTGGAACATGGACACCGTGCTCCCCACTTCGCCTGAATCAGCTCCTCGACGTAGTACCAGCATGATGAAAGATGACGCAGCGTTTCATACCGTTCGAGGTCCCTCATCGCGAGAACAAGAACGCACGCGCAAGCGACCATCACGATCTAGCTCGCGGCGAGCAGAGAAAGACCCTTCTCTATCTCGATCGCAAGAACTGCCAAAGGCAGATCCCTCCAATATCTCCTCTCAACCGAGCAATCCAATCGCTATCTCACCAAAACTGATCCGCTTCTTCACGCCCTGCGAGCATGAGCAAGCTCAGTCTCTTCCATTCATCAACACAAACCCCTTTCCCATAACGTACAAAGTGAGTACGACGCGCCCGCAATCTTATGCCGTGCGGCCGAACTTCGGCACATTGCTGCCGGATCAGACGGTTCATGTGCAGTTTATCTTGATGGAGGTTCTGGAGGGCACGGAGGAGGAGGTGAAGAGGAGGGATAAGTTCAGGGTCCAGAGTGTCCCTGTTGAGGATGTAGCGCACGGAAGTATGTTTGACTGGAAGGCTGATAAAGCGGGTGCGAGGATCGAGGAGGTCAAGATTAAAGTCGAATTGGTGACGAGAGAGTCGGTGGACATTGCTTCGCCAGGGCGGGCTAAGGCATAAGGAAATCTAATTTGTGACTAGGTAGATACAGAAAACGTGTTATTGGTATTTGAAAAGATCTTCTTCTTCATATTATAGAGATCGGATCGGTGGGGGTTTGTATGTGCGTAATTTTTTAGACTAGACGAAATTTCAGGCAGGGAAGATCTTGGTATGAGGACGTTGACATGTAGATGATTACCCTCAAATACGACTATCACCATGTTTGGGCATGATTTCTGAATGGACGGACTGAAGATTTGAAAAAAGAGGACAAAAGAGGTAGAATTCGTGAATCTAATGCAATGTGGTTGTAGTTGGTGCTACAAATGAAAGGCTACACGACTTTGACCTGTGTAGTAAAACTATGCTTAGTCGAGACTTGAATACTAGTGTTGCTAGAAAGGAGTTCGTAGTTCTCGCCAATTTTCAATTTATATCACTTACATTGGAGTTACATCCAGACCTTTATCAAAGAGACTGTTGAGGTATTTGCATTTTAACGGATCTTGATTTTAAGTTTAGCTGTTTACTCCAAACATAATAGCACTGCTAACGTCTATACCACTCCTATCACAGGATTACTTAATTGTCTGGAATCGACTGATCACGTTCACAAGTAGTCCAACTTATGACCGAGCTTGTAAAAGGGCTGAGATCTACTTCCTCTTATGTGCGTGATCTTTGGATGAGTGCTTGCGTTTCCTACAAATCCCCTAGCCCTTGACTTTTTAACTTGATTCGACTTTGCGACTTTCGCTACTCTCGTTGCATTCACAATATTCTCCCCTAAATCTGTAATAGCGGATCGAAAACCCAGATTTCCTACATTTATCAGACTGATGTTCAGTCCTTTTCCTATCACTTGACCATAATCAAGTGGCAATTTCATTGACTTTTTTCTCTTATATTTTCCAAATGGCATTCACCAAGTTCCGTAGGCTCGGAGATTCTATTTTATTTGGAAGTAACGTTCGAAGATTGTTATCCTAATGAGAGATGTGTATCCAAAAGAGATATATTCACGGAGCGTACAGTACCCGTCAACAGCTAATTAACGGTCGCTTATTTTACACCAAAAATAGCTAAAATATACCCTTTTAAAACTTATTTATTTTTATCTAAAAGTAGATTAAAACTTAAGATCTTTAATTAATTAGTTAATTCGATCTTAATAAATCTTTTAGTCTTTAATTTTTAAGTTTTAAATAAAATTTATAATAGTTATTAGGGTCGGAAGGTAGGGAAAGAAAAAAACACGATTTTCCCCGTAAAATCCGAAGAAAAATTAATTTTTTAACTTTATTACTCTATAGTAGTTGACTAGTACTGTACATGTCGCTCAAGAGCAGTTCTCAATCTGGCAAATTGTAGAGAAGCTTTAGCTCGAAGTCATAGACACTGTATCTATCATTGGAGAGATGGGAGAAAGCGTCGTAATAGGTGTGTTGGGAGAAAACATAGCTAACGTTGAAGGAAGGCCAGCAGTGGTTATGTTCACAGACTTCCTTTGGTATTTTTCTTATTTATCCCAATTTTGTTTTTAAGGATCCAAAATACTCTTTCAAATCTCTGGCTCGCGGTCAGAAGCATGGCAGTTCTTGGATGTTGCTTGTTGGTGTATTACGTAAAGTGAACATTTTTGAAGCCTACCTTAAAGTACCAATTGGACTATGGGTTGAGATGAGGTGGATTTAAGGTTTCTGGCTTCGGGAGTGGGATGCAATAGCGGGAGCTAGTCTTAGACTGGCAAATTCTTTGGAAAGTATTTAAAACCGAGCTATCTCCCGTGGAAAGCGACAGGATCATTGTAAAAAAGTTCTCTGAGCAAAGAAATTCAAACTACAAGGTTTTTGACGCAGTATAATCCCAAAAGATTCGTCATTATCAGGACTGTTAGATAATATGAAAAAAAAACGCGAATTCATTCCCCGATAAAGCCTTCAACAGTTATTCCGACCTGCAAAATGATCTCTAAAGAGTCCAAACAGTCGGCGAGTTGGCCAAAATCAACCTGAGTCTTTGACGAACATACCTAAATAAGGACAGCATGATCGAGAATGAATTGTTTTGGATTGACATGTACCCGTGCTATAACCCTATTCGAACAAAGGTGAACCATTATCAGTTAGCACTAGTGAAACCCTTAACCAAAGAGAAGATGAAGCACAGATAGTGGTCAAAGCAAGATTTTAAACCCGAGAGTAAGTCAGTTTACAATTGTCTTGAGTCTCGTAACGACAATTATGATAGAAGCCGCTAGCGGATACGGGACGGGTGCTGTGAGGTCTAGTCTATTTTAGTTTCGGAAGAGGGTTAGTTCAAGTTAGATACCAGAACATACAGCTCAGTATTCGAATCACTCCTAAAGTTTAGGTGTCTTGATCTTAGTAGGGGGTTTATGTTTGTCAGATGATCTAGTGGACATCTTTGGGCATCGTTCACTCAGCCTGAGTCTTTCAGTTTCTACGAATATCATGGATCTGCCCAGCTAGGCTAGGAACATTCGCAGTCTCTGAGTATCTCACATCCATCGAGAGAACTCCCACACAAATATCATTTACACTAAGCTGCGCCATCTGCAACAATGTTGTGCGAGAAAGTGTATGCATGATCCCTCGCTTATTTGTTACTTCAAACTGACCAACCTAGCACCATCGTGAAGCTTCGAGACATCCCACAGCAGAGCAGCGCTGTATTCGATGCCATATTCGTTCTGAAGCACAACGGCGCTTCGCTTGAGGCTCTTCCTCCTGCCACCACTTTCGAAAACGCCATTGAACCTTTGATCCGCGAAGCACGTTACACTGTCATCAAGAACAACTTCTCTGCTGGCACTACTCCATGCTACCAGATCATCAAGCATAGTCCAGGAACTCAAGTCACTCCACTTCGATTCGCTGCTTTCATGACCAATTGCGAGAGACCCACCTGCGTCGTCGTCCGACAATATGATTATGACCGCAAGAAGCTCAGGATTGCCTATGATGTCGCCAGGAAGAATGGCATCTATGAGATCTCGATCGACGATGATGAAAAGGAGAAGTTGGCCAGAATCGAGGGTTACACCGATGAGGAACGAAAGCGTGATTCTGTTCTTGCGTCGGATGTAGGAGCTTTCTTCATCGAGTGGGTTAAGTTCGACGCTGCCGAGGAGGATGCAAATGATCGCCAGGAATGGGATGTCTTCGATGAAGATGATACTACTATTATCGGGGAGGGAGATTCGGAGGATCATGATGAATGGGAGCTTCTCTGAACTGTTGGTAGCTTGGTTGTGCATCTGATCATGGCATATCGAGGAGTTTAAGGGAAACATCGGCCAGGTTTTGAGCAGAGGGTTGACCATGTGCAGGCCTCTCGAAGAGGTTACTCAGATCTGGGTAGATGGCGACTTGGCAATGAATAAGATCTTCAAGCAGTGTCTTTGTGCAAATTTGTGACCAGCTTTTCTATCAGATAACCTGCGAGAGTTCTCAATTGAATCTGTTATTTAAGTAGGCCTGTTTGTGAAAGAAACAATCTATAAGCTTTGATTAGACATGACGAACTTCTCCCGATTTGAAAGGCATTAATGCTATGATATATGGACTTTCTTGTATTTTCTTTTACGACACAGAGCCGCCAGAGTAGTCCAGCCTGTTAACTAGTCTTTTGGGAAACTATTCTTGAGAACTGAGAAAGAAAATTAAGCGATGTTTCCATGACCTTTTAGTAAGAAAGTCAATTACCATTCACTTATGGGTAAAGCTTTGCGAATGAATAGAACGGTCAAGTGCACACTTCGTGGTATGAAAAAATGATCCGGATGTGTTAAATTTCAATGCTCAGCAATGGCTTATATGTGAATGCGAACTTGAATATTGGTCAAGCTCATACCTGACAAAACCTCTTGAAACTTTCCTGCATAGCAACCAAGTTTCCAATCCGCCACAAAGAATCTATCAAGCTACCAACCTCAACCTTTACCAAAGACGAGGGATACTATCAATCTTGATATTTGAACCAAAGAAGGCAGTGGAAACAGCAACCATTTTGTTCTTGCACAATCGCGCATACCAACGCTACTTTGCTCATCAGTAATCAAATTCGCTACCGAGGCTTGGTATTCGCTTCGCTTCGCGGAGGTCGACGAGCATACAATGTTCCAAGGAATGTAGGAGACTATTGCCCAACTAGCATAACTCCAGCCATCTAATCAGTTTTACAGACATATGACCGATGTCTCCGCCGAGCACCCGCCAGATCCAGTACGGAAATTCTACCGATTCTACCTACCTTTCAAGCTTGCCATCTTACATCCCATAAAGCTCGCTCACGTCGGTCTCTCTAGTCTTCTTCTTTACGTGGAGAGACTTGAAGATGGTAATTTCAAACTCACCAAGTTCGCGGCTGTCGATTTGGGCGAGGACATCGAGTATGAGGTCTTCCTGTTTGGTGGAACGGACGGAGTGGAATTGAATTGCACGGTACATCGAAACACGCTACTGGGCACTGACACTGAGATGTGGAATATCCCGTGGACAAAGGATGGGAGCTATAAACTGCAGTCGGGTGAGATGGGGAAATTGATTAAGTTTGGGGGATATAGTGAGGAGGACAAAAAGATGGACGACTTCTTGGCCTTGATCATTGGAAATTTCGTACTTGATCTAGCTGAGATGCTTAGGTTGGAAGTTTTGGACAAAGAAGACATGGTGGAGGCTGTAGATGAGGAGTGGATTGTGCTATGAAGGCTTTACCAAAGCATTTTGCTAGGAGAAATCATGAGGGCAATGGCATGGGGTGAGATGCTTGAGATGCAAACAATCCCATGACCTGGTGTCCAGACTCTTGAATAGATAACATTGTGGATCGCGATGGATCACAAGCTCCGATATCTGCTTTATATGCTTGCAACAAACAGGGTAGCCAGAAAAGCAAGCCGATTTCTCAGGTATTTCAATTGATGTGATATCCCGATTCTGGAGTGAAGGATATGAGGAATCTCAAACACACTTCTTTGTAGTAGATTTTCTTTGGTTATGCCAGCTAAGGGACATATCAAAGGTGAATTTAGACGGTTTCTCATTTACTTTAAAGCAGTTTCGTGAGAAGTTGGGCTTATGAATGAAGCGAGATCACTCATTCTCTTATTATTGTTGGGACAGTATATTCACAGTACTAGACTCTACTATACTCAAATTCACATTATAAAATCTATAGATGATATATATTATATGTACGCAAATTGTCACAGATAAATCATATGTCGGTACTGAGCAAGACTTTCAAAGCTCTCCAGTTTAAAGCGCAACTTTACAAGCACACTCTTGATCAAAAGGCAATATTATGGGCTTAGCCAGCCTTATCGTAGCTTCAAAATGTTGCTGTCATATCTTACTATTGTCATCGCCTCACGTGAATGGCGAGGCTCTGGTCGCGACATTGCGATATGGATGTCAATATTCAATTTTCGCGAGATTGGATTTTCCGCGTTTTGGGGAGTATAAATCAACCACCTACAATTCTTGTTCCTCCATTCTTTCAACAATTTCGACAATAAAAAAACATCAACTCAATCACCCATCCCATACAAGGTGGAACATCTTCTCAATATCCTTGTCCTTGTGGATCAATAGTGTACTGGCCGCTTTCTTTCAATTTGCCAAACCCTGCTGACTTGCTTTAAGAACCACTAAAACAATACAATGTCTATCAAGTGGAATGCTTCTTCCCAGTTCGCTTCTACCAAGCGCCGCAACTTGTAAGCTCTCCAAATATCTCTTCTAGATCTGATTTCAAGTGACACTCTCCAAAGTGACATCACCGAGGTCTGCCCAACCACACGAAAGAGCTTCAAAAATTTCGAGGTTCGCATTCCATCAAGCCTTGAAATCCTCGCGCCACTACCAGCTTGTGACTAGTTCAAGGTCCGCTACCTAGAGCTCACAGTCCGAAAGCCTCCCTAGTTCTCTTATACTGTGAAGAAGAACGCAAAGAGCCTTTCCGACAAGGACGTCAAATTCCATGTCAACCTTGAGAAAGCCAAGTCAGGTCAAGTTGTGTCGTAATTCGAGGTTATACAGGTGGTCGGGTTAAGGCTTGGGGTCTCAGCCCTCCTGAGTGCGGACAGTATCTTGTCGCTGAGTGGAAGTTTATTGATAATGGTGGAGCCTGGGAGGAGCTGGTGTGCGATCTGGAGATTGACCGGGTGGATGACTTTGTGGCCTCCGCTATGGGTTACTTTCTGATGGAGAATTTTGAGCGTGAGGAGATCGAGACTAGTGATAACGAGGGCTTGGTTGAGGACAGAGTGGCTATTAAGCCAGCGACGAAATCAGCAGTTAAGCCAGCTTTCTAGTTAAGCCATTCAGCGTGAGATTTATTTAAGTTAAGCAATTTTATTTCAGATATTAACTTGGCAAGGTAAATATAGTCATCTACCCATCCTCTACATTCCTCCAACATTTTCTCAGCTCAATCCAACATGTTCATCTCAAGAAACCTTGCATCCCAGCCTCTCTCAAAAACCGCAACTGCGAAGGACAGATGTCGCGATAGCAAGGCCAAGTGTTTGGGCTGTTAGCGCGCCTGACGGAGGAGACAGGAGACTATATCCTTAGCAAAAGGTAGGTTGAGGGTTAATAGTTAGATGATTTTCCCTTAAGAAGAATGGTCAGATATAAGACGATTTTATGGCATACACTGTTGGATACTACCTACTTACTGTAGATCTTGAGACGCGAGGAGTTCAACGCAGTTGGTGGCGATCGTTGTTGGAACATGCGGAGAATTGGGCTTTAATTTAATCGCGTGGTATTGCAGAATTGAAAAAATATCAACAAGTCGCGATAACTAGTTTTCAATCAAACCTGGCAAACCATTCACTGTCAAATTCGCCAATAGTTTTTCCTTTTCGCGAAATCGAAATTTACGCGTGCGGTGGAATGTATAAATATCCTGACCCCAAGTTCTATTTCTACCACTCTTCATCAATTTTGATAATACAACAGCTTCTACCTATCAATCAATTCAAACAAGATAAATCTACTCTCGAGCAATCTCAAATCTGTTTCGCTCAGTCTCAACAAAAAAACGTAAGCACACCGTCCTATCAATCTCCGAAACGATACTAATCAGTTTCGAAATTTCAGACCGCAAACAATGTCTATCCAATGGACATCCGCTACCCAGCCTGCTTCTGATCTTGCAGTCAAATATCAAGAATTGTAAGATATCCCCACCTCTTCACCAGCTTCCTATCTTAGCTAATATATACGGTAGCCAAATCAGGAAAGTGTGCTCTGAAACGCCAAAGCCCTTCAAGACTTACGAGGTTCGAGTTCCACACACGCTGGCAGTCCTTGCCCCAGGATCCCTCTGCGATCGCTACACACTAGGCCATCTCGAAGTTACCGCTGTACAGCATTTCAAATCTGTATTTACTGTCACCAAGAACTCCAAGACTTCGTCCAAAGGAGATATCAGGTTCGAGATCACCGTTGGTAAAGATGAAACCGATCGGGTGAAATGCACTGTCCGTCGTGGTGGCTATGGAAGTGGGCTGGTTAAGTCTTGGACTGTCGTCGCACCTGAGAATGGAAAGTACATGGTTAGCGAAGCAAAGACTGAGATTGTTGATGCGGTTTGGGCATTGCAGGAGTATGAAGGAGATAGCAGCGATCAGGGTAACTTCACTGCTGTTTCGATAGGATACTTCTTGATTGAGATCCTGGAGCGTGAGCTTCGCGAAGCGATTGAGGCTATGGATCTGGATGATATGGTTGAGGCTGCGGAGGACTGGGTGTTTGTTTGATCACAATCGCACGAGGTATTAATTCATTATAAACTTATTAATGTGAGCGGATGTGGCGCCTGGTTTCCAATTCACCGCAAAATTCGTTGAGGTTACACTTTTAAGCCAGCTCATACACATCCCCTCAGAATCTTTCCTTTAATCTTCGCAACGGTGTAAATCAACAGAACACAACCCACTTACTAGCAATTTCAATTTTAGATTGCTCTACATAGGTCACCTATTTTCGCATTGCTTTCTAAGTCTCTCAAGCTTAGACCAATCGCTAACTCCCGCTCCAACAGAAAACCAAGAACCCACATCACAAAACCCACAGTAAAACCTAGCATCAACATTTATAATGTCTGATTTCAAATATCTACTGAGATGCATCCAAAAATACACCTACTTACTTATAGTCCATACAGCAACGTCATCGCGTTACCGCCTCGTTCAGCAAACTTCCGCCTCGCAAGCTACATCATCACACCACTCGCTCCGCTCAGACTCATGGCCCCGGTCCTCCCAAGCCCGCCGAGCTCCACGGCATTTGAATCGACGTCCGTAAACCGTCCTCGATATCATTCCGCGTCGAGATCCATCTCACCCTCGCTTTCGATACGACGCATAGAATTCCACATCACCGTCCAAATTGGCTGCGTCCTCTCTGAGACGAATTTTATGTACGTCTTATTTACGGCAATGAGGTCCTGGTAGAGTCGTGGGATGTTGTGCAGGGAGAACATCATGCCGAGGGTGAAGTTGGGAGCTGTGGAATACTGGAGGGGTATACGAAGGATGATAACAATGGGGCGAGAGATGATTATCTTGCTTCAATTTCTGAAGCTCTGTGTTGGCATTAGTGGACAAGGAGACAAGAATTTGGAGGATTCTCAGAACTTGGTTGAAGATGTCGAGGATTGAGTCTTCATTTGAGCCATTGAGTTATTGTGTATGAAGAGCGGCATCAACTGCTCGCTTTATGAAAGGGAGGTTATGCCAGGATGGGAAATTTATGAGAGCAGATGTCAACTTAAACCGGATACTTCGAATCCATAGCTCTGTGGATTGGTGTTTATTCCTTATGCTGTGTTTATCCCTCTAGCTTGACCATATGACCCTGTAGCTACAAACCAAAGCGCTCCGTCAACAGGCGAAGCCGCACCACACCATTTTTTCGGCGTCTGAATCATACGAATCAAGTCTCTTTGAAGCCAGCAATACTTCTCCAAGTAGATGCAAATTGCCTGACACTCCAGTTTCGAGCGCCAGTCAAGTGACCAGACCGTATTACCCACTTTCATGTACCAGTAAGCGATCAGCAGCATCGCCCGAGGATCTCTTTCTTCGAGTAGCTGTCTGAACTCTGGCTTGAAATATGCAATGAAGGCAACGAATGGCCCAAGCTCCTCGCGAGTGCATTCGCGGGGCAGAAGACTCGTGAGACCGCGCACGGCAGCATGGTAGGAGTTGTTTTCTGGCGTTGATGCTTCAGTGAGCTCGTAAAGTTTAACGAAATCTGGTGGGATGCCCTCGATACCTGGCAATGGCGGCTTGTGGCTTGTGATACCTCTCTGGTACTCTGACGCTAGAGCGCACCAGATACTGTCAGCGCGGAGTGGTTGCGCTATCTCCCAAATGGCTGCTTTGTTTTCGCTCATCTTAATCCACATGAGATCGCTAGAATCTGGAGAAGTCAAGGGCCATGCCTCCTCAGGCTTAGAAGCTTCTATGGTAGCCCAAGATGTGGCACCTAGAAGAGCAGCTATAGCCCAAAGGCCATCTCTTCTACTAGGTTCGATTGGTTTTGACAGTTCTTCGTTAAAAAGCTTGGCTGCTTGCCACAAATGCTTACGTTCGGAGATCGTCAGGGTGGAATTGGCTGAGGTGCGGGGTCCTGAAAGATAGCGGTCATGAATGCTTGTGATCGCTTGGATGACATGCATAAGACAAGGATTCTGGAGCTTGATTAGTGAACCAGTACAGGTGATGGATTGAGAACATAGCTTCACTCACAGCACATGCTAGATCCACAACAACATTCTGAAAGTGTTTGCCTGCTTTTCTACTACCAACCAAAAGCACAGTCCTCATTTGAAATCTCCCAAGCCTGCTGATTTCTTCACTATTGAGTTCTATGCAGTGTTTCGAGTCCCGTGAGTGAATCGCAGGGTATATTAATGGATGTATGTGAGGTATATAACTAGACCCCGTACTGGCAACGGCGAAGTTCTGGAATCGTGATTGACTAGTTCTGTTAATGGTTGAAGTCCCGTTCAGTACCATCTCCAAATCTGGAGCCTTGGAGTTATAATTGCAAGCTGCACCATATGTCGTGCACCTTTTACAGCCCGGCTTGGTTTCATCACACTACATCTATCATTTAGCAGATAGATAGTCTATCAAGCATAAAACATACCTTGACTCCACGTAATTTACAATTCCTGCATCCTCTCCTGCTTTTGGTGTGCGCTTTTCGTTGACGACCTCCAATTCCAACTGGTTTCACTGTTTGATCTAGGGTCATTTTGCCGTATCCAGTCGTGATTGCTAAAAATGGTGAGAAACTACCAATAGAATCACTTAATCAATACTCAAAAATAGCACTCGGATTCTAGTTCTCGATGTTATTCCGGGGATTCTTGAGAAGTTGTTGTTTGGTTGATGGTATACGAGATGAGGAAATACCTGCGTCCAGAGAGGTCTTTTGATGTGGTGGAATTATGGTAAAGTCCGATTGGCTGACAGGATTTAAGACGGGGCAAATCTCGTGCAGTCTAACCTTCATTCGTATTCAAGATGCTTGCCGAGGACGCTAACCCTTTCTCGTATGGACTTCGGACAGCTGGACCAACTTTAAAACAACCTCTCGCTTGTCATGTCTTCTTGTCGATGACAACTTTGTGCTCAACCAACACCGGCAGTCACTCTTATGGGGTCTTATAGAGAGGCTGAAGTCTACAGGGAGTCTTACATGGGATGATCTGAAGATAGCACTTCTCTCATTGGATGTTTCCAACTTGTCATCCACGCCTACAAACTTCAGACCTTTCGACGAAGGCCAGCATCGCTAGCTATCAAGGATGCAAAAGATCTTCGGCTTAACTCAATGTGCGGTGTCAAGTGTCATCTCAATGTGTCATTTCAGGAACTTCAATGCTACTGGGAATGAAAGTGTCTGTGGGTATGATGCTCAAGTCGAAATGGTGCCGACATCAAATATATAAACTCGGGTAGGTCTTGGTTTCTAGCTTCATTCTCTCCTCAACTCTCTCAATCATTTTCATAATTAAACACTTAAAACCAACATATTCAATTCTCTACTTTCAAATGTCTTCGACTTCTCTACCAGCAACATGCCGTGCAGTTGTTGTGACAGAGCTCGGGAAGCCATTAACCATCGAAACTCGGCCAGTACCTGAAGTCCAACCTGGATCTGTAATCGTTCGTGTTCTCGCTGCCACGATTGAAGCAGCATTTCAAGCACTCCTCACCGGAGGCATGGAGTATCTCAACATTCCTACTCCCATGGTTCCAGGATCTCGCGCTGTCGGCCGGATTGCAGCCATTGGACCAGACACAACAGCTTTCACCGTTGGCCAGCTCGTCATCTGCGAGCCAACTGTGCGTGCCAGAGATGATCACAACGTGCAAATTCTTTGGGGACTGGGTGTCTTTGGCTACAATCCAGGTGCTCTCAAACTCGCAAACGGACTCTGGCGTGATGGGATGAGCGCGGAGTATGCACGCGCGCCTTTGGAAAACACTTTCGCCTTAGATGAGAAGCGTCTCTTGGGAAGCCCGGCTGATGGTGGATTGGGATATTCATATGCTGATCTTACATATATGAGCCGCATTGCGGTGCCTTATGGAGGATTTCGCGCTATCAATCTTCAAGCAGGCGAGACTGTCATTGTTGCACCATCTACTGGCGCTTTCAGCAGCGCGGCAGTTGAGGCTGCTCTCGCCATGGGTGCCAGAGTGATTGCTGTTGGAAGAAACCCAGAGAAGCTCAAAAAGATTGCCTCATACAGTCCTCGCGTGAGCACATACGAGCTCAAGAACGACCCCGCGGTTGACATCCCTGCTCTGCAAGCATTTGGCGTCATTGATGCTTTCATGGACATCTCGCCAAGCGCTGCAAACGATTCCACTCATGTTGGGAGTTGCATGATGGCTGTCAAGCCCAATGGCAGGGTCAGTCTCGAAGGCATTCTCAGCAAGGACATCCCAATTCCGTACATGATGGCTGTATTGAACAGTCTTACCATCAAGGGACAATACATGTATGACAGAGAGGACTTCGCCGCAATGATCAAGTTGATCGAGGCGGGTGTACTGAAGTTGGGTAAAGAGGCAGGTCATGAGATTGTGGGTCAGTTTGGGCTGGAAAATTTTGTGGATGCTATCAATGCCGCTGCGGAAAATCAGGGACCGGGACAATTTGTGGTGCTAAATGTTCAAGAGTAAAGAGTTGGAGGTCTCGTGGGTTTCCTTGGCGCATAACTCTCGTGTGTTATATTTCCACGTGAACATCATCATTTCATGTCGCTCAACTTCTTTGTTTGGCTCGAATGGAAATTTTACCCAACTTAGTTTCTGGTTCCATGACTGTGTTTTATCCCACGCTGAACAATCCCAAGCTGATTACCATATCCCTAACACCAGGGCACAAAGAAAGCTCGGTGATACAGCCGCTTTGTACACTAATACTTGTAAAATATGATGGTTTCCTTATTCAGCTCGCCTTAGACTCTATAATTCGTTCACGGCTTGCGGTAGCTTCTTTCTCCCAAGAATTCTCGCTCTCCGGACGACCCTTCCACTCAACAAGGTATTCGGCCCTTCTGCACAATACTCGCGTCTTGAGTAGTCGTACGCCTGACTGGTTCCCTTGATAGGTCGCCTCAAACTCTTTGATGAGCTCCGAGCTTATGTCCTTCCATTTCTCCCACGTATTGCCCTCGCGCGGAAATTCTCTCCACTTTACAAGGTACCAAGTCGTTTTGCCTCTTTTCCACTTTGCAAGCAGTGCTTCACCATCCCATATCCCTCTCTTGACATCAGTTGCAACTGGCTGGCTGACATCTCTTACGGTATTCTTAGCCGGTAACTTAACTCGTAATCCTGCATCCATCGTTGAAAAGCATATTGTATGTATCCGTCATAGGGCCAGCACGTCAAAGATACCGAACTAAGGAAAATATGGCGTTTTTCAAGACGTTCCATAAGCAGCCGCGTTTCTGCCCGCACAGAGGTCCAATGTTCTATTTACTAGTAGGTAGTCTGCCTATTGGGTTGATAATTCTTCGATTCCCCTTTGGTGACCTACTTCCCCCCCTTCTCCGTCCTTATACCCATAATCCTCACAACAAGTGGCACCGAAACCTCCTGAACTTTGGAAAGCTCTCGTACATTAGTAGCTTCCTGCGATATCTCCATCTTACCAATCAAATTCAGGATCATATCCCTAACATTTTTCAACTCCGGAGCCTTAAAATCTACATCCTGCTCAATTTCAACTTCGCTGATGCCACTAAACTCGAATGGTGTGCTATACACACGATAGTTATCTGGTAGATGGTACAGAATTATTTCCTCGAGTTTTGGACAATCCATCAACAAATGGGCCCAGGAGAGTTGGGGTTCTTCGTCAGAGGAGTCCATTAGATTCGTGCCGACAGGAATTTCGAGGGTAAGGGGATCAATCGCAAGATGACGGAGCAATTTCCCGCTCGAGACTATAGTCTCTAGAAGCTGTACTTCCATATCCTTCATATCTCTGCTTTCGTTGCCCATCGGGCACACTACATCGCATTCCCAGTTGATGTAGATATGGGCTGGCATGTTGATCTGACAGGAGAAGCTTATATTTGACGATGTTGGGGGTGTGGCTGAGAATGGCCCTTTTCCAAACGCTAGCGTGTAGAACTGGAGTCCTACCCTCCTAAATATTTGACATACTTGGAGAACAGTTGGTGGGCGAGAGTGTGTAGCATTGAAGTCTACCCGTAGGTCGCCGCCGAACAGATCATGGAAATTGTCGTCCAGATTGTGCAATGCTTCGCAGCCAGTTCCACTCGAGAATACGTCTACGACTCGCGGGATATAACAGATATGTTCACATATTTTGAGTTGAATTTCAAGAGGAAGCTTGACGAAGAAGTGAAATTGGTCCGCCATTAAATTGGTAATAACTGAACTGACTCCCATTTCGTCTGACTGGCTCCTGGGTCGGCTTGAACTTTCAGAGGGCAAATCGCTCTGATTCATGTCGTTTGATAAATTTGACGAGATTCATAGATGTTACCCGCGAGCCTCGATAAAATATAGATTGACGGTCCGCTGGGGACATGGTAGATTTTGTATTTGTAAATTTGGGATGACGTAAGGTGTTTTTATAAACCTGTTTCTTGGTTTCCATACGGGGGCTTTAGCCACGCCTTTATGAATCCTCCCCAACAGAATCTGTTGCAAATGGCACCTAGATGACATTTGAGACATTAGGACGGAGAACTCTATATAATAGAGAATGGGTATTTTGGAGAATACATCCGTTGACGAATCTTGACCACCGGCCCCACATGTTTATCCTGTCCTGAGAGAAATGTATGACATCATATCGCACATTGGTCAAGGAGCCTCAGCAAAGTAGTCTGGGATCGGAACTCCGCCAATGACAGGCATAGATAGACACCACTTACCCCGTAATCCAGCCATGCCTTGTCCTGTATATTAATTATATTAATTACTCATCCACTTCCCCCATAGATAATAACACCTTTTCTTTACTTCATTGTGACTACAACCTTCCTTAATATCGTATCCACTCCCACCATGCCCTCCCCTCATCAATAGTAACCACGTTTGAGGAGGTTGACAGGAGTGATGTCGTTCAAAATTCTGATGGCGTAATCAGGGAAAATGACACTCTTCAACGGAGAATTCAAGACTGTTCCCGGCGGAGGAAGTTGTCTGTCGATGGCAGGACGAAACATAAGTTGTACACTATCGCGACGATAGTATTAGCCCGAGAGATAGTAGAGCTGGCTCGAGCGAAGATCGATGGAAGCAACCTCACGACCGTCATCACCGTACTGTGTACCTCTTCGGTGTGGACACCCGATGATTCAGCAAGATTGTGTATATCAACTTTTCTCACTCCGTTCGTCATTTATCTCTGAAAGTTGTTGGTAAGTGAAGATAGACGAAAACAATGTCTCAGAGCTATTTTGGCATAGAGATGATGCAGACGACGTGGACGAGTTGCAGGATTTCATACGATCGATCATATATAGTTTGCGCAAGGGAAATCCGACCATGATAGTGTAATTGGGTACATGGATGCTACAAATCCGAAAACTATGTAACTTTGTTTGCTTTGTTTCTTTGACGGGGAAAATAGTATAGTAATCAATCTGCTCATCTAATTTGTGTATTCTCTATGGTATAATGCCAATTTGGAAACAGTATCATTTCTCGTCTCGGTATCTTTTCCCGATTTTTGGACATGTACCACTTGCCCAGTTCGAATACCATAATATTCAGACTGGATTGAAGAAAACTATGTTATGCTGTTCAAGAGAAGTTTTAAGTCCTTGCTGGACTCGAATATAGAGATTTTGAAAGCCTGGCACGATGAGAATAGTGGAGGAGCGTCAGCTCCCCTCTCTTCTCGCTTATAGTGTCTAGCTTAGCTCACATCGATGCTAGTTATCCTGTATGTCAATTCAACACGCCAGGGGGAAAAAAATCATAAACAGCTCAGGTGTATCACATATAAATTAGAAACACCGTCTGAAATAAGTAGAGATATCTACCCAGAGCTGACAACTAAAGATACTGGAAGATAGCTGGCTCTTTGCAAGTTTACGATCCAGATAATTCTCTGCGGAGCAAATACTTATCTTCGAGGGTAAAATTGGTATGAAAATCTCGAGATATATGGAATCTGGTTAGCTCAAGAGGGAGAAAATGCATAGATCACATCTTTTTTAGATGAGCATGCAAGTGTCAAATCTAGCAAGCTTAGAGGAGACCATTTCGAGCATCTGATTGAAGATATTTGAATCAAGTGCTTTCATCGCCGCTATCCAGAACTCGAACCCGACTAACAAAAGAAGAACCCGATGACCCGACTTTGCTTGCAGCATAGCTCCAGTTTAGTCGCTATGTACTCGTTGCGAACTTGCTAGAACGCGGGGTCAATCTACCCCGCCATCCCCAGACTCGGCAGCAAGATCCAAGCGTAACTTTATTGCTTCAGCTCACGGTATCTCCTCATTACTAACATATCTTTCCTTCACGACTCAGCTCAGCCCTAAACAACATCCGCCCATGGTGGATTCCCTTGCCATCTCCTTGCGCCGCTCAGATTTAATCGTTGTTTGATCTCCCGCACTCGTAGCAGATCTGCCGGTTCGTCCCACATATTCGGATCATCCCAAAGATTCACCAGTGCCCTTATCCTCAACAACATCGCATCTGATCGATGCATGTCTGGCTCCACCAAGTACCTGTGAGTCGTGTGGCAGTTCTTGTTACTCCAGATCTTGATGTCGAGTGCATATCTTTTCCTGATCAACTCGTTGAGTTCGCGGACTTGTATTGCTGTGATCTTTCTATGGCTAATCGGGGGGTTTTCAATGGCTGTTGAGCTGCCTGACGACGCCGAAGCGTTGTTTCGTGAAGAAGAGCTTTTCTTGGACGAGTCCTTCCTCCATCGTCCGAATACCATTGATTTTTTTTTTGTTAAGAGCTTTAAAGTTGCTGGGTGTGATTGTTTGAGCGGGCTAGAGGTAAGTATCAAGGAGCAAGGCTCTGATATATTTGGGGAATAAAAATATTTTGCTCAATTTTGCCACAATAGGTCTGTAAGAATCTCCCGGGCTCAGATCAATTCTCGAATCTTATTCAATGTTTGCGATAGAGCGGTTGTGCTTGTTATTGATGAGTTCTTATCGTTCCCATGGATTGAATTAAGAGGGGGAGAGGGTAAAGTTCAGCTGAAGACTGGACAGACACACTAGTCCTGTTCAAGACCACTGGCTCAGTTGTGAGGCTCTGTACCTTAAATGAATGAAAACGAGCTTGCTCGAGGCAAAAGCTAAATCAAGAACTGAATTTAGGGCTATATAAAGCATTGAAATTATTCATTATTAAATCACATTGTACCCTCTTCTTAAATTCTTAGATCGTCTGAGCATGATCATTATCTCTCAAAGCAAAACCTGAGATCTCGTGAATTTATTTACATCAATTACAAAGTGAATGAGATTGAGATCTGAAAAGGTTTCCACAAGGCCCTAAGCCGCATGGAACACACTAAACTTGCCAGCGCAATCGACTATCACTTCTTCCATGTCCAATCGTTCCCATTGTGCATTACCCATTCTTCGCAACTCTGGCTTCACTACCAAACTCAAATTTCCAGCACGGTCGATGGCGTCTTTCCTACTTCTTACTGGCTGTCTATTTGAATTGGACAATGAAAAGAAGATTCGCCATCGTAGCTGGCCTATTTCGAGCCACAATTCCGCCATTGCTTTTACCAATTCTTTAATTTGCTGATGCTCTTCGGAGTGGATTAATGTAACTGTCTCAAGTTCATAAATAATATGTTCAGCACATTCATCAAGGGTTGTCTCATAGTCTTGTCTGATTTTGTAGTCTGATTGTGTAATCGGTTGGCTGTGTGCCTTAACACATCTCATGATCTCTTCGTATCTCCAAGTTTCTGATTCCTTCGTAGGTGGCTGAGGGTACAAAGTTTCTGAATTTCTTTGTCCTTGAGTAGTTGTCAGTAGATGTATCATACTCCTTAACGTATTAAGTACGTACCAGAGGCAAACTTCTTAATCCACTCTTGCTCAAGTAATCTTCCTTGCGTCCCAAAGACCCGGAAAGGTGTGCAGAAAATTAGTTCGTAGAGAACAACCCACAATGTGTTTCCCAGTATCTCTTTCTTCGCTCGTCGATCGTTCTCAGAGGTTTGAAAATCATATGGTTGAAATGGCCAGCTTCGCTGTTTGGTTGCATGCCATGGTGTCCGAGCAAGATCATCAATTTCGATACTGATGTCCAGGTACCGACGAGAGACCTCGCTGTCGCTCATAACTTTGAAATGATCTCTCGTTACAAGTGCTTCTTTGAGATCCTCATTTGTTAACAGAAGGGCTTTAACATATTCAGCTTTGTCGACTTTGTGTTCTTCTTTCAGTCTCTTCGTTTCTAGATCTTTGTCTTGAATTAAGCGATCCACTTCAGTTTGCAAAGAGTCTATTTTTTGGCGATATTGCTGCTCAATCATGTTCTTGTCTCGCCCGTGCTGCAACTCTTTCGCTCGGAGCTCTTCATCCTTCCGATCTTTTGATTGTTGGAGTTGTAAACTCAAGCTGTTGATTTCGCTTTGCAGCTGCTTTTTTGTTTCTTCTAGAACTTTTGATTGGGCAACTCTAATTGCCTGGGTATTTTTCTTGTGCTCATCGACGACTTTGTCGAGATTTGCATATGCAGCCTGTAATTGCCTGCGGTGATCTTCAGCTGCAGCAGACATATATCCGGCATGAACATTTTTGCTGTCGCGAAGCTCATTGTCCTTTGACTGTACCATGTTGTTATACTCTTGTTTTAGCTGACTTATAATTGCTTGATGCTCACGGTCTCTGCTAGCTAGCATTTTCACAATCTCCTTGCTTTTTTCTGCTAGAGCTTCGTTTAACCTCCTCTTTTCAATTCCATGTCGATTGGCAGACTCGTTAAGCTGGTATTCATAGCTGTTTTTGATCGTCCCAAAACTCTCCTGGTGTTGTATTTTTGTGGCGGAATGAAGTTGTCTCTCTTCAGTGAGACTAGCCTCCAATTTTTTCTTCATCTCTGCAAAAAGTCGATCGGCCTCGGTCTTGTTTTTTGTTTGTTCCTTGACACGATCTTGCTGCAATCTCTCTGTTTCCTGAGCATGGTCGTCGTTGAGTTGTTGTGAGATCTTGTCTAGGCGCTGAATTTCAAGTTGGTGTTCCTCCACAATAGACTTTTCTCTAGAAGTATGCTTGTCCCGAAGCTTCTGCATGCGCTCTTCAAATTTCTCCAATTGATCTTTGTAAACAATGATAGCGCCTTTTAGTTCGCTCATTGCTTCCGTATTCTTGGTTGCAAGTTCGGCGGCCTTTTTGATAGAGTCCTGCATTGTTATCATAAGGTCGTCATAGCACTTTTTGAGGTTGGTATACTTGGTTTTGAAGTCGGTATCCTTGGTTCTTTCGAGGTCCAAAGTATGGTTGGCTTCACTAACATCTATCGTGGAATGCTCTCTCCCCAACCCTGGAACGGCATGACTAACAGTCTCGCCTTCATCTGGAAAATCCAAACCCGAATTTTGAGATTGGATGGTAGTCACACCTTGATCACGAAGGAGTTCATCAATCATAGTGTTCACTGACTCCCCAGAGATAGGTTCTGCGGGGCCCGTATCTTGCTTCCCCTGCATACTTTGTGAAATGTCACCAGTTCCAGAAGAAGCTGGTTTAAGTGGCTTGCGAACTACTCCAGGTTCTGTGCCTCGAGCTTGGGATGAAATAGTGAACTGCGCTTCTTCTTTTTTGTTTAAGTGTGAGATTTCCGGTCTCGGAATTTGACTGCCACCGTTTACTGTGTTGGAATTCGTCGGATGGTTTACATCGAAAGGGCCCAAAATGTGTTCTAGACCCAGATATTGATTTCTTAGTGAGGATTCCTCACTAAAATGGCGCTGGTCAATTTGTAGCATCGGAAGAGATGGTGATGCTGAGTTCCGTCTAGGTGGTTTCTTGCTTCTCATCTCCGCCTCTTCAGTCTCTTTGGATCTTGCTTTACTTAAAGTCTCGAGCTTTGTCGAACTCCCACGGTGGCCGCTGCCCTCCTCTGTACTTCTAGCAAGATGTTTGCCTTTGTGGGGGGAAGATCTCGGTGGTTTCTGGGTGGTCGATCCTCGCTGGGGGGTCTGATAGCCTTGAGGAGATGCTTCTCCATCGTTCCAATGTTCATTCCCTCGTTCATCATTGTGAGTCAAAGATGATTGCAGTTCTTCCTTCAGTCTACGTTGCTTCCTTGCCTCTTTATCTGAGGTGTTTTTCTTTGGACTCGAAAACCCGAGACTTCTGACCACACTCTTCAAGGCATCCGTGCTAATAAATATGTTAGCCTTTGAAGCATTCAAATTAAGGCTCACCTCACTTTCCGCCCATGATTATGATCTCACCGAAATGCTTTTCTTCTCAAAAATCTGCAAAGAGCAAGCAATACCATCTACCCAAGGGACATCTCGAGAACGAGTAGATGTCACACAAGATGTCCAGAGGTGCTGCATTCGTGCACGGCCCTTTTTATCAGGCTGAGACTCAATCCTGTATACATGCTTTTGAGAGTCTGGGTGACGTTTCTACTCCTGAAAGTATGCTTCTGAGTAAAAGATTAGCTTGGAAATATAGACATATCATTTTTCATACTTGCCATGGACACAGCTCGGCCGAGACAACGTCGCTTGGTCATTGCGCTAGATTACGGCACGACACATACAGGTAGAGCAACATTCCACCCGCTGGGTTGACAGTGGACTAATCGACTTTTATTTTAGGAGTCGCATATGCAACCCCAGCAGGGAACAAAGCAATCTTGAGTGAGATCGAAACGGTGTCAGAATGGGGTGCCAGAATGGGGTTACGAGAGAAAGTGCCAAGTGTCGTTTCGTTCTCGATGAAGGAGAATAAAGACCAGCAACAGTGGGGCTCCGATCTGAGCAAGGGTGCCATTGCTATGATGCATACAAAGCTACAACTGGATGTCGAAAACACATCGAAAGAATTAGACCAAATACTGGAGGCATTGGATGGAATGCGCAATTTGGATTTCAAATATATTAAAGAATCAGAGGGGAAGCCCATGTACACTCGAAAGAGTCCCGAGGAAATTGTTAGCGAATACTTACTTCGAGTCTTTGACTTTTTGCTTAACGCCGTCAAAGACTTCTCACTGGCATTTAGAAACGATACCCCTGTGGATATTGTTGTGACAATTCCAGCGGTATGACTGAAGTTTACTGCAAAGGTACCAATTACTGACATGAATTCTAGGAGTGGGGCTACAGGGCGAAGAACTCGACTTTTAGGGCTTTGACAAGAGCGGGATTCAACAAGACATATTTTCCAAAACTGTCACAGGTTATGATTGTGTCTGAACCTGAAGCTGCAGCAATCTACACCGCACGATATTTCAAGGAACAATTACGAGGAGACTTCCTTCGGGCAAGTTGTTTTTAGTCAAGTGGGTTTCGCTAGCTTACATGATAATTAGGTTGGAGAGTGTTTTGTGCTATGTGACGCAGGAGGTGGTACTGTCGTGAGTCAATCATATGTACTTGCTTTAGCTCTGAAAAGCATTCTGACATCAATGGGTAGGACGTTGTATCATACGAAGTTAAGCAGCTTGAGCCGAACTTCTTGATTAGACGGGTTGGGTTACCAGCAGGTGAGAAGATAATTTTGTGTTGTCTCGGATAACTAATCCCTCGTAGGCGATAGATGCGGTGCGATCTTCGTCAACTTAGCTTTCAAAATATGGCTGAGAGACCTCATCGGCATAGATAGATACCAGCTTCTTGACCAAGGACATCTGTCAAACAAAATCAGTTCCCACGATGCAGAAGGGTTAGTTTTGCCTCACACCTCACTTTGATTACGACTAACAGTAATTGAAAGGGAGGAGATGAGAGTCCTCATGAAGTCTTTTGATATTCTGAAAGAGAGGTTTTCACCAAACAGCAAGTCACTTCCTCTAGATCTACCGCCTCCTCACCATAACTTGAATCTCGGCGAAAGAGTTGTCGGGGGTCAGATAAGAGTATCGAAGTAGGCTCATTTCTTTCTCTTCAACATATGATGAAGGCTTACTGCTATCCCACAGCGAGGAAATGCGCTCGTTTTTCGATCCGTGTGCAACGAAGATAAAGAAATTGATTAGCGACCAAAAGAAACTCATTGAGGGGGAAGGGACACGTCTAAAGGTAGCTTGCTAATCATCATGCTAAAGCTTATTTAAATACTGACTGTTCTCAAAGAATGTGTTTTTGGTCGGTGGATTCGCAAAATCGCCTTACCTACAAGCTTCAATTGAAGAGTGGTTGTCGCTACAGCCAGTCAGTATAGAACTACGTCGCCCAGACACTTCGTAAGTATTTGCGCAAACCAAATGCTCAAGTTATACCTGCTCATTCATTCCAGATTAACTGCAGTGGTTCGTGGAGCAGCTATTTTCGGGATTGAAAAGACAGCCAATGAAGCCACAGCAACGATGAGTGCCTGTCCAAGAAGTTATGGAATAGCCATTACTGAGCCATTCGAAGAATTCTTACACGACCCCGAAGATTATTCAATAGATCCATTCACCAGGAGAGCCGAAGCGAAAAATCAATTGAAGTGGATGATAAAGAAAGGAGATGTCGTTCTATCCAATCAAGTCAAAGGAGCTCAGGGTTCTGTCCAGAGAACGTTCCTCGAGTCAGGAGACAAGCGAGGGTCAGTTACCATATATTCATATGATCTTGATGATCTGCCGGATCGTTTGGAAAATTCACGCAGAGGTACGTATCTTTTAAAATCACAATGGCGCTCGAAAATTAACAGAATTTAGAAGTCAAAGAAATACACGTTCTCGAGTACGATCTAGCATCCATTCCCTTTGATGAATTTCAACGTCACGAGCCAGTGGGCGGAGCTCGCGCATACACTGCTTGGATGACGCTAAAGATGAGGGTGGCACCAGAAGCTCTCCGGGTTGAATTGTGCTTGGTCGACCGAGTAGTAAGCTTTGTGAATATTCCAGATCCCTTGCTTCGTGGGCTGGCTACTCCGTCACTAGGATGAGGTTGTCCTGTGCAAGCCAAGAAATATGCTGTACATATGGATATTCACATGTCAATTTCAAGAATTCATGATTTAGAATTTGAAGCATATAGTACGCACGGATATGTTCTTAGCATATGAAATTTTCATCATTTATGTGCGACTAAAAGCAAGTAATTACAATTAATTCGATTAATAGGTAGCGCGTCGGCAAACTAGCCCAATTCCAAGCACAATTTTCCAGATTTTCGCGCAACATCCCTATTTTTCATCTCCTTGGACCTGTATCCCCAATGTTGTGGACAGAGAATCCGGCTTGTGAAGTAAATCCATCATATGGTACGGCTGGGGCAGGTTCTTCGAGGGGTATTGGTACAAGATTGTTCTTTGCCCTCCTACTTTTCTTCTTCGCTTTGACGAACATAGCACACACGATTATAATTATAATTAAAAACAAGCCGCCCACCGCGAATCCAGCTATCACTCCTATCCTTGTTTTTCCTGTGAGACCACCTCCTGATGCAGCCGCGGTAGGTTGTGAAGTACTCGAAGATGTGAGAGAAAGTATAGGGTTCGTGCTCGAGAGTTTATTGATTGTGATTGTGTGGTTCGTAGATAAGGTGAGGGATGGGTTGTTGGCGGTGGAAATCGTCACAATGGTTGTGAGAATAACTTTGGTGGATGACAAGTAGAAGCTTTGAGGATCAATGCAACCATATTGACAACCATTGCTTTTAAAACAACTGTATATTCAGATCAGAAGCTGCGCTACCATTTATTCGCTCATTTGAAGGATAAAACTTACTATTCTTCTGATGAACCGCAATATCTTTATCAAGTGTTAGCTTTCTCAGTTGCATCTTGTGGATCTAAGAACATACCCATTGATACTACAGCAAGTCCGGCCATCTGATTGCGGGAGGCACGGAGCCATGCCATGTTGGTATCCACATTGGCCATTTTCGCCTGGCAGCGTCGAAACCGGTGGAGACGCCGAAGAAGCTCGCGACATTATGCTATCTATCTCTTAGTTTTGCGACATCGAAGGATATTCCCTGAAAACAGTCAGAGTGTATGGCCAATCGAGATATGATGCGATCAAGCGAGTGAATGACAGTAAGTCGCGAGAACTGGAACACCGCAGCGGCAAAAAGAACCGCTCAGAACTATATAGCTAGGGAAGATTATACCTCGAGCAGAGCCTTGCCCGAGCCTCACAAGATCGAAGTCATATGAGGGCGCAGCGCCTGACAAATACTGGGTTCTGTATGATCTTCGCTTCTTTGGGAAGAAAATATTGCTTCTAGAACGCCATCATACACATCATACAGGGGGACTGGTAGCCTCGCCATTTCGAGGGAATAAAACTGCTTGGAAAAAGCCTAAGAAAGGCAGTTAGCACATGTTGTCTTTTTCGCAACTATAAATCTCTCCAAGACACACGCAGTGAGTCTAGAAGGCAGGCAATCTCACCATCCAAGAGTAAATCTTCTTCTCACGACTGTCGTGGCGCCTATCTCCCTCGCCGAGCAAACATGGGTATAGGCTGAAGATTCGACTGAACTGTGGCTTGCAGGACATTGGCCCAATATAGCCAAATGGCGTTATTGCCAAGAGACCGTGGCATCGTGTTGAACAGAAATCTCTGATTGGTCTCGAAGGTAAA
Organism: Margaritispora aquatica; assembly: GCA_007644065.1. Taxonomy (NCBI): domain Eukaryota; kingdom Fungi; phylum Ascomycota; class Leotiomycetes; order Helotiales; family Discinellaceae; genus Margaritispora; species Margaritispora aquatica. Next base: position 2,689,973 of record VJWN01000007.1, on the reverse strand, counting down.
GCTGATGAAGAAGACATTGTCGTTCTGTATCTCGTCGGTCGAAACAATCTTAATGTAACGGTTCAAAGGCTCAGTAAGCACTTAATCGCGGGGTAAATACAGTAGGAATCAAGCTTCGTGATCCACTTCCCGAGTTTAAATCCATGTGTCATCTGGGAACAATCCTTGAAATTATCCTAGTACCTGGACTCCCATTATCGTCAGACCCTTGAAACCAACGAACGGGAGGGGCCGAACCTCAAGGATAAGGACAATTTCTGGTAACCCATTAAAGCTACCGAACGACCAAAAGTCTTCATTCAGTACACAGGAGAGAAAACCATCACTTTCAAATCGTACTTGAAAGCCTGCCTACAAGCATTGTTGTCTGATCGTGCCAATTTAATACACAGAATATCTCGAGTGGACTACTACAAAGTCTGAGACATAATGAGAAGACATTTTCTGGGATTGCTTGCCTCCTCCCCGTCAGAAACGAATTTCATAGCCATCCTACGGAACAATTTGGAAGCTAAAAATCAAAAGTAAAAGTTTCCTGCCATTCTTCGAGATGATATCGTCATTTATCAACATTTCCAGATTGAATCAGTGGTGATATACGGTATCCTACTTTGAAGTATTGGATCCCCAACACGCTTCAGAGAGATGAATGTAACACTCATCATAAATGTAAGAGGTACATATATCAAACTCATATCCACACTCAATTTATGTCGCAGCAAGTGTGGTGCTTTGGTGTTTCCTTGATGGCTAGCGCAAGTAGCGGCTCGCTTAAATCAGGGGTTCACCTGACTTCCTCCCAATACGATATCACAGAGCACCTCTTAGGATTGTAATGTGTACTTAGGGTTCTGAAAATATAACATCTCAGAACGGCACACCTGTTTATCTCACTGCTACCTTTACTTCCATCTATGGAACACAACGTCATGGAGTTGTTCCGACGTTACCTCGCCGCCTTGAGCGGAGATGTACATCGTCACAAATCTGACACCACAATTGAGTAAGCCAGATTCTCTCATGAGTCTTATGCACATCGCTATAATACCAAGCGAATGCGAGAGATTTTCAAAACGTGTGAAATGCCCCCAATCACCGTAGCTGGCCCTGCAGGCGGGTGCGACAATGGCCACAGGATTTGAAAAGCAAAATGAGACATATTCTTTTGCAAGGGGGAGAGGTAGCACCCACAATCTGGAATTGAAGAAAGAACGCAATCAGAGGAATAGTGATAACAGCGATCATTGAGAATAATGCTCAGCGAACTTTTGCAATTAGAATTTAATAGATTACATTTCCCCATTCATCATCCTCTCCCCGTATCTCCACAACTCCTCATTTGTCGTTCATAATCTCAATTGGATGAAATGTCATTTCAACAGTTCAGGTCGTAAACCGCGTTGTAGTTTGCATCCACGACACCAAAGGATGGACTAGCGTAGAAGTCCTGCAGCGAATACCAAAAGGTATGACCCGCGGCGAAAGCAGAGCACGCAACGGTCTTCCAGTACTGGCGAGCATTTGCCACACTCGGCACAGCTTGACCCAAAGTAGGACCAGAAGAAGGCCATCCAGATTCCGTAACCCACACCCAAGTACCAGGCTTGACTTGGTTAACCACATTGCGTACACTCACTACAGAGTCCCAAAATAGATTATAAGAGGTATCAATAGTGTTGACCTGAGCAGCCTGGAAGTAAGGGTATCCATCTGTTCCCACGAAATCGCAAGCCTGAATGACAGCGGCATTCTCTCCTTTGACCCATGCAGTCCATGTATCAACATGTCCCACCTGAACGTTGGTGGTGTATCCTGGCACAGTAGATAACATGCCCCTCACATCATAGATCTGCTGAGCCAATCTGCTAGCTGTCGTGTCGCCACGGTACAGATCCTCCGAGCCAACACTGACAGCCACGATCCAACCAAAGCCGTATTGCCGGACAGCTTGCAACAATGCTCCCTTCTCCGCATCGAAATGTCCCTGGTCTTCTGTCCACACGCCCACCAGTATTTGTCCGCCTGTCGCAAGAGCTGCAGGTACAGCATTGGCAAGTGTGTTGCAATCGGAAGAGGCGTAAACTCTCATGCTAGTGTGACCACCTGGCAGAGCTTTCATTGTGCGAAAATCTCTCTCCCAATCGGCTTGGGATTTGCAGGCGCCATTTCCAAGAGTAGCCTGAACGTTGAAACCAGACCAGTATGCACTAGTACAAGAGATTGAGGCTGCGAGGACCAATGCGTAAGATGCGAATCTCATGATGATACAGAATTGAGTAAAGATATATACCGTTCAGCAGAGAAGAAGGTTTGAAAACTGGCAAGAGAATCGAAGGAAAAGGGCATCCAAGTAGATATACCTGCAGACTTACGCTTGTCATCACCCAATGTTCCAGCCACTTGATATGGTTCCCATGATTGTCATAGCTTCCATTAGTGCTGGTGCTCATGCTTGTATGGTCATAGGTTGGAGAAAGTCGAACATCTCAGAGGAGATCGTGCCAATAGTGCCAAGAGAAAAAGAAAGCGAGTTCCCGCTTGTATAAGCGCCGCTTTTGCTGGAAGACGATCACCAGGGTTGACAAAATCCTTCGGCTCCCAGAACAACCACCATTTCTCAACACAATAAGAAAAAAAAATTAAAACACAACTTCAACATTATGTAAAGATATGGCCACAAAGAATTTTTCATCAATCAAAGCAGTTTATGTGGATTAAAACAGAATTGATAAACCACTAGGACTTGGTGATGTTTTCGCTTTGATTTAGGCATAGCCAGAGCTCGAGAGAATGGCTCAAAATCATTCGCTTCTCACAGTTGCAACTATCATAGATGGTTGAACCATGGGTAGAAAACGACTGTAGAATGGCGCTTCCAAATTTGCTGAATACGACAAGTCTAAGACTAGGACAGCTCATCATTCTTAACCTCTTCAATCGAACCTTCCTGTACGATGAAGTTGTCCCATTTGTTCTACGGAGGTACCCAAACACATGAATGAATTCTGGTTTCCTGTATTCCACCACGCAGCACATATAACAGATGAAATTTTCCATCGAATGACTATTTAAGGCAAACCCTCAGGAAAGGCATACACGAGCTGAGTGCGATGTATCACCTAATGCACGAGCTAACCTCTGCAGTATCTAGTCGACGATGTATGGATGAAGCTTTTCAAATGCAACCCACTTGTTTTCTCTTGCGTATGGTACTCAAATTGACCATTTTTGAGACCTCAGGAGATACGTATACTCAGGGAAGATGCTGCGCTCCTCCCATCTCGCGCTGCTTGTCGCCCTTCGTCTTTCTTCTCATTTCCACACGATTGAGTAGCCTCTGTCTAAAATTCGCAGAGTGCCCCAAAGACTCTGCAATCTCTTTCACTGGTGAACTTCCGGCAGCTACTCGCTTTTCTGACATAGGAGTATGGTGTTCGGTTTGTTTCGCTGCACTCCCTTCCTCAGCTCTATTTGCTGATTTTCCTTTCCTTTCAAAATGGAAGCTATGTCCTGCGAGCTGGTGGGACTTCAGCTGGAAACATTTCTTTCAAGTCAAATCGCATTATGAAGTACCATATGATCGTTTTACTGAAATTATTTAATCTATGAAACATGCTCGACTTGTGATAATGATATCAACCTTAGTCTACCACATGGGTTGATTCTAGCTTCAGTCCAAAAGATCAAGGAATTGAATGACAGTACAATCCCCCAACATACTTTCAACCACTCGTCGTTAAAACCTACCATTCTGCCTACAACATGACCTTCTCTAATCTCAACCACATATTCTGTTAGTGCACCACCCTCCTCAATTTCTCTATTTTCCTTCAAATACTTCTCAACCAGGTCGCCTTCAACCATATCCGCACCACTCGCCAAGCTTCTCGCACCAAGCTCCTTGTAGTAGTTTTGCTTCGCCAATATCTGACATACAGATGCGTCCCGTTTGATGACAAGCTTGATATCACCAACCAAGTTTTCATTGGCAGAGACAGTGAGGTTGACTGGCTTGCGGACCCGACGGCCAATTTCAAGCAGGTACTTGTGAACGACAACGGCTTGCTCCTCCTCGGAAAAGCGTAGGAACGGGATGAAGTCCGTGATACGACCTATGATGGGTCCCTGGAGAGTAAGTGTTAGCTGGTGCCAAAAAAAGACAAGTGGTTGAAGTGAGTTAAAGCACACTCACACCCAAAGAACTCGTGAATTCTCGCTTCATATCTCCCTTCAGCTTCGTGATTAGCTGAGTTTTTGCCCTTTCATCTCCATTTCCAAGCAAAATTTGCTGGTTAGCATCACAGAACTTTTGAATGGTCGCGTCAGCGGCGTTTGTGGCAAGAATCCAAATGGTTTTCCTACAATCTACTTTGACGTGGTCACGACGATCCATATAATCTCCTATTTAAGAAAAAAAATTAGTATTTCAATTCTTTGTATGAAATCGTTTGGGATAGGAAAGATTCTTCACTTACCACTATCAAAGGGAATGAGAAAAGCATTGTGAACCTCCTGCGTTGTCTTTTCGAACTCGTCCAAAAACACAATGCAGGGCTTCTCAGAATGATCTCGGAGCAAGTTGTTCAGAGGAGAGCCGTGTTCCGATCTGTTGTAGGGAGCTCGTGCTCCAAACAATTCCTTCTCATCTTTGACTGTGGTACAATCTTCAACATCGAGCCTTAATCCCATCAAATCACCAAGTTGTTTTGCAAGCTCCGTCTTGCCATGTCCACTTGGTCCAGCAAAAACTAATACCAGCGGCTGCGCCTTATTCGATGTGAGATGAACAAGCATTTTTTTCATCAGAGAGCTTGCTGCACCAGTCTGTCCAATCAGGAAGTATGGTATGCCTAACAGTGAATTAGCACCTTTGCGAGCGACGAGTTGTCGTTGGCGTATAGTTGGCTTTGAGATCTTGGCCGCCTTGTCCAGGAAATAGCGTTGTGATAAATTGGTAGTCCTCGCAATCGTTACAATTGCGGAATCATTACACCAGGCTTTCTTTTGCTCATCAAGGTCCAATAGATCACGATCATCAGGGCCAGTCTCCGCTAGGTCGCGGCAAAAGTTCTTGTAGAAGGCAGATGGAATAACCTCGGGTGAAGCACCCAAGCTGAGTAGTGTTGCTACTATCTGGGTGGTATCCTTTTCGAGCTGCTCACTGAGCACGATTGCGAACGCAAGAAGAGGAACCTTGGACGAAGCGTCGATGCTGTTGACATCGGCCCCGAGGGTGACCTAGGTTCGAATAACGGCAGGATCATTCGTAGCAACAGCATAAAAGATGGAAGGAAACCCTTCAATCTCATCATTGATTTGGCCTCTTATGACATCCGAGTCATAATTTTCGATGTAAGTCTGCACCAGAATTGCTGGAGTTCCACTCTGGGCCATGTACACGAGCCTGGAAAGCTCAAACTTGCCAAGATGATCGACCTCTACTAGATCAGGAAGTTCAATGTGGGGAAGTTCAATGTTCCACTGTCTCACTTGAACCTCACGGCAAACAGCCAAAGACACATCATCATTGGATGAACTTTCAGATGTATCTTGGCTAGTCATTCACGATGAGAAGTCCTTCAAGACATCGTCTTCGGGGTCTCTAAGATCGCTTGTTTCACGGGTTACTCCTATGGATGGTCTTCGCCAGCCCTTATTTCCTGTAGATTCCGGTGATTTATGCATGGTACGATGCCTAATTTTTAGTTGTAATATTTTTTCCTGCTCACTGACAGGTTCGTTCGTCTAATGGGATTAGTTTGACCATCAAAAAATAGAGACCATCAAGCTACCTGAATCACCGGTGATGACATAGCTCTGTTGCTATGCTTCGAAATATGCTCATGCCTAGAGGACTCTTCCAAATCCGAATAGAACACAATTGATGAGGAATCTCAATATTTGGTGAAGGCTCTAAAACGATGGTTGGAAGAGGTTGCTGAAAGCTTGTTGTTTTGGCATCATAATTTATGGTAGTATTCCAAATGGACGCTGAAGCTTATACAGCTTTCTTCTTGTCGCGGTTTCAACTTAATAACCAAGCAAGTGATGTGGAGCATGTTTAAGCACCAGCTTCCCGAGATTCTAGCATCATTGCGCACATGACTGTTCATTCTACAAGCTGCCTCATAGCTGCCTGCAAAATCACATCGAATCAAATGGGACCTATTCAAAGTAAAATGTGTTTCGGAGATTAGGCGCTATGTATGATTCCGTTAGTGGCAGTTTGATAAAGAAATGCCACACCTTGTTTCATGCAAGTTGTTGATGGACAAACGGGAATCATGCAGAGACACGTATTCGCTTAGCCGTCGTCTGTAGATTTACGGTGTACTCTGCAAGGAAACACGCATGCTTGAAAGGATCAAGAAAGAGGGCAATATATTTTCGCAGTTGGAAATATTTGTTTGAAAGGGCTGTTTAGTAAATTGTTCTAGCTCGGATCTTACCTGCTTCATTCACTCTTTCTTTGCATCTCTAGACGACCTGGTTTTATCACACTTCCGAATTCTTTGAAGTTGTTTGTGTCTTGAGACAACCCACAACTCATGTCAATTGCGGATTTTGCACTAAGTAATGATCATAACTAATGCTGCCGGCTCTTTCTTGCGTAGCATTATCTTGTGGGACAAAAAGCAATGCCAAACGCACATCTTCAACCTCTGAAAGCTTGTGTCTTATTTCTATTTGACCTGAATGTTCAAAAAGAACTTGTACCTACGAAGGTTAGTGTTGGGTGTGACAGGGCACTTGTTCCATCACATGGTTTCTCACACGACAGATGATAATCAAATCATATAATCAGCCACTCATGACTTGATAGCTGATATTGCAACAAAAATCAACTTCGATTCTGCCAACAGAAAGTAAACGTGAAGTTGAGAGGCAAGTTCAGACACTCCTTGAGGATACAGATCAGTATGTACAATCACAAATCGAGATATGGCGTGAAGATATATTAATCAAAATCCGAGGTCAAGTTGCATCATGGCAGATCAGATACTTTATCTTGCTCTTGGCAAAGTGCTAAGCATCGGTACTTGCTACGATGCTCGACGAAACGAATTTCTGCCCATGTCCATGCTTGATAATATTCTTCCGAAAACCACCATCTTGAGAATCCCCAACCCCGAAACGATTACCAAGCTAAGTTTTGAGGAGACATATGGAGCCAAGTTCAAGAATATGGAAATCGACAACGATATTGGCATCTCCATCATCTGCGAAGCCATTTAACTGAAATATATTGGAGATTCTTGGGGACACTTGAAGTTCAACAGGTCTGTTGAGGATGATGTCATGTATGGTAACATATATCACCGCATCAACACGTTTATAGATGAGCTCAACCTTAAAGCTGGTTTCTTAGCTCGTAACGGTGTGAAGTGTCTCGGACCAAAGAACGGCGATGAATGTTCAGCAACGCATGTGGTGGTTGGTATTGAGTGGGGAGCACAGCATATCATTTCTCTTTCCCAGAACTGCGGGGATACAGAGACTGCGAGAGCTGAATTTCAATCTGAAGTCGACAGACTTTGGACAGCGATCAGTACCAGTACTCATCCCGGGAAGAAAGACCAGTCTTCCACACAGAGGTGGAAGATTACCGGCTATCTTGACATGGCGCTAGATGGAAAGCCTCGGGAAATCGAAGAATTCGACGAAGTATACTGTTTCCTGAGGAAAGCGGCTCCAATATTTGTGAATAAGACCGCTGAAAGCAAAGGCCTACCATTGGCATATAGATTGATGCCAATGGAAATTTTCCGGTTGTTCTTCTCATTGCAAGTGAAGAAATCGAGTTCATAAACTGTCTGGTTGATAAAGGGGCTGCATATGTCACCTTCGGCACCGAAAAGTTCGAGACAACTAATCCTAAGGCTCTCAATACTTTCGTGTTTAGCTTTAAGGCGGCCACGATAGATGGCGACGACTTCTTCAAGCAGAACAAGGACCTGTTGCTCAAGCTTCTCGAAAATTCCAGCGTGGACACTCGAGTCGTTGTGCAAGATTGTGACAGATGCCCAGCTAGCTTAGAAAGACAAGCAATCCAGCATTACCGAGATGGAAAGAAAGTTTCTGAGGACTACCTGCAGCAAACGGAGTTCTTGATAGGCAAATCTTTCGCGCAGTATCCCAAGGAAAAACTTGAGCCTTCTGATCCCAGAAACCCCCAACAGAAGCCAGTGAGAAGAAAGTTCGTCAGAATCCCTTGCCCCAACCCTAAGTGCATGCCGAAAGAGGTCTGCGATTGGATTTGTTCGGAATGCCTAATTTTCATCGAATTTGGTCACTCGGATCCATTTATCTACTGTGATTGTGGGCGATGCTTGTACAGTGATTTTGCATTCAAGTGTAAGGACGAAAATCATGGCCAAGAATTCAGCAAATACAAGAGTAAAGTCCTGCTTTCTCTTCTTGAGAAGCTCAATGTGGTTGACAATATCAACATTTTGCTTTTGGGCGAGACAGGTGTTGGGAAGTCGACCTTTATCAATGCCTTTGTCAACTATCTGGCCTTTGAGTCTTTCGACGAGGCGAGACGTACGCCAGGACTACAGAGTGTGATTCCTTGCTCCTTTTCAACCCAAAGTGATGGACCGATCAAACAAAACGAATCCAAGCCGAACCATTAAGCAGATTGAGATCAAAGTCGGCAGAAGAGATGATGAACATGATTCGAGTGATGGTGCTTCGGCAACTCAGAAGACACAGGTCTACCCAGTCACCATAGGAACCACTACCTATCGCCTAATTGACACTCCTGGAATTGGAGACACAAGAGGTCCGGAGTATGATACCAAGAATATGGCAGACATTTTCCAGACTTTGCGAAGTTATGATGACATCCATGGAATTCTGATCCTTCTGAAGTCCAATAATTCAAGACTCAACCTCACATTTCGATATTGTATGGAGGAACTTCTCACCCATCTTCACCGTAATGCGGCTCAAAATATTGCCTTTGGCTTCACTAATACCCGCACATCTAACTACGGACCTGGGGATACATTCATGCCACTTCAGAAGATATTGGAGAGCCACACTGATGTGGGCATCAGTCTCACAGTCGACACTGCATACTGCTTTGACTCGGAAAGTTTTCGTTATCTTGCAGCTTTCAAACAAGGAATCGTCATGGAAAATGAAAACGACTTCCACCGAAATTGGGAACACTCTCGGAACGAAACACTGCGTTTGATCAAATACTTCACCACTAGAAAGCCACACAATGTGCAAAGCACCATAAGCCTGAACGGCGTACGCGGTGTGATAATGCAGATGACCAAGCCTATGGCAGACATTGCGCAGCCATCAGGACCAATATTTCCATTTGCGAGGATCGCCAACAAGAGCTCTTGAACACACAGCTGAGTGGCAAAAAACTAGCATCACGACTTCAGGTTCAAAAAATACAACTCAAAGCTGAGAAACTGAAACAGCCCCAAACTGTCTGTTCGAACATCGACTGTGTAGACTTCAAAGACGACGGAAATGGAGAGAACAAGCTTGTCACCATTACAAGACGCACTGTCATAAGCAGTGCCATTTGGGTAATGTCACCGCCGATCAGCTGGCGCATCCTGAACTTATCAATTGTACTGCGTTTTGTGGGGCGTCAAACTGCCGTACTTGTACACATCACTGGCAAGAACACATGCATGTCCTTTATGAGCTACGCGAATATCGAGTGACTGTTGTTGATGATACGGTCGAGGAGCAATTGAGGGCTAATGCGGACGACAAGACACTAAGATACATGGCAATAGCCCGACTCGAAAACAAGATCGAAGAGTATAGAGCCGAGCATGACCAAATCCAGCAATCCGCTGCCCAGTTCACAATATGTTTGAAATCAAATTCCATTACTCCGTACAATGATGCAACCATTGCATACCTGGATTTTCTACTCCGAGAAGAAAAGCACAAAGTAGATGCAGAGGGAAACTCGCAGAGGTACGACGCATTAACAGAAGATCGTGAGAAATACCAGGAGTACATTGCCACTCTCCAGCGGGAACTTCCTGGAGGTGCTCAAGCCAACCTTGAGCAGCTGGGAGAAGCGGGCATTGATGGCCGCATCAAGGCGCTTTATGCCCTTAGGCACTTCGGCGATGATCTCAAGTCAATCAAGCAAATCATCACAGAGGCTCACGAAGCTACAAATCGGGAGAGACCACATCGAGTGCAGAGAAGTCGTAGATCTGGTATCAAAAAGAACACCAGCAACTCAATGAATCCAAATTTAACGACGACCACTCAGACAGCAACTGCAACTGCCAGTCAAAGTTTGAATCAGAAAATTGAAAGTTTGAGCATGCAGCAGTCTCGCAATATCGACGGTAGAAGATTCGGGACGTCGAAGATAAACACACTGTTCAATGGGTTTACTAAACTCTTTGGAAACTGAAACATGAAAGGAGGATCATGTGCCAAGTGAGATGGTAAGACTTAAGCAGTCTCGGAATGGTTTAAGAGAAGTGATGCGGTGAACACTTTCCGTTAAAGAGGAGATGAACCCAATGTTGTTTGTTGCATCAGAAAGGAGGGCGATGGGGCTACGCGAGTGAAAGCACAGAAGGGAAAAGTGAGGAGGATAGATAGCCACTAGGGATTTTTAGCACTTAGACCAGATGAGATGCTAGAGTTAGAGGACTGAAAAGCATGAAGTTGCAAAACAATCGAAGCATTTATTTCGCTTATGCATATTCACCCATTACCACCAACGCCACGCTGTATCCTACATAACCGAACATGTGAAACCTAGTCTTCAAACGCCGAAGTCCAGTCGTCCCTATGTCATCAAGGTTATTCAACCGTTCTAGATGATTCAAGAGTTTGAAGTACTGCCATCGCCTAGTAGCCTTGCTATCAAGACGTAGGTGAAAACTGCCGCCCCAAAGATTAGAAGTTTGTTCCTGCCGATCCAACCCCGTCCTTCTTCACCTACAGCTCGACCACCCTCCATTACCGCACCAACAACAGCTTGACTTCCGCTTGGTCTCGATAGGCCGCCAATATTGGGTGCACAGTTGCTGCCACTTGTGACTGCGCCAGGTAGGAGGTTGCCTGTGAGTGGGTCGATGTCATTTTCCTTCATCCACTTCCAGTTCTCCTTGTCCAACTCTGGCCACTCTGCCCTGAATTTTGCGCCTCCGTCACCAGCTTTGATGTTTCCCTTCTGCACTGATTTGCCATCCTTCCAGCTGCCTCCTCCTGTGCTGTTCCACCACCGCGTCCGTCCTGCTGCCCATTTGCGCTCTGCTTCACTCGCACCAACTGATCCGGTGGTCATTTCCTCACTACTCATAAATGACAGCAGCCCGATCAGGATGGTAGAAACTGACCATGCTGGATTGAAGGATTTGGGGTGGAAGTCGGAAATGGAGAGACACAGGCGTGTGGAGGGTTGAAAACGGCCAGAGGGAGTGTGCATTCGGATGGCAGGTGGCTTGAAGGGATAATCGTGTGGAAAGATAAGGGTTCCCCAGTATTGACCGTCATGGTAAGGCGTATCTGGAGGGCCAGTGAGGATATAATGCCATCTGAGGATATCTATCAGCATATGTAAGGGAACAAAGGAGGGGTAGATTGGGCTTACTCGAGGATGTTAGTCTCGGAGGGGTGTGCGACGATGAATGGAGGAGGGTTTTCCGCGATGAATTTATATTCACGGGTCAACTAAGCCAGTGTTAGCAATATGATCATGTTCCCAGATCGGCCAATACTTGCCCGCGTGTTTGCAGCTCTGCTGGCCATTTTGTGATTGTAACGATACCAGGCTGAGACGATTCGAGACTTGGTCTCTGAATAAGTTGTCTTCGTGAGATATGGCCTGGATGAAGATCTTCCCTTGTAAGAGTTTCAAGATTCGATCAGGGTCGAGAAGTAGGATAGATTTGGTATAAAGATTGGCTGCTCGTGTGATTTAGAAATGAATTTGTATCTTGGAAAGGACAATCATGAAGTGCTAAGGCTGAGCCACCTTTCCGATGCTTAGTCATCCACTAATTGACATCACCTTGCACATTCAGACAAGGCTACGAATCACAAAAGATCCAACGACGACAAAGAGGAAATGGACGATTCAGAGGTAGATGTAAGTAGGACTCCCTTTGTATGGAATCGCGAATCTAGTTCTAATTCATATTGCAGCTCTTTGAAAGTTTGCGAAAGCAGAGCGACCCTAAGAAATTGGAAGAGAAAGCCAAGGTCATCGCTGAAAGGCAGGCTGCTCAAAATGCAAAGGCACAGGAGAGATTGGGGGAGTTGGTATGTTTCGAGATTGAATGGGATGTGCATTGGTTGATGTCATGCAGATTGGAAGCAATTCGAGTCTTCCTGTCACGATTTCTTCAGTACGAGTTATTGGAACTCAACAGCATACACGACGGTCATTCTTGGATCCGATATTCAAGCCTCTATTGAGTGCCAATAGAGATGCGCCCTACACTCTGCAGGAAGCTCTCAAGGAGGTCGGAGATGTCGCTACGAAGTTGGGACGCTTTGGTATACTCCCTACGTGTATCTGTGGATGACCTAGCTAATGGAAGTAGAAATTTACCATCCTATGATGCACACTTTCATAGACCGACCCGACCCAACCGATCCAAATTCCAGTCCGACTGATATTGACGTCTACATCCAGGCGCGAGAACGCGGGCGGATATCCCTCAAGACGGGCACAGATGTTGGAAACGTAGAGGGATCGGCTTATGGAAACCTAACGCTGCGAAACATCTTCGGCGGAGCAGAATCACTCAACCTCAACGCTTCAGCAGGAACGAGGACAAGATCCGCATACCACGCCATATTCGACACCCCAATACTTTCAGATCCAGACAAGCGCGTCACTGTTGATGCTCTCGCAAGCAGCACTAGCAAGCCGTGGTCCAGCCATGAAGAAGGACTCAAAGGCGCAGGAGTGAAGTACACATGGGCAACGCCATCAGGATCGCGGCACCAAGTAGGCTACTCAGGCGTTTGGCGCCAAGTCACAGCACTAGCCAGCAACGCCTCACCCACCATCCGAAACGACGCAGGTGACTCCGTCAAAAGCAGCATAACGCACACTTGGCTCTCAGACAAGCGCAACCACCCCTTCCTCCCCAACAGCGGGTACCTCCTCAAGACTGTCTCCGAGATCGCCGGTTGGGGCCCACTGCAAGGAGACGTCGCGTTCTGGAAATCCGAAGTAGAAACCGCAGGCGCAATGGCGATCCCCATCCCAGGCATCAAAGGTGACAGCGGAGTCAGTCTCACCGGCGGCTTCAGAGCAGGAATGCTCTACCCACTTGCAATTGGCTTAGGATCCACGCCCCAGCAAAGCAGGATAAACGACCGCTTCCAGCTCGGCGGCCCGACCGACGTCCGCGGCTTCAAGATGTGCGGTCTCGGTCCCCGCGACGGTCCAGACGCAGTGGGTGGCGATATCTTCGCCGCTGCGTCAGCGAACCTCCTTCTTCCTCTGCCGCGAGTAGGCAAAGACACACCGTTGCGATTGCAATTGTTCGCTAATGCGGGACGATTGCTCGCGCTGAAAGACACGGGAAAAGGTACGAGTAGTAGTGTGTATAGCACTGTTGCACAGTTGGGCGATGGATTACCCAGTCTCGCCGCGGGTGTGGGTTTGGTGTATGCGCATCCGGTAGCAAGGTTTGAGTTGAACTTCTCGCTGCCGTTTGTGTTGCGACGAGGGGAGGAGGCTAGGAAGGGCCTGCAGTTTGGGGTGGGAATCAGCTTTATGTGAGTTAAGCTACAGCTTAGTGCTAGTGATGCGAGAGGCCCACGATAGAGGAGAGAGAAGAGGAGAGATAGTGAGAAAAGGGAGATCTGTAACATATGTGTAAATGTACGACCAGAAAGCAGAGCTCGGAGGAAGTTTGTAAAAGTACCTACCACTCAAAAGCGCAATATTATTCCCCCATCTACCAGCACAAGATCTCTATTGTCATGTGAAACCATCCAAATCTGTCATGGTAACACAAGGACAAGCTACATGCCAGTGCCAAGCAACCTGATGTGTAGACAGTTCTCGCTCCCCTAATGTTAAGCGAGGCTACCTTAGGTACTGATGCGGGACGAGGATAGAGCGAGAATGAACTCGAAATTGAAATTGAAACCTGGATTGTAGAGAAGGCAGAAAACATCGGAAGAGATTAAGCCAGAATCGAAATCCACATTTGGAGAAGTTCAGTAGAGAGGAATTGCAAGCGAAAAAGACTAGGAAAGACCTGCACTTGCATTTTCGGCTGAACGAAGTGATAGGTTGCGTTATTGGAGAAGACATCGTCACCAGGAAGACGGGGTTTTTGTTTTAAATTTAGAGCTTGCATTCTCGCAGAGCGATTTGAAGGAGTGGTATCGCCAAGCTTCTGCTACAGCTGTGAGTTCCAAGCCTCATTGTTCAGTTCACTGCCTCAAATGTACAGATTCAAACCGCGAGACACCGTCTAGCCTAGACTTCAAACTTCCTCGCCCAAATAACTCCATGCGTAACCATAGCATTAGTTTCGTTCAGTAATCCAAACCAGAGCTTCTGCCCTGGTCGTGGGGCTCAGCCCGAGCCGGATCAACCGGTCCCTCCTCACCCTTCGCGCCACCCCAGCTCCATGGAAGCCAGCCTCCACTGCTGCTTGTCCTGTTGACCTGCCGTCTCTGATGAGCACCCTCCTCTGCGCCAGATTCAGCTTCGATTTTCTCGAAATCGATCTCGCTTTTTCGGGTACTGAGGCCGCTTAAACCACTCATTGCGCTTTTGGGGCGGGGCGAATCGTCTTCCTCGCTTGTGCTCCCATCAAAGAACAGGCCTTGGACATTTCTAGGAGGAGATCGAGAGGTTTGAAGGTTGGTAGCCTCTTTGTCGAGAGCGGAGAGGAGAATAGAGAGACGCTCGCGCTGTGCGGCGATGAAGGTGAGGCGTTCCGCGCCTTGGACGGTGGGTGGAATCAGTGTTCCAGAGTTCGAGAGATCCTGACCTCTTGGTAGATTACTAGATCCTGGGTTGGCTGTGGCAGCTGTGACTGCTGAGGCCAACAGAGAATAGAAATCTCCGGCTGTTCCAGACGACCCTGATCCTGTATTTGAAGGATATGTTGGTCTGGCAGCTGGGAGATTGAAGCGAGCCATAAGACTCTGCGCGTAGCTAATGGTTGAAGGTGTCGCAGGTGGACTGGGCTCTTTGGGAGGAAGACCTAGGACATGTTGCTTGAACATTTCAATCGCTTGCTTCAAGTATTCCATCCCAGCAGCTTTCGCACGCTCGTGTGCGGAAGAGATAAAGTCATCGATCGCATGCTCGTTGTCTTGGAGGAATGGATGGACATGGGATTGGTAGAGGACTTTTGCGCCTTGTGTTTGCGGGAGGATAAGGTAGAGAAGGAAACCGAGACGCATCCATGAATAGAAAGGAATCCTTAAAAACAATGTGTTGTCAGTTGTAATTCTACTCTAAGATTTACAAGAGAGACACTTGAAGCTTACCAAACGAGGATGAAGCCAACCCAGGACTCAAAGAATAAGGCAGACGCCAGCACAACCCAATACATGAGCCATGGTGTCAACAGAGCTGGGTCGGATGTCTTCAACGCTTTGTAGGATGCAAATACAGGAAATAAAAAGGTAGGAACGGATCTGCGGCTCTGTTAGCATGAAGCTTCATGACGTTTCGAATGATTGCGTTGTTGGCGGGGTATGCTCACGATAAGAGGCTGGCGAAAGTGTCAAACATTCTTGCCGATGGAGTTTCCGGTTCTGTTGATTATTGCTTGAAGTAATCAGTAAACAGCACAATTCGTGTGCTGTTTAATAGTCAAATAGGATAGGTAACGAGGAATTACAAGTACGGTCAGCAGCGAGTCATGGAGTGAGTGACAATGGAAGTGAGAGAGTGAGAGTAGAGGAGAGAGTGATCAGCGTCAGTGTCGGCTCCAGGGCAAGACAAGACAAGCTCTCTTATCAGGTCTCGTGCTTTGCGCTTGCGCCTCTATGGTTGCCTTTGTCTTTGTAACTTCGAGTTCACGATTATCTTTACTTCTTTGTTTTGTGATATCAAAGTATACCGGATTTTCTATTTGAATTCTTGGATTTTGGATAAGACTGGGAATCAAGTTGGCTGATACTGTAGCTTAAGTGCATAATGTGTTTGATTTTGTTGGCACATTCAAGAGGTACACATGTGCCAATAGTAAGATTACTAACAGACATAGTGTATACAGTTTGGATAACCTCTCCATGCTCTATATATATCCTCGATCGACTAATTAAAGATGAGTACTTCCCCACCTTCAACTTACTGTACAAGACCAGCTCCCCAATAGTAGCCCATGAGACTCAATCTATCTCGCTACTGCGGTGTGTGCAATCCAAAGAATCCTATGGAGGACATCACAGCCTTGCATCGTGGAAATCGTGGCGAAGGCGTCCTTCTGTTAGGCCGAGGGAAACCTTTCTTCTTGTTGGGTGGTGGTCCCGAAGGTCCTCAAGTTGAAATCGTTGGTGGCTGAAAACGGTTATGCCTTCGTACATTGCCGGGTCCTGGTGGTCGGTTCCAGATCCAAGGTCGAGAAGGTTCGGTCCCTTCTTCGTTCCTGGCAGATAGATGTGCAGTAATGTAAGGCGAAATTGAGGTAAAGTGGCTGATGCTGATGCGTTGGTGCTTTCTTCTCACACTTCTCTCTTGGTCTTTCTACCTTATGGCTTCTCATACTTCTCCTGCTTCTCAATTCAAGCTTCCCAGTTCTCACACCGTCTCGTCTCAACCAGCTTGTTCCACTTCTCCACTCTTGTTCCACCCCCGTTTCCCGTTGGATATCCACAACCACATGGTAAAGTCTTCCTCCAGCTCCTGATATCCATACAGGCCCTGTGATTCTCCGAATTCCCTGGTTCAATCCCTACCTGTCACAAGGTTTGGGCTCGTTTGCCATCTCTCGCACCGCACCCGGAGGTGGCTGAAAAGTCTGGACGTTGACAACCAACACATCACCGTCATCAGGATATTTTGAACACATCAGACCATCTGATGCAAGTGAATCAGAGCAATCCGATTGACTACAATTCTAGAAAGCTGCAGCAAGTCCGATACTCAGATGTCACAAAGTATATTGCCTCGCACTTTCCCACTTTAACTTACCATTTGTTGAAATAGAACGCAAACACTTGATCCTACAAAACCAAGACTTCAACCAAGTTCCACACCGCAACTATGTGTATTGTTGTAGTGACCACCGCACACCCAGATTATGCGCTCATTATCCTAGACAATCGGGACGAGTTCATTCTGCGCCCAACAAGCAGGCCACACTGGTGGAAATCCCACCATCAAGATATTCTCTCTGCGAGAGATCTCCAGAGAGAAGAGCAAGGAACATGGCTTGGCATTACAAAAACTGGCAACTTTGCTGTCCTGACAAACTATAGAGAGACAGATCTCAATGATGCCGAACATCCTGTACAAGGAACGAGGAGTAGAGGTGGAATGGTGACAGCCTGGTTGACGAGTCCCAACGACGAGAGTACGCAAGACTTTGTACACCGCATGCTGGATGGCGGTGGAGTCAAGGGCGTTGGAGGCTTCTCTCTGCTATGCGGAAAATTGAGGAAAAATAAAGATGTCGAACAGGAATTGGAACCATTGGCAATCATATCAAACCGAAGCGAGGGCGTGGATGGGGTACCATGGATTGCTGAGCGCCGAGGTGAGACCTATGGACTAAGCAATACCTCATTTCTGGACCCCGATACATGGCCTAAAGTCCAAATGGGCAAAGAGAAATTGCAACAAGTCGTGGAAGAAGCTACTAAACAAGGCTTGAACGAAGAGGAGTTGGTGGACAGACTATACGCCATACTCGATTCTGATACATTGCCAGAGCAAAATGGACAAGACTTCGAGGCATTCATATGTGAGCTTAGGAAGTCGATATTCATTCCTTCCATTGGCAATGAGGAGATTCCAGAAACAATGCCAAAAGCCGAGCAAATAGCTGCGGCCAAGCCAGAAGCCATCTGTACGGAACAAGGAGCCAGCAATGTAACAAAGATTGAAGCTGCCCCTATGAATGGGAATGCTATGACAGGCATCTATGGTACTCAAAGGCAGACCATTATCTTGGTTGATTGGGAGGGAAAAGTCACGTTCAGAGAACGTTCGTTATGGGATGCCGCTGGGCATCCAATAGAAAGAGGCAAAGGAGACATGAAATTTGAGTTCCAAGTTGATGGTTGGAATGGTGAAAGTAAGGGGAATACTGTCTCCCATCATGCTGTATTGTAGATAACTGATTCCTAGCAGAAATACCATGACTTACATGAAGTTTTGGCTTGTTGAGCCTCACGTTGATATTTCTAAGCGGACACGAAATTAACGGCGTGTCCCGCTCACCATTTCTTGCACTTGCATTGTATGGATATCGTAGGTACTCTTGAAATTCGTTAATTTGTGTCTTGATGACCATCTTGCATGGTTTCTGGATCATGATATTTCCTCCCCGTCACCTTCTCGCTTAGTCGTTTCGAGCCTTCCCAAAACACCAAATCGCCCAATACCGTCGCGCGAATTCCCAGCGATCTTCTATCAAACCGCAATTCGCCATTCGCTCTTCAACCCGACGACTCATCGACGACTAATCGACAAAAACAATTCTCATGATCAAAAGAATTCAAAATGGAGGTTTCCTCTCAGAGAGCCTCTCCTCCACCGGAGCAACCTCGACCTTTACCACCACTTCCAAGATCTGCTTCTTTGAATGTGATTGAGAGTCGTCGTCATTCTTCATACTTGACCTCTTTCTACAATAATCTCGATACTGTCAACGAGCCTGGTAGAGCTCTGCGTCGAGCTTCTCTCCGTGAAGATCTGCAGAATTGGCGCGAAATTTCAAGATCGGAGATTCTTGCAGACGACAAGGTAGTTTCCCTCTTCTACAAACATCACACAGTAGCTAATAGTCTTTCAGATTGATGAAGAAGATATGGAGGATAATCAACAACACAATCCAAATGATCCCCACTCAATTCCTCCTGTTCCTCGTATCCCTTCGATCTACCGCAGCAGATATGGTCCAGGATCTTCTCGTGGCCAGCTTCCACGCCCTAGTGGACAGAGTTCAAGCAGACCTCCAGTTACCATTGATCGGCAGAGAAATAGCAATATGTTTCCTACACCAGACCCATTGCGCGGCGCCTCTACCGTTGCCCGTTCTGGCCTTACTGCATCGGCTACATTCAATGGTCTAAGCCAGCCTCGCAGATATGCTTCCGACAACCGCCCATTACCACATGTTTCCTCTTACGCATTTAATATCAATCACCAAGATTCCATGCATATTAATTTATCAAAGCCTCGCCATGAAATCCCCCCAATGATGGTTCCTGTCACAAAACTCGGTCCGGACGAAGTTCACTCTGAGTTCGGTTCATCTTCAGCTACTTCAAGCACACATGCCGCCAAAAAATCAGACGAATTGAAGCATCGTTCGCCTAAGCATTCAAGATTAATCTTCAATTTGCGAAAAGCTTCAGCTCCAGAAATTTCTACCACGCAAGCCAGCACTACGCCAAAATCTCCTCACTCCAAGGTATCTAGTCCCCAGCTCAGAAAGAGTCCGAGTCGGGCAGTGAATATTGCTCAGGTTTCTCAAGGAACTGCACCTGTAACTGGGGGTGCCTCGCTTACGATCGATTCAAATGAAGTTGACTCGTCTGCAAAAGCCACGCCTAACCCCCCGTTGACTGCCAAACGACAACGATCATTATTCTCGTTGAGAAAAACTCCTACCCAGGCAGGCAACGTGGACTTGGGACATTCCGCTTCAGTCGGACCATCCATTGTGTCGAAGGATGTCAAGTCTTCGGTTGCTGAAATGGAGAATTCAGGGGGTACGAGACAATTCAGCTTTGGTACGGAGCCATCAAAGTCATCAAAAATTACCCCAAAAGCATCCCGCTCTCTATTTGGCCTCAGAAAGACGCCCATTGGTATGCCTTCAGCACCAGTTACCCCTTCAACTATTCGTCAAGGTCAAAATAACAATCGTTTGGTAACTTCCCCAAGACAATATGTTTCGAATATGAACCTCAAGCAGAAGAGTCCAACTCGAATTCCAACTCCTGTTGCCGAGAAGAAGGGACGCTTCTTCAGCGCACCAATGATGCCATCGCAAAAAAAGGAGGTTAGTCAGGGGAATCTTAATTTATGCAAGTATCTATAGCTAACCAACGCAGAATATCCCGCCTCAAACACATAGCCTACTCAGACCCATCTCTCCCACGCGCACCCATGCTCCAGCGCCAAAGACCATTCCCAAAGCTCAAACACTTGGTATGCTCTCAAACTTGACATCAGCATTCTCACGCTCTACTGCAAACATTGCAAGTGCCTCAGCCCAGCCAACGACTTCTATCTCAGAAGCTTCTGCCACGGCAGAGCAGCGATCCTTCACTCATAGTATTCAACATATCACGACAGCAATGCCATCTGGATACTGGGCCGGTAGATTCATGAGCTTGAGCGATAGATTCCAGTGTGAGATGATGGATGAGACCTTCAGCAATCTAGAGGCATTCAAAAATCTGCAAGATCCCACACGATGCACCTCTCGGGCGCCTTCTTCCGATCCCAAGAAGGCTCAAGACCAAGCTATGTATGAGCCATCCACAGCAGGTATCCAGCACATTCGAAGCGAGGAAGATAAACGAGTTTTGAAAGTTTTCGCTTATCTGAGAGATCTTTGCGTCGGCGTGGAGGCACAAAAGAGTCTCTTTGAATTCCAGCAGGAGTATGCAAGAAACGCGGGTAATGAGAAATGGCTCCCTTTTGGTGGCAGCATGGAGGACAAACCACATGGGTGGGTTGCTCGTATGAGTAATGTCATGGGTCGTCGCAATGAGAAGTCCGGCAACCAGACTTCTATGGGACGCCGTACCGGAATGACTGCCAGTGTCTTTGGTAACAAGCGTAGTCAGACTACCACCAAGACTTCAGGTCACTGATTCGATTGGTGATTATGAAAGTTCGAGAATTCTCTACATTTGCATTTTCGCCTTAGGCAGATGCTTTATCAAGACGGTGTTTGGGCGCAGGCATTTACGATGGCGGGATTGCAAATCAGTAGGACTTTGATCCGAGCTGCGAGGTGCTTTCTCTTTTACGATGATGATACATGATACGATGTAAGAGTACTACGATTCTTGATTTGGGGGGTGAGATGAGAATGGGAATGAGATAGGTTTTCAGCTGGATGATGATGCGTGTGTGCTTGTTTTCTTGCTTCCTCTTTTGCTCTGGGGGATAGAATGGATGGATGGAAAAGACGAAAACAGGTTTGTTAGAATGTACAACAGCGCACAATAGATGACTCATGAATAGATAGATACAGACGTTTTCTTGGCCTTTCTCAATTCGACGATCATCACTTGTGAGGAAGTGTGATAGAGTGTGTGATTTAAGCGAGGGAACTAGGGGGTGTATTTGGTGGCTTTTAGTGCTAGGACTCTCACTGGTTTAGACAGTTTATGCTTATAGACATAACTTATGTTATCTATCATCAACAATATTCATATCCAGTAGAAATTTAAAGAAACAGGTCATGAACGCCAAGATAGTGCAATGTAGCCCCAAGGTAATTCCTACAAGCCTGACTTATATACCTAAGGTACCCACCCATAAGGTACCCGAACAACCTAAGTAGCCAGCCCAGCTCAAACCCACAAACGCCTAGATCAAACTCCCAATCCCTAGGGAGATTCTCACCCACACCACACACGCAAAATCTCTCACAGCAGATCATCTCAACAGATCATGTCTCGATGTATCATCTCAACCCATGTGCCATATGCCCATCATGTCCCTCATGACCCTCGTGTCCCTCATGGCTCTCGCTCTTCTTCTCCTCAACCACGACCTCCACCTCCTTCATCTCTAGAATCTTCTTGCCGCCCAATTCGCTAATCTTAGCCTTCAGCGTCTTCTTCTGATCCATCTCTGCGACGTCGTCACCGCCGCCGATGCTGACACCATTGACAAGCACATTTGGCACCGTCCTCCTGCCCGTCAGATCGCCGAGTAGAGCCTGCAGGTCTGCGCCAATCTCGTGCTTGTCAAGCTCGACGACGAAGGGCTTGGGGTCGATGGAGTATTGGTTGAGGAGAATCCGTTTGGCGCGCGCGGAGTGCGGACAGTAGGATTTGGAGAAGATGATTACTGGAACACATTAGCCACAACCCTATAGCACAAACCATACACCCAAGATGGGAACTCACTCGGCGCCTTCTTCAATATCCTATTCAACTCCGTCTTCGCCGCCCTCCTCTCCGGCGTCATGACCTCCTCCTCTTCCTCCTTCTTCCCGCTACCGTCCTTAATCACTTCCTGCGAGCCCTCGCCCCCAGAAGGCGTGGAGAACTTCTTCCTGCCCGCAACGCCCTTCTCTCTCGCTCCGTCCGCCGAGCTCCCGACGCCCACAACACTTGACGGCGGGTCCGGTTTCGGGTTCAGGTTATTCGTCTTGTCCTTCGCCAGCTTCGCAGCCTCCTTCAGACGCTGGCTCATCTCCTTTGCGACCTTGGCGTCCTCGTCCTCGCTGGTCTTTTTGTCCTTCTCCTCCTTCTCGAGCTTCTTCAGCGTCTCCTTGTCTTGGGTCTTCGCTTTGCCGGCCGTCTTGCCATCGAGTGCGTTGACGGTCTTGGAGTAGAAATCTCCGCTGGATGAGGCGTCGAGGTCTTGAGAAGAGGCGGGATCGCGCATCGTCCAGAAGAGCAGGGTCAGGATGCCCACGAAGACCAGGAGCCCGAGGACTTTGACCCGTCGCTGCGAGGGCATCTTGGATCTGCGACTGAAGAATGGCGTGGTGTTGATGGCTGCGGGGTGAGGGTTGTGTTAGCTGAGGCTCCTTGGTGGCACAAATAGAGACAAAAGCCATCTGGTATACCATTGAATCGTGGGGAGCTTACGATTGCGAGACTTATGGTATTTCGGCATCTTGTACTAGATTTGAGATCCCTTCAGGATCTAAAAGCTCTCGTCTTTGTGAATGTCGAGCCCCTCAAACGGTGCGTGGATGGTTGCACGACCGAGGCGCTTCCCTCGTTCCTTCCTTCCTTCCAAAGCTCACACGAACGAGTTTCCAGACGAAACAAAAGTAAAAAGGGAACAAATAATACAGCAGCAGTAAGTAACTCTGAGACGATCCTTCTTTCCTTTCGAAGCTCTCTCTCTCTCTCGATTTCTCCGAATAAATTCCAGTAAATAAACACACAATTGGAATAATAAATACAAGATCACACGCACCAAAAATATAATATAGGATAATGCACCAACAAGCAAGCTGTCAATTACCTTGCCTGTACTTTCCCATCAGGTAATCACGGATCATCAGAAAAATGCGGAGAAACAGCAAACCGGAACTCGTGCTCACGAAACCCCTGTTCAAAGCCCAAGACAGCTTAGAAGCCGTCGCTGGCTGTCCACTAAAGACTTTCTTGAGATGCCTCTAACATGTCCCTGCTTGACCCTATCCTATTCGCTAGAACCCCTAAACTCAAAATCCGAACAGCCGAGGCCTTCTATAGTCTGTCAGACCAGAACACTCAAGTCGCATGAGTTAAGTACCTTAGAGAAGAGGATATTGTTTCAACCAACCCATCATCCGATTTGTAGCATGAGTGTGGCAAATGAACGTCAAAATCACAAAAACACACTCATCACTAACTCCATGATTGGACCCCATACAAACATGTCTTCTCCAGTTCCCTACTATAGTGCATGAAAATGGACAAAGGCTATAGCATGACCGGAGCAGGAGAAATCATTTCAAAAGATAAATTGTATTAGATTACTACTAGTTATAATCATAAGAGCATGCTTCGTACAGCCAGCGAACATCCATCTCTCGGGAATGTCGGTCATCCAAAACTAAGGTACAACTACCTGCTGGAAACAACTCTCGCCTCAATCATGGCGAGAGCAATCCACCGCAAAGATACAATAAAACATATAAATCTGCCCTAGACCTTGGGATCTTTCCCACAACGCCACGCTACCGACCAATCCCAAGAAAAATCGAGTATACCATTTTTACAATCACCTGAATGCTCCTACACTGGCTCTTTCTCTCAGCGTCCTGCTCCGCCCACTATCACCTTTCGATCCTACACCTGTGACTTTCATCCAGTCTTCCCACTCCCGTGCTATTTCCATTAAAACTCCACCCATAACTACTGCAGAGGCCATAAGACCATGACCTTCTCCTTCTAGAACTCTGACTTCACACCTTTTCATCGTCTTTCCGAGCCATCGTACATTCTCAACGGGAACTCGGGTATCTTTGCTGCCATGGTGAATTACCACGGCGCGGGTAATATCTACATATCGAAATCCGATTGTATGCCTCCTCTCCAGGCATACTAAAAGATCCACAGCTGGATTGGCGCCAGATGTTGCCAAGTCCCAGATTGCATGTGTAAGTCGGGTGTCGTATGTCATTTGGCGTTCTTTATCAGCCAACGCGCCAGCTGCGGCTGCTATGATTGCAGCCTCGTTATTGGGATCGGTAGGATCTCGAGCTGCTCGCTCCAGGGCAGAAGCCTCAGATGGATCAGGATAGATCGTCGAATTTCTACCATGATTTTCCTTGTCAAGGCCTGGAGTGACTGTGCTCCTACCAGATGGAGCGGGTGTATCCCGGCCTGTTGATTTTCTCTTGTTCCTCTTCTGTTTTGGAAGACTGCTAGTGATGGAGCTGCTTGTAGCACTCATAAAACTTGAGTTTGCAGCTTTGAGAATTGGGGTAGGTAGAGCACGAAGAATCCTTTGTGCCGTTGGGATAGAATTCGTAGGAGGAGAGACGACTTGAGCTCCAAATACTGTCAACTGAGATGGTGGAATCCAGGGGGCGAGAAGATGGATTCGGCCTCGAATATGTTGAGGCATACGGAGAGCTGTTGCGAGAGCATAAATGGCTCCAGCTGAGTGAGCGAGAATAGAGAATTTTGTGATTTTTAAGGTTTGGCAAATAGCGTAAACATCATCTGGAAAAAGTAAGCATTTACATTCTCAACGAAGTCAAGGAGCATACCTGGCCAACTCAGTGGGGTGGCAGTACCATCATTATATGGTTCACTGTCACCCACTCCAGGTCTATCCGGAGTTATCAAACGCAACTTGAGTGTCAATGCAAGTTCATCGTAGAATGCCGTGATATATCTGGTCAAGCCCATGCCAACACAACAGAAGACTGCAAATCCTTCCGAGTCTCCAACTTCCGAGAAAGAGATTGTCCGCCCAGTCTGCGGGTGTCTGATTTTCTGAGACAGTCGTGGAGAGCACAGGTAAGCATCGACTGCATCGTCTATGGAGTCTGCACTGTTTGGTCGATCATCAATGTGAATTTGTGGTTTAGATGGCTCGGGAGAGGTCACTCTCGATGTTAGGTTGGTACTATTCCTTACATCTGTAGACCCTCGAGGGCTCTTCGGTCCTGACAAACGCTTCAATCTTGATCCAGATCGTTTTGGCTCGGGGGGGTCTCGTGGCTCTGGAGTGGCATTTCCAGACATTCTGTTTCGGCTCGAAGAACGATCGCCGCGGTTTGGGCTTGGTCGAGCTTTTCTCTGTGCGACAGCAGGGGCTGGGGCACCTTCATCCTCGTTTACACGAAGTTGGTCTCCGCTGGAGGAAGATGCACCTTGCTTAGGTTTAGGTGGCCGTGGCATTTCCAGATCATCCAATGGCTCCATCATCTTTGATGTTGCCTCCGTTGCCAAGCTCTTTTGATCTCGACGACTGTTTCTTTTCTTCTCTTGCACTTGCTCGTCAATTTCGTGGATAGTGTCCTCGTCATCCGTCGCCCTTTGCTTCCCGTTGGACTTTGTACTGGATCGATGGGAGCTGCGTTTTTTAGTAGCAGAAGCGGGTTTTCGAAGAGAAGAGTCTCGTGCTGGTATAAACCTCCCAGACCCTATACCTCCAGGACTTCCACCACCAAATGAAGGGCTCCCGATTGTCAATGTGTCGTGGAGCTTTACCGGTGATGTTTCTTCGGGTTCTTCGCCAATAGCATTCTCGGCCATAAACGAATCGGAATCGAAGTGTGGCAAGACGACTCTATCTAACCCAAGGCCCTTTGCACCTCCACTAGCCAAGTTTTCGATACTGGCTCGTTTCTTGACATTTTCCTTCTCCCTCAGGCGTTCTTTCGAGCTCATATACATCAAGCCTTTTTGGTTTCGTCCCTGCTTCTTACCCCAACTGTCGCTGGATGATTTCCGTCTCAATTCGTGTGATGGGACAACTCCAGGCTCAACCGAAACGTTACCGATGCTTCGTGTATCGTCGCGATCCTTGGAACCTGTTGAGCCTTTGGATGAAGGTCGCGAACTGCCTCGCAAAAAGGATTTTAAAGTGCCCGGATCCGCTGGTACTTTTGGTGCAGTTATCGGAGAGTAACCAGACGGCGGCTTGGCTGTTCGGATAACAGGCGGAGTGGCCGCAAGTTCATCTAAAGACTCCTCTTCAACGAGTCGATTTAGTGAGGGTTGCTCATAAGCGCCGTAGTCTATTCCAAAGCTGCCTCCACCTGGGGATTGATAGTTGTGATTCCCATTGGCGTGATTGAACCTCGATATTGTTGCAGGTGGAGAAGCTGGCGCAGTTTGGGAGTGCTCAAATAATTGGTTCGCAGGAGAAGAAATGATTGATAAAGATGTAATCAGAGACGAAATCACTTCAGGCGACGCAGGTTGAATATGTACACGGTTTGTAGACTGAGATGATGGTCCTTGAAGTGACTTGCGACGTGTATGATGTCTGGAGCGACTTGGGATCGGAGGAGGTGAGCCATAGTTTACGTCCATTGCGACAATAGAATATTCTTGATTTGCGCCGTCCGAATCGCAATCCAAGCGCAAATCCCTTATTGCCCGTCAATTGCAGTTATTCTGGTCGGGGTTTTGCTGATTAGAAAACTCCTGAACAGTGCACTGGCTGTTGCAAATCAACTAAGATCGTTTCAGTGCTCCCAAAACGCAAGTATTGAATCGATTCCAGATTGATGAAACCTATGTAGAGTTTGCCATTGGAAGAAAATATGCAGGTGAAGAGGTCCGAGGACAAGTTCTGGATTGAACGCCGGTCAGTGATTGTGTCTCTCCAATTATTCTCTCTGGTAGGTAGTGTCCCAAATCATGTCCTTATCATAAGCTCAATTGACAAGAACCAGAATGATAGCGCGTTTCTTCGGAGGAATGCGTACCGTGTAAATCAATCACAATGATGCTAGGATGAATATTGTCGCTCAAGCAAGCTTGATGGTCTGCAGATCTAGATGTGTGCTGTGTGATGGGTTTAAGAGAACGCGCCGATATGTATGCTCACAAAGAAGCAACAATGGATCTATCCGGGATGCCTGGAGCTGGATATATTAAATGCCTCCTGCAGAGTCCAATCGATGCATGTGCGATAGCTGCTCGATTCGAATGTCTGTGACTGTGTGTTGATGGAGAGTCTGCGAACGGTCCTAGACGTCTGGATGTCTAGAGATGCGGTAGATTTGTTGGAGGGGATGCAACGGACTCATGCAGGTAAGTGGTTTTGGTGCGTGAAGAAGAAACTCTTGTGGATTAGAGGAGCCTGAGGAGGGTTCCTCCTGGTAATACGAGTAATACCAAAGGAGATTTTGGACCATCCACCCCGGTCGTTGGGTGAGAGAAATCGGAATTACCAATGCGACAGAAGATGCACAAGCACTACACTACCAGGTACAGTGCCTTATTGGCTTTGGAAGCACCGATTCCAATTCCCCGGTGGATTGGGATGAGCATAAGCCTGAGCTTGAGCATCAGCAACTCCCGTCTGCACAGCAACGGACGGGCCCAGGCTTTCCTTTCCATTTCCCATTGAAGCATCCCGAATTCTTTACACTTCATACCTTACTTACCACATCATGGTGATACGTGTCCTTCAAGTCTTTTGTATCCATTATGTGTACGTTTATACAAACCTTAAGTCTACCTACCTCCCGTACAGTATTCGCAAATAGTAACTGATGGGAGATTTGTCCCACTCCGATCTATCATGGCATGAAACACTTTTGGTTGATGCGGCCATGCAACGACTGCAACCTTGATGCAGACCATATTTTTTTCAATTCATTTTACCCCTGATGAATGACCGACTGAGCCGACGACCTCTCTTATGGGGAAGATTGCCGACGGGAGATGATTGGATTCGGATGGGCACCAAACAGGTCGGCGGGGCAGATCGGCGAAACGTTTATCCCTTGTGGTGGGTGTGTTATGCCTGTACATAAGAAGAAATCAAGATCTTGATTTTGACTCAAACTTTGACGATGTCATAGGGCTTGATTGAGAACACATCAGTCGAGTCAGCTAGCGGCAACAACAGGTAAGTGATGGCCAATAGTATATTTTCCATTTCTGCGTACTTTCAGAAAATATTGTCATTTCACCATCCCATACTTGCGTTCTTACATATTTCAACGTCAATATGGGTGCCTTTTTATCTCTCCCTATTGTCGGGTATCTCTTGATGCCATCGGTAACTAGTTACAGCACATCTTTGAATTTGTTATTCTTCTACATGGTAAGTGGGCCGATTTCAAGCACAAAACATGGCTGACTCAAGACAGACATGGAGTACACTAGTTCTCAGCCAACCTCCGCTAAAAGTTGAGGTTGTGGGAACCTTGGCGATACGATTGCTCTTCTTCATCGTCCCATCCCTGCTGTTCTTGGTGTTTGACTCTCTTCTTCCGAGTCTGTCGGTTGGATTCAAGATCCAAGGGGGTCAAGCCCTCCCGACCCGGACAGGTGGTGCTAGGAAGTCACGAAGTGGAAAGACACCGCAATGGTATCAGGTGATCGGTCTCAGCATCTTCAACATCTGCCTGGGAGTGGTGATTCAGTCGGGCGTCGAACTTTTGTTCACCGAAATCTTGCATATTCGAAGTGCTTTGAAAGTTACCACGACACTACCCATGCCATGGTCCATCGCAAAGGACGTCGGAAAAGGACTTGTCCTCAGAGAGGTCATCCAATACTACACCCACCGCTTCATACTACACGCCAAACGGCCGAACATGCTCAGTAACCTCCACAAGACCTGGTTCCACAGCATCACATCGCCCTTCTCCTTCTCCGCCCACTACGACCATCCACTTCCATATCTCATCCTACGCTTTCTACCCGTCTATCTACCAGCTCTGATCTTTCGGATGCATCTTCTGACCTACCTCATGCTTCTCACCATCGTCACCTTGGAAGAGACCATGTCGTCATCCGGATACGAGACAGTGCCTGGAATCATGCTTGGAGGCATCGCACGTAGGCAAGATATGCATAGTGAGGGTAAAGGGCAGGGAAATTTTGCTCCGTGGGGCTTCCTGGATTGGGTGCATGGCACGAGTATTGGCGCGGATGTGGTGGATGACATGAGAGATGAAGCTGAGAAGCATCAGCTTAAAGAGAGGAGTGGGAGTGCTTGGGAGAGCGCGAAGAGGAGTGGTAGACAAGGTGCTAAATCTATCAATCGGAGGAGGAAAAGCTAAATGGGTGTCTGGGTTTTAATTTCGTGTTCTGTATAAATGGTATGGCAAAAGACTTGATTTCGCCGCCTCTGCCACAAAATGAACAGATGAGCAGGCTTGAATAATCATGTTTAAGTTCATCTCATGTGCTTACAACACTTTCTTAGGCCAGGACAGCACACAAACCTCCCCTCGCAATACCTGACGGTTCTGGAACAAGACACACTGGTAGAATATTTCAGAGTGGCAAACGGGGTTCTTTAACCCGAGAAGTAGAGACACGCACAACATTTCAAACCCTAAGCTCCAATGGAAATATCGCCCTTCTACTCTATCTAGTATCAAGAAGATGACAGGGCACTAGGGACCTGCCTCGATCGACTTACTCGAAATAGTGCATGAGAAGCTACCCAGCCTCCACAACAAGTCCGCGATATTCATTCAGCAAGACTAACATTGGCGCAGTGTTTGTGACCATAGTAGCACTATGCAAGATATCACAGCCTCTGGTATTTGTTTGAATCAGCTACTTACAAAAAATGTTGAAGATAGGGTAAGGGGGTCCATCTGTTAAGCGAGTCAAGTATTTTCATTTTGCCCGAAAGATTTCAAGAGGAAACAACCTGCGGTAAAGAAGCCAGTTATGACATTGCGTTCCAACTTTCGAAACGATTTCATTCTCAAATCTCCCCATCCATACCCCAAATACACCTTCGTCAACGTTCAGAGAACTGACTCTCTTCCTCTCCCGGCTATATCAAATCAACCTCAAAAAAATACCCACTCGTCACCCACCCCCCCTCCTTCCTTCCTTCCTTCCTTTCTTCTTAACCTCATTTTAGCCGAAGTTGACCTTGATATCTCCCAGTCGCGACGTTTTGGCACATCAAATCAAGGAAACTCCCGGTAGTCTAGTTGGTTTATGGCGTCGGGCTGTAATTGTTGTATTGTATACCTGAAGGTCACGTGTTCGATTCACGTCTGGGAGAAACTTGAAATCTTTTTTTGTCATTTTTGGCAATCCATTTGGAGCGGGTTTTGGCCGGGTTATTTTTGAGGGTGGGTTCATTTTTGGTATTTTGAATTAGGTGTTGTTATAGGAGAGAAATTTTGAATGCTTCAATAATTGATTGAAGAAGAGATCTTGCGCAAAAGCGTAGTTGTACCAAGGATTTGCTTGAATATATATTCGTTTCAACTTTCAAGATTTGCACCAGTCTTGAATGTATACTACCTAGTATTTAACCGTGCCTTCTTTGCTGCTAGGTGGACATATCTGCTCTGTGCTATCCTGCTACTTTCTGAGCTTTCTGTTCGGCTTCATTGTCTGCAATTTACTTCCGCTTGGATTGCCTTCACATCCCGACAGGTGTACTGTGCCAACGAAGTTTGCCATGAAGTATTCTTTTTTCCCCAAAAAGATGCCGATTGATCGGTAGTGTTGATATCCTTTCCCTGGAGTGCTTCCATCACCTCACCTCGACTCACTGCCATCATCCACATTCTTCTCGTCAACATAACCCCCCTCCCTCATATACACCTCAAACTCCTCATCCATCAACTTCAAATCCACCCCCTTCCCCTCCGGCAAGAAGCAATACACCAACGTGCCCAAAACACCCACACCACCCGCCAAATAAAACGTCGCCGCCTTCCCCGCCGCCTCCTGCAACGGCGTGAACGCCTGCGTCCCAATCGCCGCCCCGGCCTTCCCAAACCCAGCCGAAATCCCATATCCCATGCCCCTCACAGCAGTAGGGAAGCTCTCGACGCTCATCAGCCCAATCGTGGCACCCGGTCCCATATGTCCCAGACACTGCAGCAGCCCGTACAACACCACGAACGCTGCAATCGAGTGCTCTGTCAGCGGCGTGTAGCAACCCCCGATGATGAAGCCGAGCACGATGTAGCCCACGAAGCCGAGGATGCCGGTTTTCTTGCGCCCGATGCGGTTGACGAGCCATGCACCGACGAGGACGCCGGGGATGGGGAAGAGCGCCAGGATGAGCTGCCACACGGCGACGGTGCGGACGTTTTTGCCGGGCACGAGGGAGTTGATGATCGCGGCGGACATTATGCTGTTGGGGAAGTTGACAAAATCGTATAAGAAGAACGCGGCACTTGTTCCGAATAATCTGAAGCCGTATTTCTTGATAACGAGTTTCCAAGGGACGCGACGGCTTTTGAAATTTGATTTGCGGAACAAGAGACCATCTTGCATTTTCAGGCGAAAGAGCATCACGATCAGCGGAAGGAAGATCGAGATACTATAGATAGCGTGGAACGCAACCTCGAGATTGCTGTCGGTTGCGAGCAGAGACATTAGATAGATGAATGTGCAAATCGGACCTCCAGAAGTAGCCATCAGCGTACTGATCAAGACCTGAATCGGACCTCTCTGGTTGTCAAAATGCTCATTTGAACCCTCCAGTGCCGCGGCTGCTGAAGCAGGATACTCGCCGCCAACGCCCACCCCGGCAATTCCACGAGCAATCGTGAGATACCACAGCTGGTTACGTGCTGGACCTGGAATCTGAAAGAATAGAGTAGCTAGCAACGAGCCGATGACGACAAGGCAGGAGGTGACTAGCATGCCTGCTTTTCGTGAGTACATGTCAGACGTGTAGCCGAGGACCACGATTCCGATCACAGAGCCGACGAGGAGAGAGTTGGAAATTTGTGTTTGCCATGCTGAGGTGTAGACTTTGGTGCCGAGGAGGTGGTTCAACACGACGTTGGTGGAAGACGCGAGGTTTTGCTGGAAGCCATCTGATAGATTGGCGAGCGCCTGGGCACGGTATTAGCTATACGAGTGCAGGCGTGGAACTTTGAAGTGACTTACACAGCCTATGATGGTCCATATTGAGCCTGGTCTTCTGGCTGCGAGAGTATCGGATTCCGGGTCACTACCGTCATTGAACGAGGTGGCTGGTGCTTTGACATCCCTCTCTTCACCCGCAAGCTCCACGCGGTCTTGCAGTTGAACGCTTGCCATATTGTCTTCGCCTCAGCACTCTCACGTGAGGGAAATATACAATCAGATAATCAACATGTTTCTTCTCATGGGATTCTGGTATATATGCCAAGGAAAAGTTTTGCACCGCGCCGATTGCGGCACACTCCATAGAGAGAGAGCTTCGAGCGGAGCATTTTAATAAACTTTAGCATGAGGTTTCCATTTAATGAATCCTTTTCTTGATCTTGATAATATAATTGTGGCTCAAGTGGAGTTTTGCAGGCGGAGATATACTTCCGGATCGACATGCCTAATGGTTGATATTCGGCTGTTTTGAGACAAGGACGGACGCATGGGAATTTGCGAGAAAGCGTCGATAGCTGGTAATGGTGGGATAGGAGACTCGGAGCTACGTGACGTCTAAGTGACTTGAAAGAAGCGCTAGTAGGGATTAATCGCAGAGTAAAAGTGATGAGGTTGATAAGAGTGACTAAATCGAAATTTGTCGCCAAAAAAGAAATATTGGGCGAAGTTTCCAAGTACAGAGAAGTTATATCATGGATAATTCCGTCTAACTAAACTGAGATATTGGAAATTTGGAGACATATCTTTACTGTTTGTAGATAATCCGTCGGACTCGAACCCCCAAACTTTCGAAATTGCCTAATAAGTCGCTAGTATGTTCTCAGGATTGATCGAAAGATGTCGAAAATATATTCTCTTTACCTCAAAGATATGGTAAAATCCAGCGGGCTGTACCAGAATCTATTTTACCTAGAGCTCTTGAGAATCACTCCTTGTCTGATATATCATAGTATCATAACACAGGTCTTGGTAGGACATTGGCATATAGAGTCTGCCTACACTTCGCTGTCTCGTGAATACAACTCATAACAACTGTCAAGGACACCGAAAAGGGCACCGTACCGTGGACAAACGCAAAATATAGCAGAAAACGAAAGGAGGAAATTTGATCAGATGTCCACTAACCAGATACAGTGTTGAGAAATTTTCAGGTTGCTAGAAGATAATGAAAGCTAATTCGAAGGGAACGCCTACAAGCCGCAGGCTACTAAACTGTATTTATCGCTAGGGAATGAAGGGAGCAAGACACAGTCTGTTATAGGAAACTTGAATGTAAACAAAATTAGGAACCCTAAAAATTCTTGTTGCGTAAAGTCGAGTTGACGCGGATGGGGAGGTTCTCAGTGCAAATGGGCGGGCCGTGTGTTTCGATCAATCCTGCCCCTTCCGATTTTCACAAGCTAGATCAAAGAGAGGTATCAATCAAGAAGTACACAAAGACCAACCATTAAGCAAAAATGAAAAGGCCAAGAGCATATCTACTTTGATGAGAGCTGCATAGCTAAGCGAGACCATAGCCACAGCAGTGCCAAGCCCTTGCTGATCCGAACTCCCAAATCTACTAAAAGAGGACTAGCGCGTCTACACCCAGATTGCCTTATTGAGCAATTGCTAGAGTAGATGATGCTCTGCCAATATCTACTCGTGGCTGAGTTGGATGACCGTGTGAAGAGTGAATTCGGGATGAGGGATATGAGAATACATATATATGTAGTCTATTCTTGTGCCAAAATGTTTGAAGACCACTTTACTTCTAAACTATCCATCAAATACAAAAACTACCAACCACAATGTCAGATTCGAAGCGCAGCATGACTTTGACCCAAGATGCGATTGAGCCTCCACCACCGTCATACAATGATATTGTTCTATCCTCTTCCGCAAGCTTACTATCTTCTTCGTCGGCTTCTGAATCGTCGAGATCTCCTTCGACTACGACAACTTTCAAGCCAATTGTCATCTCTCGTAGGTTGTCCATAAGTGTTAATCTTCCTCTGTTCACACCTGATAGAAACATCATCTCAATCTCTTCGTGGCGCATTCATGTCTCCATTCACTCGAGCATATGCACCATCACTTTCAACGCCTCTCAAAATAGACGGAAGTCCCATCACCGCAGCCCAATTTCTTCGCTTCCTCGATGGCCTAAACGAGGCCCTGATCTCATCTCCAGGATTCCAAGCAACCTCTTTAGTTGGCAGTTTCATCAAGAATGTTCCAATACCGATCATCCCACTGTTCGGTACTGGCATCGTCGCATCAGCTGGAGCTGCATCGGCGGCGACTTGTATGGGCCGCGCAAAATCTTATGTCGAAGCCGCGAACCAGGAAATCTTTTTACCGAGAGGTCTGAGGTGTAAGCTTATGAAAACAGTTCAAATGCTACAAGCTGTCGGACACGGGAGCGAGGTCCTGACGCTACCACCGCTGAGTGCTAATGTTGGGCCAAGTTCTTCAACTGTCAACGAGGATCTAAGGATACGGCGCATGAAAGGACTGGGTAACAGGGTCGCTGAATTGTGCTTTGAAGGTCTGCCCGGCCCAGGAGAGGTTGAAGGATGGTGGAAGAAATTGGGTGTTAAGGAGGCGCAAAAGAAGGACGAAAAATTAAGAGCAATGTTGATGCAGAAACGCGAGAAAGGATATGAGAGTATATGGAAACAGAACCGAGAAGCAGAGCAAGAGAATATCCGATATGGAAGAGAGGTGGAACGGCTGGAGAGACAGAAAGCAATGGCGGAAGCAAGCTTAGCTGGAGCTAGAGACAACCATTCACATGGGAGTATGACTGTGGAGGAAAACATACAGCGGGAAATGAGAATGTTGGATGACCAAGTACACAAGCTGCTAAGGGAAATGGAGAGGAAGACAAGCGAGAAGATGACTGCAGGGGAGAGTGAACTGCGTGAGGCTGGAAAGAAAGAACAAGAGGTGGCTCAGAAGCTATACTGGATTGTTATCGACAGAGCAGATTCTGATGCAGATGAACTGGGTGAGGAGGTTGATCTTCATAGCTTGAATTCCAAATAGAGTCTGTAAATTGGAATCATCATATTGCACCATCATATCAATTTGCAATGTTTATGTTGACCACGACATCCATGTTGGCCCTCATCAAGAACTAGATATTCATCATCAGCAAAACGCTCTCTTATAAGGGTAAGACATTGGTTTTTCCTGAATCCACAGTAACTCCAGCCTCCGATGCACCATAAGTTCCAAGTCCCATTTACAAATGCTTAGTCGCTATCGTCACCATTATCCAGAGCTTCATCTTCGTCTGCAGCTTCCATCTCCTCTTGCTCGTCCAGCTGGTCCTCAACTTCAAGTCGTTCGTCTTGCTCTGCTTCTTCATCATCGTCTTCGGGATCATCCTCTCGACCATCATCCTCTCCCATATCGTCGTCTACATGCTCATCTTCCGGTAAATCGTCTCGGGTGATTCTCATGCTCTCATCTGGGTCGATCCTCGCCTTTTTTGCGGCTGGTTGTCCATCTCGCTCTTGTCCCTCTGCCTCAATACCCGCTGCACCGCTATTCTTTGCGGCCTTTGAATCTGCCTGCTTGGTTTTGTAGGCATTGCGTTTTTCGGTTTGCATCTCATTGTACTCTGCGCTGATTTAGTTTCTGATTCTAGGGCATATTAAATCACAACACTGACTTGCTAGCTCGGCCTCGAGCCTTGGCTTAAACTCGGAAAATTCCAACTCCTCCAGCGCAAGTAACACATCCTGAGGGGTGACTGTTTTCCTGTTATTGGATGCGGCGTTCTCGTTTGCACTAATGAGATTCAGCTTCATCCAAAATCTGCAATCCCGCGAGGCAGTATGACATACGTTGAAGATAAGTAATTCACAAACACAGAAGCGCTCTTGGTCATTGCTAGCATCGCATTTCCTTGGATTTGTGTGTTTGGTGGTAATACACCCTTTGCTAATCTCGTCACTATACTTTTCGGCAAGTTGTAGTCCTGAAGCCATAATTAGTCATGGTCTTCAAGAAAAATGCATTACCTATGGACTAAGAAATAAAAAGTGTTGGTGGTAAGGAATACTGCCAGCGCCCTGGTACCTCTGCCAATTGGCCTTACCTCAATATTGACACCAGGTTGTTCTTTTGCAGGTGTCGTCTCATCCCCAGCCGGTACCTTTGAAATGTCGCTTTTCCTTGGAGGCATCTTAAGTATGAGTTGAAAGAGCTACGCAAGACAGTGTGATGAGGTGGGATGGAGGGCATTTGGTTACTTCCTCCACAACAGGAAAGGTGCTGAGGCAGATTAAAGCGGTGAGTGATTCAAAGACGCGACTCTGGTCGCGACGTGACATTCATTCTGTTATGCCTAGGTAGGCTATTAAATTTCACCTCCCTTAACTGTAATTGCTTCTTCATACATCTATCTTCACAATCAATCGATCGGTCAATCAGCCAATTGAGTTCCTCAAGCATTCAAGTGCATTATGTGTCTAAAATGATGTTTAGAATTGTTCTTGCTTATGATTACATTGCGGTTTATTACAGCGCAATCAACCGCTCTCGGCTACATGAGCATGTAACTCTACTGCCTTTCCTATTCATATACAAGAAATCGCGATTGCAGTTCGCAAAAGTGTTGTTCAACAATGGAAGTCCCAAATCCATCAGGTCGAAGCCTGCCATCAACGCCATCCTATTGCGCAACATAAGTTTACGCCACGAGAGAAGGGTAATCAAAATGCAAACGAGCTGTCAACGCCCAAAAATTCCTTGGCTATGCAATAGCTCTCCCAATATCATCTATCCTATCCCAGCCCTTTGTTCTTCCAGTTTGCGGCCGGGGTGACAGACCACCTGATTTCCATTCGTCGAAGGTTGATATTCTTGGAGAATCAGTTCCTTCAGTCTCCTTCAGATAGGCAGCGTGGCTGCCTGAGTCGTCACCGTAATTGTAATACCATGTCGGTGATCGATCTTGTTGATCACTGCTGGTACGGTTATGGCCTTGGCTACCAATCATGCTTTTTGCACTAAAACTACTCCGTCCGCTCCTGGTTCTGGAATGATTTGGAGGAAGCTTCGAAAGTCTGGAATTGTGGCGCTTGGAAGGTGTTATGAAAGGATCAGCTCCTGGCTTTGTTTCATCCGTCAGACCAGCTCGAGCGTTAGGTGCTACATATGATGGGGAATTTGGCAAAGAACATGGTATTGTGTGGATGGATCCTGATGACGCCGTCGTTGCCCATGTCCATCCACTATGATGCTCAAGAGACAGCTCAGGCACCTCTCGGATTGCAGCTCTGTGTTCTGATGGTCGGTCCTGCTGCCGCTTCTCTTGTTCGCTGCGTCTCCAGGATGCGATTTCTTCGTCATCGATAGGCGAAGCCCCTCGAGGCCCGAACGGTGCTTGTCGTCGACGATAGCGTAGGGCGAGAGCGATTATACCAGCAATCAAGAGCAAACCAAGAAATCCCAGCACACAGGCGAGAATAATGATCAATCTCCGATTGTCACTGTCTGATGTACCATTCGAGGTCGCCAATGAGGTAGAAGACATCTGCTGAGCAGAATTGATGAGACCCGTGCTTAGACCTGCTGAACTGGAAGAAGACGCTAAGGACGAAGTAATAACATATGTTGGACTGAAAACATCAGAGGATGACATTGAAGATGAGTCGACTATCGTCTGAACTGTGATTGGTGGAACAGCGGTCGAAGTTTGGAATGATAAGACACTAGAAAAGACAGTCGATACAGATTTTGTTGTTGTGGTAGTAGAGGATGCTGAGGGAGCCATGCCTTTCATTCCGTTTGGCGGATTTGCAGGTCGAGGTGCTGGTGGTGGTGGGATTGCAAGAGCAAGTGATGGTAAGCTTGATATATAGACGATCAAAGCTGATCTAATGATTCTCATGTCGTATTACAAGAAGCTGCCTTTGAGATCGATGCACCAAGGGAGAGAAAAACCACTATGAGGAGGCTAATACATTTCTCGCGAGATACAGCAAACAACCCGTCCTGGCAGATTCTTCTTTCTGAGTATGATGAATGATTGGAAGAAGCGAAATGTAAAGAGATACAGAAAGGATAGGTGCTCTTGACCAAGATGATCCTCAGATCAACTTAGTACCTACTCCAAAGACGACGTCGAGGCGTACAAGCTTCATGATAAACAAATGCAGGCACCGCAACTCATATAGGATGTCTGCACGGCACTTGAAAGACGTCCAAAGACTATCCCGCGCTGCAGCCGCGACTGGGCCTTGAGCTATAGCAAACTGGGTATCAGTTCTTCGGAGACAAGACTGAGCCGGCAACGTGTGTGGTCAGGTCTGTGGGTTTGGAGCTTGTGGTGTGGATGTGGAATCTGTGGTGGCATAGCAGTGGTGCACTCAGAATTGAAAGGTGTGGATGAAAGATGGTATGGTGCAGCAACTAATCCTTGTTCAAAGGAAGCGGTGTCAAGGTTCGGAAGCTTTCACATCCATGACAGAGCTCTTTGAGCTTTCGAATTGACTGGTCTTGAACACTTCGAGGCTCGACTGGATGAATGTTTGGACACCCTAGTCAAACATCTCGGGGACTAACACTTGACTATCAAATGGCGAGCTTCCAACTTTCTCGGCAATGGCGTCAAGGCCCGCCAGCGAGAAGGTGTGGTACCCCCCTGCATGTACTGTTACTGGTGGGGTAAGTAAGTAGACGGCTCGAGCGTTCTCAGTGATACTGTGTATTGCCGAAGTTTTTGATGGCCATCACCAATTTCCCATGCAGCCAACGATGCAACCACTCCAATTGTGCAGAAGGAAAACTTTCTGAATAGAAATCATATTTAAACAGCCCATAAGTGCGACATTTGACAGGTCATACAACACCCAACATGCACTCTCTACTGTTTTGGGGCCTTATGTCTCGAAGTTCAAATGAGATACAGCCAAAAACAGAGAGCCATACTGACGAAATCTGGGGATACTTCACCGCCTCGACATCCATCCTTCAGGAACCACCAGCCACAATTCTTGTCGCAGAATAGCGTTGGCCATGTTTCTAAGTTTGCCTATTCCTTCATAGGCTTAGGGCAACGTGGTCCTGACTTCAAAGCTCAAGATTCCAAGATGATATTCTTGATCAGCAGCAGGAAACGAATCACTAGAAGCTTTCATTCCTTGCGCAGTGGTTCTGAAACTCTAGCGAGAGCATGATGTGAAGAGGTACTCTCGAATGATTGGCCATAAGCCTGACAACACGATAGACTTCACGGAAGGATAGACACTGGTTTAACGACAGTAGATGATTGGGACTATGCGAACGACCTCCTGGCCAAGGCCGCATCGGACGTTTTGACAGCACGATACGTGGTACCTGAAAACAGCTTCAGATGGCTTGCACATGGTTTGCTTTTTGCCGACGACCTGCACGATTTGATCCACTTGCGAGTCGAAAAGATGTCAAATACACATACCACTCCACTCCTATCGAGGTGGCTTGGGTGGATACCTCCATACTCTTTGAGTCAAGATTCTCAGATTCTCAGGATTTTCTTCCATGCCCCTTGAGAAAATCCGTCGCGCAATCATACACTAATGATGCGGGAGCCATGGATGCGGCAGTATCGAGCTGATAGCAGGTCATTTGACGACAATCGCGTCTTGATACTAATAAATCGATAATGTACCCCGAACAAGCCTCAAACATTGCGAGCAACAACTGAGGGGTAAGATTAGAGAATATTGAAACCAGGCTTCTGCGAAACTTCGAGGCGGAGGCGAGATCATCGCAAGAATATTGCTTTTCATCTCATGGTATACCTCATGGCACCCATGGAACTCCCTGTCGGAGTGCCACTGAAGGATAACCTCACTCATTACTTACACACGAAAGAAAAACAAAGGGCGATTTCAAACTTTCTCCGGAATCCTTCTCATTCCTGAGAATATCGGTGGTCCACCTCCGGCAATGCTCTCATAGAGATATTTCATGGAATGTCTTATCCAACATGACGCTCTGAAGTCCAGAACATTGGCGACCGCTGGCGGGGTTTTTCAGAAGTCAGTACTGACTCAAGTTGACGACGGGGACGGGTCAGCCCGCTATGTTTTCAAGATAGTACCACAATCGATAGATACCCGTACCTCCGTACCTGTGCCCGTACCCCTATGGAGACAAGTTTCCCCCTCTCAAAGCCCCCAAATCTGAACCAACTTTGCCAGAGATTACAGACATGCCAAATCCTCTCCACCAAGAATTGTTCGCAGTATTGACGACATTCCAACCTCGGTGATTATGGTAATATCGTACAGCCTGAACGAAACTATCTCAGCCCTGTGTCAAAAGCATTCCCACCTTGTACCGCCTTGCAACCTTCAGCAAACATCATGACCAATGCGCGACTTGCTGCCATTCGCAATTGGGAAAATGGCACACACATAATTATTCGCATGACCCCTCACGCTTTACAACTTTCCGCCAATAAGCCACTTCCCCTGAAGGCCTGAGCAGCTATCTCGATAGAGACAACACCTTTTGTTGTACCTGCTTCAAGCCGCATTGTCTCTCTTACGGGCGTACCATTCATTGACCGAAATTCAACACTTTCTGTTTCAATATCTAAATAATATTTGAGCATGGCTCGAACATGCTGAGCAGCGTGGACATGCGATCGCAAGCCCAAATCTCCAAGCCACCGATTGCATGCGGGGCAAGTTCTCATCCAATCCGACGAATTTGACATTCAGAATTCGAAACAACTTCACCTCCTTTGCTGACATCGACTTTGGGCAGCTGATTGGTTTCCGTCAAATTGTTCACAATGACAACGCACAATCGAAATGAATCCTTCTTCATGCGACAGAGTGAGGCTCTCAAAAATGAAGCCCTGCGACGGCCATACACCCCGTTCTGTGGCGTTGCTGTGGAATGATCGACCGTGATGGAGGGTTGACTTCTGTACCTGAATTCTCCAAACTCACACTTGCATGCGCCGAAATGCTGTGATCACTGATCCATCCTTATCATCTCCCATGCATGCAATTGTTGTAGGATGGCCATCCAAAAAGCAAGCCCGCGAATAACCCTTCATTCCTTAGCATCATCTCTGTCATCATCGCGAACCTCATTCCAAGGAGACTCCCTCCTTGCTTCTCGTTCATTTATTTTGCTATCCACAAACGTCACTAGAACACCAAACTCACCGCTACATACATCTCGACTCATGTTGCACTTGTTAGTCTCAAGGCCTTATCCCCGTCTCCTCCCAGTAGCCATCGGGCTTTAACCATTGAGGAAACTAATCCTCCCGCCCGCCCGCTACTACTCAGCTCGTCAAACGGCCAAAGCACGACTTATCCAATAATCCACAACACTACATTAGCCTTTGTGCTGGAGCTGCAACGCACGACCGTTCTGAAATCACAGCTTCTTCCTTGGAGTCTTCTTCTTTGTCCATCATCAGTCATCCAACTTTACTTTTTCTAACAGTCTGTGCAGTGCCTCGTACCTTGAACCAAGTCTCTGGGAAGAGCCCTGCTCGCGCGCAATGTATCTTATGATCCTCCAGCCTCTCTTGTATGTTTTCTCCACCACGTTGCTGTTCTCGAAACATGCTCTCGATATCAACAACTGCAGAGTCTACGCCATAATTATTCCGTGATACCGAGTACAGCAGCCAAAAACAGCCTAACCTCTGCTGTTGATGACTCGCATGAGCAAGCAAGCAAGCAAACACCTGCCACCAACAACACCACCTACCAAGTGGACTGGTAGGCAAGTTTGCATGCAACAGCATGTTTTGGGGCCAACATATCTCCTGCCGAATATCAGATATTCTGTATTCTGAAACAACTGCTAACATGAAGCTGCACAGCAGATGTAGTCAAGTGCAAGTGCGCAAGATTTGTCTACTATTTCAACAGAGGTGAGGATCTCGTGTTTAGCTTCATGGAAGCGCCATAGCCGACAGTCTATTGTTTCTACTTTACGCTCGTGTGCAGTTTTGGACTTCTAGTAGTACCACCATCCTCAAGATCGCCTTGCGCTACTCGGTGTCACAACTTGCTTCGTTTCTGGTATTGTTTGGCAAAAGCTGCGAAATCGAAGGGCAGTTAGGTGCATCATTCTCCCGGCAACATCCCTCTACTGTGCTTGCGGCTTTAGCGACATGACGAATGCAAGTTTGTTTTCCACAAATACGAGTCTAAATCCATTGTTTCCTGCTCTCACTGCTCTCACATGCGTCGCTGCTGCAAGTAATCCCAAATAACGGCAATCCAGTGTGTGCTAGAGTTCAAACTGTCAAGTTTCAAGCCAGCCGTCATCTTATTTTAGACACGAGATGGCATGTCAACAGACTTTTTGTTCAGCAAAATCAAACTTTTGTGTTTTTTTTTTTGTCGATTTTGTTGCTTTCGCCTCACTTTCGACTTCCTCATCCTTTTTCATGCATCTGCTTCCCCCGGTGCAAAGCATAGGGTGAAACAGAAGTCGTCGTTTTCGATGATGGCAAGGCAAGGCGAGTACGAGCAATATCAGGCATAGTAAGAGTGCCCTAGTAGGCATCAAGGTCTTTGATGTAGATCCGTCATGTCTTTCCTTACAATTCATCCTCCGCTCCTTGGTCGACTAGTATTTCATTCTTTCTCTCTCCCAAAATAACAATGGCGCGTCAGACAATAAAGGACAATGGATTGAATTCCAGACATCTCTAACCAGTCCCAGGGGACGCCGTGTCGTGGGAACAGAGTTGGGGCTTGGATATGTTCTGTGCTCAGATCACTATCGTTCCACGAACCCACTTCGCCTCACCTCATCCCTAAACGCCCAATTCTCAAGCTTTAACCTAGCCATCTTGACTCAAGAAGCTCGGGCTGGATCGTCAGTGTGTCTACCAGCGAGTGATACTTGCATGCTCCTCATCATCATCGTTCATTGTTCCTGGCTTCCATCTACAGTTGTAGTCATACCCACGCACCCCTCGGTGATCCTTTCGACACCACGCTCTAGGGGAAGAAGGGAGGGAATAAGGGAGGATCGAGAAACATATTGCGATTAGATAGGTGTGTTTGTGATTGCGTATACGACTATCTGCATTGAAATAAATGTTTTGTTTATCCCACCATTCTTGCTTGCTGAAAGACTAGAATTATGTACATGATCGCCTATTCCATCTCGTATGGCGCTCGTGCATCGTGCATAGATAGTACCTTGAGAATACCTATGAGAGAGAGAAAGAGATGAGATGAAAGTCTGATTCAAGAATAGAGAGAGAGAGCTCGTGGACCTGAAAGCGTACCTCGGTATTGTTGAATTCTGGAAGTCAGGTAAGTGGAGGGAGAGGTGACATGTGGGTGGATATGATGAACTAC
This sequence comes from Margaritispora aquatica, assembly GCA_007644065.1. Taxonomy (NCBI): domain Eukaryota; kingdom Fungi; phylum Ascomycota; class Leotiomycetes; order Helotiales; family Discinellaceae; genus Margaritispora; species Margaritispora aquatica. The sequence goes on along the minus strand of VJWN01000007.1, from coordinate 2,646,276 downwards.
GCATAGGTAATTGGGTAGATGCAACGCTCGGTCTAGAACTGGGACTAGACTTTGGTGCTTGGTGCTTGGTGCTTGGTACTCGGAGCTTAGTGCTGGGAGGTTTGCGCTTCGAATTAATGGAATACCATGATGTACGGATGGGGTTTCCTTATACTCCGCTGTAATATTCGTATGCTAAGATAAGCCAAATAAGCATCCACCTGCTTGTCATGATTGCAAAGATCTTAATTAAAATGGTTTGCATAAGGAGTAGAGCAGCGCCAGGGCAATGCCGATTCTTTCATATTCAACATTCAGGCTTCGCGACAACCACAAAACGACATGCTTGAGCTTGACGTCTGCGGTTTAGGATATGTGCACAACTCCCAATGCGTACATCCTAAGATCGCAAATGGAGAGGCGTACATCAGGGTGAGAGCGAGAATAGACAGAAATAAAATGGAGGTTTCAAAGAGCGAATTTTGTATCCACTACGGAGTATGATCCGCGCGCGATTTCATTCCATCACTATTTCGTTCACCTCGTGTCCTCGACAATAACTTCCTCCTCGACTTGGTCGACTTATCTTTTACAGCAGCCGTATCTTCTCCACACATCGTACCTCATGCTTCAGCCTCCTTGATTCTTTGAGTATCTCGGTCTCAACCTCTTGCCCACCCCCACCGGCATCCTCCATATCCGCGACATCATCCAACATCTAACCCCCATCCCAGCGAGTTTCATCTCCCATCCTTCTCCATCAATCCCCGTGTCTACAAGTAGTTAATCTAGCATGTCGTACTTGATGCAACACACAATGATCCCCACTAACATTATCCCACAAAACAGATATTATGAGTGATGAAATTCCAACCAACTCCTGGCTCCTGACTCATCGCTGATGCGTTTCAGTGCTGACTGCCGTGCCGTGTATATGGTCCCTCCCCAGACGCTTCGTATGCTGCGTAAATATCATCATGAAAATAGTAATAAAAAAAACCGCCGCCACATGTATTACGCCAGACGTCTCAGCAGGCGAGATCTCACTGATCGCTAGCCCGGAATATGCCGTATTAAACAAGGATAAAGAGAATTGAAAACTGCTGTGATTAACTGACACTTCCTCTGGAATGAATCGATCCGCTATCGCTCGGTGTTCCAGGCTCGATGGCAACCTGTGACTTGATTGCCATTATCCAGTCGTGTTGGAGGAGCTCGGCAGCAGAAGCCCGCTTCCTTGGATCCCGGATGAAACATTTCGAGAGAAAGTCGATTCCTTGCGGACTGAGCTGATCCGGTGATGGAAGCTGAGGAGGATTGCCTTGAGCAATATTGTACATGATAGCCCACTCATTGTCGAGTGATGCCCATGGTCTACGGCCAGTGGCCATCTCGAGAATGACACATCCGAGAGACCAGATGTCGACGGCACCATCACGCCCTGGATTCTCGCCTTTGATAATCTCAGGTGACATGTACATTGGCGTTCCGGTCATTGACTTATTTGCTTTGCCAGGTTCAGCAGCAACAAGAGTCTTGCCGCTGCTTCGAGTGATGACCTTGGCGGCTCCAAAATCGACATATTTAATGACACCGTTGTGGTTGAGAAGAATATCTACAATAGTTAGCCCATATTCAAGAATAGATTTGCCAAACTCACTCTCTGGTTTGATGTCTCGATGTATAATATGACTTTCATGAAGGTAAGCAAGACCCTCAAGTAGTTGGAGAGCGTACACCATGATGACTTGTTCATCCTCAATACGACCATGCTCTAAGAGGTTGGCCAAGGATCCTCCTGAACAAAATTCCATAAAGATATAGACCTTGTCTCGGTGCACCTCTATTCCATGATAGGAGACAACGTTAGGATGGTCCAAAACTTCCAACACGCTCATTTCATCCCTGATCTGACCCGCAATTGTGGGAATGAGGGTTGGATCTTGAAGACGAATTTCCTTTACTGCCATCAAATGGCCGGAATCGAGGTTGATCGCAGCATATACCGATCCAAAGGTTCCGCCTCCAACAAAATTACCTTGCTGCCAGCGCATATTTACGTTGGAGGCAGATGACGACAAATATGTCAAAGACCTATCAGCCTCACTCGACTCTTCTAGTACCCGACCCAGGGCCTGTCTCTCAGCTTCCTTTTGCTTTCGGATTTCATCAAGTTCAACCAACTGTTCCATACGATTTTCGCTGACATATTGAGAAGATTCCTCATCGTCGGCCATACGACTCATGTCCATTTTCCTGAATTGTCCTGCCATGGCTTCGATACGTTGCTTTTCGGCTTGAGCTGCCAAAGTTGATCGGGCACCCATTATATCGAAATGTGAAATAAGGAGGGACATGCAACCTGCAACCTTTGCACGAAGCCGAGCATACTCCTCTTCCCCCAAAGCAAGAACGTGTTGGCCTTGTGTCATAAGCATTGCAAATTCCAAGGCTAGAACCGCCCAACGAAATGTTTTCCTGTCGGTAGCGATGCAATCGTCGCAAATGAAGCTGACCCAATCCAATGCGAGTTTGGTGAGCTTGAGATTGTTCATTTGCTTGCGGTTACGATCCATGTGGAGTAAAGATCTTTGGCCAAATTCGGTTGCAAATACAAAGCAGGTTTGGATCAACTCTTGACAATCTAAGCCTTGAGTTTGTTTTCGAACTATCTCCACACTGTCCATTATCAGATTGGACAACTTGTAGACAACCTTCTTAATCTCGGTCAATTTCAGGTTAACTTTCTTTAGGTTGGATCGCTGTTCCACGACCATGTCCAAGTGCATTTCGATCGTTTCAAGGAAGGCGCCTCTAGCATTTGATAGCCTGCTTTGCGTTCCGTCGGCAATGAGTCGCAAGTTCCCCATTTTGACATCCAATGGTGATTCTCGAATACTAACATCTACTCGTCGACCATCCCAAGGAATATAACTTTCTGGGCGAAGTACCAAAACATACGGACTCGTCGGATCTTCTTGTGCACCTTCGGCGTGATAGCATGTTCCAAGAATTGCCTGGATTTCGTGGGTACGGTTGTACAATGATGGGGAAGCAATCAAGAAAATACCGTCGTGCTCCATGGTGGCTGTGTAAACGAGGAAATGACCACTTTCGATCAGCCTTGCGTATAGATGATCCAAACCATTTTGTTGCATGGAAATGCTAAAGTCTGTCGAATTCTCGAAATTGTCGCTTAATACTCGCGAGAATCTTTGTAACATCCGCTGACGAACACGTACAGAGTCTAAACTCTGCTTGTAGCGTTTGGTCATTTCAGCAACTGTCTCTTTGGGCTTCCGTTGAAGTTCTCGTTCGAATGTTTGGCTAAGGCGGAGGAATGCCTTATGAGTAAGTGAGGTAAACTGCTCGGCAACTTCAATGTCACCTCCTTGTAGATGTCGACCTATTTCATTCGAAAACTCCCATTCCTGCTCAAGTACCTCGGCCTCCTTAAAGGTATTCTTGTTACCTCCAAGTTTCCAATTCAGCATCTTGAAGTAGAATCTCAATGCATCTAGAACGACTTGATCAAATCCCTCATCAATACATGGCGGGAGATCCCATCCGGGCTCTGGTTGTGATATCGTTAGGTACTCTTGCTTGATCCTAATGGCGAGATTCAGAAGAATTTGAAACTGGGAGATCATTTGTTCTTGCATCATGGAATTCTGCTGAGCAGAATCCTTCATCTTCCTTGCAAATTGGAGACGAACTTTGATAATTTCTTCGATAAGCCTGGAAGGAAAGTTGATCAATGTCAATAATTCCTCGATATACGGCGGTAGATGACGCTTGAGGAAGGACTCTGCATTTTGAATCAGAGTTCGTTTGGCCTTCATGATGACCTCTGATACCCCTATCAGAATGCTTTTGTCTCCTTGTAAAGAGCGAAGTCCATCCTCCTTTAGTAATCTATCGATAAATGAAGACTCATCAGAAAGTCCGTTGCCCGATGGTGATCGCTCTTTAGCTCTGTTGAAGTCCAGTTCCGGATTTCCCACCCAATTTTGCAAGATTCCTAGTTCTACGTTGATAAGCTCTGTGGTATTATGCCATGACAAGATGGCATCGCAAGTCGTATGATATTGCACAGATGATGCCATCGGATGAACTTTCTCCAGGGCACCTCGAGATGGGAAGAGACCTTCACATTTCTCGATCTTCTTGACAACATCTCGGACTTGCTCGATTGGAGGCTTTCCTGCTTCACTCTCTCCTTGAACCTGGAACCTAATGATTTCATCTAGTTGAGCATCTAGACTAGATCTCGTATCATCAAGCATTCTCCGTTGTGCAGCTAACGTACGTCCACATACTCTGGCACGAACACCAACCCAGATTTCATTTGCCAACTCAGAGGCGCCTTGCTTTTCCGCAGCACCGATGAGTCGCTTCTTTTCCTGTCTCACAACATCCCCAGTGAGAACCGAGGCTAACATACCATGCCACTCCAATCGTTCTCGGTTTGCAGGATCTTTGAGATCTTCAACTGTTGGTTGAAGATCATCATTTCCATAAAATAATAGAGTTTCTTGATTTTCGTAGGGATCGTTTTCAAAATGAGGTTCCGATGGAGACTCTTCTTCTGTATCTGATCCAGTACCGTATCCGATGCTAGGAGTATATGGCTCAAAGTATTCGCCTGGTTGATCTTGCCTTAGCCTTTGTATGTATCCTCTCTCTTGTGCCCGATATGATGCATTCGGATCTTGTCGAAAACGAGAGGTCGATCCAGAGCGATTCCTCTCGGCAACCGAGATATAAGGAGGTTGAGGAGGACGTCGAGCAGGAGCATATGTGCTTGAAGGTATTCGAGCTAGCGTGCTGGGTCTTTGAGGCCTCGATGTGCCGTTGAGTGGAGGGGGATTTGGCGTGTATGGTGTTCCGTAAGTGCCATTTGTATCAATGCTTCCCCTATGACTTTGCATGCTTGAATTAAGACTGTTCATCTGCGGCCGACCGTCCAGAGGGGACAAGTTAACTGAGGTCGCTGGCGTTCTGATTTCGGAACCATGGTCATCTTGGTCTGCAGATGATCCTGAACCGCCTGAATCGCTCGTCTGGACATGCGGACGTTCCATAACCCGCGGCGTTTTGAGATCGAGTTCGTTCTGGTGGGAAAAGCGCACTGATCGAGGTGATAACTCAACACTCATGACCGATGGTGAAATAGTTGTGGTGGTGGTTTATTGCGGCGCAAAGTATCTTAGTTTCTTAGCGTCGATGGCCGCGCATTTTAGGACGCTTGAACTGAAGGGTGATCGGATACGAATCAACAGATAGCTATAACAATTTGCTTGAGAGTAGAGAGTAGCAATAGTAGGTGAGATCAAGCTTGCAGTAATCACAATTGAAGGTGCACAAGTTGTAGTAGGCACAACACAAACATTGGAATTTGGACTGTGATACAAGATAGAAGAGCTTCGAGCCACAGCAACAAATAATGGGGGCTCTGAGGTGTGGCTCAATTTGAGGGAAGTTGGAGAAGCTAATCAGATCCTGGTAACTTTAGCCTTAATTTCCTCCCTCCGCTCCATAATACTAGCTTCTCGCTTGGAGCGAGTCGTCCGGGGTCAAGACAGACGAGCCAGACACGCCAGACAACAACAAGGCTTGCCTTCGCAAAGAAAAGCATACCTTAACGAACTTCTCTGATAGCCAACCAGATATTTGATATTGCCCACTCGTAACTGCGCTTGACTTTGTGCTTTGTTTTCTCATTTCGGCCTCACTTTCTCTCCATCTTCCGCACAGATCCCTGATGGCAACAGTCATAAATGGCATCTGCCCAAACCAACCCGGATGAGGGACGCGTTAATATCGCCACCTTGAACAAAGTGTGGCAAATGTGAAGCCGGATCAACGGTCGCCAAAGTCTTAATAACCAATCGGTTCTAAATCTTCCAGTTTTGCTTCCGTGTTATCCTTGAAGGAATTCTCGGTTTCTCTTGACTCTCAAGAGCTTTGGTAGGTACAGAAAGCACAAGCAGCACGAGTAATAATATGTCTTATAATGTTGCGACCCCAATCTGTTCAGGCAGCAACAAGAAGCTGCGTACCCCACGACCTACCTAGGCCTTTTTTGTAGATCAATTTGCAATCAAGGCTTGCGATGGCAACTCGGTCAGAGCTTGGTGCAAGAGAAAACTCAGGTCAGCACATAGATGCTAGAGGATGAGTCGAAATGAGGCCTAAGATTGAATTGCATGTAACTCAGGACCCCACTTCTGGTACATGCGTAACTTCAACTATGGCAGAGTGTGGGAGAAATTTGAAAAGATTTAGATCCCCTAAAAGTGCTAAAGTAGTATGAACTAGTGATTACCTGTACTCGCTGTTGTTGTAAGGCTGAGAGAGTTCCCTCAACTAACCTCAATTCATAATGCAATTCTGTTGGTTCGGTTTCCTGGGCCCACATTATTCTCACAGCCTCGTCGCGTCGGAACACGACAAACTTCATCCCACCACATAGAGATACCACGACACATACCACCCCAGCATCTTTCAATCTAAGAGGCTCCTATCAGATAATGAGGGCGCCAAACCACAGTATCTGATATTTCATTGATATGTTCAGTCAACATCAAAATCTTGTCTCCGACGCGTCTCTTAGATCCCAACCACGGTCCGGTATACTTACGCCAGCATCAGACAATTCACTCAACAGCGATGCGCCAAGCTATGTTGGACTTGATGCAAGAAAAAGGAAGCGGGATGATAATACAATGGATGATCTTCTGAAAGACAGTTTTACTGTCAGAGTGAGTGACAAACACGAAACTTTGGAAAATTGCTAATTGAGACAAGCCGTACCCAGCTACTGTCAATGTGAAATCTCGAACTCTACAACCATTGCTACTTCTCCCCCGATCAGACCTTCCACTTTCTGCGATTGATATTGTTTCTTCAGCCAAAACACTCCCACAATCCAGACTCTTCGAAGCGCATGTCAAAGTTCTGGAGCTCGATGAAAGAATGGGTAACCAGCTACATATCTTGATAGCCAGAGTTGAAAATACGCATACTCTCTTGGCAGTAGAACGCGAAAGTCGTGGACTTTATGTCTTATTTCAGCTTGGCTCTTGGATAAACCTTAAACAATTGAGGGTATCAGCTGTTGCTTCCCGGCAAGATGTCACCAAGACATCCAAAGTCCCAGCTGTCGAGGACCAGAAACCAACCGTAACCCCAGAAGCGAATCAATATAGTAAAAAGAAACGTCTGGCCATTGAACTTATTCAGGAGATGGTAAAGCGCCCTACCACTAGCTTTTCAACGGATTCACCTGCCCAGGAGGCTGATGCTCAAGCTCCTCCATCAGAGCTGGCAAAGGCCGAATCATTTTCTCTCCCTACAATTGTCGTACCTGCTCCGGTAGAAGAAGTCTTATCCCAACCAACTGCAACTGAAATCTTTGAAATGGTGCGGAATCATTACCTGGAGGCTTTATATCTTTCAAAGGCAAGCTGTTCCGTTCAAGCTTGGAGTTAATGCTTATATTTGATAGGCATCATTAGCATATTTTGCCAAAGGTCCGTTATCGAGGGCTCGTGCAGCATTTCATCTAGATCTCGACTCAATTCTTGATATGAATGACTACATTGCGTTTCTTGAAAGCCTGGTCATCTCAACTACACTCATAGAGAAAAAGTACCGTGATGGAATTCCTATGTGTATTTCCTTGATCGATATTAATGATCATAGTGGGGATGAAGCATTAGCGAATAAGGCGAAGAAACGGAAAAGTACCAAGAAAGTGAAGATTGGGAAGAACGGGCTCTACCTCGCTGAAGATGCACTCATCCGACGATGGTGGAGATCGCATGATGATGAGGCTGAATCTGGAGCTCCTGGTAGTTCGAAAGAGGAGCTTACTAAAGCTCGTATATCCCATCTTCGTATACGCGAGACCCAGCTTCAGATGATTATCATACTAGAGGTCCTAGCTCTTCAACCATTGGCTTCACTTCCAGAAGCAGGTAATCCTGGACTCCCTCTAACTCTTACCAGTGTTGAAGTCTCGGATGCTAAAGGGAGGTCTACTAAAACCAAGAAGTCTGATAATTTATCAACTCTTATCGATGTCCATGTTGATAGACTATGTATCTGGCAATCTCTAGTCTCGGAATCATCAAACGCACCTGACGTAAATCTTATTCCACTTGGTCACGATTTACAAATGAAACATACGGACAACATACCTCGAGATTTCTGTGTTGATGTTATCGCACCATTGTAAGTTATATCACTGTTCGGTCTGCTCATATTCTAATCCTGTTAATCTAGTTTTTCGGCTCGTCTCCCAGACAGATGTGCAACTATTAATCGTAAGCTGGGTGGGCCTGTCGCTGTCCCACAGAGCAAACCTAAGTTGTCTAAATCCACGAGCTTCTCGAATGCGCCTTCGCGACCAGGAGCGGCCACCAAACGACCAATTCCTGTAAAACCTCGCGAGGCCAGAACCCTAAAACGCGTCCTGAGTGACGATCGCGAGCGACGAAGCATGTCATCTGGACCTAACAAGAAAATAGCTCTCATGCGCTCAGCAACTATGCCATCTGGTATGATGATGAAAAGAGAAGCTAGCGAGGCACCTTCTCTATCTAGCATACCTATTGCTGATTCCCAATCATTTACCGCCAACCGAGGTGGTGTCTTAAACAGCAAGAGATTTTCACAAAGAGAAGTTGACATGAGCAATATGATGCCAGATATTGTTGCCAAAACAAATCCAAAAGAGAAGCAAAAAGCAGTTGTGGAGGCAGAGCTCAGGGATGCTATTTCCGCCCTCAAGAGACCAAATCGTGAACTTGCTGGAAAGTCTTTCGCGGAGACAATAGAGAAACGCTCTTCTGGCGTGTCACATTCTCGAAGTATGCCAAATTCACCTCTGTCCAAGGCATGTTGCTAACAAGCCCTAGAATCGAAGAAGCCGATCAGGAATCCATTCTTCCAAAGCGTACAGATCACAGCTACCCCCAAGGCGGTACGGCGGAAAGATATGGGATTTGAAGCTATTCCGTCATCAGCAAGGCAAATAGATTCTGCTGAGAGCTCATTCGTGCCCGCTTCGAGCTTGCCAAGCATTCCGCAGTCTGTCCACCGAGTATCGCAAGATGAGCTGCCAGGGAGAACCTCTATGTTCTTATCCGTCCAGGCAACACCTACAAGGAAACACTCAGTTGTGCGAGCCAACGACGAAGGCTTTGGAGGATTGCCCCCCTCTTCGCCAATTCATATACGCAGGTCAAGTGCACAGTTATTTTCCGGGGTGCCTGACTCTGCAGTGAAGACATCAGAGGGTCGTCACACACATGGCATCCAGGAAACACCAATCAAGAGAAGCGCGGGAAATGGCTTTGATCATAGTCACCCTGCTGTGCCCAGCTTTGATCATTCAAACAGCAACAGAGAAGAAGAGCGGGCTTCATCTCCAATTACGCAGATGTTTGAGAGAACAAAGCCGAAAGAGGATTCTATTTACGCGTGTCTTGGGTGGGATGATGATAATGACATTGACGATTTGGCATGATGGGTTTGTGTAGGAGTTAGGCATAGCGTTGCATCGTTGCATTACATGGTCAGGATATAAATAGGTTGCTCGATGCATAGCGATGGAGTTTGTTTGAATTCTTATAGTGGGTGGGGAGTATCCGTATACCTGTCTGCTGTTCTATATAGATAAGGACGCATCAATCCATGTCAGAGAAATGAAATCCAATCTCACAATCCTGAGGGAATGCTCATTGTGAATTAAGAACTGCATGTGTTTATTTGCTTGCTAACCTAGGTATACTAAAAAGGGGCTCGCTAAGTCTCTCCACATGCACATGCTAGAGTTAGCGAGTGACCGCCCAGGGTGCAGCTTCCAGAACATCACTCATGTCTGGCGCGATCGAGAGCTTATCAATACTCAAACGCAAACACGACAACAAGGAAGCGACAGTTGCCGATGTATTGACGTCGTCTCTGCCATTTCCATCAGTCCTACGCATACTCGCCTGCCATCTGTCAATCTGCGCGAATACGGGCTTCAGAGCTGAACCGAAATATTTCTGGATGCAAGCAGCGATCGATTTCTTGCTTCCCGATCTCACTACTTTCCGCTCCTACCGGTTTGCGACAGTCTCTAGTTATTGAGATAAACTTCCTGCCGCTGGGACAGTGGCAGTGGACTGATCAAACAGCTTGTTATTGCTTGGTAGAAGCTTAGCTAGGCAATAGCTACCTCACCTTAGTAAAGATGGATATCCTTCACGGTAAGCACACTCCCCGTCCCAGTTCCTCTCCTACCGCGCTCTCTGCGCCCCTTCATCACCAAACCAACCATAACTAACGCCTCCCACCACAGAATACGCCTCCGCCCTCCTAACCTTCTACTTCACGACGCTCCAGCCCATGCTCTCCCCGCTCATCGCGCTCCTCACAACGCTCTACACCTCTCTCCTCCCAACACTCACGCCGATCCTCGACGCGTTCGTGCGCCTCCTACACGACTCGCCCTCCTGGGCCGCGGTCGGCATCTTGCTGCTCACGCTGCTGGTGTCGCTGCAGGTGCTGAACGTGATGCGCCGCATGCTGGTGTGGTGGACGCGGCTGGTGTTCCGGGTGTTGTTCTGGGGCGCCGTCGTGGTGCTGGTGCTTGTTGTGAGGGAGCGCGGCGTGGAGAAGACGGTCGGTGATTTGGTCGAGTGGGGGACGGAGGTGAGGAGGGTGTGGTGGAGGGAGTACAGGAGGTGGGAGGGTTTGAGCGCTGGCGCTGGTGCGGGGGCCGGGAGGGCGGGGAAGAGCTATGGTGGTTATGGGGGTTATGGACAGAGGTGAGGTTGTGAGGGAGATTAAGGTTGGTCTGGTAGCGAAGAGATACTGGCAAGATGGAAAGATGGACAGATGGATGGACTAGGGATGGGAAGGAATCGGAAAAGGGCTATCTTGCGACAATTATGGGATGGCTTTGGCTTTGATTGGCGAAGCTTTGTCTTCATGCCACAGGATAAACGGGATGGGATGGACTCTACTTTTGTGTCTTGCTCTCGTGAATGGAGTCGGGGAAGCAGTCAAGGTCACTGGCGTTGATGGAACACCGTCTGGGTGCTAAGGCATAGTTTTAATGAACATGAAATCTTAATTCAATATCCCACAACTTGTGGAAAGTTCCATCATCACCAACGCCGCCCGCTATGCTTTAAACTAACATTCCCAGCCAGATCCCGCCATGCGCCAATAAAATCAAAACCGGATATCTCAATCTAAACATCCAGTTCACCTTCATCGAAATCCATATCTTCTCCCTTGGGCTCTTTCGGTTCCTGTGCTTCGTGGTACTGGATAGCATCATCAATATAGCTTAGTATGCTACCCACACTGTCTTCTTCCTGCACGTCTAATCGGAGATATGACACCATGCTGAAGCTGTCTATGAGACCTGCAACTGCCTTATTTAGACGCTTGAAGCTCTTTCCTCGCATCATTGTATCCGAGTCTCCCACTTCGCCCCGTCCGTCATCTTCTTCTTGCTCTGTTGGGTCATCGTCTAGAAGCGTTGTATCTGGATCGAGGAAGCGTTTCAATTCTCTCTTTCCTACTTGCCCTTTCACCAAGTCCATTTTTGATAGCACATTAACATGTGGAATTTCCAACATGATCATGGCCGACATAGCACTCAGGGTTCCCGCAAAGAATTTCGCCCTATCCACCACGAATGTCGCTTCTAGCAGATATGCAGCGCACAGATTCACGGCGAGTGAACCTGACTTTGTGAGATGCCTGACTAGTTCTGGCAGCACGGGAACGTGCGTATAGAGTTCGATCTGGCCAGGCATGTCGATGATGATTAGCTGCTCCTCGGTGACAGGATCAATAGCATCGGTTATGAAATCGAGGTTCTCGAGCAGGAACTCGAAGCAGTATATGAGGCCGCCGTTAGGCCCGAGGCCCATCTCCTCCATCACATCTTCGAGAGAGATGAGGTCCTTGATGTCGAGATCGGGCTGATGAACAAACTCCTCGGCGGCCGGATCGAGGTTCACGTAGAAGCAGGAACGGCGGTTGTTTTGTAAATGAGTTATGAGGGCCGAGCAAAAGGTTGACTATTGGGAATGCCCAGTAAGCTAGGGAAAATTCCGAGTCTGCGGTGATCCTACCTTGCCTGCGCCAGCCGGTCCCATCACCAGAACTCCGAATTTACTCATGGTGCTGTGTTTTTGGTATCTTGTGATATGAGGACGAGGGCGAGGACGAATCAGCAAAGGCTGTATGAATTTTGAGCTCAGCCTTTTGTCAAGGAAAATTTACGAGTCCCTCGAGGCTGCACGGTTGGAGGGGTAAGGCTGCAGAATTCCACAACGGGTTAGATCGAAAAAAGCGTAGGTATTGTTGAAATCAACCGGTGGATTGTCGTGATAACTGCATCCAAGGTGCCTTTTAAATTGTACACGTGGGGTGATGTGATTGTCCCCTTCGTTCCAAACAATTGGGTTTTGAAACTATGAATTATGGATCTGTATACTGGCGGGGAAGCTGTTCCATCTGGTTCTAATGCTTCTTCTTCTGGCGGAAATAAAAAATCTAAAATGGCGGAGTATTGGAGGGGTAAGGTATTCGGGATACGGACTTTCACAACGGGCTAAGTAAGACTCAAAGGCTCAAAGGCTCAAAGACTCAAAGGCGGTGTGGTCTTGGGTGTGAAACAAGAGGTTGGGATTGAATTGTATCATTCGGTCTAACCACTTTAGGTCTCTGAATCAAGACCCAACGATTATCGGCCTCAAAAACAATTTCTCTCGCTGTTCTCGATTTTCCTCTTCCTCTCTCATATTCATCTTTCTCTCCATTGAACTTGTATCCTCCTCTCGAAACCTCAAAAATCTTCTCTCTATCCCCCTAATATCTCTTCACACATCGCAATCATGGTTGCAACAAATGGAACCACCAATGGAACTTCCTCCCACTACAACCAGGGCACTTTCCTGTTCACCGTGAGATCAACTCTTGCTTGGAGATCGAATAATTACTGACTGTGTTTCTAGTCTGAGTCTGTAGGAGAAGGTCACCCAGATAAGATCGCTGATCAAGTCTCTGATGCCATTCTCGATGCTTGCTTAGCAGTTGATCCCCTCTCCAAGGTTGCTTGTGAGACTGCCACCAAGACCGGTATGGTCATGGTCTTTGGTGAAATCACAACCAAGGCACATCTCGATTACCAGAAGGTTATCCGTGGAGCAATCAAGGATATCGGATACGATGACTCCGCTAAGGGTTTCGACTACAAGACTTGCAACATTCTCGTCGCCATCGAGGAGCAGTCGCCCGATATCGCTCAAGGTCTCCACTACGAGCAAGCTCTTGAGCAGCTCGGTGCTGGTGACCAAGGTATCATGTTCGGATATGCCACAGATGAGACCCCAGAGTTGTTCCCATTGACCCTTCAATTGGCACACAAGCTCAACGCCGAGATGGCTGCTTCCCGTCGTGACGGATCTATCCCATGGCTCAGACCTGACACCAAGACCCAAGTCACCATTGAGTACAAGCATGACAACGGTGCTGTTGTGCCAGTCAAGGTTCACACCGTCGTTGTTTCTGCTCAACACGCCGAGACCATCTCCACTGAGGAACTCCGCAAGGAGATCTTGGAGAAGGTTATCAAGAAGGTCATCCCAGCCAAGTACCTGACCGAGGAGACCATCTACCACGTAAGTTTAGTTCGGGTCCCGAGAAGCGAAACCTTACTGACTCACAACTTAGATCCAACCTTCCGGACTCTTCATCATTGGTGGACCACAAGGTGATGCCGGTCTCACTGGCCGCAAGATCATTGTCGACACATACGGTGGATGGGGTGCTCACGGAGGTGGTGCTTTCTCCGGAAAGGATTTCTCCAAGGTTGATCGTTCCGCTGCCTATGTTGCCCGATGGATCGCTAAGTCCTTGGTCAACGCCAAGCTTGCCCGCCGTGCACTTGTCCAACTCTCATACGCCATTGGTGTTGCCGAGCCTCTCTCCATCTTCGTCGACTCATACGGAACCTCCGACAAGACCTCTGATGAGCTCGTCGAGATCATCCGCGCAAACTTCGATCTCCGCCCAGGAGTTATCGTCAAGGAGCTTGAGTTGGCCCAACCCATCTACTTCCAAACCGCCAAGAACGGTCACTTCACCAACCAGAACTTCACCTGGGAGAAGCCAAAGACTCTCAAATTCTAAATTACATAATACCCATTGCCATGATTTAAGTGCGAGACTCAACGTCTCGTGCGTGCAGGATTCTCTTCTGTTTTTCCTATAAGGACATCTCACGGCGAAATGATTGAAACGAAAAGGGCATGGTCTCAACGACCTTGGGGGTCTGGGCGGAGTTACTTGTTTTACTGATACACTGGCATGGTTTGATAATCTCATTCGCACGTGTTTGGCGCTTGCGAATCTTTTTCTTGTTTCCTATCTCATTTTGAGAGAGGAGAAAAAAGGTTTCTCTTCGGTATTTAAAGAAGATAAAAGTCTTTCAACATAGACCGTAGATAAGGCGGCTGCAACAATGCTGGGGCCTTTTTGTTGCCGTCCAGCGGGCTTCAAAGCCTCTGGTGTTTTTGTGTTCGCATTGGGGGAGCACCTCATACATATAGCATCTGGCGTTACGGGGAAACTTCAACATGTTTTTCCACAGTCGGATGGGTTGGGTCGGTTTGTTTACATGGGAGGCGGGCGGATGGATGGATTGGTTGCAGTGTGAGTAGATGGAATGGCATTTCCTCCTCATCGGATCAGCGTCCTCGTCGTCGTCATCGTCGATATCTTAGACAGGCAAGACAGACTTGTGCTCTCGAAAGCTACGTGCTAGATTAGGATGCGGAGAGCTTAGATTAGATTTTCAGAATGATGATCTAGCTTCCGTTTCCATGTTGTTGGTCTATATGCTTTGCTTGTGATTTTGCCTCTGACTCTGACTTTGTTCTGGCTTTGATGCGTGTCCACAGCGCTTTGCGAGATCAAAGGCTGCTGCGTGGAATATCTTGTTTCATTTGCTTTCCATACTCCCCTCAATTGTCTTGCCTCCGTTAGTACAAGGTATCTGTTCAAGAGGCAGTTCGTACGTAAGATTTCTTTGTAGATATGTGTCCTTGCCAATATCTCGCGCGTTCTTCAAGACTCTTGCATGTCTTGCAAATGACCTTGGAAATCATGCGACTCCACAAAAGCAGATCGAAAGCACGACATGGGTAGCAAGCTCTTCTGTCACACGTCACATCCCTCAGCATATCTCCGCATATCAATAAGGACTGTAGATTCAAATGGCCTATCTGCCGAGTTCTCGAAACAGGTAGCGAGTTTCGGCCGCCCATTGGAGAGGGGGGAATGAACTACCTGTCGCTTACTTTCCGCGAGGGTATTTCGCCTGGTGCTCCTTTGCCCTTCCGCTGCCTCGTTGGTTGGTGGGCTGGCGTTAGGTGAGCTGGGCTTGTAGGGTTCAGTTGTTGTGGTGGTTGGTGTTCGGATTCCCTGTTTCTGCGCGTGGTGATCCAGGATTGTGTGAAGGGAACTCCACGTACGTACCTACCTACCTACATAACTACCTACCTTATCTGCTCCATCTCACTTGGTGATATTGCTTCTCTTCTTCCTGGTCTAGGACTGGTTTATTTGTCGCTCGTCATGTTCTGGAAGCGAGGGAGGATAGTTCTAGGAACCAATACGGCATTCTGAATATATACCGATATTTCCTTGTAAGTAGGTGGTGTTCCAATGGACCATCACGCCTAAGGTAGTCTGGGTAATTGAGGCATAAGCCTAGCTGGAGCTTCCATTCGACCTAGTTTCAATCACACTATACACATCTATCTCTTCATCGAGAATCAGGTACCACTCGTACCTTGCCCGCACTTACTTTACTTTACTTTACTTTACTTTACTTTTCTATAACGAAGCTTCTTATCTTGAGTCTTCCCTCACGGACAAAGACATAGAGGACTGTAAGACAGTAGAGACGTACGTCGGACAAAATATCACCTGAACTGGATACCCGCAACAGCTTGACGCCCAACGAGTGAGATTTCCATTTGGTTGGTTTTGGCTTGGCGTGTCACATTGGTCGATTCCACAACCGAGACAATCCGGTCCTAATCTCAATACGGTGAAGCTTGACGAGGTAGAGATATAGCAGATGAGGTGTAAGGTGTGTGTGTGTGTGTGTGTGTGTGTGTGTGCATGTAGTATGTTCACACCGTAAAGCTTGTAAGGCTATCACACCAACAAAACCATAGCATGGGGAGGAAATTCTGAATTTATGCTCTAACTAAGCATTGTCTACCAGCACCCGTCTTTGTGACACTCGCCTTCCAGCATACATGGAAACAAGAGGATTCCTCGGATGAAGTTCAAGTCATTCGCAAGGAAAGTGTATTTGTGCATTGAGAGAGGTACTTCGTGGCCATTCCCATAAGAGAGATTAAATTACAATACAGCATATCAAGACTTTGCTTTCCGTCTCCTTAGAGGCGATGTTGTGCATTCGGACCTCCACCACCAGATGAACAGAGTTGTGACAACGATGTAATTATCAAATCTAGACATTGGAAAATTTTGCTCAATATCCGAAGCTCCGATATCTGTTTTAAGCTTTGATATGCGGCTCAACTTTGCTCATTTCGCGAGACAACAAAGGAAAAGGGCAAGCAACGTATTGGAGCCGGTTGCTGAAAGAGCTTGTAGAGCTGGGATGAGAGTCTAGAAGTATTCAAACTGATCGCATGGCTTCAAGGTGATGTTTTCGCTAAGTGGAGAGCTGACAAGATTCTAAGCCAAGCTGAGAGGGAGAAGTCGAGCTCGAGAAGACGCATGCTGAGAACTATCTTACCATGGGACTCGTAGAAAGTGATAATCGGGGGTATTTCTCTGTAAAACAATATGCAATTCTACCTTCGGTTTCTTTTGAGCTATGTGAACTGCTCTATTGACCTTGCTTGCTTGTGGTCTCCAATGGGTATGATGGATCTCTCACGAAGACCATGTCCAGCATGTTAACAGCTTGGCCGTCTCTAGACGTTATGTTCATTCCATAATGACGGTAAACTTTAAACTGGGTGAAATCACCAGTCGCGAGAGTATGTCGCTTTCGGCAGAGGTAGTAAGTCGCTTGACTCCCTCTTGATGAAGCGAAATTTCATCGCAACCTACTTAGGTGCGTAAGTGATAAATTGAGTGCGACTGTCCTTAGCGTTTAGATATCACTCGCTGGCATGTGATCTAACCATTTGTTAAAACTGCTGACCACAGAAATGGAAAAAGAACAGTTCCATTCGCAAAGAGCGGCTATGCGCGGTATTCGACGAGCGCTAACGACTTGAATCTAGAACCTTTCGCCTTTGTCCTGGTTCTGAGCGATAGACGCATACTGTGCATCCAAAGCCCGAGGAAAAATCAAGTACTAATCTCGAATCTCTCCGATTCAGCTTATATGGCTTAATTCAACAAAATGAAATTCCCAGCAGAAATTGGGTTGGATTCATCTGAGCTGTCTCGGGTCGCGTCACACCCTCAGAAGCGTTTGTTTTGAACACAGGTCTTGAGGAGGATTTCGTGCAGATTGGTCTTAGTGATCGTGTGGCAGCATCTTTTTGACGTTACTGGCCACGAGGAAGCGTTTGTGAAATGAGGTACAAACCTGCAACAACCTGTCGCAAAGCCGATCCAGGACACAGAGATTATGTCGCGATAGAAGCTTGTGTGTTCTGGAAATGAACCACGCAGTAGATGTTCCACAAGCTCTGTGGTTGCTTAGGCATGGCTTCCCTCTTATCCAGATATTACTGTGTTGCAACAGTCTTCGATGCACCACGACTCGGAAATCTCACATCCTTTGGGTCTTCGTAGAATAAGTAGCATCCACCATCGGAGATTCAAAATGTTGCAATCCTCAAGGATTACAGAATCCTGACATGACACTTGTCACCTTGTTCCGTAAACACAAAATCTGGTAGTAACGGACATTACAAGCCTTTCTGAGGCAAGTTGACATTGCAAACTCTGGTACCGAGTCACAAGGCCATCGACGAAGATGATTACGACAAGGCTTCACAAATTTGTACCAATTTGGGTTGTGGCTTTCGTTGAAGGCACGGCATCAGATCGGCAGAGGTGGCAATGAGTCTAAATTACTTTAGCGTAGATGATCATGGTCGAAGCTTATTGAAGATGTGGCTTTCTGGGAGATAAGGCGATTTTCTAGAGGCCAAAAAGGGAAAAGTTGAAAAATAAGAGAGATTGGATCTGTTGATGCTAACCGCGAAAATCAACTAGGGATGAGGCAGAGGCCGAGAAGCAATTCAAATCGGCACCCGCAAGTTTGACGGCGGGATCATTCTGGGTGGTACCTGGCGGAGAATCTATTTCTGTTGGAATGTTTGGCGGAACAATCCCAAGGATGAACGAACGGTGGAGAGCGATTTGCACAACATCATCCCCAATTCCCAAATGGTTGCAACTTTGCAACTTGAAAGTTGATGATGGATGAAGAAGTTTCGAGACATCAACTGTGCTAGTGGTGGCAATGTTTCAATTGGGAAGTTGAAAGTTGGAAGTTGGATGGAATAAGAAGAACAAAGCAAAGATATCAATTGAGGGTGGAAAATAGAAATTGATCTGAATCATCGTCAAGCGTTGTTTGGTGACTAGATGGCTCAGTGGCTTGGTGGCTCAGTTGTTCGAGCGATCGTGCAGTTGGCTTGACTTTGCTCCATTGTCTGTGCATTGGTGCACACTCCCACACTCCCACACTCCTTTGTTCCTGAGACTTTCCTTCTTTGGGCCGGGACCTCGTCCCCGCTTTAGGTAAGCGGACAGGTTTGCCGAGTCGAGATGGACGGGACCCCTGACTGAACGAGCGTTTCTTTAGCCCACCTCAGATGAATCAAAGTAAGCTGCAGCTGCATTGAAATGTCTGAAGGTCTGAATATGCGCATAATCCGGAGTAGTAAGACATGATGGCTTGATCTTTTGCTTTTCCGTATCTTTTTCTTTCTTTTCTTCTTTTTTCTTTCTGTTACCGTCATGCACATGTCCCAATGCGTGGCGGCCGTTAGGTGTCGCTTTTTATTTTATCCTATGCGTTGTGAAGGGGTTTCTACACAATTGCATCGCAAACGCCAAAACAGAGCACCGAGCGGTGTGAAGCAGCGCACAGGTTGCGCAGGAAACACCACGCATCGTGCAAGGTTAATATCAACCAGCCATTCCATCGGCAAATAGTTGCTGGCACGTGTGTACTCAGTCAGGGGTAATGCCATATACTGTATATACCATTATACCTCCGTGCTCCGTGCTCAGGGAACGAAGTACGAATTCCAGGGCATGAATACAATCGAGTGTTGGGGCACGGCGTGAAGAGATGAAATGACTTTTAAGCCGAAATGTTCTCATTATGCGTCTGATTGGTGATGGCGTATAGAATGAGGTAAGTTAAGGTGTGGGTGACTGGCTGACTGGGTGTCAGCCAGTTCGACTCGTGGTTGACTAGGAAAGGACGCTTTCAGGTGGTTGAACTCAAAGGAAGGAAGGCAGGAACGAAGGATGATGATTTGTGAGGTTCTGACTTCTGATGTCGGTGGTTCGGTGGTTGGGTGGTGACGGGGGTGACCAGGGGTCATCGTCGACCCAACCAATCAGAACAAGATGGTACCTGGACCATCTGACGAATCAAGGGCGGTAAGAAGATCCTTGGTCGAAGACTTCTCGTACGTTGATTGGATAATGCTCCTCCACCGCCTGAGAACCCCCTGAACTTGGCGTAAAAAGGGGGCCAAGGGATCCTTGATGAGGAAGGGGGGTGAGGGAAGGGGTACGGCGGCCGACTGCATTTTACTCCGGTATCCATCGTGTTGTACCTGCATCTATATCTGACTGCATCTTTGACTGCAGCCGTCTGACTTGAGGTAAGTTCTGTTCTGTACAGTATGATCGTATCCAGCTCGGTTCGGTATCTTCGGTCTGCATGTACCACGATTACGATTACGATTGATTACCCAAATCCTTTGGAAATTGTCCAACATTAGTTAACAAGATAATGTTAGGTGGTATAGCCTACCTCCCTAGATTTGGTTGGACATGGATTTCGGATGTTAATATGGATAATAATGCAAGCACTTGAAATGCAAGCACTTGAATATTGCATGAATTTATGTGCAAGTCTCTCTCTCTCTCTCCCTCTCACATTGGCATTGGGACGTTGCTTGATATTTGACACTGTTCAAAAGTTCGTCTGGTTGGATAGGATCATGCTTGGAGGAAATGCCGAGATTCATCGAGAGCTTGGAGCCCTTGTGGATATCTTGGATAACTATCTATCTCCCTTGGATGAGATCCATTCATTCACCAAATGACCAGGTGGAAATCCATCGGCGGTCTATCTCTTGTGTTGCTAGTGACTGACCAGTCAATCGATTCATGGTTGAAGAAGTTCGATTTGCGAGTTCGAGTTCTTGCAATTGTTCCCGTTCCGTTGCCCCACCATTTCAAACCCACACTTGAACGCTTGAACACTTGAACAGCTTCAGCACCCCTGACGACCACACACCACACCACACCACACCCATACCCACACCTTCCCTCCTTGTCCCCCTACCAACCCCTACTCCTTCCCCTTTCCCCCCTGCTCCCTGACAAGCGCTTGCCTTCTTTGAGTGAACATCCTTAACCGCCCATACCCCTTTGAGTGCCACTCCGTTAAATTGTGGCAGCTGGACCACCTTACATCCCAAAAAGTCACCAGGGGCCATCTTCTGGGCATCCTCTCGCTTGATCGTTGAGAATTGCGAATCTCCAAAAACATTCACGGCCTTGACCGTTTGCAGAAAGAAAGATCTCGATTTGCACATTTTGCTATTGCTGTTGCTCTTGCACATTTCCCCAATCCCCCCAGCACCCTCCAATGTCTTGTCTGCCATCCGGCTTGAAAGATAATCATGGCGTCCGCTGTTGCTACTCACTCAGTTTATCCTGTTCGAACTTCGAGTCAAAGGCATCGCAACCCCTCCGTCCCCGTCCCTGAACTTGATACACTTTACGCTTCAGATTCATCTGATCTTTATTCTCCTCTGCCCCATCACCTACAAACCGCTGGTCCAGGTACCGTTGAACAGAATTCGAAGAACAATCGAGAGATACCTTCATCTACCATCCGTCCTCGCACGGGAACTATCTCTTCCATCTCCTCGACCTCGTCGTCGCCAGTACGAAGGAAGCCCTTGCCCGCCACAGCGTCACATCTTGCCACTAGATTCTCGACTGGCGAGTATCTTGCTTCGACCTTAGAACTACCAGAGCCACATTTTGTACGGCCCTACTCAATAGACAGCCCAACTTTGCACGACTTTCCTCCCGTCGCAAAGGTTCCGGCTCCTCTCTCCAATTACCATCCGCAAAGCTATCGAAGGTACGTGGAAGCCCTCCTCAAACGAAACGTTGTTGTTTCAACAATTTGTGCTGATATAAAGAAGCAGAATCTCAAACGAACCGGTGGCTTGGGCTTCGGATCCAGCTTCAGATCCAGCATCACCCAGTCGCAATTCATACTCACGACAACCTCTGCCTAGTCCGAACCTTACCGTCCCATCACAAGCACAGTCGCGTCCCAAGATCACCCTTCTGTCAAAGCATGCGAGGTTAGCAAGCGACTCGGTCTTTACATCTGCGTCAGGATCAACCAGCCCATGGCAAAGTGATACTAGTTCAACCACTCGTCGGTCACAATCTACTATGTCCATATTTTCCAACAAGCCCACTCCTCCACATAACATACAACCTACACGGATTATATCTTCTTCGAGGACATATTCGAACGACTCGACTAGCTCTAGCGCCACAATACAGAAACCTTTGCCAAATTTACCAAAATCACCAGGTACTTCCAAACTCGGGTCCTTCTTCGGCTGGGGAGGCACTGCATCACCAATATCTTCCAGTACGACGTTCTCGGAGGATTCGTTTTCTCCAATAGCTTCTCCTTACGAAGCAGAAGTTGCTACGTTCCCTGATGCCTCGAAAACCGCCTCCAAAAATATACCTACAGCACTTGACATACACAGAGCAAACGCAGATGCAGATAGCTATTTTGGAAACGCATATCTTCAATTACCCTTGGCCACCCCCGTGTCGCCATTACAAGTCGAAGATATGGAGAAAGAATTGAAAGAGATCAGCGCCGAGCTCGCTGCATCTATTCGAAGAGAAATGGACCTAGAAGATCTTGTGGATAGGTTACAAGCAGAAGCTCAAAATGGAGGCAAGCGAACTAGTGATTACTTCTCGGATTCTGGGACTAGCTCAATTAGATATGGCGATCCAGAATCAAAAGCAGAGGAACTAGAACGTGCAATCCGGAAGACAGAGCAAGAGAAGGCACTCATGAGAATAGAACTTAGCGGGAAGGTTCAAGATGAGAAATTGAGGCGCAAACAACTTGAAACTCAAATTCGCAGTTTGGAAGAGAAGGCGTCACAGGTGAGTTTTTTTCCACAGAGAGTTGATAAACCACCACTAACAATGTCTAGGTCGACCTCGCATCGATGAATTCCCTTGATGCAAATGGACGTCTGAGAGAACTCGAAAGCACTTGTGAAGATCTCCGACGCCGATTGGCAGAAGAGAGACAAGTCAAGGACAATTTCGAGGATCTATTGGCGGCACTCAAGGGAGAACTCCAAAGTTCGCATAATGAGAGGGACAATCTGCGTGATGAGATCGTGCCTCAGTTAAGAGCTCGCGTCGAGGGCCTTGAAGCACAGGCAGCTGAGCATGAAAAGTTGACATATGAGCAATCGAAAATGCAACAAGAACTACAGACATTGAAAGATCAAAATGTCACATTAATCAACGCACAGAAAATGCAGACGGAGAAGCAGCAACAGATGAAAAAGTTCAATACTATCTTGGAAGATTCGGCCTCGACGCAACCACCACCAGCGAGATCATCGGTAGGTCTGAGTCGCTCAAATTCTGTTGCTCATAGCAGTGTATCGAGATCAAGACCGCCGTCACTTACTCGATCAACCTCCGTCAAAACGACAGAGTCAAGGGACACACTAGTAGAACGCATGAAAGATGTTGAGCTCCAGCGAGACGCCTTGCACAGAGCTCTCAAAAGCCTCCTGGAACGACAAGAATACCAAAATCGGGAAAACCTCAAAAAGATTCGTCAGCTCGAGATGGAACGAGACAGAGCTTTGTCAGGGTCGGCCAAACGGATGGGCTATGATCAGGAAGTCATTGGTCTACGGGAAGAAATCACCGTTCTTCGACGCCGAGCTGAGGAAGCAATAGAGCAGAAATGGCAATGCGAAAAAGGTCTTGGTGGGTTGAAGATGGACCTGGATCGTGCAGAACAGGAGATTGAATCATTACGATGCCTGTTAGACGAGCACGATATTCTAATGCCCCATGGAAGTCAGGAGAAAAAGGGGTCAAGGCCTAACAGCGGCCCGATCTCGTCTGCTTCACTAGAGCAAGCGTACAGAGATTTACAAAAAGCGTACGCCCAGTCCTTGGACCGTGTCAAGGCTCTTGAGACATCAGGACAACTTGACGAGGATACCGAAGCAGCTATGAAGCAGCTGGAGCAGAGACTTGCTGAAGCTATTTCCGATCGTGATTCAGCCCAGCAGGAAGCAGATGCATTACGTGATCAAACAGCTTCTATGTATGAGTCTGAAAAGGCTCACTCTGGTGAACAGTTAGCTCTGGCAGACCAACTGCGCGACTCTGCAAAGCGGATTGAGGATCTCTCCTCCCAAGTAAGGCAACAACTTGAAGCCAATACGACATTGCGACAACGTCTGGCTGATACTATCCAACGTGGTGACAACGAACAGAAAACTAACTCTCAGAAGATCATGTTCATGCAAGGTCGCCTGAAGACACTTGAAGACAGATTGTTGCTAGCTCAACAGGCAACCGAAGATAAAGTGTCTCAGCACGAGGAGGACATTCGAGACTTGAAGGAGAGCCATAATCTGCAGTTGCAACGTATGAAGGATGGTCTGAGATCTCCTCGTGCCTTTGGACCAAAATCTCCCATCACACCATTGTTCGCTGTGTCGGCCAAAGCTCCCAGAATCCTGTCAACAACATCAGGCAAGGCAATGACGGTGTCGGAAGACTCAAAGGTGGAATTCTTGAAGCAGAGAGTCATCGAGCTTGAGGGCGCCTTGGCTGATGCTGATCAAGAGATGGAAGAGGTTGTTGGACGCATGAATGTCGCCCAGATTGAAGTTATGGAGCTTCAGAACGAGAGAGAAGAGGCAGTTCGCCAAACAAGGAAGCTTCAACGCATGATTGAGGAGGAGAAACTTCGTGCCTTTGAAGGAAAATTCGCATCACTATCATCCTGAGCTACATCAAAAGGACATTCCACCATGACGTAATTACGAACGGAACGGACACCGGACAGAGAGGAGATATTCAAATTGCAGCATTTTATCTGCGTCGCATTGTTTTTTGTTCAAACGCGGTTTAGCGGGATACACACATAACTCATACTTTGCCTTTAGTAATGGCATTGGGAGCGGCCGGCGTTTTTGTTTCTTTGTTTTATTTTGAGCATTTACATTTACATGCCTAGGATCAGGCTTGGTGTTTTATTCCAAGGTCTATGAAGCCTTGTTGATGTTGTTGAGTAGATGGTGGAGCGAGGGGATCGAGCTGGTGTTCTTGCATTGAATGGATGTTGGATGGATGATTCGGGAGTATGAAATACTGTACTGTACTGTATTGTTTAGGCATATTGTATTACTGTAGTGTGGTAGTGTAGAATATGAATCTGCTTGAAGGATGCACGCGGGGTTTGGAGATGCGTGATTTGGAGGTTGGGCTTGAGACTATTGGAAGAAGGGTGTACATATTATTATCCGGGAGAGGGAGAAGAATGTGCAATATAGTCTAGGTGAATCAAGATTTGAGATTCAATTTGAAATTCGAAAGATTAAAAACTTGTTTTATTGCCGTGTCCTCCTTTTATATTTCGATTTTTTCTCTCTCGGATATAACTTTACAAACAAGGTAGGAGTATAACTGGAATATACAAGTGCAGAGTCCGTAGCCTCGAATCGAGGATTTCGAAGGACTATATAAGTACTGAAGGATGTATTATGTGGTGAGTTAGGTAAGTAGATATGTGGTAGGTAAATAGGTAGGGAGGTGCGTAAGTGCGTATGTGCGCAGGTGCGTAGGTGATTGTGTAAGTAAGTCGTTGAGTATTTACCTCTAAGTGTTCAGCTGTGTGTCTTTTTATATCCTTACGAATAGATAGATGGGTAGATGGACGTCTGACTAAAGGTTTGATTTAGATATTGTGGGTTTTTAAGAGGGTTGTTGTTGTTGTTGTTGTTGTTGCTATTGTTATTATTATGGTTATTGTTTTGCTTTGGGAGGAGGGAAGGGGGCGTAGAATGGAAGAGGAGAGGTGAAGAGGGCAAAGGGATGGGAGGGTATGTATTTGGATTCGGATATGGATATGGATTTGGATATAGATATCAGAACACCGTGGGTAAGCTAATGGATGATGGATTAGTTAAAGGAGAGGAGAGAGAAAAAGACAAAAGGGTTTGATTTGGCAATCGTGAAAAACAGTAAAGAATAAATAAATAGTTTGGATTGCTTATAATACTTTATATATTTAGTTTATTGAAAGTTGTACACTTGATTAAGTGTGATATAAGTTAAGCTAACTTGATTTGATTTAACTTAGCCTAACTTGAATAACTTAAACTAGATTGAAATTAATCAAACCAATCAAGCCAACCACTTATATCCCATATCTCGAGTGACTTATCGCACCCTCTAAACAATGTTAGTGACCTGATTACTATTTTCTTTTGTATGAGTTCTTTTTATAAGAAAGTATAGTTTTCTTCGTTCACGATTTCGAACCTTGGTAGATATTACTCTATTTGACTTAACTTGACTTGGATTGATTTACATACTCGCTCACTCACTTAGCTTTAGTTTGCTTAAGCTTGCCGACATTAGACTTAGTATTTGCTCGGTCTTGATCCTTGCATGCTCAATTACGATTGTAGTTCACAACGATGTTTGGACTTTTTGGGGTTGTGGTTGCTTGGCTTGGTGTAGTTAGTTAACTAGCTAACCCTAGACGTAGGTCTTAGTTAAGGCCGGGGGCTGGGGTTATGATTTGCCATAATACAAAGTATTTGGAGCATAGAGTAAGTTACAGAGGGAAAGAAAGAAAAGCCTGCGTGAAAATTTGATATCGACACTCGCACGAAAGCGAAGACGAAAACGAAAACTCGAGATATGAATTAAACCCCCGAGCAAACACAAAACCACCACCATGACGTCGGTATCAATCTATAAATAAATGAATGAATAAACACTAGCCAAGTGAAGGGGCATACATTCGAATATATAAGCACAAGTACAAGCACAAGTATAAGTAAATGCAGATAGGTGGATAGGTACAGATGAAACTGGAATTAAGCGAAAGAGATGGAGCGTTAACTGAGTGTATTAATTTAATATTAAACAGAATTTATATGAATGAGTGAGTGAGTGAGTGAGTAAGTAAGATTTTGTATAGCAGATGATTTGGGTGGGTAGTAAATGCTATACAAAAGGTAAAGGGGGGGGAGGTATGGACAATGTGGAGGATTTATCTGTTTGTAGAAATTGGAGTAGATTAGATTGGCTTATATCTGAATAGAACAGAGTGAAATAGACTAGAGTAGAATACAGTAAAGCAAACCACACATATATATATACACACTTATCAAAGAAAAGTAAGTATATAGCTATATCTATACATCCATACATCCCTACCAAAAAAAACCCCCTCTTTAAAAAGCTATCAGTACTTCCAACGCAAGGATGTTTATTCAAAGCTTAACTACCTTATTTGATATAAGAGATTATAACCGATATTTCGAGTTTCGTTCGGCGAATTCAGAAAGCAGTAAGGAGTCTATGGTAAGTATATAGATATATTATATAATTATACAAAAGTAAGATAAGTAGGCTGACTTATGTACTTGGAGTATGTGATGGATAGACAAAGGGTGTCATGAGGTGAGGCGATTTTATAAGATTGTTAAAGGAGATGAATTTTGAAAATTCGAAATTTGAAATATACAAAAAAAAAAAAAAATAGACAGCTCAATAGGTATTAGGTAGATAGGTAAGTAGGTATGTGTTCTATCCCGAAGGGTCTATGCTCTATATACCCCCCCCCCCCCTTCTCTCTCTCTCTCTCTCTCTCTCTCTCTCTCTATATTCATCTATACACACATACACACACATACATACCTATATACACATACACACATACACACATACATACCTATATACCTATATACCTATGTACATATATATACATATATACATACACACACACACACACGTACAAACATTCAAAACACTCAAAACGCTCAAAGCGCCTCGCTTAGTCGCTTGCTAGGTAGGTGGACAAATAGGTAGGTATATACATATATATCCAAGTCAACAGATTTGGGTAAACATGAATATGAATAAGCTGTTAACAAGTAGAGTTGAGTTGGAGTTGGAGTTGGGAGATGGCAAGGTAGACAAGGTAAAGAGAGAGGTAGGTAGGTAGGTAGGTAGGTAAAATGAGTAAATGGGTATGTATGCATAGCAAGCGCTGAGTAGAACGCAAGGTGGAGATTCTAGGTATCCCATCCATCCATCCATCCATCCAAACGATCCAACCTCCTATATATCTATCTACCTATCCATTCACCACCATCCATACCTACAACCACCACAACCACCACCACAGTGCAAACATTACGTTACGCCACGCAATGCAATGTATTCACACCTATTCACCCACTTATCTACTCTATCTCAAAGCATCGCACAAGGGCTAATCCTAGAAACAAAGGAAAAGAGGTACAAAAAAAAAAAATTAATCCCCCCCACCCATTCATTACACATCTACATACATATATCTTCCTATCTAAACCACCTCCACGGGCGCCGAATCAACATGCTTCTCATGGCCCTCGGGGTGATGGACATGCGACGCGCTGTACTTGCTCTCGGCATCGCTCATGTCGTTGAGGACCTCCCTGGTCAACTCGACGTAATCGTAGGCGAACTCGCCAATCTCCGCGTCGTCGATACCGAGGATCTCGGCCTCCTCGGTGGAGCGCAGCGCGAGGCCGGGGATCAGGTTCATGAGGAAGAGGATGATGCAGGTGCCGCCGAAGGAGTAAGCGGCGCCGGTGACGGAATCAGCGAGTTGGTACCCGAGCTGGATCCAGTGGCGGTTGAGCCAGCCACCGGGGATCACGGTGAAGCCGTCCAGGTGCGCTATGTAGTCTGCTGCGAAGAAAGCGGTCAGGATGTTGCCGATGAATCCACCGACGGCGTGTTCAGCGAAGATGTCGAGGGCATCGTCAACACCGAGGACGAACTTGAGCTTGGTTGCGTACTAATTTGCGGGTTAGTTGAGTTTTGTGGGGGGGGGGGGTGGGAAGAGGTAGAACATACGTTTGCGCCTGCGGCTCCAAGAACACCATAGATGACGGCAGCCCAAGCTGGAACGAAACCACTTCCTGGGGTGATGGCCACGAGACCAGCAATGACACCGGAGCAGAATCCAACAGTGGACCACTTGCGCTCAAGACGATAATCCAAGACACACCAAGTGATACCACCGACACAAGCAGCCAAGTTGGTAACCACGGCAGCCATAACAGCGCGCATGTTGGCCGCCAAGGCGGAACCCGCATTGAAACCAAACCATCCCACCCACAGGAAAACGGTACCGATGACAATGTGTGTGACGTTGTGAGGGCGGTAGTTCAGCTCGTGAGTGCCGTGACCGCGTCGCTTGCCGAGCATAATGGAGTAGGCGAGAGCGGCGCAGCCGGAGGAGATATGCACAGGGGTTCCACCGGCGAAATCGAGTCCTCCCATCTTGAAAACCCATCCCGAGGCATTCCAAGTCCAGCATGCAATTGGGTCATAAATGAGGGTACTCCATACGAACATAAAGACAACCTATGAGACACGGATTAGTGGTGTTCAAGACGGAAGGGATTGGTAGGATCGGATATTCTCTTACAGCTGGTAACATGCGACCTAAAATAGCAGGTTAGCTTCATTCCTCCTTCGAGATTTGGGATCCAGGAAATGCTGTATAACACAACTGGGAATTGTATGACGTACCTCTTTCAGCTACAGCTCCGATGGCCAAAGCCACGGTAATCGCAGCGAACATGCCCTGGTAAACGGCAAACATGAGATCAGGAATCTTGTAGGATCCAACAGAAGGTGCTGCGAGAACATCCTTGAAGCCGATGTTATCCAAGTTGCCAATAAAGCTGCCTGCGCCCTTGGAGAAAGCCAGCGAGTAACCCCAGAAGAACCATTGGAAGGAGACCACAGCGGTGGCCATGATGGAGAGCCAAATGAGGGACAAAGCGGACTTTCTGCGCGCAAGACCAGAATAGAAGAAGCTAGGAAAACAAGAGGTCAGCTTCCAAGTTCTGGTGCAACCATCCACGATCCTTTCGCATGTGTACTCACCCGACACCTGGAATCATAAGCAACACCAATGCGGTGGCAGTAATCATCCATGCAATATCACCGGCCTGCGAAAAGATCTGTCAGCATGGTGAAGCGTGAAATGCGGAGTATTGCTGCAGGTGCAAAAAACGTCGCAGAAAGCAAGCGTGCAGAAAACATACATTGTAGTAGATGTTCAAATCTTCTGTGAGGGAATCTCCTCCGGTTGGAGAATCGCCTGTATATGGCACCAAGACGGTGTAATTGAGCTTGCTGAGATCAAGCGTGTCCGACATGATGAATTAAAAGGAATCCCAGCTTGCGCCGAGAAGGTAGAAGAAGATTGAAGAATTAACAAGTTGGGAAGTTCTGCTTGAGCCTGAACTCGAACTTGCAGTTGTTGCAGTTCAGTCAAGAAGCGCAAACAAACAAGCGATACCTGGTGAGGTACCCAAGTGGACAATGAGCGTCGGGAAGGTCGGTAAAGTATGCGCAACGAGGGGCGCGGGTGTTGATTAGTATTCGAACCTGGGAATCGAGACCGAGAAAGGGAATTGGTATTGCGGACGGTTGAAATTAAGTTGAGGGGCGTGATTGGTGTGACGGGGTGAAGACCGAGACTTAAAAAGTGAGACTACAGCGATTTGAGACCTTTGAGACCAAACCGAGAGGTTGAAGGTGAAGGTGAGTCGCTGCAGATGGTGGTGGTGATTCAATTCCCTTGAGGAGGAGAAAGAGGAACGAGAGGTGCACAGTCGACGAAACGAGGGGGGATGAATCAAAGAACCGAGTTGGGCGAAATAAGCAAGTAGGAAGCAACAAATATTATCTTATACGGACGTATGGGGTGGTCTGGATCTGTTGTTTACTTGGTTCACTGGCTTTTCCCCTTTGATGCGAGACTGGGTGATGTTGTCGCTCGAGGAAAAATGTTGTGAGGTCGTCGTCGTCGCAAGACGTAGCTCGTAGAGTGACAGTGACAGTGACAATGACGCGTGGGAGAGGAAGAGGGGGGAGGGAAGCGAAGGTGAAGCACGGTGGGAATGCGACGGTTATGTACGATGGGAGATGGAAGGGAAGCTCTAACACATAAGGTTGCATGGGGTAGGGGGTACGGTAGTACTGTAAAGAGATAGGTAAGAAAGATATGGATATATATGACTAGGACTGAAGAGTAAGTAATACTTTTACCATCCTGTACCATAACCATGCCATACCATACCATACCATACCATACCACTTACATAGGGTAAGGTAAGGTGAGGTGAGGTGAAGTGAGGTGAGGTAGGGGTGGAGGCGGAGGAGGAGGACGAAGAGGGAGGGGGGGGGGGGTGCCAGATGCGATGGATGGACGATGGACGATGGATGCGATTGCATGTGAGGATCCCAGGATAGGATGGAATGGATGCTTTCTAGGATAAATGTCCAGGGTGGGTATCCAGGATAGGTATAGGGAATAGAAAAGGTGGAGCAAAGAGAAATACTTGATTGGGAATTATTTTGGGATTATTTTGTGGAAACCCTTAACTTACCTTACCTAGAAAGGAAAGAAAGAATAGCTTTGAACATGAACATGAACATCCATCCTACTCGTACTAGTACTCCCTCCTACGGGTATTGGGATTGGTATTGGTATTGGGATTGGGACTCGATATCGCCTTGCCTTCCTTCCCTGGTAAACCTTACTAGTACCGTAGGTAGCAGGCCTGGCACTTTTGTTCGATATCCATCCTTCACCCTCTCGTTTCCGTCCCTTGAGTGGTTCATTGATTTTCGTTCGTTGGTTCGTTTGTGTGTTCGTTTATTGATTAACCTCCGTCCATATACAGTACACCAATCATCACTTGCCCCTCTCTCCCCCCCCCCTCTACCGTCTGGTGCGTGCGCCTTCACTTCACGATTGCCATTTTGCCTCGACCGATGAATTGTCTTAGAATAAAGTGGACACTCCACTCTTGTTCTTTCTTTCGCTGACTGATGGACTGATGATGTCTCCCGACAAAAAGCAAGTTCGCGAAGCAATCATCGTGTGAACCTCCTGCCAGTCTTCGAAAGGCTCGAATCCCTCCACCTACCTCAGTAGGTAGAGTAGTACGGTTGTTCTCAGTTCATGCTTGTACCTCTTGTCCTCCTTCTTGTCCCCCTCCCCGGCAACGCGCAGAGACACCAAGCCAGGGACCCTGGATGACGAGGGTAAGAACATGGATCAAGGCAGTGCGGCAAGCCCCACTCTATCTGCATGTGTCTCATTTGTCTCGAAGCCCCACGAAAGATAAGAGAATGACTGACCAATCGTCCGACCTGGATGCCATTGGATGCCATTGGATGCCATTGCCAATTCACTGGTGTCTTGTGTTTTTGTGTCCATCATTCACTCATTCACTCATTCACTCATTCACGTCCCAGCCTGGTCGGGTCTGGTCGGGTCGGTGCGTGCTCGAATGTGAATCCGATGTTGATGTCGAATGGACATGTCCAAGTATTGTCCGTATCGGATCAAAGATCGGATCCTGGTCAAGGCTCGGCGAGGGGCAGAAATGGTAAAAATGGCAGATTGCCTTACGAAGCACAATCATACCTGAGCTATCAATCTGGAGCCTGGCAGCCGAGGCTTGGTCGGTGTGTGTAAAGTGTTTCTGTAATTTAACTTTTATATCGAACTTATCGAACTTATCGAACTAATCGACTTGAGTGGTGTGTGAGCAAAAGCAAACCTCTTCTCGCTTGGATTCATTCTCATACCAAACCAAACCAAACCAAAACCGAACAAAAAAGGAATCCTGTCCAACAACTCTCAGCGTTGCAGGCGTCAGAATTAATATCAAGCATGTAAGCTTCAAGGTAACGCGGTCATCAAAAAAAAAAAAGAACAGACTGCTGCACCTGTGCCATCATCACCATCAGAGGCCGCGATTCCCCTGGTTTTCCAAGTCTCTCTCAAAAAGTAATTACATGTCTACCATGCCATAACGAGAGTAGCCCTTCATGCAGCAACCAAACGGAGGACGTGGAGAAGCTTTGCAAGAAGTAATATCCGACGCCGTTCAGGGCTTCAAACACGCTCCGGGG
Source organism: Margaritispora aquatica (assembly GCA_007644065.1). Classification (NCBI taxonomy): domain Eukaryota; kingdom Fungi; phylum Ascomycota; class Leotiomycetes; order Helotiales; family Discinellaceae; genus Margaritispora; species Margaritispora aquatica. The sequence continues at coordinate 2,613,696 of VJWN01000007.1, read as the reverse complement.
GGTTTTGAGAAGCACGCCGTTGCCTGTGACTGGACTGGAGGGCTGCGATGCTGCATGCCGTCAGCCTGCCTGGAAACCTCCGCCGCTACGAGAATTAGTTGCAGCTTCTCCGGCGCCCAGCTCAGGGGATTTCAACCTCTGCCCTGGCCATGCGAGAAGTACAAAGTATTTTGTGTTGCAGGCTCAAGCCATGGCATACGGAGGTAGAAGAGAGATGAAACATGCTGCGCAAAGTGATTGACCATTTGACAAGTCGAGTGTCAGTGTCAATGTCAATGTCAGAGAGACGGCTGCAGCCAGCTTCCGTTGCAGCTTTCTAGAACTGACGGCTCATCTGTTGATCTGTTGAACTCGAGAGATCTCTTCCAGTTTCATAGGTTAGTTGCTGTGGTTGGTTTGTTCTCTGGGAGGACGATCGGATTTTGTACAACGTATACATATCTTATGTACTGTTCACAGGAGCTGTTGTTGAACGGTATACACGATCCAGGAGTTACACTTACAAAACTTCGATTCTGATCCATCCCATATCATCATCATCATCATCATTATCACAAGGCTCCAAAGCCTTGTGAAATTATTTCGTTTGTTCGTACATCAAACAGCCTTCTTGGCGATATCGGCATCAATTCACCAACAGCGATTGCCCGCAGGCATCCCAAGAGCTGACGAACTTGGCATCGCGGGCATCAATCACGTTCTCGTCTCTCTCCGCATGACGAATATTAAAAAAATGCTTGGCTTGTCGGTGAATGGCAGTGTAGTAGTCTCGCGGATTCAGAATCGAAGGAGCATCGACAATAAAAATGACTCGTATGGTATGAGTACCTACCGTGCTGGCTTATGTGCTACCTTATGGGTTCGCCATCCAGTCTGCCACGAGGAAGGAGCAGAGCAGGAGCAGCAGCCTTTCCATGACCTCAGCCGGCCGTTTTGGTGTCCGGGCACAATGGCAATCGTAGGTACCTTTCTTTACCTTGAATCTTTCGGCCCGGAGGAGTGCGTGCGTGCAACAGAATGTCACTCGTACGGTACTCGTTTTAATAGAAGCCGAGATTCCTCTTCCTCATCCTCATCCTCGAACAGAGAGAGAACGTCATCTAGGTCCGGTTCAAAATATCGATTGTCAAACATCGCACCAACCAACCACCTAACGAATCATCCTCACAAAGTCTCCTCCGTAAAAGTTCAATCTTTCTCTGTCTTTGGACCCATTCCCTCTCCCTCCCTCATCACCGACTACTGGTAGAGAGTATCGCACCCACTCACTCATGCATGCATGCTTTTCCTCCGTATTGCTACATACAGTACAGAATAGTAGAGACATGCATGTAGAACCGGGACTCTCCTTTGATCTGAATTGAACCGAACTGGACCCTCCTCTTCTCGAAAGGAAAGACGAAATGTCTCAGGATGCATGCCCTTGCAATCATCGAGATCCACTTATGAAGCCTTCTAGAAGGCGGGTTGAGCTTCGATATTCCACAAATCCACAAATCCACAATCAACCCTCCGAAATGTGCAAATCCACATATCGTCCCGTCATTAAAATGACCTTTTGTCGTTAAGGTCAAAGATAAGCTCCTTGCTCTTTCTTTGGTTGAACCGACTGAGGCGTGAACCGTCGGTGTGAGGTGTGAGGTGTGATGGATCATGGATGGGTGTTACGACTTCGAGTATCAAATCACGAGGGGTGACAACGACTCCCATCTCAAGCGAAATTGAACCGAACCTGGAACCCAACCCACCTCAAGGTTGACGACATGAATATGAACGTGACTATTGGTTGGTGCGTAAGGCAGGTAGAAGCAGGCTGGCAGGCAGGCGGTACAGTATTCACAACTACCTATTCCTTTCATTTTGCCTTGCGAATGAAAGTAGACGTGATCGACCACCCTCCCTTTCGTTTATTGGCAGAAGTGCGGCAGGAATGCAGAAGAAGTGTAGAAGAGTGCAGAGGACAGGGCAGACTGCGAATCATCCCGAGCATGAAAATCGACACACTGAAAGTCGATGCTGTGATATGTGTGATATGTGTGATCCGATTGATGATTCTTCTGTCTTTTACCCGAAGTACGTCCTCCTCCTCCCGGATGGAGGATTGAGGATTTGAGGGTGTCCTCACACAAACGAGACAGATCACCTGAGATCAGCCCATCTCAATCAGGAATCCATACACGATGTTTCCTTTCATTCGGCTACTGACTACGGATTGTTATCGTGTTGGATTTCGTTGGGCAAGGCTTGACACTTGAGACTTGAGACTTGACACCCAACATCATGTCAAGTTAAGTTGAGTTGAGTTTGAGTTGTGTGCGAGTAGAATGGAGGATCATTTCGATATCTTGAAATTCGATACCCATACCGATACCGATACTGTGCCGATATCAATATCGATCCCAATATCCCCAATATCCCCAACGGCAGCAAAAATATCTCACCTTCCTCCTTGAGAGAAGATGCGAAACGGTACCTTAGACTCCAAGGCTGAGAATATCGTCTCACCGAACGACCTCCCTTACTTTACCCCACACCCACACATGCAGAAGAACGCCTCTCTCTCTCTCTCTCTCTCTGTCTCTCTCTCCCCCACTCACATCACGTACGGTATGGTACAAGCTTGGATGGTACTCTATGCAACCAAGCCAAGCCACGCCCAGCACTGACTGACTGCCTGCATCCCACCAAGCCGTTCACCAATATCCTATCCCGTACTGTACCGTTCGCAACCCTCAAATTTACACAACTTTATTTACTTCTGGAGGAGGAGGAGGAGGAGTTGAGACAGGCAGGCAGGCTGGGGAATGACAACAACTAGTAGTTAGTGGTACACACGCCACAAGTATGTATGTCACACGACATCGGAAGTTCTGATATCAGAGCCCGTGTAGTGTAGGATCATTTCTCGCAGACTGACTAGCAAAGCCTCGTTTGAATTTTGAATGATAGCCTTTTCGTCCTCTTCTCTTTCTCCTACCTAGACTCATTCCAGCAGCCACACTCGCGTGTCTTCAGCCACCAACAACACTTGGGGGGGGCACATCAATGATCAACCACCCCTCCCCTACCCCCCACGCACTCTCCCTCAAAATCAAAATGAGGCTGGACACCCCACCTGCCCTTCTCGAATGCCGCGCCATGTCATACTGTACAGTACGACAGACATGGCATGAATGAGGATGATGCATTACTCACGGGACATCCGTTTGGGATTTATTTTTGGGGACACCGCTCTCTTCTCTTTGGGTAGTATTCGCGTATGCAGCAAGCAGTATTTCTGGAAGGGGAAGGGGGAACGGGGAAGAGAATTAACTGGCTCTGTCAAGACTCGAATTAATAATTTATATATATCTTTTTACCTATATATCTATATATCTAATATCTAAATTTCGAGTTGGAAAACTATGTCGACTTACCCCCTGTTGAGGGAGGGAGGGAGGGCATAAATAACATCCTTCACGGCGGCGAACCGAGATGTCTATCGATCAGTTGACGGACGGACGCATGCGAGATACCTTAGGTAGCACTCGCACAAGATCCCCTCTTTCTCCATCTCCCCTCTCACCTTTCTCCCCATCTCTCCACCTCTCTCTCCATCCTCTCTTTTCAGACGAAAGCTCAGATCTCGTACGCAGCGGCTAACAGCAGCCAGCAGCCAGCAGCTAGCAGCATCGTAAGACATAGCTTTTGCCTCCACGGCAGATATCGAGATCATGCTTTGAGTTTTTTCTCGGTGGAATCGGGATTCGGGAATCGGGAGGGTACTTGCTGATGCTGGGTTGAGATGGGATGAGGTGGGTTACGTGCGTTTATGGTCGTACGGTGATGTTGAGAGAGTGTGAGGGAGACGGAGAGAGGTAGGTAGGTTATTCATTGTATTTCCTTGTTGTGTTGTTTAAGTTTGGTTATAATTATATCCTATGTATCTTTGTATGGTTACGCTTTTTACTTGATTCCATGATTCATTCATTCATTATAGTGTTGTTGTTAAGTAAGTTAAGATCAAGGACCAAAGACTAAAGTTGGGCTATGTTTTTTGAACGCAACAATACCATGTGTAAATAAGGTAAGGTAAGTTGTGAGATGACATGAGATGACATGAAGTGAGATGAAGCAGCGAGCACAATTCAAGTGTCTGTCTCTGGCTCTAGCTGGCTCTAGCTGAGCGAGTGTACCCTTCCTGAAACTGGGGGTATATAAACCATTGCTGTAGACTTAAGTATATATCAAGGACTTTTATATATCAATACACATTCCCAAAAACATGCAAATCAATACTTAAACCTCTCCTCAACAACTCACGACTTACCCTCCCCTCAAATTTCACATCTCTCAAACTCTCCATTCACGTACTTACTATTCTGTACGAGGTCGGCATATCTACATACAACCCGTTGGAAGAACTTTGTTATTTTATTTTTATCATTTTTTGAGGGGGTTGCGATTAGATATCATTGTCTAAAGATATAAAGATATAAAGATATAAAGATGTGTTACTGCACAATTTCTCAAACTCCATGGCTCCATGTAATATAGTAATTTTGTAATATGATAACCGGAAGTGAATTCTAAGGCCTGTCGTTTCTATTCATTTAAAACAAACGGACGAACGAAAAATCTAATATTGCTCGTGCTGGTGGTCGTGAAGCGTGCGAGCGTGCGTGTGTGCGTGTACCCTAAATTAAGCCTGAGATATATCTAGATCTAGATCTGAATCTGTAGTACATAAGGTAGCTTTCTTTATCTACCTACCATATCCTCTGTGTAGTCTACAGTCTTGCCCTACCTACCCTGCCTACCTTACTTTATTTTATACCAATCCAATCTATTTCCGTTTGTCGTTTTTCGTTTTTTGTTTTTCGTTTCCCATTCGTCCTGGTTTGGAAATCACTCACGAGACGCAAGGTTAATAACTGCCTACCTATTTTTTTTTTTAATTTTTTTATTATTTAATATCATATTTATATCTAGGTATATACGTAAAGCTTTATTCTATCTCTTTTTCTCCTGCCTGCCTTTCCTCTCTCGCTCGCTCCAGCCGGTCATAGTCGCAGTTTCGGGGTATCGTTTACTTCGGAATTATTCATATTGGTCCTTGGGAAACATCAAACATCGAATATCAGTACCCACCTATGTGCAAGGCAGAGATACGGCTAGGTGTCTTTCAGACCCGAGCGGGCTAGGAATACCCACGACTTCTGAGGAGAGAGCTTAAGGGAAAGAGGAAAAGGAAAGAGGCATGGGCAACCGCCCGCCTGTAAAAGATGAGATCTTGCATTAGCACCTCGCTTCCCACAGTGCTGGATCTAGTTAGGTAAGAGACAAGAACCATCTAGGTTAGATATCTTTCATGTTTTCCAATCCTTTTCGCCTTATTCTTTCCGCTTGAGCTGAGGAAGTAACAAGACGCCTAGGCAATGAATGAATGAATAGCCATTCCAAAAGCGCTCGCGTTAGCGAATCAATACTCTCACTGCTGAGCACAACACCCTCACTTCCCTTCTTCTTCCACCTTTGCCTCTCCAAGCCAAAGTATTGACATCATCACCAAAACCACCACACACCCCCAGCTATCCTGAAAGTACCCCTACAACGGTCCCGCCAGTCCCCCCGATCCCACCGGTTCTGGAAAAGGCGGAGGCGAAGGCGGCAACGTCCCATTCTTCCGCATCTTCGCCCATTCCTTACACACCTCTTTCATGTACGCCGGCCCAGGCGAGCCCGTGTCGCGGAGGCGGTGGTGGTATTTTGGCTTTGACTTCTTCTCTTTCTTCTCTTTCTTGACTTTCTGCTTCCTTTTCTCCTTCTTTTTGAGCGACTTTTCGTTGGCTTCGTCGGCGTCTTCGTTCGCGTTGTTGTCGTCGTTGTTGATTGTTGGGTTTCGCTTACTCCTTTTTCTCTTCCTGTTTGGGATTTCCTCGGCGTTTTTTGTTTTGTTCTCATTGAGATTCGTATCGTTCTCGTTGTCATCAGCTATCGATTCTCGCTTAGCTCTCCTCTTCCTCTTCTTCGCTCTCTCCTCCTCCTCCCCCTTCCCCTTCTCCTTAATGACCCTCTCCTCATCTTCCCCATGCCGTGTATTGGTCCTGTTTTTGTCTTTGTCCTTGTCTTCACCTGCGTGTTCGGCCGTCTCAGCTATTAATTCCTCGTCCTCCTCGACATGCTCAAGCGAAGCCTCGCTATCCAAACACCCTTGGAAATTCTCAAACACGTCATTCCCCTGCTCGAGCTGCAATCCTTCCAGACTCAGAAATTCGGCGATGGCACGCATTGCGTGCGCGTGGTGGTGGACTGGTGGCTCATCGTCGTCTTTGATTTCATCGTCTTCAGGAATCGAGTCACCGTACCGCTCTGATTCATTTCGCCGCTTGAAAATCGATCTCCATGATACCAATTTCTTGAACTTGCTTGAAAAACCCGCAGTGGTAGAAGCACCAGCCATCGATCTCTCTCCTGACTTGCCCTTCTCCTTCCTCGCCCCCTCCTTCTCCTCAACACCCTCTCTCCTTGCCCTACGCGCGAGCAGCGCAGCTTCAATAATGCCGTCAAGCTTCCCCTTATCCAACATCTCCGCCAGCGCGGTTCCGTCCCGCTCGTCCCGCTCATGCAGGACGTGGCGCCATTGTAGGTACAAATCGTCTGGGTAGGGGGCTGGCTCGTCTTCTGGTTTCAGGAGCGCATCTTCAAGCATGGCTTGTACGATTTCGGCGAGGTTGAGGTCGAGTTCAGGATCGTCATCCTTCGGTCTGGGGTTTGAGCTTAGAGATTGCAATTTGGGGTCATGGTCGTGGTCATGGTCGTGGTTGAGGAGATGCGCATGGGAATGCGGTGTTTCGGGTCCCATTTTGTCGCTATCGGTGCGTGGGTGCGTGAGAGGGATAGGATCAGCGGCGGTCGAACTCAAAGGTCAAAGTACCTATTTTGAGGCTATATGAGAGCTTTCCCCCCTCTACTCTCCAGAATAACAGGTACAGCAATGATAACAACGATAATACAAAGATCCCAAACGAAGGTACCGTATTGTCCCTCAAACCAACGAACGCTTGGAAGTCGTCTCTGTCCAAAGAGTGTAGAGCTGTAGACTTGACGAGGAGTGGTTAGATGACTTCGGAATTTTCTTTATGAAGTAATGATAATGATAACGAGAATGTGAAAGCGCGCGAGAAGCGAAGAGAACGAAGTGGAAAATCAAATCAAAGCAAAGCAAAGCCCTCTCTCCGTCTCAAGACATGACGTAACGAGGAGGAACAAAGCCGAGCGTCAGGATCTTGGGATATTCAATGACAAACAAAGGAAGAAAGACAGAGCAGGCAAGCTACCGTAACTAAAACATCAAGTCATAAATATATGTGTTTGTGACAAGTCCACTAGGACCATCGTTCGTTATTTGTGTCTACGACACTCTACGCAAATCATCAATGAAATACATTGAGAGGCGGGAATCAAAACTGAGCAGACATGGACAAAGGCAGAAGAGAACACGCTGTGGGAATACTTCGATTCTCCTTTATGTACAATGCTACCGCCAAGGTCTATGTACGATGATTTTCAAGTCCAAGTCCAAATCTCGACGAGACTTCCTTCCATAACCACTGTACAGCCCTCTGAACTCTCAACTCCCTACGATGCAACATGGTATTTGCATGTATGGCGAACGCCGAATGAAAGGAAACTGGCCTGTTCCTATTCTTTTCCCAGCCCAGCCCAGCTCAGTGAAGCTTTGTTAGATATGCTACACCGTAACGCCACCAAACTTATGGTATAAAACTGTCGTGAAAACAAAGACACCGAGTACAGTTGACTCGTGTCAAACTCCGAACTCCTAACCAATTCTCGCCCGTGATTATCATGAAACGGATACGAAGAACAGAAGGCAATATTATGACAAGCCTAGGCATATGATCATGAAATCAAATCTGCCATCCCCGAAGGTTTGGACTTGGGAGATATGGTCTCAAGTCTGTCGTAAGGATGAGGTTTGATGGAAATTTCAATCCTTGACCCTACATTCTCGCTCATTGGTGCTAGGAGGCTGGAAGCAGGAAGTCCTGGGAAATCATTCTCCTCCACTGCAATCTTCTTGCGCTTGCCAACAGAGTTCTTGTTCGATTTGGTAGCACCAAACTTATTAGTAATCTTGTTTGCAGGCTCTTTCGTAGGTTTGGCTGGAAGTCGCTTTCTGCCAGGCTTCTGCTTGACCTTCTCTGCAGTTGTGATAGGAGCAGCACCAAATGGCAAATGTGCCTGCTTTAATTTCGTAGGCGCAAGACGTGGAGATTGTTCTCGAGGGCTGTCTGTTGGCGTGATCATGCCTTGAGTCTTGATAGCTGTAATTGACTTCTCCAAAATGACCTCAGCACGGCTTGAACTGTCGTCTTTGGATCCACGCTCCAGCATAACAAACTCTCCACAATCTTTGTCGTCCCACTTTGGTAGAGCAGCAAAACGTGCCACCTCATCACATGCTCCACGAATCACCATATCCCAGCAGTCCTTGAACTCGATACCAGTAGGCTCAGCGTCAAAATTGATCCAGGCAGTGAAACCTCCACGTCGACCACGAGTGACAGAGCACAGCTCTTTTGCCAAGCGTCGAATTCCAGGGACTTTCAGGCTTGTTCCAACAACAATAACTGCATCCGGTCGAGTCTTCAAATCTGCAGCACTGACTGCTCCAATCGCATCTTCATCAGGGTTGTGTTCGTTGTAGAGTACCATTCGTGGCCGCAAGCGTCCAACTCCATGACCTCTAAGACCACTAATCTCTCTAACCTTCTCCATTGTTTCACACTCTGGACAGGCTGGTGCTTTTGGGCCATCGAACAACAATCCATCAAAGTCCTGTAGAGAATTGCATTTTGAGCAAGCCATCTTTGCCAAGCCACCATGAAGCTGGATTGCCTTTGGCCAAGGTCCCTTGAGATTCAGGGGAACCTTGGTCGAGAGAGGTGGAAGTGCAGTGTCAATCCCGTCAACATTCTGTGTGTAAAGACGCAATAATCGTCCTTCTTCAGCAAGGGTTGCAAGCATGTCGTGAAATGGTGTAGGCTTTGCATTTTTTGTGAGACCCGACAATTCGCGAACCATCTCATGAAATAACATTGTAGTCTCGTCATTTCGGTATACATCAGCGTCGAACAAATGCTTGCCGGAAGATTTGAGCTTGTGCTTTTCTCGGAGCTTTGCGAATAAACCATTTTGCGACCGAAAATCAGGGACTACGAAATCATTAGTACGCTTCAAAGGACAGAACAAAAAGTACGTACTACCAGCAGAAACAGAAATTCCAGCCCCAGCAATAACGACAATTTTCCGCTTCGTTCGCAAAACCTCCATCAGTTTTTTCAATTTTCCATCATGAACTCTGTGGTGACTATCATCGACGCTTTCGCTGAGAAGCTGAAGGTTGAGATATTCGGTTTTCAATTCCTTGGTTTTCATTGTCTTCTGCCTCTTTGCTGGTGGCGGCCCATCTATGTCCGCCGTTCCATCGTCATGCGAGTCGCGCGGGCGCACTCGAGGCGAGCTTGCAGGCTCGGAAGTATTCGTGAATGGAGGTGAAGGGTAGTCGACAAGAGGTGATGGAGAGCGCGAAAGAGTCGAGAGGACCGAGGAAGCGGGAGAGGAAAGAACTGAAAGAGAGGAGCTGCTGTTGGACATGATTGCGACTCTTGGGTTGGGAAGAGCGACCGCGCGAGAGGAGGAGGAGGAGGAGAGAATTGGGGGCAATTTGGTAGCTTCAACCTTGGCGCATATTCGGTATGATGTATTGAGATGTTCGAATGGAGTTTAGGTCGTGCTTGGAAGTTGTAACGATTCGTGAGGCTGGGGATGGTTCGAATTGACGTTGTGATGATGATGAGGTTCGTTGGTCGCAGACGAGAGAGCGGAGAGGGCACTGGACTTGCATCAGACCTTGGTATTCTTGACGCGCTAACGGTCTATCAATGTTTTTATAATGGATCCGGCGATTCGACTACTCGGAACAACCACAATGCCACGGAAACCTGCGGACCATTGGATCAATGGATATTGGGAAGAAAAGAACAGTAGGTAGGAGTAGGTGACAATGATTGGCGGTATATTCTAGTCATTTCGTAGAAGAATTTATAAAAGTTGTTGTTCCGAATCACTTAGGACAACGAGGGACCTACAGGTACAGAGATGTGGTGCAGCACAGACAAGCAGCATCATGTCTGACCAGGATGTCCTGATGTCTTGATGTCTTGATTGCCACAGTGAGACGTCAAAAGTTAGGCATATAAGTATACTTATAGCCACATATAGTAGAGAGAGATAATTTGTTGAGAATGGAACTAGAGGTCACTCTCTGAAGTAGTCGATATTATAATATCATACTATATATTTAGGATACTATATATTATAAGTAAATACATGTTTCTATGTACAGTGCCTTGCAGCAGATTCACAAATGTTCTGGATTTTCATCGATGTTCATACTCCGTCGTGGTTGCCGGGTGAGCACAGCTTTACTAATGATCAATATGGTCTAGCTCCCGCAGCATCCCTGTCGTCATTTCTCTTGGCGTGGCTTTAGCGTGTTGATATCGTTCACATAATCAATCACATTCATGTTCTCCCAAAAAGACGTTCAGACAATAACCGATAATTCATCATAAGGCTGGACATTTGAAATCTTCACATACATTTGTACATAGTGAGGTTACTCTATCTCCATCCGACCCTTCTCAATCGGTTACCTGACTTCAGTACAAGTACTTTATCCTCGGCTTGGACGGGTTTAGACATCATTCTCTTCCTTGGCGTTATTGTGATGTCTTTTCCCTTGACTGCATTTTCTTACAGCGGATATCTACCTACATATCTATATACCAAGACATCTAAATCAGATTTCCATACACTCAGCTAAGTCTTGGATGAACCATTTCTCAGCACAACAGCCATCCACCAGAAAGCTCAACCATGCCGATGATAATGGAAGACGAAATGAATGTCGATGATCTTTTCAACGATGATTCTCTTCTCATGATCCCAGCACGGCCTCACTCCACAGAGCTTCATCAAAGACTTGATGACTTGAGGAATAGCGGTTGTCGTCAGTAGGTCTTCAGTTGTTGAGTTGATAGCTACTGTCACGTACTTATAATTCATAGAAGTGTCGCTTGGTCCAAATGGGGTTGCATTGCTTCCATCTCATCTTCTGGTGCAGCTTTGGAGCTTCGAAATCTCAGATGTCATCCCGATAATGGCTCTTGGGACCTGAGTGAGGCCAGTCTCACTCCTAACTTTACAACCACTTTAGAGGGTGGCCCACTCAAACACCTTTCATGGAGTCCAACAGGTAGCGATCTTGCCGTTTTAGATGCTGCTGGACGCGTTACGATACTCTCTATCTTCAATTCGCTCAACAAACTCAGCCTGAGTCGACACGGCTCAAGCTCAAATGATCCAGCAGATGATTTGCATGGCGTGGTGGGGAGTTTCTGGTTGAATCTCAATCCATTCCCTGCGGGGAGGCATGTAAGTTCTGTTTTATTCCTTCCGAGGTTGGTTCTAAATATCTCACAGATTGTTCTTAATGGTCCTGGAATAAAAGAAGGGTCAGACTCCGATTATCGATATGAAGCTTCTCAAGCTCCTGTTCTGGGACCTTACCATCCAAATCATAGCAAGACAGCATTTATATGTTTGACCACTAATGGTCTACTGCGCTTAATATGGTGCCAGACCAATGGGAAATGGTACGAATCGAGTACGGAAATAGAGAGTATAGTCTCCTCCGATGACCTAATTACCCATGCTGCAATATGTCCCGATAAGAGTATGTCATGCAGCACATTACCAGATAGTCTCAAGCTGAAGCCTTTCTAGATAACACGTTACTCATTTGTTATGCTACAACAAATAAAGAACTTCGGAGTTTTCGAGCTATGATAGATTGGAATCAGCCAAAGAATGACAAAATACCCCCAAATCAGCTCCCAGTCCAACCGGTCATCAAGACGAGACATCTTGCGGCCACAAGCTGGGCCCAAGACGTAAATTCCAGGACTGACAATGGTACAAATTTGGAATCATCAATGGGGCAGCTATCTCATCTTGAAATTTTGCAACCATGTACTGATACAAGAGGCAACAACTTCCTGCCAATAATCATTGCTGTCCGCTCCCATTTGCCTCCGGCTTCGCACTATAATCAAGATGTTTACACCACAATAGATAGGTGGGAAGTACGAGAAAAAGCCCAATCTGTTCACCCTGCATTCGAGCATCTGAGTTCTCGTCGAAATAGCGTTGGGTCTCAGCCTGTAGTAAGACAACCGATGACCTTCCTCAGTATCGGTCAAGAGCTAACTGACTAGGCTATTGCTGTCCTAAAACGCCTTCCAAGCGTGACGATCAACAAGCTCGTGGTTACTATTGATGTCATGAATCTCAATAGAATACTTGTACTCGCGCATAGTGATGGATCGGTTGAGTATCGCGACCGTGCTACGATGCAGGAAACTTTCAATAACCTGGATCTAAACGAAGTCTGGCATCTGTCACAGATTGGATTCACTTACCCGCAGGATGAGCCATGTAAGTTTATTCATAGAGTATTCGGATCGTTACTGATACTTACTAGGTCTTGAGGTCGCCTTCTCACCCACTTACTGTTCACTTGTAGCTATTCAGAATGATGGTAAAGTCAAATGGAAACATCTTGATTATATGGGAGAAATTGGCAACAGCATGGATAGTCGTAGGTCTTGTGTTTATTATCAAGCTAATAGTCGACTAACTCTTTTTTAGCTATCTACGCAGCCTTTATTACTGCACTTTGTCTTGCAACCGCAACTGCAGCTATGAAGTCAGTCAGCCTCGATGACTTGCTAGCTACTGCAAAAAAACACGCCACACCTCGTATGTAGACCATCTTCAAAAACCCATTAAAAGCTGACGTATCCAGAATTTACTTATGATTGGCTCACTGAGTTATCCCGCCCTATGAAGATCCAGACCGATTATTCGGAAGATACTCATCATGACGTGCTAGTGAGGAATACTATTGTTCAACTCTGCCTATGTGTCCAAACCTCGCTTGGATTCAAGGGTGAATTTAACCCCCGCACGTTCTCTGGCAAATTCGCCTGGCTCGTTCTACAGTTGCGTAATATCGTGGTTTTGATAGCAATGGCGGCGAATTTGAATCTATCTCCAGCTGGGACCGAAAAGGTTTCACCGCTGGAAGATCCTGGTTTGTCCCGAGTCATTGTCTTATCACTTGATTAACTAACTTCTTCAGAGGTCATACACTCCCTTGCTGGATCCATTCGCTGGATACTTGATCTCATGGCTTGGCTAACAGATACCCTCCTTGAGCTCCCAAAGAAGGTTCCTTCAACAATTGATCTTACCTCTCCCAATATGTCCCTTCCCGATCTCCTAGCACACCTTCATACCACCAACACTGTCTCCATGCACTTCATCTTGTGCTCAGCGACACGAGGCTTCTTAGGTGCAATCTGTCGCCGCCTCCTACACCTAGAGTTTATCGCTCGCAAAGCGATAAGAATGCCAGAATCCACCTCGGCCAATTCTTCAGCTATGACCAATCCATCGAACCCCTCACAGTTACCTCGTGTTCCATCGACGCTATCCCCAGCTCTCCGTGCAGCATACACACAAATAGCCACTCTCACAAACGCTACCATCGTGCAAATTAAAACAATGGAAACGCTCATCTCCTCCGTCACCGGGCTTGTCAAGGAAGCCTACGCCACGCAGCCTGCAACCAGCGGTCCTAGCAAAGCCCGCAACTCCCTTGAAACCAAGATGCTCTTCGGTGGCTCGTTCCCGGAGTCCTTCAAATCAGTCATCGTCCAGCTGTACCGCCCAGGTGGTCTTCTCGATACTGTCAAGTCGGAAATCGAGCCCTCGAAACTCTTCTTTGCCGACTTCACCATGCTAGAGACCGAAGACGATAGGGCATCCATTGAGAGAAGACGGAAGCTAGGCAAGACGATGGATTGTTTCCGCAAGGGCTGGCTGATCAACCCTACTCCGATCGCGGGACCCAGGCAACAGGCATTGGCAAGTACAGGGACGCTTGTGGCTGGCGCGAATGGGGTGGGCAGACAGGGCGCGAGGTGGAGGAGATGTGCTAGGTGCACGAGTGTTATGGAGGATGTGTTGACACAGAGGCAGGCGCTGCAATGGTTGGTTATGCAGCAGAGACGATGCTTTTGTAGTGGGTTTTGGAACACTATGGAGCCTGGGGAGATGATTGCTTAGACTGGGTGAGCGGTAGTGTAGTACTTGATTCGATTGGGGTGAATCAGATCTGGGTTGATGGGTTTGCTAGCTGGCTTAGACATCAAGAGCCATGAGGTTACATTACAATAAGTAGATACGATATCTTTACGGGTCAAAATCTCATTCCGAAATACTCTAGCATACCCACAATATCTTCAAAGGGATGATGATCCCCCAGTTTTCAGACAGGGGATCCGAATTCTTTATAGTTTGTGATTTCGTGATTTACTCTCTTCTGGTGATATTTGTCCAAGAGTTTTCAGGAATTTCTCTCGACTCACGAAACGCCTAGGCCACCTCCGAAGGGACCAGTCAGTTCGTGGAGAGACGTACCTACCTTTCTCACATGCCTATCATATCCATTCGTGAATATACCATCTAATTCACGAAAGAGGATACGTCCACTAAGCAACCACGTTCTATTCACGAAGCGCCCATGAATTCCTACCATACCATACAAATATCAACTATCTCTAACCTGCTTTATTCGTTCCTTCCTTGACCGAATTGAGGCTTGAATTCTCTACAAACTTTGTCTAGGAGGTCTTACCGCAAAGTCGGCTCGGCTAATGATCCACTTCGTCCCCCTCCGCTCTACATGAATGAAACATGCAACAGTGTCTTCAACAAACAGCGAAACAACAGGGCTTGTGGTTTAGTGGTATAATACTCCCTTAGCATCTAGAACTCACACGAGTTCAAGATGGGAGTGGTCCAGGGTTCGATTCCCTGCAAGTCCAATTCAAGAGTTTGAGTCTCTGATATACCTATTCTTTTTGGTGGTGTAATATTTTTTGAATGTTATTAAAATGGAAAGATAAGAAATCGGCAAACGAAATAGACAAAAAGTATAACTCGCTTCAATATAAAAAAAACCCAACTCTCTCTCACCTTCCTCCCAGAAGTCCACTTCACTTCCCCTTGTATCCAAAATTTTGATCTCGTACCTCAAATGTGAAATCCCTCCCCTATCTCACACTATTTCCTTTTTCTTGTTAATACCTGCAAAAAATAAAAAAGTGTAGAAAAAATCATGGTATTATTAGAGACTCAAACTCTTGAATTGGACTTGCAGGGAATCGAACCCTGGACCACTCCCATCTTGAACTCGTGTGAGTTCTAGATGCTAAGGGAGTATTATACCACTAAACCACAAGCCCTGTTGTTTATTGTTGAAGAGTTCCTGCAGAGGTTCATTTATATTCTTTGGAGGCTGGGAATGTGTGTAGGTGGAGTTCGCTTGTGGTTAAAAGAGAGAAAATTTGAAAATTTGGGAGGGTGACGAGGTGGGGCGAGTTATGTGTTTATGATTATGGTGACAGAAAGGAAAGAATGGGAATGGTTAATGGATAGTAAGTGGATGGTTTTGGTTTACGTGTTGGAGAGACGAGAGCTGGGAAAAGAGACTGGAAAGAGTTTGAAATGAAATGAAGTGAGTTGGAGACTGGACTGGGTTTGGCAGTAGTGCGTTGAGGAAAATGAGGCGAAAATGAGATGAGATGAGATGAGATCCATATATGGTTTATTTGTGAGTGAGGTAGAGATGTGGCACGTGAGGAGAAGATGATTAATATAGCTTGATGTAATAGTTGTTGATAGAATCGTGGTAGTGGGAGTATGGTAGTCAAAGGATCTAAATCTAAGGGGATATACTCAGTTCTTGATCTTGAGTGGATATAGCAGGGGAAAAGCCATTCTGCGAATCGGAATTCTACCTACCATCATGTGCGGCAATCCTGTGAGAGTTGAGCATACCTAGTGATGAAGCTGGATTGCTACAGTTGGTGGTTAAGTTTGGATTTCCTTCGGAGGCTCTTGGCGAAAAGAAGATCTTCGTAGCGCACCATCATAATTATCGTAGATGAAGACGCCTCAGATGGATGGTTTAACTAGCTAACGATACTCCGAAAGATATCTCAAAGTGAAAACGAGATAAATGGCTGCTGAGAGTGCGTGGCTAGAGACTCGCTTAAGCAGAAAACGCCAACAACGTTTCTTTGTTCTACCTGATGGCCTCAATACCTACCTCATCTTTTTCAAACATCTTTACATATGTATCGTGGTAATATCCTCATTGAAGATAAATGTGAAAATAAACTCGAAGCTGGGTTCATCACGAGGCTAAATAAATTCCTCCTAAAGGTTTAAAATGATTGTCATTGGGCTTCAGTCATATATGCACATGAGAGTTTTCATGCAAATTTATCTTTTATGAATTTCGATAATATACACCGCGCTATTGATATCTTGGTAGTTGGGAACCACGCAAAGCAAGCAAGCAAGCAAGCAAATTGGTATCGTTGGAAGCGCCTTGCGTATGTACACCGCTTGCTCCTTTTCCGATACACTTGCCCTTTTTTCCATGTCCAACTCCCGCTAAAATCATGCATAATAATACACTTGCCATAATACCAAGTTTGGAGATCGTCATTTCACCTCACCCACTGCCCTCAGACTTCTCCCCCACATCATCCCTCATCTCAATTAATCCCTTCCCATGCGCACTTCCAATCCTACTCCTCCCCACACTCTGAACGCTCACACTCATCTTCCCCGTCTCAATATCTCTCTCCAGCTGATCAAGCCTCGAGCCCTTCTTCCCTGCCCTCCAAGCAGGCAACCCGCTGTCAAAAACGTCATCCATTTCTTCGAGGGTCTTTCCCTTTGTCTCGGGCGCCGTCAAGAACATGTGGATGAAGGCGCAGCCGTTGAAGGTCGCGAAGATCATGTACATTTTCCAGTTTCTGTGGAGTGTTAGTATGTTTGCGTTAAAATGGTATAGAAAAAATGAAGGGGATGAGAATAAGCGGGGGAGGAAGAAACGTACATGTTCCAGAGTAACGGGGGCACGGCAAATGCGAGAATGCAGTTCCAGAACCAGTTCGATGCTGTGGCAAGGGAAACGGCTTTTGCGCGTATTTTGGTCGGGAAGATTTCAGAAGGGTATGTCCAGCTCGTAGGCTATGTGAGTTGTTAGCATGATATCAAAAACATCCCAGCATTCTCCCAAAACTGCTTCTCCTCCTCTGATTTCGACCCAATTTCAAGATTTGACATATGAAGGAAAAGAGAAGTACATACGCCCCATGTCGTTGCGAAGGTGCAAACAAACAAATAGGTCATCGCAACAATCGCCTTCGACACCGGCGGATTATTGTGAATGATCCACGAAATATCCGAGTTTCTCGACGTGATAAGCTCGCCTCCGTTGTGTACGCCATATGATGCCTGCAAACCCCCAACAATGAAGAGGAGAGTCATCATTAAGAACGACCCAATAAGCATTGACGGCCGACGCCCGAAGCGATCGAGATAGATGATAGCAGGTAGAGTGAGAGCCACATTGAGGATATATTGCACGGAGGCCGTGAGCAGAGGAGAAGCGATATTAGCTCCTTCCATGATGTACACTACGTAGTACATCATCACGTTCATCCCGCTTAATTGCGACCACATCTGGATTGACATGCCTAGGATGACTCGTTTCAGGATTCGAGGTTCTGTCAGCTGCTTGTAAGAACCGATAGCTTCTTCCCGATCAAATCGCAGAGCCTCCTCGATTTCTTTGTACTCGGCCAATACCTTGGGATGGTTCATATCCCCATTGCCATGCAAGTCGGCCATGACTTGAATAGCTTCTTCCCATCTGTCTTGGGACGCGAGCCAACGCGGTGATCGAGGGAGGAAGAAGCATCCGATGAAGAGAATTACGGCAGGGACGATTTGCACTCCCCATGGGATGCGGAAAGCGGAGGTGGGCTGGTTTGGATTATTTGGACCACCTGGTTACCGTTAGCGAGCTAAATATGTGCTTGACCTTTGACAAGCAGAGTTTCCACTAAAACGTCACATACCTCCGACCCAGGATGCGCCGTATTGAATGAAATATTGAATCAATATTCCCCAAGTTATGGCCCATTGCTGAAGTGAAACAACTCTGCCTCGGATTTCCTTTGGTGCAATTTCTGCTTGGTAAATTGGGCATATCGTGGATGCAACTCCAACTGCAGTGATGTTAGTGTGAGTTCTTGGAAAAGAAACAACAGTGAGATCTGTTGAATCGTGTAGGCCATGTCAAATTGACCAACGACTGTACGCAGTGTAATGGATTATAAAATTTGAGCTCTCCCCAAGTCGAAATGAGAATATGACTTACCGCAGATACCAGCGATGACCCTACCCGCAACTAACATGCCAATGTTGATAGAAGCGCATCTGTTGAAAAGGTTAGTCAAAATCCATATCAAGAACGCATTTTGAGAGCCGAAGCATCGATGGCATGTCGTTTGATCATGAGGAAAGCTTTCTCAAGCAAAGTCCAAGTACATCAGCCTATAGAAAGCATTGCACAGATTCATCAGGAAGTTGACGTACTGGATACTAAGCACAATTAGTGAAGCTCAAAACATGCAACTAGATATCACATACATGGAGCCAACAATCCAGAAAACAGAAGCAATCTGAATGCTAGTCCTTCGCGAATATCGATCGGCAATGAACGAAGATGCTAGGGCGCCTACGAGGGAGCCAAACGGCATGGCGCAAGTGATTCCACCTTGTCGATAGGACTTGGGTCCACCAAAGTATCGCTTATATGCATCGGTGCCTGTGGGACATCAGAAATGTCTCCAGAATGATATCTCATCCACAATGGTAAAGTTGAATTCCTTACCCAACACCCCACTCATGCTCGATATATCGAATCCGAACAGTCCGCCCTGGAAGAACAGTCAGAAATTGCGTGAAGTTGAGGTGCTCAAAGAGCAATGTTGCGCCATAAAAATAAGCAGTGCTGTACAACGTACCCCAATAGCAGCGAAGCCGCAAATAAAGTAGACGTTTGTTGATTGATACATCTTTGCATTTGGGAGTGCACTTGTTAAGCTCAAGCCGATATTGTATCAATGATCGACGCAAGGCATGGTGGAGACGCAAATATATTCGGTGGGAGGAAACTTCAAATGCGCTAGGTGATGAATTGGGGTCGACATGGATTCTATATAGCAGTAATGACTATCTTGGCTTGCGTTGACGAATAGATCAACCGGAAAACACGAGCAGGGGTGACACGAATTCAAACCCGAGGACAGATGGAAATATGGGGTGATGCGATGCCAGACCCGGAGAGAACTTAACAACTTGCTGGGAATCGTAATTCCCAGCTAGAGCCAGGAATCGAGGTGGTGTGGTGACCAAGATGCAGGATTCTGGACTCCCGCTTCATATCTACTGGCTGCGACATACATACATACCTTAGGCAAAGAACGCCAGCCGGCGTGACCTCACGGGATGGATGCCCAAGTCTTCGGAATAATGGTGTTCTCATAGGTTGTCGGTTTTGCTTACAGACAAGTTGTTCAACGTTACGACCTGTCGCTATCCAGATCGGCAAACCTTGGTTGCTGTGCTAGGAGAACGCTGCATATTGTCGATATTTACCATGTTACCATCTTGCTACTTACCTCATTATTATCCTTGCTCAAGAACGGAAATTTCGAGCACTATCAAAATGAAGTCTAAACCAGAACTGTCTGGAGAATTCGGATGTAAAGTGTTGCATGATTTCAAAAAGTTTTCTCCTGTTTCTCGGGAGTGAACAAGATCACGATGTTGGAAATGACACCGAAGGAGGGCCGTCCGCTTGCCCCTCTTCCCCGGCCCCCGCATTTTGATGCCACACGAATTTGAGTGGTGGCGCTCACTCATCCTAGCTTGTTGCGTGCTGTGCAGAACACTTTAATGCTTGTTTGTTTTCTTTGGTTCTTATATCGGTTCGTGGTCCATTGCAGTCGAGACAAGATTACTTCAGATGACGTGAGAAGTCTTACAAGTACGTGGAAGCTGATGAATTCGCTTAAGCGCGATCGAGCTCGTCCGCGAACTGATTGCAGTCGTCAGTTTTTTTTTTTTTTTTTTTTTTTTTTTTTAGCAAATCGAGATGCTAAAGATAAATATAATTCTGGACTCAATGCCGCTTTCATGTGGATGACCTTTCCCAGTGAGGTTGCTCATTTGCCATATGGAGTGAAGTCGTATGTCTGGTTGATGTGTACAGCCAAACAAATGAAGTCACCAACATGAAAATCATGTGTATGTAACCTACCTTAATTACCTTACTTACCTTCAAGGGCGAAATCATAAAATGCAAAGCATAGTAAGTAAAGCATTAACCAAACAGGAGAGTAGAATCAATTTGACCCTGTAACCTGATAAATAATGAAGATAGGAATGTGAATCTTGCCAGAAAGCAACTTTACTTTGCTTGCTACATAAACATGAGAGAGAAGCCTATTGTTGTCAACTCGGCCTCGTGTTATTCAATCACCGTTTGAGGGTATCTACGTTCGTGATACTGTGTAGAATCCATGCTCACACCACTGTCCACAGAAAGTCTAACATCGGCTGCATTGCCTCCCAAATTATCACCTGAAGCACTTGAAGATATGTGCACGATTTCGCTAAGAACTTTATTTGTATTGAGAGCTTGATTTCTCAAGTGATTTTTTGTAAGTGAAAATAGGCAGCGTCGTTCATTTCCCACGAGGAGAAAGCTCTTCAACGATATTTTCTGGGTGTTTCCAAGCAAGGGCAACATATCTGTATAACCATCAGCAACGGTTACACCAAAGTGTCATGTTTTAATTCGATGTCAAAGCATACTTTGTGTGACTGCCTCGCGCGGCTATTTCCCCTTTACTGTTGGTAAATTGTATCGAAGTGTATGCGAGTGTCTTTCCAACTAAAGAGTTGTTAACTTTGCGTTCAAATATGTTCCCATCTTGGTTACGAACACTTGTCGCACTGTACTACTGCCTTCAGGACATCTCCAACTTGGCCCCCAGAGTTCAGGTATGTGACTGAGAATTTAGCTATCGACTCTCAAAGAGAATTTTGTGCCATATACCATTGAGATCTGTGGATACTCCAGTAGCATATAAACCTCTTGAAGCTACTGCCAATGAGCCACCGAGGTCAACTATGAT
Source organism: Margaritispora aquatica (assembly GCA_007644065.1). Lineage (NCBI taxonomy): Eukaryota > Fungi > Ascomycota > Leotiomycetes > Helotiales > Discinellaceae > Margaritispora > Margaritispora aquatica. The sequence goes on along the minus strand of VJWN01000007.1, from coordinate 2,592,433 downwards.
CTCAAATTAGCAAGCCTGTCCACATATTTGGACAGTTCCAAACCTACCCATGCTTGCTATAGTTCCTCCATGAATAATATTGAGCCGATTCTATCGAATTAGAGCACTGAACAGTCCTTGAAACTCATACTCACGGTATGCTCTTTTTTGATGTCTAGCTCGAATTCCACACGACCTGGTTCAGCTCCCGTAACACGAAGCTGGAACTTATTTCAGCCAATTACCAGGAATAAGTTACAATTGGTGTAATTGAAGACATCAAACATACGTTCTCGCCAAACAACCTATGATAGTACTGTCAACATGTCGCCCTTAAGGAGAAAACTTCTGGGGAAACATATAAAATATAGAGTTCCAATTTGAGATCTGACAACATGCAATGCGAGATCAATAACTTCTTCGGCTTCCGTAATTGAAATTAAAGCTGCGTCCATCTTTGGGGAACAAATATGAGAAGAAGTAGATACGTACCTCGGCTCGAGACCAGATTCTGCTTGAAATGACTTCAAGACCTGCGATTGCATTAGATATTAATACTCTTAAAATAATAAATAGACGACTTACAGATCTGACAAATCTTAATGCGGCCATGCCTGTTCACCTTGAATTTATCAAACTTGGACAAAAAGCTGAAGACGAGGTTGAAACAAGGAAGTCTCGTGACCATCTTCGTTGAAGTGGTTTGCAGGGGTAGCAGATCCACTTGTAGCCTTGCCGCAAGGCTTCCCTCCATCATTCCTGAACAGCACAAACGCTTCTTTGATATCTACAACCAGCAGAAGCATACAATGATCAATCGATAACTACTTGCCTTTAATATTTCAAGATGTCTGTTTCGACTCTTGCTTCGTTCGAGTACCTGGAGGGACTTCCAGGTACGACATTCCGCCGACTTTACCAGCAGCCATCCACAGCTTTAGCAATATTTCGTCGCATGCTTCCTCATCTTGGTATGCTTTTCAGTCTGTTTAGATTTCGGCGCATTAACATTATGTAGCCAAATCATTTGTTATGGCACTACTATATATGCCCAAACCACTTCCACTCGCAGATTTGGAGCAATGGGTTCACCCAAGTAGCAGATCGTAAGCGTTGTTAGTCTATGTTATTATCTTTAGGCTGACTTCAAAAGACAACAGAAACAGTCGCTTGGAATTCTCACGAGACTGCATATTGTTGCGATCACTGCAGCTTCTGCAGACAGTCCACAGGCTGTGGCGTTGACCAAAAACTTTGGCACCTCCCTGCGACTTGCGCTAACTGGAGGAGGTGAACATCAATCATTTGGAGTGCCGTCAAATGCAGCCAGGACTGTTGGAATTGATGATACGCTGCTCGACAGATACGCGACAGAGCAATGGGAAGGAATTCTCCATTATGTGGTCAATAGCGCGAGCGAATCGCGAGACGGAGGCCGGGTTGGACCAACACAATCTGTCAAGCATTTATTAGAGATTGGAAACCTTGTCACCAGAGGGCGTCATACAGGTGGTGGAATTACGCAGGCAGGCTTTTCATTCTTATTGCAGGAAGTTAATGCCCAAGTATGGACAGTTCTGCTCTTGTGGATCAAGAACGCTGAAAATGTGAGGACAGCTTTAGTGTACTGAAGCTGTAAGCTAACCGTGTTTCAGATGGAATTCGATTCTGTGGAAGTGCTTTCTTTCTTATTCATGCTCGGTTCGTTGGAACTAGGTCGCGGTTACAGCACATCGCGACTATCAAATTCCCAGCACAAGATGTTGACATATCTTGTCGACTTTGGGCTTGTCTATATTCCCTCTTCCGCACCAAGCGAGTTTTTTCCCACACGACTTGCAACAACCCTTACATCGGATGCAAGTGCTCTACGAAGTGTCTCTGCTGGATTCGATGCAGCAATTTCGGGCTCGGGAGGTGGGAAAGGCTTTATCATCATCGAAACTAATTATCGGGTTTACGCGTACACCAATTCTCCTCTTCAAATTGCTGTCCTGGCATTGTTCACCAGATTCAATACCCGATATCCGAATATGGTTTCAGGTCGAATCACACGAACATCAGTTTACAAAGCAATTCAGCATGGCATCACTGCTGATCAAATAATCACATTCCTTACCACGCATGCACACCCGCAGTTGGTCAAGAGTGCAACTGCACGTGGTGGTCCAATTGTACCTCCTACCGTTGTCGACCAAATTCGACTTTGGCAAATTGAGAACGAAAGAATGAAGACAACACCCGGAGTCGTGTTCTCGGGATTCGGTTCCCAGAAAGAGTATGAAGATGTTTCTACGTACGCTGCCGAGATTGGCGTTCTGGTGTATAAGAACGATCAGAAGCAGAAGTTTTTTGCTACCAAGACCGACCAGCTCAAAGACTTCGTCAAATCCTGGAACAGCAGAAACGCGAAATCTTGAACAAAGGACAGCAGGAGTACATATGGCTTATGAGTGTTTGGATGGTTGCATAGCGAGGCGTTGGTAGGTTGCAATTGGAAAGCTCTTATCTAGAAACTACTTTGATATTAGAAGTTGACATGAAAGGATATCGATCGACAAAAATATCACTGCACCGAACAGTTCTCGCTCCACATTTTCATTCTCTCTCCCCTCACTATCAAAACCCATCGGGCATCGTCCTGGTACCAATTTCCACGGATCCTATACACGGTGAGTCGTTGTGTAGCTGCGATCTCTTCCATCATGCTAAGCATGGTTCTTCTTTGTTCCATCCATCATTCCCCTGAATATCTTTGATCTGGGTCTCTATCACGGCCCGCCCCTTTAGTCTCTTGGAGCCAATCATTTCCCATGGCCGAGTAGTATTCATTTTGTCCTTGGGATATATGGGATCTCGATTTGAGCCCGAAGTTTGATTTCTTCTGTTATTGGCACTCCGCTTGGGTTCATCTGGTTGGGCAGAGAAGCGCTTGGGTTGGAGAATACACTACGTCAGAGGCGTAGGCGGTCAGGGGCATCCAGGTCAGATATACTTTCAACCTTTGGAAATGTGCATTTTTTTTGGAATTGCACAATTTGGTAATTTGTTTATGTGAGAATGAGTAACATTTAACATTTTACATTTTATATAGTTTACGTCGCAATGTTAGCTTCACGAGATAAGTATCTTGATGATGGTTTTGGTCATTTGAGATATGGCCGAGTGACCAAAAATTGAATATATCAACCTGCCTCTTGATGCTTCTGTATTCTGGTCGCACCATCACATGGAGTTTCTCGAGTTTCAGGCGCTGTTTGATGCCCAATAAGAAGATTGCTACAGCGTTGGACCCTGCCACCACCTCGTCATCTAGAGCCTGTTTCCCAAGCAGCCCACTCACTCAATTCGAACCCCGATTGTGTGCATCCATGGTAAATCTCTTCAACATTCGACAGCCAACGCCAAATACTCCTATATATCTCGTCCTTTGTCGAAGTGGAAACTAAAGCAGGAACGAATACTTCTCTCACAAACTCCCGTGCCATTCCAGCAAATTTCAACAACGTTGAATCCAGCTCTCCCGCATCCGAGTCTTAGCGGGGTATTCCTGCCGCAATCACCTTTCAGTTTCCAACCACTCGATTTGTCTAGACGAACGAATTTCGCTTTCGAGTTTAGGAATAACAAAATCAAGTGTTACAATCATGTCACGAGCCGGAGATGGATATCGTGATCTGCCATATCGTGGCCGAGGAGGAGGAGGAGGAGGAGGTGGACCTGGGCCTGGAACAGAACGATGGGACTCAGAGCGCTTTGCAGTTGAACGGGATCGCGCACGTTTTACTGGAGGGCGTGGAGGGGATTTCGAGGAACGAGACTCAAGATTTGCAAGCAAAGTCAGCTTTGGTGGACACGTCCGAGAACGATCTGTCGATGATGTCTATGAGCGCCGTGGTCCAAGGGGATATGAGGATGATCGCTATGAGCGACGAACATATTATGACGACGAGCCACGAATGGAGCCAGAGAGACGTTTTGGTCGGGAAAGGGGACAGAGCATAACGATAGAGAAAGAGCGCGAAGTCGATTATAGCCCTCCACGTCGAGCACCAGCTGGAAGACCTGCTTTTTTGAGAAGACAGTCTAGTTTGGACACTTTCGACCGGAAGCCCCTCACCAGATTCGCACCTCCTATGAGAGAGGAATATGGACCTCCAGCTAGATACCTACCAGAGGTCAGACCGCCGCCATTGACACCCATTCCGCTCCCACGTTCACGAGGACTTCCGCCTCCAAGGCGGGAAAGGGACTACTACGATGATATCGAGATCGCGGAGCCTGACTTATATGGCGATGATGGATATAGAGGAGCACCGGAACGCATACGGGAGAGGGAAGTCATTCGCCGCAGAAGACACAGCAAGAGCCGAGACAGTCGACGCAGTCACAGCGTGAGAGAGAGCGTACGAAGCGATAGTGTTAGCTCAAGCTCCAGCAGCGGTACGGAGGTGAGTGTGAGAAGCGAGTTTCCAAAGAAGGGAAAGACAAGAATGCCCGCAAGACTTGTGAGCAAGAGGGCGATTATTGATTTAGGCTATCCGTTCGAAGAAGAGGTAAATTACTCGTTCCAGTTTTAGCGGCTTTTGCTAACAATTCTAGGGAGAAACAATCATCATTATGAAAGCCCTTGGGCGAGAGAATATCGACGAAGTGATTAAACTCAGCGAAGACTACAAAGCTACAGAAAGTGAGTTTTCATTTCCTTTGTCCAGGCTCCCCCAATTGCTTTGGCCTAATGTTTGCGCTCGCTTTAGCCGACCATGTACATGAGACAACTCTAACAACATACCTCGTTGGTCCAGAAGCACAAATGTCTGGAGCTCGTTCAGAAGCCGGAACAATTATCGAAGAACGACACGAGCACTTCACCATCCCACCTCCACCAGCTCCACATGTGGTTTACGCACCTGCACCACCACCAGTGGTATTTGCTCCACCGCCACCTCCACCCCCAGCTCCTGTTGAGGTTGTTCGAGATACCAAGATTGTGGAACACATTCATGCACCGCACGGCCACGATCGAGAGCCCATGATTCATGATGCCGTACCACGCGAAGAAACTACTTTCATTGAGCGAAGGAGATCATTCGTGGATCGTTCGGATGTTATTCCAATCGGTTCCATGGCCTTAGTAACATCTGGCCACAGAACTAAGGACGAAAGAGCCATCCGTGCTGAAATTAGAGCTCTTGAAGCAGAGAAGGAAGCGCTCCGAGCCGAGAAACGCGCAGAACGCGAGATGCGCAAAGCGGACCGCCTCAGGCGTGGAGGACGTTCATCTGAGACAGATCTGGTGCTCTTTGAGCGTGACAGATATGAGTCGAATGGAGAGGAATACACGGTCATTAGGAAGGAGAGGGTCGAAGAGGAAGGAGGCGTTAGGATCGAGAAGGATAAGAAAGGTAGGATGAGCATCAGTGTGCCCAAATACTACCGTTGAGCTATCCTCTGTTGGGTGAGAACCCCATGGGGATTCCTTTCTGAATCTTGGCTGACGATGTTTCCCTCGCAGTGCCTCCACCTAGACTGGTTCGAGCTATGCTTAAGACTCTTACCTGAGCATCTTTGACTTCTTGAAATATGATATGGATACTGTTTGGAGCTGGCGCAATATATTGGGTTAAGAATCAGAGTGGAGTTTGGGAGGGTATACCATTTTCTTGTGATGTTACCAAGAATTTGGACGTTTTGTCCTCGTAATTCGGTAGGGATAGAGTGGATTGGCAGTTGAGGATTGTACTGAGCTGGATTCAAGGTTATATGTACAGTTGAAGGCATATACTTTATATTGGAAAGATCCATCGGCTTAGATGCGCGTCCAACAGATTAGTGTGTTTGTTTAGGATACCTGTTATATAATATACAATATGAATTTATGATGAGCTATTTATGTGTTTTCGTTTCATATCTGTTCGAACTGTTCGAGAGTGAATTCTTCGCTTCGGAGCTTTCAAATCCCCTTTTCATCCTCGCTTCTCAACAATACCCAAGTGACCGGCAGAGTGAGATCAACTATGGATGGCTAGAACGGACGCCGACCAACCATTGAATGCAGTCCGTTTGGAAATATTGTTGTAACCCCTGTTTCTCGTCTATTTATTTATCCACTTATTCTAAGTTTATACATCTACTTCATCTCCTTCTAAACCAAACATACCTAACATTCACACATCTCGTAGCAATGGTCCCCTCTTAATCGGCTCAACGACCTCAAACTGCACACTCCTCGGCATTTCATCCTGACACCAATAGACCATCCCATATCTCAACCACGCCGCGTACGTCCCAGGCACAGCATCACTCCCTTCATGCCTCCTCCACAAACTTCCTAATGTCTGTCCCAACACCCTGATAATCAGCCCATGCGCCAATTTAAATGCAAAGCTCTTCGCCAAGCAACTCTCCACTATAATCCTCGCCTCCTTCTGCTCCTCGCTTTCTATCTCCCCATCCCGAGGCATGGACAGCGACATGAGTCGGAAAGCCTTCTCACCATCCCAAGCCGTGAGCTCGTTGATCAGCTGCGACCCGACCATGTAGTCTGGCGCATAAACGTGCTGGCTCACATACTCAGGCCCGTTCCAGCCGTCTTCCTCGTCTATCAGACCCATCACCATATTGAGGACCTGCCCTTGGATGATGTAATCCGTGAGCAACCTGCTCACTTCCTCATGACCATAAACTTCCACCCCATTCTCAACAATACTAAACTTACTCTTCGCGCCCATCATCGGCACACCCTTCAATAACGGAGACAGATGCATGCCCTCCGTGCTGCTCTTCCCACCATCCGTCGCCCAGAGAGCGAGAAGGAGCTTGTGGCACCGCAAAAACAACGGGTTCGCTTTGCGTGAACAGAGAAAATAGTTCGTTAATCCATACTCGGTCCCAGGTCCCATGTTATACGACAGCACCTCATACGGCGACTCCGCATCGCCCAGCGTAGCTTCCCACAGCGCATCCAGATCCCCGATTGGCATTAGCCCAACGTCAGCGTACACGCCTCCGTATTTCAGCAGTAGAGGCCAGCGCACAAGATCGCTCGTGTGTTGCGCGGCGTAGGCGCCGCTTATGGTTCCGTTGCTGAAGGCGCGCGGGAAGATAGAGGGGTCGTCGATGTTGAGGTATTTGCTGATGTGGAGCGGAGAGTTGGGCACGAGGTCGAGGACTCGAATCGTCCATCCTGAGAGTGAGAACCGCCGGTGGTAGGTCCGGATCGTGCGTTGTGCGTAGGCGTGCATGGTGCTGTAGCCGGAGTGCCAGAAGAAGAAGATGTTCTTCTCTGAAGAGGGATCCACAGGTCGTGGGTTGAGGAGGGATTCGTCGATTTCTGTATCAGGACGAAAGTCGAGGAGGTGGGTGGAAATTTGATGGACGCCTGGTGGGAGGGGGTAGGTTGGTGAGGAATCCATTATGGTATGAATTGGGGTTTGAGTTTGGTTGGTGGTGGTTTGGTGAGGTAGCATCAAAGTCGTGGTGACTAGCTAATAAAGTGGTGGTTGTGACTGCTCTGAAGTTCAGAAGAGATGTGATACTTTTAATTGCGTTAGAATGAAAACAGGAAGGACTGTCGAAGTATCTTATACCTGGTGAATAGTCCAGTCGAGGCAACTCGAACGAAGTTCAGAAACCTCGCTTAGTACGTTTACAACCACTTGCTCCACTACTCTGATTATGTTCGGTACCTATCTTCCAATTACTTTCACCACAAATTGAGTACCGCATTACCGGTGTAGCGAAGAGGCGCAAGCAATGCATAACTTGGTTGTGATGCAGTGAACAGTATGTCTTGGAGGGGTATTTGAGTCAGTGGTGGGGGTTCTGGTGGGGTTCACTTGAGGCACTGTTCTCCTGGCGGTACGTGCCCCGATGAGGTGAAGGTGAGTGTTTTCGACTCATCCTCCTGCCCTGGAAGGTTCAACTTCCATCAAAGTCGATGTTTACCGACTATACTGTACCTACATTAAAATTGACCAAGATATGTGCGGCTCGAGTTTTGTAGCTTACCTCATCGCCATGTCGAATTTCGGAGGCTCAAAGAATGATTATCCGGCTGAGACAGGTTCCCTGGGGATTCGACACCACTGCATTTATCCGGGTGTGATTCGCATGCACGTCGTCTAAAATGTGGTAACGATTGTCCGTTTATAGAAGTAAACTGCGAGTATATCATCATTTTCACTCGTTGCGGCGTGGTATTTTCTCGTGTATCTTCTTCTGTCTCTTGTCTGTACAGGCTATATAGAAACATGACGAAGTGACAAGTATATAATGCCGAGCTCTCTCTGTCGCAAGTTGTAGATTCTGCTTTATTCTCTTGATTGTGCTTTGCGAATAGAGTTAGTGTTGAAGATGGTCAAACAACATATGCTCGGTGGAGCTCTTTTGCTTTGTTTTACATTCTCTGGTTCAGCGGTTGCTTCTCCTGTGGCTCCTCGAAATGCAACCCTGCAATGGTCATTTGCTGAAGTAAGCATCGCGGACACAATCCATCAGAGCACATCAAAGCTGACTTCCACAAGATACCTCCATCAAAAGCTCTCAATAATTGGTACCCATGCTTCGAAAGCTTACAATGTGCAGTCCTCGATGTGCGTGTTCAAACATAAATCCTTTGTATCAGTTCAAAATTACTAAGTCGTGATACTTAGGTACCTCTGGACTATCGCAAACCCATAGGATTAAGATCATTTGTCCCGTTGATCAAGTACCCCGCAAAGACAAAGCCATACAAAGGCATGATCTTAACGAATCCAGGCGGTCCAGGTGTCTCAGGAGTTGATCACATCCGTGGTCTTGCCAGCCAAAACATTCCATTTTTCGGACTCAATTACGACTTTGTGTCATGGGATGTTCGAGGAAGTGGTTACGCAATGCCCCCTGGCAATTGTGCTCTAACTCCCAATCTTGCTATTCCTTTGGGCCCGGTAGCGAAAAGATCGCTTGATGTACTTTATGGACCATCGTTACCTGGGCAATATTTTGACAATGTGTATAAAGTCACTCAGCAAGTGGGGAAAGACTGCTCGAGCTCCATTGGAGATGCGAGCGAAGCTGGTCCGCATATGTCGACAACAACAGTAGCACGGGACATGATATCTATCTTGGATGCATATGCGAAAAGTGATTCTGGTAGAGGCTGCGACAAGGATGCTTCACTCCTCAACTTCTGGGGCTCGAGTTATGGCTCCTTTCTTGGACAGACTTTCGCCTCAATGTTCCCCGATAGAGTTGGACGTGTTCTCCTTGATGGTATACTTGATCCGGATGAGATAGCCAAGGGATCAGGTCTAAACATGGTGGTTGATACTGACAAAGCTTTCGCTGCTTTCTTCCTGTACTGCAACATAGCCGGTCCAATGTATTGCCCATTCTACACTGGAAAGACACCGCACGACATATTCCTTCGTTTCGAGGCTATCGCCACTCAACTTAATGTGACATTGGCACTTGAGCAGAACTGGTCAAATTCATCAGCTATCTGGGTTGTGCTGCAAGGCTTGAAGGGATTGATTATCCCCAGCACGTATCATGCTGTCGAGGAATACCCAACGATTGGTTATCTGCTTCCCATGGTCGAGAGTTTGTTCCCAGATGTGACAATGGAGAAAGTGCAATATTTGCAGTCTCTACTACCAAATGGCTTTGTTCCACCGATCAGCTTAAACGATACTTGGTCAACTGGGACGTCATGCGCTGACAATGGTGGGAGACATCTCGGAAAGAAAGTTAGTGATTGGGCAAGTAGCATTCCGGTGCTTGAGAAACAGAGTTGGTTAGCTGGAGAAGTGCCAATTGTGAATCAAATGTTCTGTTCGGGCTGGAATATCTCATCGGTGGAGCGGTATGCAGGTGAGTATTTCGCCACTCCTGTGGAAGCGCTCGGTGTTGACTGAACAGGTCCTTTTGGAGGAAAGACCAAGAATCCAATCGTTTTCGTCAGCAACACACTTGATCCGATCACTCCTATTGTCAAGTAAGCCCCTCTGAGATCAAAAATTATCGAACTCGCTGATTATTATAGTGGCCGTAAAGGCATTCAGATCTTCAAAAACGCTCAACTTATCACTGTTGAAGGGATTGGTGTAAGTAAACTTCCAGCCTAAAACTCCTATTACGACTGACACACCTTAGCACACCTCGATTACCACAAGAAATGCGTGCGTCATGGTAAAGATTGGTGCGTTCCTGATCAATGGAACATTACCTGGCAAAGGCAATTACTGTCCGCTTGAGGCAGGACCATGGGGCATCACGATCCCTGGCTCATTGACGAAGAGGAAGGAGATTGCGGAAATCAGTTCCCTCTTGCAGAATTTTAGACTACAATAGAGCGCTATCTAAGAAACCATTAGTCTGAAGTAAGAGGACAAAAATGCAAATGAATAGGAATGTAGGCTTCACACGTCAGAATGTGCTCAGATGTCTTACACATTGGAAAAGTCTATAAATAGGGGATCTAGGACAAGTCGCTTCCAATTACTCGCGATACCTAGACATCTGCACATCAGCCAGGATTTGGCCTTGATGGAGATGAATTGACTGGTTGCGCTCTGTGAGTATAACTGCCCGAGTCTCTGAAGTTGGGGGTTTTCTGAGTGGAAAAATTGTGTGGTGTTTAGCCAGCTGTGCAAATGCCCTTGGAGTTCATAGCTCGCCATAACACTGATTGTTTGAATTTTAAATTCCTTCCAAAAGTAAGTCCACCTTTCTATTTCTCTATATCATTAAAATGGTCTAACTCAGCAGGTCATCTCATTCTCATCGTCGCTGCTGGCATGGTATCTGCCATCATTCCAACTGATTACAAAGCTGCCAGTCCACAAGACTGCGAACGGAGCCCTCCTGACTATGCTGCCGCTGGGACTCTGGATTATAAATGAAGCTCGCCTAACTATGCTGTTGCTAGTTCTCAAAACTAATACGCAGACCTTGGAGAAATCGAACACCATCATGTAGTGGGCTTGAGGGGAGTTGAAGTTGAGGTTATTCAACATACCAAAGTTCGAATTGTGACACACATCAAAGGGCTCCCATCTGCGGTAAAGGATACAAGAAATTTGTGTCAATGATTCGAAGTTCTATAGTCCAAAAACCCGCGTAATTTGAAGTTTGCTGAATGCACAACTGCCATTTTAGGAAGCGAACTAGCAGCAAGATAAGCGAAAAGACGTGCAAGTTACTTTGAGCTTTATGGCTTCTGATCTCTCAATTTCATTCATATCATATCTGCTGAAAGAATTACAACGATTAGCTATCAAAGGATTCTCAAAATAACAATGCCAGCACGATCCAAGTCGACGTTCTTCATCACTGGCTTACTACCAACACTTTGTGCAGCAGAAGCAACAACCAATTCCAAAGCATCATGAACAGCCTTCTTCCTATCCTCATCCCCTTCGCCAACAGTAACACGAGCCCAATCAACACACAAAGAGACATACTCGAAAAGTATCCGTACGATGCTATCGTATTTGTCATGCTTAGCATGGATTTGCTTGAGTGTCAGTGTGTTCCATGCTATCAACGGCGCTCCGGCCAAAGCAGGAAGAACGATGGCAGGTGCGCCATTGAGAAGAACATATTGAAGTACAGACTCGTTGGGTCTCGCGGAAGACGTCCACATGCCTAGGCGATGAGGCTTTAGTCCGAGAAGAAGGACAGCTAGTCTGCGTGGCGGAGGCACAATTGCTTGTAGAACCAGTGGCGGGGATGGATCTTCTGATGGTATCGACGCCGATGCATCTGAATGAGAATGAGACTTCGTACGATCCATCAGGGCTGTGAGCTTGTGATTCATCTTGGAAACAGAAAGCTTTTCTTTGAAGCTCGACGAGGTTGTTTGAGGAGTAAGAGCAGTGGTGCTCTCCTCGACAATTGGGATTTCACAGAGATGAAGCACATTCGCGCTTTGTGCAACAAGAGTTTCTCCAACGCGATAATCACCCAATAGAAATGGCCCGTGACAGAATACAATGTCAGGTTTCATCGTCCTAGGAATAATCGGCCTCCTTGCGCTCGCGAACAAATATGGGCTGAACCAGCCTTTCTCTACCGCGAGATAATCTCCCACGCTCGCAAAGAGACTCGGGTCAGCATGCGTTGAGCTTCTAAAGAAGCCAAGCTGTGCATCCTCGACTGTATGCCTATACTTTAACGTAATAGTCAACACCTTGATTCCGGACGTCGTGAGGTTCGCTTCGTGCACTGGTATTATCTTGTTCATCGGTTTGTCAATCAACACCTCATTGCCTGCCGAGACAGCAAGATCAAATCCAACATGAAGACCGAGTTCAACGAGGATTGTTTCTCCGAATGAATCAACGACCATGTCAGAGAGGGGTCCCATGACAGGTGCTGCGACTGCTGCTGTTCCACCTGTCGCAACAACAATAGTGTGGACCGCTAGATCACGGAAGCGAATGCATGGCAAAAGCAAAGGAGACGAGTCTCCCCATGGTGAAAGGCAAACGACGGATGTGCCTGTAGCCCGTAATGACTCGTAGGTAGAGACGACGATGCGCCCTGTCATTGACTATGATGTTTGTAAGTCATAATTCTGGTAATTTGGTAGCAGACAATTACCCCAGCTAATTTGCGAACGATCCATGGCGCCTCTTTTTGATCTTCTGTCTGGATCGACGATGGGTCAATGGGTCCTAATGCAGACATGGCGAGAAGATAAGAATGAATGTCTTAGGCATTATAGACTCAAAGAAACATTGGCAGGTACAGGTTGCATCTATAAAAGGCTTGGCTCTCAGATCTTGGAATTGTTGGCACGACCTTACTTGATGCATTAATTATCAAGGAGCAAGGCATGGTTTGCGATGACGCAAACTAAGCGAAGCGAAGCAAGTGACCAGCAAAGTGGCGCCATAATTACGAGAAGCCCTAGGCAACTTTTCTAGAAGCAATAGTTCTAAGAATGGGCCAAGTTACTATAAGTTCTTAATGACTCAGGAAGTAGATATGATAATAACAAATCTACAGAGTGCGTCGAAGATTTCCGCACTAAAGAGAAGCTTCTGAAGCCCCTTGCACCCGTCACCAACCCTGAGCCGAGCATGTGAAGGCTACTGTACGGGGTTAATACAAATAGGGAGCTACCACGGAAAGTCTGGGGATCAGATTACATGAAATGAGTCGAAGGACTTTTTTTAACTGGTGTTGTAACTAATGAGTCAATGAGTACCGTCCTGAAGACGCCTCATTGTCTTGATAACACTCACGAGAATTCTTACTCGAAGGTTATCTGACAATTCTCGTCCTTTTCATCAATGTTCTCTTGCTTACATCTTGATCGTTGCTTGCAGCTCGGGCAATTGGAATTCTCGGACCTCCATTACCATTATCACGCAACAACATTTTTAAATCTGTGTTGAAATCCTTGACAGATATGATTTGTACAAGATAATTACGCCAATGGCTGTGTTATTGTAGCATATAATGAACTTAATCCTTTGGGCTTTAACTCAGTACTGGTTATATCTCAATTAAGTGTTGTTGTACATGAAAACACGGAAGTGGCCATTCTCAAATTTTGTCATTTGTTTAAGCGAGCATAGCTAAGAATTTAAGTTCATCTTTCGACTTCTAGATATCGTACCTAAATCCACTACATCTCCACTATCCAATACCAGATCAAGCTCACCTTGGCCCTTGGTATAATCAACTTCAATCAACAGGTCCGTGACGCAATATGATCTTCAAAGCACCTACTCAATCAGCCATAGACGCGGAGTTACATGGAGCTCGCGGAGTCCGATGCATCGAAGGGTGCATAAGAAAGAATCGAAGCTCGAAAGAAGAAGCCAAGATCAAAAACTAAATCACGCCCAGCATGGTTTGGCTTTCCATCTCATGCACGAAGTGCCGATCACTAGGCCACAGAACCCAGCCGTGCCGAACACGATAATTGTGGAACATTTCATTCCCGTGCCCAACTTCAGACAACATGCTATAGCTCAAAGAGGTATCTTCTGCGGTTTTCATCGGCTTGAATCATTCTTTGAACACTTCTACACTATTCCCGTCAAACAAGCGAATCAAAGTCCTCAAGATGCAGGACAAAGCTTCACTCCGCAAAAGACCAAGGGGTGCTTACAAAGAATACTCACGCTTTGTGGTGCTAAGATAGGGAAGATAGCATGACCATGCATTAGATTTAACTAAAGAAGAGTAAGAAACATAGATGCCAATTGTTTCATCTCGTGCTCCAAGAATACCTAAGCCTCCAGATCAATCTCGTATTTAGCTACCTGCCCGCGACTACTACACAACGACTGCACACAATTGGTTCAAACACGAGAGGGGGGCAGAGTGAATTTGAAGAGCATAAGATGGTATCACGATCGACATTGAATTGAACCGACTCAACACTTAAGATTACAATGTTCTTATGCTTGAATATCTCCTAGCTCTAATGGTTCGCTTGGTGCGAGACCACGGCTAACAACTCCAACTTCGAGTGTGTATGAGAGTTGCGATGTGAGAGACTTTGACATGCACTAGACTTCTTGTCGTATTGGTGTAATTATTAGATATATCTCGTGCCTGCAAGGATACTATCGTACCCTCCTTGCATTGGTGCTTGATACCAAGTACTAAGTGTATTCAGCATGGCAAGAGTTAACAAAACGTGTTGCGTGACCTCCCTAAGATAGACATGTACGACTATACCAGTGGTATTATATTCGATGTTTGGAGAGTAAAGTTTTTCTTACTGGCACTTAGTGAACAACGGCATCATCGGAATTTGAACTCGTCATTCGTGCCTGAAAACAAAGCTCACAGACACTCCTTCATACGAGGCACAGGAGAATATCCATCTCCGCCATGCCAAAAATAACTTCCTTGCGAAGATCTCCCTTCTCCCTTCTTCCTTCCTCCCTCCTTCCCTCCATCCCCTGCTTGTTTCCTCCGCCCCCATTGCACGTGTGGCTCAACCCATCTACAATATGCCATTTACAGCAACCAAGCGCAGAAAGGCGAGAACGACCGAAGGAACAATACAGATCTTACCTGCGAATAATGAATCCTACGGAACACCAACCACGTTTCTAAAAATCGCAGGAAGAAAAAAAAAAGACAGGGCAGGGCAGGGCTTGCAAAAGCGGATGTGGCTGAGGAGGCCACCGCTGGTCAGGGGGAAGTGGCTGTGTGGAGATCAGATCAGATCAGATCACACGAACCGAGGCGAGAGGGTTTCGAAGGAAGACAACAACACTCACCAATTCTCAAATTCCTGCGTTATTTCTGACCATCAACAAAGAGCCAACCGAGTTCAATTTTCAATTGGTGGCCTTGAAGAGGCAAAAGGCAGTGCTTTCTAATCAAGGCAGCGAGTAGGTAGACATGAATCACAAGACACAAATCATAAATATTCAAGTCACAAATGAAATCCAAACAATACCGTACTAACCCACGTCCGTATTCAGATCCAATCATGTTTCCCCTTTCTTTTACACTAACGTGCGTGCGGGTGCGGATCTTAAGGTTTTCCCCAGCCAAGCGGGGGGTGGAAGGGAGATATGGACTTGGCTTTGTATTATTAGCCATTCTCTGCCATGATTGATATAGATAGGCGGTGATAAGTCTAGTAGTAAGGATCTAGTATTGAGCTAACGGCCAACCACTCTAAACTCACCAAAACCCCCGCGCAACGTTACACCCTGGCGAGCGAGCTAAGAGATGAAAAGCACCGTGGTAAGTGGTGCTAAGCCGGAACCGAGTCCCGAGTACCTTGTGGGGTGGATGCATGGCCCTTCTTGGCTGATGCGTCGTGCATGTTTTCAAATTGTTTGTTTTCGCGTGGATTACTACTTGCTTTGAAGTTTGGAGTTAAGATGGATGCTGTGTAATGAAACTGTTAGTTCGTGGCTCGTACCGAGTAGGTACATTGGTAGTCCGCTTAGTTATTAGTAAACACTCATAATGAGTCTCAGTCTGTGAAACTTAGCTTTGGGGTGAGGGACACCATGCGGAGACCTTTCGCTGCGAGGTGAAGGGAACATTGCCGAGATATCGACATTCCTCACTGAGCTGTTGAGCTCTGCACTAAGTGATCTTAACCACGATGGAAGAATCTGAAGTATGAGCTGTAGAAAGAGAATGGTATATTGCTTGCTTGCTAATTAATAAGACCTGTGTACATAATACACAAGATATGCGCAAATGCCATAACCCGCGTCTGAAAATGCCTCTAGACTGGTGAAGTGAACCAAAATCAAACTCCATGCGCTGTGCTGCCATTACCACCTTTTGCCATCATTTAGAAAGTGTCTCAAAGTTCATCGCATCATCACCATTCATTCAACAACGGTGCACCTCTCTGCCGCCTCCAAAAATTTGCGCGCTGCTTCCACCCCGGTAGCAACCAATCCCAACGATCAAGCAACGGAGCCGAAAGCTCCCAACTCATCTCATTAAGCGCATCGTCGCCCCATATTATGATCTGCCCAACCTCATCACGCTCATTGCCTAGGATGCCTAGATCGTAGATAAAGCTACGAGCTGTTTCTGATGGGACAGTGCAAAGGCGCTCGCGGAGTGAGGGCGAGGCCACCATGTCTATGCCGTAGAAGTGCGGCGTCTCGAGTTGCGCTTTGCATGGCTTTAGAGATGCGGGGAGTGTGTTGGTTATGGTGCGTAGGACAGCGAGATGGTGCTGTGGGTCTGTTGCGACGGCAGGGTCATCGTAGAGTGGTCTGAAGTACTCTAGAAGTTCTGTTCGGGCTCTCCTACGATCGTAGGGTGTCATAATCATGCTTTCATACCTGTTTAGTATACATGCTCAATATCCAAACTGAAAGGGCAACGTACGATTGTGAGCCACTTATTCTCCGTGAGCCTGCTGGAGCAGACGAGTCGAGCACCGAATGCGCGGCAACGTTCAGAGACTGAAAATTGGGTCCCATTGAAGATCGAGTTCGTAACCCTGATGACTCAGGTGAGCTTTGTGAATTTGCATGACGGAGTCCAGATGGGTGTACCATAGCATACGACTGCGAAGACAGCCCTGATCCATCCGTGTAAGTTTGCATTGATGGAGGGAGCATCGAAGAAGATGCGAGGGACAGCGATGTCATGGTCATCAGATCCGAGCCGAGCCCTGCTGGAGGGCTGCTTGCTGATACTGATGTGCCCGATATTGACGGAGAGAGAGAGTATTGGCGATTGTCGGATGTGTTCATAGGTGAAGATGAGATGAGATGACTTGGTGTTGCGGATACACCATACATTTGCGACCGCAGGGCCTCATTTTCTCGTCTGAGTTCGTCATTCTGATATCGTAGGCGCTCAATCTCTTCCGATTGTTCGTTGTTCTGCTCTTTTTGCATCTGCTCAAGATTCTTGAGATGCTCCTTTCTCCTGCGACCTGACGATCGTCAGACTTGTACTACTCCAGGACACTGTCCAAGCACTTACGAAATTCGCGCTGAGCAAGACGATTGTACTAACAACTTATTAACTCTGATGTCAAATATCAAGAAGGTAAATACATACCTCGCGCTTACGTTCTCCTTTGTCTTCCATGTCACTGCTGAGAGAGTACTGTCTTGAATGCCTTGTTGTTGTGATTTGTGAGCTCATCTTGGAGAAGGAGGATTGAAGACTTTTAAAGATATTGAAAAATATTTGAAGCATGGGACCTGATCCTTTAACCTGGGTGAGAGTGAGATCATATACCTTGCCTCTTCCTACACTTCTTTTGATTAGAAGCAAAGAGGTTTCTATTTCAAGTTAGCACAACATCATCATTTTAAAATCGCTAGGTTAGCTCTCAGCCTTGACAACCTAAGACTGGGACTGCTCCAAGGATAAGATCTAATTGTGCCATGTGCCATATGCTTAGCTTGATCGTCACGGGCACTGCTCCTTCTTGCTCCAATGCAGCCTAGAGGCCCCCATCGGACAATCACTGGTGCATGGGGGCCATTTAGTGCACAGACATATCCGGAAGAGGAAGAGAAAAGGAAGAGCGCTTGTCTCTTGTGGAGTAGCGAGAGGAGTATGAACAGGCGCGTCTATGATTGACTGCTAGGCTGATTAGAAGCAAAGCCAGTATGGCTTGGTACGGTTAGCCGCCCGCTGATCCTTCAAGTATAACTTTCTGATCCGAGCATCAATATACA
Source organism: Margaritispora aquatica (assembly GCA_007644065.1). Lineage (NCBI taxonomy): Eukaryota > Fungi > Ascomycota > Leotiomycetes > Helotiales > Discinellaceae > Margaritispora > Margaritispora aquatica. The sequence continues at coordinate 2,574,314 of VJWN01000007.1, read as the reverse complement.
AATTCGAAAGTTTCGTAGGATGTACTCCGTATCATCAAGTGACAAGAGTATTTCCTCGTACAGAGAGAACTTTGAAACAGAAAATTTATTTGATCCAGAAACTTTTCTAGACCAAACATTATTTTTTCAAGATAGAAAGCTAGAAATAGTGTCAGAAATTAGACACAGTCCATTGATAGTAACCTGGTCCCTGAACAGTGTGGGTTACTCGTACCGTAAGGCGCAATTGATCAGGAATACAGTGGTGCTAGGAATTGGTTGCGGTATAGGATCGACAAGACGGACGGAGTTGATGTTCTCGCCGTTAATTCTATATCCGAACAAAGCAACGAAAAAGCTATATCGAACATGCTGGTGCTCAGCTTGAGCATATTACAGGGATCCAGGAGCTTTCAAAGCATACTTTACCGGAGCCTTTAGGTTGAAACAGTAGGATTTCTAGAAGACGGCAATTTGTGTATGGGCTTTTGATAACCGTTGATATCGTGGCGCCACATCTGTGGTTTGTCTTACTAAGGGCACGACGACATCATGTTAAGATGATCTTCCAGGGCTCGCATGTCCACCACACAAATTTGTTCATAGTCCAACATGCTAAATCAAATGCGTTGTTACTGATGGCAATTCCGTGGCCAAAAATATAGCAGCCTTTTCCTATGGCTGTACTGTAGATCTGCTTGCGGACAGAGCTCGTTTGTTTGTCTGTTGTTGTTGTGGGAGAAGGCGCAGGCCTGGCTGTAAAGAAGAAAGCCCGACAGGATTTTGGTCCAATTATACAGGCGATCGACACGGGCCCTTTTGCCGAGAGATGAGATCCGTTGCATAATCCAGGACGCTGGGATCAGAATCGATGTGACGGGCATCTTGGAGTTCAGGGTACCCATATCCGGCACAGGTCCTCCAAAAGCAGAACACCGCCTCTGGAGCACCGATGGATTGAGATATTTGGTACAGTAAGAGCGTCAGAATGAACAAGGTTTGGCGGACCTTTGCCTATCTAAGCGTACCTTACGGAGGTACGTTCAATCCAAATCAGAAATTAAATCTCCATGGGTATGAAGTAAATATTGCCATGGACTGGAATTTTAGAAGACACCAAAGTAGCGCTTTGTCCTGATTGGCTCTATCGTAACTGAATGAAGTCCGAATCTCAAGCTTCTCTATTCAGTAAGTCGTCAACTCCGATTAGGATAACCGCGATTTCTAACACTGCCTAAGCAGCTATGGTATTTAGAAGGGAAAGTAATTTGTAAATACTATTTATTAGTAGTGAATTTCACCGCTAAAGCTGCTGTGAACAAGACACTGTTGAATGATATCTCGAAAGTAGCGGATTGGCTTCTGAAAGCTGCTCTGATCTCTCGCCCTCTCTTGGTAAGGAAGTAGGTACATCTAGCTGAGAGCATCCTCACCGAGTGCATGTACTGTCATATTCGAGCACGGGGTTAATTAGCCGCTATTGTTTGGGATGATTAAGAAAATAACGTGATGCTATTCCCAGCTCCATGTGGCCGTGCAAAGTGGGCGGTGTTAATGTCTAGTGTGGCGCTACTGTAGAACCGCTTCCTCCTAAGGTAGGGGACTGAGCGATGCTGACTTCTCTTCGAACCCAAGACGGAAGATTTCATCCATAGTAAAACAAGGAGTTTCCATGGACTTAGAAATATGTGACAATTGCAGATCTCTGTGCCGTTTGATGCAAGAATGATGGATGCCTTGATGGCAAATAATTGTAACCTTGTGGTTCAATTGTGCATCAATTTGCACAGTACGGTTAAACACCACAGGCTTTGGTAATGATATTCGTGGTAATAAATCGGGGATAGAGAATGTTACGGAGTTTGGGGATCCTCTTGTGTGGTTTACCCCAGGTGATAGAGATTTGGGGTCCAAATCTTCTGACTTTCAGGGTAGGAAGAAGACGTCTACTCTGGTGATGTCTGTGGAAGATGATGTGACCGATTTGAGCTTCATGCATGCTGAAAGTACTTGATGCTCGTCTCAATCTAGACCTAGCAGTTATCATTTCTCATTGACCACATATGTTCAGCTCATGCAAAGGGATGTCAAACCCGAAGTTCCAGATCGATTTTTGAAATACCACACTGTGAAACTGCCCTCGAGACGGCACTGTATCGTTTAGCTCTTGCTCTAGACTTGAACCACATGTCTGCAAAGTGTCATAATATTCACGTCAAAACCCTAGGATCGATGCTTGAGCTCTCACCAGGTCATCAGGACTCTGCAATTGAAGTTCAGCCCTACCACAGGCAAGGATATCAAATTAAGTTGTAAGCTAAGTAATTTTCCTGTACATCAGCCGGTTAGGCGTTGAATAGTGTAGCATGTCGTTGAAGGTGCCGTAAACGCCAAACCGCTGTGCCTGCGATTGCAATCAAAAGTCGCTCAATTCTCTGGCGTTGAGGCCTCCCAAGTTATATCCCAGATCTCGTCTACCAATGTCTCGTCTTTGAGTATCAGTATGTACATCAGCAAAACCAAGAGTTTATGTACGTGAGTATGAGTTTGTGAAAATGAAATCCAATTTTAAGCGTCCTGTGCCCAGCGCTTCTCGCGAAGTGGCATCTCCTTCTGAGATGCGAGACGAGTTCCGTCGCTCTCTGCACGCCATGCCCAGTACTCACCTAATCTAATTTCAGCGTAGGATGCATAATCAAAGTCGATCTGCGAAATGGTAGCTTGAATCAAGGCCCAAATACCCCAGTAAAAGCCTGGAATACCTCTGAAGATGTCTACTTCGGCGAAAAGGACTTGAGATTCGGTCTCCAGCTCATCAGCAGACTTTTGCTGGCCAAGTTGAGAGAAGTAGCTTCGAATGTATTCACGGATGAAGTCTAGTCTCTGAAACTTGGTAGGTAGCAAGTTGAAATCACAATCGAATCCACCCCACTCAGCAAAGTGGTTGGCAATATCAAAAGCAGCAGGTGAGGGAGTGGCATATTCGTAATCGATGAAGCTGACAACTTCCGGCGCATTTGGGCTTGTGGAAGAAGATCGTGGTTGAATTATCACGTTACCGCTCAGCAAATCACAATGAGCAAATACGAGCTGGTAAATGTTAGCATGCTGTTCGATTCAAACATGTTATGTGGAGACTCGAGAGCATAACGTACGCTGTTCTCTCCCAGACCCGACCGGTTACTGAATTCCGGAACCAGTCGAGTCAATTCTTTTTGCAGCTCTGCTTGCCGCGTCTTCTCAATGGCAGAGCCGGTTGGCAGGGCATATATCCACTTCTGCATCACCGTCCAGACATTTGGCGGTGCCTTTCCAGGTGCAACATTGTCAATTGCTGCTTGCATGGCAGGATCCTTTCTACTGCATGTAGGTGCTTGAATACCAAGCTCTTGACTGCCCTCTATCTCAAGAGATAGAGGTGCGCGGACAGCAGCCAAACATGGGACTGTTGCGTGCCACTCTGCTAGTCTCTTTGCAACAGCACGCCATATTTCTTGTCTTCTCAGATCTGCAGGTGAAGTTACGGATCCGCGAATGAATTTGTACAACATTCCGTTGTGGAATCGAGCCAAAAGCGCTGGGGCGAGTCCGTATTGCATAAGAAGCTCATGATTTTGGGTCTCTCGCTCTCGGTCGATGATCAGGTCTGTTCCTTGTCCATATGCACGCAGAAGAACTGCATCTTTATCAAGCTCTTCCTCCGACAACCCTGGTGTCTTGTTGATAACCTTTAAAAGGGTGTTTGTAATGCCATCCGTAAATCGAATAAATTCCAGATTCCCACTCTCCCACTCCGGACGAAGAGCCAGGATGAGCCGAAGAGCAGAAGTCTGCGAGTCGGCCTGATTGTAGGTGAGAGATATGAATCGTACTTTCTGTGCACTGGTCGTCTCGACCCCAGGCTCTGGACCATTGGTAGATGTCGTCATGTCGTGGGTTGTATCTGGTTGAGACAAGGAGGTTGTCGGTGAGTAAATATTTCTAAGACTTATTGTTAGTCAATTGAATCATTGACTGGCTAGACAGTGGGATAATTTACACAACACTTGCCAAATCGTTCTCCTTTGTAGGCAACGTGGAGTTTCTCTTTCGTAGAATTGTTCCAATGGAAGTCGGTCAATAGAGGTATTGATGGCAAGAGACGTACGTCATCCAAATCACAGAGTCCAATAGAAGCCCAGGCAAGTCTGCAGCATGTGATGATAGTTTGGATACTTGTTGCGAGTCCCTACAGTCTGCGATGTATCAATCACGGGAAATATGTGTAGGTCGGCTGGTAGGACGGTGAGCACTGATGGCCACTTGGATGTGTGGAGTAGGTAAATTGCGAAATCACAAGGCGGTGGAAGCCCAAAGTCGGCAGATTTCAACACCAAGATCAAATGGGGCAAGTTGTCTTGCTCATTAAAACTTCCCGAGCAGATGTTTGATACAGAAGTACCTTAGTTATCTTTAGGATTTAAAGGAAGGAAATTTCCTTGTATGATTCGAGTATGGATGCTCCCTAAAGTGAATTCTAGCTTTCTACCTTATACAATAGCACACACAAGTGGTCTCGTGTGTACCAAGATAATTCGTTTATTTTCCCCATGTTCTTTCAAACGCACGCACATTAGGTTTAGCCAGGGGCGGAAAGTCCCCCTTTTTCTCACCCTGACTGATATCCATCCAACCATGAACGACCTGAGGAGAACCTGAGGATAATCCCATTTGCTGTCCATCTGCACATGAAAGTCATGTGACTGATGATGCATTATCCTACCTTACCTAATGTAAGTACCTATCTTGTCTCCCTTCAAATATTGGCAGGTACAATATTCTTGTGGAGAGTGTTATCCAGAGATCCAAGATCATATTTGTGATCCCCTCAAACCACATATCATGTGACTTACCTTGAGTCAGGTGTCAACCTATCCTGGAGGGGTTTTAGGGGAATAAAGCCGTGACTGTCTCAAATTTGGAGGCTGCAAAAGAATCTACTTCATCACCTGGACACAAACATCTGATGAGCGAAGGAAAAGGCGTTTTTTTCATATCCGTATGCTCGTCATAATGGAACTCTTGCACCCCTGTTGGTACATTCTCAAGCATTTCCGGAACACCAAATGATGCCCCGTGACATCCAATCAGCAAGTCAACCTGCACGAACTGGAGGTACTCAAACATGTCAAGCCACTCACTGTCACTTCTGCAATTAATCTTCTGCAATCGCGGCTGGATGATCCCTCCATCCTTATCGAGACCTTTGGCTGCAGAGCTTCTCTTATCTCTATCTCTACCATTCAACGACCGCCAATAGACTGGAAATCTATCTCTCATATCTCAGCCACCAAGTGCTCTAGATCAAGGATGGTTACCCCAACTGTCTTAGAACGGGTTATGTTTCTGCCTTTCCTTGATATACATGATCTGATCTCCAAGTCTTCAACATGTTCATCACCTCCCGAGAGCTGGTCAAGGCAAAGCTTCTCAAGCTGCTCAAGCTGAACAGTAGCCATGTCTCGATTCTATGATGAGGAAGCTCACGAGAGTACACGACTGTTAGATCCGCGAGTTGCTTCACTTAGTAGGAAAGGTAGTAGGGCAGGCTCAATTATATCCTCACATGTGTCCAAGGAAGAACAAGAACTTGGTGGAACAGCTGTTGGAGAAAGACTTCCGTACAATGACTACACTACCATAGATTGGCTCCATGATTTGGTGAGCACAAGCTCGTTTCATCAGTTTAATGTCTTCTAACATGAGCAATAGGTAAAGGATTCTTTTCGTCACAGGTCAATCAAGTCGAATAAGAGCTTCAGTGGTCGTGCTTATGCTTTGTGGGATTCTAGTCAAGGATGGGTAGCAGCGTCGATGATCGGAATCTTTACTGCGTTGGTTGCCTTTGGAGTGGATTCTGCGGTAGCGACACTAGCCGACTACAAAATTGGATACTGCCAGGGCAATTGGCTACGAAATCGCGAGGCATGCTGCTTAAACAAGACTCCTGTGCTAGGCCTACTCGAAAATGTGGGCGAGGATTGTGCTTCATGGAATGTTTGGTCCGATAATTATTGGGCATCCTATGGAATATACATCGGGTTTGCAGTGCTTTTCGGGATAATCGCTGGTTCTGTTACAATGACTACAAAAGTACGTATAATTCTTGTTCAGTCCGGCTCCAAGATGTATGATGGAAAGGGTAGTAGGGGGTTCAGGAATTTATATCAGGTACCATATTCTTGGGGGAGGAGGTTCTAGTTACCCACTTTTAGGCTTGGGAAGAGTCCTTTGCTAACATGTTATGATAAGGCCCACCTCCCAGCTGTGGAGCAACACCATGCAGGGGGTTTCGATGAGCCTAGTAAAGAAAAAGCCCATGGTAAAACAATGTACATGGCGGCTGGTAGTGGAATTCCTGAAATCAAAACAATTCTTTCCGGTTTCGTCATCCCTGGATTTCTAGGATGGAAGGTTCTCGTAGTGAAGGCTATTGGAAGCTCGTTTGCAGTGGCGACTGGCATGTGCTTAGGAAAGGAAGGGCCATTTGTCCATATATCAACCTGTGCAGGATATATTGTGGCCAACCTATTTCCCAAATACTCCGAAAATGGTCGAAAACTAAGGGAGATGCTGAGTGTAGCATGCTCAGCAGGACTCAGTGTTGCCTTCGGAGCTCCAATTGGTGGTGTTTTATTCTCATATGAGGTTGGTGAGCGCGCAACAAAACAAATCGCTGTCACTAACATCTTCATAGGAAATCAGTACATACTTTCCGCGCAAAGTCCTTTGGCGAGCATTCCTGTGCTCGCTCTTTGCAGCGATCATTCTCAAATTTCTCAACCCAAATGGCACTGGAAAACTCGTCTTGTTCGAAACAAATTACGGGATCGATTACGATCCAATCCATTATCTCATTTTCATATTCCTTGGCATAGTTGGTGGAATATTTGGTGGTATATTCTGTCAAGCGAACTTTCTGTGGTCTAAAACCTTTCGCAAATACTCGATTATCTCCAAAAATCCTGTCTTCGAACTTTCACTGGTTGTCCTTGTAACGGCTGTACTCCAATTTCCAAACCCACTGACTCGAGAGCCTGGAGATATCATCATTCGAAACTTACTCGTGGACTGCCGCAAACCCGAAGGATCTTGGGTATGTGAGCAAGAAGCACTTGAAGACAAAAGTGGTTACTATGGATGGCTTATCTATGGTACAGCGGTAAAGCTCGTCCTCACAATAGTCACGTTTGGTTGCAAGGTTCCCTCGGGCATAATTATCCCAGCTTTGGACGCTGGAGCTCTTTTTGGTCGATTAGTCGGGCAACTCCTTACTACCGCATCTCCGGGGATTTTTGCAATGGTAGGAGCTGCTGCTTTCCTCGCTGGTGTGTCGCGAATGACAGTTTCACTCACCGTCATCATGTTCGAGCTTACAGGCGAAGTCGATTATATTCCCCCATTCATGGTCGCGATCTTGGTTGCTAAGTGGGTCGCCGATGCTCTAAGTAGCGAGGGTGTCTATGACCTCGCACAAACCGTTCTTGGACACCCGTTTCTAGATCCAGAGCACGCATTGAAAATCGTGCGAGACGAGGGCGTACTTGTCGAACAACTTATCCCACCTGAGCGTACAATGCGGGAGATAACTGTGAATGTGGGTATCAAATTTCAGACATCAAAAGCACTGCTCGCTCTCAAGCTCTCACAACTCCGATCGCGAGGACTTATGGATGCCGGCCTCGTTCTCGTCGATGATAATGGAATGCTGCACGGCTATCTCGCAGAAAGCGAACTAGAGTTTGCAATTGAGACTGAAGGCGTCCTAGACAATGATGAACCGGTTGACTTGTTAGAAGGACCATTATCAGCTTTCGTTGATACAACACCTTTGACGATTTGTGCAAAAGCACCCATGGAGTACGCAGTCGAAATGTTTGGAAAGTTGGGGTTAAGACATGTTATTGTTACTGAAGAGGGCACAGGCAAAGTCTGTGGTGTTATCATCAAGAAGCGATTGGTGCTGTATTTAGAGGGACTAGCGCACATCAGCTAGTGATGAAGTGAATATTTCTCACTTAGTTGCTCATATATCTACACTCCGACCCTTTTCGTTTGGTCTGGAATTACTTGTATATATTCGCACTTCAAAAAGTACAATCTTTGTTGGAAATTTCAGACCAGCATATTTCACATTGCCTACGCTCTTCCATTCCTCTTGCCACTCAACAAAGCAGGCCCATCAGATCCAGTATTGACATCTGCAATATCGATCCATCCCATCAAAACACCCAGCCTAACCGCCACGTTTGCCGCAAGCCTCGCATACTTCTCCTCCTTCACCGCAAACTCCATAACCAGGGCCTTCAGATTATCTGTCACCAACACAGTCCCATGTCCCTTCACAGCACTCATAGACAAATACGCGCTAATGGCGGCATTATGCTTCCCCGGCGCGTATTCGGAGAGCGCGATGCGCTTCTTGGCCTGGTTCTCGGCTTTGGAAATGAGGTACATGTTGCGGTGATCGTTGGCAAAGGTAGAGAGCACGATGAAGAAGCCCATGGGGATCTCGTAAAGCGCGTTCGCATCAAAGAGCGGTGGCGATTCCATGCATATGTCTATGATGTGCTGAATTTCAAAGAAGTGGTCGCGCTCGGAGCGCTCGTTGCCGGGGGGCGAGTAGTTGGTTAGGCTTGTGTAGTTGGATGAGCTGTCCATGGAGCGGAGGATGGCGTTGAGCACGGCTTTGTCGCCGAAGTGGGTGTTCAATTCGCTGCTCATTGTGAAAGTATATTTGGAGGTTCTAGGTTTCTTTTCGGTTCGTTCTGAGACGGTAAGGAGAGTTGAGTGAGGGTTGTGGGGATGTATGTGGGTCTTGATATATTTGCTCACAGCAACTTGGTAGCGGGGTACCTCCGTGTATAAAATGTAAAGCGCTTGAAAACGTAAGTGTTTTTTTTTCGGTTGATGAATAGAGAATAGAAAAATGATACGCTAGGAGTCAGCCACCAATATCTTGGCTGCTAGATTTCTGAGACTTATTGAGCGATTGGGGATGCGCCACTTCCACCAATCTGCGGCTGAGGACCCCATACAAGATATTTTGGGAAGCAAAGATGGTTATAATACGATCGCCCATTGACAGTAATTACAGGAAAGCATCCAGAGATTTCGTTTACTGGTATGCTTGTGAAGCGACCTTTAATGTCAGATTTGCCAAGTGGTTGACGTTGGAAGTCTTGAAATTAGGCGAGACTGTACCTAGGTATGTCGGTTAGACATCCATAGCGTGGAGTTACAGCTGGCGAGCTCAAGTAAATAATCTACACATCGAAGGTTGTAAGTTCGCTACAATACAAGTTAACACTTCACAGCATACCTCCTCCACTCCTCATCCTCAAAATGTTCCATTGCCTCCTCCGCAAGCGTAATCACAACCTCCCACATCCCATCCGCCCTCACCGGCATGACAACAAACATGCCATCCCCAAACGCGCCATCTATCAGCCTCATAACCTCATATCTCCCAATCCTCTCATTCCCCTCGTCCGGCATGACGAAACTCTTATACGTCGTCGAGTTAATGCCCGTCCTTTTGCTATTAATGGCGCCGTAAAAGTTCAATGTGCATGGATCGGGTAGGCTCTTGATGACTGCGATGGCGTTGTCAATATACGCGTTATCGACTTCTTGAATGTTTTTGCGGACGGAAGACGCAGCTAAGGAGAGGCATGAGGAAGCGATCAGGTCTGAGACGAGAAGGAAGGGCGTCGCGGTGAATATCACTGCGTTGCCGACGAAATCAGAGGGTAATGGAGGCTCGATAACACTCCTGTATTCAACGGGGAAGGAGTACTGCACTACTTCGTCTTCTTTAATTATGTCGGCAGCTAAGCGAGCCTCGACCTTCTGTCTGAAGATAAGAGCACATACCGCGTCTTGGGTGCTGATCCATTGGCTTTCTGGTAGTGAATATGAGCAGTTTCGTTTTAGCTGAGAAAGTGATGTATTGGTGAAGCGATACATGGTTGAGGCAATTGCGCCTGCTGTTCGGGTAGCGAAATTGAAGGTTTCGGTGAGAATCAGGTAGGCGGGCATTTTTGAGATTTCAGGTGTTGAGTTGGAGGTAGAGAGGCGAGAACGGTCGAGTTAGCCGGGGCTCTTTTTGGGTGCTGGTTTTGTTGGCGTGCACGTATTGCGGGCGAGTGCCTGTACAACCTACTCGTAGTAGAGGTTAGTAACTTAAACTTGCTGAGCTTGGTGGCATTCTGTATCTTCTCGTAGCGACTTCTTAGGATACAACTTCCGAGAAAAAGATCGCACATCAAGTGGGTCGAATCATACTTACGTTGGAGATCGAAACGCCATCCATAGCAAGATGTATAATAGACACCGATAGCAAAAGCCTGCCGTCAATAAAGCTCTCTTGAATACGACAACAAACCCACTCCCTCTCAAAATCAATCATCCCCGGCACCGAACTCAGCACCTTGGGCCTCAACATCTTTGACGAGAAACCCGCCTCCTTTAGCTCCTCAAAACTCATCGGCAGCTCTTTGACGTGCAGTTTCGCGCTTCCGGGTAGGAACTCCCAGGCACCAGAAGCGAAGCTGACTGAGTTTGCGAGGATGGGGAATTCCTCAGTGGTTTTCTCCATGGAGTTGCGTAGGATTTGGATTGTTTCTGAGTGGTCATTTTGTGGATTTGGGTTTGGTGGGTGGATGTCTGAGAATATGAGGACGCGGCGCGAGTAGATGGGTGGGAGAGCTGAGTCGACTGCTGATGGCTGCTGTGTGACTGAGGTGCTTGGAAAGAGGTACTCTTCGTGCTTTTCTGAGGGTAGTTTGGAAATCATCGCTCTTTGTGCTACGGTATAGGGTTATCGATTTCGATGGCAGTCACTTCTCTGGAAAGGATTCATTGTAACTGTTCACTTATATGAACATCCCAATCTCAGACTATCTATCGTCTTATTCCCTCGCTTAGCGAACCATCCAATGTATATGCTTGTCCAAGCTTGTGTGGAGGATGCGAATAAGCTCATCCTGGAAATACTTGGCGACGTCTAATATACTACAACTTCGGAGGCTGATGTTTGCGTCTATCCGAATCACCAAGATAACTCATAGAACTCCAACAAAATTCTGTTCGAAGGAAATTCTCGAAGAAACTCGCAAATTGTGCAAATTGCTACGGGGGAATTCTTCAATGGTCAGTCAGTTTAGAGGCGAGGAATAATAATATTGCCTTCGATACGAAAGAAAGGAGGTTTATTGAACCTCATAAGGAGTCTAATATTCCGCACTAAACTCGGTGGCCGGCGATCGCGTCATGATGCATCAAAATTCGGTGCACAATAAAGAAGATCTGAAGTTTCGAATGTTGTAAACCTTCGCACTCAAACTCTACACCCAGCGGTGCTTCTTCATCTCGAGTTTGATAATTGAAGTGACAGAATCTTGGTGATGTTGAAAAGTGTTCCTTGGTCAGATAACCAATCTTTGTCAGCTTAGGGAGCATTTCGAGTTGGAGACTTCCTTCAAGATGAACGATGCACTGCGTGTACTTGGATATGAGGTTGGAATACCTAGTGACTTGATATCATGGAACATTATTTATGTTTTCTACGGGGCTCTAATCTTGGTAATACTACACAATCTCTTACAATCAAAATTTGAACCTGACTGTCACCAGACAACTTCTATTTACGTTCTAAGCGGTGGGATATGCAACCTGTCTTTTCATCCGTAAGCTTGCCTGTTCCTGAACCTCCGAATCGCACGTCTCACAAAATAATAGTCTCGCTTCCTACCCAGGCCCAAGACTATGGGCATTCAGCAACTTTCCCAACAGCATCGGTCGCATCCGTGGTCTCAGGTGGCTGCAATTCCAGCGCGCACACGACAAATACGGTCCAGTCGTTCGCTCAGCACCAGATGAACTCTCCTTCATCAGTCCCGAAGTATGGTCAGACATTTACGCCAACAAGCCCGGTCGCCCAGAAATGCCCAAAGGCAACTACGTGCCTCCTCCCGGGCAAGAAAGCCTTTTTGATCATCCTTCGCACGAGGGGCATCAACGCATCCGGAAGGCTCTTAGGAAGGGATTTACCGAGAAGGCGCAGAGAGAGCAGGAGCCGAGGGTCAGGAGGTTTGTGGACATGCTTATGGATCAGTTGAGGAAGTATGCAAAATCTGGCGAGCCGGCGGATATTGCTGAGTGGAATCACTTGGTTGCGTATGCCATTGTGACGGACTTGACGACGGGTGAGGATGTGGGAGGTGTCGAGACGGGGAGAGTCATAAATGGTTAGCAATCACCTCTATATTTGACGGTCAATACTAACCCAGGTATGATTGGCATTGGAATCAATACTTCTACGGCATTTACTGTCTTCGCTGAGTCGAAGCGAATTTGGCCCACCAAAGCGGTCATCTTACGAATGCAACACAAGAGTTTCTTAAACCAGCTGTTAGACAAGCGTCAGTTAGCCGAAGACACTGAGCCTGACTTGTGAGTTCTCTGATTCCATCTCTATCATTAATAGAGGTGCTGAAAATGCCATAGCATGACCCACGCTATCCCTCACCTCAACCAACCAGACGGCCTAACTCTAGGTGAGCTCCAACGCAGCGTCGAGATCATCGTAACGGCCGCCTCGGACACAGCCGCGACTCTGCTTATCGGTGCCGTGTATCACCTATGCAACAATCCTGCGGTATAGGCAAAGCTCAAGGACGAAATACGAAGTAGTTTTGCTTCAGAATCCGAGATCGATATTGCAAGCGTGAGCAACAAGCCGTACTTGCTTGCTGTGCCCAAAGAAGCTTTGAGAGTTCACCCACCTGTCCCCGGGAATCATCCTCGTCGTGTCGGTGCGGAGGGTTGCACCGTTGCTGGGAATTACGTCCTTCCTAACACGCTGGTATCGTTCCCACATTGTGCGGGATATCATTCAGAGAGGAATTGGAACAGACCGAGTGGGTAATTCATACCATTATGTTTCTATTCCACACAATCGCTAATTACTTCACCACGACTAGACGACTTTATGCCTAAAAGGTGGATGGCAGCTCCAGAATTTGATACAGATAACCGAGCTTGCTTTCGACCTTTCAGTCATGGCCCGAGAGAGTGTTTGGGTCAAAAGTGAGTACCATCATCTTTCCGCTCATCGTAGAAACGTGAATAACATCATACAGTGTTGCAAATGCTGAGACACGGGTGATTCTGGCAAGATACGTCTATAACTTTGATATGGAGCTTGCCAAACCGGACGAGAGCTTGATTGAAGGATCGAGGGTCCGACTTGTTTGGTCGCACAAACCCCTGATGGTCAAGATCCGCTCAGCAGTGAAGCCTCCGTGCTAAGCGAAAGTTTGAATGAATGTCCTTGATGGCACCTTTCACCACCTGCTACAAGCTAAATATCTGATAGATATTGCTCGCCCTCCGTCAAATTCTTAGCTATAAACTGATTTATCATGTTTACTACCCTTCGGGGTGCGGGAAGCCACATAGTTACAAGCCATGCTGATGTCTGGTGTCATCTCACTTGTAGAGTAGGGATAAAACATCAAAGGCGCTAGATTTCCGAAAGGCTAACAGCTTGTTATAATTTCTAATACTATAGGGATATACACACGCAGTATACAAAGGTGAATCATTCTTGCCTACCAAGCTTTGCGCCATACGCCGCGGAACCTGGTTAAGTGAACGATAATAATATATGCTTCCTTAGAGTAGAGCGGATACCAAATAAGCCGTCAAGGAAAATGGTAACTAGTATTAGTCTGAGTAGCCCATGTGTAAGCCCTTAGGGATACCTTAATACTATTTAGGAAGTAAGCTCTCTATTAGAACTGGGGTTTTAACACTTTAGTACTCGACGAGATAAATGTAATTCAATTTGTGAACGTTCCATATTGGCAGGGCTTATCGGTTAATGAATATTTCAGGATCCGTCAGATCACTGCTTCCTTTAGTAAAGTCCGTTCTTCAAGGATGAGCATTTATTACCCTTCCTACGAAGTATGATGAGCTGATTGCTTCAACAGTGCATCAAGCGGGTCCGTTGAGTGAATACAGTGCAATAATAGTACTGAAGTCATGTGGGTGTTTTTTCGGGATTTGAAAATCTGAGGCTTGGCAGCTGAGCCCCTGACAGTGCTGTTAGTATTGGTGAACTTTCTTCATTCCGTGCGTTTTAACCGCTGTGAAAAGCTGAATCAGCTAACAACAGCTCGTCGGCCGCAGATCTAGGGTGTTTCTACATGCGTATCGTATCTGCACATACGTCTTCTTGGAGATTCTTTATTTCAGCCTTGTCTGCCTGATTGGCTTAGATTTCGTTCTTAGTTCCTATTCTGTATCTTACATCTCTTTGTAGACTCAGAAGACCTGCCTGACCTTTGGGATAACTCGGCTTACTGCGTTCTTTCTCCTTGAATGTATAATAGTTGACAATAGATTACCGGGATTAGGCAGTTTCACACCAAAACTCATACTTTTTATTGTCATAAATTTATAGTCTGCTACTATTTATATATATATATAACAAAATGCATATAAGAATCTAATAACTAGATTAATATCTCAAGTTTTACCATTTTTACTTTTTTATTTTTGGTTGGTTTAAAAAGGTAATTAAGAAATCAAAGCAAATTTGGCAAAAATCTTAAATTTCCCCCAAATTCGCTTAATTTCTAAGCTAACATTCTATCCCCCCAATTTCTCAACGAAAGAAAATCCTATAAATATGTTAAAAAGAATATATATATATAAAGGAGTATTTCAAAGTATGCTACTATTAGATTTTGAGATATACTTTCTATCTAAGTTTATTATTTTCTATAGCTGCCAATAAGACGAGCTCCGGTGCAAAACAAGCGAATCCTGGCGACTTCCTAGCGAGTACTGTACCCCTTGACCATAAGCTCAGCTTACGTTCAAATCCCGAAATTATCCTCCTGGCAGGTTTAGAATGGCAGTCATGGGTTTGAAGTCAGAGAACTCAGCCTGTAGATAAAGGTATATAAACAGCCCAACAATCCTCACTGTGCAATACATTCGAACAGCATTCAATCGCATCTCTCCAGCTTAAGTTCAAAACCATACACCAAATATTTTCCAACCTCTTTTTCAACATGGCAAGTTTGCCTCCTGGAATTTTTCCCAGTCAATTCTTATCTAACCCAAGATGTAGATGAACAAAATCACCCTTGCTACTGCCTTTGTCGCAGCTCTTTGCACCGCGTCGCCCGTCGAGGTAGGCAAGGAGCTCACGGCACGCACCAGCATCCCCTTCGTCATGTCAAACTACAATGCCTATCCCTGTGATAGCGCAACGATTAGAGAACTGGGCGGTATGTCCTTCTTCGACTTTGCTCTAAGGCTTACTAACACCAGGGAGTCTCTATTACCCCTGGCCAGTGCCACAACATCAACTTCGCAGGTTGGGGCGCCGAAGTGTAAGTCATCTAGTCCTTTCTGCTCTTCTAAATTTTGTTGCTTTCTTTCATCTTTTTCTCCTAACAGTTGTCTACGTGATGTGATGAACTAGACTGACTGTATAAATTCCAGATACAACCCTAACATAAATCAGAACTGTGTCCTCAAGTTCTGGGATACAGCAGATTGTACCGGGAAGGCCACCACCTGGTTCGCGTCAGGCAGTACCACGGGTGATAAATGTTTCGCCAGTGCCAGACAGGGCGACGTTAATAAGTTCGGCGCTGGAAGCAAGAGTGTCATTGCAAACTGTGCTTTCGATGTTGTCCCTGGTGGCAGCTGGTCAGCCTAAGATTTTACTTGCAAAGCTTCTTGTAGCTAGTGGGGTGTGAGAAATTGGGTCAGGTGAAGACAGGTGCTCTGAGTGTGGAATTGGGGTTTATGAGGATGTAAAAGAGGTCTTGGGTCCATAGCCTTACAATCTACCTTCTTGGTCCCCCTCAACTATGCTTTTACTATGTTTGCTGTGTGTGGTGAGTGATGGGTAGGGATAAACGTAGGTTTTTTCACCTATCGACGTGGTTAAAGGACCAGACAGGGAGAGGAAGGTTATACGGTATGGAGTCCCGCTTCCTTTCCAATACCAATTTACCAACCTCCTGGGTCGAGAGGGGCTGTCTGAGGATCTTGTGTGTGTGTGTGTGTGTGTGTGTTTCATTGCTTCCACTTGAACTTGCCGGCGCAGGGACAGGAATCTTACATTTTCAATTTCTGTTCTACATACAGTAAAATATTAAGGACCTGGAAAGATAAGGGAGAGGAGGGGGGGGTACAACCTAGTGCCGCACAGTTAAGAACTTGCAAACATCACCAAAAGCAATGCAAGCGTGTAGATAGGTATATCTCAACCTCTGGGCTTCCACTCTCGCAGTAACGCTTCAGCCTCAATGGAAGGCGCTCAAGTCTCTCCCGCCCTCTGGCACCACGAACGAGGTCTGAGGGCCTAAGGGGATCTTGCAAAGAAATACAAAGACTCCGCTAAGATTGCGACAGGTAGTTAGTGGGTAGTGGGTTAAGGAGGTTCAGTGCTGATTAAGTCTGCTTAGCCCCTAGCTTGGTGAGTAGCCTGACGATCTTTGAGGCCTAGATTTTAAGTCTTGGATCTTGGATTTAGTTTATTTAATTTACTCAAACTTTGACCCCAGGATTTAGGATCTTAGCCTTAAAACTGCCAAGAACGACTCTTTTGATGCTTAGGTAACCGAAGAGTCAATACATGGTTCAATTCTCCTCAGTCTATGGTCATATGTGCCATTGTGTTGCTGGAGGATATATACACCAGATTTAAGCGACCCACTGTAGGAAAAATATCAAATATGAATAACAGAATAATTAACACGATTATTGGTATTGGTATATGATTAACACCGTCAACGCCGAAAACCAAGTCCATTAGTTGCCCATCAGTCATTATTGCATAACCTCAAACCAAAAATCCAAGACTAGCGACGAGGACACTCATTCCCAACCAGTTTCCATTCTTCACTGTGCTTCCAGCATTCGTGTTCGTAAACGGTGCACTATCCGTCGAGCCACTTCCACCAGCCGTTGACGTCCCACTCGATCCTCCCGCGCTCGTCCTCTCTGGCGTAAATATAGTTGAGGTCCGCATACCCGTATTGCCGGTATTGCTTGAGCTTCTCGAACTACTAGAGCCTGCCCCACCGCCAGCGGCCGTGGAGCTGCCTGAACGTGATGATGCAGATGAGCTTCCTCTGCTTAAGGACGTTGTTTGGCTACCACTCGAGCTTTCGGATTGCGTGTATGTCGAAGTTTGAACAACAGTGGCCCCTCTCGAGTCCGTGGTCGTGTATGTGCTGACTGCTCCTGGCCGACTGATGGTGCTGGTGTATGTTGAGCCAGCACTATTTGTAGTGGTGATGACTATTGGAATGAGGCCAACAAAGCCACCCGACGAGGTTAAAGCCGATGAGGATGAACTCGAACCTGGCATTGAGGTCGATATTGGTGAAGCTCCAAATATCGTGCTTGTCTCCGGCCCACCCCATGTGAAAGTCACTCCGCTCAATGTGGCAGTCGTGTAAGATCCTGGAATGGTTGTCGTTGACACGGGAACCACAATTCCACCATTCAAACTAGATCCTGGGCCCTGGGTAACCGTTGCAGTCACAGTCGCCGGTTGGGCGGCAAGACTACTGCCTGCGCTCAAGGCACTGCTCACCGCTGAAGCCGGGAGAGGTGAACCAGCTAATTGACAGATAATGGACAGAGGGGTGAGAAAAACACTGCTATCCAAGTTGTTATCACATGTGTCGTGCATACATGTAATAACGTTGGGCAAAAAATTGCCAGAAGACTGCCGACATATGCAGGGAAAGTCGGCAATGCGACAACTTTGTGAGGTGTTGTCGTCGATACAATTCTGAACGCAATCAGCGGATTGCGCATTCGCTTGCGAGATGGTAGCAGCCAAGGCCAAAATGGTAACAATTCGAACAGATGATGGCATCTTGCCTATGAATTCGGTTGAATCTCTAACTTTGTTCAAGTTTTTCAATTATTTACTGGCGGAGTGTGAGACTGTAAAAGTGAAGTCAAAAGCTATAACATGATTAAATTGTAATATAACGGTTCAAAATTTCTGGAAATGCAGAGGTATCTTATGATAACAGAATACATGCCATGCTGTGGCAAAAGACCAAAAAGTATAAGCACCAATGGCCAACACAGAACATGGGAGGAACGGGCATGTCAAACTCTCCAAATTCCCTGTTTCTCTTTTAGTAAATGGCTGATCCGAGGAATTCTTGAACTTCTCGTTGATGTGATTTGCTGAGGAAGAAATGTGGCAATTCCATGTGGCTGTGCTCAGCCACATTCTAGAGCAAATACAGCTGAAGATCTACAGCGGGGCCTTTTCATGCTGAGATGGCATTTGCTACCGCGAATTTGAGTTTATAGTGGCATGGGTTGCATCTGATGATGTAGTTGAGCAGGAATCTCAAGAGCTATTTGATCAGAAACACGACAATTATGTGACTGAGGTTTTTTGCAGTGCAATCAAGTAGCTAAGCGAAGTATTTCTAAGCTAAGTAGGTATCAAACAGCTTGTGAATTCAAGAGGAAATGCCAGCAACCTCACCTTCGCTTCTACAAGTTCCTTCAAGTCAACTTCAAATTTTTGATATGTGTAAAGTTACTGTTCTGGACCCTTGCTCTCGAAGCAGTTTTCCAAGGACTTGGGTGGAGACTGCCAAATGTATCATCTATTGTTCAGTACCAAAGGCAACCTTAAAAAGGTACAGTTTTGACCGAATGCTCGAAATTGCTTTCTACGAAAAGTTCTTGGTGAGTAATGAAAAACGAAATTAAATTGGAGCATTAGATCGACTGATCTTACTTATAGCGACGAACTTGATAAAAACATCACTAACCAAAGGGAAGTTAAGTACAATTCAGGGGACCTCTATCTCCTCATTATCATTGATGTCTTTCGCTGTGTACCCCATAAGTACAAGTAACCTTGTAGTATTGGGCATAACTTCATCCCTGATAGCTGCAAATCCACATTTCTTGTACAAGGCAATAGCAACAGGGTTGTTTGCGTCCACAACAATGCTTGCAGTGTACACTTGCCCTGATTTCAGAGCCTCCTTCGTACCAACTTTCATAGCGTGCTTGATGATGGTCTTCGCAACACCCTTGCCACGAGCTTCAGGAAGGCTAAACATCCCATTGAATTGATAATGTAGCTTCTTCGGATCCTCCGAGGAATCGGGATTAATTGGTATCCAAGGATTCCTACCCGGGGATGACCTAGTACCAATATCAGCTCTTATTGACTTGCTTCAACTTTTGTGCAACATCATGCAATAACACAAGCAGAAACTCAGAAACACATACTCTTCAACAGTACACGGCAAAGGTCCAATAGCAGTCATAGTACAGACTATACTATCAGATTCCATGGCAATAAATGTCGTTGCCATCGGATTAGCTAAACGATTGTACCATACATCATCGGTGAAAGCAATCTCTCTCGCGTAGGTTGAACCAAAAGCTTCTGGTGCGGTCTTCAATGATAGGAGCCTGAACGCCTTGTATTTCTCCACGTAATAGCGAATACTCTTCGTATCACGAGGGATTTGAATGGTATGATAAGTCATGATGGCAAAAGTGCGGCAATGAGACAAACTGTCAGAGTACGCGCTTGCGATGTGAAATAACGAGACACAATAGTCATCAGTCGCACACGACCGTTGATTCAAAGAACCTCCAAAAACTGACAAAGTACAATTAGAGAAGATAAAAGTCTGGAAAGGTCCTATACATCGAGCATCTAACAGAGTACATGTGACTCATGTATTGGTAAGTAGGTGCTGTAGGTGAGATACTTATCAACAGGTAACATGGTTAATGATCCTCGGTGTATCTTTCTAGCCCCCGCAAAAATCCTCCAACGGGCTGTGTCACCTTGCACCCCTGTGAGACATGTCAGCCGCAGCCTTATTCACCCTGTTGATGCATGAGAGCGCTTCTGACCTGGGCGAGTATCTCGAAATATAAACAGAATGTTTACTCATTCTTCCATGCGATTATGTGCGTCGCACAGCTATGAACGACAGTATGGTAAGCAACGGCGAGTTCGATAATTTCGACGACAAAGCTGTATATACAGCAAGCTTGGAAAAAGCGAAAGATCCAAATGCGCGCAACTTCGTGGTCCAGTTTGGCAAAGGAGAGGCACAGGTTGCCTTTGATTTGAATCTTGCCAACTTTGAGACGTTGTTAGACGAACCTTTCTCGAAAGAGAGACCGGTGCGATGGATGTAGGTGCTTTGCGACAACTCCTTGCTCTAAAGCAACACGAAGTACTAACGAGAATGTAATAGCAACATCTGGGCTCCGGATCGCCAAGTCGATATTGTCAAACTCCTCGGCCAGAAGTATGAGTTCTCTCCTAGACTCCTCGCTATTATGCGAACAGAGCCCCCAGAGGCAGACGCAGAGCCGGAGGAGAAGATAAGCAGATTAACGGGGCGCAAAGTGCCCATGAAGGCCGACGATGTCGAGCTTGGAGCGGTGGTCATAGATGATGAGGGTCATAAGGGCAAAAGCGAGAGTGGTGCTGTTCAAAGCGAGATCAGCCATTATACTTTGGCAGAACAGATGATCAATTATCAGTCCATTGACTTTGGCACAAGATGTATGCGATTCGCACAACATAAGGGGTTACAGGGAGCTAAATTCAAGCAGATTTGTGTATTGGAGCAAATTGGATGCATGGTTCATCGAGGAAATCGGTAGATGAATTCTCAGCAGAAGGCGAGCAAAGAAGACTATGGTCTTGGTTGGTGTTGTGCAACGACCGTAAGAGAACTTTTACCCCTCTAATGACCCCACTAAACAACCATAGACACTGTCATCTCATTACATGAAAATCCTGGATTCGTTAACAATGAGAAAGACATCAAGTCTATACGCAAGAACACATTGAGTGTGCTGAGCCAACTCTCTGATCTTGGTCATGTTAGCGCAGATCCAATCTCCATGCAGACAGTTCGCCAAGCCTTGAAGCAACACGATATAGAGGAGTCTTATCAAGGAGTGGAAGGAGCAAGCTTGCTATTCTATTACCTATTCGATGACTGGCGAGCTGTCTTCATCACAGTGGGCATGTACAAGCAAAAGCTTGGCGATCTAGTAAGCTTCATCACTCGTTCTCTACAACAGTAGCTAACACTCAGATAGCGGAAAATGATTCTTGGCGATGCAGTAAGTGCACCGAAGAGTTCGGCGTCTCTCTCACAAGCTAATTTGAAGCAGGGCAAAAGATCCATAACCACACCAAGAGCCGAGATTATTCCTCGCCTTCACGTCCTTGGATACCAGCTCCGTCAGTCCCAGCATCTTTATGAAGGCTACAAGAACCTGATCGAGCGTGCACTACGAGAAGCTGAGCCCAAATTAAGCACCGCTCACGGATCCAGCACACCGCGAAGTATGAGCATCGTAGGAATGCCCCAAGCAGTGCACAGAGGCGTTGTCTTGTCAAACTCGGCCACCAAGCGCTTCGAGCGTCTCGGTGATCGATTGGACCTCCTAATCCTCAACAAAACCAAAGAATTCCTCGCCGAGAAAGACGCTTTAATATCCACAGTTCGCACTCCCCCTTCTCCTCCTCTTTCTCCTCCTTCCTTCTTCCTCCAACAAGTCCACAGCAGCTAACACACGCGCCCAGTACTTCAACATCAACGCACAAAAAGACTCCGAAGCTACAGCGCGCCTCACCCGCTCCACAACCCTACTCGCCAAGCTCTCCGTCCTCTTCCTCCCCGTCTCGCTCATGACATCCTACTTCTCCGTGCAGATCAGCGAGCTCGCAGGCGTCTACACAGCCCGGGACTACTGGACCGCGTTTGCGGTGCTCATGAGCATCTCGTTCATGTTCCTGTTCTTCTTCAGTAGGCTGCTGATGTGGGTAACAGAGACGCTGGATGCGAAGGTGAAGAAGTCGTATATTGCTACCTCGAGATATTTTGGGAAGAACTTTGGGCGAAGGAAGAGTGAGGCGAGGAAGCGCTGAGTGTGGTTGTATAACGAACCGGGTGCCTGTATGTTTGATGATTTATCTATTTTTGATCTTTATGCTTTTCATGAGCAGACGAGCGCTAGCGAGCGAGCGAGCAAGTATTGGATTGTAAAGTACGCGGATACCATTTGCTTTGCCGTCATTTTCGCAAGAGCACTTTTGCACATACCCGTCAACACCTTAGTACAGAATATTACTATCATTGTCATTTTGATCAAATCCAACTTGTTGCATATAAAGGGATTAATTCATTGAGTCCGCAAGCCATGACATGCATGCTTGAGTCATTGTCACCTACTCGTTTTAGTGGGCTTTGCATTTGCTACCAAGTGCTCGTTCTAGTGACCTTGCGATTTGAACTTCGGCTGTTCTTTCTGTTGTTCTGTTGAACTTACTTACCTTTACTATATGAGCTCTCACAGGCTGATCCAAATTACATTAACCATTAAATACTCTCTGCGTACCAAGCTAGCTAAAATCTTCCCTCAAGGTACTGTTACGTCGTGCAACTATGCCTATAAGCTATACATGTTTTGCAAATTCCATCGTACGATCAACCTTGCTCCAAATTCTCTCCAGCAATAAATGCACCAGCCATACACCAGCAATATTTATAATCCCAAAACAGATGACACCTCGCTTGGTTACAATCAACTCTTCTCATATACCGCACGTCCCTCATTAAAACCCCGGCAGACTCGAACAAAATTCCATCAAATTTATTCAATAATTTTCGGTTGTCAGAGTAGATGGAGAGTCTGAGAGCCCCCTATGGCTGCTTCTCAATATTTGGGAAATTGGACATGAAGGGTATGTGCTTCCAGCTTGCAGCATAGCATTTCTGTTAAAGAAAGGATTGAAACCATTGGCTGCGACTGGTGGTGGAGGATAGAAGATAGGCATCTGTTTCAATTCTAGTGAGTCAACAAGACTGCTTCCACTCTCCTCTTTGGCATTCGGAGAATTGTTAGAGACAGGAGCTGCAATCTTCTTTGGTTTTTCGGGCGTCTTCGATTCTTTCTTAATTGTAACCTTTCTAGCTCGTTTCTTCGAAGGTCTAGAAACAGTAGATGGAGGCTCACTAGATCTAGAAGTTGTTTCAGGAGTTCGAAGTGATGGGGTTTTAGGATCACGGCGACGACGATTTGCTGGAGTTTTTGGAGTCTGTCCAGTTTTGGTAGTCTAAAGAAGTTAGGGGTTGCTTTTCCTCGCTAAGCAGAAATGACTTACACGACCAGGAGACTCTTTGGTAGCCTCTTTGTTTCGGCTACTAGCAGGAGCCTGTGGGCTTGTCGGTGAGGCAAAATGTTTTGGACCCAAGCAAGACTGCATGGGTTCTAGATGGCGTGGAGACAGCTCATCCCCATTCTCATCAAAGTCCTGAGGGCCATGAGGAGTCAGAAACTCTGGAACAGGTGGTCCATTTCTCTGCTGAAAAAGTGGATTGGAAACAAGCGGTGCAGTTGGAGAGGATCCAGCCTGCTGAGTCTGGGTATCACTGGTAAATATTCGGCACCAACGTTTGAAAATGAGGAAATTATCGGGAGCT
Organism: Margaritispora aquatica; assembly: GCA_007644065.1. NCBI lineage: Eukaryota > Fungi > Ascomycota > Leotiomycetes > Helotiales > Discinellaceae > Margaritispora > Margaritispora aquatica. Next base: position 2,550,741 of record VJWN01000007.1, on the reverse strand, counting down.
ATCATTTCGACGAGGAAGTAGTTCTCATTCAGGCTAATGGAGATGCAGTACCGGTGCTCCCTGGCAAACTCATCTAACTCATCAACTTGCTTGATAAAAGTGGACAGTGCTTTCAACCACATCTCAGAACGATCACGATAGGATCGCAATTCAGGAACAAAATTCTGTCTCGTGATAGGTTCGTTTTTACGTAGGTTGAAAGTACTGCGGCAGAAAGAAAAGGCATAGGTGGTGTATCCAGCAGGAATACACCTGGGTACTGAGCCCTCTTCAGTCAGCGTCTGAAATTCTTGCCCTCCTGTATATTGAAACTCCTCAAACCCCATATCGGCTCGAGTGCCTAGAAGCTCGTCAAAGACAGCTTCGCCTATAGGGTTCTGTCTTGGGCTCAAACTTCGCATCATAGTGCTAAGTGATTGGTCATTTTGCATAGCTTGGAACAGATTCTCAACATTTAAACCGTTCAGGAAACTCATGGTGATGCCTGTTGTTCAATAATGTATATTCAGAGACTGTCACCTTGACGAAAACTGGTAGGCCGCTGGAAAGACGACAATTCTGATTGTAGTCGTACCAATGGAATAGAGACAACGTAGGTGGAGAAAATAAAGCACTTTGGATTATAGTATGTTGATTGATGCCAACGCTTTTCTTCGGAATTTGTTTAGTTAACTGGTCTCAAGTTGTCTGGTAAAGTTACCACCATGCAGAGGAGATTGATCTATTAATTCACAGAACTGACAACAGTGGAGAGTTGAACAGTGATGTGTGGTAGACGTGCGTGCGTGAGTGAAGACTGGCTTTGGAGACGAATATTGACAACAGCAAAGCTGTTCTCGATCCACCACACAGGGGGGGAGGAAAGAGTTGTTTGAAACTGGCCAGTAGGAGAATGCCGGGAGTCATCAGAGATGTAAAGTCAAGAAAGAGGAGAGACCCTTTAAAGCTCTCGCTCCGAGTTTCGAGGGAAAAGGTTGTCGTTGAAGGTTGGAAAATGGATTTAAGGATGAGAAGCAGTAGTTGTTACTAACTCGGCGGGCTCGCCACGCCTTCTCGGTTTGGAAACTGCACTGAGTTTTAAGAAATCCTCATTTGGAAATTAACAAGAATGGCAGGAACAGCCTATCGTCGGAATCGGCCAGTGACCAGATGGACAATTTTGAAAGATTGTGCGTATCACTTGAGGAGATTCGAGAAATGAACAGCTCTGATCGGATTCTCTCCCATTTGACAAGTTTCACTGCTCGAAAAAGTCGTAATATTGAATGCGATCAAAGTCGGAGGCGGGAATAGGTCATATGGCAGGTAGTGAAAGTCTGCTCCAAAACTTCATTCACTTGCACAATCTTGAATCCTGAAACCAGAGCTAAAATCTCTACATATATACAAGATGACTGTTGATACTTCTAATATCTTTGCAAGGTTTTCTTGAGGATTTAAAGCCCCCGAGAAACTCTGATCGTTGGTAATGCCTAGGAAGAAATCTCCAGAAGCCTCGATTGATCCCCCCCCCCACCCGGTTGATCAGTAACATGCACAGAACGAGCTACGAAGCATATGTACGCTCTTCTACTACATCTTAATTCCTTAAACATGCCAATAAGTCTAAAACAAGTTTGTGAAATAGTAAAATCCTGTTTGCTTATTGCAACCTTGATGAATACTCGAAGAAGGCTGCTCAGTCCTTCCTCCTGCTCATGGCATTATAGCCGAAAGTTAAAAGACTGGACAATTACCAATAAACAAGCAGCAACGACATATACCTGGTGCTTGGTACTTTTTCAGTTCACATTCGAAATTTTGCCAAAGTCACCAGAGGTTGACGAGGTTGGATTAGATCAAAAGGGCGACATGAGTGTACAGTCTATGAAGTGGCGCAACAGTAGCAACGAATAAAGCAGCACACTCTTATGACAAACTTGGAAAGCATTCCACTCCTGCACAACCTCGCTATCGACCCCCTACTCATGAAGAACGAAGAGAAAGCGGCGATATCATGTAGAGTGCGCCTCCTACCCCCCTTCTGATGAGGGAACTAGTCTGTTATAGACTAAAATAACTGGCCACCCAGCACAGACTAGAAGAGACAATGTCTATTGAGGAGAGCATCGCCGTGGGCTCGATTTTGTCAGTCACAAACATTAGAGATTGAGGCCAGGCCCTAGTATCAAAATTACGTTCATTCAAACATGTATTCCTAGACATCTACAGTAAATGCAAAGACAATGCGCTCTCCTAACACATAAAGCAAATTCCATGGTATCATGCATACACACTCAAATTCAGTTCCCAAATCCAAGTTTCTAAATCCAATACCGCCTACTGAGCGGAAAATCTGCTCCACTAACGCCATACATCCATCCCATGCTAAACCAGACCATGCATCGCAACCTAAGTATGCAAATTCGGAAGCAAAGTAAATCATAACTCCTCGCTGTGCGGCTCTAATGAGCTTTCCGATGAGACATCCTCGTATTTCTGGAGCTCTTCCTTATCCAAGGTTCCCACGAAAGCCCTCTTCACAAAACGTAGCCACACCTTGTTCTTCGATTTCCGCTTGTTGTGCTTCTTTTTCTTGTGCCTCTTCTTTCCCGATGCGTCTAAATCTCTCTCATCTTCGTCGTTGTCAGATACATCTTCCTCGTTTAGTTCTGCTGCATCTTCCACCATTTCCTCTTCTGGACGGAACTCATCTATGGAATCACCCTTGGCTGGCTTGTACTGACCAATACGATGAGCCAGCTTAATGTAATTTCTAACGGTCATGTCTTCGAGTTGATAAATCGTATCATTGAAGGTAGAATATTCAACATTGAACTTGAATGGTTTTGGGTGTGGTTTCTTGTTCTTTGGCTTCTTGCCTTTATGTTTACCCTCTCTCCATTTATCTGCCTCTACATCTTCCTCGGGGTTCTCCTCAGGGGGCGCAAAGTTGTCATTGTTGATATGGGTAAGATTTGCAAAATATTGCGTGTATCCAAGGAATGTCAGTGTTTGAGGCGAGTAGGCAGGACCTGGTGGAGCTGTCTTTGATGGTGGCTTAGGTACAATCAAGTCTGGATTCTTGGGCTTCTTGGGCCTTTTCTTCTTATGCTTCTTTTTGGAAACTTCAGCCTCAATTTCGAGCTCGAAATCAACAAATTCATCATTAACAGCTTTGACATCGGAATCCAACATAACCTCAGCTGAGGAGGCCTTCTGAATTCTGCTCTCTGCTTGGGCTTTAGCCCAAGTAGCTGATGGATCAAGTCCTGAAATGTTGTATTCAATAATGCGAAGTGTTGGAAAATAATTGGGCACCAAACTAGGACTAGCAAGGGTGAGTTGAAATCGTTCACCCCATTGACCACCGATCTTTTTCAGGAGCTTGTCCTTCTTGCTTGGTTTCTTGCCCTTCTTTTTCTTTTTCTTCTCTGTAGAAAGATCATCTGGAGATTCCTTCAGCGCAAGAGAAGGATTGGGTAAGCTTGACCAGTTCTCGCGCAGTTCTTCCAAGTAATCGTTGGCGGAAGATATGGTAAGCTCCTCATCCATGGTTGTCCTGATAATCTGGTTGGTAGATTCTCCTTCATCGGATAAGATGCTGATCTGTTTGGTGTCTTGCAGCATGAAATGATCGATGTTCATGTGTCCGTAAAGACCGCCTACGACAATGTCTCGGAATTGCTGAAGCCACAATGTATACTTTTGCCAGCATGTCTCGTCCCAGAGCTTCTTACTGCCGGTCCTCGCTGGCGGAACATGGCCGATAAGTATCACCTTCATGCCCCTCTCCCGCATAAATTGAAGCTGGATCCGCAGCCATTCGAAATGATCGAACCCGGGCTCAGACCTCAGATCGCAACCGTCGACAGCCGCATTGTGGTCGAAAAAGTAAAGTGTGTTCAAGCTGAAGACTGCCAGCTTCTTTGGGATGACCTCAACATAATACCATCCTCCCTTCTCGAAGCCATGCCTTTGCTCTTCTGGTATGAATTGGTTCCAGATGTCCGTATAGGTTTTCAGCCATTTGTTCGGTCCGGACAATAAGATATTATGTGGCAGAATATCGTTGTTGCCGAAAGTTGACACCACAGGAATAGCCAAGCCATTATTCGGGTCGTTGCTATTCCCAAAGACTTGATTGAATTTGTCTGCGACTATTCTGTTCGTCTTCAGGACCTCCTTCTCTGTTCGAGGAATCTTCTCGTCGCTATCGTGCCGTGCTGAGTCGCCCGTCCATACCACAAAATCGATCGTGCCCTTGACATTCTCTTCTATCCATTTGAAGGTTGCATCCAGCAAGGCGTATGGCGTGTCGCAGTCTGATGTCTCGGCGCCATATATACCAGAAACGCCCGTCCCACGATGACATGCATTTTCTTCATCTGTGCCAGCATGAAGTTTGTAATGAAGATCTGGATGGAGATCTGCAGAACGTTAGAATTGATTCAAACATCAGAAGAAAACACCCATACCGGTAATATGCAGGAACCGGCCATGCAGTCGTGATGCTTCTCCCTTGTGTTCAGATAATTGGTCGCCCAATGGGACTTGCAGGCGAGGTGCGCCCACAGGTTTCGAGGATGAGGTTTGGAATTGGCATAACGATACCAACCATACGGTTACTATCCTTACTCGCATTTTGAAATGAATTGAATAGAAGAGAGAGAGAAAGTTTTTAGGTTGAGCACATTCTTAGATGGTACCTTGCAGCAAAGGGCCAGCAAATACGCAGAAATGGCAGGGAATGCTGGCAAGTGACGACACAGGTTCAAAGCTTTGGCACTTTGAAGGGCTTGGGAAACCATAAGAAAAAACCTCAATACCAAAGCAATGGAAAACACAGACATGTTATGAGTAAGGAGGGCAAAGGTACTCATATAACAAATTATTGAAGGCGACACTCCCTACTAATCCGCACATGCTCTGGCTTCTAGTCATCGGAAACAAAGTTATCCCTCAAGGTAGGTAGGTATGTCTCAGCCCGCTATGGGATCTCCCTCCCCTCCTCAAGTAAGTCCACATTCCAGCCAATGAAGAGCCCCACGTGTTGGATGGTAAGTATGGTTTTATGAGGAGAGATGAGAGCAATTGATGACAATACTAGACTAGAATAGACTCACGCGACCACTTGTATGTGAGAACTTGGGATTCTACGATGTGGTGGTGTGCATCCCCTGCCTTTACCATACCTAAGGTAGCCAACGTCATACGAGCACACTCAGCAGACAGGCTGCGTCGAGAGGAGGTTGCAGCACTGCCGAGAATTGACTTGCTTCCGCGCTTTCCTTTGGTGGGGCAGAAGTATAATGTGTCGTAGTAGAAAGACGCCTTAGGTCTATATAATCACACAGCAAAAACGACATGTATGCTATACAGGAATGTACTCTACGTCTTGTGGTGATGAGGCTTTAGATTCATCCAATGCTTACCCTAGGATTCGGAGAATTAGTTGATCACCCGTGTGCAACGCAGCCCAATTTCAAGTATGGCTCAATCTTCCTCCTAGGTGAAAGCCACAAAAGCGCAAGATGTATCCTAATGCCAACCCATAGAACAGTATGTCCTGATAATAGTTCTTAAACTTAGTACTGTGAAAATTATTGCTCCCACAGACTACCTTAGGTAGCTATAATTCACATGAGCAGATGATATTCGGGCCGGGTTATCTCCGGAGTATTGACAAATCTGGTCTATATATACTCAAAATCTCTAGAAACATTCATCCAAACAACAAGGCACTTTGGCGGAGTGGTTATCGCGCTAGCCTAGAAAGCTAGTTCCTTCGGGAGCATGAGTTCAAATCTCATAGGTGTCGAACCGATGTTATCTTTTTGCTTTTTGCTTTTGTGACCTTATTGTTATTGAGATCATGATTTGAAAGTGTTGAAGTAATTCTTGCTTCTTGAAGTAGGGTTCAAAGGCGATTGTTATCGGCCTCAGGTGCATTCCGGTGTGGGCAATCGTATGTAGGTGCCATACCTTAAAACTATCGTCTGATGTAGTTGGAGGGCAGATTGGCTTGTCCTAAACAATCCGTTATATGTTGATGCTATTTGAGTGAGAGTGACGGTCGTTGTCTTTATTAGAGTACATCTCTGTTTCAATAAACAGCAAGGCAGAAAGACTTGCATGGATCTACTAATATCAAGCAATTTATATGGGATTGTGATGAGAGTTTAAACATCTAAAAACTATAGTATCATGCATTTCTATTACACCATCACAGTGTGTCAATGAGGTAGTCTTTGAGAAGCGCTCTGTCCGACAACTCTTTCACCGCTGGTGGGTTTAAGCATCACATAAGGTACTTCTTAGAAATGTCTCAGTAAGCTAGTTTTCCTCTCAGTATCTTACAGCATCATAATATTTGTATATTTATTTCCACCATTTTGATCGTCATCCATGCCTCGGGAGATTTAACGGATTGACTGTTCTTGTTCGTAATACTCACAATTATAGGTGCTATTTTCATTTACTCCAATCTTGCGCTGAGCCTTGACTCCTATACCCTCAGATATTTCAGTCGTACATGGAAGATAATAAACAGGAATCTCGAGTCATGCTCAAGTGGCAAATAGCCGGCAGAAACCGTACCTCAGTTTCCCGTCTTCATGTGACTTGCCAAGCGAAACACAAGCTTAGGAAGGGGCTATGTACCTCGAGTTATTTATTCGACTATATTGTATATCTCCCAAATAGACGTTTAGGTCGCATTATATAGAACAGCGGCAAAGGCCTTGAAGGTCCATGTTGGCGACTGTCCATGACTAGAAGAATGAGTCTATGGAGGTGTAACCAATTCTTGAAGATCAAAAGAGCAGGATTCTAGCTTCAAGGAATTGTCCGAAAATTCACGGACAAGATGGGCTAAGCTAAGCTATAGCCAAAGAAAGCCCAACACTGGGAGAGACTCGGTGAAGTACCTATCACGACTTGTAATTGTTCAGCAGCTGTCAGAAAGGAAGAAAAAAACAAGAGACTAAGTCAACGACCATGGAAAAGATGGAGGGCCAAGTTGAGGATAGAGATATCGATCGTCAGACTCGCTATTTACTGTAATCCCAGACCACAGGTTTGGAGGTATACATAATACACAATCGAATTCCCAGCACAGGTTAAGGGACAGAACCAAACTTCCGCATTCCAGTATTTGCCTGTGACATCACAGCAAGAGACGCCATGCCAGCCTAGTAAAACACTTGTATTGAGCTTCAGCTTGAAATTCACTGGCAAAAAACAAACCAACACATACCCTCAATGTACCCTCAATGTCATAAGACCTTCATAGCCCAGCTAGGTAACTAGGTACCTACCTACTGGAAACCAAAGCTGCCTGTGAATCAGTCATAGACAAAACACTGCCAGCCTGTGGGTGGAAGGGAGCAATAGTGGCTGCCTTTGTGAAAGAACAGATTTCGCCATGGCTGAGTGAGACAATCGTGGATTTCGCATCGGTGGATTCACAAAGAATATCTCTTGTCGGTCAGCTCAGCGAACAAACTTGTTTCACCAACCTGCCAAAGGACTTTGACACCCCCACCCGTTTGTTTGGATCACCATCGCAGCGCGGCCACTTTGCCAAGCATGACATGCCTTACACCACTGTTTCACAAAAAAGAACAGCCACACAAACTTCGAGACATCGATTCATTAAAGGAAGCTAGCTTTTCTAATGTGAGATCAATTTCAGACTAGGCTACCTATGACCCTCCATCTACCGTCTGCTTTTCATACCATGCTGAAACACAAAGATTTGCAAGGCCAGATGTAGAAAGTCCCGGAAAACAGGCCCTGAAAAAAGCACACCGCGCGCGAAAAAATAGGAGGAAAAGGCTCTAGAGTCCCCCTGAGCCAGATGCGATGACGAAGACCCAGGGAAGCCATGTAGCCCAATTCTTCATCGTACAATACCACCCGTGCGCCTCTTATGGAAGTGAACCGCTGGAAGAGTCAAGAATGGTTCTGGGAAAGGTGCACCAAATGATTGATATGAGAGATCGTAGTATGGACGTTCGATTGTTCTTGGGGTGAAGTTTGGAAAACACAATCGGATTTAATAGTAGATGACAAATTTATTGGTGTCCAGCCTTGCGAAGAGACTGTGCGAGCCACTCCAAACCTTCATAAAGACCATCTCCGGAGGTAGCACAGGTTGATTGAATGTACTTGAAAAGGTTAGCACCATCCTGTAATCTGAATCATTAATCTTACCCAAGCACGTTGTCTCAAGCTGTGAAGACCCAACTTATCTGTGATCTCGGCGGCGTTCATGGCATTCTACAAAAAGTCAGTGGCGATCTGTATCGATGTACTTGGCTACATACTGGCAAATCTTGCTTGTTGGCGAACACCAAAAGAATGGCATCCCTGAGCTCATCTTCATTCAACATGCGCTGCAACTCCTCACGGGCCTCAACAACACGATCACGATCGTTGCTATCAACGACGAAGATGATACCCTGGGTGTTCTGGAAGTAATGTCTCCACAGAGGACGGATCTTGTCCTGTCCTCCAACATCCCATACAGTGAACTGAATGTTCTTGTACTCCACGGTCTCGACGTTGAATCCTACATAGATATTAACATACTGCATGGAGGTGGCGGGGTCGAAGGGCTGACTGACCAATTGTTGGGATAGTGGTGACGATTTCACCAAGCTTGAGCTTGTACAGAATCGTAGTCTTTCCAGCAGCATCCAAACCAACCATCAGAATTCTCATCTCCTTCTTTCCCCAGAGCTTGTCGAACAACTTCGAGAATGTAAGACCCATGTTTGCGGTTTGATTATGTTAAGTGGTGGGATGTTGGTTTCGCTCGTTGCGGATTGGAGTCTGGCGGTGGGGAGATAATTAGCAATGGACGATTAGAAGCAGCAGATATATATGTTCGGCGCCGAAAGGACAGATGCGTGATTCGGATTTGGTAGGCCAAAGTGAAATCGTGGTGAATCTCTGGACTCGAAAGTGAACAGGCTGCCGTGAATTGCTCAAGCCAAACCACTATCTTTTGGTGGATCCAAATCCTGCAGAAGGCACACGCGCTGCGCCTTTGATCGCCACCAATACAGGCAGCATGCCACAAAAAACGGCAGACACGAGAAAGAAGAGACACTCACAATTCCGTATGGTCGTTCTATGACCGGTGGAGATGGATGTCGAGGTATTAGCGAGTCGTTGAATAGTCGGTAAGATGGGGAGTTCAGGTTGGTGAGAAAGGACAGCGAAGTTACGAAGTGCGCCGTGCACAAGCCAAGCCAAGGTTCTATCAGCCGCTAATCCTATCAGAGATGGGTCCCGAATAATTAAAGCTGTCCCTTTGAACTCACCAAAACCTTGATGCACGGAGAATAACGTCAAATTCTTGAAGATTGTACGGATTGAACTATTCGGTTACAATTGAGGATTGTCTTTCTTTCAAGGAATTTAATTTCCAGAGTTAGCCGGAATTTAGAGGGTTCTGGACTAGGAGACGCGATTGGAAAAGGGATAGGACACGCTTCAACTTAAACAACCTCAATCTCCATACCATTCAGCAATTGCATCCTAATCCTCACCCAAACCGACAATATGCGATTCTCTACTTCGTCAATCTTGCTCGCGGCAAGCAGCCTTCTGGGCTCTGCGATTGCACACAACATCAATCTGGCAGCATATGGGCGAGAATGTTTCCACGAAATGCTGCACAAGGACGACAAGATGACGGTCACTTTCCAAGTTGGCGATAGGGAATTTGGAGGCGCTGGAAATTTACACATTGATTTCTGGGTACGTTTATTGAAGGGATAGGATCTTCCCTAGGTTCTGACTCCTGTATAGATTCAGAATCCTGCAGGAGGCTACGAGACACACGAGAGATCTGTATCCAACGGCGACTTCTCCTTCGATGCAAAACATGACGGCAAGTATCTGTACTGCTTCAGCAACGAGCATTGGTCCGCATCAAGCAAGGATGTCTCATTCAACGTGCATGGCATAGTCTACGTTCCGGAAGCTGAAGCGCCTTCAGATCCTTTAGAAGCAGAAGGTAGTTGTGAACGTTCGGCTGACATCTTGTGCCGGCTAACAATATTCTCTAGTTCGCCAACTGTCTGAATTACTTGCTCAAGTCAAGGACGAACAATCATACATCATTCTCCGTGAACGAACACATCGCAACACAGCAGAGAGCACCAACGCAAGAGTTAAGTGGTGGAGCATGTTCCAGATGGGAGTCTTGGTTGGTGAGGGCATCTTCCAAGTTTGGTGGTTGAAGCGATTCTTCGAGGTAGGCGGGAACAAATCCGAGCGCTTTGGTGTTCTGAGCCGGTAGCTTATGACTTCCATAGGTCAAACGGGTTGTATAAAGAAGATCGACTTGGGAAGGGCTCTGAAGATGTTCTGCGAAAACATCAGCGTGGCAGGACGGCTATACCACTCGGGCTTGATGCGATTTCGAATTAGTTCGACCGCGAAATCTGTGTGTACTATGTACTTTGCCTCACGAAACAATATCATAACGTTGACGAAACTAAACTCAATCTTCGGGAAGAAAGTCCTACTGGCAGCTTGCGCAATCTGAGATCAAACCGAAAATTTTTGCGGACAAAAGTTGCGGTTGCTATATGCGATGAGGATCCGTTTGGAAGGAAATTCCGAATCACCACCTAATTATTGTACTAGTGTACATCTGTTTATTGCATTGCGGTTCGTGCCACACAAAGGAACGAGGATCGTGGAACACATATCTTGTCATTTCTCGTGCCGTATTGATCTTCCTTGATGTCATGTGCGTATGATAATGATTCTGCGATCCGACTAGGAGCCTCAATGATACCATGTCCAGCATGATTTTTGTGTCAGGTGAGCATCTAGTTGTGGCATGGTATTGCGAATCTTACTACAACGAAAGTGGCAAGGTCTGCAGTTGAACATCGTGGGGCAAAGGGGTTCAGGAACTCCAAATCCATGGATTCGGACATACCTATTTTGATGCCTCAATATTACTCAAGTGTTCTCGACCGAGGACTACAATGTTGGAATTTATTCCAGAACGATGAGGATCCAACCAAGATAAAGAAAGACATCCAGATCAATTTCTCTTTGGCGAAGTCAGCAATCACATGGAGAGTCAATATTGCCCCTCCCTTTGTTCCTTCACAGCTTTCGGACCGCTTTCCCCATCATTATGATCACCCAAAGTTGGGGCATACGTAAATAGCATTCTAAGGCTTGTCTTGCCCATCTCAATACTTTCAAGACCACAGACCCAGTCCAAAAGAGACATAACATCCCATGAGTTTCTCCTTTGCTGACCAATTACAAGCCTGCAACCTCGCTCATCGCTTGCAGCAGTTCGATTGTTTTGAATGGCGTCCGGGTATGCAGCGTATTCGGATTCGAACGACATCACTATTGGCCGAATCAATTGGAGTCCCCGTCAAGTCCTGCCCGGATTCAATCGATCCGTGACAGGGTAGAATAAGTTTCTGAATCGTCGCTCGCCATTTCATCTGGTCTCTTTCGTCTCATTTTCCCTCGCCAGCTTCTTGTACATAGTATATCTTCAATTTGCAACTTCGTCTCACGCGATAGATTCCTTGGGCCGACGAGACATCGTTTCCCACGTTTTGGAACCCCACAAAAGCAGAAGAAGCTTCGATCGGCGCCAAGTTCCACTGAAAAGGTCCAATCATGTCCGGCGCATCCGAGCCAGCCACGGGAAGTCCCGTCCAGCACGAAGAAACACAGACAATCCCAGCCGAAAGTGAGACGCGTAAATCGACCACAAGGAGACCTTCACTGCCTCATCATTCTTCCTCTCCATTTCCTGAGGTTGCGCCAGTATTAGGAGCAGCAGGTTGGGTCGGCGAGCCGTCCGAGAAAGCCGAGCATGCGGCGACCGCGTTTAAGCACCATACTTCCCCCACGGTAACGAAGACGCAGAGTCATGGTGGAGAGAAGGGACATCACGAGGAGCTTGAACCAGTAGAAGGGAACGAATCTGCGGGTACTACGACTGTAGTTGGAGAAGAATCACCGAAAGAATCGGATGGAGAGGGCGAGGACGAAGTTGTGTATCCTGGGGGCATGCAATTGGCATTACTGGTTTTAGGACTTTGCTTGGCTACGTTTACTGTTGCACTAGGTAAGTCGGAGATTTTATATCAGCTAGTTGTCATACGGCATTCTCTGTTGGGGAAATTATGTCCAATTTTTAGTGTAGAAGCAATTAAAGAGGTCTCTTCCTGACACCATGTAGACAACACCATCATTGCAACCGCGATTCCCAAAATTACCTCAGTCTTTGACTCTCTAGGAGATGTCGGGTGAGTTCTATATTCTTTTCAATCCCTAAAAAGCTCCCCTTTCGAGAACAATTTCGTGATTTGGTGTATGTCTTGATTGGAGACATTACGCTGTACCAGTTCAAGGCACCTAATGAAGTCCAAAAACTAATTGACCGGTAGCTGGTATGGCTCATCATATCTACTGACCACAACATCACTGCAACCTTCCTTCGGACGAATTTATACCTATTTCAATGTCAAATGGACCTATGTCTTCGCACTTGTTCTCTTCGAGCTTGGCTCTATTGTTTGCGCTGCCGCGAAGAATTCGACCATGCTCATTGTTGGACGAGCAATTGCCGGAGCCGGAGCAAGTGCACTATTTTCTGGAGGTATGACTATTATCGGATTCAGTGTTCCATTGGAAAAGCGAGCAATTTTCATCGCCGCATTGTCTAGCATGTTTGGTATCTCCTCGGTCGTGGGACCTCTTCTAGGTGGAGCCCTTACCGACAAAGTGTCATGGCGATGGTGCTTTTGGGTAAGTCCATCTGTTCAGTATGAGAGACTTGGCTAATAGACCAGATTAATCTTCCGTTCGGAGCAATCTCAATCATCACAGTCGCATGGTTCTTCAAACCGCCACAGAGGAAGTCGAGCGGCCTCACAACGAAGCAGAAGATCCTGGAGATAGATCTCCTAGGTGCTTTGTTCCTCATCTGTGCGATTGTCTGTTTGCTCCTAGCATTGCAATGGGGAGGAACGACATATGAATGGAAAGATTCCAAGGTCTGGGGATGTCTCCTTGGGTTCGGACTATTGATTGCTGTCTTCATTGCTCAGCAATTTCGTCGTGGTGACAGAGCCACTATTCCACCTAGAATCTTTGGGCAAAAAACTGTGCTCTGGGCTAGTTTGTATTCGTGCTTCCTGTCCATGGGCTTATATGTAAGCCATCTCCCTTCCCACTTCCTGATTCTAGCTAATCATGACACAGGCTCATATTTTTTACCTACCCTTCTACTTCCAAGCTGTGAAAGGCACAACAGCAGAAGGTTCCGGTATTCGTACGATTCCATACCTGGGTTCTATCATAGTGTCGTCTATCATAGTCGGAGGCGCCATCACTGCACTCGGATGGTACAAGCCCTTCATGATCGCCGGAGGAGCAATCTTCACTGTCGGCGCCGGCTTGATCTACACCCTCGGCGTCGGCTCCACAGCAGGACGCTGGATCGGGTACCAACTAATCTGCGGCTTCGGCGCTGGAGCAGGAGTTCAAAGTACGTCGCAACGTCTCCTCCCACACTAGCCTCACAGCACTAACACCCCCCTCTAGTCCCCTTCATAGCCGTACAAGTAGTCCTCAACGCAACAGACATGCCAACCGGCAACGCCATTGCGATATTCTTCAACTCCCTCGGTGGCGCGATCGCCATCTCCATCGCACAGAACATCTTCTCCAACGGGCTGAAGACCAACCTCGCCGCGCAAGCACCGGACGTGGATCCACGCCTCATCATCTCGGCTGGCGCCACCTATTTGCGCGAGTTCTTGTCTCCGAGTCAGCTGGTGGCTGTGCTGAGGGCGTATATGGGCGCGCTGCAGCAGGCGTATGTCATTAGTATTGCAGTGGGCGGCATTGCGACGATTTGTGCGTGTTTGGTCGAGTGGAAGAATGTCAAGGGGAAGAAGATCGTGGCTGTTGCTGCGTGATTGGGCATTGGGGAATGGGAAATGGGGATTCTTGTATATAGGTACTATTTAGTTGGCTAGGTAGATATGAGACTTCTGGCAATCTTCCTGCGTTTCCACATTGTTATTTTAAAGTGAGAAGTCAAAGCTGCTCTACAATTCCGTCTCACCTTTACACACACCCTTCTACACTTTCTTACACTTCCACCAAACACCCCCCTCTCAAGGAGAAGAATACTTATACCCATACTTCTCCTTCGCTTCATCCCCCAACTTCTTCAACTCCTCCTCCTTCGCCCTAAACTCGTCTTCCTCCTTCACGCGCCTCCTATACGCCTGATTAACAAGCTGACTCTCAGTCGGCACGCTCGTCCCCTTCTGGACCGCCTCCCTGGCATTGATGCGTTCCCACCACTTCTCCACGTTCGGGAAGCGGCTCAGATCCACGCCCGCGAAATATGCGACGTTCACCCACGAGAAGTTGGCAATGTCCGCGATGGAGTACTTGCCCTTGCCGGGCCCGACGAGGTAGTCACGGGACGCGAGCTGCTTGTCGAGAATTCCGTAGAGACGCTCGGTTTCGCCTACGTAGCGTTGTGTCGGGTAGGGAATCCGCTCTTTGGCTAGTCGGTAGAAGTGGTTTGCTTGGCCTTGCATTGGGCCCTGTTTTTAAGTTAGTATAAGATTCGAGTAAGAATTCGGGCTCAGGTCATCTGATATTGAGTAATGTGATGATGAATACCGAACAATGTATAAACAAGTGTCGAAAGAACAAACTCACCAGCCCTCCATGCTGCCATGCAACCCACTGCTCGCACCGACTCAAATCATCCGGGTCCTCAAACGAGAACTTATGCTCAACATCATAATGCCTCGTCAAATACGCCAGAATCGCCGCGCCCTCAAACACGCTAAAGCCATTGCGATCATGATCCACGATAGCCGGGATCCGGCCATTGGGCGAGTGCTTGACGAACCAATCTTCCTTCTGGATGTTCTCCATTATGTTGATACTCTGGAAGACGTATTGCTTGCCGTAGGCGGCTTTGAGCTCCTCGAGCAGGATGGAGGCTTTGTGCCCGTTGGGCGTGCCGAAGGTGAGGAGCTCGATTCCTGAGGTGGCGATCAGGCCGGTTGGGCGGGGCGGGGAGGTGGATGAGGCCATGCTGCGTGTTGTGATTGCTTTGGGTGTGTGGGATAGGATTGGGGATGTGGCTCTGAGGAGGTGTCTGGAGGTTTGGTAGAGGCGTTGGAGAGGTGAGTGGAACATGAGTGTGAGAGCGAGGAGGAGGGCGACTCGGAAGAGAGGCCTCATATATGATTTTATTACCTTTAGCCGGATGAGGGGTCAAGGGATGATGAGGGATTGCTTTGTTAGCTTCGATTCCGACTCAGCATATAGCAATATTTGTGTACATCACTCGCTTTCTAAGCATCCTTCGGCGATAACCTAATATGGTTCCACACACCCGCTTAGAGCAAGGAGCTATGACCTCAAATTTAGGAGCCCGACTCATGATGTCAGCGCTCTGGTAGAGGAAAAGCAAGTAACAATAACACGAGAGCAACGACTAAACAAGCGAGATATGAAATCATGTTGACTCGAGTTATATAGTTTTGGCATGGGAAACCTTACATTTCAATTATTGAAAAAAGATTTCTTGTACAAAATAAAGACAGAAAATTATGAATTAAGCTTTCAATCTAACGCCCCCAGCCTCCCTGAGCTCGCTTACCTCCCCTGAACAACACCACAAACAGAACCGCACCAAGCAAACGAATTCGAGCGTTGTAAAAGCATATGCCCCCCAAAAAACCTCCAAAAAAAATAAAGTCACACATTTCGACATTGGCAGGATTTGCTATTCTGAATTAATACCACATTCCCTTACTGGCTTAAAGAGACAGGAATAACTTACAACCTGCGCCTCCGAAGAGAATTGATATCTATATATCCATAACGGTGAGTTACAGAGTTCGAGTCAATCGCATTAGACCTCTCTGCCACAATGCCGTGGTTGCAATGTATGATATTTTGGCGATAGGTGAGGTGTTGTGCGGGGTGGCTTGTGGATTGTAGATTGTAGATTGTGGATTGTGGAGTGGGTCTGTCTGTGATGCATGTAGATGCGTTTGGGGGGAGGGGCTCGAGATATAAGTTGTGGCAGGGCAATTTATATAATTAGCGTTCTGAATATGTATGTGCATATAGAGATAATGGGTGCTAGAATGGCATTTAGATGTAAGATTCAAGATTTAGAAGTGATTCCTGAAGCTTGGGGAAAACGAAGGATTCTAATTTTCGATAATTACGAAAAATGATGTATACGCTACTACCATCTTTGAGGATAATCCAAACACAAGCTTCATTCTCTGGGAGTGAATATATATAATTAGTCACCTAAAAGCAAATATGTGGCGATTGTATTGAAAGTTTCGAAATACGTGCAGTAAATATCTTTCTATGACTTGAAGTGATGTAATAAACTTTCCTTCCTGAACGAGCGAAATGCTGTCTAAGACTAACGTTGAGGCACGGTGCTAAACTGAAGATGCGAACTTGGAAAACAAATACAATACGACTAAACTATCCAAAGAAGACTATCTCAAGGCCGCTGCAGGATTTCCATCTAGACCTTTGTCTTGCCCTCGACCCAGCTGAGTGCATACTGAGCGACTTCTTCCCAGCCATCCTGGGTGACAATGCCATGTGTTCTACCCTCGAAGATCTTAACTTCGACGATAGCCTGCACCATACACATTAGCATCAGCTAGGTAGCAAGCACACCTTCCACACCGAGACCTACACCCACAACTGAAGAAACAAAAAAGGAACTTAAAACTCACCGGACCAGTATACTTCTTGCTCTGCTCCCCCACCACCGCAGCAGGAACAACATGATCCTTCGTCCCACCGAGCAACAAGAGCGGGGCCCGATTCTTCTTCCCCCATTCCACAGAGCCCTCACCACCACCAAACAGACTCAGCGCCGCTTGCCACAGGACATGGGCCGCTGCTGGAACAGCATAGCGCTCCCACGCCTTCTTCGAGGCCTCAGCGCTCAGGTGGTTGCCGAAGTTATAATGGAAGGTCTTCTCAGAGATCGGGACCGCTTTGTTGTAGGTCAGTGGGTTGCCGAGGATGCCGAGCGAGGACTTGATCGTTGAAGGTGGTAAAGCGACGACGCCGGAGGGTTGGCCTGGGGAAATACCCACGCCTGCGACGCCGTAGCCGCGGGAGAGGAGGACTTGCGTGAAGAGCCCACCGAAGGAGTGGCCGATTATTATGGGTGGTGTGGGTAGGGCGGCGATGATGGCGGCGTAGTGGTCGACTATTGTGTGGATGTTGAGGCCGGCCTATGTGTAGTGAGAAGAATGTGTTAGTTGTTGATTTTGAATAAAAGCGAGGAGTGTAGGTTAGAGCCGGAGGGAACTTTAGTGCAATGCGTCTCCAGAGTTGCCAAACCGTGATGCAACCAGGTGAATGAAGAAGCTAGAGACTTACAAGAGCAGAAGGGTCATCTTTGACGGAAGCAACGGTACGCTCGTCGATTCCAGGCCAGCCAGGCGCGATGGCTGTGTAACCTTTGCTAGCGAAGAAGGTGATCCAGTGTTCCCAGCTGAGAGGAGTCATCCTATATTTTCTTAGCGAATTTCTCGGAAAGGGGAAGCAGTAGCGCTGATCAGTGTCTCAGGAGTAGTGTCTTGAAAACGTGAATTTCGATGGGGTTCGTCTCCAGTTCAAGCTGTGTAAGGAAGAAAACAGTTGCTCACCAAAGCCCATGGATGAGCACAATAGTTGGTTTCGCTTGTGCGACTGGTGCTGAATTTCCGCTCATTTTGAACCAAATTTGTCAGGTAGCTATCTCTTGAGCTGGAAAAGTAATCGAAGGATGATGATCGTGAAAGTGTGCTGTTTGATAATCACTCAGTCATCCAAGCTCTTCTTATACCTTTCCATCGCAACAACCCAACGCCAAATCTCGATCCCATCCAAACTCGAGATTGGTTATTTGTGTTAAGCGAGTTGTAGACATGGCAAGACGGAGGCACCGTTCAGGGTGTGAGTAAGCGGAACGCATGCACGTCTCGGGCGTGCCATTGGCGGCCTTATTTGTCACCATATGAACCTGGAATTTTTCGCATAGGCAGACCAATGGTATTTCACTTATCCTTCTCGTTCATTCTTGGGCTGGCATGAGTAAGAGATAGTATTTGAGTAAGGCAAGATGGATATTGAAATGTGCGTTCATTTTGTATGATTGTGGCAGGCGAAAACCGAGATCCATGAGAGATCCTCGGCATGAGAATACTTTGCAACCCAAGATAATAATTCGTTCTCTCAAATAAATGGTTGTGCTCGTGGGATGCTAGCTAGTTGTAGTCAGATGTCTAGCTCGCTCGCTCATAACCATTGAGGCTAATCAATAAGAATATCCGAACATGAAGGTCGTGTTAAGAACCATGAAAGTTCGTTTCCCTACCCCCATGGCGTTCTGCCGTGAAAAAGAGACGAAGAATGCAAACAGCTCGAGCTAACACTGCCTCAACATGTGAAATAAATGACAATAAGTGAGGCTGAATGTCCGCAGTCCTGAACACAGCACTGGATCACTCTAGTGCATGGCAAATTAGAGTAGTATGGTTGATTTCAATCATTGAGAATTCTATCGAGGGAATCTGCATCGAGTGCTTGGACATTGAGATGCTTCAAATCAATCTCTGAGAATGGACCGAGAAGACGTCCTTCGGATATACCGATATAATACTCACTTATATAACAAACTATGAAATTGATGCAGCAGCAGAATTCTTGACAGCATTCCAAATACTTGAATACGCAAGATATCAGAGAGACGCTTCAGTATGTGCCTTCACAGTAGCTGTACTCTGCTCACCGAATTCATTTCGAACTATTCTTCGAATTGACGCATAACCAGAGGATCTAAAATGATTTTTATGACATTGAGCATGCCCAAAACTAGGTGAACAAGCTGTAATAGGCAGTACATGCAATAACATGGCTACTTAATCAGATTCGAATTCGAAAGCACATACGTTGGCTCTGTTACGAAGAATGTCTTGTGTATGCTTGCCTCGATAAACCACTTCCCATATGAGTGAGAGAGAGAGTCAAAACGCCACTTAGCTGCAGCCATAGAGCAAGAATCAAAGTGTCAACGCACGTTACAACATCAAGCGATAGACGAATAGCCATATACCGTACATGCAGAAAAAGCATATGTGATTGTGTTTTGTCAGATTGGGAACTGACCCAAACTAGAAGTACTGATCTTCCAGTCGCCATAGAACGAACCCCTTTCATTTTCATTTTCATTTTCATACTTTTTCAACATATCTGACACTTGTGTGTCTGAAAGATATAAAACTGTCGAAGCGACAAGAACCGATAGGTGTGCTTGACTATAACAGGAAATATGTGCTTGAAAAGCGCGGTGTGATAAAGCAACATGATGACTGGCAGTCGATCCAAGACATCGCCCAAGATTGCAATACACATTTACAATATCTTCGTCGTTTAAGTTGAACCAAAAATATTTCACCAATGTGGATTGCAATCTTACAATTCTATAGATGAATATATACAAGTCTGTTCAATAGCTAGGTAGCTCGACCTCGTAGATGTCCCAGGAACTATCTCCGAGCCTAGTTTCGGATCCATGTATAAAAAGTTCAAACCTTAAATCCACCATCAATCATTCTCTCTTGTCTCCTTCACTCACAACATGAATACTTGAACATCTCTAAATCCAATTCAAAAATATTCAATCGTCAATCATTTCCACGGGGAAAATTACAGCTATCTCAGAACTCCACTAATCAAAGGAATGGTGGCGTAAGCTTCCAAAATACAAGACCAGATCCAGGCTACCCAGCGGACTTTGGCATTCCGCCGAGTCCGCTGAGCGAATGCGAAGGCAGGCAGGTCGGACATCACATCACCATGGACAAAATATAATGATAGAGCCAAGATCCTTTTTCTTATATCCGACCCTCCATCGCATTCGCAACACTGTGCAGCCTTCAACGCAGGTCAGATACGGCCGAACATACCGTAGAGTTGATATTTTCCTTCTTCATATACTTCACTACTTCTTTCCTTTCAATTGTTTCTCTTTCTCTTTCCCTTTCTCTCCATACCAATGCGCGCTTTCCTCCGGACCTTCTCCAGACTCAATCCCAAGTCTAAGTCAAAACCAAAATATAGCCAGAATCAACAACAGCAGCACCATCACCAAGGACCTAACTACACACGAGCACCAGCTCAAGCAGCAACCGGCGGTATGGCGACAGCAATCATCTACGCAGCTACAATGGGCACGCCCAAGAATCTGGGTCCTGTTCCAGAGGACGTAGGAGAGAAAGCTCACCACGTCAGTTCGGGAGGCTTCACAAATCCATGGCCCTCATGGAAAGAATGGTCTGGGCCAGGCATAATGATGGCCATGATCAAGTACGCACATTAGACTTCTTGACACACAAATACAAAGCTAATTGGTCTCCAGGCGTAAACTCACAGGCAGCCTCAATACCCCAGACACAACCCCTCCAACGGTGACTGTCATCCCACCAACATTCCTCCCCACACGAACAAACCCAAACACTTCTCTTCGCGCAACCTGGCTCGGCCACGCCTGCTACTACGTCGAATTCCCTTCTGGTCTGCGCGTGCTCTTCGATCCCGTCTTCGAGGACCGCTGCTCGCCATTCTCAAAACTAGGTCCAAAGCGATACACGCCCACACCCTGCGACATAACTGACATTCCCATCGTCGACCTGATCATAATCTCGCACTCGCACTACGACCATCTCTCTCACCCTACTGTGCTGGCATTGCACAAGAAACACCCCAATGCGCAGTTCCTGGTTGGTTTGGGACTCAAGAAATGGTTCCATGACTGCGGAATAACCAATGTGGAGGAAATGGATTGGTGGGATGACATAGATGTCACTCTCTCTCCTGTCACGGGCGAAAAGCGCATCTCTTCTGCTTCTGCCTCGTCTGCCAATTCCTCGCCCAAGAGCACATCCACGCCCTCTCAGGACATTACAACTCGCATCTCTTGCCTCCCATGCCAACATACATCCGCACGCACAGCATTCGACAAGGGTGCCACACTCTGGTGTTCCTGGGCCGTTGTATCGGGTGGGAAATCCGTCTGGTTTGGCGGTGACACTGGGTACCGCGCTGTGCCAGATCTACCAAAGGACGTCGATGACTACGGCGACAAGTTTGCAGACTTACCGTACTGTCCAGCATTCAAGCAAATTGGTGAGCTGCGTGGACCGTTCGATCTGGGTTTGATACCAATCGGCGCGTATGATCCACGGTATATCATGAGCCCGATGCACGCAAATCCATTTGATAGCGTGAACATCTTCGTGGACACCAAGTGTAAGAAAGCGATGGGTATTCACTGGGGCACATGGGTATTAACGAGTGAGGATGTGTTAGAGCCGCCAGTGTTGCTGAAGTTGGCGATGAAGAAGAAGGGACTGCCTGAGACGGGCGTGTTTGATGTGTGTGATATTGGGGAGAGTAGGGAATTTTGATTTAGGTTCAATGGTTTGGGGGTGAGGTGAGGGTTGAAGGGTAAAGGTTGAAGGTTGATTCAAAATGGAATCCAAGGCGTTTGAGCGCTGCGCAGCAATAGATGGCATTTTACCTACTTGCCAAGGTAGTCAGGTACTGGCGTTGTAACAGTAAGAGTATTCGTATATTATAAGTAATAAAACATTAAGAGCAAATAAACAATTGATTACTATATCGCATCTCCAACCACCAAACTCTCGTCTCGGCTCGTCTAGTCTTCATTGACAATCTTCCTGTTGGGTGAGTATCAAGCGGTCTATGTCTTGTGATAACTAATCATCAGCAGCGTGTCAGAGTGAGATTAGGAGGAGCCAAAAAGTCTGGATATCTGAAGAGGACCGAAAAAGATCCCGAGGACAGTTTTGTAATCTTACCTGTTCTCCACGGAAGGTTGTCCCTTGGGCTCAGGCTATAGGTAGCGATTGAAGTCCCGTATGGAGGGTTGCAGTGCAGTGCAGTGCAGTCCACTTTTCAATTGCTACGATGGCATTCCGGGTTGTTTCTGAGTACCGAGAACTGGGTCGTATTGTGGCATTTTACCCCTTGTTGTAGTAGTTGTAGTAGTAGTAGTAGTAGTAGTAGTAGTAGTAGTAGTAGTAGTAGTTGTAGTAGTAGTAGTAGTTGTAGTAGTAGTAGTAGTTGTAGTAGTAGTAGTAGTAGTGGTATTTTCAGCTGTTTGGGACGACCATCGTATTCAAGAATCATGAGATTGATATAGTCAGATGATTGTTTGGAGGACTGTTGTACTACTATCTAGCTACCTTACCTAAGTTGAAGCAGGGGAAGGGTTGTCGTGGTGGTAATCTAGGAAAGTGATCGTAAGGTATTCTACGGTGGAGGTTGCAAAATCACGTTAATCACGGACGGCTGGAGAGGAAATCAAGATAGAAAAACGATCATTTTATTTGCTAATGGGTACAAGCGACTGGTTTGACCTCGGTGGTCATCGTATCATCAATGGTGTCATGGTGTACACACCTCTCCCGCGATCACAATCTCCAATTTCAAGAGAAAAAGAAAGGTACTGCATTCGCTTTTGTGAGAACCATCTACCTCATAGATAGGTGGCAGGTTAGTGCAAGAAAAACATAAGCCACCATCATAATCGTTCGCGCAATGTGATATGATCCGACACTTATCCTACGCGATCAATTGAAATGATTCGTAATCATCATAGAATTTCGTATCAAACCACTTATTTCCTTCATACTCAATCACGTCGTCCTGATCGGGATCTGTAATGCTGTTAGTAATCTGTGCTGTTATACAGGGTCAACACAGATGATGAAACTGTGCTTACCAGTAACGGCGACGTGGAGGAGGGGCATCGTACTCATATGGACCATCTCTTGGAGGATAGTCTCTTGGAGGAGGACGATCATAGGCAGGTCTGCCACCAGCGTATGGGTCCGGGGCATACTCGCGACGGTAGGGATCCTCGAATCGACCACGGGGAGGTGGGTAATCATCAGCTGGTCCACGGGCACGGGGAGGGGAGCGGTAACGTCCACGGTCATCATCATAGTAGCCACGGCGGGGTGGGCTTCTATCACGGTATCCATCACGGCGAGGACTGTATCCACCACGGGCGGGACCACGGCGGTCGTAGTCATCACCTCCATAACCACCACCACGGCGGGGACCTGGGGAACGGGATCGAGCTCGGGAGTCGCGTGGGATGTCCGGTTGAGTCTAAACGAGATGAGCAAAAGAAACGTGAAGCACCGAATCGGATATGTCCTACATCAGCAGTGCACGTTACACGGACACCCTTAAATTCACGGCCATCGAGCTTCTCGACAGCAGTCTTGAGATCAGCTGCAGTCTCAAACTCAACAAAGCTTCTGCATACATGTCAATACTCGAACGTCGCAGAAACGCGAAAAACCTACCCTTTGCCATCGCGGTCTCGGCCTGTCTCGGAGTAGACGACGTCAAGGCTGGATTGACGAGCGAAGTCTTTCAGGTCCTAAATCCAGAATCCATGTAAGTCGTTGTCCTGGAACGTTGGTTCGCACATGCCATGGTAGTTGCCATCCAAATTCAGGTTAAAGGGTGAAGATCCCAAGGCTAAACTTCCTTTCTAAACACAATGGTTCGCTGTCCAGTCATACGAAGGGAAGCAACGTATATAGCACAAAGGAGTCGGGAAATGATATGAAAGGTCTCTATGGACTGGAGGCAGGAGCCATGAAGTCCCAGGCTGCTCAAGCAATGCACTAGCACAATGCTATGGGATGGATACCAAAGCAGGGCGTGAGGCTGGGCCAGGACTAAAATAACATGACGCCGAAGCAGAAGCAGAATCTCAGTTGTGACAGGGAGGCGTCCCAAAAACGAAGTTGATCAGAGTCCAAATAGCAAGATGTACGATCCAAGAGTCCGGGGGAAGAAACGGGGGTAACAGACCTGCCAGCTGGTTTCTCCGGGAAGGCCAGAGATTTGCATACGATGAGGAGTACGTCTTGGGCGAGGAGCCGTGCGCTCTGCGGTTGGGAATGCGTCGCGAGCTCTAGTACCACGCGCAAATTGAACTGTGAGGCGTTCGCCCATCAGATCAGAGCCGTGGAAGGCTAGAAAATGTTATTTGATTGTCCAGAAAGGTGTCCAGATGGGAGTTTGTTGATATTCATACCAGGAACCACATCGCGTGCATCCAGAGGGTCGCTGTATTCGATGAAGCCGAATCCATTCATAATCTTAATCTCCTTGATCTCTCCAGTGCCATGTGTGGAGAAATGCTGCTCGATCTCTGCCTTGGTAACACTGCGGGGAAGGTTTCCCAGATACAATCTGGTAGAAGATACTTCTGTCATTTTGGCGGCGATGGTGTTGTCGTGGGTTTTCGGACGATGTTGGTCTGCGAAAAGGTTACTTGAATGCGTTCCAACTAGCGCAATCATTAGCGCAGGCTAATCAGGCTATGTGGGGAAGGTTTCGCGTACTTAGGAACTTTCGGAAACGGTCGACTTTGTCGTCGCGAATGAATCGTGTAGAGCGGTTGCTCAACGATGTAGGTAGGACGATGGCGAAAATTTGGATGGGATGGATGGGATGGCGGGGGGGGGTGGATGGACTATTTGTGTCGCCCAACGCTCGAAAAGCGGCGCTTTAAAAGTCGCGAACTTGCAGCAGATAATGCTAGTTAGGCCGGATTATGATAGGGATAGGATGGGGGATGGATGGATTGATGTATGAGTGGATGAGTGGATGAGTGGATGAGTGGATGAGTGGATGAGTGGATGAGTGGATGGATGGATTGGAAAAGTAGTTGCAGCACGACACAACCTCGACTGGGCGAAAGTGGAGGAAGGGTTGGTAAGGTAGGGTGGCAATGGTAACAGTGGTAGGTGGTGGTGGTGGTGGGCGAGACGGTAAGAAAAATGAGGCTGGCGGCAGGCACCTGCACTTGCACCTGCACCTGCACTCCTCACTCAACTTGTTCAAGGGCACGTTTCAAAGTCAACAACCTGATTTCACCCTTCACCCTTCACCCTTCACCCTTCACCCTTCACCCTCCCTCAAGTGCCCAGAGCCAGAGCCAGTGGAGTGCTCGGACCCATCATAAACACGTGATGCTTTGGAGGGAGAGCTCCAACGGAAGGGAGGATTCGGATGGAGCCTAACCTACCTTGCCTAGTTACCTACCTTTATTGTTACATGAACTGCCATCAAAGAAAGAAAAAAAAAAGAAAAAAACATCATTAGAATTTCATTAACTTCATTTTCATCATCACTTCCAATCAACAAATCGCCAACTGTCAATCATTATATTCCCTTGGGTATTCAGCAGACAACCCCCGTCTTAGCCATCAATGAAAAAGGTCCCGTCCTATTCGAACCCAGAGAATGCCTTCACTCAACAATACCCAATATATCCGGGCATAACGCCTACACTACACACCACTCAACACCGAGACTCCAGCAAAAACGTAGTCAATCTTCCATCTTTACATCTCCATATCCTGGGTATCATCTCGTTCGTCATCATCCCCTCCGAGCTCATGCTCCACTTCATCAACCACGAATCCCTCGTAGTCCTCAAGATTCTTTTGAACATGAACCTTGAATTTGATGATATCGTTGAGCATCTTCTCAATCTCCGTGTGCAATTCCTCACGAAGTGCGTTGGCTCGAAGAGTGAGCTGTTCGTACCTAATATTTGTCAGTTTATGCTAAACACTTTAAACGAATGGACTAACTCAATATTGGTATTCATTTCGCGTTGCTCCATCAGCTGGACGGACTCTGTAAGACCTGATCGCATCTTCGCCAACTCTTTCTCCATCTTCTCAATCTGTGCATCAGATGAAAGCTTTTGCGTTGTTGTAACCTCTTTCGTCTTTTCATATTCTTCTTCGGCTGCCCTGACTCGGTGCTCTAAAGCATCAACTTCACCTCGCTTATCTTCAATAGCCTCCTTGATACCATCGAGAAGGTCGTGATATTTCATCATCTCATCCATAGCAACAGTACGTCTTTCCGAGATCTCTTTTCGCAAGATTGTGAAATTGCTCTTCACTTGCCCGCGAATGTCGAGATTTAGTATGTGCGCTGGCTGGTATCCTGTCGAAGGGTCCGCAAGAAGTCTGTCGCTGTCCGGACTGCCATTCGTGGACGAAGCCATTTGAGATGATGAAAAGTTTGGGCCTTCATTAACAATGACTTGAAGTTCATAGTTTTTGCCTTTGGCATTCGGCGCAGTGGATGGAATGAGGCCAATCTGATATCCGAGACTGTTGTATTTGTCGATCATTCTTTCCAGCTCGTCAAGTTTTCGACTCGCTTCGCCTTCCTTTTCTGAGACCTTCTTCTTTGCCTCTTCCAGTCTCACGGATGTTGACTCAACGCCCTTTTGCAGCCGTTCCCGCTCAGCATTCATGCGATCAATATCAGCCATGCTGATATTCTGATCGTCAACGGCCTTTTGTAGGTTGGCTCTTTCATCGTCAGCCTCCTTCAGTTCAATCATGACCTTGTCCAATTCTGTTTGCAAGAACTGGACCCTGGCCTCGTATTTTTCGGATTTTTGACCCATAAGCCTGTCGAATTCCTCGAACTTGGTTTTGTCCTCCTCCATAATCTTAAAGTTCCTATCTAGAGCCGTGATTTCGGATCCGGACTTTTCGAGGGTTTCAATTTCTTTTTGCAAACGTTGATGCTCTGCTTCAAGAATGTGCATCTCGTCTAGGTACTTTGAGTTTGAACGGTTGAACTCTTGAGCCATCGCTTCCACATGAGGTGCCAGAACGCGATCTTGGTCATCGTCACCGGCTTCCTCATCCATCAGTAGCCAGTCTCGATACGCCCCGCTGAGAAACCCAAAAATGATCCTGTCGCCACTGACATCCACTCCAGCCTCAGCGCAAGCATCGTCATACTGGCTTCCAGCGTACCCATCCAACATCTGGGCGAGCTGCATCATCCAGTGCAATAGTCCAAGAAAGATGTACCACGAATTTGCCGATCCTACTGCGGCAAGTGAACTTTTTGTAATTTTCTTCTGGTATGGATATCGTAGCTGAGCAAGAATTGGGGGCACTTCTTGGTCAACACCTTTCTGGAAACGATAACTGGGGTCAACTCGATGGTAGAGCCATTGAAACATCAGAACAAAATCCTTTTGGGTTGGTGATCTAATTGTATTTTGAGAAAGCATATGCTTCATTTCCATCTCAAAGTTGTTTGCTGCCATGTAATCCAAGAGTTCTTGTCCGATTTTGGCCTGGTACGCGCCGTTCCTTAATGGTCGAGGATCTTCCGGGATGCCAGCAGGCTGTGGCGCTTGTTGAAAAAAACTTTGGTGGACAGCTGGGCCATGGGTCGAAGCTCGAGATCTGTAAACACTGCTCCTTCGCTCTTGACTATCAGCAGATGGCCGACCCATTCCGGCACCACCAGGCGCATAACTTTTCCTAGCACTGCTATTTTGGAACGATGAGCGCTTGACTGAAGACATTCCTAATTCAGCCAAATTTGTCCCAGAGGAGGATCGCTGGAATTGAGGTTGGCTGGGTCGAGGAGGTGCCAGAGATTGGCGTGAAGAAGACATCGAGCGACCATGGCTGGCGGTGAAAGGCGCATTATTCCCAGAAGTCGAGTTTGATCGCTTCATAGCAGAAGCTGGTTGTGGGAGATTTGAGTTGTAGCTAATGCCTCCAAGTGTCTGTGAGAACCATCAGCAAATATTCTCGTATCATAGGCGCATGTAAACATACCTCTCTTGGTCGTCGCACTGAGTATAAGCCCGTGTCTTGCGACATTTTGGCGAGGCAATTTTGATAAATATGATGTACTCAAATTTAGTAGTTTGCTGCAAAGTTATATGTTCCAGAGTCGGAAGTGAAATTCAAAAGCAATGCATACGTCGTCGTCGTGAAAGTTGCGATGCGCCTGAATGTCAACAAAAATTAGCCGCTTCCCAAAGTAAACAACGGCAACGACATCCCAAAACGGTCTAGCTTCACTCAGCCTGACAGCCTCGGCTCCGGCCACCCTTTTACTCGGCGCATGGCGCATGCTTAGAATCTCCAGCTTTCTGATCCAGATTCGAAGAGCATTCGTCTTTCTTGTGACTATTGCACGTTCGATTCGAACGGTCGCAGAGCTGACGAAGTCAAAATGGCTATCAGAGAAGATCTTGTCGCGTCTGCAGTGAGTTACACTTACCATTCATTAATAACAATCACTAATTAATCTAGGTGACATGTGAGAATCATCTATGCCAACCGGCAATTTGACACTAATCCATTGTTTAGTCCTCCAAGACCCGAGTGTTGCTGGGTCGCCAGTCGAGAACCGAATCGCATTCTTACAATCGAAGAATCTTACCCAGGAAGAAGTCGATGCAGCATTAGCAAGAGCAGGCGGCGAGTCCACGCCTGCAAGCTATTCAAGCTATGCTCCTCAACAACAAGTTATGCGACAGCCACAGCCCGGTTATGGAGGATATCAGCAAAATCCATGGCATCAGCCTCCGCCTCCGGAAGTTCCAAAGAGAGATTGGAGGGACTGGTTCATAATGGCTACGGTGATGGGTGGAGTGGGATATGGGTTGTACTTTGTAGCAAAGGTATATATCATCAACATGTTGTCCGAGAGTGATTACTGATGGAGAGCCTAGCGATATGTGTTACCCATGGTAGCGCCCCCGACACCACCTCAATTGGAGCAAGATAAAAAAGCTATCGATGATTCTTTCGAAAAGGCCTTCTCACTTCTCGACCAACTAGCAAAGGACACAGATTCTCTTAAAGAGTCAGAAAAGGCACGAACAGAAAGGCTAGACGCTGCCTTAGCAGAAGTTGAGAGTGTAATTGGTGATTTGAAGACTGCCAGCCGAAGGAGGGAAGACGAGTCCCGAAGGATTAGCGATGAAGTCCGTGGACTCAAAGATTTGATACCAAAAGCAATGGAAGGGCAAAAAGAAAGTACAGACACCAGGTTGAGGGAACTCAACACTGAGTTGAAGAGTTTAAAAACTCTCATGGGTCAAAGAATGAACCCTTCCACGGCTAACACCAGCACTCCTTATGGTCGGACAACAACCATGGGAGGCGCATCACCCACGCCTGCAACAACATCATCCCAGGGTATGACCACCATCAACGGAAACTCAAATACCGAGACAGTGACCCCCAAACCGGCTTCCGTGAGCAATGGAACGGGTACAGAAACAATAGCATCACTTCAGGGCCGAACATCAAGTCCTTTCAATACCGGAGCTCCAGTTGGAAGAGCGGCTATACCCTCATGGCAGATGTCTGCAGCAAACAAGAGCACCAACCCAGTCAGTGCAACAGGTGCTGGAAGTAGCTCTCAGGAAGCAACAAGCTCTCCTTAGATTTGAAAACAGTATCTGAAAGCATAGGATGGCGTTTGGATGATGGCTATTGCCGGATGAGAAGATAATAATGAATCTGTACTATGAAATGATATGATATGGAAGTTATAAAATCCGAGAGTCTTCTCCCTTCAAGTCCAGATGAAAATGATACAGTTTCAAAATCCGCATTGCGCTCTAAAGCCGCCATTTTCATTTTCACATGTTTCAGCCGTGCCCAAGCGGACATCTTTCCCCTTCGCAAGATGCTTGTAAGCTTTCAACGTGCACGATGGATCTGTAAGACGTGCACTCGTGCAGGCTCACCAGGGCTTATTTTTAAACCGGGTCTCCCTGAAATGCGGGGGATCCTTGAACTACAGCAGCATCTGATCCATCTGATCTGATGGAACTCTGGATGACCTGAAGCAAACAACATTTTCTACCCAACTCTGATTCCTCCCACGAATCAAGCAGAAAAAAGAAGAATCAAAGTTACACCACACTTCTTTGAAACCTAACCCAAGACGTTGGCACGAGGCCACGGATTGAACTGAACCTTGCCTCGGCATCTTTTCCTGATGGCAGCCGATCCAGCACTGGGAGAGTTAGTGGCGACGATGTTGAATTTCTACCGGTAGGTGGGTAAGTAATGTGTTGTACATTCTCTCTCTACTTTTCCTATTTGTTTACTCTAGTCCGTAAAGCGGTGTGATCCAAGGTTCCAGCTGTTTGCTTCTCGTCATCTTACACAGCGCCTTTATATTCCTTGTGGAATATCTATTTAGACTTCCAACAAAAAGATCTCGTCAGTAAGGCCATATATCTCGAAATGGAGTCCACTCTCTCGCTACCGATGATCAAAGCCTTTCTGCCCAAGGTTCCTCTTGTGGGCAAGACGGCTTTGGCACATACGTTGGGATACTCGCAGCATTCCTCGCACTGGGATCTTCGCACCGAGTTGACGATCAATATCCTACGGTCTTTCATAGTCGATTCGCCTCCAGAGCCCGTCTCCAAGATCCAGAAGCTTACGGTGCGAGATCCGGGAGTTAAAGGGAAGCTATGGGTTTCTCGGGTGAAGCTGCAGGTACCGAAGGAAGATGATATCAGGCAGGCCCTGTTTGGGGCTATTCATGATATGGCAACAAATGAGCAGGAGAGAGGCGGGTATGAGCAGCCTGAGATGAAGGATGTGGAGGCCGAATGGACGGGTTATAGATCCGGTGCAACGAATGAGTCGAAAGAGTTAAGTTGCAGTGAAGAGGAGAAATACAAGGAGATGATGAAGGAGGCGTCTTCGCCTACGACGGTCTTGTACTTTCATGGTGGGGCATACTACCTGTGTAAGTTTGACATGAGGAACCAGCCTTGAATAAGTCTGATATAAGATTGCAGTGGACCCAGCTTCGCATAGGAATACATGCAAGAAAGTAGCCAAAATCACCAAAGGCCGCTGTCTCTCTGTCCGCTACCGACTCGCACCACAAAACCCCTTTCCAGCTGCTCTCCTCGACGCACTAATATCCTACCTCAACCTCCTCTACCCACCAGCCGGCTCCTTCCACACCGCCGTCGATCCCTCACACATCGTCTTCGCAGGTGACTCGGCCGGCGGGAACCTTTCTCTGGTACTGCTCCTCACCATCCTCCAATTCCAACGCACAGGTCAAAAGATCCACTGGAACGGCGAAGAACGCTCCATCCCCATCCCCGCAGGCGTAGCAACCTGCTCGCCCTGGTGCGACGTAACCCACTCCTCTCCCTCCTGCGAGACAAACAGAACATACGACTACCTCCCCGCGCGGTCCGTCTTCCCACAAGGTCCCACCTACCCTTCCTGCTCAATCTGGCCTGCTTCACCACCGCGTAAAGTCCTCTACGCAGCCGACAACCTGCTCGCGCACCCGCTCGTCTCGCCTCTCTGCGCGCCCGTCTCGGCGTGGGTCGGCGCACCGCCCATCTATATCAGCTGCGGCACGGAACTGCTCACCGACGAGGGCAGGTACGTTGCGTGCGCGGCGAGCAAAGCCGGCGTCAAGGTCGTGTTCGAGCAGTACGAGACGATGCCGCACTGCTTTGCGATGGTGGTGGAGGCCCTTCCGGCAAGCAGGGTGTTCTTTGATACGTGGTCGGTGTTCATGGATGCGGCTGTCACGAAGCCCGAGACCGTGGTGACGAGTGGGAAAATCGTCAAGCCGAAGACGCTGAAGGTCGAGGTTGTGGAGGTCGGTGGGCTGACGAAGGTTAGTGAGGAGGATATTAGGATGCAGATGAGGAAGAGGGTTGAGGAGATGAATGGAAAGCCGGGTGATACGATGGCGAAGTTATGAGGAGGTGTGTTCTATGGTTGATTTGGCGTCTGGTTGGCGTAGGTAACAGTAGCTAATTGTTTGAGATTATGATATCACTTAATTGCTAGCATACAAGCATAACCACAGAATGTTCCATTAACAACCCCGTTCCAAAATCTCAACCAAGCATCGTTGCATGATGTTATCCATGGTCCACAAGACTCAACGTCTAGACGCAAAGCAAAGAAAGGTAGATAGACCACTCCTTAACTCCAAGCACAACACGCCTGTTTAGGTAAGAGGACGTCCATCTACTCGATACTTTGACGATCCCCCCTCTTTTCTTCTTCAAGTAGCAATATTAAAGCCATTTTAGGTTCAAATACCAGTACTAGTCCTCCCATCTTAAAACATAACCAAACAAAGATGAATAGAACAATGCATATATAAGTATTCCTAACGTAAATCTACATTGGCTCAGTTTGGGAAAGGATACGTGAAGAGGGGAATGAGCGAGAGGATGGGCGGTCTGAGTTGACGGCGGGGTTGGGTAATTGACAATAAGTAGAAACTCAAAGCGAATGAATACCTCATCTCTGACATCGAATAAATGCACATTGTTATCACAGCTCGTTTGACCGATGTGAAACGAGGTAGGTAGGATTTTTGCTTCGCTTCTGGCCTCGCTTAATTGTGATCGTTAAGAAGGCAGATATTTGAGCAAGTAATAGAAATTTAGTGGGAATATGATAGCCTTTCAATATATCTCAAGGTTAAAATAAGAGGAAATGCATGTTACTACCTTTAACGAAATCTTTGTACAGGCTCTGAAAGTTATATGATTTGCTTAACCTGACCCCCAAGTATATATATAGTTTAGATTCGTTTGAATCAAGCTCAAGTTAGTCAATTTTAACTTCTCACAAGTCTCAGCACCTTCCTCATTACTATCTCATTATGTAAGTTACCTTCAAACCCAACCCAGCCTCAGAAACCTCAAGTCCTACCCCAAAAACTCCAACTCCCTCAACCTGCCCCTCTCATCACAAGCCGCGAACCTCCACACCCCACCCCTCCACCTGCCAACCGTACGCATCATCACCCACCACACCAACCCAGGCATCTCTGGCCACCCGCTCCACCTCCCGCCCTCAAACTCCACATCCAGATGCCTGAAGAAAAACGGCGTCCCACCTGTGACGCTGAGATGCATAGGGCTCTTGGCGCTTTCCTTCTCGATAAGCTGGAGCAGTGGGAGTTTGTCACTGTGGCGCGAGAGTGCGAGGAGAGACGGGATCTCGGACGCCATGTGGGAGAGGAGAGACGGCGCGAAGGCGGTGATTAGCGAGAGTAGATGTGTGGGCGAGAGGGATTGCGGGGAGCTCGTTAGGGAGGTCAGGTAGGTTTTGTAGGCTGTGAGACCGGGGAGGAAAGCATCTGGGCTTGTTAGTATATTGGTTTGGAAAGATGGCTGGGGAGGATGGGAGACGTACGATGCTCCTTTATACACCCCTCCATGACACCCACTTCGCCGGTGATTCTCTCGATGGCGGGGAACAGTGATCCTTCTTCCATACCGTGGTGTCCGTCCAGCACTTCTGCCCAGCACAAAGCGTAAGCGATGAAATCAGCGTAGTGCTGCCTGGGGACATGTGGTGCTTGTAGGACAATGCTGTTGAGACCTCGGATGAGGACGTTGTGGGAGATGGCCATGATGGAGGCTGTGTGGAAGTATTGGTCATATGGTTTCTTTGGATCTGTTAGAAGCAACGTCTAGGAAAGAAGAAGATACGGGAATTGACAAACAGTGAGGTTTTGAGCGTGGATTGGTGTTTCGATCAGTGGGTATGGATGTGTTGCGAATTTGCTTGAGTTATTACTAGGATACATCTTGATGGTGCTATAGAGATTTCTGGAGGTTAAATGAGATTGACGAGGTTGAAATGTTCTTTTGGTCGGTGAGAGCACTCGATAAACTCGCATAGCTTGATACTCAAAGTAAAATGGAAACAGGATATCAGCACACTCTTATACAAATACAACAGGATTCTCATATAAGTTATTAAAGATGTATACGGTACAAAAGCTAACAGCCTTGCATGAAGACATCTAGGGCTGAAAATGAATATCACAATGCAGCGTATCACAGTCCTCGCAAAATAGACGTCTCCGACAAATTCACTCGCCGTGCCACTTGAGCGCATCGTAGGCGTTTTCGGTACCGATTGAGGACCCGAGACTCATATAAACAGTGTAGAACCAGGCAAGAGAGAGCTTCCATCTGGTATCTCGGATTGAGACACGCCCCAATGGTCGAAATGTGTGAGGGTGCTTAGAACTGCTGCCTGGGAAAGCATCGGGTTCTATTATCGCGCACTTGCGCGCTGATTTTAATTGAAATATCGAATTGACGTTGATATTATCCTTGGAATACGAGAAAATACTGATATCTCCTGTGTGCAATGCCCTGGATGGAAGTATGCGAGAAGGATCGTGAGATGTTGATGTTGGAGTTTTTGTGGGGCAACAACTGTCCGTGTTAGAAAACCTACCTTATCTTCGGAAAAGTCAATGTCAGCCCCTTCACTACCACAACATCTTGCCTCAGGACAATAACGACGCAAAGAACAGCCCAGTCGAGTTCAACACTATACGTTGCTTGTTTGTGTTTACTTTGCTCTTTAGTGCGCGTTGTGCTCTACCTTTGGTAATTTTATGATGTAAGAAAGTTATTCTCATCAATGTCTTGCTTCAATACACAAATCTGTCGCAACACACTTCCGTCCTACTTGTATATATTTTGTTTGTCATTTTTCCTTTCTTCTTTCAAGCTTGTTGTCGGTAAACCATATGCTACTGCTGGCTTCTCAAGTACCAGATCTGGTCTCTCCTTGCCAGTATTCTAGATCTTCTATGAAGATAGCTGTTTTGATGCAAGTATGGTATAAAACAGTCAGCAGTGCAATACGGGTCTAAGTAGTCTGTGCTTCATGAGTCACTCTATTCGTATTGAATCTAGCAATATTGTAGTCTGAGCATTTTATTGATGACAGAAATCCAGTAATCCTGCTTCGCCACAGTCTGATCAGGACAGGTCTCGCCAAATCCCAACAGCGAATCCTTATTTACAACTCTCGTCCCCCCTTTTCGTGTCCTATAACAATAAAACAAAATGCAATTGACAGAGCGAACACATCCCTCGACGAGAACTCTCGTTGCACTCTTCATTTGCATTTTTGCCGTTTTGTGCTGGCCTGTGATCTCAGGTATTGCTCGAGACGGCCTTCAAGACAGAGTCTCGCATTGGCTTAACGATTGGTCACACTTTTTCTCTGGTTTTAATACATATTATCCTGCTCCCAAAAATGGTATGTGGTCCTGGTGCGTCGGACTTCGTATGATTGTAATTGTCAGCTAATATTGCTGCGTTGCGGTCAGTGATCGGTATAGAACTTGGACGATCATATTCACGCGCTGCCATTTTCAAAGATGACAAGCTTCAAATCTTTACTGATAAGAAAGGTCGCTCCTCCATACCATCATGCGTAGCCTATGTTGAAAGAGGACCACCTTTGGTCGGATTCGAAGCCAAGGACCGAATGGATATAGATCCTAAGCACACAATATGTGACATATTGTGAGTTGCATATTACCTCAGACCGTTTTTCCATTTACATATCTAACATAAAAAGTTCCTTGCTTGGAGTCAATTTCTCACTGCCTGAATCCCAAAAGAGGCTTGCAAAAAGCGCCCTCATCACAAATATAGCTGAAAACGGCACTCTAAGTATCAAGATAGAAACCAACCTCAAGCCTACCTGGGTCACGCCCGAAGACGTTCTATCTCATCTCATCAAAGACCTTAAACAGATGGCCACGAATCAACTCAGGCTTCCAATCACTCATGCACATATGACCATTCCCTCTGGATCGAATGATTTGCAAAGAAGAGGTGTCAAGGAGGCAGCTGCATTGGTAGGGCTTGAAGTCGAGCGTGCTATCACTGACACGGTCGCTGCTTCGTTAGCATATGGCTCCAATGCCCCGCAAAACACACATCCATGTCGCCCAAAGGTTTACAACTCACTGATCTACCAAATCGAGGAGCATCAATCGAATATAGCCATCATTCGTGACGATGGTGAACCTATCCCATTCGCCACCGATGAGGGATGTGGTGATAGTGTTTTTCCGAATATCGTTGATACGGAGGTACTTTCATTAAGAGCATGTGATTTAGTGGACAAGGTCTTGAATTCAAACAACCTGACGAAGTCTGAAATCGAGGAAATCATGTTTACGGGAAACCCTGCACACGTCTCACTCATTCAGTCGAGTATTGAAGCACACCTAGGACATAAAGCTCGCACCTACCACGTCCCTTCGAACAAGTCAATCAGTCCAGAAGATGCCATTATCAGAGGTATCGCCTCCGCAGCGCGAGGTTGGGAGTCTGATTGGGGAGTGTATATATCTTACTGCGACGTCTTACCTCTTAGTCTTGGTGTCGAGGCAGCCGACGGTTCATTTGCGAAGATCTTCAACAACGGAACAGTGATACCAACTAGGAAGTCCAAGATATTTGGTACAGTGAGAGATGGACAAGAAAAATTCGCGATCAAGATCTATGAAGGCGAGAGATCACTGGCGAAAGGGAACAAACTGCTCGGCACCGTGGAGCTGGAAAATTTGCCTAAGCGAGCCAAGGGCGAAGTAGAAGTTGAGGTTGCGCTTGAAGTCGACGTCTGTTATGATTTGAAAGTAATGACTAAAATAGAAGGTGGAGCTTGGGAGTGGAGTATGGAAGTTGAATTGGATTATTGGTCCGAAGGGACGAGAGGTGAGGACCGTGTCGATGAAGCAGAGAGATTAAGAGGAGCAGATGAGCTTGAGTTGAAAAGAATGCGGGAAACTGCTGATGGGCCATGGAACGAATTCGGAGTGCAGAAGAGAGTTGAGGAATCGAAGCTCGAGGAACCTCCGGAAGTGGTCAAAGAGAGTTGGTGGTCTTGGCTAAGGAATGAAGAGAAGTATGATGTGTGGAAAGAGGATGAGGTTTGACTTCTAGTCTCAACTCGAGCTGCACATTGAATCTTATATTGTGTATAAAGCTTCTAATTCAAGAATAGAATAATATTCAATCTTTCTAACTTCCACGTTCCTCTACGGTTCGTCTCATCTTCCTCAATATTAATTATTGCCTCTCCCGAACTTCAAGGGTTGGAGAGAAGGATCTTGGTTGGTCTGCCTCCATCAGTTCTGCGAAAAGCCCTTTCTAAAGTCCGAGCTCTAATGAAGAATTAGGCACTTATACTACCCGTCCAGGTTGGCTCAACAAATGCATTTCAAAACTCACCTTTCTGCATTTTCCTCCTCACAAGTGGCGGTCCATCAAAATCATATACCTCACCCAAAGACTGCGGAACATCCGACACGACTGATGACACCGCAACTGATCTGCTGTCTCCTGCCGAAGATGCCCGTTTTGTGCTTGACTTGTTGGAATATTTGCGATCCACTCTCTCCTCGCTTCCCATAGCGAACTCTCGCTCGCCTGTGCTTAGCTTTCTCCTTGGTGCTCTTGGAACCACTACCTCTTCGAACTCGTCAATCTGCGCAGCCTCCCAGTCCTCCCAGAACTGTGTTAGGATATCAGTGATGAATTTGCTCATCTTAGTAGGGTCTTTAATGTTCTCATATGCCTGTAATCTCGCTATGAATTCCTCATGCTTGGTTGACAATTCGGAGCTCTCATAAGTTTCCTTGAACTTCATATATAGTGTCGCGGCGAGACTACGCTTCAAACCTATGTTCTCCGGGTCTTTTTCTCGCAGTTTCCATTCTCTGAGTAGCCAGCCAAAGAACTGCACTTTCTCCCAGCTCATGGGTCGGACTTCAGTTAGCTTTTCTTTGCTTATATCGTTCACGAAAACAGGGTGGTTCTTTCCGCCTTGACGAGAATCAAATCCGATCAGTAGCGGATTTCTGCTGTCTGCTTTATCGCCATCACAAGCTTTGAGAATTGGTACAGTGAAATGTATAAGTGGGCAAAGTTTGAGATACTTCGCCCGACAGAGGGGATCCGACCAGCCTCTTCTCACGCTAGGTCCTTTGCCCTGCTGAACAAGAGTTCCTGTCCATCGTAGTCAGCAATAAGTGGAGCAATTATACTGGACAATA
This sequence comes from Margaritispora aquatica, assembly GCA_007644065.1. Taxonomy (NCBI): domain Eukaryota; kingdom Fungi; phylum Ascomycota; class Leotiomycetes; order Helotiales; family Discinellaceae; genus Margaritispora; species Margaritispora aquatica. Next base: position 2,512,884 of record VJWN01000007.1, on the reverse strand, counting down.
CAACCTAGGTTTGGTGCGTGGCTCTGCAGTTTGAAGATTTCGTCCTTGATCTGGGTGTATATCAGATATCGTCTAGTCTTGATATTCTCAAAATCCCAGACAAGAGACATAGGGGTCATCATATTGACGAAGACTGCTTTGTCAAAGGTGACGTTGGGTGTAAATTTTCTGAAATTTGCGAGCATCCAGGTAAAGGCAAATATAGCAAGTCCTGAATCCGAGTGGCCGCCACCTACGCTATCTTATGTCAGTTCCTACTTTTGATTACTCTAACCTTGGTTGTGGTTTCACTGTGTGAATCACAAGCAAAGGTTGATTGATTTAAAACGAGGTCCCGCAAGCTCTGTGGGTTATGGGTAGACGTTGAGTGGAATACTAACCCAGCATGGTCACCCCTAAACCAGTTTTGCTTGATGATTGTCTTATTCCCAGGCTTTTCCTCCCACAAAACAGGCAGATACTCATAGCTCTCTTCATTCAAGGCCAAAGCCTGAAAAGCATATCTCAGTCCTCTTGGCGTCCCAGAGCCAACCCAATTGAGCTCTCGTCTTTTCGCTAGAATTTCCTTCGTGCTCAAAGCTGCAATGAGATCTGGCCATGGCTTATTCAGTGCACACACCGTGTCCCACACGCCACAGGCCTCGATCTTGATGTCTCTCTTCAGCATTTTGTTTGTGCAAAATTCCTCTGTGTGATCTCTGAGCAGTGACAAGTGGTTGTCTACGTTTTCGTTCGCTTCCGTCGCCCCCTTCACGGCTTTTTTCTCTTCCGTTTTCGTTTTCGCTGGACCTTCTTCTGCGTTCTTTTTCTTTAATATGTTTTTCTTTAGAGCCGCTTCTCTAGTCAATTGCCACAGTCGATACATATACGGGAACAGAGATAAATATGACTGGTTGAAAAGCCCAACGTCACTAATGAAGTATGCTAGCGCTCGAGCAGCATAGGCGCCTCGAGAAAATCCCACCATGTAAATTTCATCCGACCCGTTAGAGTCGACACAATGGTTTTGGCATAGAAAATAATAGGCATCTCTAATACTTTGATGGATGTCTAATATTCTTAGCATGATCCTCATCCGAAAAGTGGGCTTTAGACTTCCCGACCACTTACCACTTCCTGTTGCTCCCTCCATGGGCCCTTTGTGATAATACACAATTTGATGAGCACCATCATCAGCAATAGGCTTTATACATCTCGCAAATCTTGCAACATTGGTAATCTCCTCATGTTTGGCGGTTGTTGCATCGCACCATGTCCCATCACAGCATATGAATAACCGTTTCCTTGGCGCAAGCGAGGTTGAACTCTCGGTTGTTGTGCTCATGTTTCAAGAATTTGTGAAAACAATGCAATTACCATGACAGATGCTGAGTAGAAGTCTTTCCAGCCTGGTATTTAGCAACTTTAATTTCCCCCAAATAAGGCTATGCCAGAGCTGAAGAAGTGCAGATGTGCGGCTGAGCATATAGCTCAGGGTTGTGGTACAGCACCAATAGCCGAGCTGGTGTAGACACACCTGCAGGAAGGCTGGCATAAACGTATGCATTTGATCCTGGCCTCTTTGCTTTTTCGTCTATCTTCCACCCAAGGTATTAGGCTCAAATTAAGCTATACGAAATGTGATCTTACTTGGAGAACACTGTATGCCGAGTACAGCTTCCAAAGTGCTTGACTACTCGGTATCAACCAGAATGGTGAAGACGATCAAGCTTGGGATTTAATGTAAGATCATTTTGTACCTTAAATTCGCTAAGAGGCTAATATCACCGAAATATGGCACTTGCCAAGAGGTTTATAATAGCATTTGATACCAGATACTAGCTAGTCTGATTTTACTTGAACCTACCTCAATATTACAATTGGAGTCCTAACTGGCGTTGCCATTATCAAGAAAGCATTCCATCATGTTTCTCTTTCTCTCTTTGTCTTGCCTTCAACATCTTGCTCGTAAAGCATCCACCAAACTCCCCAAATTCCCGGTCCGCCAAACATGGAATCATCCTGCAACAACTCCCTCTCAATTCTAAAGCCAAGTCTCTCATACACACCCTTACCCATCTCAAAGGCAAGGATAAAGATATCCAAGTTCAACTTCTCAGCTTCTCGCATACCGCTCTCAACCAAAGCCGTGGCTATGCCTTGACCTTTGGAGTCCGGGTGCACTGCCAGGTAGTCGAGCCCTGTTGTTGCTCGTCAGTTTACGCTTCTCGTATCTCAGAGATATTGGAATCCGCTCGCAAAGATGAGATGAACGAGATTGAAATAGGGAGCCGAATAGTGGCACATACGCATCCAATCCTTCCTCGCCCTAATCTCCCTACTGATCTCCTCCACCTTAACATCCAACACATCCATAAAGTCATTCGGCTTCCAAACTGCACTTTCCGCCACTCTCCTCACCTCCCTCTCCACCTCGGCGCTCACCTCAGGCACAATCGCCTCCTTCCAAACGCTCCACATGTCATCATCCACCCCTTTGGCTGCAGATGGAGGCATGATCCAGCGCGCATACCCGACCACCTTACCATCTGCATCGACCATCATCTGGTGTCTCAACACCTCTCGATCTTTAAGCAGGTTTCGAGGAATTCGCTTCGCTGTCTCGGGAATAAGCGCTGAGAGAGTGGTGTGTTTCCACATGAGGACCCAGTTGGGATCGGTCCAGAAGGCAGACATGTTGTTGTGTGCGAGGGCGGGACCATCGGCTATGGTGCAGCCTGTGATTTTGGAGTTTGGTGGTAGTCTAGACATTTTAAGGGTTAAGAGTGATAATCAATGAAATTAAAAGTAGTTGAACCCTTCACAATATGAGTAAGCTCCTGAGAGGGACCGATGCTGTTTATATTCTTTACAAAAGGTACAACTGTCGGGTGAAATCTTATTTCCCTGCATCAGTGGGGGTTCTTGCAATGTGGTCTTACTTGAGACTCTATCATATGTGAGTTTGTGACGAGGATGAGAATCTTAGTAAGTTTCACTGGGATGAATGAAGAAGGTGAATATCACGTATCTGTGGTAATGTTGCTGCCTAAATGAATATAGTAAAATAAGTAAAATATCCTCTATAGAATAGATAGGCTAACGAATACAGTGATTGTCCTGAGAAGCCTTGCTTCTCAACATATTTTGAGACTCGTTCAGGTCCTCATCCAGGAAGGATGCACGATCGACCAGGTAAGTGGATATCAACTTAGGTCCATATCGAGAGTGCCTTACAGTTTCAGCAATTTGACTTTGTATTTGTACAAATTGACTTGATACTCATCTATTTATAATTTTACGTCTTGAGTGCCTCACAGCTCGTCTTTTTTGGCACCACTTGCCTTCCCTTCCCTTTCACAAACAGCTGGTGTTCCAACATCCATCCGATACATACACTTCTCCTGCTCCATCACTTTCCAGATCTCATCCTTCTCCGCACAGCCAAGGACAACTGTTGTCTGTCTGTTGGGACCATTCCAGCAATTCTGCCCATTCTCGTACTTCATCACCAGCCTCTCTCCTTTGCCCAATCCTTTTCCGTCAGTTGCAACCTCTTCATCCACCTCCATGGTCTCGAATCTGACGAAGTTACCCATGCCAGTATTACCATGGCCTTTCTTGCTCTTTTGGCTTGTCTTGTCCATCCAGCAGAGCTCATATTCATACTCACCAGAATCCCTGGAAACACATGAACCTTTCAGAGCACGGAAGACATCAGATGGGCCGTAATCCTTCTCTAGATCGGTCTTGAGATTTCCCAGATCGGCGGACTTGGTGCTGACATCATCGTTGACAGTCTGGAAAGCAGATCTGGCGTCCGAGACGGCCTTCGATTCTGAACCAACGACTCCGTTATCAGCCAGGATGCCATTCTCAATAAGCATAGCTCGCAGATCGGCAAGCTTCTCATGCAGCCAAGTACGGACTGATTGAGGAAGATATTCTTCAAATTTATAAACTGGATCCGATTAGTTTGGAGCTTTTGAGACTAGAACGGTAGCATGGGAACTCACGAGCTTCAACATCGCTTTCTTCCTCCTCCGTTTCCCATTCGATCCAATTGATGCCCTCAGTCTCGCTATCTGGTTTGGACATCTCCTCAATATCTCGTTCCGCAGCTGATTCATCTGTCTCTCCTGTGGCAGCCTTGCTGGCGGCGTAGTCTTCCCAGGCCTTGACCGCTCGCTTTACACCCTCATCGTTAAAGTTGGGGTTGTATTCCTCTTTGAATTGGGCAAGAATAGCTTCCAATTCTGTGACCTTCTCTTGCAAAACGTTCCTCTTGCTAACAACCTTTACAAGTGCTGTTCGTAACTCTTCAACTCTTGCCTTAGCCAATGTAGCCAAAATTGTGACCTTGCTTGCTTTGCCTGGGCCAGTCTTCACAACTCTGCCCCTCTCCCTCCTTTCAATTTCCTCGTATTTCTTCTTGAGGTCCTCTGCCTTTGCCTCAAGTGTCTTAATTTCCAACTCGAGTCTGCTAATGCTCATTTCGGCACCCGCCCTTAGCTTTTGTGCCTCCTTGACCAACTCTGCATTCTTCTTCCTAGCATTTGCTGTAGTCTTCTGCTTGATATCATCCAGCCTCTTCCACTCTTTACCAATTTCTTTGCACTTGTCCTCGCACTTGACCCCTCCAACACTTGACCACTCATCACTGCCATCACAGCAGAGGTCATAGTCGCAGACTCCATCGTTTACGTAGGTATGTGGCAGATATGATGGTATGTGTCCCTTGTTCTTGCAATAGAAGCCCGGCAGAGCTAGAGATATATTTTCCTTTCCTGCAATGGGTTGTGGTGGAGAGAGCTCGGAGAGGTAGGTACAAGCCGATGTGCCAGGCTCATCTGATCCGTCTGGACAGTCGCAGTAGTCATCATTGATTTGTGAAGCAGAGAGGATGATGGAGGGTGTCGAGATACATGTGAAAGTTTCTGCGTTCTTGTAGAACTTTGCAACTGGGTTTGAAAATGTCAGCCTGACTTCAATGGCAAGCTTGCTTGGATTGTCCTTGTTTTGGTGGGGGCAGCTTCTCAGGTCTTAACTTACATTCAGGACCTACGCCACGAGGGCGAGAAGACTCTGCAGCGAGAATAGTTGTTGAGAGAGTGCTCAAAAGCACCAATGCTTCTACTTTCCTCATGATGCGCGTTGTGGATATGTGTACTAATTGTTAGAAGTTTTGTCAGAGCTTAAGCTTGATCTTGAAGTTGACACTTTGTCGTACGCGAGGTTTCGACCAGGGCTTGGCAAGTCACCCCTATTTGAACTACAAACTCTCGGTTGGCTATTTGTTAGAACCTGACGTATAGGCAATATTTTTGTGGCGTGCTCTTATGCAAATGTCACTGTAGAGCTGAGGACGAAGAAATGTACTTGCAATGGCCTTTAATTCACTTGACACATGGAGAGGTCACGTATGAATGCGTGGATTCTGATTCTTGTAAATGGTAAATTTGATTCCATTTACTCTTTCAGCTTATTTCCTGAGCGATGCTGAAAATATCTAGCCTCAATCCACCTGCACGACGCAAAGCTGGGAGTTTTCTGTAGCCCAGTTCCAAGCTGCAGCATTTAGCCATTTTTCAGAACCCAGATCAAAGTTAAAAGCCTACGGTTGCCATAATAATCTTCACTACTTGACGTTGTCCATAACCTTGGCGCTTGAATTGCCCTGCCCAACATGGTTCGCTATCAAAATGATTGATAGGATCTTGCCGTGGTCTAATACTGATTTGGTACCGATCTCTGTATCACCGTCTACCGTTTCACTTCTTTGGCAATGAAAATCCTCTGGTCATAAAATCTCCGCCCTTTTGAGCCTGGGCATTGTATCCGCTGCTCGAAAACAGACTCTTCAAGTTGTCATTCAGGCCTAGCTTTCTTCTTTTGTTGCGTTCCTCTTGCTCATCTAGGACTTTGGCTGTGAGTGATGCTGTGGCGGCGTTCTTGATCCCTGAGGATGTATTTACTGCACTCCGTGGCTTCGAATGTATTGCACCATTTTCTGTCAATTTCGACTTGATCTGTTCTGTAGCAACTTCCGAGGGCTTGTTACTGGGCACCAAGTCCCTTCCTTCTGTGGAGACAACATCACCCTCAGTGCCCTTCTTCCGTTTCTTGCTTCCTAGGGCTTTCTTTAGCGAGTGGGTGAGACCCTTCTCCCTTAACACCTTTGCTCTTGTCGCCAACTTGGCAACTTCCTCGGGTACAAATGGTAGTATCGCAACAACGTTTTCAGAGGTGTATCTTTCGTTGCATTCCACACACACTTCTCCGGCAACTTCACGAATCGCCACCTCAGAGAACGCATGCCCGCATGGAACCAGATAAACAGCCTTAGTGTTTGGGCCTAATTCCTTGCTTGTGATGGGACATATTTTCTTCTCCTGATTGTCCTCCTTGATGGTTGTGAATTTGACCTCGACAATATCTCGCAGACCTTTCACACGCCCCTGTAGAACAGCTTCCTTCTCCTTGAGTATTGATTCGGGGACGTCATCGTCCTTGGGAAGAAGTTGCTCGAGTATTGCATCCTTATTGTATAGCTTACCCGCCCAGTCGGAGACGATCGGTGCGGCGAGAGGACGATTAGACAGTGGGCAAGTTGTCCAAGCATGAGTTTGCGCCTCGAGCTGGGTGGCTTTTAATTCAGTATTGTTCGGATTTCGTGCGGCATTCTTGACCAATTCTCTTCTTGTTGGGATACTACCTCCATCGTTACCCATGATTGTGGCCTGTGGGGGTTTTGTGGTTTTGTTCGTGGTGCTACTCCGTGTAGAAATAGAGAGGTTGAGTAACTTAGGTGCCTTCCTTCTTGCAAACGTGGATGCAGATCCAGATGCAGATGAGGTGCATCACGATAAGCCTTATCGAGTTGCGCTAAGCTTTAAAGAGTCAGGTGCGATCAGTGTCTGGAGAGCTTTCGGCAGGGCAGTGACCACCCGAGCCACCGCGACTAAACACCAACGAATTGACGTGAGGTCGGTTCGACATCACCTGGGCAGCAAGGCCGCAACATCATAGCATAGCTTCCACTCTCAACTCTTTACCTACCTACAGCAAACACGCCCAGGAGGCGGATCCGGATGAGAATGGCGTCTGCAAACTAGAGATTTGCACACGCCGAGCATTTCCAGCAACATGTCTCAATCAGGACCTCAAGATGCTTTGACCCGCATTGTAGCGGACTTGCGTTCACGGTTCGTCCTGTTCCACCAGGCTGTCACTCTGTATACACTTGCTAACCACAATCTCGTTTCTAGAAGTGATGATACACGAAGACGGGCTGCCTTGGAGTTAAGGGAGCTAGTTGACATTACATTTAGAGGTTTGCACAACACAATACCATGCGCGGACTTTGCTGATGTAGGCAGACTTATCCCAGGAGAGGTTTACTGAATTTTACAGTAATGTAAACACGAGAATTAATCAGCTCATAAGTCATGGGAGTGACCCGGCAGACAGAGTCGGAGGAATCCATGCCTTGGAAGCCCTGATTGATTTTGATGGTGTGGACTCCGGACAGAAAACCACAAGGTTTACACAATCTCTGAGGACAGTGTTGAGAGGGAGAGATTTGATTCCTATGCAGCAAGCTGCTACTGCTCTGGGAAAGATATGTCGACCGGGAGGAGCTTTGATATCTGAGCTCGTCGAGAGCGAGGTGAAGACAGCCTTAGAATGGCTTCAGTCGGACAGAGTCGAGGAAAGACGATATAGCGCAGTTCTCGTTCTCAGAGAACTCGCCAGAAATGCACCAACCCTTATGTATACCTTCGTTGGTCTCATTTTCGACCAGATATGGGTAGGTTTGAGGGACCCGAGGTTATTAATCCGGCAGACTGCTGCAGAGGCTATTAGCGGATGCTTTCAGATCATCAGAGAGAGAGACCAGGGAATGCGACAGAACTGGCAAGGAAAGATCTACGACGAAGCTGTCCTGGGAGTCAAGCAAGGATCTGTTGAATATATTCATGGTTCGCTGTTGGTAATCAAAGAGCTGCTTCAGCAAGGTGGAATGTTCATGCATGAACACTATCAAGATGTCTGCGAGATTGTGTTCCGACATAAGGATCATAGAGACCCCACAATCCGGAAGACAGTTGTCATGCTGATTCCAGAGCTTGCAAACTACTCACCAACAGATTTTGCCCAGTCATATCTGCACAAGTTTATGGTCTTTCTTTCCGGGATGCTTAAAAAAGACAAGGATCGGAACGACTCTTTCTTGGCCATTGGGAATATCGCCAATGCTGTCAAGAGTGCCATTGCTCCATATCTTGACGGTGTATTGATCTATGTTCGCGAAGGACTTAGCGTGAAATCGTGAGTTTTGCCATAACTGAAACAGAAACCCTACTAAACATAAATTTTAGGAGACGAAATGGTACTGTCGATCCAGTATTTGACTGTATCAGCAGACTCGCCGTTGCTGTTGGCCAAACCCTTAGCAAGTACATGGAAGCTCTTTTGGACCCTATATTTGCTTGCGAGCTGACCCCCAAGCTCACTCAAGCGCTGGTTGATATGGCATTCTACATTCCACCTGTGAAGGCTGAAATACAAAATCGACTTCTGGACATGCTTAGCAAAGTTCTTTGTGGTGAGCCTTTCAAGCCACTGGGTGCACCAACATCGAATAGTATTTCGACTGCACCAATTATTTCCAAAGACTCGAAAGATCCTCTTGCTTTTGAGAACCGACAAATCGAAATCAAGCTTGCTCTCAATACATTGGGAAGCTTTGATTTTTCTGGACATGTTTTGAACGAGTTTGTTCGGGACGTAGCTATCAAATATGTTGAAGACGACAATCCGGATATCCGAGAGGCAGCTGCATTGACCTGCTGCCAGCTTTACGTCAGAGATCCTATAGTCAATCAGACAAGCTATCACGCTCTTCAGGTTGTCAGTGAAGTCATCGAGAAACTTCTCACTGTAGGAGTCGCAGATCCAGATCCAAATATCCGGAGAACAGTCCTAGCGGCTCTTGACGAACGTTTTGACCGCCACCTCAGCAAAGCAGAGAACATCCGCACACTTTTCTTCGCACTTAACGATGAGGTATTCGCTATTCGTGAAGTTGCTATTGCAATCATTGGCCGGCTAACGCATGTGAACCCCGCTTACGTTATTCCTGCACTGCGAAAGGTCTTGATTCAAATGCTCACAGAGCTTGAGTTTTCAGATGTTGCTAGGAACAAGGAAGAGAGTGCCAAACTCCTCAGTTTACTCGTTCAAAATTCGCAAAGACTCATTAAGCCATATGTCGATCCCATGATCCATGTTCTGCTTCCAAAAGCTAGAGATTCCAATCCTGCAGTGTCATCTACCATATTGAAAGCCATTGGAGATCTCGCTACAGTAGGGGGAGAGGAAATGATTCCCTATATTGACAAGCTCATGCCGATCATCTTGGAGGCTTTGCAAGATCAAAGTTCAGTAGCGAAACGGGAAGCTGCTCTAAGAACACTTGGGCAGCTCGCGAGCAACTCAGGATATGTTATTAAACCATATCTAGACTACCCAACACTGCTGGAGATTTTGCAAAACATCATCAGGTCAGAACCACATAGAGGACCATTACGACAGGAGACAATCAAGCTCATGGGAATTCTGGGAGCATTGGATCCCTACAAGCATCAGCAGGTTGAGGAAAGATCCCCTGAATCGCAACTACGTCACGAATCTACCCAGTTGACAGACATCTCCCTGATGATGACTGGTCTTACTCCCTCGAATAAAGAGTATTTCCCCACGGTAGTTATTAATGCCCTCCTTCAGATCCTGAAAGATCCTTCTCTTGTTCAGCACCACGCCTTGGTTGTAGAAGCCATCATGCAAATATTCAGAACGCTACAATTAGAATGTGTACCATTCCTCGATAAAGTCATACCGGCATTTATCGCTGTGATTCGAAGCGCACCGTCGACCAAATTAGAATCTTATTTTAGGCAGCTTAGCGTTCTTGTTACTATTGTCAAACAACACATCAGAAACTTCCTGCCAGACATCGTTACTGTACTGCAAGAATATTGGAATTATTCCGCACTACAAGCCAACATTTTGCAGCTTGTGGAGGCCATCTCACGCTCACTAGAGGGTGAATTTAAGATCTATCTCGCTGGTATTCTACCTCTTATGCTTGGTGTCCTGGAAAAGGATGGAACTACTAGACGATTACCATCGGAAAGAGTTCTTCATGCATTCCTTGTCTTTGGACCTAGTGCTGAAGAATATATGCACTTGATAATCCCAGTAATTGTCAATGTCTTCGAAAAGGCCCAGCAGCCAGCCTTCATTCGAAAATCCGCAATTGAGACGATTGGAAAGATTTCTCGACAAGTGAATCTGAACGATTTCGCTTCAAAGATTATACACCCACTCTCGCGGGTACTGGCAGGCTCCGACATTACGTTGAGGATAGCTGCCCTTGACACATTGTGCGCCTTGATATTTCAGCTGGGGAAGGATTATCTTCACTTTGTGGGCACAATCAATAAGGTTCTAGTTACTAACCAAATTTCACACCAGAACTATGAGCTGCTCGTAAACAAGCTACAGAAGGGAGAAGTCCTTCCACAGGATCTTAATGCCGATGACCGCATGCTCAGAATTGACGATACTGCTTCTTCTGAGGTATTGAGCAAGAAGATAGATGTTAATCCTGTGCATCTGAAGGCCGCTTGGGACGCAACAGGAAGGTCAACTAAGGAAGATTGGCAAGAATGGATGCGCCGATTCAGTGTGACTGTTCTGACAGAATCTCCTAACCATGCACTCAGAGCTTGTGCAGCTCTGTCGTCAATATACCCACCGCTTGCCCGAGAGTTGTTCAACTCAGCCTTCGTTTCCTGCTGGGGTGATCTTTTTGAGCCATATCAGGTATTTTCTCCAAACTACCAGCTTAGTCACTTTACCTCTTGCTAACTCTAGCCTAGGACGATTTGATCACAAATATTGAGCTAGCAATCAAATCACCGCATGTGACGCCCGATCTTCTCGGCATTCTGCTTAATCTCGCCGAGTTCATGGAACACGATGATAAAGCTCTCCCTATCGACATTCGGGTTCTAGGCCGCGAGGCTGGCAGATGTCATGCTTGGGCAAAAGCATTACACTACAAGGAGTTGGAATTTCTCCAAGATCAATCCAGTGGTGCTGTTGAAGCATTGATACAAATCAACAATCAACTGCAGCAATATGATGCCGCAATTGGTATCTTGCGAAAGGCACAATTATACAAAGATGGTATCCAATTGCGAGAAACCTGGTTTGAGAAGCTTGAACGGTGGGAGGAGGCCCTAGCGTTTTACCAGAAGCGCGAGAGAGAACATCCAGAGCAGGCAGATACTTTCGATGTCATTATGGGAAAGATGAGATGTTTACACGCTCTCGGAGAGTGGGATTCTCTGTCCGCTCTTGCACAAGAAAAATGGCATACGTCAACTCTGGAAATAAAACGTGCCGTTGCACCTCTAGCCACTGCTGCTGCCTGGGGTCTAGGTCAATGGGACCTCATGGATGACTATCTCAACGTCATGAAAGCGAATACACCAGATCGCTCTTTCTTTGGCGCTGCCCTTGCTTTGCACCGTAATCAGTTCCGAGATGCTGCGAATTTTGTACAGAAAGCACGAGAAGGTTTAGACACAGAGCTAAGTGCACTTGTAAGCGAGTCTTATAACCGGGCATATACCGTGGTCGTTCGTGTGCAAATGCTTGCCGAGCTGGAGGAACTTATTGTCTACAAGCAGAGTTACGACAATCCAACCAAACAAGCCACCATGAGAGCTACATGGGAGAAGCGTCTTCTTGGATGTCAGAGAAATGTGGAGGTATGGCAAAGAATGCTAAAGCTCAGAGCTTTGGTGATTTCTCCCAAAGAGAATATGCACATGATGATCAAGTTCGCAAACCTTTGTCGAAAATCTGGGCGCATGGGCCTGGCGGAGAAGCATCTCAAGCTCTTGATCGGCTCGGATGAGAGTTTAGATGTCATACTGCCACTATCACCATCAGCAAGCCAAGCCAATGGCCACTATGTTGATGTGAGGCGAACAATACACAAGGATATGCCACCTGCAGTGAAGTATGCGGTCCTGAAGTACCACTGGGAAGCTGGTAAACAAGACGAAGCACTGCATTCCTTGAAGCTTTTCACCAGAGAATTGGCCGAGAAGCTCGGGTCTGCACGTCATGGGCCACAAGTTATGAACGGAAATGGTGCAGATATGCAGATGGGTATGAATGGTACGAATGGAGTTCTAAATGGCAATTCCGGTCACATGCAATCCTCACCAAGCTCTGCCGATCCGAGACGGTTGGCTGATACCACTGTTCTCCTTGCTCGATGTTGTTTAAAGCAGAGTGAGTGGCAGGTCGTGCAAAATAAGGGGAACTGGAAACATGACCACGTTCGTGACATACTCGATTCCTACCGAGCGGCTACTCAATTCAACCCCAACTGGTACAAAGCATGGCACGCGTGGGCACTGGCGAATTTCGAGATCGTTCAAGCATTGGGTTTCCGCTCCGAGAGGGATCGAGACTTGGTCGTGACCCCTACTGTTCTTACCGACCATGTTGTGCCCGCCGTCAAGGGATTCTTCAAGTCAATCGCACTTTCTATGGGCAGTTCTTTACAAGACACTCTTCGTCTTCTCACTTTGTGGTTTGCTCATGGTGGTAGCGCAGAGGTAAATACGGCTGTGATAGATGGATTCGGGTCAGTGAGTATTGATACGTGGCTGGAAGTTATACCGCAACTCATTGCTAGGATCAACCAACCTAACACTCGCGTACGACAATCAATCCACAACTTACTTGCGGATGTAGGCAGAGCTCATCCCCAAGCCTTGGTTTATCCCTTAACGGTAGCAATGAAATCAGCTCCGGGTACCAGAAGGTCGAGATCTGCCATGCAAATCATGGACAGTATGCGACAAAACATCGCAAGACTGGTTGAGCAGGCAGATATTGTAAGTCACGAGCTCATTCGTGTTGCAGTACTATGGCATGAACTTTGGCACGAGGGTCTAGAGGAAGCATCCCGACTCTACTTCGGCGACAAGAACATCGAGGGCATGTTTCTCACTCTGGAACCTCTTCATCAAATGCTCGATTTGGGACCAGAAACGCTTCGGGAGATTTCATTCGCTCAAACATTTGGTCGTGACTTACAAGAAGCCCGGGAATGGTGTCTCACCTACAAACAATCAGGTGATGTTGGAGATATTAACCAGGCTTGGGATCTCTATTATCAGGTATTTAGACGAATTGCTCGCCAACTTCCTCAACTCAACAACTTAGAGCTCGCTTATGTCTCACCAAAACTTCTTAATGCTAAGGATCTTGACCTGGCTGTTCCAGGAACTTACCAGAGTGGCAAGCCTGTCATCAGGATCGTTAATTTCGATTCAACATTTTCGGTGATTTCGTCGAAGCAGCGTCCTCGGAAGCTTAGCCTTCAAGGAAGTGATGGCGTCGCATATTCATTCCTCCTCAAAGGACATGAAGATATCAGACAGGATGAACGTGTCATGCAGCTATTTGGCCTTTGCAACACCCTCATGATTAATGACACCGAGTCATATAAACGTCATCTGAACATCCAAAGATATCCTGCAATTCCGCTATCACAAAATTCGGGTCTGTTGGGCTGGGTACCTAATAGCGATACTCTACATGTCTTGATCCGCGAATATAGAGAAAGCCGGAAGATCTTGTTAAACATCGAACATCGCATCATGCTTCAAATGGCACCAGACTACGACAACCTGACTCTTATGCAAAAGGTCGAGGTGTTTGGTTACGCACTGGACAACACCACAGGCCAGGATCTTTATCGTGTTTTGTGGCTGAAGAGCAAGAGTTCTGAGTCATGGCTTGAACGACGCACTAACTACACTCGATCGTTGGGTGTTATGTCTATGGTCGGATACATCCTAGGACTTGGTGACAGACACCCTTCCAACTTGATGCTAGACAGAATTACAGGGAAAATCATCCACATCGATTTTGGTGATTGCTTCGAGGTTGCTATGCATCGCGAGAAGTATCCAGAACGGGTACCATTCCGCTTGACTCGCATGTTGACTTACGCTATGGAGGTCAGCAATATTGAAGGCAGTTTTAGAATTACCTGTGAAAACGTGATGAGAGTGCTGCGAGATAACAAAGAGTCTTTGATGGCAGTTTTGGAAGCTGTAAGTCAAACTAAATACAATCTTTGGACTTGTACATTCTAACCGTTATAGTTTATCCACGATCCTCTTCTGAATTGGCGTCTTACAGGCGATCCATCTCCAGCAGGGCCAAACTTCCGCTCTGAACGTCGTGATTCTCTTATGACTGGTCGTCGTCCTTCAATAATGGATGCAGATATGCCCCCATCAGCTCAACTTGCCCAGGGAGATGGATCTGTGGCACCTGGCGGGCCTCCATCATCTCGTCAACGAGCACGAACCAATTCTACTGTACAAGGAGCGCCTGTCAACCCGGAAGGTGACCTGCAGGAAACTCAGAATGAGCGCGCGATGCAAGTCCTCAATCGTGTCAAGGAGAAGCTTACTGGCCATGATTTCAAGCCGGACGAGGAATTGACCTACATTAATCAAGTCGACAAGTTGCTTACAGAGGCGACGAAACTAGAAAATCTATGCCAGCATTACATTGGCTGGTGCAGTTTCTGGTAGGGTGACACCGCTGATTATATTGGATTCTACTGGGTCGGAAAATAGGGAATATTGATGCATGCTATCATGGTGCATGTGTCTTATGATAACGTCTGGGCGTCTGGAGTTTGCCGTGATTTTATTTTCACATCTGAGGTTAATATTATTGCAAGTGGCATGCGGCGAGGATAGCACGATAGAGGAGTTGTATTATCTTTGTAAATGTAAGGCCAAGGGCGGCTTCACCTGGACTTGGGATGGCATGGAGGGGCGTTGATATTCGATGTGGGCGTTTCATCATCGTAAGAGCAATTAAGGATTTGACCTTAAAATGTCTCGTGAGTGTTTGATTTCTAAGGTAGGTATATTCGGTATCCAAGTAAGCGTTAAAGGACTTGATTGAAAATAGGTTGACATTCCGATAATCTGAACGTGATACGTATGCAGTCTATGTATGTCTCCAGTTCCCCGATCTTCTTGGTGCTTAGATGACTATTTCGAACATAGAATGATCACATACTATTTAGGTAGGTAAGGAAACCAAAAACGAACTCCGTTGTGAATCACTCATCAACTCAGAGGCACTCATCTCGGTGCAGTTTAAACGTATCACGTGACTGTCTTACTAAGAAACCTGCCAACCTCGGTGGACATCTCCCCAAATCACAGTTCGCATCTGTCATGATCAGATTTCGAACACAGCACACGATCTTGTTACATCTTCCTGAACGTATGCCTTTCGAATGTAAGGCTCATCTACAACAGCTGGCATTTTCTCCTGCATAATTATATCCTTAATCTTCCCTGCAAACTATCAGTGTGGGGATTTGTTCAAGTGTTTTAATTGTGCATTGCATGCATGTTTGCTTGAAGATTCTACGTTTGTTGCCACACCAATATCGACTTGAATTTTGTATACATATTTCGTGTTCCATGGTGCTTCTTGGGTAGCTGCATAGAAGCTTTTTGTTTGTTCGAGAAGAAGGACACAGTGCAAAGTGTCTATGATTTGAATGGTTATCATGGTGTCTGTACCCGACGTCGCAAGTCGTGACACTCTTCGAGCTGCCATCCGAAGATAGCATTATGTCGCGTGACACATTTGGCATTGGTACTCCTAAAGCTGGTACTGTGATGAGTGGGTGATGTTTGTCGGAGCTTTATTGTTTTCATCGGAGTTGTTTTAAATTTGCTTGTATTCATCGAAATCACAACACATATTCGTCTTTGGTGTATCCGCAAGCCGAGTTCAGCTGCGAGTTTTCTATTTTCTATTCCGACCAAATATTATACTCAGTCGGTTACGTGAGACATTTGTAACATTATGAAAATATAACAAAATTTGCTCTTACGGCTCTGGCACGCTTGTATTCAAAAGTACCTCTGTACCATGAGAACCTGCCCACCTAGCCGTGTAGCCGAATATGAACTCTTTTTGCATTTCAGTTCTTCGGAACTTTGCGCTCTGCATTTCGTCGTACGTGTAACTACTACCTCGTGGCTCCGTTCAGGTACTCCGAGCCTCGCCGTACATTCTGTTCTTGGCGCCGTTGCACAATGGTATTGCTGGTGGTTTTATTGTCGCGATTTGTAACAATTCCAGATTTGCTTAGTTTGTACAGCTTATTGCTTATGTCTTCGCAATAATCATTACTGTTTCGATGCTTGAGAAGTCTCCAGAGCTGAGCTCATGGTACAAAATCATGGTTTGGACACTACGATTAGATCCTGGTCGTGTTTGTCTGCTGATTCTCTCATAAAATTATCAGCTGTTGGATGACAAAAATCTTGTCCGAGGCATCAATTGGATGCACCTGATAAATTTTCACTCCAATCTCCAATCTCGGACAGAAAAAGGTGTCATCGAGAGTTTTGTGCATGAAACATATGTTTTCGAGCTTTATTGTTCTGGCGTCGCTATGCTATGGCAATTAATTTGCGATATGTATGAACATATTTCCATCACGATTGTCTTGAGTAAATCTCCTGCAAATATTTCTTAGATCGTGCTGATTGCTTCAAGCTTTGGAGATCACTTTAGTCACTTGATGGCAAGAGAAATAAGCTTATTTTCCCTTTACAATTTTCGTGATTACGGGGACTCCCTTCGTGTTCGGTTGATACCTATATTCCCACAAAAAATTCGGCCTATATGACAGCTATCAACCATGAGGGCTTAGTGCCGAGCCGACGAATTTCATGACATGGGGATGTCATCTTCAGACTGGAGGACTTCAAGATTATTTTCAGACCTTTTGTCATCTAGACCTTGTCTGGAGCGTTTCCCCATATGGGGCGTTTTCGAGCCACTGCTCCACTTCTTATGACCAGAATATCAAACTGATTTGAGGAATAATTCTTTCCGAACAATTTCGCAAAAGCTTTGTTCCGCCAAATGAGCTTATTTGAAAGTACTTTTCGATAACTTTGGGAAGGTCATAAATGAGAATAGACCCTTCTCTCCTTCGCCTTCAGCCGTTGCTTTCTAAACAGTTGGTCCTTCACTAATCCCCTGAAACGTAGGTGGCTGTCAGCGGCTGAGAGCTTGATACCCTTGGAGGCGTTGAGGCGCTTTTCCAAGATCGACAAGAATAGAGCTTAAATCTCTTGTACTACCCAGCCCGTACATCAAGACATCAGGTTTCCAGCAGTCTGGAAGCGCAAGCCGCCGAACGTTTCTCCATTCCACAACGTTAATATGGTGAAACCTTCTAATTTCAATCTTTTGGCAACCAAAAGTTTGACACTCGGCTTTTCGCAAAATCCTTTCGTTTGTCGTAACAACATTCCTAGTGTTGTCCAAAGCAAATACCAAAAGGCCCGACTGATAACTCAGTTGATTTCCAGCGATTGTCCAGCGACTGCTGAGCAAATGTCTCGAGGTGTTTTGTCAATGAAATGGCAGAAGACGGGAACTCATCCCCACACTCCACAGTTTACAGTCCATACGCAAAAAGTCGGAGCGTTCGAAATTGAGAGAATTCCATCCCCACATTTCAGATCGTTTGGTCGACAGACGTCGAAGCGAGCGGAAGCTTTCGGTAGTAACCGCTTAAAGACTTTTATGCTTGAACCCGAGTGTCATGATCATGTGCTTACCCTTGTCTCCGACAACATGCCATAGTGAATGAGCACGCATCTCGTGCTGTTTGCGTACGGTATGTGTCCACCTCATGGATCACAGACAGTGGTTCTGGGTTTGGAGCTTCCAGTTCTTGTTCCTTTTGAAATTTTTGACATGGTCGCTGATGAGGTGGGGTCTCCATTTCCTCGAGAAGTCGTTCCACTTCTTGTCACTTCGAGACCTGTTGTACCGCTCTTTGTGAAGAAGGGCCGAGCATGGGAAGAGCCAGCGTACCACGAGCTGTCAGAGAGCTGCAAAGGAGAGTAGTATAAAAGCTATGGCTTACCCATATTGTGTCTCTTTCTTGCATCCACACTATTCAAGCATATCTTGGTGATCAATCATCTAAACATACAAATCTGATAGTGATATCAGGTATCCAACAAAAACTTTCCCCAGATTACACCCCTCAACTTAGCTATCATGGCTGGAGGCGCGGTTGTTCAAGGTACGACAGATACCACCCGGATTGAGGCTCCGGTTACAATGAAAGCCTACCTCATGTGCGCTTTTGCTGCCTTTGGAGGTATATTCTTTGGTTACGATACAGGATGGATGGGAGGGTATGTTTCCAAAACTCCAGTATTCGATTGATCACTGCTAAGTTTTCTATAGTATTATGGGCATGAAGTACTATATCCGACAATACACAGGGCTTCCTGTAAGCTATTCGCATGATCATCTGGATTATTTTTGGCTAACAAGTAGTAGTACCCAGGTCCAGATGCAGACGCCGCCACAATTGCCGCTTTCGTTCTTCCTGGATGGCAACAATCTCTCTTGACTGGTATTCTATCCTGCGGTACTTTCTTCGGTGCCATCATTGCCGGTGATCTTGCAGATCAAATTGGTCGTAGATGGACCATTATCTCTGGGTGTATTACCTTCTCTGTTGGTTGCATTCTTGAGACTGCCTCGACTACTCTTGCTGTCATGGTTGTCGGTCGCTTGATGTAAGTGTCAATACCTTACTTGCCCTATAGTCGAGACAATTCCGGATATCTCGCACTTTCCCTTCGAATTCTATGAAGCAACTGGCTAACTCCAACACTAGTGCCGGTGCTGGTGTAGGTTTTATCTCGGCCATCATCATTCTGTACATGTCCGAAATTGCACCAAAGAAGGTCCGTGGTGCTCTTGTTGCTGGTTACCAATTCTGTATTACCATCGGTATCTTAATCTCCAACTGTGTGGTCTACGCCACTCAGAACCGTGACGATACAGGATCGTATCGAATCCCAGTTGCCATTCAATTTACGTGGGCTATTATTTTGGGCGGTGGATTGTTCATGCTACCCGAATCACCACGTTATTTTGTCAAGAAAGGAAAGATTAATCTCGCTGCAAAGGCTTTGGCCAGTGTACGTGGGCAACCAATCGAGTCTGAGTACATCCAGGACGAGCTTGCCGAAATCATCGCCAACCACGAGTACGAACTCTCGGTCGTTCCACAATCATCTTATATGGCCAGTTGGACTAGTTGTTTCCATGGCTCAGTCTTTCAAGCTTCCTCCAACATCCGCCGTACCCTTCTCGGTATTGGTCTTCAGATGATGCAACAACTGACTGGAATCAACTTCATCTTCTACTATGGTGTTGTCTTCTTCACATCGTAGGTGTACCAATTGAAGCTGCATATTCAAAAACACAGCTAATCCGCTTACAGCTTGAACACTATCTCTAACCCCTTCCTGATCTCCCTTGTTACAACCCTCGTCAACGTTCTTTCGACCCCAGTTTCCTTCTGGCTTGTCGAGCGCGTTGGTCGCCGTAACCTCCTCATTTTCGGTGGCACAGGAATGGTTATCGCGCAGTATATTGTCGCTATCGTCGGTGTCACGGTTGGCCAGGATAAGGGAGATGACACCAACACCTCGGCCGTCGCAGCCATGATCGCTTTCATCTGCATCAACATCTCCATCTTTGCCACTACCTGGGGACCATGTGCCTGGGTCTTGGTCGGTGAGATCTTCCCGCTCCCAATCAGATCCCGTGGTGTCGGTCTCTCAACCGCATCCAACTGGTTCTGGAACTGCGTACGTCTTCTCCCCATTCTCTCTCTATCTCAACCGCACAAACTCTTGACTAATACCTCACTCAGATCATTGCAATCATTACCCCCTACCTCGTCGGCGAAGAGTACGCCAACCTCTCTACCAAGATCTTCTTCATGTGGGGCTCCCTATGTATCATCTCCGTGCTATTCGCATACTTCCTTGTTCCCGAAACCAAGGGTCTCTCACTTGAGCAGATCGATCATATGCTCGAGGAGTCGACACCCAGAAAGTCCAGGAGCTGGGCTCCTCACTCCACATTTGCAAGCGAGATGGGCTTGACGGGCAATACTGGCAAGGTCGCCGATGCAGGTCCGCATGTAAAGACGGGCGACTCTGCTGAGGAGACGGAGGTCGAGCATAAGGCCACTGAGACGGTCTAGTTGTGTTGAGTTTTTAACAATAGTTGGAGGGGGATAAAGCGGAGGCGGAAGATGGAAATAATCGAGAAAGGGCATAGGGAGGAGGTTTTGCTATAGTATTGCACTTGCAATTTGTGTAGAGTTGATAGATACCCAGTAATTTTCTAATTCCTTAACAATTACCTACTTATCTTTTTTATTCCTTTACAGCTTGTGATATCGAAGATTCGAGCTCCCAGTTCAAGCTTCAAGATTTTAGCTCATGTACAACTGAGATTATTGAGGTCAAGCTTCGAAATCTACTAATGTGATCAAATGCCAGATGAGAAGCTTGCCACTGGATGGTCTCAAGAGAGACCCGACTAAATACACGTATATATTTCAAAGAGGAAACCCGCTATCCGTCAAAGCTAATGGCCGAGTAGTAGCTTGCGTGTATTCTATCCTTCTATTTTCATTCTGTCACATTTTCCACTCGTGTACTCGAGAATTTGTAGCACTCGGAAAGACCAAGATGAAGAGGAAGGGTTTACGGATACGGGCCTGGATCCTTGAGTTGTTTACAAGTTTTGCTACTTTGATGCTTGACGGGTGAGATGATCTTCTGGCACGGCAGGGCGACGTGAGGTGAGGTGAGCTGTCATGTATCAGGAGCACAGCCTGTGTTCTTTCCGCCAATCCACCAGGTATCCATGTCTTCCCTTGATAGTTAGAGTTTAGTTTTGAGTGATCGCAACCTTCGTTTTTCTTTAGCTGACTACTCGCCCTTTCACAAATCCGACGTGTACAGGGAGTGGCATACGAGGATCTCATCTCTTCAATTGGAAGTGTGCCCGTGTCCTTACCATTGCCCCTGGAGACTTGAGACTTTTGAGGAAGGCGGATAGACAATTTTGTTAGTAGAGATGAAGGATCAAGATGCAATGTTTTGCGGGGTCCGGGGTATGAGGCATCTTTGGGGTGGGGTGATGGTATGGGTGGCATGATGGTTTTCTTGAGTTTGTGGAGAGTCAACAATTGAAGGTGAGGTTCGCGGCAACATGTGCCGAAATCGCCAAGGGGCTAGCTATTGTTCTGGACCACTTTTGTATATATATTTTGCGGTGGGGTGATCTTTGTCGGATCTTGGGCCAGTGAACAATGCTAAGCGAGGCGGCTTGGAGTTGAGTTGAACTTGTCCGAAAATTTGTCGTTTGAAAAGCTGTATAGCCAAGTGCTAGAGATGACAGGTTTTCTAACTTTTTGAATGCTCTCGTTTTAGAAGAAATGTAAATCAATTCACACTTGCTTGGATTATCATGAATTGCGCGGTTGTATGCCTGGGGTTAAGCAAGGCAGCATGCGCATCATCGTTCAGGAAGAGTTGGTTATGAAGAAAGTATAAATTCACAACTTTGCCTAGTGTTTTTAAGTCAAACTTATCTCAAAGATTAGTCAATGTTTTAAACGAGAACTTCGAGGATCAGTTCGTAGTTCAACGAAGAATACTGGTTGGGACATTGGCAGCACAGCCCACAATTTCTAGAGCAAATTAAGCCATAGAAGATAGTTGCAGCTAATTGGATTTACTGCGCTGATAGAAGTACTTGCTTTCAGATTGATGGTTTTACGTTTCGGTGTTTCTTCATGTGTTGCTGACATTTTTTGATTGTCAGTCATTTATGCTGCGAATTTTGGATGATGAAATAGGCAGAGAAATAAAAGATAAAAACATTACACAATATTTTCTTCGAAGGCATGGCTTTCGACATAAACTTCCAATCCTATGAAACTTACGGATCTGCTCATGGTAGTTCAAAACCACCACTAGCGATGGTGAAGTAAACAACCCCCCTCCTTAAGCGAGAGGTCCACCTTTCTTGGACACCAGATAGAAAAATTCGATAGAGTGCACGATAGAATATTCTAAGCATGCGAATCAAGAAAATAGTGAATCGATGCTTGCGATTATTCTTTATATTCTAAAGAAGTCTGTCGCCAATGCTGAGTCAGGTGGGGCTCCCAAGTTCAAAAGCTCGTCATACACCTTGATGGACACTCACCCCTCATCAGGCTATATCACCAGCCTCGCTCCTCCCACCCCTTTCACTCCAAAACACAACAAGGTCGTTTTCAATATTCAACAATGGCTACCCTTTTGGATAGGCAGGTACCTCACGAGGTTACCATCCTACCTACCTGCCATGACTCCAAAGGATGTCGTCAACTCTCTTCCTCGGTTCCCTATTTCCGTCTTTATCTTCTCCTTCCCACAATCATTCACGAGAACATACGTCCCATTGTTTTGCTTAACTCATTGCTACGACAGCTCGAAGACAAACGATATTTTTACTTGAGTCAGAGTTTTATCTCTTCTTGTGATTCATTGGTTGTGAATGACATTTTGAATACCTCTTACTTGCTTCTCTTCGTACAACATACCTAGCCTCAAGACCAATCGTTTTATCATACGGCCGCAGTGACACCTGCAGTTATTCAGTTGCTCAGATATTTGTGATGTCAAATCTCATGCGAAGCAACGGGGGAAGAGAACTGTGTCCCGAGATTTGCATGCTTATTATGGAGCATGCATTGAACGCAGATCCAAAAGTTATTAGGACCTTATTAGAAGTCTCGCATGTTAGTATCCTTCCAAGGCTGGACTTCAAAGCATTTCTGACCGAGGTGATAGAGCTTTCAAACACTGCTCGAAACCTACAGAATCTCCATTCTCAAGATGTTGCTGCTGGATGACACTCGCTGTGTATACACCAATGCCTCACAAGCAAAGATCCACGCTTCCTCACAGATGTCACCTGGGAGATCTACAGTGGAAAAGATGACATATGAATGGGCGTCTGAAATTCGCTGCCGAATCGAGACGATAGATTTCCTCGTCGACCACGAGCTAATCGATATGGTAGGTCCAGAGCACCGTTGGCCTTGCCCTGAAGGTATCCCAAAGGAAGAGCTCGAAAACCGAACGACTACATTTAAACGAGATGGCCTAGGTCTTCTCTACAGACTCTCCGACTGTGCCGCGGGACTCAACACCAAAATGGCCATTCGAGGGCGACAAGCCGAGTTTCTAGAAAAAGATCTGAATGTCTCAGAATTGGCTGCTCTGGGAGTCATTGTCGAGGTTATGGGACAGGGTTTCTTCAATATCACCAACAACGCTCTGCAAGAATCAGGACTGCTCACCTCGCAAGGGATCCAATTCTCCAATCTCTCAGCTTCGGCACTTTACCGACCATCCGCCGTCCCCATCCAAGACCTGAATAACCAACATTGGATCCGCGAGTGCATGTGCGTCTTCGAAGACCTGGTCCAGCGGTATGGACCATGCTACGCTTATGCTTACGTTGGTGGATGGAAGATGGATCGCCGAAGACCTGATTTCTGGGCGAGGTTGATGCTGCAGAAGGGCTTGGATGCTATGAATTCTTATGAAATGGGACATACTATGTCTTATGCCAGCTTACAGAGCGTGGTATGGAGGGTGTTTTGTAAGAAAGTGGATTGTTCCATGCAGGAAAGCTGGGATCGTGCAAAGAAAGTTGTAGAGGATCGGATGAGTGACTATAAGTTATGAGCCACATGCTGACGATGAGAAATGGGGTATCGAGTACGATGAGATATGAATAGAGTGGATGGGATGCATGGAGTGAGAATACATGGAGCGGGGAATCATTGATAGAACGAGCATAGGTTATGGATTCTATGGAGAGACAATGGATATTGAGCCTTCGGGCTTGGAATAGCAATAGGACCGCTTGATCCGATTCAGCAATGATTACAGTAGAGCAATGTTAGCAAAACGAAACACTGAACAAGAAGATGCATAAGAAAGAGCGACAGAAATGTTCAAACTATATCTGCAATATGAGCGAGTCAAAGAAAGCGGACATCAAAGCAATGTATTCAATTATTCCGCTAGCTTTTTCAAATTCAATCTCATCTCGAAACTCCCAAACGCCCACGCACAAACGCCGCAAATGTCCAAAGTCACACGTTCTAGCTAGGTATGCAAGCCGTTTTTCAGCTGTGCTGAGAGAAGTAATCCGCCGAACTCCTGTTGCCTATACTGCCTGGACTACGATCCCCGCTACTTGAGCCATCGTCAAGTTCATTGCTGCTCCTTCCACCATCAACATTTCCATTTCCATTCATGCTAGGTAAACTATTCTTGTTTGGTCTCGGCACCTTGAGTCTTGAGCCCTCGAACATGAAGCTGCTATTCACGCGCTCATCTTGTGGCGAGCGGAGATTCACCATCTCTAGTGCTTCCCTGAGCGTTGCGCCTGTTTCGTCGAGCGCGGTGAGGAAGCGAGCTAGTTCCTTGCAGAGTTCCCAATCGCCTTCGTCTTTCGCGCGCGAGAGGAGACGCACGAGCTGCTCTGAGCTGGAGCTCAGCTCCTCGAAGGTGTGCAGGATGAGGAGGTAGCCGCCTGCTGTCTTGAGGGAGCCTCGCTCGAGCGATTCCTCGAATAGTTCTTGAGGGGGGGGAGGTGGGTGAAGAGGGTACGCCAGGAGCGGACTTCGGTTTTGCGTGTGCATTGCACGACTATGTCGAGGTATTGTGGGAAGGAGGAGAGGAAGGAGAGGACGCCTGGGAGGAGGGCTTGGTCGGGTGAGGGCTGGGAGTCTACTTCTTCGTCGAGGACGTTGTGGAGGAGGATCTCGAGTGAGTGTGCGAAGTATTCGAGGGATTGGTAGCGGTGCGCGAGGTGTAAAGCTGCCGAGGAGTCGAATCGTGAGAGGTGAAAGCGGAGGACTTGAGGTATAAAGAGGTGTGTCTGTGTGTTTGTTAGTGGAATATCATAGGAGGTTGACAAAGGACAACTTACTCGGATTATGAATTTGAAGAAGGCGAAGTTCACATCCCGCCTTTGGATAAGTTCTGGTTCGAGGCCAAGCAGGATACCCTTTGGTAGTAGAACGGATAGTGGATAGAAATCGACCGGTATCGAGACCATTGGCGGAATTTCCCGGCCCAGCTCAAGTGGTGCCGCGCGAAGAACATCATTAACATCAGTCCATAACTTCATATCGTTGCCATCGAAAAGCCACAAAGAGTCTTTGAGGCCATTCCCCTCGTCCTGAACAGGACTGTCGCCATTTGAGAGTTCAGCTGTCGTTCGACGTAAGCTCGAAAATGGCATGTCTCTCATCAAAGCAAAATACTCAACAGTGAAAGCAATAACTCGCATCTCGTACTTGGGCCTTCCCTCCTCATCTACAGAAGGCTGCAGAAGAACTAGTTTACCATCCACAAGAAACAAGACACTAGCCATGGCAGCGTCTTGAGAAGGGTCTCCTTCTAGAAGTTGATTGTCGGGAAGAATCCAGCTTAAACCTCGGACTCGAGCTGGTGAGCGTATTAGGCCATTGAAACCAATTTGGCTGACTGGGACAAGCCTCACTGTTCCGGAAGCAGAAGAAAAAACGTAGTGATAAAGCAAGTTGTCATGGGTGTATACCAGTAAGGAGTCCTCTCCAGAGAGGGTGATTAAGATAATAGCAGAGGGTAGGACTTCGGTGTGAATGACGAGGGAGTTATCAAGAGCAGCTTCTCGAGAATACAGCCTCAACTCGAAAGAGTCCCCAGCTTCTATGGCAGCAACCAAGATGTGCTGATACCAACACATGCCTCCTCGAACCTGAAACTCATTTTCCATATTCTCGTTCACGAAAGTCTTCCACCGCCCGCTGTTCATACTGTAGTGTGCTAAGCCTCTACGACCTGCAACTGCTACATATCTTCCATCGGCAGAGACGACACAGGATCGTATTGGCCACTGATCCACTAGATAGCTAGAAGGAATCTCGGCAACGTGCCATGAGGAAGACTCCCCAGAAATTGTATTAAGATCTGCAGCTTCATGACCTCGGTAGACCATGATGCTAGACGTAGTTTGGAGTAAAGTCCGCGCGATGTTTGCTGAGGCATAACAACCTGCTATTGAACTCCGAGCCATTTCAAGTGACCATATTCGATCATCCCTCTGGCCAATCATCAATATCTCACAGCCGCCCCCAATCCATAACGCCTCCTTCACTCCTTCTAGCCATCCCTCTTCATGTTCTTCAGAAATACTTCGGGAAGCCCCAAAACTGGTAGCTCCTGGCTTGCCGAATACACTCCAGGTTGCCCACCCATTTTCATAGCCAGCAAAAAGACAGTAACCATCTGGAGAGTAACTCAACGAAGTGATCGAGCCTGAAGTAGATCCAGAAACTGAGGCGCTGTGAGTGTGTAATTGATGAATTTTGCCGACGTAATCCGCAACGGTATACACCTGAATGAGACCATCCGAAGTCCCAACAGCTATAAAAGAGAACCTGGCGTTGATGGCTGCCCTTACTGCATTATTTTTTGAATTTTGCGGATTATGGAAGCAGTATCCTCGGAATAGCTTCTGATGGGAATCTGATTCTTTGTGAGGCAGTCTTTGGACTGCATAGGCTTTTCCATCACTAGTTATCCACGTGAATAGGCTCATAGGTCTATCATAGATCATGTCGCTCACAACAACTTTCTTTGGGAGCCAGTCCATTCGAGTCAAAAGTTCAGTACTTGTCTGACTACCGGTACTATCCGGTGTCCACCTGATGCACTGCACAGCTGGTGGTTTTTGCGTCGCAACTATGAGCTCGTCGTCCAGTGCCAAAGCTTTCGTAATGCCAGCATCGACTTTGATAACCATTCGAAATCGCACGCTTACTTCTCGTACCCCTCCTCCTTCTCCTGGACCCCAGAGAATCCGATCCCCTCCCTGACCTCTGGCACCACTAAAATTGCTCTGCCTACGCGTTTGTCCGCTGGTATGATTTGCGAAATGAGGTCTGTATACTCGAGAATCAGGATCAGAGGCAAGGGTGTAAGTGATCAAGAATCCCGAGGTGGTCTGTACCACGAAAATGTTGGAGTCTGGGCGAACGAGGAGGGACACATTGGGTCCGTATGTTGTCAAAGATTTCCGGGAACGAACTACGACAGCCAAGATGGCTGTTGGCTGTTTGGGAAAATTAGTATATTTTGCAGCAAAAAGATTGAGGAATCGTGCCTTGGTTTGCCATATAGTCAAAGCTGTAGATGTTATCACTGCAAACAAGTGCCCACTCCGGGACATCTTGAGGGACAGCAGAGGTTCCCTATCAGCGTAGCCAGAGAATTCTCCATCCTGACCATTGAATTGAGGGAATTGCCTCCTCTGATTGTCATGTTCGACTGGTCTTATTCCTGGGGTTACTGGTGTAAGTGGTATCGAGTTTCCACCATCTTGTCCTGCATCTACTTTCAGCTCTGAATTTGCACTTTGCGTATCTGCCAAAGATCCTCCAGCATCGCTTTGTTCGCGCGACTCAATATCTTCATCGAACTCGAGAACGCGATCGTGGGCGGCTCTGCTATTGCTGGCTGCATATATCCGTGGAGCGGCAATGGGGAAGTACATAGCTCGTGCAGTAGCACTGGACGCCTCATTGGAAAGGTTGCATGCCAACGAGCTGGCGGAGTTCTGTTTGTAGCAATTGAAGCTCTGTAATATTAATGCATCCTAGATTATGAAAGCATGCTGCTGACATCAAGAGTTGGGAGTCTGTTTTAATGTATGTGTACAAAGGCGGCAGTTCCCGCGCTTGGTTTGACCGTTGAGCCGAGCATCTGGATCTGGAGGAAACTGGGGTCCAATATCAAAGGCAATATTCATATATCAGACGAGCCTCACTTTCATTCTGTTGTGTATTTCGGACTTTCTCTCTTTTTTCTTTTTTGACGACAGGGGAAGGCGTAATTCCAAAGCTTGTCACAAGCCATCAGACGTTGCAAAACCACCCTGAACTAGGTATACTTGAAGCCTTGATCCCCAATTCCGACGTCTACAACTTCCACGCTATCTCAGGCCACACTGTATTAGGGTGTGTCGTGCTCTTCGCTGTCTTTTCCATCCTCAGGCATCTTTCTCCAGTTGTCATGTCTCCTCTCAGATCACGACAAAGCATAGCAAAGGAGAAATTCCCTAGCTATTTTTCCTCTCTCAAAACACAAACATATCACGATCCTATCTCATCTCGAGGTGCTGGCAATCATAGGTATGTCGAAACATCTTTTGTATTCATATATTTGGCAACGATTAGTCTTGCAATGCGTAGACGAGGACTTAGCACGATGAGTTGTCTATTTGCTTCAGGGTGTGGTTGTCACTCATATCTAAATGAATCTGTTGTACGTTTTAGTGCATCATGAAATCTAAGCTAACAAGGTTCTGACTAGTATTCGCACAATTGCTTGGAATCCTCTGGGATCATTGATTGCTACAGGCAGTGCTGACCGGACTCTTCGAGTGTAAGCTGCTATATCTTCATTGATGAATTTTTACTGATTCTTCTTAGGTGGAACCCTGAGCGTCAAAACGTCAAGTATTCTACAGAGCTTAAAGGCCATAGTTCTGGTATTGAGAAAGTCGCTTTTAATCCTACCAAAGATGCAGAATTATGTAGCATGAGTAGTGACGGAAATGTCAAGTTCTGGGATGTCAGAACGAAAGCTGTGATCAATGAAGTCAAGGGACTCGGTGACACGTTCACTCTTGCTTGGTGTCCAGATGGGGAGACCCTCGTTGTAGGCAATAAGGTAAGATATCAGAGATTGTGCATTTTCAAGCTTTTCGTATGGGAGTACTGATAATTTCAGACGGACAATATCTTCATACTATCACCAACTCAATCCACACCCATATCTTCTCACCAGCAACCAGTCCAGACAAACCAGATATCATTCTGCCATAGCGGCAAGAAGATATTCCTCACTACTGGGGAAGGTCGAGTCAAGATCCTCTCATATCCTGATTTTGAGCCTATCTTCCACTTACCTTTCGATAACTCAATACCATTTACGCTTAATGGTCACACATCCTCATGTTTGTCTGTCGAGATGCAACCATCGGCACGTCACCTGGCAACCGGAGGATCTGACTCAATCATATCTCTCTGGGACACAACTGAGTGGATTTGTGTGCGGACACTGATTGATATGACTGGCCCTGTTCGGAGTCTCAGCTTCTCTTTTGATGGAAGTTACATCGTCGGTGGTAGTGATGAAGGACCAGGACTAGAGATCGCACATGTCGAGACCGGTGAGTATGTTCATAGTGTCAAAACTAATGGACCTAGTCCCGTTGTCGCTTGGCATCCAAGCAAATATCTTTTGGCATATACAGATCTTGGAAGTCTGAAGATTATTGGAGTAGATCCGGAGAGGAGATGAAAATGCATTCTTGATACCCAACATGTCGTTTTCGTTTACGAGCATCTGAACATCGATACCGTGTGTCACGCTCTGATAAGATATTTGATTTTACTTTTTCCTGCAGCGACACAAAACCGATCTAGTGATCTCCATTGGACAACTATACGATGGTGATGACGATTCATCCACGAGCTCAAGTGAGACCTTCATAAGCCACATCCTGTCAATAAAAAGCATGATATTTAGTGGCATCGCATTCGCTTGACCCCGCCATCTTCATCATCACGTGAATCTATGTTCCGTCTGAGGACACGTCGTTGAAATATACTTTTTCCAATCTCATCAAGCTTCAGAAAACTCTACTTAGTTCTCAGAAGCGGTAAGTGTGCCCAGGTAGCTTAGGCCTCATAGAGGAAATGTCATTCTGGCTCATACCGGCCGGTTGTACGATGTCCCAAAGCAGTAAAGGATGAAAGAAAGTCAGACATTTGATCATTCGGCCTAATATCATGCCGATTTTCACTCGGATGTCAATTTAAGCTCTGCTCAAACATCTCCAGTGCTTCCTATGATTCGCTGTCACCCCTCTCACGAGGCTGAGTGAATGCAATTGCATGGATGCTTTTTTGATGAGGTTCCCACGGTTCCATGCAGCTTACGGAATCAAACGTGGTATCCGCTGGTGCCTTGGGATGATCTTGATCTGCTGGCGCTCCCAATCCTCCAACCCTCTAATCTGAATCACTGGTGGTGCACCGAATTTTGTACAGTACCAGACTTTAGCATGCGAGGAGTGAAAACTGTTTGGGTGATTAGATAAACACTGCCACAATCAGGAGAACCAGAGAGAAAATACAAAGCGGATCCGTCATCAACAGACACCTCATCGCCTGACATCCACTCAAAATATCTAGGTATCTCTCAGGCCACGAGTTTTACCAAGTCCCCAACATTATCAAAGCTGGTATAATAGGGTACTCAGCGGGAACGGGGCCGGACCTTGGAGTTGATCGGCTTTCGAAGCGAACGCCGTTGCGATTTACCGTTCAAGTTTTATGTCTAACATCTCTTTGTGAAGCAACAAACCACCACCCCTTTTCTGGCTGGAATACTCTCTGCAGAAACTCCTCGACGCGATACAGATGCCTATGACTATCTTACAGGAATTGGTTCATTGCATTAATCTCACGCCCAGCTATTGAAGCGCAATATATTTGGTAGCCCTGAGGCGCAGCTTCAAGGACGTTACTTTTTCCTGAGAGAGGGTTTCAACACCAGTCTTCTCTTTTAAGGAGCTGAACTTGATAACACAAGCAGAACGAACAGTTTGATAGGGGCGCATTAGTGATACTGCCGATATGTCGACAAGTTCGAACACCCCGCCAGATGGCTACTTCAATGACCTTTCAAAACCTACAGGAAACAATGCGCGAAATAAACAGGCCCTTAGCCCTACAGATGATGCGAACGTAGGTGGCGATGCTGCCAGTGGAGGAGAAACCAACGTTCCCAAGCCCAAGAGGATAGCATGCATAATTTGTAGGAAACGGAAACTCAAGTGCGATGGGACCAAGCCCAGTTGTTCGACATGTACACGTCTAGGGCATAGTTGCGCATATGACGAAGTGCGGCGGAAATCTGGACCTAAGAGAGGATATGTGAAGGCTTTGGAGGAGAGATTGAGTTAGTGTTCTGTGCTTGCAGATTGTGCTTTGCGGTTTTGCAGAGGGTGGAACGTATGCTAATGCCACTTCATCAGAGCAAGTTGAGACCCTACTCAAAACTCAGGATCCTGTGGTACCAACACCAGATGTTACACCTACAAGTTTTCCTCCAGTCCGCAATGTCAATATTAGCAGTGTTAGTCTGGGTACTGTACAAGAAAATGATTTCAATATCTCGAACTCAGGAATGGGGCTTAATACCGATAGATGGGGTTTCAACGGAGACTCGCCTCAAGCCGGTCTTGATCCCATGGCGTTCTCAGCAGATCTGGGCATGGGGATGAATCTGGATGACAATACGTTTACTTGGGAAATGATAGGTCTTGGCTTGGAAGAGCCATTACCTCCTCAAGACACGATTGACGAACTGTATGTCATGATCCCCTTCCAAGTGCCTTGGGATGAGAGCTCATGTAAAATTAGCCACCAAATATTCTTCGATAAAATTCATCCTTCTTTACCAATGATACACAAATACCGTTATTTGGCAGCAATGAACTTGTAAGCAGTTTAATTTCTGACGTTTGTGGCATTCTGTACATTTGTGTCTATTCAGTTTCCATGTTGCCTTTTCTTTTGTCCTTCTTAGGAACCTACATACTAGGAGAGCTCTAGAACTAAGTTGCTGTGGTTCCCAAATGCAATGTGTGATTTGGATTTCAAGATCCTCTTGCACTGAGTATGGACGATGTGATGAATGTGCAACTAATGCTTAGTTAGAGCCCCTAACCAACGACCTCCAGTTGCACTTCGATATGCTATGTGGACATCAGCTGCTTCAGTGACAGATAAGTACTTGGATCTCAAGGAGCATTTCTATCACAGGTCACGCAAATATATGGAACTCGACTATCTGAAAGGGCATGGCGAAAACATGATATCAATCGCTCATGCACAGACTCACGTTCTTCTGGCATCATATGAGTTCAAGATGATGTACTTCCCCCGAGCATGGATGAGTACAGGATCGGCCATTCGATTGTGTCAGATGATGGGGCTTCACAGACTGGACGGTGCTGGCTTGGATGTAAAACAGTGTCTCCCGCCACCCAGAGACTGGACAGAAAGGGAGGAAAGGCGGAGGACTTTCTGGATGGCGTTCTGTGAGGATCGTTATGCCAGTATTGGGACAGGATGGCCAATGACTATTGACGAAAAGGATATCTTGACTGATCTTCCAGCCTCTGACGAGGCCTTCGAAATGAGCAAGCCTGAAACGACACAATCTCTGAACGATTCGATGAGCCCCACAGGAGCTTCGAAACTCTCTGCATTTGCTGGTGTGGTGTTGATGGCTTGTCTATTTGGCAGAAATCTT
Source organism: Margaritispora aquatica (assembly GCA_007644065.1). NCBI lineage: Eukaryota > Fungi > Ascomycota > Leotiomycetes > Helotiales > Discinellaceae > Margaritispora > Margaritispora aquatica. The sequence goes on along the minus strand of VJWN01000007.1, from coordinate 2,480,410 downwards.
ATACATCTTCATCGTCCAGATTCAGATGATCGGGATAATGACCTTAATGGCGAATTCTGGAAACGTCATAGAAATATGGACAACATCCTTCTCAATACCTCACTATCTATGCCTTCACATTTAAAGCTGCCAAGTGGACTAGGGAACCCGAATATTGTATTCACGAATATGAACATCCATACGTCAACAATCTGTCTTCATCAAGCCGCAATTTACAAAGCAGACAAGAACCATCTTCCAGCTTCAATCAGTGCAGAGAGCAAAGTACGGTGTATCAGTGCGGCTAATGAAGTTGCGAGTATCATGCGCATGATTTCGCATTTGGATCTGTCAGCTGTAAGTTTTTAGGTTGCTTCCATAGACCATACTAACCTAAAATAGATGAACCCCTTCATTTCCTTCTGCCTTTATGTTGCAGCCCGAGTCTTTGTCCAATACTTGAAAAGTCGACCAGAAGACAGCCAGACAGGCGACTCACTACGATTCCTCCTTTCCGCAATGAACGCGCTAAAGAAGAAGAATCCGCTGACTGAGTCTTTCCTTGTTCAATTGGATGTTGATTTGGAAGGTCTTGGAATGCGCAACCCAAAATACAAATCGGTCTTTGCATATAGCGAGGAAAACGTGAGTATCTACCTACCCTACGAGTTGTGCCAATGCTAATCCTACTAGGTTGGAATATCACTAGCAAAAGTTCCTGGCCTCAATGGGTCCACTACCATGCCGAAAAACTACGTTAATGAGTGTAACTTCCTAAAAATGTCCAACGACATCAGTGTCGTCGACGATCCAAGCCCCACAATAGGGAATCCGCAGTCAGAGCCAGCGTCGGCCAACAGAATGGATAATTTTGGAAGATCGAGCTGGACGAATGCTCCAGCAGCAGGCGATCATGATGTCCAACGTACTTTGACTGGTCTTACTCTCGGCAACGTGCCAACCAATCCATACTCAGACGGTAGTGGGACAGGTGGCTATGTCAACAGCGAAGCCAGCGCCAGTGCTGACACGGGTCTGTCTCCATCCACCAACCAGTCCAACTCTAACCGGCCGACGCCAAACTCAACCGATTCAGAATCCCGATCAAACCTCCGACCAGGACAGCAAAGCTCAGGGAGCGGCTCATATGAAACTAGTCCAGCAACACACGGGTCTCGACTCCCATCAACGGATGGCCGCGCCATGAGCTCCTTCTTCGCTGGACAGCCCGATTATAGCAATATTCCCTCGACCGGCATGACACCTGACAACAACGCCTTTTCCATGCCCGACACTCCTGGAAGGGGCTTCGATGTCCCTCCTGGGTGGGAGATGAGCCAGCAGAGTTCGGGTTTGACGCCTGTTGGGGAGGGGGTTTTCAGACAGTTGATGGGACTCAGCCCGATGGATCCAATGCAAGCCCTCTTCACTATTTATTTTCCTAAACCGTCGCTAATGGGTAACAGGGATATTGGATGGGAAGGCTCTTCATGAAGCACTTTTAACGCACCTCAATCTTTCTTCGGGTAAAAAATATTTAGGGTGGGTTGGATAGAAGAACGCGTTGGCGCATCTCCCCTTCGGATGCTGGGAGGAGGAAGGAAATACGCATATGGCTTGGGTTTGTGTCTTTGTACAATATGTCGGGAATTGGGATAGGATTAGGATTCGGATTCGGAGGGGCAAGGGAGACTCCCCATTTATGGCCAAAGGTCTCGGACTTGTGATGTTTTGCCGCTCTTGGATTTTTGGCGTATTTCGACTTTGGTTGCGTGGTTTTGTATGGAAATACCTATTGTGCAACGATGATTTATGAGAACGCGTAGCGAGCGTAGTGTAGTGAATGAGATGAATTAGAATCAAAAAAGCAATAGGCTTCATGATTGTTGACATTGTTTTCTGGTACGTATGAAGTTGAGGGATAGTGTTCGAGGATATAAGAAAGTGTGGTATGGAGTTACACATTGTAAAAAGCATGTCGTTTCTCTCTCATGTCCTTTCGAATCTCAACATCGTCCGGTGGTCTGGAAATTTTGGCTTTGGAGGTGAAGGGATTGTATGCATGTGCTTACAACTTACCTACCGTGGCTTGGCTGGTTCTGGCTGTGTAGAATCTGTTTGGATTGAAGAAGCCATGAATTTCCAGGAAATAAACTCAACCAAAAGGCAATCAAGCCTAAAATGGAATGAGGACCAGGCGTGAAACTACTACGTAGATACTTGGCCATAAGGAGGAGACATGCAAGATAAACTGTTGAGAGCTGGTTGGAGATCTAAGTAATCGTCGACTGAAGAAGTAGTAGTAAGTTAGATTGACAGTGGGGCGAGTTGTTGACAGCGATACTTTGACTGTGTCAACCCAGATGAAGAGGAGGGGTACATGGTGATCATGAGAAGAAAGTGACTCTGGAAAGAGGCGGACGAAGTAGACAATCATGGAGAAATAAAGAGAGGACGAAGCAACACAAAGACCCAGCGACAAGCGCATCGCTTAACCTCGTCAACGCGGCCTTTTTGTTAGTTGTCAGACAAACACGTGTGGCGCTATATATACTTCGTGTAACAAAATCGAATGGAGGAAGGAGACTTATTATTTAAAGGTCAATTACCTAAAAAAAAAATTGGGTGTTTCAACAATAGACGAAAGTGGTTGACAGCAAGATCTCTTAGCAAGTGAGACCAGATCTGCAGCAAGCAAGAAGCATATGATGGTAGTAAATCCTTGAAGCAATATTACTGTACCTATATTTCAATGCCACAGCCAATTCACACCAGAAGAAATGAGGTTTAGTCTCAGAGAAAGTCACGATAGAAGTACTCCCAGTCCTTGAACTTCATCCGAGTTTGAGATTGGAGTTGACAGCAACAGGTTCTTGTTCTTCCGGAGTTCAGAGTTCTACTCAGGAGATAGGTAGAAGCAGCTTCAAATCCAACAAAAGTTTCATTCTTAAATAGCACGAGGAGAGTATTCGTCAGGAAATGTAAACAAGAACACCTCATATGACTGCTAGACTTGGTTGACTGCTAGCATAGACAAAGGAACGGGATATTATGTACTTGCTCTCTTGCGAACGGGACTGGCGCGCGATTTATATACCCATCTGGACGTCGGGGCGCATATGAATCAAGGACTTGTGAGGAATCAATACTGGATTAGACACTTGAATTGAATGTTGTTTGGGCTAGGATGGAAATCAAGAGTAAGGTAGAATCTACAGGAATAATGCTGATGAAAAGTTGACAGCAACAATACAGTATTTTACTTGCATTGGCAAAGTGCTGGTCGTTTGTTTCGGGCACGAGTGAAGTTCCAAACTCCTAAGCTCGCAAAATAAACAATTAGAAACTGCCTAGTAGAAAAGAGAGCTTGTATTGAGGAGTGAAGAGGAATGGAAGCTGATTGAATGAACACTTCTGTAACAAGAGTTCAGGCTTTGTAAAACAATAAGACATGGACGGACATATGCGGGAGGTTCCGGGGAGTCTATTTGTAGTAAGCAGGGCAGAGAATGACAACGATTGTTGAGTTGACAGTAAAGGAGAGAGCAAGAGACTGTAGATGGCCTGGATGGCTTTCATGTAGAAGCATGTGAAGCTGCTTGTAAAGACTTTGGCGCTATAGAGAGTTCGCCTACCAACAGATTGAACCAACTTGATATGCTATATATATCAAAGAACTTTCATTAACCCTTGAATAGAGATCAACATCATAATGCTAATTCACGTATGCAGAGGATCCTGGTACCGAGTTTGTGCCCAGACTGGCCACAAATCTAAGCATGCTTAATACAGGAAATCACTAGGTATGACACAACAGTAGAAAGTAAAGGTTCGGATAAGGAGTAGGATTCTGAGAATGTATGCAGGTATTTCGCGTTGAAGAAGCAATGCATTGCATGACGATAGGACAGAAGCAGTATTAATAGCACAAGTAATACAATTCATGTGCTTATACATATTTTGACATCTATTTTGTACAGGTGCTTCTTTGACGCCTTGAAATGCAGCAGAACAAGCAGGATATTGGTCAGAGGAAAAGCCGAGTAGAGCTTCTACTTCGCACGTCGCTTTCCATGGTTTCTCTCTCTTGGAGTGACGACCCATTGGTTGGGTTTCCGCACCTTTCTCGTCTTGTATCCTCCTTTGGCCTGGTAGAATGTGAGTCAAGGTCAGTTCGAGAGGGGGTTTTGAATACTTACGGGCATTCCCCAAGGGCTGACTGGGTTTACATTTCCCTTGGACTTTCCACGACCACCACCGTGAGGATGATCCGCTGTTTGACTATTAGTGATAGCCCTGACCCTATCGAATAGGAGATCTTACCTGCGTTCATTGCCAGACCTCTCACTGTTGGACGGATGTTCAACCATCTGCTTCTTCCTGCCTTACCCAGCTGTCGATGCTGGTAATGAGGATTGCTTGCTGAACCAATAGTTGCGCATGCATCTTTACTCACCCTGCGGATCTCACCACTCTGAAGCCTGACTGTAACAGTCTTCTGCCCTGACTTTGATCCATCGTCTTTTGACACAACTACAGCATGTGTTCCTGCACTTCGGCAGAAGACAGCCCCCTTCCCCTTTGTCGAGCCAACATTGAAAACAATGGTTCCAATTGGAATCATGTGAAGTGGCAGACAGTTGCCTCTCCATGCAGTCTTTGCAGCCAACACACCGGGATCCAACACTCCTCCCATGCTTTCCAAAAGATCTCTTGGAATTCCAGCTCGGTAGCTTTGAACCACATCTCCAGCCCTCATGCCTTCGGCAGCTACAATATAGCTCTTTGTCCCTGTAGACTCATGGTTGAGCAGTGCAATGTGTGCACTTCGTCCAGGATCGTGTTCGATGCGCACAACCGTATGTGGTCCAGGAATATAACGCTCAAAGTCCACAGTCCGTATCCTTCGCTTGTGTCCACCACCCCTATGTCTAATGGTAACTCGACCACTATTATTTCTTCCTCCTTTGCCGTGACCTTTTTTGGCGAAGGTCAAGGGCAGAAAACATCTTCCTTTCCAGAGATGGTCATTGATCGGCCTCCGTAGATGTCGTACACCAGGTGTCCTAGGCTTGTATGTGCGCAAAGCAAATTTGGCATTGCTCTCATCTACATTTGTGGGAGGAGCAAATCCGATGCTTGAAATAGGTGCAGGTGCAGATTCCCTGATGGTCTCTTCGGCTGTGGTAGCATAGTATCGAGGTAGGGCGGATCGAAGGGCGAAGAGATGAGAGGAGGCTTTCTGAGTCTGCCGGAGCAGTAGTCTAGGTTGTAACATGATGGGTAGAATCAATTGACTCTTCCACCAGGATATTGTGGTGCGATAGCTTTGGTCGTGTCGCTGATCCTCTCAATGTCCCAATCCCAAAATGTGAGGCACTTCACTTTCTGGTGCCTCAAAAATCAGAGCTCAGCAGCGCGTGAAGCCACATGTGGCGGTGCAATCAAACAGCCATTCCCTAACAGGCAAGGTGTATTTCTTATTGTCTGGCCAACGCCAGTAAACAGGCCTTGAAAAGGACGACCTCCACACTAATGAATTCTTCGTACCCTAGAGAAAATCACCAAAATAAGTCCTTTTCAGTCCCATTCAATTCTGGTATTTCAACAAATACAGATCTTTATTTTCAACGTCAGTGTCAATAACTCATTTCAAAAGTCCAAACTCCAAAATTCCAAACAGCCTCTTGTCTTACTCAAGATTCTGGTGGCTGGTTTTGAGGTTCCTTGCGGCGTTTCTCTCTCGCTACTTTCGGATCCACCTGCCCTGACGCGCTAGCATCGCCCAGCCAAAACCTCGAATCCAAAAGTCCTCCTCCAACTGAACATACACTTCTTCGTCGACAACAACACGACATTTCACAGTCCGACTCTCTTCTACAGATACCCATTTCCTTACACAGTTTCGATCTACGCCAGACTCGTGCTCCCTACTCTTTCCTGACGCATTGAGGGCTCGGAAATACACGTCACCCACCTACGAAGTCTACTTCAACTTTGTTGATATTGGATCAATACAATTTCGATCGAATACTAAACTACTCTGCCAGAGTCTTGTGGCATTCGAGCCTTTCTTCCTGTACGTATCTCAATTCCTACGCTCTATTCCAGCTCATCGTCGCGTCTTGGGTTCGTGTGTCATTCGCGCTGCACGCGGTCGGCCGTTTTTGATATCGCGTCTTACTTACACCATTCTAGGTCTCAGTTCCCTACAAACTCTCTTTCTTTATCATTAATCCCAAGACTATCAAATATGCCTCCAGTAAGTTCAATTCCCGCGCACCTTCGAATTTGGTCACCCTGCCCGCACTCCGGATTAGGACAAAACAAAACAAAATCCCATACTGATATGTTTTCAGGCTCGAGCAAACAGCCGGCGAGTGGCCACGAATGAGAATGACGAGAACAGTGCTGCAGCAACCACCCGCTTGACTCGATCCAAGGCTGCTGCGTTTGTTGACGACGCCGCTCCTGCCAAGAAGGCCCTTCAATCTAAGAAGGCAACGACTACCAACGCCCAACCTCTTCGAAAGCGTGCCGCTCTAGGAGATGTCAGCAATGTCACCAAGGGAGACATTGTCGAAGGAAAGAAAACCATGGCCAAGGGAGGATTGGTTTCAAAGGCCGCACAACCAACCGGTGTTCAAAAGAATATGTCACGTCCTACCTCGACTAGATCAATCCTTGGCAACAAGGACAACAACAAGAAGACCGAGTTGAAGCGTACTGGATCTGGGGTTATGGGAGGAAAGAGGAAGACAAGTTCCACGTCATCAAACGCCTTGACAATTAAGGAAGAGACTCCAGCAGAAGACGAGGAACCATTACGCAAGAAGATCCACATTGAGATTGAGGAGAAGGTCACAATCGAGGAAGAGATCAAGTATGATGTTGAGCCAAAGGAATCTGTAGCGAAGCCATTTGCTGAGGGTGTCGAAGACTTGGACAAGGAGGATTTGGAAGACCCTTTGATGGTTGCCGAATATGTCGTGGAAATATTCGAGTACCTGAAGAAGTTGGAAGTTACCACCCGCCCCAACGCAGACTACATGGAGCATCAAGACGATCTTGAATGGAAGATGCGAGGTATCCTTGTCGATTGGCTCATTGAGGTTCACACTCGATTCCACCTTCTTCCTGAAACATTGTTCCTGGCCGTCAACATTATTGATCGCTTCCTTTCTGCTAAGGTTGTTCAACTCGACCGTCTTCAGCTTGTGGGTGTTACTGCTATGTTCATCGCCTCCAAGTACGAAGAAGTTCTATCTCCACATGTCGCCAACTTCCGTCATGTTGCCGATGATGGATTCACCGAGGCCGAGATTCTCAGCGCTGAACGATACGTTCTCACTGCATTGAACTATGACTTGAGCTATCCCAACCCAATGAACTTCCTTCGCCGCATCTCCAAGGCTGACAACTACGATATCCAAACCCGCACCCTGGGCAAGTATCTGATGGAGATTAGTCTCCTTGACCACCGATTCATGGACTATCTTCCAAGCCATATTGCCGCCGCCTCGATGTACTTGGCCCGTCGAATTCTCGAAAGAGGTGCATGGGTATGTAAATCTATGAAATGATTTTAAGACAATACTAACTGCTCACAGGATGCTACGTTGACACACTACGCTGGTTATGATGAGGAAGAAATCCAGCCAGTTTTCAAGTTGATGGTCGACTACTTGGCTCGTCCAGTCATCCATGAAGCTTTCTTCAAGAAGTATGCTAGCAAGAAGTTCCTGAAGGGTAAGCATATCTCCATTTGATTTTGAGAAACCTACTAACAATTCATTAGCATCTATCTTAACAAGACAGTGGGCTAAGAAGCACGCTGCTGGCTTGGGCATTGACGCCACCGTCTCTCTTGATCAGGTTTCAAGATAATGATCATGACCTTATGAACATAGTCTATCCATACCTGCACAACTCGCTCACCTTTGCTTGCTACTGGATAAACCAAAAATTTGCATTATTTGGATGGGATACGAATCAACAACGATAGACGGATGAATTCTCTCATGGACAGCTCAATGCTGACCATGAGCATCTTGCCAGGTCGTTGATGATCTTGTGCTGGATTGGTGTCATGGAATTATGCGATTGTTCAATTTTGCTATTGGCGAGCTGGTTTTGTTGCATTACTCATTTCACTCTTCATTGGACGGCGTCAAAGGCTTTTGGGGGAGTTCGGTCGGTGTACGGATTCTTTTGTTTGCTTTACCCGAAACTACTGTCTGTTTATCACTGAATACCAGAAAAGCAGCATCATAATTTTGCTGCGACATGTCTTTGGCTGAATCGGGTCAGCCTTTGTAGATATATCTCTTGAACCAAAAACATTACATTACTTCATTAGTTCTGTTGCAAGTGAGCTCCCTCTGTCAACCAATGTCTTATTACCGCTATGTTTCAATCTTGACAAACTCTATTGATACACATAAATATATGTAAACAAAAGCAATATACCTTTGATAAAACTCTGAATTCATCTACCATTAGTGACTGATAATAACGTCCAAGTCTTTGTAGATGTTATTTGTGATTATCATGTAGAACCTGTCGAACCCATATTCCGACACCTGAGGAATTAACAGGTAAGGTGTTTATTTCATAATCATTTGGGTAGCTTGGCAAGTGTTGCGACTGACGTGAGGTTCTTGGTGGAGTGGGACATTGGAACATCCTAGCCGGTTTTGGAGCTACGGTAGGCATTCGCAAGCGACTTCTCGATAAGAGCTTCAACCATCAACAGCTGCATTAGACTGACTATCAGATCTGCCTTACGTTCGCTCCATACTGTTTTGATACCCCAGGACCTGAGAATCCATCATGTCTCTCGATCCACCACCATATCTTTCCTCTTTGCAAAACAACATTCGAACTCGACCTATACCTTGGGATGGAGCTGTCCGAGCTGGCACAATCAGTAATGATCAATTAAGCAAGATCAGAGCTGTAGACAAAGTCAGAAAAGACCAGAGAAAACAAGTCATTGAGGGCGATCTTGATGGATATAGCGTTCTTTTCGTTGGTGCCGAAGGAAAGCCTAGCATATTGGAATCAGCTGCAAAGCGCCCAGATGTTGTTCAATATGTCTTGGTCCTCCTGCGAGACTTACTCGATGGTATGTTTTGGAGATCAATTGGCTTTAACTTGCTAATGGAAGCTTTGCAGATAATCCAGCATTGGGCAACGCGCTTGCCAAACACCCAGATCCCTACAAGGCATATATACCTCTGCTCAAGCAATCGTCCGATCCCGAAAGCCCTATTCCTCTTCTTGCCTCGACCGTTCTCGCAAGCATGATCGCTAGTGCCCCAAGTGTCACGAATAAGGAGTCGTCAGCCATGCCGAAGCTGTTTACATATCTATCGGCCCTGACCAAATCGACGGATGGGGGATTGCAAGATATTGCGGTGTTGCAGTATTCCGCCCTACTGCGGGGCAAGGCATCAAGGGATTTATTCTGGGCGCAGAGGAAAGAGACAGTGGCTCCTTTAGTGGATATCTTAAAGTCTGCCGCGGGCGTGTCTAATGGCGACTCTGCTTCGACTCTCTGGAGTGGTGCCGCCAGCGTACGAAGTGCTGAGGGGACGCTAAGTGGCGGGGTTGGTCTGCAATTGCTCTACCATGTCCTCTTGGTTTTGTGGCAACTCAGCTTTGAAGGTGCATCCATTGGCGAAGCGTTCGAGGAGTATGTCTAACATGGGGAACTCTAACTATGAACCATGCTAACTATCAACAGCGAATTTGATATCATTCCTCTCTACGTTCAGTTGCTTAAACTGTCACCAAAGGAGAAGACGACTCGACTTCTGATATCATCTTTGTGGAATCTTCTTTCGGCGAACAAGCAGACATTACTTCCAACTGCGGTTCTTGCACGTCTTCCAGCACTGTTGCAAAACATTAATGGCCGACATCTCACGGATCAAGATCTACTGGATGATCTTCAAAATCTCAACGAGACCCTCGAAGAGTATACCAAAACCCAAACCACTTTCGATGAGTATGCTGCAGAGGTTACTTCCGGACATCTCCGCTGGTCACCACCCCACAGGAACCCTACTTTCTGGGCTGAGAATGCTCGTAAGATTCTAGAACATGATAAAGGCGACCTGCCCAAGAAGCTTGCTGAGATTATGGGTAAGCCTTGGGATAATGACAAGCAAGTCCTTGCTATTGCTTGCAATGACGTGGGATGCTTGGTCAAGGAGGTTCCCGAGAAAAGATACCAACTGGAGAAACTTGGCTTGAAAGCTAGAGTTATGGAACTGATGGTAGAGGCCGATGAGTCTGTCCGGTGGGAAAGCTTGAACGCTTTGTCAGGGTGGCTGAGATACAGCTTCGAAACGAAGTGAAAGTTCGAGTGTGGTTTTCATCTGTGACAGATGAGGGCGAGATTGTTGCTGTATATCTATCTCTAGGGCAAGGGGATCAATAGCCCGATTGGGTCTTTTCGATGAACATGGTTACGAGAGCGTCGAGTTTCAGCGCTGTGGTTGTTAGAGTAGAGTCGGGATAAAGAAGTCTCATTCGATACCACTAAGTCTGATCATGCATATAAATAAAACTGAGCAATGGTTTGTTGTTTTATTGTTTTGAGACTCGCATTGGAAAAGTTAGAGCATGATGAAATATTACATAGACTTTCGTAGTTTACTTACTTCTGCGATGGTAACACAATCTTGCTTCCCCCAATCTGAATTGTCTGGAGGGGTTGTACAATACTTGCCCCACTTGTGCAGGAACAGCCGAGCCGAACTCGCATGGTCTTGGAATTCTACTCGAAAATAAACTTTACATTATCAATTACACATTCAAGATCGAAAGGGATCAAAATGAAACGTCTCCAAGCTGTAACAAAAGCCAGTGGTGCCATTAGAGCAACCAGCTTTGCAGGCCGAAGCTCGCGCTCCCTTACCACAGCTCTCCATCGCACCACACCGTCTCGAAGCACCTCGACGCCCCGCCTTCAAACATCTCAATGCCTCCAATTCAAACCAGCACCACTATGCGCTCCTATCCGACATGCTTCATCGGCTGCTTCTGACTCAAAGACTGAGGTTCTGCGGAAGACACCGCTGTTCGACCTCCATATCGCCAATGGCGGGAAGATGGTGCCCTTTGGAGGCTTTCACATGCCTGTTCAGTACTCGTCCTTGAGTGTTAGTGCTTCACACCACTTCACCAGGAGCCATGCTTCACTCTTCGATGTCTCGCATATGGTGCAGCATCGATTCTCGGGGCCTGGATCGAATGCCTTCTTGGAACGTGTTACACCGGCGGGCATAAGTAGTTTGGCGGTGCATCAGAGTGGACTGAGTACGCTGCTCTTGCCGGTCACTGGAGGAATTATGGATGATACCATTATTACACGATTGGGCCCAGAGCTCTTTTATGTGGTCACAAATGCGGGGTGTAGAGAGAAGGACCTGGTGTATCTCAAGGAGCAGTTGGTGGAGTTTGAGAAGAGTGGTGGGGAGAAAGTTGAGTGGGAAGTGCTAGAGGGCTGGGGATTGATTGCTCTGCAGGGACCGCTGAGTGAGGATGTTTTGACTGGCATTCTTGTGACTCCTGAAGAGGAGAAGCTCCGTGAGATGTATTTTGGACAGAGCAAGTTCATCAAGGTCAAACTCCTCGATGGCACTGTCTCAAGCCCGTTATTGATCAGCAGAGCTGGATATACTGGAGAGGATGGTTTTGAAATCTCAATCCCCGAATCAGAGACTGTAGCTGTCACCGAATCGCTGCTACAAACTGCAACTCCTGAGAGACTTCAACTTGCTGGTCTTGGAGCAAGGGATAGTTTGAGGTTAGAGGCGGGGATGTGCCTTTACGGCCATGACTTGGATGAGACAACTACACCTGTGGAAGCAGCACTTAGCTGGATCATCGGTAAAGATCGCAAGACAGCAGGTGGCTTCCACGGCTCGGACATCATTCTCAAGCAGCTCACTCCAAAGAGCAAAGGAGGCAGTGGTGTGTCACGACGTCGTGTAGGCCTGATAGTCGAAGGCGCACCCGCACGAGAGGGCGCTGAGATCGTTAACGAGGCAGGTGAAAAGATCGGCATCGTCACCAGCGGATGCCCAAGTCCTACTTTGGGCAAGAATGTGGCAATGGGTTATATCAAAGATGGTTCCCACAAGTCTGGCACAGAAGTTGAGGTTGTGGTGAGAGGCAAGAAGCGCAAGGCAAAGGTCACGAAGATGCCGTTCGTACCATCAAAATACTGGAAAGGTGCTGCACCGGCGTGAGAGATTGGTTTTGTGGGTTTTGAGCGAGCGGTTACTTCAACAGTACTGGGCGTTGGAGGTTTTGGACTAAATATTGGAGTTTGATCTCAAAAGAAGAGGAGCTTGATTCATCATGGGAGCGATTCCACGGCTGTGTTGTTATTTAGAATGAAATGGTGTATACACTACAATACAATCTGTAGTAGAAATAGAAGGATGTATCCTCATCATCCATAAATCTTTTCCATGCCACACTCTCTTTCAATACTCTGCTTTGATTTTGTGCATGGTTGGCAGGTTCGAAGTCCTAGAAGTATAAAAGCAAGTGTCTATATTACGAATCCCAACCCTCTCTTGGATCCTAGACTATTTTCACTACTTCTTTCTCCAATTTGACGTGAAAATTCAAAGTTGTAAAAGATGAGGATCAACTACGCCCCTTTGATTATTTGATAAATGCTTCATCTTCGCTTAATTACTAAAAGAAAATTATGCCTTTCTCAGCGAATAACCATTGTTTGTTTAGTCCCGATCGAACTAGATCTTACAAATACATGTTCTCTATATTAACAGCATTAAAAATCCCTCCCCTAGTATCGATATCCAGTCTTTCATGTCAAGAAGATACGAAATACATCTTATGATTATTACCACCACGGGATGCGAGAAAGAATAATGAAATCCGCAGTCATCGAGTGAAGCTACGTTTCGCTACCATATAGCTTGAACTTACGTAGTGGCAAAGATGATATAATCCTGTTTCCTCCTGAGCTGAATGGCATCGAGTGAATGTCCGGGATAAGGGCAAGTGGTTTACGTCGAATCTGTAATGAATAAATTGACATGAATAATAATCTTACATTTCTCTCTCTCTCCCTCAATTACCTCATCAAACACTCACTCACAGGCACTCAAGCTCAAACATTCTCATCGTATCACATCTCTCCTACCATACACAAACATAATCAATGCAACCGACTGAGAGATGGCATTCATAACCCCCAAATCAAACTACCCACCTCTGGTGGTCTAATGCTCCAGCTCAAATCCCCAAAACCAATTTCTCCTTCTGGGGCAGCGAAGCTTGAAGCTGTAGTCTCGAGGAAGACACCTGTGTGAAAACGCGATTTGAAAAGTCGATGAGCTGAATGAGACGTTTGGGGGTTTCGTTCGAGTAACAATTAACTCGAATTAAAGGGCTTTGGAATGGGTTCAGGTGAGCTTCCGTCTGTTCTATGACGCTACAAAGCTGTGAATGGAGGAAATATAAGCACAAGTACGTAAAATGACACCGAGTAGAGAGAGAGAAGCATCAGGAAGTTAAACAAATATATATAGAAAGTGAGGTTGGATAAACTGCTATCAATATGTTTGTATATTGACAATTATATTCTCTGAGTGAAATGTATTCCCAACCCTACTTGTTTTTCCACCCAATAAAGATTGACATAATCTAAAGACAAAAAGTTGCAACTTTCATGCCCACACGTACCCTACACTACTTCACGGATAAAGTAACTTCTCACTAACTCTCGGCTACCTAATGACGAAATCAACAAGACACAATCGATACCACCCAGCCAAACGTTCACAACTCATATAAACTTCACTTGCGATAATCAAACATAGTAAACTCATTGCACGCAACATTCACCAACCCACTCACCATACATCTCTTCTATACCATTCCAGTCAATACTCCCTAAATACACAGAAAGCCTCTTCTCACGGATATGCGGCCTTGGCTCTCAGTTTTCTACACAGTAGCTTGGAGGGCAAGAAGGAAGACAACATGAAGTAGACCTACGATGTGGACTAGACTTAAGCAGCAATAAAATTAATTGGTAGAGCAAACTTGATTCTAAAATAACAAATGAAAAATAGATTGAGTCCAATCTAACACTGTCCTATCCAGACCACCCAGTTTATACCCAAGTACGAGAATATGACGACGTACAAGTACAAATATGAAAATTCCCCAAAAGCACTTTTGGAGGAATTCAACCGACCGACTGACCGACCGACCCAGATAAACGCCACCCAATGCCTCGGACAAAGTCAACGAGGAACTCTTCTTATTCCATCGCACAGTCCATAGCTCCTCTTGCTCCATGCTAAGCAATAAGTACACAATATCCACCACCACCATATTCCTGTTATCCAGTATTTTTCGTATATACACCTCCCGTGCCGTCCACGGTTTAGCCAGCAGTTGTCAAAACGTATGATGTGATAGCACTCATTCTCTCACTCGTGAGCTTCAAGGAAATATGCAATAGCTCGTTGGCGATATCGGGCTCCTTGCGTTGAAGTTGCCGCCATGAATCGCGATCTAACAGCCAAGTCACGCAATCCGTTTCGGCTTGCACAGTCGCTGTTCGATCGGTATCTGAAAAGAAAGGAAGCTCTCCGCAAGTAGTGCCTGCTACAATGCTTTCAAAGTATTTGCCCTGAGGAAGTTCGTAATCTGCACGCAGAACACCAGATTCCAACAAGTAGAACCCGGTGGCTGTTTCTCCAGTGTAGAATAGTGTTTGGCCAGCAGTATACTCTTTTTTGATGAAGAATGGAACCATATTGAACCAGAAGTCCTCATTCTTCTCTGTGAGACCAGCAAAGGTCTGTAAAATGAGTCGAAGAGGCTCTTTGAAATTGTTGTATTTTGCTTCTGACGGACCATCATTCAAAAGTGTAGTTGCTGCTCGGTGAAGTTGATTTCGTCTTGGAGAACTGAACTGTGTATCTATGCTATGGCTGTGTTTCCTCGGGGGCCCTGATGGTACGTCGAGGGCATTATGCGGCGCATTGCGTGCTGTTCGAGTCTCCCGGCTGGAGTAGTATATCTTGAGCAGCTCGTTCTCGCAACTTTCAAGGGCTGAATTAAGATCTGGGAACTGCTTCACCTCTTTGCCCTCAGACCCAAGGCCGACGGCCTGCAGAGTGAGACCAAGTGAGCTTCCTGGTTCAACACCACTAATGACGAGTGCGACACCAGGGTGATCGCATAGTCTGTTGATCCGCATAAAAGCCTCAGCAGCAGAGTAGTCTAGTCCAGTGACATGATGAAGATCAAGTATCAAAAATCGAATTGGTCGACTTGCGTCATCAAGCAAAGCCCTGATACGTTCCTCTACACTGACAATCGTTCCGAAGAATAAATATCCAGCAAGCTTAGTGACGTGAATTTGGGAACCGACTTGTCGAAGATACTGGCCTTGGACAGCATTCCTGCGTACTGTAGATCCTGCAATCTCACCCGAGTATGAAGCTCTAACAGCGGGTACTCTAGACGTTTGGAAAACCATGGCTAGGAAAGCAAGGCCAACTCCAACGAAGATTCCAGCAACAAAATCGTAAGCACCCATAATGACAACGATGGCAATGACCTGGGCGTGTTAGATAGCTGCATGTTTAAAATGGGCTTTGAAGACTTACAGTCCAGTACTCAAGAGGTCTCAATTTATTTCGGGGATTCCAAACAGACTCAACAAGTAAGTCAAATCCAAGATGATAGATCAACACTCCCACCATCATGACCGGTATGTATCCAATGATCGCTGGTCCAATCAATAGAACCCCAACGGTCGCGATAGCCAGCATAAACCCAGCTACACGGCTATTGCCTCCGCTCTTGATGAAAATTACACTATTGGTGTAGACCAGATAGTTTTGTATACTACCGCAGAATCCTGATAGTGCATTTGATACGCCATGGGCAATGAGCTCCCGGTCGAGATCCAAGTCATCAATCTGAATTGCAAAGGCCAGTGATGGGACGTTGATGGGAACATGGAGAATTCCAAAGAATGTTAGGGCAAACATAGCTGGCACAGTTTCCAAGAGAGCATCCCAACGCACTAAGTGGAATTTGTAAAGCGTATAGAAGTAGTACCATGGCTCTCCAGAAGCTGGACCGTCGAATATCCACCCTGTGCGCCGTAGCTGGGCTGGATCCAGACTGTCGATTGAGAAGACAAAGAAATAAAAGATGGCCGCAACGGACAGGATATACCCAGAAAGATAATACTTAGATTGGAAAATTTTTCCTGAAAATCTGTGCTGTGAAGTGAATAGAAACAATCCAAGTACAAGAGGAATTATCCAGAGAGGAAATGTGTCGAGTGAAAAAAGCTTCTTAGCTGTCTCTAAATCGTAGTTGAGATTACCGTCAAGTCGAGCAGTTACTTCGATTCCAGTAGCTACCAAGAAGTAGCCAACACCACCGATGCAACCTAGCAGAATATGTCGAGGAATAAAACCGATAATATATCCAAAATGGAATGTGCCCATGAGGAAGAAAACAAGACCAGTCAGGATCGAGCTGAGTGCGTAGGCTGTAATGGTAGTAGCAATCACAGCCTCCGGATTTTCTTCCCCAACAGCTGCCAAAATTGTGAAAGCCATTTTGTGGAAGAACGGAACAACCTCGATCTAGACAAATAGTTAGTAAAAGCCAAGAACGATAGAGATCCAGCATGGTGCTGCCTTCTTGGAAGCGAGGTTAGCAAAAGAAAACATACCATTTCAGATCCGATGCCACCCTTGAATGCGCTCCCTCCCAGAGAAAATACCAATTGAGATATGATACAGCTAACGTAGAAAATCGAGATGCCTGCAGCACCCAGCTTCTCAAAGATTGGTTGGCCGAGGGGAAAGAGAATCATACCTAAGAAGCAATTCAGTCAGTCATACATCATCAACCATCAAAGTAACAAGGTTGCTGCGCTAATCTCAAGCGAAAGAAAAACAACTTACCATACGACAGAGCATCGAGGATATTAAGCAATAGTCCGAGTACAACGGAAGGAAGATAGCCAACAGGCTCTACAACTGCAGCCTGCCAGATAGCTCTTCTATCCCAAGATTTGGGATTGACGACAGTCCTGGCGATATCTATTCCTCGTCGTTGAGGCCACTTGAAAACATTGCGCAATTTTGGCCATGAAACCCGCCTGTGAAGTGCTTGACCCTCGAGATCCTGTTCTCCACTGATATAGTCTGGGTGATGGCTCTCAGGTGCCTTTTTGTACAACAGTGGAGTGCGTTCCGTGGTATCGAGCTTTACGCCATTGGAAGTGATGATTAGCCGGCCATTCTCTTCCTCGTCATTGTGACCATCATGAAATCGCTCGTCATCGGAGTGATCAGGAGGTGATGTGCTTGGTGGAGAGCGTCGTAACATGTCTGTCAAAGTAGACATAGCAGGAGCTTTATTCGACGCCGCAGAAGAAGCTCCACTTTCTGGAGACACTGGCTCCGAAACCTCAGGTATTGGATGTCGATGAAGCCCTTCACTATTCCTGCTTGGCAGTATATCCTCCTCGTGCGCCTGAGAGAAATATGAATCTAGATTGGTCTGTCTTTGCCTAGCAGGTGGAGATACACTCCGTACAGAGCCTCTGTCGGAGAGTGCATAGGACGCCAACTCGGCTGTATCTTCGCGGACGCTCCTGGCATATTGAGAACTGTCGACCGGCACTATTCTTACAATTTAGCAATTATCCTGTAACTTTGACTTTGGTTCTGCCATACCTATAGGCCCTCGATAAGACAAATGCATAGATGACCTGGCAGGTTCCCTATGACTTGTGGATTGAGGAGCATTATGCTCGGAGCGACTTCGAATAGAGCCATAATTGTCCAAGGGTGCATTGGATGCTGAATCTGTGCCATCATGGCCAGATCTTGGGATGAGCCTCGGACTTGAATGTGAATTGACTGAAGGTGCTCGAAATCCACGATTGGGTCCGAAGCCCCCAGAAGGAAGAGACATATTGACGTTCAGTTCTTTGGGCAACCAAATTAGTCAATGGAGCTGTCGTAGAATCAGAAGGTATATCATGATGGTTCTTAGGTAGAGAACGACAAACCAAATTAATTATTGCGAGAAGAGCTTATCTTGAATAATCAAACGTGATCGTACTAAGGTTCCCCAGATCAAATTCCTAACCTTGATGGGCTAGAGAATGTACAAGTGACCGCACTTGCTGCTCCGGCACGACACTAATGGAAGAATGACAAGGCGAGAATCTTCGAAGAGCACATATTCCACCGGCTAGCTCCAAGTTTGAGGAATTAGGATTAGAGGAATTGATAGACAGGTCCTGAGGGAAGCTGGGAAAAGCTGACGAAGACTGGATGTACGTTTTGAAGCATCGTGAAGCAGAAGTGGCATTTGACCAACTACTTTACTTTACCTTAGGTACCGCACAACCACACAGCAGTGACAAACGGTTAGTGTCTGATGTTTTTTTCAAGGTGATCCCGGCTGGCTGGACGATGTGGGCAATGTGGGCAAGGTTGGCAAAACTGACGCCACTGAAAAGTTGGCCCTTCAAAGCCCCTTGTCAAAGCCTATGCCGAGGACAGGGCAGAATTTCAGGCAGGGTTTAACGAGGGGGCAAAGACACTGCACGAGCCGTTGGGCAATCCAAACGTGCCCCAGTATCATGCTGCAACCGTAGAACTCTGAGCAGACTTTTTCAAACTTTTCAACCGCATGGTCAGGAGCGGAGAATCCAGCGGGACGTATCCTGGTAGTTTATATTGGAGTCGAGGACAAGGAAAGATTACTAAACAATTCAATTATTGTTTCAATATCAATGGAATATATATTCAATTGGAGATGTAGAGCTTCTTTGATGACAACATCAACATCATCCATAGGCATGCATATCCATAGTAGCCTCGTGGACATTCTGTCATCTGTAGACAAGGCTGAGGTGTGATATCTCTGCATCTCAGCATGGCATTGTGTCATTGAGTATCCGGATCTCGCGATGGTCAGGGAAGAGGCGCCGAAACGGTGGGTGGAGTCCGCGTGTAACCTGGGGAGGCTATGGTGAACAAAACAACAATTTATGGCAAATTTGTATACCACGTTCTCACGTTGGATTTTGGTCACTCTCTCATGAGCACTAGAACAAAGTTAACTCGCCACAGTGTATCAGCTACTAATCGTATCAAGGGAACAAATGGTAACGCTGGGAAGGTATGTATGAGTTTCCATTGTACCTGATTTCATGATCTTTCAACCATAAATTATATTCCAATCGAAAAACAGGAGAGGCTTACTGCCAAGTTCCATAACCAACCAAAATCCATCCTGCCCAGGCATGTCTCTCCTGAGTCAGTTCAGCCCCAGGCACGGGAAAATACCCCGCACCACCATGCATATCTGCACAAGTCGCGCTGGAGGATTATTGGATCCCGAGTTGTGTAATTGCTTGTGGTATTTTACGCCATTCATTGTTCTTTGGAGCTACATGTGGTGCAATTTGTGCTTCTCACCTGACTAAAACTCAGACCCGAGGACCGACAAAGGACACTGTTCGCTTCCGGTCACTATGTAGTCTGCTCGTCGAGCGTTGATGAAACCAATTGAGCTACTGAAAAGTGGTCATCAGCCCTGCTCGAAGCCCTTGAAAACGTTGGCCTTTGACATGGTATGAATCGCCAGGAATGTCTTCCGAATTGAGATCCACCTTGTAGTGCATTCGAAGATGGAGACACTAGGCTGGATTCTCATAATTCTCCTTATCGATTCAATCCTGCCAGGGATGGAGAGCCAATCACTCATAGGCATGCTGCAAAATGAAGAATCACAACAAGCTCCTCTTGAGAGGAGTCTCGACGACCTCTGTCCGTAATGAGTTTCTGAGTTTCATGGCTCCCGCAAGTAAAGAGGGGATGCCGCTCACATGCATGCGGCACCAACCGCACGAGAAGTTCTCGAAGGGATCTGGGGGTACGGTGCCGTCTTGGAGCCAGATGACGAGTCCTTAGGGACCCCTTTCAATGTTCTAGTAAGCCGAAGATGAGGGGGCTGATCCGTTGCAGGATGTGTATCTCAACTCCCGTGGCAAAGTGACATTCGTGAGCTTGATAGGACACCTCTTTCATATGACTTATGCACTCAGCTAAGTTTTTGCAGGTAGCCTTGGGAAATCAACCGCTCAACATCTCCTTGACGAACATAGAATTGTGAGTTCTTGGTAAGATTGATAGTGCTGCACATTGATCAGTCAAATGAGCAAATAAGTGGATTGTTTTAAACTTACCCATACTCTGTCTGTATCTCACCAGCATCTTTGAGAACACGAACGTCAATAAACAAATCTCGGGGAGGCTCCAGACTCCCTGTTAAGTCGATATCTGTCCACTGGCCTTTGTAGGCAGCAAGCAAGTCACTGTACTGCCTCACATATTCCTCTTCCTCCGGACTCAAACTGCTACTGTTACCCTCTCCACTGCCAAGATCTGCAGCTGCATTCGGCCCCTCATTCATGCCTCTCTGCTGCTGTGCCGATAGATCCGCAACATCCATTCCGTTCCATACCATCTCTTCAAGCTTGTCTGTGCGAGTACGATGGTATGCGAGGAGACATCGCTTGTTCCTTCGCATACAAAGGTGGTCGACGAGGAGGGTACAGGCAATTGCTGGATCTGCCGAAGGCTCAAAGGACCCATTGAATGACTGCAGAATGTTTGAGACGTCTTTGTCCAAATCGCGCACTTCCCTTGTTACTGATCGTACGATTTCGGTTTGGTAAGGGGGGAGATGCTCTAGTTTCTGTGTCCGCTTGGCATGTTGAACCTGAGCTCGTATCAGCATATATCGAGATCTATTTAAGATAAGTACTTACAAGCTTATTTCCCAGATCACCATACATTGCGGCGCGTGATAACACGGTCTATGGCCGAGAATAAGTTTGTCTGATAGACTTGTTCGGTTTTAAAAAGCAGGAAACGCGTCGGAGCAACCCCACCACTTCTTGGAGAAAGTGGCATGTTAGCGCGCGGCTGTCGGTTATGACCACTACAGTCGAGGATGGAACTCAATTAACTGAAAATGTATTGTCTCTTCGATCTATGGTCGTTCCGCACACAATCGAAAACTGTCTACTGTTAATGAAACTCTGGGTGGCTATTTTTCTTGTTACCTTTGTTCAATCTCATGAGTTTGACTTTGATATTAATTCTCCCACCTTGGTCATGAGATTCGGATGCTTGCATGAACAATACCATTGTTGCAGCTCGAAGCAAACTTCTTGAGCTCCAGAATATACTTCTTAAATTTATTTCCTCGAAACTTTATAAGCCCAGCTCCTCGAAATCTCATCGGGAACAAGATCCAAGAGTTAGAATGGTAGCAGCCTTATTCTATCAAGTGGACGGATAGCCTCAGCAATATTCTGTATGAGGAGTTCAGTTGAAAGAAAATATTCGACTTTGTTGGTGAGTGTTTGGAAATAGGTTTCTTGGTCGTTTCGATTTCAGTCGTCTAACGGCTCAGATTACTTAGTTTGGTCACCATGGCAAGTGCTTTGGGAATTGTTGGATGTCTAATTCCTAAATACAAGAATGCTACTATTATGTCATTTGGAGTGAAGAAGACCAATCTTCACGCATGAGAGAACCCCCAACGCCACATTTCGCTCCCAGAATGCTTTTTGGTAGCCTCCTCTGGATCATGGAACCATGTACTTCTGATCCTCCAGAATTTACAACGACAATTTCCTCAAAACCATATACAATCAAACACAAATTCTTTTCATTTAGTCCATCCACTTATCGAACTGGTCACCAGCATTCAAAGTCTCGACGTGCCATCCGTCCTGGTTACCCTTCAACACATGTACATGCGACTCCTGGATCTCTCCACCTTCTTGGTGCAAGTCTGGGTCGATAAAAGGCATAGCAGAATCATGACCGCCATCATTGTACTGGCCTTGCCAATGCTGATCGTTGCCTTGGTCACTGGGATAGTAAATGTTTTGGTTCATAGGATCAATGTAGTTGCTATCGTACACTGCTGTCTGGTCATGCGGTGCCAACAAGGGGTCAACGTGGGGATCACCTCCATGTGGATCATATGTATCATATGCCCCATATGTGTTCATCATGTCGTACGAATCTTGGCCCCCAGGTAGACTGACATATTGCATGCCGGGTGTCATGCTCTTCCTGATGATCACATCTTGAACACCTGCCATGGAAGGATGGATCATAGTATTTGTCTGATAGTATTCACCAGCGCGCAAGTTTGACTGATTGTATTGTGCTGGTAACGGCCTTCCAGGGTTTGTCGCTTGGTAAGATGACCGATTATACATGCCCTGGGTTGGCTCCATGGATGTTTCACGTGAGGAGTATGTATACGCAGATCTCCTTGTTGGGTATCCAACAGGTTGATTCAGTCGAGGTTCTGGATGGTTTTTCTGCTTCTTCACTCTTCGACTGCTTGGGTTCTGCCACTCATAATCATCAAGATCAGACGCCTCCGAAATCTCCTCGATTGACATCTTCCTCTTGGTATTCTTGACCGTTCCTGGCTTCGTTGGGGAGAATTTGTATCCTGGATGAGCATTCTGGTGATTCTGTCTTTCCAGCTTGGCCCATTCCGTGAACTGTTCTTTCACAGCATCTGGTTCCAGCGGCCAGCTGTCGCCACAAACTTGGGACACAACTTGATGGTTGTTCTGCAGACACCAATCCTTGGTTCGATTTTGGTATGCTTTCCGATAGAGCATGAAAGAATTCATGGGACGCTTGACCTTCCCTGGATTTTTTCCTTCCTCAACCTCTCTTCTCCTGACCTCTGCCGAACGATTGACGTAGGCCTCGATATCGACTACTGGAACATGCTTCCAGTCCTTGGTCAACTCGCTTAATGGTCTTTCAAGCTTCGCGACCTTCTTTTCTGCCTTGACTCCCTTTTCTCGCTTCGGTTTTTTCGGTTTCGGAGATTTCTCAACACGAGATCGTCCTTCTGGCATTGGTCTTAGGCTCTGGTGACCTCGCTGATAAACCGTTCCATTTCTCGTCCTCATCACATCATTCATTGAAGGCGTGGGAGGTGATGTGGCAGGAGTGCTGTATCTGTCCTGGTACATGTTCTCCTGGTAACCCTGGCCATATGCATCCTAATTCAGTTAGTGGAGTCGAGGCAGAAGTCCTATGCCTCTTACATATTGGATCCCTAGCCCAGATTCATGATGTTGATGTTGTTGATATGTATACATTGGCTGCTGATTCCTGTAAGTGTATAGGTCATCTTGGGGATCTGGTGAGCCATAATTCGAGTGTAATTGGCTACCATCGTCGTATTGCTGCTCATGTGGATATGCGGTATTGGAATTGTGCATTACCAAGTGGTGCAGGCCATGTGCCATCAGCTCTCCATTTTGTGGCGGTGGTGGAGAGGGTGTCATTGCTCAGAGAAGCAAAGCGGAATTTCGCTCAAAAGGTGCAAGGAGATGCTTTGCTTTTATCAACTTATTCTTTGGGTCGATCAAAGATATATGGCAGCTAAGTGGCTAGCCGTTGCGTGCTGCAAGGAGCAGAGTTTATTGTGGCGATATCTGTGCTGAAGCCTGCCGTGGTGTTGCTACTGTCCAGAAGTTGATTTGAAATTGCTACGAGATACACTTCGAATTATTTGGGGAGCAACTTCGGTTGCTAATCGCTGAAGGCGTTTTGGCGATCCGAATAATGTTCTATCGCGACCAGGTCGGCAACGAGTCGTGCGAAATGCGAAAGAAAATCTGGTGCTCAATTGTGACCAGACGGATGTTGAAATTTCAAAAGAATATCCAAAAGCTTCTGGAAAGAAGATCTAGCAACGTTCTTTTCCTGGAAAGCAGGTCATCTGAAATAACTAAAGATTAGACAGTGGTCTGAGAAGAAAGATGATTCAAGCGGGAATGGTTTGTCTTTTCTCTCGGATCGTGCAGTATCAGAGAGTTTGGGACGAACCTATAGTGGGCAGCCGTCATGCAGCCAGGTGCACCTGTGTTTTCCAGCAGATTATGTTCTGGAACTGCAGCAATGGGCAACAAGTGTGCTGATGCGAGGTTCCAGCGTCCAGTACCCCTGACAGCAGAGCAACAGGATTGAAGGAGCCCAAAGCTCTGAGTGGAGGCTGCTTAGGAATTCCTTTGTGATCTGTCAAAAGAGTGTCGGGTGAAGCAATTAGGATAATTCAACCTCCTCGCTTTCCCTCTTTCTCTGTGCGGTGTTGGCCGGCCTCTGCTTGTACTGGTGCAGAAAGATACAGTGTCTCTACGCATAGGTCAAGAAACGGCCTTTGTTTTGAAATCAAGAATTTGGCCATCAAAGAAGATGTTCTAGCTGGTCTTTATGTGTATTGCTCCACCGGAACTCTCCTATAGAGTGAGAGCGCCCTGGCAAAAAGGGTTATTTTGGCGAGTTTGGGGGAATCTGCTTTCGGCCCACCACACTGTTTCCGTATCCAGGCCTGAGGCTTACATGCTCATTACTGCTGCTCGCATGATTGAAGGATTCTAGAGTGAGTAAGTACTGATGTAGAGAGCGCTACCGACATGCAGCATTCTCGCGCGGGTCTATGAATCTCAAATATGGTTGTTGGGTGTTTCCATTGTATCAAGCAGAAGAAGCACTTAGGAGCCCGCTGCTGCGCTACAGATTGGCAACGCAGAGCAGCACCCACCCTCTCATATCTTCAGCAACTAAATTCCTAGAAAACTCAATACCAGCAAACCAAAAACCAGGACAGCGCTAGGCAGGGCAGGCTCCCGTCTCGTCGTCGTCGAGGGTACATCTGAGTACAAACATGCCTTGCCAAAACTCACCTCACCTCATCTCGGTCCAGGGTTGACAATTATGGGCGATCCAGGATCCTGCGCATGCTCCATCAGTTCACGCATGAGTTCGCAGGTGCCAGCAGCAACGATCCGGTCTGGATGCAAGGGGGCGACCCTTACTACGGGTTTCCTTTCCACCAACTAAACAACAAGCACAAGCGGCAGCGGCAGCAGCGACGAGGAATGTTCCCCAAGATAATGAAGAAATATGTAGGAATACATCTCTATGCGTGCTAGTGCGTCGTTCTACGGGTGTGCATGTCATCCAATGGGCAGCAGCAAGCGAGCGCCACGGTATTGAGAGTCTGTTTTCCTTACCAAACCCAGGGTAAGGCAGGTCACCTTTTTCCGGCTGCCGGAATCCAGACGATGCAAATGGAAATTTTGTGGTATAATTGACAAAGCCGGTCTATCTTTCTTGTCATCATGTGGAGTCTGGACAGGAAAACAGGCTCGTGCTCGGTATTCTTCAGCGTTATTCTCCAGCGCGCTGGGTGAAAATATGCGATTGCTGATCACTCGCTTGCCGGAGGTATCTCCTGTGCATACAAATCCAAAAATGTTTCGGAGGTATTTTATGTGGTTGCAATACCGTCCACCTATAACCGTCCGATCTACTCTACTCTGCTCTGTTTCCAAACTGTAGCTCATTCCTGTCTTGCGACGAAGGAGACCGCCTAGAGACGGCCAGACCAAACAAGCCATGTGGAAGAAATAGAGACATACTCACTCGGTCATCGTATCGATTATACATCACTATATCACGCTAGACAGCATTACGCTTCGCTTGTTGGTAATAGCTTGGAGGCATAAAGCATGAAGCACGAAGCATGATTGTCTGTCTATCGTCCAAACTGGTGGATTATTAGGGCATCACCGTCGTTTCCTAGCTCACCCAAACCTAGAGCTCTAGGCACTAGGGCCGGTTGCTTGCATGGCAAGGACGATGCGAGACATGCTCGCCGCGAACGCTGCGGGCGGGTGCAGTAGTGTCCTCTTTCCCCCTTGGGTAGCCTGGTCTGATCTGGTTTGGGTGTTGGATCTAATGTGAGACCGTTTGATGTGGGTTGCTAGGTTGCTAGGTTGCTAGGCTGGTGAGTGGGTACATCATGTGGATTGGGATTTGAAGGATGTGTTGACGGAGGGGAGAGGATGCAGGTACAGAGCGACCTCACCGCTAGAGTATAGTTGATGTCCATGTTAGGTGGGTGTGTATTTCTTCTTCTTCGTCGTCTGTCGTCTGTTCTTTTTTGCTGGAGCTTTTGAAAGGAGAGCAAGGACGAAACGGCAAATTGATCTCAGGGAAACTGCGTCCATAGTCCCATGGAGACTGGATATTTTTGGGCAGTATTCGCTCTTGTGATCTTGCGTGATTGTAAAAGCATAAGGAGTTTGTTAATCTCTCTCTTGGTCCTGCCAACGAGGAAGCAGAGCAAGGGGTTTTTTCTCATTCGTATTTTTCGTTTGTACTGGTGCTTGTAGAATATAAAATCATCAAAACATTACTGCCCTCATGAAGTCCTCTATTTTTCACTTCAGCAGCCAGCTGGTGTATACCTTAGCCGATTATCTGTCAGTTTGCCTTCAAACAACTGTTATTGTCTTTTACAGCTTAATATCGAGATATTCTCATACAATGGATTCCCCCCATTCATCTACCTTTGAAATAATTCTAGAATCTCCTATCACTCACTACACCATCCACATCCACATCCACATCCTATTCCAAATCCACACAAACCATTATTCTAACCATTCTGTCATTATACATGGAATCAGCAGACACTTAACCTCCGTTGTCTGGCCCTTCAGGTCCTCGAGTCTGATTACCTGACAAACATCACTTAACCATAAATCACAAACCAACCAACCAACCAAGCAGGTAGGTAGGTAGGTTCCTTACCCACTTCGCTCATCTGCCCAAGAACTAGCTATATCCCATTTAGTGCCCCAAACAAGCACATCCGAGTTATCATATCGTACCATATCACATCTCATCATCAATCAATCAATCACCCTCTTTTCCCCTCATCACGCTACTTTACTCTACTCTACTTTACTCTACTTGTATCGTACCTACCTACGCAGGATAGATCTCAATCTCATCACATATACTCGCTCCCAAACAATTCTAATCGAGGACTCCCGATCCCGACACCCGAATCCCGCCCGTTCCCCGCCATCCATCCATTCATCCATCCATCTGGCCACTAGGTCCTCGCTCACCATACCACGGATTCTCAATTCCGGTAAGCACTTACACTGCACATCCGTCAGGAGAGCCGATCTCGAGATCGGTACCATTCATGTTAGTCGGTCAGTCAACAGACAGACAGACCTGCTCGTGGTTCTCGTGGGCCCTGGGGCGCGGAGATACCTCTGCTTTTGCTGTCTTGGGAGAAGGATGGAGATGGGGATGGGGATGGAGATGAGGTGGGAGATTGGGCGAGGAAGTGGGTGCGTTTGTATAGGTACGTTCTTTGGGTACGTTCTTTGGGTACGTGTTACACGATGTGATGTGATTATGCAGACGGACAGACAGACAGAACAAGGCATTCCCGTCGTCTACACGACAACCGAGTCGATTCCTTTTTATCTAAGTTTGAGATGGATAATCTAATAGCCAGCACTAGGTAGCTAAGCTAGATGCCATACCATAGCCAGAAGTCAGAGGTCAGGGGTCACATCACCTACTTTCCACTTGCAGTCTTCCTAGCACGAATGACAACTGTAATACCTCTTCATTAGATGACGAGCTAGGTAGCAATCGATCATTGGAAAACAGGTAAGTGGGAATATATAGAATCCCACGGTAGAACAGCACACACGCGTCAGAGCCATCTTCAGATCAAATTTACAAGTATAATGTTCATTCGTTTCTTAGTATTCGTGATCCAATGCCACACACTCATTACTAGTACAATACATCTATGATTCATCTCCTACAATGCAGACTGCAGATTCTATGCTACGCCCAACAGAAATCATCTAGTGATATTGCTCCCTGCAATGTATCCTTTATGTAGTTCATGACAAGTCCAGACACCTTTTAACCCATGCTCATCATGTGCCACCCAAACGCCGATCAGAACCGTGATAGAAAAACAGGAAATGGTTCTCTCAGCAAACAAAGGAATTGAAAGTCTCGTATGAGCGTCTGATTTTCTCATGAGAAATCCACCTATCATATCAATATTAATTACCCCAACTTCTTATTGCGCCATGGTCTGAGAATTGAGGCGATTGCGATCCGGCTCAGATGGCTTGACTGGAGGCGTAAGGTTGAGGTGTTGAGGACTCGGAGACAAAGAAAGACCAGGTGGCAACATTGATGGCGTTCCTACTGTGAAGCTTCCATTCGAACTCGGTCTAGGTGGGGAGTGCTTTGTTGGCGATAAGCCAGTCATTGGAGAAGGCAAAGCAGACGCATGAGCATTATCTGGCTGATATCGCGCTTGGGCGTTAACGGGCGCTAGTGGTGGAGACGATTTTGGCTGCAAGCTAGGAGTTGGATGGAATGCAGGACTGCTAAGAGGCTGATAGTATGTCGAAGGGGTTGGCTTCTGCATTGGAGTCATAACTGGCGCACTAGCTAGTGGTGAGGTTATGTGCATCGAACCTCGGGAGGTAGGTCGAGGGCCATCAGAAACACCATGATTGCGCGGCAGATCTGATTCTTGCTTTGTAGTCAAGCCAATGCTATTTAAAGATGTTCCATTCGTGGGCGGCAGCTTAGATGTAGATCCATTCACAAAAGTGTGAAGCTGGGGTTGTTTAGGTGGAGGAAGGCTTGTCGGACTTTGGGGATGAGGCGACGAAAAGATATGCGAATTTTGAGCTCCCTGAGGGGTGTTAACCATCTGCTTTCCATGGAGTTGCATCGGGTTCGGAGGTTCAGAGATAACAGGTTTTGTTGGCGAGCCTGCCTCAAGTGGTTTTGGAGAATGATGTCCGTATGAAGGAGGCAGGATTGGCTGATAATGGGGATAAGATTGTCCGTTTTGTGTGGCCTTTTGAGGGGATACTGGATTCGCTTGAGCACCGTTTGTATTGTTGAGTTTGATCACGACTGATGATGATCCAACCGCCTTTGGTGGTAGGATTGGTGATGCCATAGCAGAAGATGATGAGCCAGGTCGATTGATCTTAATCATGATCGGGGGATGACTCTTCGCTTTCTCCGCTTCTCGTGCGCGCTGTTGACAGGTCTTGCAAATGAATTCGAAGTCTTCCCGCTCGGCTTCCTTTTGGCTAACACCAACGCATTTGCTGTGTTGCCAAACATTGCATTTCTCGCATGCGATGCTGTGAGTGCCGTCATCAATCTGCCCATAAGCTCCACAGATGCAATCAAAGATCCAATCTTCTTCATCTGCTGCCAGTTCTTCCAGAGCTTGCTTCTTTCGTTCGATCTCTGCTTTCAGATGGCGCTCAGAAAGTCGACCTTCCCCAGCCGAGATCTTCTTGCTATCCTCCGAAAGATTGGCAAGTTCCTCTTCATGCAAGATACGTCGCACTTCTCTTTCCTTGAGACGCTGTTCTCTGGTCATCATGCGTGACTCTCTCTCCTTCTCAAGCTTGTCCCATTTTTCCTGCTCCTTCTTGGCCATAATAAGGTCGGCGTGTTTCTTTCTCTCAGCCTCGCGGCTTTCTTCTTCTTGCTTCTGCAGCTCCATCTTACCCGCAATCCTGCTAGACCTTTTGGCGTGCGCTAGCTTTTCAATATTAAGCAGCTCACGCTCCTTTTGCTGCTCTTTGCGTTTCCGGGCTTCCTCCTGCTTTTCTAGTAGTGGTAGTACACCGTCGACTATTCGCTTCCGTAGGATCTTCTCGTTTGGATCACGGCTCTTCTCCATGGAAGCAATGAACGTGGTGAATTGCTCCAAGGTAACCGCCAAGCATTCCCACTTCATACCACCGAGGCCGTCATACTGCTCATCTGGAGGAAACTCTGTATTATCCTCATCCTCCAAAGGTTCGGCCTCGCTCTCTACAGTCTCAGAAACCTTTCTCCGTTTGCTTGCTCGACGTGCAGCTTTGCCCTTCTTCGAGTTCTTCTTGGGTTTGGGCGCCGGTGGAGGTGGTGGAGGAGGATCTGTTTGCCGATATAATCTGTTATCATCAAGCACGATATATGTGCGATCTTCAGAATCCCAGCCAAAAGGCTCTATTCGCTAAAAGATATTAGCATTTGATGTGCCATAGTATATGCCGCGACTTACCCAGGAGGTCTGTTCTGTGTCCTTCTGTTCCTCCATCCTCTCGCGGATCCGGTCTGGATTTCCCATGGTCCATTGGGTAAGTTGTTGCAGGACACGAATCTGAATTGTGTCAGAACAGAGTTCATATAGCTTGTAGACTAATAGTTTACCTTCGTGAAGACATCAAAGTCCTTGAACGCAGCAGGTTCCTCCTCTTCTCCAAATGGATTCCGGTCGGGTGCTTTAGCCACATACTGTCTGCGAGTGTATTCATCGAAGAGCTCGGGTCTGGACAAGTCAGCTTAGATTATCGATGGATTCGAGCGGCATACGTGAGACCCCTATGTGATGAGACAAACTTGAGCAATGCAAGGCCTATCTCTGGCAGGACCGTCGAATGCGACTTCATAAATTCCATCTCCAAGTCCTATGCATATATGTCAGCACAATATTGTGCGAGGCGCTTGCTTGTGCAGTAGGCCGAGGGATGGAAGCAGACCTCGATATCAAGATTCTCATCTATCTTGACAGCCCGACCGAACGTAAAAATGAACTGTGCAAGATTCGCAAACTCCCAGGTATTCCGAATGCGTTCCAGCAAGGACGGCTCTTTGCTAGGCTCAACAGCCTCCATCTCCTGCCGGCCTCGTTTCCTAGAGGGTGCCATCTCTGGTGATCGCAAGTCTGAATAGCACAGCTGTTGTGACAAGATTGACAGGTATCGAAGTAACTATGATTATTGATCGTCTCCTTGCTCCAATGGCAGAGCTATGGAATGTGTTGGAGCAGTAGCGTAAGTAATTGTGTTGGTTGTATGATTGCGAAGTGAATTCCGAGATGGGGGAGAATTCACCTGCAGTAAGGAACTTACTTGAAAAGGCGGAACGCGGTTTTGGCGGCGCGTCAGATCATTCAATTGTCTTGGCAGAATTACCTACCGAGCCTCGAGCTGACGAGTGAGATCACCCTAAGAGACTCATACCACCTCAATACAGATGCTGTGAAGAGGCGTGATATGTTCAATTTTAAACACTGGAGTTCATATACAGACAATTGATATTCCATAGAAATCAACAGTCAGTTCTGTTGATTTTATTGTTATGAATTTTTATAGAATTAATATGTTCACGTTAAGACACAAGCACACTTCTACAATGTGCAGACAGAAATACTACCATACACTTGCTATAGTATGAGGTAAATGTGAGAGCAAGTCTAGGTGCTTGCCTTTGTAGCACCATTGTAAAATTAGTTTTTAATACGCTATGTATGCGTTTGAATTTAAAAGAAATCTCTGCATCATTTTATGATGTTATGTTATGGTACAGTAGGTAGATACTTTACCTAGTTCTGTTAATGATGCTCGCTTGTGTGGAAGTAAGATCTTACCTTATGGATGTTCAGGAACACTAAGCACATAAGAATAGAGAATATTGGCATTGAGCAGCTCTCTTTAGTCTAAACTAATTGGTTCCATACTTCGCGAACTGTGCCTCCGCGCGTATGGGGTATCAGGTTGTCTTACTTTGCTGATTGACCAAAGATGGGGTGTCACTGTGTTTCGTTTGCACATAGGAGCATCCTGTCTATCAAAGTTATACTATATATATATATATATATATATATACACACACAGTACATATATTTGAGAAAAAGGGAGGATCTTGAATATGATCACTCTGAGAGTACCGCACGACAGTTTTGAAAGCCAATGTTTCGAGATTATCTTGCAACCTAGTACAGTATCTCGTCATCACTAACAATCAATATCTGTACTGGATTGTATGGACCGACCACCTTTCATCCTGTCGCTACTTTAGCTTCATCTTATGCAGGGGATGGGATCTATTTTCAGGGCAAGGTGAGGTAAGGAAAGATGGAAAGGTGAGGTGAACTGGATGCTGGGCACATTGGACAAATCCCAATCCACGAAGTTCCACTGAACCACTGAACCACTGCACCACTGCACCACTGCACCACTGCACTCCACTTCTACTCCACCACCCATTCAAGTGTCTCAAATCAGCCCAATCCCGTGTTGCCCTGGCTTGGTGAACGGGCTGAGTAACGGCAACAGACCGCAGCGGCCAGCCCCAGCATCGTTTGGCTTGTGAACTGATCCAGGTCCAATCCTGGCGTTCATAGTACATACCTGCCAAAATAATGTTACAGACTTGAACGACCAAACCACCCCTTCAACCATACAACAACAACATCTCACGTACTTCATCGCCCTCGATTCTCGGTATTTCGGTCCTAGGTTCTTCGGATTATACAAGGAGTCCCCAAAATAAATCTCTAATGCGCCCAGAGACACGATGTTAATGACGATTGCTAATACGAACTGACGAACCAACACTCCTGCGCCTACTGCGACATCTGCCATAGCTGTCTCCAACGCGACCATTATTACGATCCATTGTTATTCGAGAGTAAAGAGATAATTTCAGGACCTTCGGGTCTGCGGCATATGTCGCAATGCCTCCTGCAAACACCCAGCCTACAAGTCCTTCTACTCCCCCACAGTCAATACCACTGCGGGATCTCACAAGGCCACCCGATTCTGCCGACGTTGGTGAGGGAAGCCGGAGACACAATCGGGGGAGAAGCCTTTTGAGTGGAGGTTCAAGACCATTAAGTGGTGGTAATAGTGGTCCTCGATATGAGAGACTTGGTGATACTTCTCCTAGTCCAACGGAGAGGATTTCATATCGCAGTGGCCCAGTTCCAGCTCTCGCTTTACAAAGAGTACAAGACCAGCACAGAAGGGTGGAGGATGAAGTAGGAACCCCAACTTCCCCAGTGGGTGATCCTGCAGAGTTTCAAGCTGCAATGGGCTTTGCAGGTCTTCTGGTTCCCGACATTAATGTGTCCCATGCGCCCCGCCCACGATCACACACTCCATCTTTTGCTTCATATGGCTCCGCGGGCTTTGATGGGATGTCTCCTTATGGGGATGGTGGGGATGATCATAATACATATTTCAGTTCTGAATCAGATACAATGCCCTTGACGGACCCTAGTTCCTCGAGGGTTGTTATGGGAGTACAGCCAACAACTCCTACTGGAATGGGACATGAAAGATCAAGTTTTCAAAGTGTGAGCTTTAATACGCCTGAGGGACGGTACAGAACGTCAAGGTTGGGGGACAACCTAGCCGATGTTGAAGCTGGCTTCGATGGAGGACACTCGAGATCACATAGCTATGGGAACTCCCTTACACCCGATGGACGCGCAAGATCGCGTTCGCCTTCCAATGCGTCGGGCGCCTTTTCGAGAGCTGGCTCTATTGTCAGAGCAATGTCTCAGCGTGTCGTGAATATGAGTGCAGATGCAGAAACTATCGAAGCAGCTGCTCGACGACAAGCTGAAAGAGAAGCCGGTAGAAAGGCTAGAGAGACCATACCTCCAATAGAGCCGTTAAGAGAACAATCTCAAGACGCAAATGCAAGTAATGCTGAGACCATGGGGAGTATGGGAAGTTTTGGGACGTTAGGAAGTTTAAGTGATGAGTCTGAGACTCGTTACCAACCCAAGCATAAGGCAGACCCTTTAGCAGCGGGACCACACTTAGGTCAGGCCCTGCAAGCTGAAGCGCCAGTTGAGAAAGCTATGCGCTTTTTCGGTGGGAAGAAAGCAGCAACAATGAACGACGAGCCAGCAAAACCACCTAACCCTCTGCGAGGAAAATCGTTGGGTATTTTTTCTCAAGAGAGCAAGATTCGGAACAAATTGTGCGATATCTTGGTGTACCCTCTGACCGAGCCTGTCATCTTACTACTTATTGTTGCTCAAACCGTTTTGCTAGCAATAGAAGCTTCAAAAAGTGTATACGACCATCCTCGATCTCTGCGTTGGGGACATTCAACCATCGACTATGCCATTTTGGTATTGTTCGTCATTTTTACACTCGAAATCGCTGCACGCATAATAGTTTCAGGTCTGATCCGCAATGCCCCCGAATATAGTACCATCAGACATAAAACAGGGCTTAAGAATCTGGTTCTTGACAAGTACCGCACCGTATTCAAACCTGATCGAAAGTCCTCTGTAAGAGTACCTCGAAACGACTCGGTAGATGCACCTACTATCGTCAAATCTTTCACTGCTATACAAGGAGATATGGTTCGAACGGTAGAACAGGCTCAGCGTTTGCAGCTTGCGAGGCGTGCGTTTTTGCGGCATTCGTTTAATAGATTAGATCTAGTAGCTGTCCTAGCTTTCTGGGCAGCATTTCTACTAGGGGTGACTGGGATCGAAGATTCGTACCATCTCTATATTTTTCGCATGTTGAGCTGTCTCCGGATTTTACGTTTGCTAGCTCTCACAAATGGAACAGCTGTAAGTTAATGTACATGCACCTATTCTTCGTGCTCTGTGCTAATCATAATCCTCTACAGATCATCTTAAGAAGTTTAAAGAAGGCCACACCGTTACTCGTCAACGTGTCATTCCTCATTGGTTTCTTCTGGCTTCTGTTCGCCATCATTGGCGTGCAAAGCTTCAAGTCGAGTTTTGATCGGCAGTGTGTTTGGATTGATCCCAACGACCCCCTCAACGCAACTGGTTCGGCTTATACACAGGTCCTGCAATTCTGTGGTGGCCATTTGAATAGCATTTCTGGGGCTCCCGAACCATGGATGAAGGGAGGCTTATCTGATTTGACCAATGGAACCAGCTATACTAAAGGTTACCTATGTCCAAGAGGTTCTTATTGTCTTCAGCTTGCTCCGAATCAGCTCCCCTACAACGGAACTGTCAGTTTCGACAACATTTTTCAGTCCTTGGAACTCGTGTTTGTCGTGATGACAGCAAATACATTTTCAGACTTGATGTACTACTCCATGGACTCTGATTACGTTGCAGCGGCACTGTTCTTTGCAGGTTGCATTGTGATAATGATGCTCTGGCTTCTTAATTTGTTGATTGCTGTCATCACATCCTCATTTCAAGTCATCAGAGAAGAAGGCAAGGCTAGCGCATTTGCTGCCCAAGTGAAGAACCTACTGCACACCGAGGAGCCTGTTGTTTTGGGCCGGAAGACAAGTGCCCTAAAGGCATACTTCGAGAAAACTCACTGGTTCTGGATCATCATAATTGCATTCGATATTTTGTGTCAGGCTTTTCGCAGCTCAAGCATGTCAGATGATACAGAGACATTCATTAACAATGCTGAAATTGTGGTCACTTTCCTTCTTCTACTTGAGATCTTGATTCGATTTGCCGTGGACTGGCGTGGGTTCTTCGGGGAAAATAAGAACTGGGCTGATCTTGCGCTTGCCATCATTACTACAGTCATTCTGATCCCACCAATTCGTAATTCTGGCCGGCCATATGCATGGTTGACACTCTTTCAAATACTCAGGATCTACAGATTGATTATAGCCGTTCCAGTAACCAGAGCACTGATCACTCTTGTACTTGGTAACTCGAGTGGTATCGGCAACCTCATGCTCTTTGTCTTTCTGATCACATTCCTAATGTCAATCCTCGCAGTGCAACTGTTCCGAGGAGAGTTAACTCAAACCGATCCATATGGCGACACGATCCGCATCACATTTGCTACCATCTACAATGCCTTTCTAGGCATGTATCAGGTCCTGTCTAGTGAAAATTGGACGACTGTTATGTATAATGTCACGGCCTATAATACTGCACGCAACACTGCCTGGATTGGGTCTATCTTCTTCATCGGATGGTTCATTCTCGCAAACTTTATCTTGGTCAATATGTTCATAGCAGTCATTCAGGAAAACTTCGATGTATCTGAGGATGAAAAGCGCATGCACCAGGTCAGGTCGTTCTTGAACCGAAAGGAGCTCACTAGCCAGTCAACAAATCTGTCTCTCTCCGCGATATTTCGTTTCGGACGTGGGACCACCAAGAAAGATCCATTGGATTATGGACCAGCCACAATGGAGATGCTTCTGAAAGACGCTGTTGTGAAAGATTTTTTGGACGAGGAAATCAATGTACAAGAGTCGACGCCCGAGCAAAATGCAACTGCGGAGAAGGCTCCTGCTAAAACAGGGTTTCTGGCTTTTATTTGGAACAAACTTACAGGCAAAGTTTGGAAGTCTGATCCAAACCCGTTCTACTCCAACATCCAATTCTCTGCAGGAGACGAGAATGCGGATGCCAGAACCATGGCCAAAGAAGCTGTCTCGGCAACTACACAGCGTAAGAAGGCACAACGAGAGTATCTGGCAAGACACCCGAAATACAACAATTCCTTATTCATATTCACACCAAGAAATCCTATTCGTCGACTGTGTCAGAAGATTGTTGGACCTGGCCGAGGAAGCGAACGACATGAGGGAGTTGAGCCTCACAAAGGTGTATGGTATGCATTTTCGGCCTTTATTTATGCCGCCATCATTGCGATGGTCTTGCTTGCTTGTGTGACAACACCACTGTATCAGAAAGTTTACTTCAACAACAATAATTTCAACGTCAGAAACTGGTTCGTCTGGTCGGATATGTCCTTCGCCATCATTTTCACTGTCGAAGCATTGATCAAAGTTGTCGCAGACGGATTCTTCTGGACGCCGAATGCCTATTTCAGAAGCTCTTGGGGCATGATCGATGCAGTTGTCCTAATCACATTTTGGATCAATGTGATTACCTCCTTATCAAACGACGGAGCTGTATCTAGAGCTGTTGGGGCTTTCAAAGCTCTCCGTGCTCTTCGGCTTTTGAATGTCAGCGATAGTGCCCGCGATACTTTCCATTCTTTGATCATTGTGGGAGGTTGGAAGGTTCTATCTGTAAGTGTCTTCTTCTTACCACCTAAAACCTCTAACCCCTAACTCTTATTTAGGCCGCCTTTGTCTCTCTCTCCCTTTTGATTCCCTTCGCCATTTACGGCGTCAACCTTTTCAACGGACAATTTCTTCAGTGTAACGATTCTTCAATCACCAGCCTTTCGGACTGCTTTGGCGAATTTGTGGCCACACCAGCGAGCAGTAATTGGCCTATTATGACTCCGAGAGTCGTATCTAACCCTTTTTACGATTTTGATAGCTTTGGAGGCTCTCTATTCATCCTTTTCCAGATCGTCTCACAGGAAGGATGGACTGATGTAATGTGGAGTGCGCAATCAATCGTCGCACGAGGACTTCAACCACAAGACTATGCCTCTCAAGGGAATGCGATATTCTTCGTTATCTTCAACATCTTGGCAACAGTCTTCGTGTTGACCCTGTTCATCTCGGTCTTTATGCGGAATTACACTGAGCAGACTGGAGTTGCATTCCTAACAGCAGATCAGCGTTCATGGCTCGAGCTGAGAAAGCTCTTACGACAGGTATCCCCATCTAAGCGGCCTTCCACAACTAGTCTGGGTAAATGGAGAGATTGGTGCTACAAAAGAGCAGTGCGTAAGCACGGCAAATGGCAACAGGCGATAACTATCACCTTAGTTCTCCATCTGATTCTACTTCTGATCGAATACTACCCGGAGCCAGAGTGGTTGAACGAGATCCGAAGTTTTATCTTCCTCGCCTTTACAGTATTCTACATTGCCAATATCCTGGTTCGAATTATTGGTCTCAGTTGGTCGCGATTCAGACGCAGCTCGTGGGATTTGTTCTCTATCTTCGCAGTCACAGGGACATTTGTCACTACTATTCTCCTCCTTGGAAACCAAAAGTCCCAGACATATGATCAGTTGCATAAGCTGTTTTTGGTCTCGATCGTGCTGCTCCTCATCCCCAGAAATGACGCCTTGGATCAATTGTTCAAAACAGCAGCTGCTAGTGTTGCTACAATTGGAAACTTGCTCGCCACTTGGTTTGTCCTGTTTCTTGTTTATGCAATTGCACTGACACAGACGTTTGGATTGACGCGATTTGGTGAGAACGAGAGCGGTAACATCAATCTTAGGACTGTCCCCAAAGCTCTGATCGTTCTCTTCCGAATGTCTTGTGGTGAAGGATGGAACGCCATCATGGAGGACTACGCCACAATTGTTCCACCACTCTGTGTCGACGATACGAGCTTTTTCAACAGTGATTGCGGAAGTGGACCATGGGCGAGAGCTCTCTTCATCTCATGGAACATCTTAAGCATGTACATCTTTACCAGTTTATTCGTTTCCTTGATCTACGAAAGCTTCAGTTACGTTTATCAGCACTCGAGTGGTCTAGGAAAAGTGAGCCGCGAAGAAATCCGGAGATTCAAACAAGCATGGGCAACACTGGATCCTGAGGGAACTGGATATATCACCAAGGAGCAATTTCCCCGCCTTTTGGGAGAGCTGTCTGGTGTTTTTGAAATGCGTATATATCCTCACGAGCATTCAGTACGCAGGATATTGGAAGATGTGCAGTCGCAACCAACCACAAGGATTGTCTCCATGGCATCTGCAACCCCGTCGTCAACTGGAGTGAATCTCAAGGCCCTCAACAGAAGATTAGCTCAAATTGATGGAGCTGAAATTCGTCGTCACAGGGCTCGATATAACATGTTCTTTGAAGAAGTTATGGTATCTGCAGATGTTGATCGTGGCATCTCTTTCACAACAGTGCTCATGATCTTAGCACATTACAACGTCATTAGTGACAACAAAAGTCTAAAGTCAGTCATTCTTGTTCAAACGTTTCTTCAATTACTAATATCATTAGACTCGAAGAGTTTCTGCGTCGCCGCGCGCGTCTTCAAAGAGTGGAAGAAGAGGTCCGTCGGCGGATTGTTCTTGGTTTCTTTGATACCATGTGAGTCTTCATTATCCCTAACACGAAATTTTCTAATTTGTTTTAGGTATTGGTCGAGAAGATTCAGGAAGATTCAAGAAAGTAAGAGGTCAGGCCGAATGACAACAATTCCGCAACTTGGACCAGAAGTATACGTGGACGACGAAACGGACCATATCAGGAAGCAGCCACAGGCAACAGTCTCTCCTCTACTATCACCTGCCGACATTACTGATAATCGTACTTCATTCATTACTCATGGATTAGATGGAGCAGCAAGAAATAGAAGAGGAACTGATGCATCTCTCGGGACTGGGGCTATCAGTCCAATGACTCCATTTACACCCAGTCCGGGGGTGTCTCCAAAGCTCTCACCCCATCGACCAACGAATTCGCAATTCAGCTTTGAGGGTGGAGAGTTAACACCTGCTGGAGGGTCAGCGCAGAGCAGTCGTCGTGGGAGTGCAGTGAGTGCTGAAAACGTTCTTGAGGTCCTGGACAATTCTGCTTGGGGAGAGAGCATTAGACGCAGTTTCACGACGAGACGACCAAATCAAGGAGGAAGTGGTGAATGATAAGCGAAGCTTCATCGCAGTTTGAGAAGCAATGTGATGAGCACAGGCACGATCATACGTGCGTTGGTACCCCGTAGTTGGTTTTTTTTTGGCATTTTGTTTCGGATGCGAGGGACTGTCTAGAAATGGATCTCTTGCCGGCCGTGCGCGTGTCGCATGCTGGCTAATGGGTGCGGAAGCGAAGCGAGGCGTTTTAGGAGCAACATCATCAGGATTGCTTGAGGTTTAGAGATATGGACAGGGGTAGAATTGTGAATGGAGGAATTTAGGACTTGGATGGGGTGTGGGAGGTGGTTACTAATGACTGTACGAAAGAGGGTAGAGAGGATGGCGGGGACTCGCCTTTGTATACCATAGGGCAAGGGGGACAATAGGGGATGGGACGGGCGGGGGAAGAGGGAACAATAATTGTCTAGTTTCTCGCTGTGAGCGATGCATTGTTGAGTGGAAGAAAGGGAGGGGGAAAGGAGGGGATGCATTTTCACTGGAAGCGGATTAGCGATCGAGAGGGGTTGGCTGCATGGCGAAGGAGTTTATTAGAATCTGGCATTTTTTGCTTCTTGAGATCGCAGTCTATACCTAACTAGAGCATCATCTTTGGGCGAACAGACTAGCTACTTACCTAATAATTGATACCTGTTGTCTG
Source organism: Margaritispora aquatica (assembly GCA_007644065.1). Lineage (NCBI taxonomy): Eukaryota > Fungi > Ascomycota > Leotiomycetes > Helotiales > Discinellaceae > Margaritispora > Margaritispora aquatica. Next base: position 2,440,448 of record VJWN01000007.1, on the reverse strand, counting down.
AGTATGAAAGTCTTGTGACGTACCAATATTGAACTAGTCAACTACTACCTATCAGATTGTAACTGCTTCTTGATAGGGTGTCGAATTGATGGTGTATGAAATGTGAAATGGTGTAGGGCGTTGCTGTCATCTGTTCACTTTGGATCACATTATGTCAAACACACATAATTTTTCTACAAATTTGAAGTCCTGTCTCCTGCGTTTGATTACTGCAACTTTCGCGTGATGTTGCATCACCAAAGTGTGAATGAGGGTGGTGGTGGTGGTGAAGCATACCGGAAATTTCTGAGAGATAGGGTCAGTAGGGTGTGTGCTTGGCGTGTCAACCCCCTGGATCTCATCCAGGTACAGCACAACGAGTGAGCGAACCCCCTTACCAGGCCATTCGCTAGGTAGGGGCCCCCCTGAACCACGCTATCGGATCTGGTTGCTGGAATGCGGAATGACGATTTCGATTCGGGCCAGATGTGAGACCCTCGGACAGAGAAAAAATACTCACAGACTGTTGGTGAGGTGATTGATTGTTGAGCGATGAACCGTTCATGCGATGTGGTGTGACTGGTGCTGGTTAGGGGACTTGGGGTTTGCACAGCCTCGTTTGGTGTTGCTATTCTTATAAATGAGTGCTCATGGATGAGATTCAGCTCTTATGCGGTCTTGCGAGGTTGGTTGATTGATGCAGATAGTATGAGTTGAGATGAATAATGAGAAGAATCTCAGGGGATTATGAGCTGAGTAAGAGCTGAGTATGGGCTGAAATCTTGGGGCTGAATTGAGCACAAAATAATGAAGAAATTCCTAAAGGTGCAGCTTCCATGCCCAGACAATATAAGACAAAACAAGGCAAGACAAGACAACAATCACCAATACGAGGCGAGACATGGAGGGCAAGACACGATCATCGTTCTGGTGGCTTGATAGCGATGGTTTTTATTTGGTCATTTGAGACTTTCCAAGACCACTGTTTACGAGCAACGACTGAACATCACCAAGTGACCAAGCCATCTTCATCTTTTATCAAAGATATGTTTCCCGTGCACTTCAAACCGCAAACCCTCATGGGTGATGTGTCAAACACATGTCTCCTAGTCTCCTGCACAGCAGTCTGCAGTACAATCAGTCATCAGTCATCCATCCATCATCCATCATCCCTCAACAATCATCACACGAGAGTGTGACAAGATGATCCCTCATGAACATCAAACCACGCCTCACGGCCTTCACTTCTCCTTCTAGAAAGGACTCCAGCACTCTGGGCGTTTCACGCTGAGTGTTTGGCCTGTCTCCGAGACCTCGCTTAGCGGTTAGTTACCCCTGACCCCCGCTTCCTACTGTACAGTGGATTACCTCACCCCTCGCCGCATCATCGACGAAGCAATCCACACAGGAGTGCTAGACCCCTTTAAGACGCTTGCTCAACTACTTTGTAACACGACACGCATAGCACACGGCTGTGAGAAGCAAGCCAAGCGTGACAAGTCTGCATAAGTGCCAGTTTTGTGAGGTTTCTGGGAAGCGTGGAGAGTCTCTCCATTGCATGTCAGGCAAGGCTTGGGTTTGCATTAATTGCATATTTGGGGACTTTGGGTTGATGAGTTGCAGGGCACGAATGCGTGTGATCCCGTCAATTCTTTCTCCTTTTCCCATCCCTTCCTAGTCGTCTGCTCCCTGATCGTCTTCTCCGCTTCTCTCTATCGGAAGAGGATTGCAGGGCGGAAGGGAGGGGGTTCCCTTGGTGATGCTCATCTACATGTCCAAGCGTGCTGTTGTCAGGACTTAAGTAGAGGAATCTTGCGTCCTCTGCCCTCGTGTTCCTTTTTATGATCGTTGCTTGAACACCTTCTTTGCTTGTTGTTGATCATCGCAATTCCTGCTCCATCCATCCACTCACTCGGTTGCTATTTCGGTTCTTCGATAGGACTCGTCACTCGTTAGAACTAGTGCTCCATCATCCACGTATACTTCTTTCTTCCGGACAATACCTACCTATAATATCTTTTGCATTATCGAAAAAAAGGCTGTGCCTAATCGATATATACACTCGCTCAATCTGCTCTTCAGCTACCTATCATCTCCACATCTACATATCAGACAGCTAGACTTTCGCTTCGATTGAGATAGAGTTTAGGTTCTCTTGGTTGCGAAACAGACTCTCCCTTCGGACGATCATAAGACTACAGCTCCTCGCACCATCTTCATCTTTGCACCTTTCACCTCACCTCACTCACAAAACACCTCACCCACAAACAAACACTCTCAACCATCAACATGCGCTTCCACTCTCTCTCATTCTCGAGCATCCGCTCCTCGCTCCGCCGCAGCTCCTCAACCTCGAACAACAGCATCATGTCCAACAGCCGGGACTCTTATGTCTCGTCGTCCTCCTCTTCCAACGCGTCTCCCATCACAACCATCAATGCTATCATGCACCGTCAACCTAGCATGTTGGAGCTTGATGCAGAGAGGAAGAGCTTTGGCAGTGGGTTGGAGATTATGGAGCCCAGACCCTTGGTTTACTGGGGTGGTTTGGAGGAGAGGATGGAGTCTTTCTAGATGATTGTCTACGTTCGAGTGGGGTTTTGCATGTATGCATGTGGATGCGAGCTAGAGGATTGTGGTGCGGTGAACGGCTACACCTGAATTGGATTGGAAAGGGATAGGGATGGAAGAGACATGGATAGCTGGGGACTGCGGCAGGATCGAGGTCAATTATGACGGCGTTATCATACGGGTTTCGATGAACGGTCGGAAATGGTCTCATGGTCTTGGATATACACATATGGGTGGGACACAATTGGAATTCGACGATGGCGCAATTGGTTTCTATCTGCTTCTTTTGGAGAGTGATTGGTTTGAGTGGTGACGGTGATGGGGTGTGGTTGGGAAGTTGTGATTCTGGTACAACAATACCACCTTCGGCATGCAAATGTCCTTTTTATCAATGCTTTTAATTAGCTGTGAAGAATTCAGAAACAGTTTTGACTTCTACAAATCTTGCTTTTCATTGAATGTTGTGTGACCACGTTTTATGAGTGAGTATACATGGGACGTCAAATGCATCACACGAACGGAAGCTTTGTATCCTAAATATTGTAGTTCAGTCAATTCTCTACTACACCACCATTCCTTTCACACCACAAATAAGTTAAACCACGTCGGAAAAGCATTGTACTTGGAGAATTCTTGTGAAGTTTTTGTCCTAGGTACTGATATATGAGCACTTCCTTAATGTGTAATGTTGCTTGGCACATTGTAATATAAAAAAAAAATCTTGATTCTCCTACTTCTAATCCCATTATACTTCATTAACAACTCCAACAACAATTAGACAGCTGCTATGAACTTATGTGATATTCATCACTTGCTACTCATGTTTGTTGTCAACGAATGCCGCCAGAGATCCTTAGTGGGCCCATATTTCGCACCCGAGCCAAATCTTCTCACCGCCAAGAAGTCCGAATTCCACTCTCACCGTCAATTCAACAACCCAGTGCGACATCGCACGCATCATCCGATTCATCCAGAATGTGAAAAAAAACCCATCTAGAAAGTTGTCATCTCGACATCTTTTGAAACATATCGATCGCTGGATCTTCCCGAACTCGAAAGCAAAGATGTCTCTGCATGACGCCACTCAGGGCGACGACGCAATCATGCACGAAGACGACGAGGTTGAGGTTGGCAATGCAATTGTGTCGCCACTTCTAGTCAGTGGCGCAGATGAAGGAATCGAGATGAGATCTGAGATGAGTGCGTCGCAGGCGTGGAATTTGTACACGTCGCATTTCCTGTCGACGTGGAATGTGAGGACTTATGAGTTTGCGGCTGTGAGTTCCTTACCGAGCATGCATGAGATCTACTCCACGAATATTTATCTGATGCATAATTTAGATCATCTTTACAGCCGCCGCATACCCAAATACTCTCACGGCAGCTGCGATACGGTATGTGTTCTCACTTACTGCTTGGTTCACCTTGTGCATAGTGAGATCTGTGAGTGGAGCTGATGGGGTACAGTGGCATCGTGAGAACACTAGCATCGATATGCTTCTCCTCCTCTGTCGGGAGATGGGTAGATCGTTCTCCAGATCGTCTCAAGACGCTCATGAGCTCCATATCGCTTAACAGACTCACGGTCATCGCGGCGTGCATCATCTGGTTCTTCATCGTCCAGCCAAGCCCAAATCCAGCTCCTGCAGACGCTCTACTTGAGTCTGATTTCTCCCATCTCAGTATTAATGTCTCGTGGCTTAAGCATTTTTGCTTTGCTACCATACTGATTCTGGGCATCGGAGAGAATCTCAGTGCAGCGGGAAATATGATGTCCATGGAGCGTGACTGGGTTGTCGTGGCTGCAAATCCAGCAGGGAGAAGTCATGACCTCACCCACCTCAATTCTGTGATGAGACGTATTGACCTGGTTTGCAAGCTCATCGCTCCAATTCTCATTTCTCTTGTTATTTCAGTCACTAATACGAAAATTGGTGTTTTGGTCGTGGGAGGGATGAGTGCCACTTTTTGGGGAGTGGAGATGCTGTCTGCACGACATGTATGGAATCGCAACACTGCCCTCCAAGCCCCCAAGTCTGTACCTATTGATTTACGTGAAGATGCCTGCGCAACGAAATCCAGCAGCCTAATTGTCTCTATGTCACAAGGCATGGAACGCTACATCCAAGATTTCAAAAACTACTTCGGCACCAAAGTCTGGATCCCTTCGCTATCACTTTCGCTACTCCACTTATCTGCTCTCTCTTACGGGGCAACTTTCATCACCTTCCTCCTCTCAGCCGGCTTCTCACTCGACTCCATCACAATTGCTCGAGCCATCGGTAGTGTGGTTGAGATCACTAGCACCGTAGTAACACCTTTTGGCGTGCATGTCCTCGGTAAAGCGAGAACACATGGGAGGATTGGAGTATTGATTGCACATAGAGAACGAGCTATGTCGTCTGATATCTTGCTCGAGAGATCAGTCAGTGATGTAGGCGAGGAACGGACTGTGACTGGCTTGGAGAGATTGGGACTCTGGGGATTGTGTTGGCAGTTATTGAACTTGGTATGTTTCCTCTCACTTTCTACTTCTCTATCCTTTATCCCTTTGTCAAACACAAGACATCAAGAAAAACACTAACAGCTCAGATACCCGTCCTCCTCGCCCTCTCAACCCTCCATCCAACCACCTCCCCTTTTCCCTCATTACTTTCATCCGCCCTCCTTACCAGCCATCCATCCACATTCACCGCACTCCCGCTCTTCACCTTTCTCTCACTCTCACGCCTCGGCCTTTGGATTTTCGACCTCACGACGTCGCAACTATCCCAAACGCTCGTACCGTCATCGGATCGCGCCTCATTTGCCGGCGTCGAGCTCGCGTTCAACGCAATTTTTGAGCTAGCACAGCATGTGCTTGTTCTGGTGTTTAGTCGGCCAGAGGACTTTGTTCGGGTCGCGTGCGTGAGTTTGGCTGCTGTGGGGATCAGTGCCGTGGTGTATGCAGCGTGGGTTAGGGAGCAGAGGGGCCATTTGGTACATTGGGAGAGGTTTGGACGTTGTGTGGGCGTGGGGAAGAAGGGGACGGCGGTTGTGGCATGAAAATTATGAGAATAATGAGGGAGTCGGTTAGGTAAAGCTTCTTACCAAAAATGAAAATTAGCTTTGTTTTCCTTTCACACCAAGCCACGCAAATCTGCCTCCCGCATGTGCTTCTCATATTAGATAGTAATTAACATATATACCCACCTCCTCTAGACCAGATCTACAATGCAAAGTCACACTAAAGTTATAGCCCCTATCTCCCCGTGAGGAAGTAAGCGAGCCAAGCATTGCTCTCCCTCGCCTCCAGTCTCCACTTACTTACCGACTTCCCACCGCACAAACAACACAGCCAAACATTCAAAAATAAAGCAAAAAACCCGCAAGCCCATTCCCTCTCACCAGCCTATGCAAATGGAACTAATTTTTCAACCTGAGCTAAGCGAGAAAAGCTTTGCAGCCAAAATTTCCGTGTTCTCGCCGGTAAAATATGACATTCTCCACTCCGCACGCCACGAGACATCCACACCACACCCATCCATCTACACATCTACGCTCTCGTAATAGTTCTTCAGAGAAGATGGATGTCGACTCGGGCAAAAAGAATGGCGCTAGCCAGGGATTGAACCTGGGACCTCACACATTTGAGAATCGAGTGACCGATTTCCCTAAGCATGAATTCTACCACTGAACTACCAGCGCGCGGTGCTTATTGGATGGCGGTGTTCCTCGAAAAGCAGAATAATGTACTTGAAGTATTGGTTACAGCCCAGGAACGCTGTTGTTTTCTCACCCAGGTTTATTTTACAGCGAGCGTACCTATTTCCCGACACGGTGGAAGAAGCAAAGATGCTCTGTATCAATCCAAGAACCTGCATGCGAAGTGGGCCCTTGAGAATCCGAACTTGAATCATAAAAAGCTTGTTACGCAAACCTCAAACTAGACTGCTCTAAAGCTTTACGCTGGTTTTCCCCGTGTGATTTGGCTGCGTTCCCTGACCAGAGTCTCCCACCAACCGACATAGGCACGTGATCTCACGCACCGTTCTAACCTGAAGGTCTGAATCGGAACACAGTCCCATCATCGTGTGGAATCGACTTGATAATACGGCCTTGCTCTCTTACACGACACGTATTGTCTCATCTCTCTGTATTGCTGTGAGATTCGTTGATATAGGTATAAAGGCTTACACGTACCTTTATCATGAGCTCGACCGCCCACCACCCATCATGCTGATGGGACGGTTATTCGCTCTTAACGACCAGCGCAGCAGCTCGCCCCGCCCCGATGAAACACCCGGTACGATTGAGCCGGGGATATGCTAAGTACGAAGCGGTAGTAGTGGGGTACGATTGAAATGGCTCTCTTTGGTGTTGCCGGAATCCCCTTACGAAAGCATACAAGCGAGAACTCAAGATTTTAATATGGGATTTAGCGGCAGCAGTGATCCAATTTTATTGGACAAGGTTAATTAATGATTTATTTGGGTTCATCATAAGCGCCTTGAAATTTGATTAGGGAAACGAATACCTGATGAATAGAATGCCATTTTGTCCATACCTTAAATTTCACGGCCTGCTTCTAAAATAGAGATCATATCAGTCACTACCTCTACCATTGTTTATCCAAGACTAATGTAATGAAAATCACATATCGGAACCAGACCATCTCGCATTGCCTACGGGCGTCGGATCTTCCCAAGCTTCGGGTAATCAGGAGCACCTGGTGTGTCCATCATCTCAATGAGCGCTGCAACAGCCGGGTGCAGACCCGCCGCGACCGCCTTAGCCATCCATTCACCCATCGGCAGCACTGAATATGGTCTCCCCTTTCCATTCTCATTCAACCCGATGTTCTCCAATTCGCCCATAGGGATCACAATATCACCGACCTCGTGCACATATGTGACCTCCTTTTGAGCGCGGTCGCTGGTATCCATGATATGGTAGAGGATATCATCGCATACGCTTTTCACGTATACGAGATCTAATGCACCACGATTGTAGTTGACCTTTGGAGCGGCTTCGATTTTGTGCATATAATGAAGCAGTGCGTTCACCCAGTCGAGCTGAGCTCGTGCTGTCCTCGCATCCTCGCCCTGGCGGATGATAGTTGACGGGCGATGAATGCAGACCTTGAGAGCATAAAGATTGTGTACTTGCTCTAGGAAGCGCTCGTTAGTCCACTTGGAACACATGTATCCAAAGGAGCCATCAGCGGCTGGTTGTAAAGCCCCTGGCCTCGTTACAGAGACCTCTGGGAACTCAGGACCATTGTAAAGGACACACACACCCACTGAGGATATGTAGTGCATGGGGATACGGCGCGGGAGGCAGAGGCGGGTGAGGGTGTGGGTCGAGCCAACGTTGGAAGCGCGCATGTCTGGAAAGAATTTCAGATGGGAGGTATCAGAACCATTGTGGATTACGACGTCAGCCTCAGCGAAGATAAAGCTGGATTCTTGCTCAGATAGCCCTAGGAGCGGTGCGGCAAGTTCACCAGCGTAGTATTTGACGCGGGAGTGAATACGAAGTTCCTTCCTCTCCAGACGCGAGGGCAGATTTCGTACTGCAATGCAGATGATTTTGGAATCTGTATTTTCGAGGAGGTAGTCCAGGAGATTGTGCCCCAAGAGACCACTCACACCAGTAAGGACAATAACTTTGGGGATCGTAGAAGGCGGCGAGTCAAGATCAAGTGAGATATTGGCCAGGTCGGCAGGTGGACGAGACTCGGCATCCCAATCAATAGCGCCCATGTCTTCTTTCACCACTTTGTCCGCCAGGTGTGTAATAGAATAAGTTTGAGCGATAGGCGAATGGCTTCGGTCAGGCGTCGTGGGTATGGTAGAGGCCTGGGAGTCACCAGTGCGCTTAGGCGAGCTGTCGCTAGTAGAATCTTCAGCCGGCCCATCGGCTCCAATATTAGGCACAAGTTCCGCTGGGATGTTCTCGACGCTAAATTCGACGAGGTTTTCCATAGTTCCGTTACCCATGATCTTGAGGACAGGGATGTTAACCTGCATGTTCTTTAAAAACCAAGAACGGATATCAACGGAGACAAGGGAGTCGAGGCCGATGTCGTTGCTACGTGATTCCATTAACTCGTTGTCGGACATTGTCATTTGTAGGACATTGCGGAGCTGGGTAGCGAAGGCATCTGTGCTTCATGTTAGTAATCTAAGCGTTTGAATTATACAATTCAAGCTTGCAGAGAGATGATGATACTTACGTTCAACGATTTTGTAAACCTCCTGCTGAGATTGGCAGCCTTGAAGACGTTCTGTAACCGACAAAGCTGTTTTACCCTCATTCTGATCCTCAGTGACGGTCTTCTGCTGAACAATAAAAGACGAGAACTTCGGGTTTAAGAACCAGTTGGGCGCATTGGGCGTATCGAAAGGGACATCAGAAAGTCCAGTCGTGATTTCTGGTCCATGCGGAGACTCCAACCGACTTGCATCGATGCCCTCGCTGATCGCCTGGCACCAATCCTCTTCTGACATGCGCATCATATGGAGTTTCTGTACAATCATATCTAGAGCCCGACGCGACTCACGTTCCATGTAACCAGCGCCGATGATGGCGCCAGCATTGACAGTAGCGGCGCGTAGCCCACGCTTCCGGCGTTGGGCAGCGAGACTGCACATAAATGTGTTTGCAGCAGCGTAGTTGGCTTGGCCCATATTTCCAATCACACAATTGATAGATGAAATCAGAACGAAAAAGTCGAGGTCCACATTGTAGAAGATGCGATCAAGGTAGACACTTCCGTTTACTTTAGGTCGGATAACATCATTGAGATCCTCAAAAGACATGTTACGCAGTGAAACATCGCGCAAAACCATTGCTCCTTGCATGGCACCAGCGATAGGCGGGAGAGTGTTGCAAATCTTTTCATGGACGGCCTTCAGAGCAGTTTCGTTGGTCACGTCGCTAAAACCGTCAATACAGATATAGTAAGTACACCCAGATAGGAATGATCTGCACTTACCATGCGAAGACAGTCACAGTAACACCCTTACGCTTGTGAGCTGCAATCCACTCGGGCTCGATTTTAGGGTTTCTGCTGGTCAGAACAAGATTCCTGGCCCCTCTGGTAATCATCCAGTCACTGAGCGAAATCCCTAGAACACCAGACATGCCAACGATCCAGTAAGTTGCATCCTCGCCTTTGAACATGGGGCTGGCGTCAAGTCGAGTGACTTGCACGGGTAGTGAAGTAGTTCCCATGAAGTCGATGATCGCTAGTGGGTCTTCGACGCGTAAACCATTAGCGAGGCTTTCAAGGCTAAGTGAATCTATGGTCAAAGAAGAATACTCTTGTTTATTCACATCATCCATCACGTATTTCAAGGCCACGCGTAATCTCTCGCCCAGTTTCTCGGAGACATAAGAACCGCTTGCACTTCCCGAAGTGGAATAAATGGTCTTTGCAGTTATGATCTGGCAATCGGCTGGAAGAATTGATATTAATGTAGCTTCATTCTCGGGGCCATCTGTGCCACCATTCGAAAATCCGACAAATAATGATGGCTGAGCCAAGATTATATCGCCTAGCTCAAGTTGACTGAGATATCGGGGAAGCTTGATCCACGAATCGGGGGCTCCATCGTTTGTGGAGTTTGTGGTGTAGACGACGGTTACATTCTTTGCGGCTGATTGAGCGGTAAGTGCCTGAGCAACGGTACATGTAGCATTGTATGCTACTAGTGTCTGACCGCTGTATATTTCATGAAGAACAACCATGGAGACTAAATGAGCAGCGATTGCCGTGAGAATTTCTCCCGCCGACATAGCCGGAATATCACAAGGAACTGCAGACTTGGAAGATACTTTGAGGACCGAGGACAGCGAAGGAACAAGAGCCAGATAAGGAATCGAAGTCCCTGATTGTAATCCTAATACAAGGAACTTGTGTCCAAACGGAGTTTTAAGAGCTGAAAGAACTGCGTGTGTCGTGCGTAATTCGATTATATCCTCCAGAGCTGATGTTGAAGTTGCGTAGTTCGACAGTTCATTGATTATACATCCGTTCGAGCCAAATTGGAGAGAAACCGGAGTCCTGTTGAGGTCCACCTCCTGCAGAATTGACCGACTAGCGGAATTATATCGATTGTTTAGTTCAGGGATGGGTCGGAGTCTCGACACCAGCTCGCGCTTCTTTTCATCAATCACGATCTCTGGCTCAACTGGCTGAAGGAATTCAGCTTTTATTGAGGCTGACACATGTAAACGGAGGAGTATTTCGGCAACAGTTTCAGGAGTTGTGTTCTGTGGTTCTGAGATGTCCAGCTGCTGGAGGCGGAGCTCGGGTGTCTCATTCGTAGCTACTCGCCCAAACCCAACTGTCATGTTAGAGTAGGGTTCGTCATCTCGCCGGCCGCTAGTAACCCAAAGGATCGTTTTTCCGGACTCGAAAATCTTCCTAAGTGATTGAAATACTCCAGGGGTAATATCCTTGAAGACTGGCGCATCGAGCTCTGTCAAGCTAAGGACGGTCGAGTCGGCGTCAACAATCTCGAAGTCAATGTCCAGAAGACTCCTGAAGTGGTGGAATTCAGTGGCAAATTCTCCATTCATGATGTTCTTAAAACCTTCGACGAGATGTGAGCTACGAGGCGTTTGGCCACCGATAATAACCAACTTCTTGATCGGAGGTGCCTTCCAGCTGGATGTGGCTAGTGGCTCTCGGAAGAAGCTCACCTCGTCATCGACAGCCTGAGACACAAAATGGTAGACGTTCAAGACATCTTCAAAAGGTGATGGAGTAGCGGCATCGACACCAGAAAATCCGGTCTGTCGGAGGAGGCAGTCCCATTCCTTCGCAGACACATGAGGGGAGTAAGTTCGTCCTTTGTCAGCCCCAAGCCACCAGCCAGGCAAGGTACCGAAAATAAAACCACTGCTCGCAACACCATTCATGCCTTCTTGGCCTTCACCGACAACGAGGAATCCACCAGGCTTTAGGAGTCTGCGAATATTTTTCAGAGCTCGCTCCAGATCGCTCGTAGCGTGAATAACAAAGAAGGCAATAATTAAATCGTAGGAACCCTCAACGAAGCCTTGCTCTTGGGGGCCCTTCTCAGCATCGAAAGTCTTGAAAACCATTCGATCTCTCTGCTGTGGGAAGATAGCGGCCGCATGCTCAAAGAAGGCCGCTGAAATGTCCGTGTACGTGTATGAGCGGAAGCTCTGACCGATTTCTCGGAAAGTTGCTTTGGTGGCACCGCCAGTACCGGCTCCTTTCTCGAGAGTTAGTTTAGTACAGGATAGAAGGATGTAACCTAAATATTCAAGAGCTTACCTATCTCCAAGATGTTCATATGTGGATAGCGATCAACAATCTGCTTTACCACCCGACTGACCCACTGGGCTGACTCACTCAGCCCAAACCCGTTTGCGTAGTATCGATCGAGGATATCGTTGGCACGAAACTGCTCTAAAATCGTAGTCTCTCCCGCAAAAACACGCGGCATTTGCGCCCCAGTGAGATGCATGATCTGGATATCTGGAGTTTCGGAATACGGCTTGCTGATCTCTAAGATGTCTTCAAGGGTATCGTCAAGCCACTCTTTTTTTGCCCATTTATGATTCCCATTCTCCACCATGTCAGTAACATAACGAGCGTAGTTCAAGTACCAGTTGGTGGGAAATTCGGACCTTAGGGGATCATCAGCAGCCACTATTTTATCAAACATTCGCAAGTAAAAAGTTGCAATACGTTCCAACAGCATGACCATTTGAACGTGCTTTTCACCTATAGGGATATTATCTGCTGCTAGGTTACCATCCGCCTGGCTGCCAACCCAACCAACTTTGGAAAAGACTCTCCTATCTTCTGCCGCTGCGGATCCACCGAGAGGCATGAAAGCTGCACCTTGCACCTGAATCGCTGCATTCGGTCCCTTGTTGGAGTAGAGGTTGACGTGACCAATGATACCTCTCTCTCCAGCATTTTTGTCGCTAATGGCCGAGTCGACGGGAAAGAATTCGACCTCACTTCGATCAGCACCCAAAAGAGCTGGATTGATCCTAATTTGCTGGATAGATGTGGGTAGATGCAAAGTACGAAGCTGCTCGTCGTATGGGTAGCTATATGCAAGAATAACAGACTGCAATGCAGCATCAAGTTCGGCGGGATGTATGAATAACGAGTCAGCGCCATGCTCCAGTGGCTGCATCTTTACTAGGCAAGTCGCTTTGTGGTGCTTTCTCTGGAGCGATGACAGGGATTTGAACCGACCACTGAAGTCGTAGCCGAGGTCTGCAAGGGCCTGATAAAATCGCTCTGGCTCTACGTCGATCACATGAGGTAGAGCTGCCTTGCGTACAGGAAGAAGAGTCACTGAAGCTTCACCCAACAGTATCTCCACATTGGCGCTGGCTGCCAGAGTCAAGTCTTCTGTATTGGTGTCCAAATAAGCCGAATAGGTGAATTTAGCTCGAATGCGATCTGTCTCCTTGGTGATCTCTGCCATCTCAATGAGGACCTCGATACCCCCATCGCCCTCACGGAAAATAACGGCTTGATGTATGATAAAATCTCTGAGCTCAATCAAGCGAATGTCCTTGCCGGCGCCCTCAGCTACGAACCGTGTAGCCTCCATTGCTGATGAGATGTAACCTGCTGCTGGGAAGACGGTTTGACTTTGAACTTGATGGCCTGACAGCCACTCCATCTCACTCTCGCGTAGCAAATTTTTCCAACAAATGTGGTGGGGAGCGCTGTCAGAGGAGATATCTCCTAACAAGCAGTGCACCTGTTGTTGTCTCACACGCATCTTCCGCGAGGCTCGCGACTCTTGCCAGTACTTGACCTTGTGGTCCCATTGATATGTGGGAAGGCCTTTAACAACGCTGAACTGGCGGATGCCATCTGCTATGGCTCTCTCGAAGCTATCCAGATTGACTTGCGATTTGTCTAGATATGACCACAAACCACCTAAGCTAGTGGAGAATGCCTCAACAGCGCTAGCACCACGTGTTAATACGCCGTGGTATGGAATGTCCTTTTCTGTGATTTCTTGAATTGTTTGACTCGCTGGTCCTTTAAGGGCCGGATGGCTTCCAACTTCGAGCACCAAGTCACATGGGAATGCAGCGGCGGCAAGAGCGACTGCATCGTAGAACAACACTGGCTTGGTCATGTTCTCGGCCCAGTATATATCGTTCAATTGCATGGCTTCATCCACAGGGCGACTGTAAACGCTGGAAAACCAAATACATTTGCTTTGTGGCTTTTGCGGCGTGATACCACATTTGCGTAGCGACTCAACATATGGATCGAAACAAGGGAGCATGTGGTCGGAGTGGTATGCCCTATCAACTTTAAGACGCCTGTTGAATTTACCTTCGTCGTCCAGCACTAGCTGGAGCTCGAGAATAGCATCCTCGTCTCCAGAAACGGTTACGCTTGACGAAGAGTTACTCGCTGCAACAGTGATGCGGCCCGAGAACTCTTCGTGGGCACATAGCTCTACCATGTCTTGCCGTGAACTTCCGACAGCCACCATAGCCCCTTTAATTTTGCTACTGTTTGGGCTTGCTGCAACTTGGACATGTAAGCCGCGATAATACGCAATACATATGGCGTCACGAGACGTGAGTTGACCTGCTGCATAAGCTGCGGCGATTTCACCAGAAGAGTGTCCAACAACAGCATCAAACTCAACACCAGCGAGGTGAAGGAGATCAACCATGAGTATTTGAATTGCGGTGCAGAGCGGCTGAGAGAAAGCTGCTTCTTGGACATGGGACGATGAGGTATCGGCAAGAATTTCGGCCATCAGAGACCACTTGGGACCATCGGGAAGTTGAGCAAGGTCCGATTCCATTTTCTGGATAACCCTTCTTGCGAACTCTGATTCTTCGATCAATTCAGCTCCCATACGTGCGTACTGCGCTCCCTGCCCTGTGAAGATTCCAAGGAGCTTAGCGACCCCTTTCTTTGAGTTAGGCAAGGCCTTGATGCCGATGTTCGCGTTTTCGTCCTGAAGTTTGACAGAAATCTTGGCTTTGAGATCTTTAATTGATGATGCGCTCAATGAAACTCTGTAGGGAAAGACAGATCTACGCTGCCGTAGTGTATAAGCAAGGTCCCCGAGGTCGATTTCTGAGTCATTGTGTTCAAGGACCTCCACATATGCGGAGAGACTTTCACGGAGTGAATTTTCGGATAACGCGGAGAAAACAAATGGTGTAAAAGGAGCAGCATTTCTCTCGAGTGGAAGAGAACTATGAGTTCTGCTGTAGCTTTCAAGAATGGCATGTGCATTTGCCCCACCAAAGCCAAAGCTGTTTACACTTGCTCTCCTGGTTCCTCCCTCGATCTTCGGCCATGGTCTGGCGGCCTTAACGATCTCAACGTTCTTGTAGAAGGGAGCAACGCGGTCGCTGAGCTGGTCAAATAAGAGATTTGGGGGGATGGTTCCGTGCTGTAAGGCGAGTGATGCTTTGATAATTGCGGCAACACCCGCAGTGCCTTCTGTGTGCCCCAAGATTGTCTTAATAGAGCCTACATAGAGTGGGTCTTTACTTCGATGAGAAGTGGAAAATGTATTGTAAATGGCTTCCGCTTCGATTGGATCCCCGGCTGGCGTTCCAGTGCCATGCGCCTCAAAATACTGTGGATGATCACTCTGGGAGAGAAGATCGAGGCCTGCCTTTGCATAAGTCCTCCGAATCAATTGTTCTTGTGCCAACGAGCTTGGCATAGTGATACCACCCGTTGCGCCATCTTGGTTCAAGCCCGTCTCGCGGATGATACATTCAATATGGTCGCCATCCTTCAAGGCAGCGCTCAGAGTCTTCAAAACCACTGTTGCTACGCCGTCTCCTCTGGCATAACCATTAGCTCCCTGATCCCACATACGGCTGAGGCCGTCAGGCGACAACATCTTTAGCTTGCTCTCGATAATGAAGTTCTCGGGCCCAAGAATTAGATTAGAGCCACATGCCAAGGCCATATTGGCATCCCCAGATCTTAAGGCCTGCACTGCCATATGGACGGCAACCATACTAGAAGAGCATGCTGTATCAATAGTGATCGATGGGCCGTGAAAGTCGAAGAAATACGATATTCGGTTTGACAAGATGCTGTTCCCTGTTCCAGTTGCATAGTAGGTGGGTGTCTCTTGGAGATCGCGCAGCAGCAACGCCCCATAATCAGCAAACATGACACCGACATAGACAGCTGTGTTGCTTCCTTTGACATCCGCCATAGACATGCCAGCCGATTCCAGTCCTTCGTAGGCGACTTCCATGAGGAATCGCTGCTGGGGATCCATCGTCTTGGCCTCCACTGACTTGACGCCAAAAAATTCGGCATCGAAGGCCGTGACATCTTCATTGACGAGGTATGCGTTCTTGACATTGCTGTGCCCATGGTATGAGCCATCAGGATGGTACCAGCCGTTGACATTGAAGCGGCTGTTAGGAATTTCTCGGTTAAGGTCACGTGGATCTTTAAGTAATTCCCATAACCTCGATGGAGAACTAGCGTCTCCAGCAAAACGACACGCACTTCCCACCACCGCAATAGGTTCATTGGGAGAAGCCATGAGAGCAATATCGGTACTGTTGACAATTGTACTAGTCGGGAAAGCTCGATGATAGTTGGGATTGTGAAGTCAAATGATGTTCGCTTCGATTCGTGCTACTTGCCACTTTCCTTTCTTTCAGCAATAGCGTGGCGCAATTGATCTTCGTATTGATATGGAATGAGAACAATTGGCTGACTTCGAAGCCACTCTCTTGATATTAGGTCCGAAAAACTGCAAGTCTCACATTTCCAAGTCCCAGCTAAAGTACCTTTCCTGTCAAATCAGCTTTATCGTCCTGCTTCACTGTTCATCCTATTCTGGTGCGAAGCTGCGACAATCTTCCTCGCTCCCGAACATACAGGTACCGGACAGCCCAGCATTGCAACTCCAAGTAAACTTCGGCTGCAACATGAGACTGCGACCTTCCTCCGCTGGTACATCCGAATGGATTCGGCATGTCAAGGCAATTCAGGAGATGGATGAATACAGGCCCCGAAGCTACCTGCCTCTTGCCCCGAGTGGACGGTTTCAGATTTTGACATTCGGGTTAAGATAGCTTTGTGATATATTTGACACTGCCGACCGGAGGATTAATGCTGCAAGAATTCATTTCGTCTAAGTGGAGGTTCTATACTTGAATGATTAGCTAGTCCCAATACGGCATGACTGGCGCGCGCTTGTGTATATCACGTGGTGTTTTGATCAACCTCATTTGAATCCTTCCCGTCACGTTGGAGATAGTACATAGGTACCTTAGTACATAGGTATTGTTACTTAGGAAGCGAAGCACGTGGTATTAAATTCTGGGGAAGGGCAGAAGCTTGGGACGTCAAAAACTTGTTCTATGTGGTGTAATAAAATGAGTTTGGATGATCATCATACGCCAGCGGAGACCAGAAATAAAGGTACGAGTCGAAACACGTTAAGTCCCGTGGTTTCCAACAAACAAATATTCCGTTACTTGACCTGCTTCTCAACCCAGTCCCAGAACTTCTGTGTACCTCCATTGCCACCCTCCGCCTCCGTCTTCGTTGCCGCAATCAAATCTTCTCGGATGGGGTACACTCGACCAAAGGGAACAACTATACATAAAGATATCCAAATGTCAGTCTTTATGGCACGTCAACCGCATTTATCAATCAGCAGAAGTACTTACCCCAGCTTCCAGAGTTTTCAATGGTAATTGATGGAGACAGGCCGGCAAAGAGCTGAGTGTAAGCTCCGTTCACTGGAGGATAGCCAACAAGCTTGGCTGCAAGCTTGACACCCAAAGATTGATCTCGGGCAAGCTCTGAGGTGAGATTCCCAGGATTGAGGGGAATGCTGACGATACCATCCGCCTTGTATCGCTTAGCATACTCGACGCCCAGTGCCCAAGCTCCAGTCTTGCTAATGCCGTATTTGTAGGTGGCTGGTTTCTTGATGTGGTAGTCCAGGTTGTCAATATTGATGCCGATGTCTTGCTCTGCGAAGATCTCCGTTGCGAATGACGATGGCCACGTAACACGGACCGAGCTGGAGGGCTCCGACTTAGCCGTTTGAACAAGGAGCGGAGTGAGTATTTTGGTGAATAGGAACGTGCCGATGGCGTTCACACCTAGATTCAGCTCATAGCCTTGCACGGTTTGGGGTGGTGGTTCTGTGGCCCCAGTCATCACACCAGCGTTGTTGAAGAGGACATGCAGTTTCTTCTCCATGGCAAGGAAGTGCTGGGCCGACTCCCTGACCTTGTTCAGGTCGGCAAGGTCGAGGTGTAAAAATACCAATTCGCCTTTGGACAGAGGCGTTTCTTTTTTGATGTCTTCTATAGCACTGGTGACCTTGTCCTCCGATCGTGCTGCCATGTAAACCTTGGCATCTTTGGAGTAAAGCAGGCGGGCTAGCTCTTTGCCAACACCGGTGTTGGAGCCCGTCACAATGTAGACCTTCCCTTGTAGACTGTCAATGTTGTTCTCCGTGAATTCTGGCTTCGGGGGGTGAGTTTGGGTCCAAACACTGGCTAAAGGAGGGCCCATCGTGAAAGAAGACGAAAATGATTGGCTTAGGCGGCTGAGTCTTGAGTTGGGGATGATTTGGTAAGCACTTTACAATCGACTGCAGATAGTAGAGAAGATGGTTGTAGAATAGCTGACAGTGAAGAGCTGAGCTGGAGCAGAAATGGGAGGTTAGATAGTGGGTGATAGTTTGTCAGCGGCATTATCCTTTCTCCTAGATTTTGAGTGTTGGTGTTGGTGTTCGTATTCTTGGCCAGTTGTGCGCACTCCCTCCCTGTCTCTAGCCAAATACCAGTATTGACATGGTCTGTACCAAGCAGTCGGTAACCACTGTAATACTTTCATCTGCAGGTCTCCCAACATGAGAAATCTTGCTTATCAACCACCAGCCCACCCCTTTTACTCGTACGCCTGAGTGAGTACTGTACAAGCGTAACACGCAGGCTCGGCACCGACTCCGAATGGACTGCCTCCGAATACCAATTTCATGGCCGATGCTGCATCGACAACTCGGTGTCAATATGATGGTGTAGCAATAGAGCGGTGAGTGGAAAGGAGATATGAGTGCTTGATCGCCGCGGTTCTAGTATACTATATGCCAGTGGCAGCCGTACACTCAGTACCTTACCCATCCTGCTGCTGCTAGTTACGTTACTCGTAATGGTTCGTCGACGACACCAAACTGGCGCCCACCTGAGCGGGGTATTGGTGTTGCTCCTAGGCCTAGGGATTTCTGGGGTTCATGCATTCAACGGTCCAAGTTCCTCATGCAGGAACATTCCTGGGGATGTCGGCTGGCCCAGCCAGGAGACCTGGGCAAGTCTCAATCACACTGTGCACGGCCGGCTAATCAGTACGGTCCCTCAAGCAAGCATCTGCCACCTCGAGCCGTACCACTCTTATAATGCAACAGCCTGTCAGCTTCTGCAGGATAGGTGGAACTCCCCTGAAACCTTGTAAGTGAACATACACATCTAACCTCAGACCACTAACACTAACAAACATCCCACCGTGAAGCGAAGTCAAACCAGCCGAGATGTTGAACCCCACCCCGCAGAACCAGTCCTGCGACCCATATACGCCAAAAGAAAAGCCCTGTGTGCTTGATAATTATCCGGTATTTTCCATCAATGTTACTGGAGTAGCCGATGTTGTTGCAGGCATCCGGTTTGCTAAGGACAACAACATTCGCCTCACCATCAAGAATACCGGGCATGAGTAAGACATCCCGACCCGACCACAGAAAATGTGAATGAGCATGAGCACAGGTTAACTAACGTTGCTCGCCTCTCTCTGCCTATAGTTACCAAGGAAAATCTGTCGGGCTCGGCTCCTTGTCGCTCTGGACGCACAATTTGCAAACACTTGAAGTTATCCGGGACTACAAGGATGAAGGGGACGGAAGCTGGGATACGTCTTACCACGGCCCGGCAGCCAAGATTGGTGCCGGTGTTATTGGAGGCGTCGCTTACACTGTCCTCGGGGCTCAAGGTTATCGGATCGTTGGTGGCTCCTGTCCCAGTGTGGGAATCGCCGGTGGCTATACACCTGGGGCAGGTCACTCAATACTCAATAGCAAGTATGGCATGGCAGCTGATAATGTGCTGGAGTGGGAAGTGGTGACAGCTCAGGGCGTGCATCTTGTCGCTACACCTACAAAGAACAAAGACTTGTACTGGGCACTGAGTGGTGGCGGTGCCGGTACCTTCGCTGTCGTCTTAAGCATGACTACCAAAATCTTCCCCGAAGGCCCTGTTGGCTCGGGGAGCCTGTCCTTCAACGACACTCTCGTGGGAAACGAGACGTACTGGAAGGCTGTTAGTACCTGGTTCGAGTATTTGCCCTCGCTAGTTTCAGCTCCTGGAGGAAATACTTTTGGCCTAATGGTGACTAGTCATGTTTTTGAGGTTGTGAGTATCACCTTACCGGATAGCAATGGCACTCATGTAGCCGCTCTCTTGGCCCCATTCTTAGCTGCTCTTGAAAGGCTGGAGGTCGACTACCACTTTGAAACACGGACCGATCCCAACTTCGTCGAACATTTTACCCTCGGCTACGGCCCGCTGCCATATGGTGGCTACCCGCCCAACACGCTCTTCAGCAGTCGACTTATTCCACGCTCCGTGATAGAGGACCCCATCGGTCGCCAGAATGTGATGAAGGTCTATCAGGATGCTGTAGCAGAAGACATCTTCATCGTCGGATGCCATTGCTTTGACGTTCAGAATGCCACTCATCCAGACAATGCGGTCCTGCCAGCCTGGCGTGATGCTGTGGCCATCTGCAACTATGTAGCGTACTGGGACTGGACGGTCCCCCGGTCAGTAATGGATGGTTACAAAGAACAGTTAGTCAATGAGTGGATGCCAGCAATTGAGCAAGCAACCCCAGGATCCGGTATCTACCTGAATGAAGTTGATTCACTATATGCCCATACTGGCGACTGGAAGAGTCAGTTTTATGGGGTGAACTATCCTCGGCTCAAAAGAATTAAGAATAAGTACGACCCAGATGAGATTTTCTATGCCATCACGGCAGTTGGAAGTGAAAAGTGGTCTCAAGATAGTGCTGGTAGACTTTGCAGGACTCGAGAGTAATTGAAGAGTAACTAGGCCCAAAGCGTAGAATAGAATTCATAGGCTTTCAATATTGATTCTGATTGCTAGTCCTACTGAAGCTGTGCAGCATATCTGCTTCACACTGCACCAGTGTGATGTTGAAACAGAACGCCGGTCTCGTCTTTTCTATCTTATTCAGGATCCTGATTGGCATGGGCTAGAGTCTATCTGTTTATCGTTGATTCGTGGTATTCGCAACTCATATATTTATATACGTCAGAACGATCGCATGTCACGCATCACCACCACCACGGCGCGTTCCCAGCATAGCAGGATATATTCTCATGTCACCAACCAACCAACCAGCCACTTAGATTGCTCTTCTTTAGCAAATGCATAATTTGGAGGGGCAAATTCTCAGCATACCAAAAAAAGAAGCTGAAGCTAAATGAATAATTCTGAAACATACACCTCCTAACATCAGAAGCCTAGACAAGGCCAACAACCGGACTCATTATTTATTATGTAAAATAACATTTGACGTCAAGTTTTCGCAGTAGCAGCGTAATGAAACAGGTAAAACCATAAATTTTGCTGCCACAGGGTCTTCTATTTCTTTTCTTTCTTCAAACGTACTCTTCCAAGCAGCAAGCCTTTGAGGCTGTTCCTCGCTACCTATCTAGAAATCCCCGAACATGTTCTATGTTAACTCTCAAAGAAGCCAAAATCTTTGGTCTGGAGAGCGTATCCGCCGAGCCTTGGGTGGTCGTTGTGTTCTCCATAACAACCTTGAACAGGTTCTCCGCCCGTTCTCCATGCACCAAGCCCATTGGGTAGGCGTCCTTGCGGTCCGACACGCGCAGCTCAACGGGAAGCCCCAGAGACCTCTCGATCGTCTCAAACTGGTGAAGGATAGCCTGCAGCAGGATGTTGGTCTGCAGATTACCCTGTTCCACCGAGAAGCCAGCAAGGCTCAGACCAGGCAGTGTTTGGAGGCCCCCATCTGATCCCTTCACACTGTTGCACAGTTGCTCGTAGAGGCTTGCAAGGAGATGGTCGTATATATCTACGAGTTGCAGGTAGGCCGAGAGAAAGTCCAGGACGATGATGATACCTAGAGAAGGTCGAGAATTGGAGGTCGAAGCGTTGTGGCAAGTCCCGCTGTATGATCGGAGAATATCAATCAGATCTGATGTGTCACTTAGAGCATCGCCGTACGTATTGGTGTTCATTGATGTTGAGGACGCTTCACCCCTCGTACCACCTCCTCCAGTGCTGGATGCCGATTCCTCCACAAAGTCTCTACTACTGGCCATATCGATATCCTGAGGCTGAGAGGACCGCGCTCGACATCGCTGTCGACGCCGAGACAAGCGCAAGGCAAGACTGGAGAGCCGAGGATCACACTCAAAGCTATTCGTGGTTCGGTCCACAACTGGAGCCAACTCGGTCAGGGCCGAGCGACGGCGGTTCATCGATGTTCCCGCTTCGGTTGCCCTACCACTGCTTTCTATACTCCCCCACGGCGTGCGGCTTTGTAGAGGAGGAGGGAAGCAATAATTTGCGATGTCATCGGCCGCCAGTTGGTCGGACATATGTATCGATGGGTCCGAGCCGGAAGCCAAGGAGCCAGCATTCTCCGTGCCCAGAAAATCCATGCTGTCTCCTGGAGGAGCACTTGCCAGCGCCTCTCGAGACACAAAGTCCAGTGGATCAGGCCGGCCGTCATCCTGCCATGCTAACCAAGGCCACAGACTCTGAGGTTGGAGCGCCGCGGGACTGGTGTCGGATATGGTAGGCGACAGGAGCATGCCGACGGTCCGGGACGGTCCAGGCACCCGGCCGGGTACTCGCGCAACCCAACCGGACTGTCGCGGATAGCTCGTTTGGCATTCAGCGCCGATTCGAACACATCTGGTACATGGAGGCGGTGCGCCATCAGAACTTTGGCTGCAGCGGAGCTTTTGGCTACGGCAACGATCGCAAGCCGAGCGTTTGGTGGTCGAGACACCGGGACTTTCCATGTCACTAGCAAGGAAAAGGAGCAGTTGGTCGTGACAAGTTTAAACTTCTTAGTTTCTTGACACGAGGCAGAATCATACATCGGACTTATAAGGGTAGAAGGATGCGTGTCCCCAATTTTGTTCGTTTCTGACAGAAGCTTTCTTGAGAGGATCATCCGCTCGCTAATTGTTGGAATATTGTTGGAATTACGAGCGATACTACTCTCCTCCCACCCCCTGAATCACCTTTATTCAATGAAGGCACACTCTTTTTGGCTACAGCCACTTCCAAGGGGTTTGAGCCAATCAAAGGTTAAATAAGCTGCTAAAATCACCTTCACCACCGACACTCGCTTATAATAAGGCTTCACTACTGGCTCAAACTCTTCGGTTGTGGCTGTAGCCATAAAAGGAGTGCCTCCACCGAATAAGGTTTACTCAGGGGGGATAGTATGGGTATCAGATTGCTTTGAGGAGGACTTGCCCCTCTTTGCTTGTATGCGGTGCAGCAGGTTGCTTCAGAACTAACTCAGAAAGGCGGTACTCTGCACGAAATACTAGGGTATTTCTATTCGTTCAGTCTTACTACAAGTTTCTCTCCCCGGACATCGCCCCTGTGCAAGATATCCAACCCACGGAGGATGCCCTCCCACCTCCCCTTCACTTCTCTGATTGGGTGCGGCTCAATTTGCCTATTATCCAACATCACCTGTACCTCGCTCGCCCATCCAATGCAGAAGTTGAAAGCGTCATCACTGGGCTTGCGTGAATAGACTGATGCGGCTTCAGGGGGCCCAAATTCAACACGAACCCCCAGAGCTTCAAACCCCATAACTTCCTTCACTTTCACAGCTTTCCGCGTTCGCCAGGCCTCATCCATTTCCTCCAAACAGGCATAGCGACCGCCAACACGAGCCAATGCTGCAGAGCAGAGTGCCATCGATTCCGCATTTGTGATGCAGTCAAGAGCATGACGAATCGGGACCCCAGTGGATAAGGTACGGATGGTGTCCATGCAAGCCAGATGCGGCGACGTATAATGTGCGGCGCCTACCGCACCATACTTGATGGCTATAGGCTCCGAGGTTGGAGAAGTCACGGCAATGGGAGAATATCCAGACCTGTATATGCATCGCCCAAGCCGGGGCGAATTGCGGGTCAGTATTTGTGCTGGGGAAAGCGTGGGGAAAGCGGGCGGGCTTTACGCACAATTTTAACACCTGGCATGCCATTGTACCAGTCGCCGTTGCTCCTCCATACACCAAGACTGGCTCTTTCTTGCTCGAAGGTCGGCCAGGTCGTCCTTGGAGCCCTAATGCGTCTGGGAGATAGAGCGCGAGTCCGACAGTGCCCCAGCCGACACCACCTAGCGCAGCACCCTGTAGGTCAGTCCACCCTTGCGGCACCCTGAGCAACAGCCTTGAGTCAGCAACAACCCATTGGCTGAAAGCGCCATTGTGCCGATCACTGTCCTCCACACTGCGATTGTATGGAAATAGTGCACCACATACTCGGCTTCCGGGGAGGTGCAGCGGTTGCGGTTGCTCCCGGACTTCCCCGGTCTCGACCCCTCCAGCTTTATTACTTGCACTGTTCAACTCCTCCACTATGCCGCAAAAGTCGCATCCAGCGACGATGCCGGGCATAGGGAAGTGCGTTATCATCTTCCAGTCGGTGGGGTTGAGAGCCACGGCCAAGACGCGGATGAGGACGTGATAAGGACTCTTCTGGGCTAAGCATGGTACTGGAACTTCATGTGAGATGGTTAGCTGAAGTTGTACGGCCCCGCGTGCTCCTGCAGCTTGTGCTTGTGCTTGTTCTTGAGCTTGAGTGATTGCTGTTTGGATATAAGGCACCATCGTTGCTGTTGCTGTTTGCTGTTGGTGGGCTCGATATGTCAAATATCCCTCCCTGATTGCGTGATAGCGATGGTCTTGTTAATAACTTTGGATAAGTTCAGTCTCTAGCCGGAGTTGCATAAATAACCTAAATGGAAGGTACTGGGGAGGTCGCCTTGAGTTTGGTTGTATGTACTGTAGGTGGGGCAGCATAGTATTATTTTACCATACTTCTCTTCTCGCTGACTCCTGCACCGAGTCTGGCTGGTTCGGATTCGGCACCGATTCCGAACCGATGTCAGGTTTCAAATGCGATTGCAGGCGAGGCGGGTGGCCGAAGCTGCACAGTGTAAGTGTAAGGTAAGGTAGGTTCGTTTTGGGGTAATTTTTGCCAGCATCGTCTTCTACCTCGTCGTTGTGATTGTTTGTATAAGGTAGGCTAAGTGGGTCCAAGGTCTTCAAGAAAGAGAGTTCAAAGAAAGTAAGAAAGTACTGACGGAATCAGGAGCAACATCCTTATATCTGACATGAATCTACCCATGTACAGAGTAGAGTAAGGTAGCCTTTGTAATCGCCATCAATTCTTAGCCAGTTTTTATATTTGTCCCTTCCTCTCTCCTCTCTCATCTAGCAGCATTGCTCTGCAATGGTTCTCAATATCAATATCAGTGCGGATGCGTTAAATGCGTTGAACACGCTCCCTGGCAAATGGCTGTTAATCGCCGTGTTCCTTATCATCTCGTTAGCAGTACCAGTATCAACATACTTACTCACAACGTTATTGTCGCTGAAGGCTCAGCGCGGTGGCAAAGATGGCAAAGATGACAAAGTTGGTCAGGAGCCACCCATAGTGCCTTATTACATCCCATACATCGGAAACTTTTTTTCTTATGCATGGGACACGAAAGGCTTCATTGAGAGAATCAAGTACGTATACGTTTCCGTTCCTGTTCCTTTCCTTCTTGCACCACCAGCAGATCAAAGTATGGACTAAGACACTAATACCATGACAAAACCCAGCCATCGTTTCGGCAGCAAAACACCCTTCACAATTACACTGGGGCCTGCCAAGGGTTATCTTATTCAACAGCCCGAGGATATTGCAAAACTTTTCAGATATGGAAAGACTCACACAAATAAACCGTATTTGTCCCTGCTAATGTGTCAAATCTTTGGCACTCCCAAGAATATGTACCGTACGCACGCATCGAGAAGATGACCTCCCCCCGCTTTCCCCAATCCCACTACCTTACTTTACATGCATCGTGAACTTTTAGACTGACGGTCTGATGATGCAGATATATACCGCAACGACAACAGCGGCGTCGGTTCCGTTCCGCTCCCTGGAAGTGCCGTTCCTTCCCATCTCCGTGTCTGGTCACACCAGCATAGTACGGCAGAACGTTTCCTAAACGGCGAGAACCTGCGACTTCTTGGTGGACGCTTCATGGATGTACTGCACCGTACTCTCGGTCAAGCCAACTCAGCCGATCCAGCCGATTCAGGCGAATGGGTAGAACTGCCAGACTTCTATCAGTGGTGGAGGGACCGGGTGTTTCATGCGGTTGTCGAAGCCGTGTTTGGCCCCCATTTAATGCGACTCTCACCAGATATTGGGGATGACTTTTGGGCGTACCACGCTGGTCTTCCAAAACTAGTCAAGTTCTACCCGAGATGGCTGTTTCCAGGTCCTTACGCAGCAAGAGATCGCGTGGTTGCAGGCATCAAGAAGTGGCACACATATGCCCGCCAACACTCTGACCCTCAGGTTAGTGCTCCTGGGGAGGCTTTCGAGGATGGATACTGGGGCTCGCAATGGATCAAAGGCCGGCAGCGGTGGGGTCAGGATACGAAACTTCTTGACGACGATGCACTGGCAGCCGAAGACTTTGCCCTTTTGCTTGCGTAGGTCCTCTTGGGAAGCCTCGCTTGATTGAATTCTTTACCTAATAAACAAATCATAGGGCTGCATCGAATGCCATCCCAATGGCCTTCTGGTATCTGATCCATATCTATAGCGCCCCGGAACTCATGAGACGTGTACAAGACGAACTCGACATCGCTTTTTCACCGTCCTCATCGGCCGCGATATTGACAGAGACAGAGACGGCCCAGCAGAGTCAGAGGCAGCGACGTTTTAACCTTGATACACTCACCTCGTCCCCATTGCTCCAGTCAGTATATGCCGAGACGCTCCGCCTGTACGTGTCTTTCCTGCTTAGTCGCACAGCAGACGGGCCAACAAACCGAGAAATACGTCTCGGACGGTGGAACCTTCGCAGCAACGGCTTCATAGCAATGTCAACCTCATCTGCAGGCCGCATGGCCGATGGGTGGGGTCCCGAGCGAACTGACAGCGGGCGTCAACCACTCGACCATTTTTGGGCCGAGAGATTCTTGGTGCCGTGCGGTGATCCTCTCGACTCCAAATCTAGATCCCCGCACGCGACGACTGGTACGCCACCTGAAAAAGCGGCAAATATGAAGTTTTCGGTTGACAAACTGACTGGTGCCTGGATCCCATTCGGAGGTGGCATTCTCACGTGTCCTGGTCGGCATCTGGCGAAGCAGGAGATTATCGGGAGCGCGGCCATTTTCTCTTGTTATTATGAACTAGAGGCCTTGACCGGCGTGCCGCCTGTGGATGACTATTTCTACGGCATGGGGGCACAACCGCCGGCTGGGAGTTGTCGGGTCAGGATTCGGCGCAAGGTTCGGCCCTAAGTTTGTTCCTTCGAAATGTATCTATCTCTTAAAGATGTTTGCAGTCGTCGAGTTGTCTTTTAGTAATTATCATAACCTTCTGAATGACTACGTGATTGGGACCAAATAAGTCTACAGGGGTAATGCAAAGTCGTGATGAGAGATATATAGATGCAGACGTGACCGCAATTAGAGTGGCCTAGTTATGTGATTAGGCTAGTCCTGATTGGGAAACTAATACCAACAATTACTATTAGATTGGTAGGAAAATCTACTTTTCTTCTTCAAAATGGCAATTTAGGACTATTAATACCGCTAATCAGTACTTTATAAGCTGAATATATCCGAGCTGACCGACTTATATGAAAGGAAGTCGTCAATGGCTGACTTGCTTACCTGATCAGATCGCTTATAAGCTCGGCTGATGAGCCCATATTCAGGGGAACTCTCGCTTAACTTTCCTGTTCAAAAACAGCACTCTTGATATTTTGTCCAAAGAAGCAATTACATATAGGCTTGCCACAACCACGTCAAAGCTCTCTTATCCTCTTTAATTTTAACTACAATGAATGATTTAATAATCGGTCGCCGTCCCATACTGATCATTTCGAAGAAGCACATGTTATGAACACAATTTCTCTTGGCATAGAAAACTGCTATAAGTGGCTGAGGTGGAGAAGATAGGAATGGTTTCTGAAAGTGTTATTAGGTTTTAAGCATAGACGCCAACCAACGAGTGTGTTGACATACATGTAACATGATTGTGCATGGAACCGGATTTCTTGAGGTTCCCTTTTTAGCAATCAAAGTTTGTTGAAGTATCGTCGGTGAAGTATGCTTTATCAACGTTTATAATGCTAAAGCTACCAAAATAGAGATAATGCTCATTATTATCATCGTCAATCGACACTTTAAGCTGATACCTTTAGTTTCCTTCCGATATGAACTTGTACATCGCCATCAGGAACAATAGTTCCGCTACCCGAGTAAGCGGAAGAAAACCCAGGAATGCGGTAAGTCTCCTTATGCACTGCCTCAATATCAAACATCAAAAGTACCAGCGCGACAGCAGCAAGTACCTCTTGCTTTGCAAAAATGCGGCCAGGGCAGATAGTCTTTCCTCCGCCCCAAGGCCACATCCTCGACCCTGCTCCCGCAGCGCTGAACATATACTTGTTCCCGGCAGTCGGAGTGGGTGCCGGGACGAGGAATCTCTCGGCATGGAAGACGTTTGCGGGTGGGTCGACGAAATACGTCGAGTCGTAGTGACTTGCGATAGATGGCGCTATCACAATGCTGTTTTTCTCGAAGATAAGACTGCGCCCACTGTCACCTTGGGCATCGAGCGGAAGCTCAAAATCCTGGTGCACCTCACGGGCTACGAAAACATCGACGTACATGCGAAGCACTTCGTGGAAGATGCTTTGCAGAAGGGGAGATGTCAGCAACTGGTTGATGTTCAAATCGAAACCTGATCCCAAGTCGTCGGTCTTTGTCGTGACTGCTTGTTGGATCTCATCCAAGACACGCGGCAATAGGTGCGGGTTTTCCGGATCCAGAATATGCATGAGCATCCACCCGGTCGCCGGGATTGCGTTTGAATTCAGACCAAATACCAAACCTAATTCTACCTGCAGTTATCGTGGTTAGCTATAAGTCTTTGCAGGCAGCCCAGCAACAATCCAGGAGCTTTAAAATCAAATGACAGAGCTTTTTCTGAAAGCAGAGCCTTTGTGCATGGCCCAAAGGGTGGGAAGAAAACTCTTAAAACCGACTCACACTCGCTCTACCACTCTGGCTCATCCCGCTCTCAATCCATAGAGCTTGCCGAGCTCGACTAAATCGGCTACCCCACAGTGGCTCCCACTCGTCCTCAGGGTTTCGGGGATCAGGCTTCCTGTGGTTTGTTTCTTTATCAGCAGCTTGGATCCATCGCGTAAAGCCGTCAAGTATTTTGGCCTTTGCAGCATACGGCCGAGGCTTCAATATCTTCGGCAAGCCGAAGACGAGATCAAGTATACCCTTATCGAAGTGGGCGAAGTCTTGATCAAGTTCAGGATAAACATCAATGATGCATTTGCCCATGAAAGCAGTAACTGATGCTCTAATCATCATGGGCCGTAGCCAGGAGTATAAATCATGTTGAAGAACGGGTCCTTGGTCCATCTTCTTAGTTGCGGAAGCAAGTTCTTGCTTGAAAAATCGAACGAAAGTCCGCGTGAGTTCGTTGACGCCCGACTGCCGCAACATGAACTCTTGATGCAGATCTTCTTCTCGTTTGCCTGTCTTCGCCCCCCAATATTTGAGCTTGGCATGGTCGGCGTTACTCATACCCGTAGCTTTGGTTAGGAATATTTTGTGGAAGTTTTCCCTGTTGGCGACACTATGTTTCACCTTAAAAAGAGCTTGCACGGCAGTGGCAGAGAAGATGATGTGGGTATTTTGACCACCGAGCAAAAGCGTGCATGCGCCGCTCTCCCTTGGGTGCCATGATAGGAGGCCCAGAAAAAAGCGTCCTGGATGCGGCGCGAGGAAGGCAAGTGTTTGTCCCAGCCAAGGGATTATGTAGGGGATTGTGAGAGGCTTAGATTTGGCATTTGGGCCCTGCTTCCCAATGGAGAGAAGAGCAACTCGGTACCGGAGGCTTGTCCAGGTGTATGTAGTTGCAAAGATAGTCAGCACAGTCAAAGTAGCAATACAAAGCAGTTCGAAATCCATTGCGACCAAGGTTGAGATGAATTAGGATGTGTTTGACCAGGTTCAAAGAGAACACAAAAAGAACACAAAGAGAAGACCATGGAGAAAGGGATAGTCAGCTGAATCAGTAACCATCAGTAACCCAGACCCAGTGATCATCGACGAGGTACCTTAACGACGTCTTCTAAAATCTGCAGGTTCGGCTCGGAGGTTCGGACGGGCGTTCGGACACTTACTTGTGTAATCGGCATCGGCTCCCATGTCCAATCGGACTACAGATACAGTCGCCCATAGGCCAAAATCGGAGAGCTTATACCTACTCACTTTTTACAGCAGCCCATTCTGTTCCGAAATGCAATGAGAAGCACCTGATACCTTACCAAAGCGGTGCATAACACCAATTCGGTGTTGAGTGCTGATTACCGTGACTTTGCATTTGATATGGCTTCCCATACCTGAGCTACCTTATATTACCCACAAATCAAAGCCAACCACCCCATTGAAATATCTTCAGATCCCCCAATCATGCCCAAATTTGTGCTATTTACCTTTTGGAAAGCATTTTATTGAACGTAGCCAAATAAAGTGTGGATGAGCTGGGATTATTGCAAAGACTTTAGCTTTAGGATGGCGTGGATTCGTCTCATCGCCGAGCCCTTTGGGGTAGGCGTTTTGTTCGCACTCGTAGCCACCTCAACGGCATTGACGATATGGTTCTTTGGAAAGGCTGAGAAGCACAAAAAACCAGCACGTCTGAAAGACAGAATACCGTTTTTTTCGAACACTTATCAGTACATGACCAACCAAAAGCAGTTTTTAAATCGCGTTGCGTGAGTAGCAGAATTCCATCTCGCGGGATATTTTTCTAAGCGTGGATCTTTGCTTCGCGCAGTCAAGCAATGAAGACAAATAGTGTAGTAAGATTTTACCTAGGCCCAAGCCCTGTCTACCTCATCGCCGGCGCACAGAATATCCAGGCAATGTTCGGGCCGTCACATAAGATCGGGAACGAAGAGCTGCTCTTGCGTACTGTTTTGCCCAAATTATACGGATTGCCGAAGCACGAGCTGAAGCACTTCGCTCAGGACAAATCAGGGCGTGGTAAGATCCCAGTACCGGGTACAGAGCACCAGGCTGGCCAACGATACTGGTTCACCGAGCACAACATCCATTCTGAATTCATGAGCCGCACAAAGTATTTGACCTCTCTGAGCCAGCAGTACTACCGCCTGTTCTCTGAGACGCTTGACCAGAAGCAGCCTGTTACTGGAGAGTGGACATCAATTAGCGTGAGTGATCTTTGCAGAAACGAGATGGCCCAGTGTGCTGTCACCACACTTGTTGGTCCTCACATTTTCGAATCGAACCCTAAACTTACGGATTTGCTTTGGGAGTTCGACGCTATCATCTTTCCACTTGTTTTGGGTCTTCCTTCATGGTTGAATCCCCAGCCTCTCCGGGTACGCGATCGGTGGAATGAATCGATTAAAACGTATCTGAATGAGGCACTGCAAAAGTTTGACTGGAACGGAAAAGATGCTGAGGCAGAGTGGGAACCAATCTTTGGGGCACGTGTTTGCCGAGAGCTGGTGAGGTGGTTGCGAGAGAGCGACTTTCAATCTGACAGTATTGCAGGGTTCTTGGGAACCTTTCTCTGGGCGTGAGTGTTGCAGAACGTTGCAATCCTTACGCTTTTCTGTGAATCTTTGATAGCACTGACTAACGCATAATGCAGGCAGAACTCGAACTCGATTCCCATTGCAACATGGGCAATCATAGAGCTTGTCCGAGATCCGGTTCTTTTTCAAGCTGTTCGGGAGGAGGTTCGTAGGACCGAATCCACAGACCCTACTACCGGCTCACGAACTATTGACGTTGCAAAGCTGTTGGTGTTACCACTCCTGCAAGCTGTGTTTACAGAGTCGCTGCGTCTGCACATGTCCTTCAACGTCATCCGACAAATCAAGGAACCGATGACTGTCGGCGGTTATAGGCTCGAGAAGGGCGCAATGTTGCAGGCACCAATGCAAGTGGCTCATCATGACGAATCGTGGATCGTGGATGATCATCCCACCACGGAATTCTGGGCTGGAAGACATCTCAAAGAAATTGAAACCACGGATGAGGTTGGAAATATCTATCACAACACTGTGTTCTCCCTCGGCGGCCGATCGAGTTCCTACTTTCCATTTGGTACGATTTTTTGACCCTTAATGTGATCCATGGCTAACATATAGCTTAGGTGGCGGTATCTCCATCTGCCCAGGACGGCAATTCGCCAAGCACGAGATGCTCATCACTTTGGGGCTGTTGGTCAGCAAATTCGACTTTGAGTTTGTCGAATGGACAAAGCTAGACGGATCTCCATCAGATAGACCAGGAGAGGACGATGCACGGTATGCTGGGGGTGGAGCGATGCCTCCGGATCGCGATATGAAAGTTCGCTGGAGACGAGTCTGGTAAAGATGGTTATTTTCCAGTGAATTGAAAGAGCGGGACTCAACATAATAGGGCTACCTATGTACTCAACTAGAGGCATATTGCATTAGCAGTATAAACTCGATCTGTGTATCAATCGTCGTTAGATATAAGCGAATTATCGAATGATATATTAAGCAGCGACAAGCCGTTGATGGAAGGAAACAAGGTGTGGCCCTAGTTGATGCTCAATTGCCCCTCCCCCACATGACTCGACAAATCGCCTACTCACCACTCGATGTGAGCCCACCCCGCACAACCCTCCCTGGTATGCGCGATATATATTAATACACCATCATCGCTCCCATCCAATCAAACAACACGCGCTGGTAGTTCAGTGGTAGAATTCATGCTTAGGGAAATCGGTCATTCGATTCTCAAATGTGTGAGGTCCCAGGTTCAATCCCTGGCTAGCGCCTTTTTTGCATTTTTGGGCTTTGGTTTTTGAGGTCGATATACGTTGAAGGAAAAAGAATTGGCTTTGTGTTGAGCTTTTGGTGAAGTTTTGGGTGTTTTGGGATGGGTGTTTTTGTGTGGTGATGTCCGAAAGTGGGGTATATATGGAAGCGAAAAGGTGGATGCTTGGCTCGCTTCCGCAGGGTAAGACATTACATAAAGTAAACTGAGGCGTTTGAAGTAGGTAAATTTGGTCGATACGTAAGGTAAAGCACATAGGGGATCTTTAGAGATAGATGCATGGTGTGTTGGATAAAGACTCATGGTTGATCGTCACTCGGTCTGATAATCGATAGTTCCATATTTTAGGCAAATTGAATAGCTGAGTATGTTTGACGAATCTGAAAACTTGACGTTTAATTATGAAAATGAAGTCCAGATTTATCTGCAGAAGGCTAGAGAATAGTTTGGGGTCAAAGAATAGTAATTATTGGAAAGCAATCAATGGACTTGGGATCTGAGTGGCTGTTGAACCGTTGTTTTCGGTCCCTGTTATAAATTTCACTTCAGCATCGTTGGAGTTCATCAAAGCATGTCTTTCTGAGTTGTTGTCCTCTCGTCCTATAGTGATGGGAGACTTTTTAGCGTTCGAGGATTTTGATGTTTTGAGTGTGTCTGGAATTATAGAGACTTGAGTTGTAGATGAAGGAGAGAAAGATGGAATCTAATAATAGCAATTCTACTTGATGGTTTACCAATGACCTCAGTGGCAAATAGACTTTTGACAGTAGAGAAGATTCAAGACCTGGTTAGTGGTTAATCGCAACTCCTAGTGTTTAGTGGAACAAATCCGTGCTGAATAGGGTATTGTCCGAGGAAGTGAAGATGTCAATTTCAGCACCTCTCTTTGATACCACATAAGTAAATTGATAATTACCAAGAAACCTATAGCGCTGATTAGTAGCTCTAGGGCTTCAAGTGAGATTCAGTACCAATCATAACAAACTGCCAATTGCAAATCCTTTTCATCGTTCCCATTTCCACTAAGCGAGATCTTGATAATGTTGTATTTTATGAACGTAGAATATCTTGGAAAGTAGGATTACTCGACATTCAACTGTATATCATGGATCAGAATACACCAGACTTAGGAAATCGTATGGAAAAGACGGGATCTAAACATGAATTGGAAGATCAAGTTACAAGGACGGACAAAACACCGAGCTAGACGCAGAACATCAACGCCACCACCATCAAAGACTAAGATTAGACGAACCATCCCTAAATTCAGCAAAGCACAAGTCTCTCAACCATATAATCCCCTGGGGCTGTAGTTCATTTCACAGTTATAACTTGTTTGCTTTGGCAATCAAGCAACCTCAACCAAACGTCAACGAACGGCGACGAACATCAATGAACGTCAGTTATGTACGACCATGAATCACACACCCACGTAATTGTACCTACACAGCCACGAACATCAGAATCACAGTTAAAATTACAATCATGTTCCGCACGAACAGTACATAATGAGCCACAGCTCCAAAGAGTTGTGCTCTCGTACTGCTGTGATTCAGCCCTTGCTACGGCATCTAGTTAGCTATTTCTAAACGCGCACTTACCCTTGATGGAGTACGGCGGCGCAAGACGAAGCATCAACCACTAATCAACCTACCTGGGAAAATCACAGTAGCATCGCTAAACACTACCTGTCTAGACACCAGGATATTGCACTAACACCAAGCACCAAAGAATCCCGCTTCCATACTTCTCTCGAGCATGAAAGCATTGTCAGCACGATAGAACTACGTCTATCTCTCCGCCGTTGAGATAAACTTAGTCTGTAATTACAATTACAATTACAATCGCAACCAGCAAACCCATCACAGAAAAAAAAAGAAAAAAAAGCTCGCTTCTTCACATAGCAATTCTGCGCACGACGAGATCTACTCACTCACTTACCTGTTTCTTGTTTCTTGACTCCGACACTTCACTCTCTCTCTCGAAGGAGAAGAAGAATCATCGTTATAGGTACCCACTAATCCACCACATCTGCTCTCTCTCTGCGTCAGAGTATCTCTAATATCCACAGACCCACCCGCCACTCACGGTGTGTCGACTCAACTCATCAAACCTTCCCTCGTCCTACAACGTGATCGACACCTGCTTCCGGTAGCTTCGACAACACCCACGTCAACAGCAGAATGTATCAAAACCACCAGAATAACCAGCAGTACCAGCATCCTCATAACCATCCTAGACCACCGGTTCCCAGTCTTTACTCCAGCGAGACTCACACCCAGAATAGACCTCATAACCAAAATCACTCTCCGGACTCAACTCATACTCCCCGTCACAAGCGAGACTTCAACCAAATTCTCACCCAGAACCCCCACTCAAAGACAAGTATCCTCGGCGCAAAATTCAAGAAATACCTCGACACAAACCTGGCGAGCCTAGGTATCTCAGCCCTTCGCAAAAGGAAATCCAAGCCCACATCCAGCGACGAGTCTAACTCCAAACGCAAACCCAAAGCAGACAAGCGAAAAAACAAACGAACCCACGTCGCCATCCCCGACTGCAGCATTGTGCTCATGGGCAACGTGACTTGGATACCAACCGAGAGCATCGAGGGTTCGTATCGTCACCCTAGCATCAAGAGGGGTAAGAGGGAGAGAGTTGGGTTGAGACTCAAGGGCTCGCTGTTCCCTACTCGCCCTCAAGCTCGAGTTTCGAGAGTGAAGAAGACTTTGGTCAAGGCCAAAGGCTTGGTGTTGAGAGTGAGATGGTGGCAAGATCAGCGCGGTGGACAAGGAAATCGAAATGAGGAGTTGAGTGAGATGTGTGAGGACTCAGCTTCCTTTGAATTGGTGAAGAAATCGAGAGGCACGATCGAGAGGATCAATACTTTGTTCAAGCGGAGTGCTAAGGGTGGACAGGAGAATGTCAAGATGGTTGTCCTTGCCGAAGGAGAAGAGCCGAGGGGGAGGGATAGGGTTTTACGAAGGAAGCTTTCTTTCGAACCCAATGACGAGGCAGAGTACATGCTCAGCTTCGAAGGATTAAAGCCGGCACGGATCGTCAAAGTAAAGGAATACCGAGCTCAGATGTCGATTCCTCCAAATCTTTCAGTTTACGCACCTCCTATAAGCGATGTGCAAGCAACGAGGAAGAGACAGGCGGTGGCCAGTTCGAAGAGACAGAGGTACATACACAGCCAGAAAGGTGCAGCATCGGCGTTGAGATCTCCAGAACTGCAAGCTAGGCTTTCGGTGAAGACGTATGTACCTAGTGGTCTTCCTCGCTCGAGAAGCTGGCGACTTGGAAACCGTCATGGACCTAGTCGTCTGGATAAAGTCAATTTGCCCGAGGATGGTAATAATGAAGACGGGGATGAACTTGACGAGGATGAACTTGTCGAGGATGAACTTGTCGAGGATGAACTTGTCGAGGATGAACTTGTCGAGGATGAACTTGTCGAGGATGAACTTGTCGAGAATGAACTTGTTGAGGTCAACTTGAGAGGTGGCGCTGGGAGCCTTGTTGATTTGGAGGTGAAGGAGAACTCTTGGGACAAGTTGAGGTCGTCTAATAGTTCTGCCAATTCAATTGCCGACCAAGATTCTCGCAACCCTAACAACAACCAAGATCACGCAGGTAATCTGCAAATCGCGCGTCAACTGTCAACGAAAAGAAAGAACAAAAGCTGGCCATCCATCAAGAGAATAATATCATCCTTGTCATTCAACCAATATCGAGGCAACATTGGGAGCGAGGATAACCGGCCATACTTAAAAATGAATCTAACTTCTCAAGAATCACGGATCGACATTGTCATTGACGAAGACACGCTCTTCCTGAGAAATAGACAACCTGCAAACAAGACGAGAGTGGTGGGAACTGGCGCTGAGAGCATTAAGGAGAGGGGAATCGAGGTGTCATCAAAGGATGCGTTCAAGTGCCGAGGTCTCTCATCAAACGTCTTCGCAACACCTGGCGAACCATCTACAGCTGGACCAAAGCCGAGAATGGTTGTCACTGGTGCCAATAGCATGAGGCAGTCTAGCAGCCGATTGTCACCGCAGGATGCACTCAAGTGCCATGATCTTTCTGCCAATGTTTTCGCAACGCCTATCAACGAGCCTGCACCGAACACACTGATGAGCTTCATAGGCATAGTGGAGGAGACTGGATACAGACAGATGGGCAGCAATTTCATGAGTAAAGCACATTATGCAATTCAAGAAGGAAACCAAGCTGTCGATGCTAGTGCAATTGCGAGCGCACGTTCGAAGCCAACCCTCAATCCAGGCGCATATTCAGATCTTGAATTGGAACTTGTGGAAGCAATGAGTACACCGTTGTCGAATTTGCCAGATATCGCATTCACCCGTTCTGGTACCCGTCACGCACAAAATACCAGACCTAGTCTAGCCATCAACAAGTTGCACGGTAACGGCAATATGGATCGTCAAGCAGTCAGATCAACATCTTGGAAACTCGTCGATGAACCTGCAGATAGCTTGGACCCGGGTTTCTTCGAGCGTGAAGTCACAGGACCCTCGGTATCAACAGATTTTAACAGCAGGGCGATGGATA
The DNA here is from genome assembly GCA_007644065.1 of Margaritispora aquatica. Lineage (NCBI taxonomy): Eukaryota > Fungi > Ascomycota > Leotiomycetes > Helotiales > Discinellaceae > Margaritispora > Margaritispora aquatica. The sequence continues at coordinate 2,403,103 of VJWN01000007.1, read as the reverse complement.
ATTTGACCCAAGATTTCGTGTCTTCTTCCCTTGCACTAACGTCGGCGAATGGCATCGAAAACTTGAACGCATCATTCTCAAAACCTAGATCAAGCAAGAGTTCTTCATCCAAACGGTCATCAACGATTTTGCCGCCATCAATGTCTAGAAGCTGGCAAACAACCCACCTGAAGGAGGAAGATCCAGTGGATGATGAGATTCTCCATGCCACTGAATTTGATGAGATATCAGGAGGAAACAAATTGAAGGAGACCTTGAAGGCTAAGGGTGCTTCTCTGTTCTCAAAGTGCACAAGACTGGCCAGACCGATCAAGCATTCTGCTCTTCTCACCACAGCACAAGCTAAGACTCTTGCGAATGCATGTGCTCGGCGACCCTCATCGTGCTTACCTGTGGATAACTCGGCCGACCACAGCGACGACTGGATTGAGGTTAATCGTGAAAGAGACTTCTGAAGATGTCTTGCGACCAAATTAATGGCAGCATCCTGAGCTGAACATTTGGATTAGGCTTGGATGAAGAAACTGCAAATGTGTATGTTCAAGATATAGTCCCGAGTAAAGAAGACACGCAGCTGATAATATACAGGAGACTTCAAATGTAGGATATAATACGAGATGGGCTGGGGGATGCTTGTGGACGAGAATATGAACGTGTGCCGTGATACTTCTTGGCATAGTGGTCCTTTGGCATGTAAAGATAATGAGAACTTGAAAGCGTTGAACCAGACATTTCTTCAGTGAAATAAAAATTGTGTGAACCTTTATCACCGATTGTGAGGATAGCTAAGTGTTCATGAATTGATTGATGCCTGATGTTGTGACGTTGAAGTAAGTGGCCGTGGTATGTAGGTATGTAGGTATGTATGTCGTGTCAGGTGGATCTCTGACGGCAAGGTGGATCTTATGGTGAAGTGGCAGTTTTTCTTGAATGAATTGAGCCTGATCTCAGAGGAGCAGAATATGGTCTTCTACGGAGTATTTAAAGATCCGGAGATCAAGATATCAGGGTGAGTATTCTCAACGAGGTATGATATGATATGATATGATAGGGTATGTTATGGTATAGTATAATATAGTATAATATATAGTAAGACCTTAGCTATGGTGAGATGTCTGAGGATGAGGTGAGGTTAGAACAGGATTCTGGTAACCGAAGGAGAATTAATATTGCGACGCCGTATCTGTTCCATTCACCCCTGAAAGCCTGGAGAATAGGATCCACCCTTCCCTAAAGCCACCCTCGGTATACTAAACTCCCTCCCAATCCGTTGCCGGGTCTACTATCGAATCAAAACATCAATTCCGTCCAGATCTCATGCAAGCTTCATGCAAGAAACCACCACACCAAGATACTGAACTCGACATTCTAGACCAAGAAAACCGACGGGAACACCAACTGCATCTTCTCACACACAAAATACTCCTAAAAAACCTACAATAGCCGACCCACTGTAGCTCGCACTAGTGCCTTGCGAAAATACGGGTTGTGTTGCGTCTCAAGAAAAAAGAAGAGGTCGGGAAATACCAACCACCTCTTATTGACTTCATCACCACGACCACTTTTAAGTTCACCCCAAGACCTTTCCTAACCTCCCGCTCTTCCCTCCTCCTTCCATTCCTCACGAGACTCAGATTTCCACACTATCTACCTCACATTCCAGACAAACAAAAAACATTCTAACCACTTAGTTTGTTATCGCAATCACAATCCCTCGGATTGGATTGTTTGCTGAAGATATCTCGACATTCGTTTGTTTTTCACAAGATCGACAGCGACAACGAGGTGGGGTACAATCCAACACACCACATCACCTTCACCGCCAGGACTTCGAGTCGCTCCTCGATCTTCAGCGAAAAATAATAATCGAACGAAAACCACCAATTCAAACTTTACACACATATCAAACCACCAAAATGCGACTTTCACAAACACCACCGTCGCTCCTCTCTCTGTTGGTTCTCTGCCTGAGCACCGCAAGACCAACATCAGCAAGTCCATTTGCACGAGAAGCCCTCCGACATCTCGGATTCTCATGGATCGAAGACCGAGGCACCTGTGCGTCGTACTGTGGTGCACAATTGCAATACTGCTGTGAAGCAGGCGAGGCGTGCTACACGAACGCTGCCAACATTGCGTACTGTAGTGCCGGAACAGCAGGGTCTGGTGGATATGCAGTCTACACTACGACATGGACGGATACCGTTGTACGCACTAGCACCGTGAGCTCGTACTACCAAGGTGCCCAAGCTACGACTGCCGCTCCGCCAATCTGTACCACGAGTCTGGGGCAGAGCTCATGCGGAACAATTTGTTGCGCCGCGGACCAACGTTGTGCGACTGCTGGAAGCTGTACCGGATATACTAGCACGTACATTGCTGTTCTGCCAACGAGCTATTCTGCTCCAGTGAAGGGAACCAGTAGCGGAGGTGTCCTGATCGCCACGACAATTGCGTCTATCACCACCACTCAGACCTTCCTCCCCGCCGCCTCAGCAAGCGGGACCTCCTTTCCCATCACAGCTGGTGCCTCGAACAAGGGTCTCTCTGGGGGTGCGATTGCCGGAATTGTGATCGGTGTCATCGCAGGCATCATGCTTCTTCTCCTCCTCTGCTTCTGCTGCATCGTCAAAGCCGGTTTCTCAGGCCTGCTTGCTCTCCTCGGTCTCGGCAAGCGCAAGGAACGCACCGAGCGCGTGGAAGTCACGGAGAGATACTCTCGCCATGGCTCGGCAGCTGGATCGAGACGCGAGCATGTGGGATGGTTTGGCGGCTCGAAACCTTCGAAGGTCGATGAGAAGCGCAAGGAGAAGAGCAGTTTCGGCGGATTGGGCATGGTTGGCGCTGGATTGATCGGGCTGGCTGCTGTGTTGGGACTCAAGAGGAGTGCGGATAAGAAGAAGGCGGCTTCGAGGACGGAAAGAAGCGATATCAGTAGTTCGTATTATACTGATTCGTACACGGGGACTAGTGCTAGTAAGTTCCCTTTGATTCCATAGAAATTCCGACTGCAAAGAAAATACAGACACTAACGATTTAATAGGTAGTGCAAGTTCAGACCGCCACACGAGGAGGACAACAGACACGAGACACACACGGCGGTAAAATGCCAGTGTTTTTCTCTTGACTGAAACTTCTGCTTCAACCTTGAAAATTTCTCCTATCTTGAATGAGATGAGATCAAATGAACATAGCAAGCGATCGACACTGCGCACAAGCGTGGGTACATAATTTGGACAACCTCTTTCTTCACAGCATTTTCAGCGAACATTACGGCATCGGCGTTTCGGTTTGGGACATCTTCTGTCTTCTTCTTCGTTTACATTATGGCATGAGATGAGATGAGAGATGATCCGAGAAAGAGAAGAGAGGAAAAGATGAAGATACTTTTTTTCCACTTCTTATTCTTGAGGGAGAAAGGGACGTAAAATAGGGACGGATGGATGGTATGTGCATATGATGGATGGAATGGATGGACGACAATGGCAACGAGAGCGAGGAATGTGGATATGAAAATAGTGGGGCATGAATGAAATGGAAGAGGCTGGTGAAATGACACCTGCGCGAGCAGAGAGTCGTAAATTAGATATCGTCGTACAGAATAAGACGCACATCCAGGATATAGGAATAATACAATGGGAAGCCACACATCAGAACTCAAAACTCATTTTGCACTCTTATTTCATCTCGGTCAGTGATTATGTTGTATTTTCAACTTAGACTTCCCAAGCTTTTGAAATATGCCTAGAGGTAGGTGTTGTTATTGTAGAGTATGCCATGCTCTGGTATGCTGTGTGGGGAAGAAGACTTTCAGTACACTACAGTACGTTTAGCCACCGAGCGAAGGGACTGGTGGAATGTATGGTAAGGTGCAAGTAGGGGGCGAGAGAGGACAAAAGCAGTAGAGTGAAGTAAGTAAGTAAGTAAGTAAGTCGCCCGATGGAGGAGGATCAAGTGCGAAATTCGACAAAGACAAAGGTTAAGACGAAAACGAAGAGATGATTTCCTGGTTAGAAACAATGGTAGACTGGCTACTTGAGAAGTCATCCATCTCTCAGTTTGTTTGTAAGGTAGTCTCTTCAAGATTTCATCGTCGAGGCGAACTCAATCCTTCATGTGATGGTATACTATTCCCAATGGCCAGGTATGCAAGAGAACTTTCTTGAACCCTCTGCGATCATTGATAGATAGCCGGATATCGGACTGGTGAGTGGTGATTCGAATCTAGTTGAGTCGAATCCAGCACAGAAAGATTGTCCCCAACAAAGATACACATATACCTACCTACCTGTAGAAAAGAATCACATAATGGGTAGGGACCTGGTCGAGAGAATCCTTGGCATGCTTTTTCATCTTCATTCTTCATTCCCATTGTGTCATGATGGTGTGAGTTGCTTGTTTTGTCTGCTGCTATGATACCATGCCAACCCTCACATGCAGCGCACCCATGAGCCAGCAAAGCCCTTTATGCACCACCCACGCCCACCCCCTCCCAGGAACTTGGTGAGTCAAGAGGAGGAAAAAACGTTCATCGCGCCCCAAAGATAAAGACAAAGACCAAACGAAGAACCGCTCAATCATGCATCCTCCTCGATGTTGCCCTTCTCCGAAACGTACAGACCATCCAAGAACTGCGGGTTGTGTTAGCTGTGTCCATTGCTCCAATTTGAAAGAAATTCCCCATATTTCCAAAGCACACTCGTGTGGGAACTCTGTGGTGGAGTGTTTGGTGATGTAAAAAATGGGCTATGTACCTTCCGAATATCTTTGTTTCGTACTCTGCAGATCTGTTGGATATCTGCTGCGGATTGCGAAACGTTTTCAAGGGAGTTGCCATACAGCTGCAGCTCATCTTTCTGGTTCTTTGACGCCTCAACCTCGACACCTGGTTGCATGACGACTTTGCGGACAATCTTCTCGCCGATGAAGTTTCTATACGCAGAATTCCGTCAGCACTTCATTCCTCATGATTCATTTCAAAATCTCCAACTATAGCCCTAGCCCTTGCCCTAACCCACACAAATCCAGAGACAAACGTACCGGATCTCAACCTCGAACAGGCCGGTCTCGTTGTTCTTGTCGACGTTGACGTTGATGGGGAAATGGGCGTAGACGTATCTCATCTTGTACTTGAAGCCCTTGGTGACACCAATGATCAAGTTGTTGATGAGAGTGCGGACGGTTCGGAGGGTTGCGACGTTCTTGCGCGCACCGTGGTGCAGCTCGATCTCGATAACATCCTTCTTTGGGTGTGTGAAGTTGACGGCCAAGTGGTTGAGGTTCTTAATGAGCTTTCCTGCAAATCAAACCTCCATTAGAAATTTGCTCTGGTATTCTGTGCTCTATTCTCGTCCTCTGCATTCCCAATCGCACAATTCCACCACCTGGCTATTCCTTGGATCGGATTCGAAGCATACCTCTTGGTCCTTCAACGGTTACAAGTCTCGACTTGATGGTGACCTTGACTATTCGCAGACTCTAGATCAGCAATTGTTCTTCTTCTGCCGCAGGCGCGCACCGCTGATGTGGGAAAGTTTCCACCACAACTTTGCAGCCCTGTTCCTCCACCATCTGCACAGCTTTTTGGGACGCAATTGCACTCACCACCCTCGGGGACAGTCAAGGTCTCGGTAGAATGAATGTACTTCATTTTGGACCTGTTTCGTGAGTCGGAATGGCGGGGGAAGTCGAAGTTCGAGAATGTTCAAAATATTGCGTTGTGTGGGCTTCAAAATTCAGATTAGCGGCAAATGGCCGCTATCACGTGTTGACTAAGCGAACCGCAACTATTTTTTTTTGGACATCATCAGGTCAACTATACCTAAAGAGGTTCATACCCTACGATCAACTCGATGATGTAAAAGAATAGACTCTCTGTTTTTAAGTTTCTAAATAGCTTTTACTGTAACTCGGGTTCAGTAATATTGTAATGATGATTTTTTTCTATCACAAAAACAAAGGTAGTCAGTTACGAATGATCTCAATCTATCACTCTAAACATTTTGAATCTGGTGCAGTAAAAATCTTGGATTGGAGGAATAGGTATTTCATTGCTCCGCTTCAATGCCTATCAATTTTGTTCGCCTGCCATGATGCCTACAGAAAGATAACTCCAGCAAAGCTTTCAGGTGGCCTAAACACACCTCTCAGCGTAACTCTTAACCATACCTTCCAAAGTCGGCTCATAGTCCACCAGAGAGACTTTGCCTGTCGACTCATCGAGGAAAGTGTTAGCTTGGACAAACACCTTTCTTGGTTGCTTGTTTCTGAGAACCTCGTTGCGGATTTCATGGGCCCAAAATGGCTCGACTTTAGTCATGTTTTCATACAATGCCGTACCTGCTTCCTTGTCTGCAGTTGACTTGTAAATGTGAAGCTTCTGCAAATATTCTTCAACAGCCTTTCTTCCGGTCGTGGTGATCTTACTACGATCAAGCTTTATGGTTAAGTCTGAAAGATCCTCGTTCTTATAGTCAAGCTTGCAGAAGCTATCTGGTGCATCAAGGAAGCACTTCAAAATGCTGAAACGGGCTTGAGAATGCTAACCACCATGTTAGCATATACTCAACAAAGGTAAATTCATGCTTGTAAATAACTAGTAAATCTAGGCCTGCTCGAAAGCGATGTCTTAAAATATTGGCCCTGATGAAGAGTTGGAAAACTATACTTACTGCCTGCCCCCACTTTGAACTCTTAACATCATACATCTCCAAAGATGCAACGCCGGCACGAGCCATAGAAAGATATGCAGCATAGAGAACATCTCCAGCTTCGCCATCCATGTCTGGTGAACCATTACCAAACCCGAAAATCTTCAAAATTGCAAAGTCACAGCTAAGCGCCATAGCTACGCACTCAGCACGACACTCCTCGTAAGAAGCTGCGATACTACCAAAGACGCTACCCCAAGTCTGTCCTGGTTTATAGTATGTTGAGACTGGCTTGTTGGTGATTGGACTGATTGGTGGCGACTTAGGATCAAAGTTGTAGACTCCTGTCTCCGTTTCTTGGAGTAGCTTGCCTGTACCGTGTCCGAGAAGCTCGTGAATACCGACTTGAACCTCGAAGGCAGCATCACGGTACTTTTGGTAAATAGATAGATCTTCTTCACGAATGAAGGGAATCTTCTCATTCGGGGCCTTGGCACTAAGGACGTTTCCAAGGGATACATTCTTGAAGCCTTCGGATTGTCGGATGTCATCGTAATTTGGAATATTGATTCCTGCGGGAATTCCTGAGCCTGCAAAGGAGATCACTTCTAGAGAAGTAAAGTCGGGGCTCAAAAATTTGTCTTTCTCAAACTCTTTAGACCAGGGGAGTTTAGGAATCATGGACTCAGCAGCATCTACTAGAGATCCAAATGCGCGGGTTCGCTCCAAGTTGACAGTCGCGGCAAAACCTTCCCATTCACCTCGAACACCATGAGGATCACGATACGTCTCCACGAAACCACTGCAAAGATTAGCCTATATCCTAGCAGCTGGTTTAAGGGGCGGTCAAATGAGTGTGCTTACATGTTACTTTCGACCATGGGACCCTTATCTCTGATCCAGAAGCGCTGAGAGTTCTTGAAAGCCTCCAAAGATCCTTCCTCGAATGATTTTGCGTAGGCAAGTTGCATGTTCTTCTGATTGTCATTCGCTGCATTCTCTGCTGCCTTCTTGTGATACTCGGCAATGATACCCATTTCCTTTGAATGGTCCCCAAAGACAAGATTGAGTGTATGGCCCTTTACAGAGCCAGTGTCCATCTCATATGATGTCTCCTTGCCAATATCGCTACCCTCGGCTGGAATCTGTGTCACGGCGGAGGCGATCAAGAGATCAAAGCTTCCGTCGATATTTTTCCTCAGGCGAGTGTTCTCAACTAAGAGGCCTTTTTTCTCAAGGAAGTCAGAGACACTCTGAATGTCCGCCTTCGTAATACCTTTCGAATCTGGGTAGTAAGTAGTCATGTGTCCTTGGTCCAAATACCCCAAGTGCATGACACCAGAGTTATCACTAGAGAAGATGGCTCTCTTGGTCGCGGCGTAGAACTTGGTAGCGTTCGAAGAAGTGCCAGCAAGAGCATCAAATACCTTTTCATCACATCGTGGGACGAACTTTGCATCTCCAAAGCCCTTGTAGTTGCCACAATTGCCCAAAAATTGAGTAGCATACTCTAGGAAATACTGTAGCTCCCCGGTAGTGATACCAGCCTTCTCTTGAAGAGTCTTCCAGTCACCACCGCAGGACTTGTAGAGCTCGATAATGAAATCGAAAATGCTCTCACTTTCGGGCGAGACTTGGCGGAGTGTGATACGCGTTCCCGTGAAAGCAGCTCTAAGCAACATTAGCTCAACCACTACCATTGTGACATTCCAAACAAGCTAAGTGATCCCAATAATATAGCATTAAAACCGCTTCCTCTCACTCACCTGCTAATGAAATGAGCATAGCGAGCTTGCTGGTCAGTCAAAGCCTCGAAATGCTTCTTAATTTCGAGATTGACAGTGCTGGGCGGACTATCCGCAAGGAAGTTCTTTAATTCTTGTGTATTCATGGTGAAATGCCTTTGAATATTCTGTAGTCTGTTCAACGGAGATGGAAGCATCACACGTCGCGGGGTTGTAACAAACGCACGACATGCAGGCCGAGTGGAGGGGTACTGCGCTAATGACGCAAGGCTGAGACGACTTGCTCCCAATGCCACATTGGGCAGGCGCATTCTTGATATGACTACATTTGACATGCCGAAATTCTGATGAGATTGTTTGACAATAGATGTTAGACGTAAGGTACTTTATACTTGAAATACTTTTTGACAGCAAGGCAATCTTACCCAAACCCACGGACCATGTCTGTCTAGCCCTTGGGAATGATAGAGAAAGGGGGTCTCAATTCTACTAACCGACCAGGGGCAGCTTGTGATTCCTCGTTTTAAATGAAAATGCCATGGAAATGCTGGATCTTGTTGTTAGGTTGTTTCAGTTGGCTAGGAACGAGGTTTCCTCTATTTAGTAAACGAGTATGCACGAAGGCATGTGTATTGAGGGAAGAAGGGTAGGCTTGCTGCAACTTTGAGGGCCAAGTCGGATTTCTGGCATAGGATGGACTATTAACATCAGGTGAAAACCATGCATATATGACCTTAATGTCAAATGCAGACGGAGGGGAGACCATTTCGCATCACCAATTCCTTGCCACAAACTCCATTCATTCATAAACCATTGATTCCTCACGATTTGACGCTACTACTTTCCATCATCCCCTCGCAATATGTCACGAATGACCTTCGAAGTTGCTTGTGATGTTTTTTCGTAATTGCAAATCTGATTACAAAGCGCCTAGCAATTCAGACCAGACCAGACCATGCCCACCGGGTCAAATGCATGCGATTTGCCAATTGTTTTCCGCAACCGTAATTCTGAAGGACGACCATCACCCAACCCTCTAAAACTGCATCTCGTGTGGCTTATCACCCTTTCGGAGGCTGAAGCTGCTGGCGAGGTAGCTCTGGAGCATAGCGGTCTTCTTGATCGTGGACAAAAGAGCCTTGTCGATGGCCTTCTGGTCTGCGGCGCGGCTGGAAGATGGCTTCTTCTTCTGTTTGCGAGTCAGCTAGAAGTCTTCCTTATTTAGACGTGGTTAATACCTCGGCCTTCTCTCCCTGCTTGAAAAATGCCTCCTCTCCGCTCTTCTTCTCACCCTTCTCCCGTGCAAAGTACTTCTCTCCAGAAACCTCCTCGATCTTTGCGGAATCGACACCAGAGATATCAATCTTTTGGGAGGTGGCGATAACGTAGCGGGCGTTGACTCTGCGGAGGGGGACACCGTTGACCTTGAAGGGACCGGTAACAAGGAGGACACCTTGGTCGAGGTTCTTCAGGAGAATGACGCGCTTTCCACGGAATCGGCCAGCGAGGAGAATGAGGACGGTACCAGGAGTGAGGCTTGAGCGGGGAGTGGAAACGCGAATGGATTTGCGAACCTGTAATTCCCAATTAGTCAACTGTTCCATGCTTATATGCAACTGAAGTCCGGGCAATTGCAATCGCAGATTCCAGTTCTTTTAACAGCCCGCAGCAATTGCAATCCCCAAACCTCAGCTTCTGCACAGCAGAATCTTACACACCTTCTTTGCTTGCGACTCATCGTCTGCTGGGTACCACTTCTTTGCCTTCTGGCTGTGATGGGGGACCTCTCTCGTAGACTTGCCGAAGGTCTTCTTCTGACCCTCGGGTCTGGTGGCTTCGAGGACTGCGGACATTTTCGAATTGCGGGCGTTGGTGTTGTCGTCGTTGAAATTCGAGATCGCAGCAAAGTTTGTAATTTCTGTGTGGTGATCCAAGGTTCAACGATAAGCGAAGTCACATGAGTGCCTGGTCTATAAGCCTTGTGGCCTAAGATATGGGGCTAGAGCGCGGCATGTGGGGCGGGTAGGCGGTACCAAACCGCGTCAACCCAAACGCCTGAACTTCAGAAGCTTGAAGCTCCGCTCCATACCCAAATACAACAGCAATTGGCAGTTATAGGATTCAACCACACCTCAACATTCACAATGTCACGAACACTACTTATCACCTTTAAGGCAGGAAGATGCCATCTTGACGTATGTTTGTCTCCATCATCCAGGAGCTGATCTGACAATAGAACTAGGACTCCAGCAAACCATATAAAGTTACGTGCGAACCTACGCCAGGCTACATTTACCTTTACTCTGAAGATGGTACGTTCTTGAAGACAGCGCGAGAAATCATCTAACATCACCAGAACTTGTTCACTTTTGCTGGAGAGAACGAAGTGCCGATTTGGACAACGAAGACAACATCGATCTTATGATGTTCCCTACAGATGGACAATTCGAACCCTATGATTCAATCCGAACCAGCCAGCCAACAGCCAAAACCAATGGTCGCATATTCTCCCTCAAGTTCCAATCCTCATCGCAGCGCCATCTCTTCTGGTTGCAATCCAAAGCCCAAGGCCCTACGAACGATCCCAGCTTCTTTAGCGAGCGTGATATAATGATAGGCAAGATCGTTGATAAGCTGCTTCAAGGTGAGGACGTCGACATCGAGGAAGAGGTTGCGCGGGCAACAAGAAGTGGAGGTGGTGGCGCTGATGAGGACGAGGCTATGGAGGACGTTCAGGACACATCAAACCAGGGAACAGGCGGAGCAGGACCTGGTGCAACGGGTGGAGATGTGAGAGAGGAGGGTGCTGGTTCCAGGGAGGGAGGAGCCGACGGTGGAAGAGCGTAGGTCCGATTTTGTTACAAAAGATGCCTTGCTTTGCGCATTTACAACAAAGGCGTTCGGCGGGTGAAAAGCCAGGCGCGGTCTGTCCATCTATGTACTTCTAGAAAGATGTGGTGCGAATCAATTGAAGCTATTTATCTTTCATCTACCTTCACGCAGACTTTGAATGATGGCTAACGGTTTGAGCAGTGCTGGCTCAGGACCGACAGACGCGGCATCCGTTGTACAAAATTTCCTCAACTCATTAAAGGGTGGACAAGGTGGCATGCAACAGCAGCAAGCGCAAGGCCAAATGTATACCACTCTCCCCGATCTTCTTCCAACCTCAATCACCATCCCAATGGTCGATACTACATCGCCAGAACAGATCGATAATCTCCTCAGCTACCTCCCACCAACTCTCCTGGTCCTTGCCCAAGAGGGAGCTGACTCGATCGACGGAATGGTCGAGCCCAACGCAGCTTCAGCATCCGCAGCAATGGAGGCTTTGAGCCTAGGTCAGAAGAAGGCTCTTTTGAAGAGGGTTCTCAGAAGTCCTCAATTCCACCAGAGTCTGGGTAGCTTGACGATGGCTATTCGAGATGGTGGTCTTCCCAGCATAGCCGAGGCATTAGGTGTTAAGCTGCAACACGGAGGACTAGTTCGTGGTGGAAGTGTGCCCCTTGGCGGTGGCGATGCGGTCGAAGCATTTATCGAGGGCGTTAAGAAGACCGTGGAGAAGAAGTAGAGAATTCGAGTGTAAGAATGTCACGAATACGAGGAAGGCTCTTGAGCTTATGTATAAACTTAAAAACCCTTAGACAAGCCTGAAAATTCGGCCGAATAATGAAGCACAGCACTTTGCCTGCGAGACTTATCTTCCAGGCACGGTTCATGCGCCACCATTCTCGAGTTATTCGCAAAGTACGTTCAAGATACCCACTCAATGCAATCTTTCAAACCAGGCAATTCAGAACTGCTCAAAGCTGTAAGCGATGTGAGTGAATGGTAGTTCTATGTTTTCAGAACTTCAGGGCTTAACATGTGATGTCGTACTACCATACCCATGTAAATTACTCCATGAAGTAGACAGCCATAAGATAATTCTACTCTTGTATTTGTGTCCTCGACCTAACACCGAACATAACAATAGGAAGGCAGAACACTGTAAGCCCTTCGGTACTCTGGTCTAAGCTTACCAAATAACACGAATATTGACACACGCATTTCAACTTACATCTGTCTTTGCACAACAACATTGTTGAGCTGACAAAAAATCTCGGCATACCAACTCAATCTGTCATAGAGTCATCAGTTTCCTTACTTTCCTCCTCTTTCTCAATCGATTTGAGTGAATCATACCACCCAGCCTAGGTAATGCGCCAGCCTCATTCATTGGTAGATGTGGAAGTGGGGCGAAATCTCCTCGCTTAGCCTTAGCATTGTCAATTGACAATGCTAACAAGCGTCAATGAGGAAGCGAGCTTAGCATTGAGGAGCTTCACGAATCAATTTCTATATAATTCGATCTTCGCGTGTCTTCGTTCTCTATTTAAGATTCCCTTCCTCCCTTCATCTTCCACTTTCTTTTCTACAAGCAACAACATTTCTGCGCCAACGTCAAGTTAAGCCAATTCAATTCACCTTAGCCCAATCTTCAATTCGCGTCTTTTCACAGACGACTAAGGAAGTCTAGTCTTGACAAACCTGATCGCCGTTCCTGAGTTCAACTTCAGACTCGCATTTTCCGGATTTAGTTCTTCGGAAAGTCGCGAACGCGTCGATATCAAGAAACACACTGCAACTTTTCGTTCAATCAACCTACCTGCTTCCAAGATGTCTTACCAACACCATGGCGGTATGTTCAATGGACAACAACAACAGCACCAAGGTGGCCAGCAGCAACACCACCAGCCTGGTCAGAATCACCCAAATCAATTCGTCAATGGTAATCCCAACATCCACCCCAACTCAGCCTTTGGCATGCCACCAGGACTCAACCCAGGTATGCCTTCACACTCCCAGTCTCTCTTCAAAGTCCCACTAACACGACCCTTTAGCTATGAACGCCTTCCGCATGTCCATGGGCCACGGCATGGGCTTCACCGGCCAACCCAACCCACCACCCATCCAACACCCTCATGGTCCGGCCCGCGCTGCCGCCGCCGATGACGACGAAGAGGTCATCATGGAGGAAGACAACGAGAACCAATCCCGCATCTGCATCTGCATCCGGTCCCCCGTCGTCATCACCGGCAACAGCAACCTAGTCGCGTCGGACGCCTCGCAGACCGCCAACGCCATCGCCATGGGCATCGTGTCGTCGCTGCGCCAGCTCTCCATGGGCCAGCACGGCATCCCCATGATCGACGAGCAGGGCCGCCCTAGACCCATCAACGTCGAGGTTATTGCTGGCATGCATGTTGATGGTTCCCAGAACGTCATTGGTGAACGCGCTGTTTTATCGAGAATGCTGGAGTTGAAGGATAAGGCGAAGGAGAAGAAGGCTAATGCTGTTGCGAGCGAGGCTGCTGCTGCTGCTTCCGTGCCTGTTGCTCCTCGTGTTCAAACCCAAACCCATGCTTACAAGCCTACCACCCCAATTCGTCGCACTGCTGGTCGTGACTATGGAGAGGAAGACGTCAAGCCAAAGGCAAAAAGCAACCCTGTCAAGCGTGAGCGCGACTCCAGCGAGGAGGTTGAGGTCGAGGCTGAGACAAAGCGATCTCGTCATGGATAGATAGATTAGCTCTCACCATGTTGATTTGCTTTCGTTGCGAGGCGTTTAGGAGGGAGGGTTGATACCTAGTCTGTGGGTTTTGGCTGTGTTGCTTTGCGTTGCATTGCCCCCATCGCTTGTGCTTTGTTTAACAGGTACCTGTTCTTCAGATGGAGATGGAAACTAGGCGTTCGAGGAGGGAAAGGTGTTTCGGCAGCAAATGTAAAGCGTAAAATGTGGACGTTCTTCAGATAGCAAATGAAAGAGGATCTACCATACCTACCACCCTTGAAACACCCCAAATCGTGATATGTTTAGGTTTGCATGAAAATAACGAGAAAAGCGGAAAGGAATCAAATATAAAGCAAAAGCCACATGTGTCCTTCATTAAATACGTACGTAGTCCTTTTGCGCCACTATCTTTACACTTCATAATAGGACATCTAGGTAAGCCAACTAGGTGTGGTCACTCAATCCCGAGAACGCACCAAAAAGGCCCACTAAAATGCATAAACCACGTATTCTGCGTGATATCTGGCTCCCCCCTATAGACTCCTTATACACCCTTCCCTAGATCCCAGCGATGAAACGAAGACTGCGACTGGAATTAAGCAAGGTATCATCGATAGTCGATGGCGCGAATGTCTGCTCTATGCAGGTATTTGGCCCATTTCGGGAGCTTGCGATCACGCTCATAGAGAAAACCGCAGTTGTTGCATAGAGACTGTACCATATTAGAACATTATAGTGTTTTGTTGAGAGAAAAGATTTACCTTTGGTCCATGTGGCCCATCCCGCACAGCCCAGACGGAAGTACCCCAGATGTAGCAATGCGAACACCTCCAAGTATTTCGCTCAAACTCATTGAGTGAGCCACCTCCTCCATAGCCTGCAACACCACCGACATCTGGAGTTCCTCTCCCCGAAGTTCCGTTCTTCAAGGGGCTCAAACTCCTAAATCTTCGCTTCTTCTTGCTACGCTCGCCTCGGCCCATACGCTCCTCGGGTGGATCATCAAAGTGTCTGTGGTCTGAAGCCTGTGGCACACCACCCATCATACCTGTACTTGATGAGAACCTCGCTGTATCTCGTCGTACTCTTCGAATCTGACGCTCTCTATCACCTTCTCGCTTCTCGATCTCTTCTTTCGATAATTGTTCCACCTTGGGTTCCCATTCATCTGCCAGATGCTCATTGTCGAACCTCCAACCAGCATCTTGATTATGAGCAGCGTCGTTTGGTATTTCACCCCCAAACCCAGATACTAGACCACCACTTTCACAAGCGTCCTTCTTCAGCCTCAATACCGCTTCGTAGATGGCATGTGTCATGGCTGGCACCCACTCTCCTGGAAGACCAAGATCAGCACATGTCTGCTTCGCAAACATCTCTGCGGTTCCAGGAGGATGGAGAAGTGACCATTCAAACTTGTCGGTATAAAGGAGGTTTGACAGGTTGATGTTTAGAGTAACAATGCATCTATACATGTCATCCGGATTGAACTCGTCTGACTCGGGTGTGATGGCGTTAGCTGAAGCTGTAATCTCTTCGACTGGAGTATTGTCTGATTTTACAGCAACGGTGCCATTCAAGTGAGGTGTCCCTTTCTGCAGAGGTGTAGAATTTCCACCAAGTGCAGGTGTCATATCTCTACTTTTAGATGGCGTTCCTTGCTTGATTGCGGTGACAATTCCATTGGCTGTTGGTATTTGTTGCGAGTGGAAGAGAGGATGCATAGCAACGCCAGCATATTCTTCAAGCTGTGTTCGAATCTGCTTACTGATCTCCGTCGCCATCTGAGCTCTATTCGGCAAGTCGAGATCTTGGACCATGCATTGAGCAAATTGATCGGTTGTGGTCAAAGTCTCATGTAAATTCCACAAAAAGATGTCCTTCAACCTGTAAGGCACTGTAGGCTCTGGGTTTCTGTATATTGGGAGTGAGGTATCGATCTTGCCATAGCCAGATCCTTGGGGTATGGGAAGAGCTGGTGCAGGTGTGTAGGATGGTATATCCAGGTCAATACGAATTGGAATCAACGTCAATGGCAGTATTGTTTGTGAGAAGCTCTGCAGGTCAGGTTTTGTTGATCTTGCTTTGCCCATCCAATCCCGCCAAATGCCTTGCACAACAACTGGAGCATTTGCTTCCTTTCCAACCTTCTCAGATGGATCCTGTCTTGCCTGTCCCGGCAATTCATCCCTCCTCAAACTCCTTAAGCCTGTTGGTCTTCTTTTGTTGCCGTCCTCATCTTCACTGAGCTCATCATATCCATCCTCTGCATAGTTGATGGCTGTTGTCCCTCGTTTTGTAGTTCGTGATAATGGTTGTGTCAATGCGGCAGCTGGTTGTATGACTGGTGTCAGGAGGGAATTCTGGTACATTCGCAGACGCGGCGCATAGCTGGAAATAAACGACTGAGGTGGGTATTCGGATGACATTGCGATTGTAGTTGACTTCAGTTCATGCCCATTGAAGGCCAAGCATCAGATGGGGAAGGAAACTTCGCGCAGTCGAGTCTTGACAGGAGCGCAAAGATCTAACGTGGGGCAAACCGAATATCTTGGTGAGGCGATCACAGCCCTACAGGATTCGAGGTAGGAAGAGGTTGTTCGTGGACTGATTATTCCTATTGATTTCGTCAAGGGCAACTTCTTCTCCAGCGAATTTGTCGCGGTTCGCGTCGAGAGGTCCAACTGACGCTAGTCCTAAACGGGCTACGGCAAGACCTGCTCTTTGTCATGTAGTTTTACTTAATCACGAATGGAACGAGAACGAGAACGACGACTGATGAGAACAAAACCTTGGGCTAAAAGCCCTGTCAAATTATATGGAAGCTACGTATTTCAACAGCTGGGCTTGGACGACAAACACTCATCTATTGAAGACCAGTTGTCTTTCACTCTACAAAGTTATGTTGTTGAATGGCACGGAGTTTGTGCTTTTCGAGCTCTCACGGGTGTACTTCTCCTGGTGATGCCTTGGTTGCTATTGTTATTTGAACTGGAGGAGTTGGATATAACTCCGAGGACAGTGCATATTGTGTACTGAGAATTGCAATATTTGGGGAGAGCCCTAATGAATCTTCACTTTTTGATTTGGATGATTTCTTCTCTTGGTTTTCTACTTTTTCCCAATTTACGTTTTTGAATCTACATGTCAGGTCGTGGTAGCGTTCAAAAAGGATTCCACATCTATAATTGGAACCATCGGTTTCACGTAATCTTATTACCTCGCCCGACTTTGTGTTTCTTGAGGATAGGTTCTCACTGCCTACGTACGTATGGAATTTATCCAATCCTAAGTTCTAACTTTTGAAATCAACGTATTTATGTAGGCTTAACATATATAATTATCTCTCAAGAAGGTTCAAGACTGAATCTGAAGCAACAATATCAGAGGATATAGATCACACAAAGGTGCTGCTGTATGCGTTTACAGGGATAACTAATACAACAAGAAAACGAGGTTGTTGCTCTTAGAAGTTATGGATGCAGAGGATAGTGTTTTTGATATGGCCACTTCCATGAAATATATTTACGAGGAGGGCTGTGGAGATGCGGTGTTGCTCTGAAATTTGAAAGGTACAGGTAGAAGGATTGGAACAGTTCTTTGGCATTGTATTGCTCTTGATCGTTGTGTACTGTGTGATGGTATATTGTGTCATGCCGAACAGGTGATGCGGTTTCCTGACTCAAAACTGTTCTGCTGTGATCGTACTGCTTAGAGGGGAAAATATATATCTGCAGATGACAATGTCATAGAAGGAAGCATACCAGCATGTTGAATGTGGTAGGCTTTTACAATCAATGAATATCCATATAGATGGATTGATAAGAATTCTTTGGCTTAAAGCTAATGAGATACATATTCTGATATTTCTGTCTCAACGGACGAAGCGTGGATTTTGATGATTATCATCAGGCTCTTTTCAATCGTAAGATGGAAAGCATTCGATATTGTAAAAGTGAGAGAAGAAGTGTGCTTTAAACAATATCACGCTCAATAAATTCATTCCAACATGTGCAACCCAACTGTAATTGATATTTTTATAGGAAAAGTCTACCAAATTTCGAAAAGGTAGATTACAGCTCCCTCTACCCAATCCGGACAACGAAAGGGGGCTGTAGCGTGAAATTAGCGCCGAAGCACGAGGAGGGGCAGTTTCCTCGCTTCATATCAGAGCCTCCACCAATATTCCAACAAGCCGCAGCAACGCGACAGCACCGACGAATCCACCCTTCTGCCTTCAACTTGGCCAGTGCCGCCAAAGCACAAGCTGGAAGGCTATCGCGAAAATGGATGACTTTAACAGCGAGACAGATAGCGATTATACAAGCTACTGGAGAGATTGGGTAAGCCTTTTTCTATTGTTTATGCAAAGTCAATGCGCCGTTTGCGCCTGCTGGCGGGGAAGTGTTGGAAGAAGCTTGCGACTGGGAGAAAAGTGCGAGGGAACATAGCAGCATTTAGCCATACCGGAATCGAACGTATGGAGGAGAGTTCATGCCAGTTTGGATCTACGTTCTTCGCTGGGTCTGCGAGTCGACTTCATCCAAACATTCTACAGCAAGAAGCTGTCCACGTCAAACACTAGGAGGCATACATTGGAACAAGCTTGATTCGTAGGAGAGATATGGATCGACACCAGAATACTTTAAGCTGTGCCATTTCTTGGTTTTACCTCGACGAAGTACATCGACGGTGAATACGACTCATACACCTGGTGGACCATAAAACCTCGATTTGGCGCGTCCTGGTGTTGATTTCCCAGACCACTATACTTGGAAGTTCTGCGAGCATATCCGTATTTGTGTGCCAGGCCCACAAGGCGAAAGCTCCAAGGGTCACAAGAAATGCAGTACGAGATGGAGTCCGACCTAAGCTCTCTCATATCACTTGTCAGATTTGGGGAAGTGGTAAGGACACAACTTGGAAGTCCTGAAACGGTTTTCTTCTTCGCATGCCCAAGCTTCTTCGACTCCTCTCTTTTGGAAGAAGGGCTTCATACGTAGTGCTGCGTAGTGAATGATTTCTTCAACCTACGTTTACTAACACTTTTGATATAGTTTATTTCCTCCCGCGGCAATGAATACTTCTGCGAGATCGACGAAGACTATTTGACCGATCGGTTCAACTTGACAGGCCTCAATACCGAGGTGCAGTACTATCAATATGCCCTTGACCTCGTTACGGACGTCTTCGATCTAGACTGTGATGATGAAATGCGAGAGACGATCGAGAAGTCTGCGAGACACTTATACGGACTGGTGCATGCTAGATATATTGTCACCACTAGGGGGTTGGCTAAAATGGTATGTTCCAAGATTATGCCTGATTACGCTTACTAATTTCTGTAGCTTGAGAAATATAAGAAGGCAGATTTTGGGAAATGCCCACGAGTTGCGTGCAAATCGCATCCTCTTTTACCAATGGGTCAATCCGACAATCCGAATGTCAAGCCAGTAAAACTGTACTGTGCCAAGTGCGAAGATATCTACAACCCTAAATCATCTCGTCATTCTGCCATTGATGGTGCCTACTTTGGTACCTCTTTTCACAATATCATATTCCAGGTTTACCCTGCCTTGATTCCACCAAAGAGCGCAGAACGGTACACGCCTCGAATCTATGGGTTCAAAGTCCACGCCCCTGCAACATTGATCCGCTGGCAAAACGAAAAGAAAGACGAGATGCGGAAACGCCTGCGGAAACTCGAGATTGAGAGTGGTTTTAAGGATGATGAGGCAGAGGTCGAGGCCGAGGATTCGGACGAAGAGGAAGAAGAGGATGAAGAAGTTGATATGGATGCCTTGGGCAACGCTGAGATAAACACTGGCGCAGCGAATACGCACATATGAGATTACGAACTGTTGATGATTAGAAGCTGGGCAATAGCATGGTGTGGATAAGTATGCTCAGGAGAAGGCAATAAATACATGTTCAGTCTGCTTCTGCTTCGCCATGGTCATGGCCATGGATGGATGTTTCTAGGGAGGGAGGCACAAGGTATACTTGCATGTGTATGGCGTTGGAACTGTGGGAAAGACTGGCGCTTGGTTCTTTTGCTCATTGGCTCGGCGAATTGACATAGAAAAGACTGAATGAGTATTCTATACTACCTCAGTTTGCGGACAAGTACTTGATGTCCTACTCTTTGGCTTGGTTGCTTACCATTGCTAAGCGTCTTGGCGAATCAAGACAGCTCTGGTGAGTAGCAAACCTATAACTAGGATTTCGTTGGTGTAGGTCCTTAAACTCGACTACTTTTCCTCCCCTGGAGTTTCATTGTAGATATGATACCTATAAGAAGCCTCAATATCGATGTGATTCGGGTAAAGTAGGTGAAGGTACCCCGCAGTTCGGTACGGTATGGTAATTCTTACCCGGCACCAGGCCGGACGGACTCTTTTCTGATATCAATCATGCAAGCACTCTGGCCCCTAGCTACCTTATTATCACATACTACGCACTCATGATCTGGCCACTTTGGCGATCGGCCCCAATCTTTCTCCAATCCACTTTTTCATATTATTTCCTCCTCACAATCGAATGTCAGGTCAAGCTTAGATGAGTGGTAAAGCATGCGAGCAGTGCCGCAAGGGCAAGCGAAGATGTGATGTCTGGACTGGCCATAAAGCGTGCTCTGCCTGTGTTCGTCGAAACCTGGCATGCTCTCGTGGGGCTGATATTCAACCAAGCACCACAGCACCAGTGGAATCGCCACTGCCGGCCACAAATACTTCACTATTAACTCAAAATGACATCTCGGCCAGTGTTGTCGAAACCCTTGTTGAACTCTACCTTCGCTACATGCATGACAAGCCCCATGCACTATTCCATGAACCATCACTCAAGGAATCTGTTGCCAATCGCTCTGTCTCTCCAGTTGTCCTTTTCGGCATTCTAGGCTTGTCTGCTCGGTAAGACTACTCTTTCGATTGCTGTACGTCTGCTTGAGAACAGCTGGATACTCCCTACTTCTGAAAACGTCTAATTTCATTCACCTTTAATTTTTCGATGTCATAAGCTGCCGCTGCTGTTATATGAATTCTGACCTAAGTGTAGTTTCTCAGATGATGCAGAAATCCGAGGTCAAGCTAGCAGGTTTACCGACGCTGCAAAGGCTCATTTCAAAGCTGACATGGAGCACGCATGTATTGAGAACATTCAGGCGTGTATTCTTATCGGGAATATATGTCTAGGAGATTCGGATCCAGATGCTGAGTCCCTCTACTTCGGTCAGTAATTTCAAGCGAGATCCCGCCAGATTACTAAGCCTTGCAATTTAGTACTAGCAAATCGCATGGCTCAAATTTGCAAGTTAAGTGTGTTGAATGATTCTGATGATGGTCTTACACGGGAAACTAAACTGCGCCTATGGTGGACGTGTTACCTCGTCGACACTTGGTCAAGTGGCGGATCGGGATTGCCTCGTCAATTCGACATCTTGAATCTAGCACCTCGCCTACCTATGGACGAGGAAGTGTTTTCAAACATGCGACCGGGCGATCCTGACGTGCAGGCATCTGAATGGAAGGCTGGATTTTGGGGTTACAATGTCAAGATGGCCACTATTTACAGCCAGATCAAAGATCTTACGAAGAGAATTGTCCAATCCAGCGTATGGGATGAACATGGCATCGAAGATGCTGTTCGGAACCTTGCAGTGCAACTCACTGCGTTCGAGCAGAGCCTCCCAGTCACGATGCGTTATTCCACCAGCAATCTTGACTTGCAAGTCAAGCGTGGGCTGGGACGTAATTTCATGGCATTGCATCTTGGGCTCAATCACTATGCCACCCTACTTTACTATCAATACCTCGATCGCAATAGGCCGGCGACGACCAATGGTGCAGCATATGCCGCGCGATGCAAGCACCATGCGATACTTTTCTCGGAAATACTAGAAGCTTCACGGAATCATGGTGGAGCAGAAGCGATTTACAATATTGTCGGACACATCACCGTTGTTTCGTCGTCTGTGTTACTACATTCCTTCCTGTTTGGAAATCCAGATGAGATAGACCATATTCGAGAGCGGCTTGAATCCAATTTCGAATCTCTTGTGCAGCTACGGAAGTACTGGCTAAGTGTAGAACTTATGGTATGTATTCTTCGTCTCACCTGTTTGGATCATATATGCCTACCTACATGAAGCTCAAAAGTAATCGCAAGTCTAATATTTATCACAGATCAACAGGCTCGTAACCTTCCAGCGGAGCTGTCTGCAATCCGAGACATCAAACACTCACCGCTTAGACAAGTGGATGGTCACTTTCTTACTGCAGCACGCATTAGCACTCGACGACAAAGAATCAGAGGAGAGTTTGGACAGTCCGTGGTCGTGGCAGCTATCTGGCTCTGATTCGTACATGGTGTCTTCGAACGAACACACGGGACTGATAGAGCGTAGTCGGGTTGCCGAGAGGATTATTAGAGGCATGCGAGTACATCAGTGATAGCACAATATTCTGGAATTCCGTCAATTTAATGGCGTCGGAGGTTTTAGTGCGGATGTTTTTCCCAACAGCGATCTGGTTGTGATGCTTCAGCATGGTCGATATCTATCTCGGAACTCTGGCTAAGTTTTCTTATTGCAGATAAGTGTCAGATGTGGATCAATTCAGCTTATTACTTTGAAAAATCAATCGGATCTTCGTGTTACATATATTCCACATTGCTCAAATTCGAAATCTCAGTCGCTTGAACCCCTCAAGAAACGAGGCTTACTACATTATTCAGAACGAAAGAGGACCAATATAGGATATAAGATCATTATGAATGAAGTCAAAGGTTTTGATCAGAGAAATTACATTAATAAAGTACGTTGGTTCATAGAATACACGAATACATCACCTCTTGACGTTTCTCAAAAAGCTGGAACATATGCCCCCTGAATCTTTGCGAGATTACCGGCGCAGCATAAATATACACTGTGTAGTCATTGCAATATACTACACATGCTGCAATTCCCGGAGCACAGGTAGCTCCATATCTTTCTGCGAGGCGAATTTCTTCATAAGTCAATCAACCGAAATTTAAAAGCTGCTGCTGCTGAGACTCAGAACTTGCTGATAAAATGATGACGGTGAAAGCAGTGCTACAACAGTGAGATACAGACAGTGCAGCAGCTGAATTACAAGGTAGATAAGGCTTATCACGCTTGAGAGCCGTGCTACCAGGAGTGTCGACCGTGGACGAAGCGGTAGCTATATAAGCGATGAAGGTATCGCAACATCATCCTACCTGAACGTGACGGTTACCCTAAAAAGCAGACTAAGAGGAGCACCACGCCGAGTAAATGCCGGTGATGAAAGGAGTTCTGGGCATTAGTCTAGGATTTCGGCTTTTTATCCTTCTTGATCAACGGAGAGCCTTGAGATGGAATGGTCACTTGCTCTTATTCTGCCTAAGAACTGTGGCTTTCTACAACTGGATTTTATAGCTTAATACTAACATCTTTTCATCAATACCATGCTTTTCGTTCGCCGGAGCTCAAGATAGTTGAGACGTGTTACGCGTCCTTTGCGGCGTGTCTGTCGAAGAGATAGCACAGGTGAAAGGTGCTTCTTGAACACGGCACGTAGGAGTCAAAGCCTCGAGGTTATACATGCGAAATCTGAGTCGAATATATTGATCCTGCAATTGATTGGGCTCCTAGTATAACTTTTTGCTTTGCCGTGGTTTTGCTAATTATGTACCCCAAATCCTCTCCTTGTTCAATTAAGCGAGGCGAAAATTTAGGCTTCATATCGACCATTCCAAAGCGCGCGCTCTACCATTAGGCCATCACGCCTTTAGAGCTATAACAAATCAGCAAGACATTGCTAACATCCTTCCTGGCGCAGGTTCATCTCACTGTCTGTAGGCATTCCTTAATCAGTACCTACACATACACCTATATCTATACCTACCTTTTACTTACATAGCCTCCAGGACTAAAATAAACCCTAAAAAAGCAAAAGATCTTATCCATACCCCATCCTGCACACATCAGTCAATGCAGTGCGACCAGATATCCTCGCAAGAATACCTCCCGACTCGTGAGACGTCACGCAGCATACTCAAGGGGCCATCCCACACGCCTCTACACACAGGATGGGAACTGTGCACAGCAGACAGACCAAGCCTTGTAGGGAACGAAACTAGTACGAGGTCTGTGTTGCTTTCGGTGTATGCTTAGCGAGGCTCTACATGCCACCGACAGGAACAGTAATGGGACTGGATTGGCGGTTTTCCTGCTACTTTGATTCATATAGGTAGGTAGGGAGGTCGCGTGACTTGCCTGGTCTGGTGGTTCCGGGTGGGTAAGCCAGGTAAACCAGGGCTAGACACTTCGCAATTTCTTTGGAGATGATGTCTATAATATGTTCATGGCATGGTGAATTGGTGGACGCGTTATTTTGTCGTGCCTGGCTCGAATATTGAAAATACATATACCTATCATGTAAGTAGTTCTTCGCGCTTTTGCGTGAAGTTGTGTCGACACTACTAGCAATATATTTACTTGATCCTTTTCCTCTATTCGGTCTTCTAGAGTCTTTAACGCGCCTCAAACCTTTTGGAGATCTATGGAAGCAGTTGTAAATCTTGTTATTCTAAGGTAAGCATCCCTATGTATCAACAATTGTGACCTTCTCGCAGAAGTTGTTCGAATTATTTACATCAAAACAAAGCACTTGAAATTGGAATCGGACCCAATAATATAGGTTTATTCCTGGAGGATCTAAATACAAGCAACAAACAGATACTAAATTCCTTCAATCGCTATTCTACCAACAGCAATACTCCGGCCGACCGACCATTCGCTGCTTTACTTAGTAGCCTTACCATGAACAGATTTTTTGGCACAGGACGCATTGTGGGATACTGTTCTTTCACTTTGGGACGTGCCAAGTTACCTCTCCATGTCCACTTCCCTCCACTGACTGCAATAGTGAACGAAGGCTGGTCATCCACAAGCACCACAACTTCCGTGGAATTCTGCAATGACCCTTGCAGAAAAACTTTTCGAATATGATTCATGCTGTCATCGACTTTTTCCGTGTCCACGAGTTCGGCTTCCAAGATAGGCGCTGCACCCGACATAACTTTGGAGCTGGCAGCTAGGAGGTCAGACTCAAGAGCAGGCGTCAATTGCGGAGAGGTACGCCTCTTGGTGCCATTTTCGTAAGCATACACGTAGCTCAGCAGTGTGCTGTCGCTCCAGCCTTTACCACAGAACGTTATTCCCACTGGCATTCCGGTTTCGGGCAATGTACCCATAGGAGCAGTAATCGCTGGGATACCCAAATGTTTCAGAGCGCGACCTCCATTGGAATACTTGACACCATCCTGTAGAGCATGTAGCATGGAGTCTAAATTCTCCTCTGCATCAGCGCGAGCTACATCTCCGTTTGTGGGAAATACAACGCAATCGAAGTCGTTCGCGTCCATCCAGTCTTCCAGATCCTTCTTCCTTGCCGCTTCCAGAGCCCTGACTGCCACTTCACAACCTGGGGTTTCGTATAGAGTTCCTGACCTTGTGCGTACAGCCTCAATCATTTCTTCATATCGAACATGGTTCTCTGCCTCGGTATATAATGTAGGATCATCCATTGGCGCAACATGAGGATGTATCTCGGACGGATTGACGGTCGTCAGATCGGGAATTTCGGTATATTTGTTGTCACGAAGGAAGTCATCCCATGCCATGGCAATAAACTTGCATCGTTCAGTCTTCATCCAATCCTCTGTGAAGCCTTCCACATTTGCGCTCTGTCCGGGATAAAGTTTCTTGTTATATTGCTCCAGAATTGGAAAGGATGTCTCTACCAGTGTTGCTCCAAGAGCTTCCAAATCAAACCGAGCCCTGTCAAAGAGCTCGCGTACAGCATCTGTGAAAACATAAGGTACTTGAGTTCCATCGCCTTTACCAATGAAACATTTTGGAATGGCAATGCGCTTGCCTCTTAATGCATCTGAATCTGTGAGGCTATGGTAGTCTCTAGGGCGTATGGTTGAAGACGGAGGAATATGGACAAAGGTCTGTGTTCGCCAAAAATCACCTTTGGGAACCGGATCGTCTCTCACAATAACGTTGAGGACGTCAAACATATCGCACATTGTCCTTGTGTGAGGTGTTATCACATCGCATGTGGGATACAACGGCCACTGACCACAGATAGGAATAACTCCTCGTGAAGGTGAATATCCAATTAAAGCATTGTTCGAAGCTGGAGCACGTCCCGAAGATACAGTCTCACCAGCAAAGCCAAAAGACGCAAAGCTTGCTGCTACAGCAGTCCCCGTCCCGTTTGATGAGCCAGATGCAAAAGCTGTCGGGGAAAATCCGAGGTTATAGGGAGATTCTGCTCGGCCGTAGACACCTCGTTGTGAACCACCATCAGCCATTGCTGGCATATTCGTTTTCCCGAGGACAATAGCCCCATTTGCTCGAAGTGACTCGACGATTGTCGCATCAGCTGATGATATAAGGTCTGCAAAGGCCAATGACCCTGCTGCGACCGTCATGCCATCCACCTTGAAGCTATCCTTAATGACATATGGAATGCCTTCAAGTGATCGTGGCGGATGGCCAGATGCTCGATAATTATCCGAAGCTTGAGCTTCCTCGAAAGCTCTTTGGTTAAGCACACATACCGAGTTGAGTCGAGGTCCATTGCTGTCATATCTGGCAATCCGATCGAGATATCGAGCGACCAATTCAACACTGGTCAGTGTTCCATCATTCAGAGCTGTCCTCAAGTCACTGATCGCGGCCTCCACAAGCGAAAACGTTCTGCTAGTCACCATCTCGCTAGTTATAGATGACGTTTGTGAGAGGGAAGATCGTGCTTATAAGAGATAGTAGAAAGGTTTAGACATACGGGTGTAAGAGAGTCAGATAGAAGAGAAGAAAAGGGACCGGGAAAAGGATAACGAATGAACGAAATATAAATGCTGAAGTTCTCATACTTAACTGGACCGAGTGTGGGACAACCCAGGGATTGACTGTTCTGTGAATTCTGGCCGAAAGTCGAGACCCAAGATAAATGCACTTCGTATGGTTGCTGCCTCGACCATATTCTTATCTTTAGGGATGAACATATGCCTCATATTTTAGCTGTTGAGGGGAGGTGAAGGTCAATCAATTGCTTACATTTTCGGCTCGATGTTGGAAGAAAGTCGAGTTTCCAATTCTTTGGAAAGTCGACCCGATATATTGCATCTCGAGGCGAGGTTGAGATATCAGCTTGGCGTTAAAGTAGCTTGAAGTGGCTAGTCGAGGTAAAATTATCGTGGCCACAATTGAGGGAAGTCGAGCCGAAGCTATAGCATCTCGAGCCGAAGCAAGTTTCTTCGAGCCAAGCGATATTTATTCTCGAAGGAAAATGAATTGTGGGATGGATTTAAGTAACAGAACAACCCTGCTGAATGTGCCAAACTGTGTGAGAAGTATAAGGTATACGGAGAGAGATCGCTATCTAACGAGAAAAACAGGCAAATTCCACCTGTACCAGTACAACACCTGGACAAAACCGACTGGTGTCGAACTTGCGTCAGAAATCCAGCATGAATTAAGGGAAGATACCTGCTATTAAATACAGATTGAAGCGCCAAGAAGCGAGAAGAAGGTCTGACAGGAGCTTTAGTTTTGAGTTTCACGCACTCCAAGACATAGAGACAACATATTCACGACATCAGAGGAACGAGAAGCAAGCAAACAAACATTGGCAAAGGTAACCGACAGAGCTTTTTTCTATTGCTATACGCCTTTATCATACATCTGAAATGACTGCTATCGCTCTAACTGAGCGTCCTAGACTACTATGATCAAGTGATCTATTCTACAATATGGTCCTTCAAAACAACTCGGAGCAAATAGCTCGGTGTGCAGCTCCACGCATGACAATAGCTATTGTTGTGGCAATCTCCATATGGACTACTCCTCGAGTCATTAATGTCGAAGCATTCCCAGAATGTGTCTGCTCCAGCTCGAGCCATCCCACCCCAGTACTCACGCATCAACTCCACGCACTCCTTTTGTCCACCACACGACGCCAAAGCTTCAGCAACATGGTGGTAGGCGTAGGGAGTAAGAGGTTTGACGGCTGCCGGGTGTGCTATGGCTGTCTTGATGGCACTGAGACACGTTTTGACATCCGCTACACCTGCAAGTGCGAGCCATGCTTGACTTGACCATGAGATTTGGTGCATAGGACCACTCACGAAGACGCCGAGAGTTGGGTCGTAGAACGATAGAGCCGCGGCCATCATTTTCTCGACTATTTTGGAGAACGGAGGAGGTTTCGAGAGCAGTATAGCTAATTTATCGATGGCCTTGCAACAGAAGAGGACGAGACCATGCATTCCAGCAGCAGTGTCGAGGCCTTTGGACCAGTCGAGAAACTTCCAAGCTTTTGATGCTTCGGGATCAAATCTTCCACTCTCGTCGAGATGGAGTAATGCTATATGCATGCTGTTCAAAACGGTCGGCCATAGCTCCATTGCGGTCTGTGTATCCCCTGATGCAACAGTGTAGTCGTATACGGTGGGACCAAAGAGAGCATCATAATCCACAATGTAATCCGAGGCTGCAGACAATCTCGGTTTCTCGAAAATACACGCTGGTAAACTGCCATCTTCTCGAGGGAGTGCGGCAAACATATACAAACAGTGCTTAACCATGTTGTAATCTTTGAAAGTACAGTAATTCGTCAATGCCTGAAGTCGCAAAT
Source organism: Margaritispora aquatica (assembly GCA_007644065.1). Classification (NCBI taxonomy): domain Eukaryota; kingdom Fungi; phylum Ascomycota; class Leotiomycetes; order Helotiales; family Discinellaceae; genus Margaritispora; species Margaritispora aquatica. The sequence goes on along the minus strand of VJWN01000007.1, from coordinate 2,374,443 downwards.
CACCCATCCACAGTCTCCGATCTCGTCGTGGGCCATCTTCGAACACAGTTTGCATGCAGTTACGAAGAGTTATCTGGCTGATCCTGTCTAGGGCAACGAGTTCTTCGTCCTTAGTCTTTAATGGTTCGACACCCAATAGCCTCGAAGGTGACACGGCGCTCACCGCTCGTACTTTGATATCTGAGAAACAAATCTTGAATTTTGGTGAGGTATCGATGATTTCGAATCGAACATAACGGAATGCGTATCGTCGTGGCATCTGTACTTCTGCTGGTAGCCAGTCCACGTTTATGATCTCATCTGGCAGCCAACTTGTACTGATCCAGGTGTTGCACGGGTGAAGGCTTTCAGTAACATCGTATGGTACTTCTCCAAAGGTAACTCTTAAGCGAGCAGGGGCATCGATATTGACGCCATTGACACCCAGAAAGAAGGACAGATAGCCGACTCGATGAGAGCCGAAATCAACAATGAATTTGTCTCCCCTTCCGTAAGATAGGTGTGAGAGTTCGTCGATTGTGTATGTTTGAAAGGCTTTACATCCAAAGAACTGTTTTGCATCGGGCTTGAACTCCACAACTGAAAGAGGTCGGTCTATCCATTCATGTAACGTCGGAGTTAACTTCTCTGCTACTTGGGCAAAGTTGTGGTTGAAAATTGTCCTTGGCACCTTCTCTACTCTTTGGTTTTCCGGAACCTCTAGAACCTCAGCAATTGAACCCATGGTCAAATAGTGGCCAAGCGAGGAAGATTTCGTCTAAGGATCGAGTCAAAGGGAAGATTTTTGGAAGGTAAAACAACAACAAAAAGCAGCTCTGAGAACCCTAATTTTACATTCAAGCTGAAAAGGTCGTTTGATGAGAAGAATTAAACTTGGATTTAGAATTCGGATGACATCCATCTTCAGTACTAGTTGCCCATGCCCGGCTCTTTTCTCGGAGCTCGATCTTGTGAAATGTAACAGTCTCCATGACACGATAAGATTTCCAAATCTCAAAGTGGACAGCAATCATTCAAGGCAATGAGAGAAGCCTACCCGAGAATAGAAAAGGGGCTGGGCCCGGCGTCGTTCCGGTCTTCGTTCCGGGAATTGGCCGGAACGAAAAGCGAAGTCCGGGGTTGTGGGGACAAATATGCATGGGGAACCCTAAAACCATATAAAACGAGCTCTCTTTCGCTGCATTGAATCCCGGTTGAGAAATTCTCATCCCCAGAATTTCCCCCACAACCCGTGAAGAGGATGTCTCCACGATATCGACCTCGCTGCCAGATTCCACGATATTGGCTTCTTCCCCTCGGTGGCGCTACACCCTATGTATCGATGTGTGGGCTGGAACGCGGTCATTGCTCACTAGTCACGACCATACGATTTTCTTGAGGAGGATGCTCTGTTACCACTATCCGCTAGATGTCACGATCACCTTTGACAAGCCTACTATATAAAGCAGCTCTTCCCCTCGGGTCCAATCTTTTCTCAGGACATTCTCCACAACATTCCAGACTTTCTACTCAAAAGCAAAAATCCGAGCAATAGGAATCGAATCTGAGTCGACCTTGGCCAAACCGCTGTGATGGGTAAAGCAGTAACAATCGGATCCGGTGTCTTTCTGGCAATTGGAGGTATTTGATCATCTCTACTACCTACATATAGCAAGAAGCAGATTCTGACTGGTCGGGATAACAGGATTTCTCTTCGGTTATGATAGTGGTGTTATCACTTCAACGATCGGCCAAGAAACCTTCATTGATTACTTTGGAGATCCAGATGCAGCTGAGAAGGGTGGTATAGGTTCGTAGCTGTTCTGAGTGTTCAAGAAAGTATAGTCCACTAATAATATCTTTAGTTTCCTCGTTTACCGGTGGTGCAGTCCTCGGTGCTTTGGCTGTCTCATGGCTCGCGGATTCTCTGGGTCGAAAGAAGACTGTCTTTATCGGCGGATGCATCTCAGCCTTTGGCTGTGCACTTCAAGCCGGCGCTGCTACTATGGGAATGCTGATTGCTGGCCGTCTCATCGCTGGTATTGCTGTTGGTATCTTATCGGCTATTGTGCCCATGTACTGTGTAAGTTTTGCACTCAGCCCTTACCACTTTTCTTGTCTTGCAAGCTAACGATGAGAGGATAGTCTGAGATTGCCGAAGCTTCTTACAGAGGTGCACTTAGCGGTTTGTTGCAATTCATGCTGTCCTGGGGTTACTTTGCCGCCCAATGGATTGGATATGGTTGCAACTACAGCAATACACCATTCCAATGTGAGACTCTTCATTACCTACTTCTTTGCTTAAATACTAACATAGAGGATAGGGCGCTTTCCTTTGGCCTTCCAGGTTGTTCCAGGTCTTGCTCTTGCATGTGGCATCTGGTTTTTACAGGAGAGTCCTCGATGGCTTATGGAGAAAGATCGTCACGAGGAAGCCCGAGAAGCTCTTCGTCGTCTCCATGGAACTGGCAACAATGATGAGTACCTCGACCTCGAATACCGCGAAATTCATGACACCATTGTTGCCGAGAAGGCTGTCGCGGTGCGGTCCTGGAAAGGAATGGTTTCCAAGCCAGCTTGGCGACGTCGTCTTGCTTTAGGAATGGGTATTCAAGCTTTTGGGCAGCTATCCGGTATCAACGTGGTAAACTACTATGGCGTGGCCATCTACGAGCTTCTCGGCATCGACACCCGCACCTCATTGATGATTATTGGTATTTCCGGATCCCTCTCTATCGTCTACTGTGCTCTTGGTCTGTACTTCCTAGAGCGTCTTGGTCGCATTAAGCCCATGGTTTTCTCTGCCATCGGTTGTGCCTTCACGCTTCTGGTCAACGCGGTTCTCAGCCAATACTATGTCGGTGGTAAGAACATCGATAACCCCAACCACAATGCACTGCGCGCCATGGTTGCCATGAACCTCGTCTTCTCGTTTTTCTTCACCTTCACTGGTATCATCACCTGGGTTTACCCTGCTGAGATCTTCCCCGTTGAGATCCGCGCTCGTGGAAACTCGCTTTCCACACTGATGAATTGGTGTCTCGGCTTGGTCATCGGCCAGATCTCACCCTTGGCTCTCGATGCAGTTGGATTCCGCTATTTCTATGCCTTCTTCGTCTTCAATTTGTGTGCTGCTGTTTGCTACATCTTTCTTTTCCCTGAGTAAGTATCATCCCAATCTTTATCTTCCTTGTGAATATCGCTAATTGCAATTTCTGCACAGAACCAAGGGCAAAACTCTTGAGCAAATGGACACTCTCTTTGGCGATCAGCTGGTCCCACATGCCCTGGAAGATCCCGACTCTGCTGCTGCTGCCATGACAGCCTTCAATGAGAAGACTGCCATTATTGAGCAGGAGGAGACCACTAATCAAACCAAGGAGTAAGCTTAGGTTACTTTAAGTTTCATGGTGTCGGGGCTGTTACTGTAACGCAGAGAGTTGGATGAGTGGTGGAAAACGGGGTTTAATTATATTATGGGGAATGGAAATTATTTCGCCCTTCGAACAACTACTACGAGCTTAGGTATATAAATTTACTTGCCTTGCTAGCTCAGTTCGTTCGATGTATTTTTTAAGTCAGAACACCCATCGCTTAAACGTTTGCTCACCTGATGTGCGCTTCATTTTTCAGTTTGCGAAACATCCCACATTGCCCCAAAATAAGAATGAGCATATGCTTGTTGATGGATCCGGGGTATCACTTCTAATGCTGCTACATAAGTATGAAAATCAGCTAAAATGTGGCCCAGTTTCTCTGCATCAATCGTTGACGGCAGGTATTTCTCGCTCGTGCTAAAGCGGAGCGATAACTTGAGCCATTGGAATTAATCGAGAGACATGTATAAATTATCTGACCTCAACTATTCTTCCAATGTAGCACTAAACCTCTACTGCATTATGGTGGAGACTACCCAGGAAACTGATACCTCCCTAATGTGGTGAATACCCAAAATGGGTTAGTGCATTTACATAGCCGACAAGCTAACTTTTCTACGGCATCGACCTTACGTATCTATCCAACCTCACCTTCGCTTGCTCTTCTAATGAGATAATGCAACCCAGCAAAACCCATATGTATATGTTGAACATATAGATCACAGAGCTTTTCGTTCTGTAATTCTAACTCGCAACCCATATGGAGACATCCAAACCACACAAACCAACTCGACTCATCAGAGGTTGTTGGACTTGTCGAATACGGCATAAGAAATGCGATGAAAGCCATCCAATCTGTGAAGAGTGTGAAAAAAGAAGTCTCAAATGTCACGGGTACGGCACAAAACCGATATGGATGGATGGAGGACCACAGGAGGCGAGAGAACACACTAGTATCAAGCGTGCTGTGAAGCAATATCAGAAACGTACCAGAAGTAGCCGCATCATAACTGATGCTAATTACAAAGTCAATTTTATATCAGTGAGTGAGTCGAATTTGATTATATATTCCTCTCATCTTATACTGAAAGACTCGAAACACAGGACAAGCCCCCGCAGGAAACACAAGATGACCTCGGTGAATCCTCTCGTCTATCAAATAGTATGCTGGGTGACATCCACGATACTTCCACTTCCGGCCCAAATCAGCCTACAAGCACCCCCTCGACAAAAACCAACATCACATTCCAAGAAGCAGACCTCCTAATGCACTACCTCGACCACGTCTTCCCCCTCCAATTCCCTTACCACTTCCGCAACCCCAGCACAAGCCGAGGTTGGCTCCTCTGGCTGCTCATTAAATGCGAGCCACTCAATCAAGTAGCCTTGAGTCTTTCCGCTCTGCACCAATACAGTATTTGCGCCACTGATACTGCCACCTACCAGCGCCGAGACGAGTTGCACGTTCGCCATGTCCGTGCTATTCAGGAAGTGCAGCTGTTTCTAGGACGGAGTATTGAGAGCGGAGCGGGAGTGGGAGGGTTGGATAAGCAGTTACTTGTGGAGTTGCTTGCTTGTGGGACTTCGTTAGTTAGTTTTGAGGTATGCTAAAGTGAACTAACGTGAAATAAGGGTGCAATGGCATGATAGGTCAAGGCCTGTGTTTCTGACTTCAAAACAGGTCTTCAGAGGTGGCACAGGAGACTGGGAACCGCATCTCAAAGGCCTCGCTTCAGCGCTCCAAAGCAGCGTCACTCCTTCCCTCCCGCGCAACTCCAACTTCAACTCCCCCAACTCTCCAAACAATTCAACTACACCCCCATCACAATCATGGGTAGAAACCGCCTACTCGTACCTCGCATCCGTAGTTCTCTGGTTCGAGATCCTCTCCTGCGTCTCCACGGGCCGAGAACCAAGCCTATCGTACACAGTCTGGCTTCGTGATCCCCAGATTGACATCTCGCTCGTAGCTGGTTGCCAAAATTGGGTTATGGAGGAGATTGGGAATTTGGCTTGTTTGGAGGCTTGGAAGCGAGGTGTTGTTGGGTCCGAGGAGGGTGTAGATGTGCAGCAGCTTGTAGCTCGCGGGAAGCTGATTGAAAAGAGACTCGAAAGTGGATTGAGGGATTTGGATGCTTTGACAGAGGTGAGCGTGCAAAATGACAATCACGATATTTCATCTACTGATAACGAGCGAATAGGACCATCCAACCTCCGAAATCCGCGCCGTAACGCGCATCTACGCCCTCGCAGCCCTAATTCAGCTGCACACCATCGCCCCCTCCCCCTTCCCCTCTTCCACCTCCCCACTCCACACAACCTTCGCCCTCGCCCTCACAACCCTCACCACGCTCTCCTCAACCACGCCACAACGGCTGAAAATCCGGGGCCTGATATGGCCCCTCTGTATCATCGGCTGCATGGCGGACGACCCGAGGCATCGCGCGCAGCTAGAGGAGCTGGTTCAGCAAGAGTTAAGCGAGCCGCCGAGTACGCCGGCGGGGTTTGGGAATCTGGAGGCTGTGTGGGGCGTTGTGAGGGCTTGTTGGGTGGGAAGGAAGAGGGAGAAGGAGAAGAAAGGGGGTGGGCGTGCGTATGCGTATCGGTGGAGGGAGGCGATGGGGGAGTTGGGAGGGTATGTTTTGTTGATTTGAGATGAGACGAGATGGTTTGAGATAGGCTGTAGTCCTATCATGATAGACAAGAGACGATGTCAGTTTGAAAGGAGAGAGCGCCAATGAGGTGGAACTGTTGCTCTTCTATGTGTTAAGACTTGGGATTGTCCAAGGTAATCTTACATTTTCGTTCTTGGTAAAAGGAAAATTGGACCTAGCATTAGGCATCAACAACCCTTCACAGATCCCTCTCTAGTAGAAAGAGTAAGAACAAGGAAGTCAATTCCTGAATAACTATTCGGCTAGTCGATTGGAAACCTTGGGCTTAGAGAGAAGCTGAGTACATAGGAAAAGGAACACGTCTTTGCTTCGCTTAAACTGCTTCATTAAAATAGAAAGGCGACTTAAAGGGTAATATACTATTTATTGATACTAAGAAACTCATAAGACAATTCTATCCTTCTATATACACATACACAACCCAACTCCTCATCCAGTTCCCACTCCCCAACACCAACCCAGCAAACGGCATTCTCAAAAAGCTGATATCAACCAAGAAAGCACCGCCATCTACCAATCAATGCCGCCCTCCTTCGCGCCACCGACAACGACGACCTGGCCCGCCAGCGCCTCCACCGGCGCCTTAACCTTCTTGCCCCTAGTGCCGACACCATTGGGGCCCAACTTGCGATCCAGCTTCTCGAAGGGGTGCTCGCCGCTCTCGCCCTTCTTCACCATCCACTTCTTGGTGCCCAGGACGCCGTCCAGCTCGTGCACCGGCGGCAGCTTCAAGTAGACCATGCCGTCGTCGCGCTCCTCGGCCTCGAAGATCGCGATGCTGACCTCCTCGTCGTTCTGGCATCGTCCGGCTTGCTCGCCGTTCAGCTCGAAGTTGCGCTTGTGGTTCGGACACGACACCCACAGCTTGTCGCCACTGTCGCCGATCAGACCGTCTGACAAGACGAACGCCCGCTTGTGCGGACACATCTGCTGACTGGCCAAATAGCGGCCCTTGACCTTGAAGATGGCCAACTGCGTGTCACCGCGCTTGATGCTCGCAGAAATTCCACTCGGCGCGTCGTCGGCACCGCGGAAATGCGAGGCTTCGATGATGGGCTGCCACGTTAGGGACGTCCACTTGGTGTTCTTGAAGTCCTCGGTGACGCTCTCCTTTGGCCAGTAGACGGGACGAGTTTGCCCGCGGTCGATCTCCAACTCCATGCTGTCCATGGTCTCGGGCGTGTTGTCGAATTGCTGGAACTGCTTCTTGCGCTCTGGGTCGTTGATGGCCTCGGCCCACTCGTCGAAGAAGGTGCCTACCAGCTCTTCCATTTGCGCTTCAAGCGAAGCGCAGATGCCCAGCTTGTCAGCGAGGATAACCTCCCGGAGGTAGGCGATGCCGCCGGGGAGGTTTTCTAGCCAGCGTGCGGTTCTTTGCAGTTTGTCGGCTGTGCGGATGTAGAACATGAGGTATCTGTCGAGGATGGGGACGATGTCGGATGGTGGAACATCTTTTGCGAGGAGTTCGGAGTGTTTGGGTGTGGCACCACCGTTGCCGGCTACGTAGAGATTGAATCCTTTGTCAGTGGCGATCAGTCCGAAGCTATAGAATGTTAGTTGTGCACTTTGTAACAGAAGATATGTAGCGAGACTCTGTCAATATTCAAGATCAACTTGCACATCAAAACAAGTTCAATGTGTAAGTAGAATGAGGACATTGACGAAATCTCAATATACGAGCTCGCTGGGGATGTTGAAAACTTACTCCTTGTTCTGAGCTTCGGCACACTCTCGCACACATCCACTGACACCACCCTTAATCTTGTGGGGACTTCTAATACTCTTGTACCTCTCCTCCAGCCTGACGGCCATACCCACACTGTCGCCAATACCATAACGGCACCAAGTAGTACCCACACAACTCTTTACCGTTCTCAACGACTTTCCGTAAGCGTGTCCACTCTCAAAGCCTCCCTCGATCAATTCTTGCCAGATGGGAATAAGATCTGGCTTCTTGGCTCCGAAGAGATCGATTCTCTGTCCACCAGTGACCTTGCAGTACAAGTTGTACTTCTTGGCCACGGTGCCGAGAACAATGAGTTTTTCGGGTGTGACTTCACCTGCCGAAATACGGGGAACAACTGAGAAGGTACCGTTTCGTTGAATGTTTGCTAGGAAGCGATCGTTCGTCTCCTGCAGACCGGCAACTGGCTTGTCCATAACGTGAGCATTGTACAAACTGGTGAAGATAGATCCGATACTTGGCTTGCAGGCTTCGCATCCGATACTGTGCTTGTCGTTTCCAGCCTCGTGCATAACTTCTGATAGTGTCTTCAGCTTCTTGACGGAGATGATGTTGTAAAGATCTGCTCGAGAGTAGTTGAAATGTGGGCAGATATGGTTCTTGACTTCTTGACCCATGGATTTCATGGTTGAGCTGAAAATGCTTGTCACGAGAGGCATACAACCTCCACATCCAGTACCAGCCTTTGTGCAGGATTTGACATCTCCAATACTCTTGCAGGTTCCATTCTTGACGACCTCAACCACATCACCCTTTGTCACGTTGTGACATGAGCAAATCTGAGTATCATCGTCGAGATCACCACCATCATCCTCACCTTCCTTGCTAGCTCCAAGGATAAATTGACTGGGTGGTACATCAAGCATCTTCTGGTTCTTGACCATTGGGACAAGTTTGACGTAGTCCCTGGTATCACCAATCATCATGCCACCGAGGAGATATTTTCCATCCATGGTGAAGAGATATTTCTTGTAGACGTTTGAAAATGGATCCTTGTAGGTGAGAGCTTTGACTGGAGGAGGTGCTGGTCCGTCTGTGAGCTTTGTTAGAGCATCAGAGCTCATTTCCTTCTTTGCCGCACGAAGAGGCAGGTATTTTGGTCCGTCCCTATCGGCGAAGAAATCTCCGAAACTAGCGACTTCGACTCCCAGAAGCTTCAGTTTCGTGCTGAGATCTGGTCGCTTGAATTGGCGATATGCGTGGTCCTTGGCCTGGGTGAGATTGAAAGACAACACATCGGCCATTTCGATACCAGGAGCAATCAGACCAAATGTCTGGTTCTCCCAACTGGCACATTCTCCAATCGCATAAACGTCCTCGGCACTTGTCTTTAAGTCACCTCCAACAATAATACCGCCACCACGATCTGCACACTTGATGCCAGCCTTTCGTGCGAGCTCATCTCTTGCTTTAATTCCGATAGCAAAGCAGAGCGTAGAGCAGGCCATCTTCTCGCCATCTTCAAACACAACACCTGACACAGCATTATCCTCTGTGACCTCAATCTTGCCAACTCGCTTGCTAAGCATCACGTCAAGTCCCAAATCTCTGACCTGTTGGACAACAAGTCCTCCTGCATCGGCATCTAATTGCCTGCTTAACACCCATCTATTTCTCTCAATGAGATGGACCTTTTCGTAGCACTCCAGATCAGTCATAGCATGTGCAGCTTCAAGACCAAGCAATCCACCTCCCACAACTGCTCCATGTGTGCCTTTTCGCTCTGCGGCAAATGCGATCAAGCGCTGTAAATCATCGATTGTTCGGTAGACAAAAACACCTTTGGCATCGTGGCCGGGTGTGTGTCGTGGTACGAGGGCGTCGGATCCAGTCGCTAGCACAAGGACATCGTATGGCACTGTCTCGCCAGATGAGCAACATACTACCTTTTGCTCCGGGTGAATAGATGTGACCATAGTATTGACATGATAGCTCAGCGAACCCTCTGGCACGCTTGTATACTAGAGAATGTCAACTGGTATCCCTTCTGTACTTGAAATAAAACCCACCCATTCTTTAGGATTAAGATATAAATTTTCCACCTTCCTATGGGCGAAGAAGCTCGTCAATCCCACTCGGTTGTATGCCAAATGTGGTTCCTCTCCGATAACTATAATGTCGTATTCTCTTCGTTTTGCGTCCAGCTTCATTAATTTCTCTCTGGAGAAGATAAAACATTAGCCACCATTCCCTAGGCGGGGTAGCTTTCGCAGATTGAGGGGCTCACATGAAGCTGATTCCCACCATTCCCAAGCCTACAATCACCACCTTTTTCCTCTTCTCTCCCTCTGGTGCACTTTCGATTGGCGCTTCATTTTCAGATCCAATCACCCCATCTGGTCCACCCTCGGTTGGACCTCCATTCAGTTCCTCAGCTGGAACTTGTGGTTGCCAGTTGTCCGACATGTTTGCTGTTCACAGTCTGCCAAAACACAGAGGGGTATCACACAGCAATAGTAGCACAATAGCACAAGACAGGAAAGTGACAAGAGACGAGAATAGGAAGGGAAGAAGAAAGTGAGGCAACGAGAGATATATTCCACCTACTTTAGCATCGTCCCCATCATCACTATAGCCACGGCAGACGGCATGGCATGGCATGGCATACATCTGGTATGCTAGCATCTCCTTCACTCCCCATTGACAAGTCCAGCTTCCCAGTGCACGACCGATCCATTCCCGCATGGAGGACCTCCCAAATCCTCGGAAACGCCTCAGGATAGCTGAACAGGCCAATCAGGACGTCGGCAATAGAGAATAATGGACTCGGAGAAGCCTGGAGTGGTGGGCAGACATCGTCTTTTTGGTTATCGTGGTTTGATGGCTGCGTTTTGATTCCTTTTGGTTAGCTGCACGAACAGCAATCCACCACAAAGAATCAGCAAATCGCAACAAATCGAGGCTCGAAAGTTGAATCACCATCAATCACCACCCGAGGAAATTGATGATAAGAGATTGATCGGCGGATGTTTGATAAAGCTATACAGCATATCTTTGATTGGTTGCATTAAGAGGACGCGGTTCTCATTGGAGCAGTGGGAGGACTTGTGGAGCGAAGACGGTAAGTTTCCAGCGGAGAAACCATGGAAATGTTTGAGATGTTGTTATTTTCCCGCCAGGACAGATCCAGGACAGGACAGGACACAGCCTCCGTAGTAGTCCGTACCCTCCGCCATAAAGTAATATGAAAAGCACATCTGCATATCCACGGGAATACAAGAAGCTGGCGAAATGCTCATTGCATCATCGCGAGTTGCGAGTTGATCCGACTTGGAAGAGAAGAGAGAATTCTGCGGTCGGAGGTTTACTGTTGTTAGTGTTGTTAGTCTTTTCTCTGCTCAAAATAAGTCACAATAAGCCCTTACTTCTGAACACAGACTTGATATTGGCTTGGCACAAACTTGGAACTATTGAGAAAGCATTAAAGGACTGAAGAGACGAACTTCAATTACCCGTTATCCATTACCCATCACCATCAAAGGGAATAAGGTAGAACAGAATACCTAAAGGACAGCTTCGTTGGAGCTGAGTAATACCTTACCTGATGATACAAAGGATGCAAAGGTAGTCAAGTAATTTTACCTTAGGTAAGATAAATACTGTAGCTTAGTAATCCATCCTTCCCCCTACTCTGCATGAGGTACGCAAAATATTCTAGATACAGGGACCTTAAGGTAAAGGTATATATATATATATATATATATTCCTACTTATTCCTGATATTGCTGCTATCCCTTCTTGGCCTGTCGACTTGAGTCGTTGGGCATCAAAGACACAGCCCGTCAGCCTCAAATCATGCGCCCGAGATCATCCTCCATTTAGCATTTTGCTCACCATTTCCATTCATTTGTACATTCCATTGAGTTTGAGCTCGAGCTCAAGAACATGAACAAGGACAAGGGAATCCAAACTGTTCTGTGCTCTTTTCAAGCGATTTACGCATCTTAGTCACTTATAATCTTCCTATTTCTTGTTTGGAAAAGCATTTCCAGGTGTCGTGTGTTTTATTATTACAGCTTCTCCGTATATGTTTGTTACATCATATTCTCATTTGAAAGATCGCGAGCCAGTTCACCACAATTAGGCTTGTTGTGCCTGGGGCCCAGATCATTCCAGACTCGAGCTTTCACATAGCTCAAGTACGCTGTTGAAGTTGAGGATTATTGTAAGATTTGTGCATCACATAGAACGATCGCGAGATGGCAGGCGTACCACCACCTGGCTGGACGCTATGTGATGAATGCTCGACATTCGACCTGACAACAGCCTTGTTGATTAAGCATGATTGTAAAGAGCACCCTTCTTATCACAGATCGTGCTCTGTCAACGCAAACATAGGCAAGAAAGGGGTGTTCGAGTCTTGGGCCGTCGACGCTTGCACATTATGTGCTCTCCTAGGTTCCATAATGAGAGATTGGAGTGGGGAATATCAGCGATCCTCCAGCTTTAGCCTGAGTTACGGGTGTTCTTCCAGGCTGCAGAGCTCCCGGCACGAGTTGCCGCTGAGGTGGATGGAGGTACTTGAACCACACACAATCTTGAGATTGCGCACCGATTTTGATCCTCTCATTGGGTTTCTTGTTGTCCAGGACACAAAATCAATGCACAAACCTGTTAACTTTCTCGAGACGCATGCAATAAACTACAATCTCATTCAAAGCTGGCTCAGCCTATGTAGGGCTTCTCACTCCACAGACAGAGGGTGTCAAAAGCCATTCAACGGTCAAAAAGCTGTCAGTAACCTCAGGCTTATCGATTGTGATGCTCACCAGATCGTCTCAGCGCCTAAGCAAGATGTAGAGTATGTTACATTAAGCTATCTCTGGGGCGACAACATTACTGGAGTTCCTGCTAGCTCACGAGAATTACCGGCAACTCTCCCGGCAACAATACAGGACTCTATTACTGTAACACGAAGTCTGGGGTTCCGGTATCTCTGGGTCGACCGATATTGCATCGACCAGCAAGACAAGGACCATGTACAAGATCAAATCCGCCAAATGGATACCATCTATCAAAACTCCTCGCTAACTATTATTGCCACCGCAGGACACGACCCAAGCTACGGACTTGCAGGTGTTAGCATTCGGGGACGAGTACCACATCTTCGGGCCGAGATTGCAGGCAAGATTTTGGCAAACCCGCTGGTGCGGACAGCCAACGAGATTATTAAGTCTAAATGGGCGACACGTGGATGGACGTACCAGGAGGCTCTCCTGTCTAGACGAAGAATTCTGTTTACCGATGAGCAAATATGTTTTGAGTGCCGCAACATGTTCTGCTGCGAGACTTTCAATCTTTCTTCAAAGCAGCTGCATACGCTAGACATGCAAAACTTGGAAAAGTCCCGAACAATATTTGATGGAGAAGTTAGAAACCTGAGAACAAATGATTCTAGGATTTTCCCAATTGGAGTTGGGTCATATTTCGACATCTAACAACGAATTCAGGAGTATTCGAGAAGAAATCTGAGCAACGTAACTGATAGGCTCAACGGATTTCTAGGCATTTTAGCTACATTTGAGTCTCAATCTGTTTATCATTGGTTTGGAACACCCTTCATACCATTGAAACCTAGCATCGAGCATGCGAAAGTATTAGCAGAGGATGCGTTACGCATGTGGGTAACATATGCAGGTGAATCGAACTCCGTCTTGGGATTATGTTGGTCACAAGACGATGGCCAGTCAAAAATAAGAATCGGTCAACTTCCCACTTGGAGCTGGACTGGCTGGACTGGCGCTGTATCGATCAGTGATCCTCCGTCTTACCAGCGAACTCCCTATGCTAGCATTAGGTTCAAGCTGGTTGATGGCGAGATGCCTGATTTATATTCTTTTCGAATTCGATACTTGGAGATACGCAGACAACAGACTGGTGCACCATTTCTACACATTTCTGGTCCGGTCCTCTCGATCATTGAGTTCAGCCCAAGTTCTGCAAACATGACAGGCAAGAGCAAATGTAAGTTTGAGATGAACGATAGTTATCATTTTGAGGTGAGCTTTGCCGACATGTCTGAATCGCTCATCAGCGAGGGGTCTTTAAAGGCAGTCCTGGTTGCAACATCCTTTAACCACCTTTACACTCTAGCTTTCATCATTTTCCTAGAGAACACGACGCGGGGCTTGGAACGAGTTGGAGGAGAGTGGTTCTGTTGTTGTGAAGGTGCTTTTACTGGGCCTGATTGTCACTATGACCATCAACCTGGGTGTGTTGAGCGGTGTGGAAAGAACTGGCATGAGGCTATCAAGTCTACGTGGGAAACATTTCGTATTAGGTGAACTTCAACACGGGATATTCTGGAAATTGCCATCAGACTACACTGGATAGACTGTTTCTGCTCTACCTAGGGCCCAGTAACTAGCTGTGGTCCGAAGTAACCGTCCCATCCAATCTCCTCTAACGAATGGCCGTGTAACTGTTAAATGTCAAAGTAAGACAAACCCCAGAGAATTCGAACACTCTAGTTCCTCAAGCAATATCTCAATGCCAAGTTCACTAACTTAGCCGAGGCTAGTTGCTGCCAAGCCAACTAGAAGGCTTCCCAAGGACTAGACCTTTTTGGCAGAAAAATGGCACGATGATCAATGATCAATGATTATTGTTTAGCCGGGCGGTGAGTGAGTGGCGAGACAGAGAGCTGAATGGAAGAATTCACACGTTTCAACCACGTTTTTCTCTTACCATTTTTTCTTCCTGCATTCAGCAGAACGTGTTCTGAAATTGCGACGCGCAACAAAGATATGTTGTGAAAATCTAAGGTGAGAGTTGATTCGTTGATGGATATTTATATTTTTTAACCTTGCTGTTGGTCAGTTGGGGGAGTTAAGAGAGGAGAGAGAGTTTCAAGGCTTTATTTAGGTCGGGTCAGTGCATCAAAAGAGTGAGGGAGGTTCTTTTAAAACAGAAAACGGAATCCTTTTGCACTTTGCCCTTTGCACCAAAAAGGCCTCACTCATCTGCACAACATATGTCAAAGCGGTGCTGCAAATGAGATACCTATTCGCAAGACACCCTCATTCTTGGCTTTTCTCGAGATGAAAAACGCATTCTCTCTTTCTGGACTAGAGTAGAGAGAGAGAGAGAGAGAGCTGACTCAATCTCGATTATGTAAATTCTGGGATGGCTTGATGATTTTTTTTCCTTGGGACATTTGCATGTTGATGCACTGTTCGCCGTCAAAGACCAGCTACTCCAAGACATCGGATATGTCCTGAGGATAACCCACTCGTTCCACCGTCCTCATTACTCAATCAAACTCGCAGGCTCATCGGCAAATGACTGGGCTTGTCAATGCACATGTTTGGAAGACCCCAGACTCGTCATGAATCCACCCACTAGTCAGCTCGGAAGATCTGTGCAAGCATTAGGAGGAGTTTCGGCGATCAACTTCAAGTCATTCTTTCGGGGTTTGTGTGGACGCATCTCAAGGGCATTCCTTGGGGTTTCGTTTCTTTTGGGTCGTTACAGCGGCTTGTTCACGAGCGTTTCCTTGGGCACACAGCGACGCTATGGTGCTATTTGCATCGCACAGGCCGTTCGTTTTTGGCTCACCATGGTAACATTATATCATCTTCGTCCTCCCTCTCGCTTTATTTTCCTCTCGTTCATTCCTGTTTGAAGTTCTCCTCTTCTATTACATTCGCTTGTCTTGACTTCGTTGTCGTTCTTGTTATTCCGTTAAAACTCGCTTCCGGGTCGATCACTCAATCACATAGACATCCCAAAGTAAACAAACTCTCTGTCTCTGAGTTGCGAACTTCAGTCTCCAAGATGCAGTTGTTATCGGCCTTCGCGCTGATCACTAGCTGTGCGACTCTGGTCTCAGCTGGACCTGTCGCTGGCATCCCGAAGCGTGCCATATCGCCTGATAATACTTGTGGGAGTAAGAGCAATACCACTGCCGATGGTTATACTTGCCCTTCGGAGTACCCGTGTTGTTCTTCTTATGGTTATTGTGGTTCTACAAATGCATATTGTCTGACTACGTAAGTACTTCTCTTGCTTCGTTCAAGGATCCTTTGGGTTGTTCCAGCATTTTGCTTCATTGGACAATTTTCCAAACGCTAGCATGCATTCATGAAAGATACATGCTAACCAGTTTCTTGTAGCGTGGGCTGTCAAGCTGCCTTTGGAAATTGCACCGTCCCGACACCAGGAACAATCAGTCCGGACTTCACATGCGGTTTGAGGGGTGCTGGAAAGGAAGGTTACGCATGCCCACCCGAAGCGTCATGTTGCTCAGGCGCGTATGTCTCCTCCTCGTACTCTTTCTATTTATGAGTATCACACTGACACACGAGCAGGGGATATTGTGGTAGTACATCAGCTTACTGCGCTGTAACCTCGGGATGCCAGTCAGCGTACGGAACATGCAATGCTGCCAGCAACTCCTCAACCATCACATCCACGCCCGGGACCAGCGAAGACGGCACCTGTGGCCCTAATTCAGGATCATGCGCTTCAGACGAGTGCTGTTCTCTCGCTGGATTTTGCGGTACTACCAAAGGTACAATCCCACACCATTTATCTACCTTAGCACTACCTTCCTCTCCTAACCCCCTTTCATTCCTCGCTAACCCACGCGTGACACACAGAGTTCTGCGCAGCGCCCGACTGCCAATTCCAGTATGGTCCCGCCTGCGACGCGAACAAGACCCCATCAGGAACCAACACCTCATCGATAGCCCGCCCGCAGCTGGGCTCCGTGCTCTACGGTTCGGAAGGCATCTATGACTGTGAAACAATCGGCGATATGGCGCTGACGTTTGACGATGGGCCATTTATCTACACGAGCCATATCTTGGATTTGCTGAAGACGTATAACGCGTCGGCTACTTTCTTCATTACGGGGAATAACAATGGTTTGTCCTCCGTCCCTGTGGTGTATCGTGCGAGTTGTGGTGAATATTTGCTGATCCGTGCAAATAGGCAAGGGCGCAATCGACGACACGACGACCGAGTGGCCTGCTTTGATCAAGTAAGTCTCACCCCCCTATCCGTCGTTCTCCCTCCAAAGAATTAGACGAGCAATCCCAACATTCCAACCCCCCAAACTCCCGACTAACCCTCTCTCTTCTCCTTAGACGCATGTACGCCGAAGGTCACCAAATCGCCTCGCACACCTGGTCGCACCCCGATCTCTGCGCCATCACCTCTGCGCAGCGCAAAAACGAAATGTACAAGAACGAGATGGCCATCCGCAACGTCCTTGGCTTCATCCCGACGTACATGCGCCCGCCCTACTCGTCGTGCACCGCCGAATGCGGCTGCGAAGACGACATGGCGGAGCTGGGGTACCACGTCACGTACTTTGATCTCGACACCAGCGACTACCTGAATGATTCACCAACCCTGATTGGGAACGCGTTGAATCTGTTTGATGACGCGTTGGTGGGCAGGAAGCCCAGCACGGATAACTTCCTGGTTATTGCCCATGATATCCATAATCAGACTAGCGAGGTGCTGGTCGAGTATATGTTGAAGGGCATTAAGTCTAGGGGTTACAAGCCTGTTACTGTGGGCGATTGCCTGGGTGATCCAAAGGCCAATTGGTATCGCACTGATACGGCCAGTACATTGGGTAACTAGGTAGTTCATTGGCGAGGTAGGGTAGTGTGTCTGTGTGTGAATAGTCGACAGTGAAAAGGGATATAAGGATCTATGTGAAATGGAGAAGGGGGTTTTGTAAACGAGCAGAGGATACCCATTAATATGAAGCATAATTGATAAATCATGAATCAGAAAAGTTCAATGGACAGATAGATGCATGGTATCTGCTAGCTCTCTCTTGCATCATCATTAAGTGAAGAATGGGGAGAGGAGGTTATGTTGCTGTATTATGTGAAAGTAGGCGATGGCAACAGCAACAGCTACGTCGCATCGACAGCGAACAATACAAATCAATGAAATGAAAAAAGGGAGAGAAAAAAAATCACCCACCAGATCCAAATCCCACCCCTCGTACTCATACTCATCCTCATCCCTTTTCTATACAGTATCGCCCGAGCTGGTAAGCGGCTGGTGATGTGTGTCAAATATTACAAATGCCTTGGATACAATTACTGCAAGCTTAGACGGTATTGGATCGTATGGAGGTCGGATCCAATTACAATTGCAATTACAATTCAAATCATACAACTCACCAATTTCACACTCATGCTCATGCTCATTGTGAGCCGGTGATATAGAAACAATCTATCTCTTCTAATCCACCGCGAAATAAGCACGCTCACAAGCCAACTAGTCTAGTCCATTCATGAATAGTTATATATTAACCCAGATACTTGATGAAAATCTAGACTAGACAATTCAATTTACGAATATCTCAAATAATTCACGAATAACACCTCGGTAATTGTTCACGATACTGTGCAATAAACTTTGATTAACTACACCTACCCAATAAGCTTAGCCTCGAGGAATAAAGCAATACTAAACTAGTTCAACTGAGACAAGTTAGACGTGAAGTCAAATGAATGAGAACGACTTATAGAGAAACGCCTTTTTTTTAACGAATTAAAAATAATAAAATAAAATAATAAAAGAGGCTGTATTCCAATACCTCTAGTGAGTATTTTAAGATATAGCCTTGGGAAATATATTCTTGAAAAGACTAGTTAGTTTGTGAAATGAAAATATCCCTCACTGCACCAGTATAAATCAGTAGGTATATAGATATGTGTGTGTATGAGTTTTCATCAGGTGGTGAAATCAGAGGCTTTTTCTACACGAGGAGGGGAATAATTTACAGCATACGAACTATGATGATTCTCCTGAGAGGACGATTTGACCTCCCTGCGTTGCTAGGATAGGATGGATAGGAGGTGGGTAACGTGTATAAGGTATGTAAGGTGTGTAAGGTATGCATGTAGGTAAGGACAGCCATCTAGCTAGCTCTAGCCAGACACTAAGTTAGGTAATATAGAGCAAAAATAAGTATCGCTTGCTAATGCAAGGTACCCGTCCACAAGATCTTGGTCTACCTTGCCTCAGCCATAGTGTATCAAATTAGTCCCGTCATAACTATGGGATAAACACGAAACACGAAAAGCACTCTATTCCAGAACTCCAGAGATGCAATGATCTTCCCTCAGCTTAGGCAGAAGAATCAAAGCAAGTTCCTTCGACTGGCTTTGGTCCTTGGGATCACTTATATAGGTAGGTAGGCAGGTACCTGGACTTCATGGCTTAATATCTACATACACACATACATATATAGATAACTTGACTCCCCTGTTTACTTCAAGTATGAACGCATAACTACGCATACGTATACGCCTATCTCTAACGACACCTCGATGCCTCAGTGCAACAATCATTACCTAATGCACGCGAAAAAAGGTTGGAAGGAAGGTGAAATAGAGAATATATAACGAAATGTACTTTTGAGGAGTGATCCCAGTGCCCTTCTCCCCTCCCATCCTGCCATTCCCAAGACGCCCAAGTACCTACTCGCTCGTGCTGTGTATCTCCAGTTGGATCTTTAGGTATCCTATCCCTTTCTTTCCTTTCCTCCCTTAATCCAACATGATTTCTAAATCCGCAAAAAAAACATAAACATAAACATAAACATGAACATGAACATGAACATACCCCACCCAACCTAAAGGAAAAGAAACCCTGGTTAAGAGGAGAAGAGAACATTCAAGATAAATCAAACACATGTGATATCCTCCAATAATTAGCACATTTAGCTGAACACAAAAATAAGAAGGAGAGGAAGAATAAATATCACAAAAGGGTCCGCTTAACACCCCTCCTCATCATCCATACTGCCATAGCCATCATCCTCTTCATCCGCTACAACACCAACCATCCTCCTCGTAACACCCAAACACCTCTCCACCACCGCACCCTTAACATCCTTCTCCAGCCCACACCCGACAGCCATCTCACTGCCGACCCAAATCCTCAACGTGCCAGCTAGTCTCTCGAATGCGCCCGCGCAAGACACTGACGTAACCTCGTGTACCTCAAGAGCTCGCAAGAGCTTATACGCCGCTGTGAAGCCGATCAAAGACCGCACCTCTGGCGCCACGTTGTTGATGATTTGGCGGGCTGTTAGAGGATCTTTGGGCGCTGGGGAGCGGTCCAAATGTGCGATAGCGATGGCGTAGGTGAGTGCCATGCGGATGTCCGGGGGCGTATTGGTTGATGTTCTTGTGTTCACCAGGTTTGAGGTTGAGCTGTTTTTGACTATCTTTCCTGTGCCAAGCGCGCGCATGGACTCGGCGATGCTGAGACCGCGTCTATTCTTGATAAGAATGGCTCTCGATACTAAGGCACGGCTTTGGGCTGTGGAGCCCATGGGTGCGGTTCGTATGGCGAGCGCGATGTCAAGGCCGATTGTCTTCTGGGCTTCAGAGTCTTCCTCTGTAGCTGAGAGGCCAGCTATTAGGGCGCGTTGGAGAATGAGGGTGGAGTACCATGCTGAAAGAGCGTCAAGAGGGCTGCGGATGGCGAAGTCGTCGATCACGCTGTCCATACCGTCGATGGAGGTGCTGACGTTGTGGGTTGTGGGGAGGTTCCATGTGAGGTTGTAGGCGCGTTGGCCAATGACTTCGTTAAGCACGTCGTCGCATTCTTGTTCGAGGAGAGCGGCGAGGTGACCGGGAAGCTTGTCCTCTTGTGTGCCTTTGGTGTTGGTTATTAACTGGTGCAGAAGTCTTGCTTGGTTCCATTGGACTCTTGCGAGGTTGGCGGCGAGTTCTTGGAACATGTAGATCCTGTCGAAGCCTGAGTTGCCTGCTGCTAAGAGAAGGATCCGGATATGTAACGCCTTTAGCATGAGACGTGCTGGTGTGTCCGGAAGAGTTCCAGAGGCGAGTAATGTCAATGTCAAACGACGTTTGTTGACCTGTAAGTGAGCAGTGTTAGCAAGTTATTGTAATAGGGTAGGTAGCAAATGTGCGAATAAAACACTGCACTATCGAGAATGAAAGATCCGAGAAATGGTGACCTACCTCAACATCTCCGCCTGCTAACTGGGCATCAAGAGCAATCTCCCAAGCTTTTATCCTGGCTTCTTCCTGCTGCTCAGTGGTTTGAGTCAAACGACAGAACCAATAAACACCAATAACATTACGAATGCTAAGCTTGATACTCTTCCTTAGTAATGCCAGAAGTTCCAGAAGAAAGTTGTGTCCAGGTACCCAGACAGTCTGAATTGCTGTCAACCAGGCTTGTTGCCGGACCTGAATGGGTGAAGCAAGCGAAGGTGCTGCAGCAAGAGATGCACTTTGCTCTTTTCTAGCCTTCGATTTTGGTTGATCTGAGAACCAAGATGGTAATACGAGGCAAAGTATTGCGCCAATACACAGGAAGAGTTTGACATAGCCAAAAGTTTGTGCCCCTGAGATGTGATAACCGAGCATATTGATATTGGCTGAGTTGTATATGCTTGAGACACACATCCTGATGAGGTGAATTGGCATAGCGAACAGTCCTCGGGAACCAGGTGCATCGACATCTTGTTCTGCTTCTCGGAATCCCTCCAGAATCATCAAACTTGCCAAGCCACCAATCATCATCTTTTGCATGTAGTTGTTATTCCAGCCATTTTGGTTTACTTGTTGTCGAGGATAATATTCTTGTTGCGGCACTGCAAATGCTTGTCCTTGAGGCATTTGTCCTAATTTAAGATCAGTACACAATATCAACATAGTTCACACACTGAGTCCTACTGTGCAATCTCTGCATGTTCTCTGGCACTGGAATCATTCCTTGCACCTCAGCAATTGGGGATGGTCCAGGGGTGCTGTAGTCGGGATTGAACTGATATGAAGGCATTGGTTGCGGATTGAATCCCATGGAGCCGGACCTGAAAAGCGTCTCAAAAGCATTGAGCCGTGCCTTTTGTTCCTTATTCTCAGCTTCATATCTCTTATTCCGCTTTTCGAGATGGTGAATGTATTCGGTTGCCTTTGCGAGGATCTTGAATCTGTCAGCATATAAACTGATTACCACGTCGTTAAGTAAAAGCATGAGGCCCCTCTGATCAGTGGATAATGTACTAAGTGATGAGAAGTCGAGACCACAATAACTTACGGTTGCTTTATTCAACTTATGTGCTGGTTGAAGTCCCTGTAAATTCTCACGATCATCTGCAGTATCTTCTCCCTTTTGACTCTTTCTCATTATCCTCAAGGACGGCACGCTTTCTCTCAGTGCTGCAATCTTGTCGTTCAAATTGACCCGATACCTCTTTTCAATCATATTATGCGCCGTCTTCTTGGCAGGTGGGTTTGAATCCTCATCCTCCTCCTCGTCCTCCTCATCTGCACTTGCGGATGATTTTCGTTTACGATTTCGTGTGTTTCCGCCGGCATGTTCATCATGTGTTTCGGGTGAAGAGACGGATTGACGACTTTTGCCACTCGTGGTAGAATTCGGGCTGTTCTGTCCCCGGTACTGCAAGTGTGAGGGCATCGCTATCTTGCGTAACTTTTCCTGCTGTGCTGGTGTAAGAGTGTTCATGGTGGTGTAGGTACTTGGAGCAGGTGTTGGTAGTGGTTCGATCTTCGGCTCCTCCCAGCTGAGAGGTGTAGAGTAGAGATTTCCCTCTGGGGGAGTCTCTTGGTCCCAATCAGCTAGGAACAGAGGTTCTTCTTCCAGCGCCAGATCTCTGAATGTGTTCGGGTCTCCAAAAGAATCAAGAGGATCGAAACCTGCAGAAATTCCCGAAAATGCTGAGGGATCGAAGGTAGATTGAGAGTCCATTACGATCGGCACAGCGCTCGCTGGCACTGGGTGAGATTGTGGGCGTCAATGAGCTGATATTGTGAGTGAAGTGTTCAGGTTCTGCAGGTATTGGATGCGCCTGCGGGGATTCGGGGGGGGATAGGTTTTGAGACAAGGATTAATCACGCGATAGAGAGTCGAAGAGCGTTTTGGAGGGTTGGGTTGGGTTGGGACTTGAAGGGAAAGAATTGTGACTTGAATTTGCTAGGAATTCCAACTGGAGGAACGAGAACTGGATACGGGATGAAGTGAGGATATAATATCGTACGATGTTGACCTTTTCTCGACTCACTCGGCATGGGAAATAATTGGTCCGCTACGGTGGACGGTGGAGGACAAGGGTCTCGATCTCTGCCCGTGGGTGGGGGGTACTTTAAGCTTGAAATGGTCTAGTGTGAACCAGATCTGGGCACGTGACACGAGCCTAGGTAAGGGAATCCCGTGCACTCAGATAAGATCATATGTTGTATCTTCTCCGGATGTTCATGTTTACCTTGATATACAGGACTGTATCACTACCACTACCTAGCCATTCTTTCATTCTCATCATCTCAAGGCATCTACGAGATACAGACATCAAAAAGTTACATGAAAGACTCATCCGTTCGTGGTCTTCTATGATCTATTTGATCAGTTACTCTGTCATATCCAGCCCCAGCATTATCGGACCCATAAACACGGTTTCATCAATTTGAAATCAGCATCTCCCTCCCTCACTCCACCTTGCGAATAAAGAATTGGCAACACTTTGAGGCAGCTAATACACCGCGGTAACTCGCAACTCCAATGGACTTTACAACAACACGTTATACCTAGATGAAAGTCGCCATAGATCCGTTGCTCCGTATCAACTGGAATTCAAGTCCATCTTCAGAAAGTCGCAATATCCTTATTCCAGCCATCATCCGATTACCATTCACAAGTCAAGCCTCAAGAGGAGGGCTAACAAAAACTTGAACTCTCGCATTTATTTGATATTAAATCGATATGCCGTGCCTGATTTTGGTTTGGCACCAGTGGATTGGATTATACGGAGAATTAAATGGGGTATTTCCTCTCGTCGTACTCGGTACTCGAACAAATGACATGTTACTATCATACAGTAGTTCTCTCTCGTTCTGCTTGTGCTGAAGGGGACTGCTAATCCCTCGGACTCGCCATCTTGTGGAGCAGAAGTGCTTTTGCAAGCGATAACATTTTCATTCCTATGACTGCCAAAGCTCGAGCATACGCAAGATCTCAGTACATCACAACGAAGAAGGCATATCTGAATTTTTGTCGAGAGGCACGTTGAACACTCTTACAAGGGAGTTCTACAGAATAATGACCATTCCTTTGATATTTCGTGTCGCGACCACGCGACCTAAATACAGAGGTTCAAATTAGCTTTGAGATGGGGGGTTCGACGGAGTATAGCTTCTCCTGTCAAAGCGAAACCTAGTTGGTTTCATGCGCAAGGGGCGCCCACTACCCGCAGGACGTTGAAATAGCCCCCCTGAGCCAATCGCTTAACCCTAGCGAGACCAAGAAGCCTGTCAAATCTGCATTTTGCAGTAATGCCGCCGCCTGTCATTTGTTCCTTGGTGTCCCAGATCTTGTTCCAGCTTGCAGCCCCGTTCCTCGTTGTCTTCGTTTCGGACTTCAACAGCCCAATCCAGGTGATCTAGCACGTTTTGAAGCTGCTTCTGATTCGAGCATCTCTCTCCCACACCAGGGATTCTTCTTGGCTGCGTATGACTGCAGTGGAACTGCCTGCAGGCTTGCTTGCACCATCGTGAACAGCCCAGCCCACCTCGATTTCTGTGTCTGGGTTTGTCTGTGTCTTTCTTTTTCACTTGACAGTCGACCATCACCGCCACCGATTGTTGTCATCGCCGTTGGCCTCATGAATGTGTATTGAGAAAATGTGCTTCTACAGAGTTTAATTCGAATTTTCACCCATAGATTGGGCTTACAATATAATTTATTTCATTTCTCATACTTCACTCTTTCGATTTCACGATGGCGTTGTCCGATGCTTTCCAGACTCTCTCTGCAGCTTTTACTTTGTAGGACTTCTCCTTGACGTTGGCTGGATTGATTTACTAAGAGGTCTAATAGTGGTACTCTTTTTCAAGCGGCAGCTCCTGCGATTTTCTTATTTGCGAAAGGTCATGTCAAGACCTTATTTAAGGACGGCCGGAGGCTGGTCCTCGTGTTGTTCTTGTTATTTGCCGCATTGTGGGCACAAGTCGAATTTCTTGTTCTGTTGATGCCGACGTCCATGACGACCACCTGCTCGATAGCAGTCATCGCTACCACGGCCCTGGATCAGTTGGCGCGCGTCATGATCGAGCAATTTCTGTTATGGTCCGTAGGACATGGAACGAAGATGACGACTGAACGTCTTATACTGCAGGGTGTGCTTCTTTTGAGGATCATTGCTGGAGGAGTGCTGGTTGGATTTACGCGCACCGATCTTGCGCCCACATGCCTGGCACGTACTTCAGTACTTCCTGTTGGAATCATAGTGCTGAGCCTTGATGCGGTAATCTTTGGGGTTCTGATTGTACGCAGCATGTCGCTTGGGCTGTTCAGCGAGATGAGAGACAAGAAATCTACCCAAAGGCAACAGAGTAGAGCGTTAGTTTTCAGCGTTCTTGGGTTTGGCTTTTGGACAGCTGTAAGTTTGTTCGATTTATAGAGATTAAATGCTTACACATTTAATAGTCGAGTGTGCCTATGATTCTTGGGATACCGACGCTAATGTTGTTATTGAGAACTGTACTTCCAGCAAATGGACTACTGGTTCTTGCTAGTAGGTACAGTCTCCGCTATTGAAATTGCTACGCTAAAGACATTAGGTATCGTGGTTGGATTTTCAATAGCCCTACTTATGGCCAGAGAAGATAATGGCATCACCCCAGAGGCAAGGTCTCCTTTCATGAACACCATGCCACCAACCCGCGAGTTATTTCAAGAAAACTCCAACACTGGCTCTCCAGTCGTCGGACCTGGATATACTAGAAATGGCGGTCTTTTTATTGTCAACCCATCTACTCCTAATGATTCACCTACCGTCTTCCAAGGAGCTACCCGGAATGGCGACACAAAAGGATTCACCAAACTAAGCGAGGAGATAACAGTGATGGAGAATAGCGCACCAATGCGTCCCGAGCGTCCAGATGGGAAGCAAGCCAGGAATGCTCCAGGATATCGAGGATCGAGTGGTGTTTTTGCATCAATGATGAATCAAGGTGGAGATCAAGGAGCCTTCGCGCCTCAAATCAGAGCAAACATATCTGCTGATACGCAAGCGGTGGTTGCTGCTCAACAGAAACGCTCGCTTTTCGGTCGATCCAAGGCACCTCCGAAGGCAAGCATTCGAAGCCTAGGTATCTCTCAACCAATTGCTCAGTCAGACAGCTCCAGCGCCCAGCCATTCGTAAAAGTCCCCACAATGGATCTTGCAACAGCTGCCAGGATGGAACGAGAGCGCCGTGACGAAGCAGCAGCACGATCCAAAATAGTTGCAAATCGACCAGCACCTCCACCACCAGTTCGCTATGGAGCCGATTCGCAGAGAAGTACTGAACCATACCTTGAGACAAAGCCAATGCCAAAGATCCCGGGATCTGCACCCGGAAGCTCGATTGGTGGCACGGATGGAAGCACGAATGGAAGCACAACATCAGCATCTCTTTCGCCAGGTCGGGATGAAGTGCGCAGGCGATCACCAAGAAATGGTAACGGCTTCAACCAGATGATTAGCGAGAAAGTTCCAACACAACCCACACTTCAAAGGAAGCAAACTATTGGGTTACCTTCGAATCCAAGGTCTCAGCGAGCATTAATGGCCAAGGAAACGGGCATGGCAAAAGAGCAAACTGTTATGCTCATCAACGAAATTGTGTACGATCAGCCAGGACTCGTGAAAACCATCATCAACAATGCCCCAATCATGTATGCAAAGCGTCCCAAGACAGCTGACGCGTCGACTTTCTCCTCTGATATAAGCCTCAAATCATCGAACTCTATAATCCACCGCCCAAGGCCATACAAGAAACCCATTGTCAGCGACGATCGTCAGTTGTTCCCAACCGAACCATCTCCAGGTCACAAGCGAAGCAAGTCATCCTCGTCAATCACAAGACAAAAATCTATTTTGATGTCACAACCTGGTAGTCCAACACGTCTGCCCCCGTTGCCACTTCCGCCTACCTCAGCAAAAGCCCTCACAAAACTACTGCCGAATAGCACTAAGAGTATGACATTTGACGAGAAGATTCAACTCCTCTTTCCAGCACCCCCAGGACCAGTCAAACTACAATATCGCCGTTCATCGGTACCATCTATTCCTAGGATGCCGTCAGTTTTCATAGCCGATTCTCCAATATCGAGTCCGATGGCAGAGGAACAGCGAAGCCATAGGACTTCCAAGAGGACGACTCTTGCTTCATTTGGGCTTGATAATCTTGACATTTCAGCGAGCTCGCCAAAGCAGGACTTGAACAGATTTCAGGAGCGACAGATTTCTCGTTTCAGCTCGACTACTTACCAATCGAACAGAGAAACGAGCAACGAAAGCACGGTCTCTACCCTCAACCTCCTGGGTCCTCCCACCCGACAATCGGTGTTTGATGATTTGCGCAAATCTCGCTTTACTCATGTTTCCAATGGCGACGACAGTCTTATCGACGATGCAATTACAGACTGGGCCTCAATCCACTCAAAGGTTCCAGCCATTGACTTGTCCAAGGAAATGCGCAATGCAAACCAGACTTTCATCCAGCGTCCCAAGGTGCGTGCGGAGGAGTTTTCGAACGCTCAGCCCCGCCCAGCGCCAAAACAAGAAGAAAGCACGGAATCCATTCCAATGATGCTTGATGTGGAGGAACCTCGACGCTCATTCTTGCTTAATGCTTCTGCAGCTAGGGAAACTTTCTTTTTGGACGAGGTAAAGGTAGAAGAGAAGGCTGCTCCAGCGGAGCGAAATTGGCACAGGAGAATCGGTGACGAGCTTCCAACATTTTCTGAGCGATCAAAGCCACGATCTCGTAAGATGCCACCCCCAACCCCACTGCTCTTGAGCAGAAATGGTCGACAAGCTCGGGTAGTTGTTCGGAATGCCGAGCCATCCCCACCCGCTGATTCTCCGGAACGTGCTATTAGAGAGATCCAAGAGCAGCTGAAGCGCTTCGAAGACCCCAATCGAGTCTCAGTAGGGTCACTTTTGGAGCGTCTGCCGAATGCTGGCCAAGGTCGGGAACAATCTCAAGACAATAGCCGTTTAAGACTCCTTGACAACCTTGAAATGGAAATGGGCCAACAAGAGAATCGTTGGCAACAAATGCAAACAAATCTCGATAGAGATTCCATGTCAATTGCTGCCACACCTCTTCCAGAAGCACAACCTGAGAATATCTCGCGTGAATCTTCTCAAAGATCATCCAGAGCCCAATCACGAGTTGTGGATCGTAGATCGCGCATCAGAAGTGGAATGACAACACGGTCTAAAAGCAAGGATTCCAGTCACGCTCCCTCAACAGATAGCTCAGACGACTCGAGAGCTAGCGTTTGGCAGCGACGACTCGCAAGTGCTCAGATGGAATACACAGCGCATGCTCCTGCACTTCTTCGTAAGGGAAGCTTGAACTTTCTCTCGGTATATAAAGCACCAGCAGGACTTAGCAGCCCAACTCCTCCTGACAGCGTGGCTTCTGAGACGGACAACGAATCCGAGTCAGACAGCGGAAGTTTTGAATATGCGGATATAATCGAGAGATCATTGAAGAAGCCTGCCACACTCTGGCAAGCACCAATCGCTTCGCCAAAGTCGGCAGCAGGTCGCTTGTGGAATCATCCAAATGCTCGTCCTGTAACTCAAGCATCATCCGAACCACCTGCAAAGAATCTTCGACCAATGCAACGCCATACAGAGCAACCATTACAAATCTTGAGCGTTGAGCTTTGGTCTAGACCTCGCTCCGCTGAACACAGCAGGCCAGTTGTTGGTCTTTGGGGTTCCAAATTAGTACGACCAAAGAGCATTGTCACCCGCCCTGTAACACAGAGACCAGCTAGAAGGTCTAGACGTGTAACCTTCCTCCCAGATATTGGTACGTTCTTGTTCTTTTTTGAAATAACCTGCCACTAACATCGTATAGTCGAGAGCCCCGTTCCACTCCCCAATAAGAGAGAAACTCTTGGTATTTTCCAGTTTCCATGGGGAGAGAAGTCGGATCAACCCGTGTATCAGCCAGCCTTCAACCCAGCTCTGATCTCCGGCCCAGTACTGAACTCCCAATTTGAGGCAAGATCTAGACAACTAGAGCCCGAGTCATACTCTTCGTCTTTCTTTGATGACTACGAAGAGGAGGACGAGGACGACGTGATGGACGAGGATAGTGAAGATGACTTTGATGAGTCCACGCTTTGGGAGATAGCAAGCTTGCTAAACTCGAGCGATGTCCCTTCCAAGCAGAGCCTTTTCTTGCCTCGTACCAACGGCACCATTAAGGATTATGAGTCAGATGACTTCCAAACCGAGGTCGGTTTTAGCGAAAACGCACAGACGAAGTCACTGCAAATGAGTCTCCCAATTCAGCCTTTGGAAATGCCAGTCCGAGTTTCTCCCAGAGCTTCCCTGGAAATGCCATTGACCAAGATGTGGTCGCCTTTGAAGCATGTTACTGAGCTGCCTTCTTCTGGTCTCTTCTCCAAGTCCATAAACGGTGTGGTTATTCGTGCTACTGAGGCACTTCCAGCTGCAATCAACATGCTGAAGACTCCTCGCAAAGCCACCGCTGATCTGCCAATTCTTTCCTCGAGTAGTCTCTGGGCCCTTAAGATGACACCGATCCAAGAAACCAACTGGATTGCAAACAGGGCTATCGATGTTCAACAAGTCTCCACTATGATGTGGTGTTCTACCAAGACGATCACCGAGGTCTCTATTGATGGACTGTTCGACAAATCGGTACCAAGATCATCCTATCGCACCACTGAAGCGACTCCGGCTGCAATTAACATGGTATGCAAGCCTAGAAAGACGGATCTTCCTCTTGATATGTTGGTTTCTACCAAGCTGTGGAGCCGGACCCAGAAGCTGAATGTTGAACGGGATTGGATCTCAGAATCCTCCATTAGACCACTTAGTCCATCAGTTTATTCTCCATCATCTTCTGGTGCATCATCACCAATATCTGATGCCTCGTCGGTCAGATCTACCAGCACAAAAGCTTCGTCGATTGCTGCAAGCCTCACAGCCGTTCCTTCTTGGTGGACCAACATCAGATCTAAGAACAACTCACCATCTCAGCCAATCATAGAACCAACACCAAACTTGTCTAAGATTCCCGTTCGCCAGCCATCAAAGCCTCTTGCATCAGTGAGAGAATCAAAAGTTCTTGCATCCCGTAATATGTGGGAGTCTATGGCTCCTACGATAGAGAAAACCCCAAGCCAGAAGTTCCGCAGAGCAACGATAACAAGACAGCCTACAAAGCCATCCCGACAAGCTATGAGACAGCAATACAGACCAAATGGCACTTTCCAGGCCAGTTGGGATGAAGCTCTGAAGGAAGCCATTGCTGCATCTCGCATCAAGCCCACGTTGAAGAGAGTCTTTTCAAAATCGAAGGTTGCCCAACCAATTGTTCCTAAGCCAACCTTGTTCAAGCGAGTGACACACTCACCAGCTGAGTGGGACTCTGCTTTGACTGAGGCTATTGCTTTAAGCGTCATTCCACAGTCGACCACTCTACACACTTACGACTCAGCTGTTATGCATCCCGTGTTCTTTACGGAGTCTTTCAGCTCAAGTATTGTGGATATCCACCCAGCTGCTATCGGTCACTTTACTGTGAAGCAGGTTTCTAGCTTGTGGAGCCTCGAATCTGTGATTTCAACTCCTGCCACTGGTAAGCTTTGGACCAAAACTGCTGTTGTACCAAGAATAAGCCATGTCTCTAATAGCATGATCTCGACCGTTGTGCGCAAGCCACTCCCATCCAGGATCATTAAGCTTCCAATTCTCACCTCGTCTAGTCTGTGGAAGCCAACTCAGGCGGCTCCTATCACAAGAAACTGGATGGTCAAAGCACAGCCAAAGTCTGCTGCTCAAATGTGGACTGTAGCATGTCGCAACGTTGAAGCTGAGAACTTCAGCATGTGGGCTGCCAGGCCGAGCGAAGTAGCACAAGTCCCCGACATGTTCGCTAACATCAAGCACGATCGTACTAGAGCCAAGGCTTCCCACAAGGCAGTCCTCTCAACTCTCACTTCAACGTCTCTTTACATCAACACACCTTCGACTAAGATCTCGACTCACTGGCTCCATCAAACCTCGAAGACATCCAAGCCCTTGACTTGGACAGCTTCAGTACCAACAGTTCAGGAGTCTCAAGACGGTATGTGGACACTTGCAACCCAGCGTTCACCAGAATCCCCAGATTTGTTTGCATCCTTCAAGCATCAGTTTGTCCGCGCATTCACTCCACGATTTACCTCTGCTCTCCCAGTTTTGACGTCAAGCGAGCTTTTCGCTGTCAAAGTTGTTTCCAAATCTCGAACCCATTGGCTTCATCAGACCTCTAAGTCAATGCAGTCCAAGACCTGGAATGCTCCCTCACCTGCTGCTCTCAAAATTGAGGGTGGAATGTGGGTAGCAGCAATTCACCACTCGACTAACACTCCTGATTTGTTTGCAACAATCCAGCATGATTTCGTCCGCGCATCTTCTTCATATCAAGCCTCAACTGCGCTCCCTATCTTGATGTCTAACAAGCTCTTTACACCCGTTGCTCTTCGCAGCCCAAACATTCACTGGCTTCACCAAACCTCCAAGCCAATCCAATCCAAGACTTGGAGTGCTCCTACAATCGCTGCATCAAAGCCTGAAGGCGGAATGTGGTCAGCCCCAGCACACCTTCCAGCTACAACACCAGACTTGTTTGCCAACCCCAGCACTGCTATTGTTCGATCAACTCCTTCTAGCTTTGCTGCGCTCCCAGTACTTGAGTCTAACAAGCTTTTTGAAGTTGCATTTACATCAAAGAAGCATGCTCACTGGTTACATCAGACATCTAAGGTTACGAAGGCATTGACCTGGACTCCATCAGCAACAAAGGCAGTCGAGCAAGCGAGTGGCATGTGGACTGCCCCATCAAAGTCGGCTGCAACCTCGCCTGATATCTTTGCCATTCAGAGCGTTAATGTGCGTTCCACAACCACACAATCAGCACCCCTGGCCATCCTCACCTCAACCACCCTGTTCACACCCACCACCACAACCACCAACACCGCTGCACAGCACTGGCTTCACACCACCTCCCTCAAGGCAAAGACAACACCACGCAAGCGCTCACCAACTTGGTCCGCGCCCGCTGCAAAACCAGCACCGCTCCTCCTCGCACCCGGACAGAGCAACACGATGTGGATCGCCAAGCCAGTTCTCGCCCGCTCAATCCCCTCACCCATGATGTTCACCGACATGAACATGGGTCCATGGACGAGAACCAAGAGATCTGATTCGGCTGTTGGTGGGATTGAAAGTCAAGAGCTGTGGTCGTCGACAGGAGACGCAAGCGCGAACGAGAGTAGAGATTGGTTGGCTGAGAGCCAAGTGTGAGATAGTAACTAAGATAGCATATAGGAGGAATAAACAGAAATTGGAAGACGGTCTCTTGTTGATCAAGAGATTCCGTATCCTACCTTGACTCCTGAATTATCTAAGAGGGAGCCAGGGAGGAAATTACATTCGTACGTTCGTTGGGGGAGATTTTGAGAAGAGATAGAGAGAGGGGAAACTTGCATTGTGTGCATTTTTGATACCCGTTCTAGTTGTTGTCGGTAGCATTATGATTTGAAAGAGAAAAAGCATTGGAAGTGCCTGTAGCTAAGGCAGATGTTAATCAAGCTCTGAAGCTAGTGCAAATAGATTAGGTAGTCGCTAGCGAATAATACTGCTTTTGCACTTGCTTTTTTCTTTGGCTTTGTTTGTGAGTGCTTGTACAGAGTGCTGTTTCTTTTCACATTCCTTCCAATGCAGTCAAAGGGAAAAGGAGAGGGCATTAGATGATGCGAACCATTGAATCCTTTGAAAAGAGCTAAAGAGTTCTCGCTTAGGCAATGTTAGAGGAAGTAGGTAAGGTAGTTCAATTATAACATCACGTGAAAGCCACGGCCTTCCCTGACGTGTCGACCTACTCAGCCTTAATCACAATTCAAAGCAACCTCATCTTTCATCTCGATAAGTCATGATAGCACCTACTTCTCATCTTCTCATCCTCTCATCTCAATATATCCCTACCTATATCCACTGTTCCAAACTTGTAATCGATGGATCACGAAGCCTGCGCCATTTGTCGTGGCTTACAGCATGATTTCCGAAAGGTCGACGGACGAGTTCTAGTATCTCAACTTCTCAAAGATATTGTAGGGTCAAGAGATGCCGGCTGTAATATATGCGGTATTCTCGTTGACGCCGTTCTGAAACACGTCCCAAATGTGACACTGGAAACAGAGGGTCATCTGACCTGGTCGAGGATTTGGGGGGGTTTGGGTTTGAGCTGGACTCCAGGTCCTATTATTGGAGGGTTCCAATTTTCTGGAAAGGTTGGCACTGTTGAAATTGATGTCTTTCAATCTGGTTTGTAGTCCTTGCACTCAACATGGAGTGAAAGAGCTGAGCTGATCATCAAGTAATTAGGCTGGCCAGAGACATGTAGTTATATACGATTCGGGAATCCTCCTTCTGGATATACTGGCTCTGAGATAGCACTTGACCGTGCAAAAGAATGGCTTTTAGAGTGCACCACCAGCCATAAGTTATGTTGCAATAACTCATCCAAACCACTTCCCACAAGAGTCCTAGATCTTGGCCCCGATTTCTGCAGCATGTCAGCCAAAGTGCACGTAGCCGAGAAGGGTCACTGGTCACAATATGCAGCACTAAGTCATTGCTGGGGATCACGCGGCAACCATCTTACTCTCACCGAGGCTACATTACCAAACTGGCTACAGGACTTCCCTCTCTCTGATCTCCCACGCACATATCGAGATGCTGTTACTGTCGCCAAACGTCTTGGTATACGATACCTATGGATAGACTCACTGTGCATCATTCAGGATGACAAAGAAGACTGGAAGCGAGAATCCTCCAAGATGGCTGAGATCTACCAAAACGCCTATCTCACCATCGCCGCCACATGCGCAGCAGATAGCAGTGCTGGGATATTTCGCAACGCACGGTTAGAATATGTTCCAAATGCATTGACATATTCCCACGATGAGAATAAATTTTACGCAAGCCGCGGCCTCTCTCATCACCATCTCGGCAGTGACCCATTCGAGGAGTGGACCCTCCAGCACCCAACCGACTTACCTCTCCTAAGCCGCGCATGGGTCTATCAAGAGCGATTCCTCTCTCCGCGGATCCTGCACTTCATGGTCGACGAGCTCGTCTACGAATGCAAAGATAGCATGCGTTGCGAATGCGCACTCTTCCCCTCAGCTCACTTCTCCATAAAACGGCAGCACACACGCTGGCTCGACAAAAACCTTGGGGGGGACCCTGTCCCAGTAGAAGTCCCTGAGAGGCGCTGGCGCAAAACCGTGGAGGAGTACACGCTGCTGCACATGACCTTCGAGAAAGACATGCTCCCTGCCATCTCCGGCATCGCTAGCCAGATCGCCTGTTCCACGAGCGATAGGTACTGGGCGGGACTCTGGGAGTCTACTTTTATCGAAGATTTGTTGTGGGTTCCGCGCCGCAAGGGCTCGAAGGTCAGGCTGCGTGATTGGAGAGCGCCGTCGTGGTCGTGGGCATCGTGCGGCTCGCCTGTACAGTACAGACAGAACATCCCTAAGAAACAGCACCGCTCCGCTTCTAATCTGGAGGTCATGTGCGTGCCCAGTGGTGTAAATGCGTTAGGAGAGCTAGCAACCGCGTTCATGTATATCTCAGGTATATTTGGGCGAGGATTGCTAATCTTCAATGAGGGGAGGCATGATTACCAAGTGAAGATGGACTCTGGGGATGTGGTCAATCTTGCGGAGTCGGATTTTGACATTCTGGATGAGTTTCACACCATTACATTGCCGGTCTTTTGTCTGGGTCTGCATCGCCCGACAGAGCATCACTATTATTCTCTAGGATCGATGATGTTGTTGAAAGAGGTTGTGGGGAAGGTCGAGACGTATGAAAGGGTTGGCATTGCGTTTATTCTGGGAAATGAACCAGAAGTGCAATGGTTTGAACAGAATCCAAGAAGGAGAATCAAGATCATTTGAAAATGTGGCTCTTGGTTGCATCCACGTGCTCAAATGCCGCATCACGGTCAGCGATGCCACCAGAGTTGGATACATCATCAATGATTCCCTAAGGTTAACATTCAAATAGATAACATGATCAAGATTGCCAATAATTTCTTCTAGCCTCATGATTTGAGAGTCGTCCCTAGGACGAACATCAAGATTACTGAGCTGTCCCCCGTCTATGTGATTCTTGCAGCCGAGTTCACCGAACAATCCTCGTAGACGAAAACTCAAAAAGTCTGGAAGCACAATACCTCACATCAATGAAGCAAGCTCAATACACACATAATCACCAAGTTGCCACGGCAAGGCAAATACGACAATATGAGAAGGCGTGTTGATCTTCAGGACAAAATATCAGAGCGAAACTATCCAACTATCACTCAGAACAGCATGACACGCAAAGGTCTTATTCTAAAGGTCATATTTTTTCTAGGATGGAAAGAACACAATCCAAGACAAACAGCCACACAATACGGTAAGTCAAATTGGCGTCCCAGCAACCTTGAAAGGATGCGCCTCCGTGTTGAACACCCACTGGTTAACACCATTATGTTCAACCTGCCACACATTATCCTACTACATTGTCAGTATCATCTTCTCTTCACGTCACTGCTATACAAGTATATATATTGAAAGAAAGAAAGAGAAATGACTCACTCACCGGTGCATGAATCAGATAACTATAC
This sequence comes from Margaritispora aquatica, assembly GCA_007644065.1. Lineage (NCBI taxonomy): Eukaryota > Fungi > Ascomycota > Leotiomycetes > Helotiales > Discinellaceae > Margaritispora > Margaritispora aquatica. Next base: position 2,338,937 of record VJWN01000007.1, on the reverse strand, counting down.
TTCAACACCTCAGCAAACAAAAAGCTATCCTGAAAATCCATAAACCCTCCCCCGTCAACCTGATTCACATTCCTCAGCTCCGCAAACCCGCTGCCGACTCTACACGTCTTATTGATAGCTACGAACGCCTCCCACGCCCAATCGCGGTAGACCTGCTTACCCGTTGCCCTGTACGCGTAGTAGAAGGACTCGATGACCTCGGGACGGAGGATGTAGTTGCCGTTCGTGATGAAGAAGCCTGCTTTGGCGTAGAAAGCTGCTTGGTCAGATGGCGGCTGTGGGTTGTTGGGGTCGTCGAGGGGTGTGCTGGTGGTTACCCAGCGAAATGACTCGGGGCCTATGCCGGTTGGGGTCGAGTTGTAGGTGTCGTGGCAGCCGTTGACGAGGGAAAGGCCGAAGTCAATGTATTTCTGCTGCTTGAGAACGAGGCCGCCGAGGATGAAGGAACCACCGTCGAAGCAAGCCACTACTATCGTCAATATCGACCAGTAGAAAGGGTAGTTAAACTCACGATGTTGAGATTCATGAATGAGTGTTTGCCTGTTAAAAATAGCGAGGAAGGTCAAGTCTGGTCTCGAGGATGGATGGCTCGCGAGATGAGCAATTGACGAATCAGCAGCCAAGATCCAGCGATCTCGATAGCTAGCAAAGCGTACTGGGTCGTAGATATACATTTTGATGAGGTACTCATAAAAACTGTCGTCGCCTCCGACCCAGCCACCAAATGCATCTTGGAACAGACCAGTGTCGATATTAACATTGGTGCCCACCAAGCCTGGCCATGGTTCTGAAGCAGCTGGTTTGGGGTTCAAGAGATAAGACTCGCCTCTCTGAGATAATGCTGCGTAGGTGCTGTTTCCAGTGAGGTCCGAGAGATGCGTCCATTCGAGAACAAGTGTGCCGATCGTGGCGATTCCATTCGTAGTTGAGCCATCTGTGCCTTGCGGGTTGAAATACAAATTATTGCTAGGCACGCCAGAAGGAGTATCGAACGCAAAGGCGAGGTTATTAGCCAAACGCACTGCTTGCTTGAGAATTTGATCCACGGCCGTTGTGTTCGAAGCGAGATTTGCGAGTGGACCTTTAAGGAGATCATATCCTAGATACAGTTTAGCAAAATGAAGCAAGATAACAGTACCAATCTCAACACTCACCCGACAGCAAGCCGCCTAAATATCGAATCGTCGTCTCGAACAGTGAGACTTGGTCCTCCGTCTCATCGAAGTTGATGGTCGGGATATATTCCAAGATCGTGGTAACGATGGAAGGGATCTGCATCACCAGCGCCGTGCTGAATGCATCTACTGCACTTGCGCCCCAGCCATTCCTAATAACCATCAGCTTCCATGTCCAATTCTCGCTCTCATAAAACATCCAAGGCGTACCGCGATTTGCTGAATCCATTGGATACAGGACGTAGTTCGTCGCTGGGAAAAGCGTATTTGTAGTACCCATCCCACGCATATGTGAATGCGGCTTTCACGGCATCTGCACGCTCGCGGTTTAGCGTGTGGTTGTCGGCTCGGTTTTGTCGTGCTTGGAGCTTGTCTTGGGGGAGGGCAAAGACTAGAGAAGAAGAGAGCGTGAGGACGAGGGTAAGGGATGGTAAGAGATACATTGTGAATAACAAGGTGAGGTAGACAAGATACTCTTATTGAGTGCTTGGCCACCTTCACATATGAGTATGAAACGAATGATGGGAAATGAACGAATGCGATCAACAGAATCGCTATTTTAGAGAAGACAAACATGACATTGCTCTATTTATCTTAATTGGAGGATGTACGCTCCTCCATTGGCTTTCATATCCTCGCCCCTTCCACACTTCATGATTACTTGTACGTACCTATGTCCCTGCTCAGAAGACAGGAACGAGCGACTTTTGAATTCATCTGAACTCAACTTCACAAGACACAAGTGGTCACTTCCACTGAGTCAAATGCATAATATACATAGAGAAGCCTGTAGTATGGCAGATAATTGGTTCTTTGAAGCGGGGATAGGTATTCAGATACCATCAGCAGGAGAGATCAGCGCGGGGTAGAACACTTGTGCCGCTGTTCGTTGACATAAGAAAAATGGACTTATTATCGCAGTATTTGCTGGCATGGTTGGCGCTTGTAACGTTGCACTTGAGCAACTATTGTGTCCTAGCGACAGCCCTACATGCTTTTGATGGCGAGGTGAATGTCTCCTTCTAGTTGGTCTTTCTGTCTGAACATAGAAGCGAAGCAAATAGGTAGAAGAAGTGAAGTCAAAACAAGCTGTTTTTTAACATCCTCGGTTCCGTGTGAGCAAACTCTGTTTTAACGGCAGCTTTCCCCAATCAGGCTAAGCGGGTGTACAGGTTGATAACGACAACGAAGACGACGAAGAAGCTGAAGCTGAGGACGACGACGACGATGAGGGTGTAGATGACGACGGACTCTCAGAATTGCTCAACCAGCTAACATCAGAAAGCACCTCATAGCCCCTCCCAGCCCCGTACCCCTCCCCATCCATCCACCTCCGCCTCTGCTCCCGCATCCTCGGAATCATGGCCAAGCCCTGCGAAATACCCATCTCGTTCCCAAACACCTCCAGCATCTGGATGGTCCATAGATGCACCTCCTCGGGCACACCGATGCCGCTACCCGCCACGGCGAGCGGGAACAGCAGCAGGAAGCACCCCGACATGGGCGGCACCTGGTTGTTGCACGCCTGCTGCAGCGTGTAGCGGTCGAACTGTGTGGACACGGAGGTGCAGATCTCGGTGGCGAAATCTGTGATGGTAGCCAGAGAGCGCTGTTCTTGTGTGTGTGCTTGTGAGGTTTCTAGACCGGCTTGGGAAAGGTGCACGAGGAGGAGTTCGTTGAGGAGGAGGCGGGACCATCGGTAGTGGTTGTATACTCGCGATGTCCATAGGTCGCGGTAGACGTGCATCTGGCCTCCATACACGACTTTGCCACCATAGATGAAATCAGTGTCTTTTGGCACTCGCTTGGTTGTGAATCGCCATAAGTCGGGAAGCTGGGCGTTCCACTCTTCAAGCTCGATGTCCAGAGATAATGCCATGTTGAAGATGGCTGGGGAGTCCCACTCAGCACTGAAATTTCGAATTTGGGCATGAAGGTTGACCATTCGATGTACAATGCTTGCCAGATTCGCTGCGTGGACATCAGTGGCTGTCATCGAGGCACGACAATTTGCTGTCCATTCTGCCATACTAGTAGGAGCTGCTTCTCCTTGGCTTAGACATTTGATATACTGTCTTGAGTTAGACTTTACTTACTCCAAATCTGGAAGGATCTTGATATACCACCGAGAATACAAATTGAATTTGCATTCTAGTCTTTGGAAGTGCCCCATTCCTCGTAGCTCCAATCATTTTCAGAATCGCCGCTCCTCCATCCAGGTGGATACCCCATGCATTACCGCGCGAGGGTCCAGCAGCGCCATTGACAACCTGCGGAGTTCCGTCAGCATATAGATTTCAAGCGGGGTTTAATCACTAACTTCAAAAGCAGCCAATAGCATCACGGAAATAAAAGTAGCATTGAGATCCGATTTCGACGTATCTTTCAACGCCGTAGTAATATCTTTCAGTGATTCTGCATACTTTTTCCTCGCTACAAGCATGTGCTTGGGATCTTTGGTGACATTTGAAAGTCCAGCAAAGCCCACTGACGATATGGCGTTGAAATACGACTTGTTTGTGAAGAGTAGAGGCCATAGAGGAGATGAAGGAATATCCACAGAAAAACCTTTCGTGATGGCTGTCACATAGTGGGTGAAGAAGAACTTAATCCCTTCATCGTGGATCGGCACTGGGTCTTGATCGGCTAGAATTATTACAGGAGGCGCCGAGGCCATGACCTCGAACGTCACGGGCTCTTTAATCGGTGGTACAGATACAACATTCTCGGGGGTAGTCTTCGTTGGTGCACGAGGTCGTTTCTTCTGCTCCGGATTTGGTCTAGGGAGTTGTGATTTTCGCACAACTTTCTCACTCTCATCTCTGAACAGTAGCGAAAGTTGATCTCGGTAACCAGGACAGTCTTTTCCAGCTCGGAGGCATTGAGAGCAAGCCGGATCCACCAGGTCACACTTTCCAGGTGTCAGTCACCCAGGTACTCAAACGGCGAACCTGCAGGAAAAAGAGACACACCTTGATCCTCCTCACTCGACAATGGGAGCAGCCCTTACTTGGCTTCCCACAGAATACCATGGTAATGGCGTGACTTTGCCGATTTCTCCTTGGATATCAAATGCTTGTGCGATACAACGACGTCTCAAAGAGGTATGTCTCTCGTGTCGGTTATCGCTTACTGACTCCTTCGAGTACACTTTTCACGAACCAATCGTAAGATATTTCTTTGTCTAATACGGGTAACGAACGATGGTATTGAACGATTCGCTGGGATTACGAAGGGTACGATTATGGTCTCGCCGTTGGATCGGTTTTGAGTTCTGCTACATTTGATTTATGAAGAAGGTTCGTTTTCCAAGCCTCAATGTCCACGAAGCTTCAGTATCAAAAGAGGGAGTAAGCAACAGGAGGCGTCCTTGGCATACAGTCCCAATGCGGTAACCATATCGTGAGCTGTGTTCGCATGAAAGTCTGTGCTGAGAGTTCGGAACGATGTTATATGCCGCCTCGGCGGGATTTACTTGTTTTGGTATATCCGAGGATGGATTTAAGAAAGTTGCATGATTTCAAGTAGTGATGCGAGATCAGAACAGTGCAAAATCACAAGAAAGCAAGTATAATTGTGATTTCTCTAAACTTCAACCTGTATTGGAAGGTGAAAGAGGCAATTCCTGAACGAGGTCTGCCCGTTGTGCGATCTTGGGTAAAGCCAAGACAAGCAAATAGACCATTAATGACAAAAGGGATATCTATACAAACTCCATGGGAAACGCAGTCACTACGGTCCTAGCTAACTCCCGTTCCTATTCTCCGCTTCCGGTTCCGATCAGACGCTCGGAAATTCTAATCTCGGATGATGATCACCGAGCGTGCTTTGGCAAGCGAAATCCAAGATACGGGAGATACTTCGATGGATGCCATGGGACGTACAAGGCGACGACTGGGAAGATGGTAAGTGCGTCGAAGACATAGAGAACCCATTCATGATTGGCGGGGTAACCTTTACGACCCAGGGTGAAGTCAATCATACGATAGATGGAGCGAATCTAAAGGTGTTAGCATGTAACACATTCACTTCCAAATAGCAAACATACCAGAATCAACAAAGAAGCAAAATTCGTAACCCGGAGTATCGCTTGCCAATTTCGCTTCAACTTCTTCTCCGATCCATCAATCGTGCAGTACTTCTCTCCGTTATCCTCCAACCTCTCGTTGAAACTAGCGGCAAATCTCTTGGAAGTGAAATTGAAACGAACTGCGATGACGCTGAAGAGTCCAAAGCAAGCCAACTGAATCGCAACACCGATTTGAGCAATCTCCTTGCCTTTCTTTGCCTTGTTGGCGAAATCTGGATCCTTGATATCGAGTGCACTGATCTTGATAGCTCCGATCATTTGAAATCCCAAGGCGATGATGTCGCAAGCTACGAAAATAAATGTGAGCCAGCGGGCTGGGACCCAGAGTAGACGAGTAGTGCGTTGTGCCTTGGGAACAACGTGGAAGACAATGCGACTCTATAAGATTGTTAACTTTCTTATCTTCGATACATGGAATAGAAAATAAGAGACATACAAAGACCACATAGCATGCTGCAGCCATTAGGACCGGCGCCAAGACAATAAGACAGTATTGTATAATATATTGATTCCTGTTGAAGGTATTCTTGATCGAGAAAATCCGAAAGATGTATCCAACAGCCTCCATAGCTGATGCCAAGACCATAATAGTCCACACCCACGACCTGTATCGCACAAACTGGAAGAGGGTACCCAGAAATGCCATAGAGTACAGAGCCGCAGCGACAATAGCAGTAGGTTGCGAAGGGGCATAGGTGTAGTACGACACGTGCTTAGTAACGGCCATCTTGACCAAAATTGATGGAGCTGACTCCATGGTGATGTTGAACAAGAAAGAGAAATAGATAAAAACACAAAAGTGAGACAGAAAGACAAGAGTGAGGTTCTGTACTGGAGATGTACAGAATCGGGCGTTGCCACGCTATATACCAACAGCTCGCAAGCCACTACTGCTCCGCCGCGCTGTCAAAGTGAGTCTGTATGAGATGCATTCTCCATTGAGCAATTATTAAGATCTGTGCCTCGGCCATAGGTGGAGAGGACATTACCCACGACTTAGTGGCGTTGCGTTTTCTTTGAGACACACTCTCGTTTGTTTTTGGGGACGAAACGTTTCCTTTGATTGGAGACGGGTAAATGCATACTGCAAGCGATGTGCCCGAAAAGGAAAGCAACTCGTAACACGTGATTATGTTTATGAAGGAAATTTCCCAAACTTTGGCGCTCATGCGGGCTCCTGCTGCATACATAATGCAGTGAGTGGATCCACACCCTTTATCTCGAATTCTAATCTTAAAGAACAAAATGTCAGTTCGCAATCCGGGGAATCCCCATATTTAACACGTGATTTCAAGAGTAAAGCTCCGCCACCCTTCTAGCATCACCACGAATCTATTTCCCTTTATAGCGATAAGCGTGATTGACATGGAATTGGATGTTGATACCAACCTTACCAGCTGGCCGTCGGAAATTATGCAGTGACATGTTTTGTCATAGGTAGGATATTAAGAGAGAATAGCAGGTAGGGGAGGAGATAGCAAAGCTGAGAACACTTCAGAGGAGCAATTTTTCAGAGATCGAAGAGTTTAGGTATATATCAATGATTAACATAGATGAAGGTCAGTAAATGCAAGAAGGACTACATGTTCACTATTGACAAATCGCATGATATGATCAGCAACATAAGCGAGCTTGCACACGATCATTAGACACAAATGAACAAAGGTGAACATGAATCAGAAGAAAGACACAGTTTAAACAATCAATCGAAGTGAGCTTTATGCCATCTTTTGTGCAGCACATCTGTCAAGGCTTTTCCAAAGAATGCATAGAGAGATCAACCTAGTTTTCGGATGCTCAAATTGCAAGACACTCAGAAGTGAGTGCCGAATTTTGCATCTTGGGGTATTGTAGATTTTCATGTTCATCAAGCTGATATTCCCCTCTTGGGTATAAATAGCTCCTCTGCAATCTCTCAACTTTTGGTCGTTGACAATATTCGAGTCATATGTTCTACATGGGTTGCTTGCAGCTCTTTTTCAGTCTTGAATTATATAGAATACAATAAAACCACTGAGACCTATCACTAGCTACACTTTATTGACAATGAGCGGGTTTGTAGATCATGCTCTGATCCATCAATCTTCTCACTACACAGCTTTATATATACTTCTTCTTGGCATTAAAACCAATTACACACTTTAGGTTCTCCACTTCAGCTCACTCAAGTTCCAACTCATTCATCCTACAGTATAATTTCACAAACGCAAAGCACATAACAGCTTTCCTTCATTAGGATTGATGAATCCCTAAGCCAAGCACATCACATTGTATCCTATAAACAACCAAGTTCGAACAAACTATTGAGGTGAAACAGAAACGCAGAGTTAGCTGTAGATGTGATTGGCTATGTGGTGGTTCTACCACCTTTGAACGGAGAACGGAATGCAGAGAGGGACATCTGACTTGACAGCAAGAAGAAATTTGGCAAAGTAAACCATCGCCCAACTCTGTACGCGATAGTCTAAGGACCAATAGCTTGAAATCCAAACCTAAAAGCCAACATACTGTACCATTGAACCCCAACAAGAGAATCGCTCTATAATGAAACAATAACAACCCAAGCAACACTCCATGAATATAGACCACCAGCTCATCTAAAAATATATGAGCAACCTAAGCCAACAAAACCTGTAGACTTATACCACACACCCTCTCAACGATAACCAATCGCCAACTAGAGCAAAGCTCAACTCCACTCAACCCAATATTTCACCTTCGTTATCATGCTCAAACTAAATTTCTGTCCCTACTCTGTCACAAGACCAAGCTATAGATATATAAACCCCGCCCCTCTCTCTAATTTTCGACCCCATACCTATCAATCTCCTGTGCTCCATGCCGGCACTCTTCTTCTTTTCCTTGCGTTGTGAGTCGTGAAGCATGATCAGAAAGCTAGGTCATGAATGTGATTTATTGCGGGGGAAGAGGTCGAATACCACACACTAGTAGGCAGTGATTATCAGGGGAAAGTTGACAGTGAAGTGATGGATGAATGACAGTGAAAGTCACAGTGGGGATGTTGATCTTGAGAGTCAGTTTGCACTCGCAAGACGTTGCTAAAGGAAATGCCACTGGAATCCAATTAGGCATTCCATTTAGTTTTCACTCGGATCGAGCATGCTACTTAGGAACAAGCGAGGATATGGCAAAGGTCGACGATAGACATTTTGTCGATGTTTGGAACAATGCAGAGTGAAAATATATTGCTTCTGTAGTCATAGTTGAGTAGGTATGATGGCATAGAATAGAAGAGTCAAGCTTACGTATATCAATATCAAATGGCGCTGGTAACATAGACAGAGTATCCGAACACAAATTGAGTCAAGTGGGAGCATTATACTGTGTATGTATTTTGTATGTACAAGAATTCTGGTGCTTCCGAATCATGGTTTCTATGTCATGAAATACTTGGGACCTTCGCCACCTTGCGGTGTCGTCCAGTTGATATCTAAATGCTTGTTAGAAATAGTCATTAGTTATATAAAGACAAGAAACAAACCTTGAGCTGGTGCCTTGATATCGCACGTCTTGCAATGAATACAACTACCGTTTTATTAGTAACCATCAGATGGCCATGGTGGAGTGAGAACATACTTTTGAGAATTGATCTGAAACCTCACACCGATATCCTTCGACTCATCCTCCACATACTCATACACGCCAGCTGGGCAGAAACGATTCTCCATACCCTTGTACTTGGGATAATCTCTCTCAGCATGTGCATCCCAATCCTTGACTTGCAAGTGAACGGGCTGGTCTTCCTCGTGGTTTGTGCCCGTTCGACTGACACTTGTTAAGATATCAAAGCTGATCTTTCCATCAGGTTTTTCGTACTCGATCTTCTCGCATTGGTCGGCAGTCTTGGTCGCAGCGTAATCCGTACCCTTATGCTTTAGTGTCCATGGAACTCTACCCTTCAAGATGTATGCTTCAAGACCGGAGTACATGATTCCGCCATACAGCTTCAGAGGTGAGTGGAAGGACGGTCGCATATTTCGGACCTCCTTTAACTCTTTCCAAATACTAGACTTTCGCAATGATTCTTCATAGTCATATAGGAATGGTGTGCCATCGTCCTTACTGGATAGAGCAGTCCATGTCGCCTCCGCAGCTAGCATGCCAGACTTCATAGCAGTGTGTGTGCCCTTAATCTTGGGCACATTCAGGAAACCCGCTGTATCACCAATCAAGGCACCACCTGGAAATGCCACCTTTGGTATCGATTGAAACCCGCCCTCATTGAGAGCTCGTGCGCCATACGATATACACTTCCCACCCTCCAAGACCGACTTGTAGAACGGGTGTTGCTTCATCTTCTGGAATTCGCCATAAGGAGACATCCATGGATTGGGGTAATCCAACCCAACGACCAACCCGACACTAACAAGATTGTCACCAAAATGGTAGATCCAGCCACCACCATATGTATCTGCAGGGAGAGGGTAACCCATCGAATGAGCGACCTGGCCCTTCTGAAACTTTTCTGGAAGGACTTCCCAAACTTCTTTAATTCCTAAGCCGTACGTTTGAGGCTGGCTTTCACTCCTCAGATCGAACTTCTTGATCACTTGTTTAGTGAGACTGCCATGGCATCCTTCACCAAAAAGTGTGATTCTGGCGTGGAATTCCATGCCCCTCTCAAAACTATCTTTTGCCTTTCCCTGCCGAGAAATACCCAAATCATTGGTGGCGACACCTTTGACAGAGCCATCTGCCTTGTAGAGAACCTCCGATGCAGCAAAGCCAGGGTATACCTCAACCCCAACTTCTTCTGCACGTTCGCCCAGCCACTTTGTGAATTGATTCAGACTCACAATGTAATTGCCATGGTTGTTCATCTGTGGGGGCGCGGGTATGGGAATAGCACTTGATTTGGTAAGGAATCTCATCTTGTCGCTCGTAGCAGGTGTGGCATTTTCGAATCGGGATTCATTGTCCTCTGCCAACCAGTTCGGTATCAACTCATTGATAGCTGTTGGCTCGATGACTGCGCCAGATAGTATATGAGCCCCAATTTCTCCAGCCTTTTCCAGCAGAATGACTCTGAAGTCTTCGTTTCCAGCTTCATTAGCTAGTTGCTTCAGACGAATAGCCGCACTCAATCCAGCAGGGCCTGTATTGTTTTAGAAAATTGCTTGTGATCCGCTTCTGTCCTGCTTACCTCCACCAACAATACATACATCGACTTCATCGCTCTCCCTTTCGACTGAATTGATATCAAAGTCATCATTGACATCTGCGAAGTGTCGAGGAATCGTAATGGAGAAGTTGCGCCGCTGAAGTGGAAATCTGGAGATGCATACGCGGGGGCGGGCCAAGCTATAAGTCCTTTGACATTGCTTTGGGAGCTGTGTTGATGCTCTGATGGGATTCCGTTTCACCAGATTTCGTTGCAGTGTCGCAGAGACAGTCCTTGAGGAAGCCATTTCGAAATATCACCGCATATTCTTGAAAGTGTGGTCAATTGACACTCTTACGAGATCGCATTGTCTCAAGTCATGATTCTGGATTGATGGATGTTTGTTTTACTTTGCTCGGCACTCGGTTCAAGGTATCGGAGCATTTAATCCAATCAAACGGACTCTGAATCAAAGCTCACACATTCACGTTACTTTATACTTTTATATTGACATGTGTAGGAGACTTCACGGTTGAATACCAAAAAGAGAGACTGAACTTTACAGCATCAAGACTTGCTGAACTCAAGTGTGTGACTGTCCAGCAGAATAGTGCGAAGTATAGTACGTGTACAGCGTACATCATTCGATGGGGTCGTCTGGTCTTTCAAAACCGCGACAGAATTGAGGGTCATCGTTCCTGTGTCTCGCGCTGGTAACACACGTCCTATTTGCTTTCTTTTATGCTTCTCAATATCCAAGGGTAGCCGGGTATGTTTAATATATACTTAGTATATCGTTCAGTGATGCGTTTACTTCTCTCAATCATATCCACCTGTCCTTGCAATGGGTCCTCATGGACCAGAGATCAGAAGGTAGCCCCTTTCCATCGTCCGAACTACTTTTCAAATCATTCCATGGCAATTTTCTCGAAACTAGACAGAAGAAGAAGGAATTTTGGTGACGTGGACACGGAAGTCTTGGATTTTATTCCTGACTGTCGCAAATCATCCATTTAACTGTTTTACCATCCAACTTTGGAGCCGAATGTGTTTGAGCGGCAGTTTGGAGGTGCATGCCCCACTCACCACATCAGAAGATTTTGAAGAGAGGCTCCGAGAACAGCAGATCACCGAAATGAGCGAATTTTCACGCCAAATCATGCCTATCTATCGGATTGACCCTGGGCATTACTTGGTTTCGAAGTGCCGCTGAGCTTGGAACGTTTTATGCTTCTTCAACCTTGATATTCTAGCCGTGCGACATCCCATGTCGCCCATTCCCCTGCTCCTCTATTGGTCTGAAGAATATACTCACAGGGACTGTAGTCGTTTGGTTTCCTAGAACTCCTCCGCTCGGGTCTATTTGTGGCTGGAAATTTTGATCCCATGTTTCGTTGCTCACAGCTCATTCGTCTCATCATTTTGACAACTGCCAGATCGAAAACTTAATTCTCCTTCCGGACGTAGATCAGACGAGTCACCGCGATATGTGGACGACTATTACGATCCCACAGTTTCACTGGAGGGGTCGAATGTCGCCTCGACCTTCTAGCCACCGTCCGGATAAGCTATGAGTGCGTTCTGATATAAGAATGAATTCCGGTCTAATGGATTCTCTCCTTATCCACTTCTCCAACATCTTCGTGCAGGTCACTCTTTTGTACATCTAAAGAGGCAAGTTTATACTGTAAAGGCCGAAGAAAAATGCTAACCGAACGTAGCTGCGCTCATTCTTTTCTATTTCTCTCATCCAATTATTCTAACTCCTGACCGCCCATCTTTCTCAGATATCTCACTTTTCAAACTGCCATCATGAAAAACCTTAGTTCTCTTCTCACACTCCTTGCCCTCTCGGCCACTTATGTATCGGCTCGTGCTCTCCCTGTCCCTATAGACAGCTTAACAGAAAGAGCACCATTACCTATCTGTATGTCTCTCCTGAAATATTCCAACTTTAGCTAATATTTAAAAGTACACGAAATCTATGGACGCTCTCCTAAGAAGGGAAAGGCTAAGGGTATGGATATCACTTAACCTTATGTACCTATTGCTTATATCATTCAGGAAACGGAACGGCGACTGCAGCAGAAGCTCTGACAAGTGCTACAACCAAGAAAACCAAAGCAGGGAAGGCAAAGGGCAATGGCACAGCGACTGCAGCAGAGGCTGTGACTAGTGCTACAACAAAGAAAGCAAAAGCTGGGAAGGCGAAGGGCAACGGGACAGCTGTCGCAGCAGAAGTATGCCCGTAGCGAGACTGGTATATATGAATTCATGCTAACTTCTAAAGGCTGCTGCATCAAACGCAACTGCTGCCACTGGAAAAGCCAAGAAAGGGAAAGTAAGTGGGATGATAACCCCTTATTGGAACTTCTTTTCTAACCAACTCCTGATAGGCCACAGGGGCTGCAACTCTCAGCACAGGTGCTGCCACCGCCAAAAAGTCAAAGGTACGCATGGAATTTGATTCTAAAACAAAGGTTACTCGATTAATTCGATGTCATAGAACACAGCGACGGCAGCCACGACAGCAAGTATTGACGAGGAAGATGAGCAACTCGCTGCAATCGTGGAAAGTCTAACTGGCATCAACATCGCTGATCTTGGACTACGAAATGCACCTATTCTGGAGACCCGCAAAGGCAAAGGGAAAAAGAACGGAACAGCTACTGCCAACTCTCTTACTACCGGAACAGCAACGACTGATGCTAAAGCTGTAAGTTTTGTGTTCCTATTTGCTCTCACTGGCCTGTGGAGGAAATACAAGAGAATTGCATCATGTGATATTTATCACATGACTTAATCACTCACTCAATACCCGATCTTACCTCAGGAGCAATGAGACTCGACCCAGAGTTGGGTCCCTGGGAGCTAACATATCATTACTTTCTTTCTCTTTATGTGGTCCTGGTTGGAAATTCAGTCTAGGCTATGCTGGACAAATTGTGTGAATCTGATAAAGCACAATCAACTAACATAAGATAGGCCAAAAAAGCTGCGAAGGCTGCCGCAAAAGCCAGCGCCGCCGCATTAGCAGTAAGTATCCAGTTTCTTATTGAATGTGTACATATCTGACAATTAATTAGGATGCTGCAACTGCTGTTGATGTCACAGACGTAGGCTTCAGTCTTTTGCCTGTTATCTGAGGACCCATATCTAACAGAAGTAGACCGCAGATGTCATAGACCCTGCTGCAACTGCAATTGCTACTGCAACTGCCACTGCAACTGCAACAACCGATGCCAAAGCTGTATGTCACTTTCTTCCAGCTTACAGTGTTTGTGAAGAACTGTACTGACTCACGACAGGCTAAGAAGGCCGCCAAAGCTGCAGCAAAAGCCAGCGCCGCCGCATTAGCAGTGAGAATCCGGTTTCTAATTGAAGTTGTATTTATCTGACAGTTAATTAGGATGCTGCAACTGCTGTTGATGTCACAGACGTGGGTTTCAGTCTTTTTGCCTGTTATATGAGGACCCATATCTAACAGAAGTAGACCGCAGATGTCATAGACCCTGCTGCAACTGCAATTGCTACTGCAACTGCCACTGCAACTGCAACAACCGATGCCAAAGCTGTATGTCTCTTCTTCTCAACCTACAGTGTTTGTGATGAACTTTACTGACTCATGACAGGCTAAGAAGGCCGCTAAAGCCGCAGCAAAAGCCAGCGCGAGTGCCGCTGCTGCCGTGGCAGTAAGCTTAATCGCTGATAATTTTCGAGGTGTAAATTGACTGACATGAAACAGGATCCAGCCGTTGTTGTCGCTGACACCGCCGTAAGTATTTCTGTTAAGCGAACCATGAGCTGGGAAACAGATCTGACAGATATAATATAGGTCGCAGACGCAACTGCAACTGCAGCTGCTGATGCCAAAGCTGTATGTTCCTTTTCTCTTGTCCAGTTTTATGAATTACATGAAATCATTGGTGAAGAAAATTGAGCACTGCTGACTTGAATTTACATAGGCTAAGAAAGCAGCCAAAGCGGCCGCAAAAGCAGCAGCTACACCAGCAGTGGTATGTTCATTATTCCTCGCATTTTGACTTAACAAAGCTAACGATTCGAGTAGGACGTTACCGCCGTATGATTCCCTTCTCCTAGGCGAGAATTGGTGTTCTGTAACTAACAAATATAGGCCGAAGACGTTGCCGATGCTGGAACAGCAGATGTGGTATGTTTTTGTCTCTTTTTTTGCCTTCCATATGCCTACGTCTTGTGACGAATTCCACTATGTCTAGCAGCAAAAGCTAATATGTATCTCAGAAAGCAGCAACAACAAAGGCCACCAAAGGCGCAGCTGGAGGTGCTAATGTCGGAACGGCTGGTGTGGTATGTCTCCATTCTTCCACGTCTCTTGCTTCATCCCTTTTCGTACCTATTTCGCCTGTCAATTCCATTCCCACTAGCTTTCACCAAAACTGACACCTCTCTCTTGCTTAGCAAGCAACAACAACCAAAGTCACCAAAGGCGCAGCTGGTGGCGGTGCTGGTACAGCACGCGGCGCCGATGCTTAAGATGCCTTGCTCTTGCCTACGTGAAAATTTGTAGTATAAGTACCTTAAGTATCCTCACGCTTGTTTCTGTACGTTGCTTGGGTTGGATTGGGTTGGCTAGGATAGATAGATACCACGCGCACATTGTGTGGCTCTGCGAGCCCTGCGATGGTAGGCTCAAGTTGTTAGAATTTTAGGATGATTGAATGATATTTTCTTGTTTGGAAACGTGTTGAGGCAATGTGAAGGTGAGATTTGGTTGTGAGATATGAAATAAGTGATATATGGTGATACACCGGGCACGGCTTTACTCTTACCAAATCACAAAACTTTGGTTTCATTTTTGTTACTTAGTAAGTCATATCGAGGTTGTCTGGATAGTTTTTGGATTGGGCAAAGTAGTCTGACGACACTTTGAACCTTCCTCAAGAAGTGTATTGTATATTATGCATTAGATTTAGTTGGATTTTGATTTTATTTAGTGGCAAAAGTGTCTCCCTTGGCGACTGTACAATACCAATGATCACAAACAAATAGGACCTGGAGATTGATATCATTTATTGGCTCATCTAATAATAGTGCAACCACTCTCATCTATCTTCCATCCTTGATTCCTATTAGAACAATCGCAACTAAGTGAAAACACCCTGCAGCCTCTTCCATCCTGTCTTCTTCACCTCCGGGCTTTCGTTCGCAAGCACAGCGTCAATACCGGAGTGCAAATCAACATCCTCACTCTTAATCGCCCACGGCTCATTCCAGTGGAAAGCCTTGTGAACTCCATATATGCCCAAGAAGATTGGGATACCGACATACGCAGTCAGGAAACTACTGGCGGTGAAGCGACCTGGGAAGAAGACATCAAAGCCATTGATGAGTGTCAGAATTGTGAAGGCAACCATAGAAATCCATGCACCAATTGGTTGGAGGAAGGAATGGTATGGGATGTCGGTTTTGGGCAAGTTCTGAGCAATAGTCGCCTTGCGGAATCGGATGTATACTATACAACAGCAAATCCAAGAGATGAAGCCTGATGTGTTGGTAAGATTGACGAACCATCCAAAGACAACACTTCCGCTGTTGGCGCAGTTCAGATAGGCGAGAACGGAGAACAAGGAGGAGGCTGCGACAGCCATGTAGGGCACACCTTGCTTAGTGCACTTGGTGAAGATACGTGGAGCGTTACCGGCGATTGCCAATGAGTAAAGCGAGCGAGAGGACATGTAAAGGAATGAATTTCCAGAGGACCAAGCGGAGGTGATGATAATCGCGTTGATCACTGAGCCCAATCCTGAAATACCAGCATCTGCGATTCCAACAACAAATGCGGATGACTTGGCGCCAACACCCCCACTAGTTAAGCGAGCATCGTTGAATGGGCATATGATACCAATAGCAAGGACGGATCCAATGTAAAAGCCTACGAGACGAACAAAGTATCGCTTAGCAGCCTTTGGGAGATTGCGACGAGGTGACTTCATTTCACCTCCAGTAACGACCAAGAGTTCAGGAGCGAAGGTAAATGGGAATGCAGATAGGACAACCACTTCGACAAAGGCAATGAAGCGACCAGTGTTTCCTGGTCTAAGCCAAGTGTTTGTCGCTCCGGGATCCTTCCAGTTATGGAATCCAAGAATTCCATGCTGATTAGGGCCACCACCCCAGAAGAGGATGAATGAGAGAATCAACAGACCAATCATCATGAAGACTTTCAAAGATGCAAACCAGAATTCGGTTTCACCATAGAATTGCACTGGAAGGATGTTCAAGCCAACAATAACGATGATGAAGATTGTAATCCAAACGGCAATATTGACAGGAGACTCCCAGTAATCGATGACTAGTCCAGCGGCGGTGATCTCGTACGGAACCAGTATACCGAGCGAATAGAAGTAGAGCCAGCCCATGGCAAAACCAAGACTGTTTGAGACATTGCGATGTCCATAGTAACTCATCGTTCCGCCGGAAACTGGAAGATAAGCGGCGACCTCGGTGATGGCAGTTACAACGAAGAGAACCAGGATTGACAAGAGACAATATGCAAGCAGGATGAACAACGGACCACCTCGGTGGAGTGTTCCACCACTACCGACAAAAAGACCGGTTCCTGATTTTGTGTTAGTGAGAATTTTACGAGGGGAATTCTTTTTACAAACCAATCGTTCCTCCTAAAGCTATCATTTGGGCATGTCGCGCTTTCAGACCACGCTTAGTCGTCTCGATTGGCACGATCTCTCCACTGCCAGTCTCCCCATCGGAAGAGATGTGAGCTCCAGCATGCTTCTCGTCATATACAGGAGCCTTCTCCTGAGAGGAATTGAATTGTCCTTCAGATGTCATTGTGGATATCCAATGTTTGTTGCTTGGTATGAGAGGGGATTATCCAGAGCTCTGGGAGGGACCTGCATATGTACTCCATCCGAACTCTATTATACTTTTACCAAAAGATAAAGACTGATAACAGATTTCGGGGTCTCCGTAATGGAGTGATAATTACTGGAGTGGCTCCATCTCTCACCTGGTGATGCTCTCCAGGTGTCGAGTAAGGTGGTCAACAACATGACCGTATCCAGAACGGATCGGCCCAGAGCAGCCAACAGCAGTATCCCCGCGATTGATGCCAAGGAGTGAGATCTTGATCAAGCAAGAAGGCCCGTTACAAGAAGCACAAGCATTGGCTGCAGATAGCTTTATCGCAGTGGATTGCGGATAACCCGTTCGCGTGGGATTCTGGGATCCAACTTGACATCCAGACTTCCAATCTAGAGCCTCTGTAAGATGTTACACAGGCCACAATACATATGTGCATGATTTGGGAAGTTGTAGCCCAGTGAATACAAGCAAAGGAAATGGACAAGAATATTTTCTCAAAGATAGGCGGCATAAGCCGTGGGAACGGAGACTTCACCGTCCACGTTTTGATGCCTCGATAGGAATATTTGGTGGACGATGTGAGGGTCTTCTAACAAAGCCGATCTATCTCCAGACCTCGTCTCTCATAGATATGCATACTTGCGGCATTGTACTGTAGGATTACCGGCAACGTAAACATGGAGGCGTCAAAAGGGCTGATAAGAGAGCGGGTTGGCCGTACCAAGCATCCAAAGAAGATACGCTGCACCGCATGGGTATCGACATGGTGCTATGCTCAGATAGGCACTTCGATCCAGTTTGCTATCTGAAGCCGGTATTTTGAGATTTCCCGAGAGCGTAAAAAAGGAACATATGAGCGAGGCGTTAGCACTCTCCCCGAGAAATGCACCGTGAGACATGCAGAATGAAATAGTGTAGATGTCGTTGTCGCAATCGTATGAGAGAAAAAGCAAAGAATGGAACAGTGAAAGTGATCTTGGAAGTGCTCATACCGTACCAGGAATCTTATGCCGCCAGTTCCCGGCGGTTTCCCAATTTGGCTAGTCTAGATATCACATGACGTGTCCACTTTTCTCATTACTCGTGATACCTCCCTAGGTATACATTGTGCAGTGAGATGTCCCAGTACCACCTACCTGATAAACATAATCCTTTCACAATATAATTTTACTGCATTAGAAGATATCAAGCTCAGTGCTGCAAGAATTTGAAAATTACGAAAATGGAACTTGTACTTCTCACCTTCTATCTACATCCTCGACATATGGCAGACCGATCAAAAGAGAATACACCATCGATCGCTAGGTCCGAGCAAGGTATATTATCACATCTGAGAACTGTCATTCCAAGCTCATATCTGCAGTCTCCCAAGCATATCTAAAGGTCCATCGCCAGTGAGTATCAATAGAAATTGGCCACAACAAACCCAAGTTCAGCGCTTGGATTCTCGACTCAATAACTGGTTCTATCTCTCGAATTCTACGTCTCTCGGAATGAGATTCAACCGTCATCATCGCCATTCAAACTCTACATGAGAATGTTGTGGAATTGCAGCTTTATTTTTGTGTCTCTCCTTCTATCTGCGCTTCCCAACTTTAGGAGCCCCAAACATCTGAGTTTGATTACGAGTGATGTATGACCGCTCTCAAGTTGTTCGTCATCTTCGTTCTATCAAGTCCTTGGTGACTGTCTCAATATATCATGTTCCTTAGCGATGGCAAGGTCCCATCCCGCTAAAGCGCTGGCTCGGTTCGAGTTATCTTTGCTATCATTCAGGTGGCTCGGTTCTCATATTCCAACCCAAGCCTCTCGTTAGTAGGCGAGAAATGCATCCAGATCCATTACAGGCATACCGGAGAATTACGATGTGCAACAAATCGATACTTTTGTTCGAAGCTCGTAAGCTACGTCTAGTAGCTATACATGTGTCCCATCCTGCTATCTCGTCTTGGATTTCCCTCTTTACCAGGATTGTTAGGATGAGTTCCTGATCCTCAGATCAACATTCAGACAAAGCTGTACTATGAAGCCGAATAGTTCGAGAATAAAGTCTTTATTGGGCTATTGCAAAGTCAGAAAGTAGCACACAAAGTTACGGTCATTTTCTATCATGGGCGAGGTACAAAACAATAATCATTTGAATCTGAACAAGCAACAGCGAACCAGCCGTTCTATGTTTAGTTGTTCTCGAAATGAGATTTCGACGTCACTGAAAATCCAACAGATCAACAGCAGTCTCTTCAAATTGTTTCCTTCAACACAGAGATTTGTCACCTTTCGATTGTGCAAGGTCGTGTTTTGGCAGGCAGACCAGATAAGTCATCATTGTAAGTCGATTTAGTATAGCTATTCACCTATGTTAGAGTGATTTCTACCATACAAAGCTATCTAAAATTGAGATACATTCTTCACTCAGTATAGCAAACTGCCCAAATTCTCTCTGACTACCTTAAATTTCGTGTTCCAGATTTCAGGCCCTGCTCCAGTGCTCACTAGGTAGCAGAGCTTGTTTTCTGAAATTAACCATTCAGAGGGTAAGGGGAATTTCCTTCCGTCCGAATTACACGAGAAGTGTCAAGTGTTTTGGTTCGTCTATATGATCAAGAATTCGGATCACATCCCGAGTGGCCGTTCGCTCCAAATACGACTTGACGAGCAGTGCATCGGTTACTGGCGAATTCTGGAAATCCCATGACCTCTTGTTTGCATACTCCACAGTCTTCACTGATACCACTTCCGCTATGGAGCTGGACAACCAAGAGGGGCAAGTAATCAATTCGGGTGAAGGTTTTTACTTCCTTGAAGCAGAGGAACAGCTCATTTAATGTCTCCCCGATCTAGCCGTCCTTCCGACAGCACCACACAGCAACAGACCAAGAATAAAGATAATCCGTCGCATGTCTAGATATATATCCGGCATTAGTCCCTTGCTCACGATCTCATCGCTTTGGACGATCCGGTACTCCGTCATCGCACAGACCAATCACCGGCAGATTTTCCACCAACACATCCAACACATCGATTAACAAGAGATCGACGACATAAAATCCCCGGCTCTGGATCATTTGTTGACCGCTGATGTTTACGGAGTAATAGATTTCCCCGCATATTGGAATTTCAGAGGAGTGGAGATACATTTAAAGGTCACCAGTTCCGGAGCCACAGACTCCGTTAAATGCAAACTGCATGTCCGCCACGTCTTGTGCCTGAGTTCTAAGCGATATAGGCAATTAATTTTCTGGAGCAAGGTACCAGGTCATGCTATGGACAACAAATTTAAAGGTTTTGGAATCGGGATATCGTATAAGAGATGGCTACACACCTGCTCTTGGCTTTTTTGCCCGAACTTCGTTTTGGTACTTGATCTAATTGCTGAAATCCGAGACCCTTGATTCAAAAACATACTTCAAATCACTATGTGGTCTCAAGTAGTACCTGCGGTGGCAATTGCCTTGTCACTGGCATCTTCTGTCGAAGGAGTATCCATTGCAAGGTCTGGTTGCAAGGCAACTTCAAATTGGCCGGGCTGGTCAAAGGTGAAGCATGCCTTCGTCTTGTAAGTGTTCCTCATCTAACTCATTTGAACTATTAAGACCAATTACTAATCTTCAATATCAGTGGTGATTCCTACACATCTACTGGTTTTGACCCAGCTGGCATTCAACCCACGCCCACAAACCCAATGGGCAACCCAACCTACCCAGGCTGGACCGCTGCCAACGGACCCAACTGGATTGACTACCTAACAGTAAAATACAACGCCTCCAAGCTCCTAACCTACAACCTCGCCTACGGCGGCGCAACCATCAACTCCGCACTTGTCGCGCCCTGGAAACCCGAGGTCTCCTCCGTAGCAAACCAGATCGAGAACCAGTGGTTCCCAACCTACGCTTCCAAGCCCGCCACCGCTCCTTGGTCTGGCTCGGACACGCTCTTCGCTTTCTGGGACGGCATCAACGACGTCGGTAACTCGTGGTACTATGGACTGCCAGCCACGACTGTACTCAATGCCGAGATCTTCGCCGTTTACCACGGTCTCGTCATGGAGCTGTACTATGCTGGTGCACGGAACTTCTTGTTCTTGACTGTTCCACCCGTGGATCGCAGTCCGTTGGCTTTGGCGAACACGCCAGACCAACAGGCACAGGAGAAGGCAGATATTCTTGCTTGGAACAAGGCGTTAACTGAGATGGCGAATTGCTTGAAGGATGAGAAGCCAGATGTTAACGTTTTTGTTGTGGATGCTTTCAAGTACTTCACCATGGTCCTGGATAAGCCAAAGAGCTTCAAGGCAACGGAGAACTACAAGAACACGACAGCGTATTGCACTGCTTATCAAAAGTAAGTTTGACCTCTTCTTAATATTTCTGTTTCATGCATGAACAGCCACTTTTTTCCAAGGCCTGGTCACTGAGATTGGACATGAAAATTGGTTTGATTGGGATGCTACTCATGTCAGAAAATTTGATGCTGTAGAATTGGACAAGAAAGAAGCTGACGATCTCTTGTGCAGTGGCACACCCTTACCAACAACCTACGACCCAAGCTGCGGTGTCCCAGTCGACCAATACTTCTGGTTGAACAGCTTACACCCAACCTTCCCAATGCACGATGTTATGGCCATGGAGGTCGGGTTACAACTAGCAGCCGGTCCCAACGTGTGCTAAAAACCTCATAGCTACCTCAAGAAAGGGCTAGCTATTTTATTGTTCATAGCAAAAGGAGGAGTCGCGTGTCAAAGTAGTATATATGGGAATCCCCCAAAAAACTTCAAACACTGCAAACATTACCTCTAATAGTTTTGACTGAAGTTTTGAAGAAGTGAAAATCTGTTCTCGACGAACGCTAACTTCGTATTTCGTCATGACAGCAAAGTGTTGATTATGATAATAATAAATCCTCGGTAATTTCGAAAATCTATTATGATTCTTGACACAGGACATGCAGCACGAATGACAAACCGAGTTTTTAACAGAACTAGATAGAAACGATAGTTCCTAATGTAGTTTAATTACTTTATTATCATTGGAATAATTCTCAATATCGTGCAATTATATCATGACAGCACGCACCAAGCTTATCTACATTATAAGAAGTGCATACCATCCTGTTCTTGTATTTATAACATCCACAAATCCCAATATCAATATAAGAGATACCCCAAGGGAAAAAGTTTGGCAAACTTAGACATCCAACCAGGACTCATACTCGGGTATCGGCATCTTGGTAGTATGTAGCAAACACTTCTACCCACTTAATCCATAGCCGACATTATTAGCTCCCGGCTCTACATCGCCACTGCAAAGTGCAACAGATTTCAAGACCGAAGAGACTGGGGGGAGGAGACTGCCCACGGGAACTAGACAACCCGGTAGGGCAGAGGGGGAAAATGTGCAGTATAGGGTAAGCTACTGGGTAGCTCTGGTTTTTAAGTTAGTTGGGTTACTCACCCCATGTCCTTGTCTAAGATGTGCAACAAATTCGATGATGAAAAGAAAGAGGAGACTACCTAGATGGTAAGACCAAGTCTTTAGTTGACGTGAGTGGAAGCCCTAAATAGTGCTAGGTAATTCCAGTCCTTAATCAAGGTAGCTTATTCAACGCCGTGCCCTGGTCTGCGGCGTGCAACAAATCCCAAGGACAAGAAAGGAATAAGACTAGACACGGGAACTACTTTGAGAAATCAGGTGAGGATAATGAGGATGAGTATCATCGGCTACTAAGCCATCCTAACATCTCATCTAGTCAAGTAGCTGTACAACCCAAGCCCATGATTGCGATATGCAACGAACTCCGAGAATCAAGCGAGAAGAAACACTAATTGTGAGTACTACTTGATCAAGACAGAGCGGGTTGATGCTAATGGGTACCCTGACCTACTAAGTTGTTCTAGTCCCTAGCCTAGACATCTCGTTCACCCCCTGCCCTTGTCAGCGATGTGCAACGAATCCCCAGACCGAAGAGTAAAGTGACACCAGATACAAGAACTACTTAACCAGGGCAACAGCGAGTAGAGTAGTGCAATTAAGCACTCTACCTAACCTATTGTACAAGTCTGGTACCTCGTCTAAAGAACTCATTCACATCCCTGTCCTGGCCTGCGATGTGCGACAGATTCCGAGGATGGGTAGACATCGGTAGCTAGTACTTGATCTAGTTGGGCTATTTGGCCCCCTGTCCTGGCTCACGACCTGCAACAGAGCTGAAAGCAAAGACTGGCGTGGGAATAAAAGGAACTACAGATTAAGGGTTTAGTGATAACGAAATGACGATATGTGAGTAGCGAGGTAAAAAGCAATGACAGATGCGAGTAAGTAAACGCTCATTAATGCCACTCAAATTTGGGGTTCATTTTGTTAGAAAAAAGGCTGATGTGTAACCTCAGCCTTTTCTCTCCTTTCAAATCTTCGTTTTCAACAATCCCTTGAAGAAATCAAAACTATTGCTATCACTCTGCAACTCCCACACTTTCCCCGTAGCCCTGTCACCCCAACCCAGCTCCTCCGCCCTCAGTAAGCCCCACTTCGAACTAATGCCCTTGATTCTTGCTCTAGCACCTCCCTCCGCCTCTAACGTCACGATCTGATCCGTGTGCAACCAATGCTTGTAGTACGTCTCCTCGAGTTTCTTGTCCCACCCTGTGCGACAGAAGCGCTTGTAGATGTTCTCGAAGGTGGTAAGGTAGCGCGCAAGCAGCTTTTCGAGCGTGAAGGGAGCGAGATGTGGTGGGAGGAGGGCGTTGAGAGAGGTGGTAGGAAGGGAGTTGGTCGTATTGAGCCCAATGCCGATGACGAGGGAGTAGGAGCCGCTAGTGTATGATGAGTTTACGAGGATGCCACCGATTTTGACGTAGGACTTTTCGTTCGGTTTGGAGGGATCTTGTGCGTCTTATTCATATTATTAGCTGTTTTTCTTTTGCGAGTTGAGAGATGGGATCTCGACTTACAAATGTCGTTTGGCCACTTTAATTTGACTGGGAGATTCTCGTATCCCTTGTCATAAGATTGCACAGCTTCAGCAATTGCAATGGCAGCAAGATATTGGATGAACACTACTGGTGCTTTCATGTTTAACTCCATGGAATGAGAGACACAGATAGACCAGATTAGACACCCTGCCGGAGAGACCCAAACGTTTGATCCTCGACCTCGACCTGCTACTTGTGTTGTTGCCGAAAGTGTTAACCCCATTGGTAAATGCTCCAATAACTTTGGATTCTTCTCCAGCAACGTGTTGGTGCTTGATACTACTTCGCCATAGATAAAATATTTTCCAAACTCTTCTGCTTCGGTCCCTTTCTCTTCTTGATACTTACGTAGGTTTGCATAGAAGGAGTGGTGATTGAAATATGGAGTCTCTTTCGTGCCCGGCCATTCCGTCTCGTGAGGGATGAGACTCTTGGTAATAGCATTATAGTCGACTATTCTGTCCTCCGAAGAACCATCCAACTTGTCAGCTTTTGTGTCCTTGATAGCATCCGTCAATGGTAGGGATTTGGCAAGAGAATCCAACGTCCATCGCGATTCTTGTTTCTCAAGATGGAAGGTATCATTCTCTCCCTTAATATACTCCTCACCATTTTCATTGGTGATGATGCCTGCATCTTCAAAAGATGCGAGCAGTTCTGGGATCAAATGGTGATGCATAGATGAGAGATGAAGGCGAGAGAGGGACGGTACCGAAGATGATGCCTCCTCGCTGATTATTAGCCCTAGCTTGAGTAGACATGCTTTTAAGAAGTTGACTCTCGCTGTGTCGTCTTCGGTGAGGTCCTTTACCATCTGGGGGTAATTTGGCCCTTCTGATTTAGGATCGAGGTTGACAGGAGCGAACCTGCAGTCATCAGTCTATATATTTCAAGCAATATACGAGAAAACTCACTCTGGATGTGGTCCTGTCAAGATTGCTCCTCCTTCACCAACCTTGCAATACACTACAGCTGCCGATCCCCCTTCGACATCAAGGGGCTCGGCATACCTTGCTAATATCTCAACTCCCTTGTCCGCATATTTCTCTGCATCGACAAACACACCTCCTCCATTGTAATAAGATCTAAAGTTCGATGGTAAAATACCGGATTTGAATGCCTCCTTCGCCACACTCAACTCCACAGCCTTCGCGCCAGCTTCACTGTGGTACACAAATCCCTTGAAAGCACATCCTCTTCCAGATCCAGGAAAGAAACCCAACTCTCTATGGCCCACAACTTCGAGCACTCGATTACCGATTTCAAACTCGCATTTGGCCGTAGCATAGTATCCACCAGCGCAAAATCCAAGATAGGCACCACCACGACGGACATACTGATCAATGCGACGATTACCCTCGCCATTCAATGAGCGGCAATATCCCATGTCAGCTCCTCCAGGGAATACGAGGAGGGCACATGATGCTGTCCATGGCTCTTTGATGATGGCTGTGTCGGTCACGGGAATGACGGCATAGTTGGGTGACAAAAGACGTCGTAGGGTGTAAAGACAATGTCTGACTGACTCTATCGTGCTTCCGTTGCCTTGACTATCGTTAGATCTCAGCTAAAGCTTAGTGTTGATGATATACCTGAATAGACCAAAACGTTCATCTTTCTTGAAGCCATTTCGGCTTAGGTCAGTGCAACCGAGTATCCTTCACCCTCGTAACGCAATCGTGCAACAGTCAAAGTGGCAAGCAACAACACAATGTCGAAAGAAGAGAGTAACTCCAAGGTCAGCGCTGCGGTAGATGATGATGAGCCTGATGAGTGGTATTTAACCCGTGGTTCTTCCCAACGTCCACCCAACAAGCTAATTTTGGGTGCAGGGACAAGCGGATCTTTAGCACTGGCTGTTCAAGTGAGCCTTTCCCTCTTCTCTAGGGAATGAGCTTCTTTGCTGATTCGAATTCCCAGAGGAGAATATGAAGATGACGGATTGTTACTTTGAGAAGAAGGATTGGAGATTGTGCAAGTCTGAGGTGAGAAGTGACCCTCTTTTACCGATGACAGGTGCAGATTGTTGTTGAAATATCACGTGGGGGATTGTATATTATGGACGATAGGAAGAATGAAGAAGCAACTTGACTGACGTATATATATGGAATAGATGGAGAGATTCAGGACATGTTGGAAGCTTCATCAGAACGACCAGAGAACGGATCAGAAGGATGCATGATGGCATGGAGGCTAGAAATGTCACCAGAAACCTGTGCTGAAGGCAATTGGGATTGGGATACTGTAATATCAATGTACAATACAAAGAATACCTCACTCAAGCGACTGTATACTTTCTTCTAAAGTTCCCAATTGATATACCAAGTGGTGCATTCGAAAATTGTCATCCCGATCTCGACGTCAGTCCAAGCGCGACACATCCACGCCTCTTAAAATTATCGCGAACCTCGCGTCTTCCAACACACTCAGCACCCAACCACACCACCATATCAACCATGGCATCTCTTTTCCCCCGTGCAGGACGCTCCGCCATCTCTGAGTTATCATCTGGATCAGTGTCAAGAGCATTACGCTCTCAATCGCCAGCTCTGCGACGTTGTATATCCACCACACCCCGATTTGCTGCAACACCAGCTTCTCCCACCTACACCAAACGCAGCGACTCGAAGGCTTCTCCCAACTCAAATTCGACCTCTGGCTCAACTTCAGCTCCTGCACCGAGTAAATCTACCAGCAATGGTACCTCTTCATCACGCAAAGCCACTCCCTCAATCGACTCCCAATCGCCCCTCACATCCTTAACCTCCGGCATGGCAGACACGCCTATCTTCCTCTCCTCAGATGAGACGCAAGTCGACTGGTCGCGCTCTTTCCATGGTCTATCTGCCGCTCCCTTCGCCAAAGAGGCAGCCGATGTTCTAATGGCTGCTATACCTTTTGATGATGTGGAGGTCAAGCCTGATGGGATTATCTACCTGCCTGAGATCAAGTATCGTAGGATATTGAATAAGGCGTTCGGACCTGGTGGGTGGGGACTGGCACCGAGAGGAGAAACAATTGTGACGGGCAAGAGCATTACGAGGGAATATGCGCTTTTGGCTCATGGGAGGTTCGTCTTTGTCCCATCTCCTTGATGATCTGATCTCCTCTTCTATAGCATCAAGACTAACATTCACACCATAGATTAGTATCCGTCGCCCGCGGCGAGCAAGACTACTTTTCCCCTGAAGGCATACCAACCGCAACCGAAGGCTGCAAATCCAACGCCCTAATGCGATGCTGCAAAGATCTGGGTGTTGCAAGCGAGCTCTGGGATCCGAGATATATACGTAACTTCATGAAGGAGAAGGCAAAGCAGGTCTGGGTTGAGCATGTGCCGAGCAAGAAGAAGAAGCAGATTTGGCTCAGGAAAGATGATGAGATTAGGTGGCCGTACAAGGAGAGTAAATTTAGTGCTTAGATTGTGTGGTAAGTGAAGAATAGGGCTGGACTTCTTTGGAGGGCGAAAGAAGTGTGGAATTACATCTGCAGATGCACGCAGAGACTGGAAGAGCACAGCTTACTGAAGTGACAGATTTGGCTGCACTTTCGTAGGACGCAAAAGTGTATTATTCAACGAGGACTGTAAGCAACAGCATATATCTAACGAAAGATGGGAGGGTGTTCGATTAGGTGAGGTAGGAATATTGTGTTTACAGGATAGGAATTTGTACAAACACAGCGCGGCGTCCAGGTACTAAAGGAGAAATACATCCAACTATACAAACATAGACGAATACTACAGGTCATCGAGCCGATATCACAACTCACTTGACTCTCACATACAATTACTACACGAATTTTCTTGAACATCACGTTCTCGACTTCTCGTGTCATGATATATTGAGTACTTTAAGCGCTTCAGATCAGTTGTTAGTGTGAATGCGGATTCTCCAAAGCCCAATGCCTTAGTCGTCCTCATTGTTGTCGCTTAATGAACACCATCTGTAGTTATCTATCCAGCTTCAAGCCAACGTTCAGAACTAACGATGATGAATTCCCAGGATAAAAATCGAATCCCAGAGATAAGAAACAAGCCCAGCTCAAATCCCAAAGAGTCCCATCCACCCAGCCCACAAAACCCACATCCACCAGTTCTGGAGCCCCGTAATCCACAGCAACGACGCAAACTTAACCACCAACATAACGGACCAGGTGCCCCAAAACGTCGTGCGCATGAGTATTTGTCCCCAGAGTTCGTACTCGCCCTTAAACCTCTCACCCTTCTGCTTCTGCGCCACATCCTGTACCTGTTTGGCGAGAATGCCAAAGTACAGCCCGGGCGCTTGCCAGATGGTGAACCAGCAGATGAGCAGGAAGGTCTCGCGCCAGCCGCCGAAGCCGCGGATGAAGAAAAGAGACGTCCAGCGGATGATGGGGAAGCCGTAGGTGTAGAAGGCAACGGCGTAGCCTATCCAGGTTGTGAAGAGCTCGGTGAAGTATGCTGTGTATTGTTCTACAAGGGCTTCTGGAGGGTGTGTTAATTCACGAGGTCTGGTATGGAAGTAGAATGGATCAGGGAAATGTGTGGATTTTCAAAGTGCATCTCCACATCAAGTGTGTTGGATTGAATATTATTCCTATAGAGCTTGTATGAAATAGTGATTGCTTACGGGCTTCGGGGTTGAGCTGCTCGGTAGGCGAGGTAGGTGATGTGTGATGGGCACCATATGCATCGAACGCGCCGGTCTGGACTGGAATTGAAGCGGTGCCTGCATTTAACGCGTCAGCATTTATCCTAACTATCGAAATGCCATGCGAATTCCTGGGCCAACCAGAAAAATTGTGATTTTGGTTTGCCTGTCTTTGGCTGCACGTGTTACTTACGCATGAAGGCAAATGGTGGCCCAGCCATGCCCTCCGGAGGACAATAAGCTGGTGGAGGAGAGACCATCAAATCATCGTATTTAGGAGCAGATATTCCTGTGGTGCTCAGGTGGGGTAGGGTTGGTGGCTATCGTTGATGTCAGTGAGGCTTCTTACAAGCCTTTGCATGAGAGCAACTCACTTGCTCATGTTCGGTGGTCATCTTCGCAATACTGGTACAAACTATTGAAATTTAAGCACTATGTACAGATAGAAATACCACAGAGGTGAGGAATGCAGAGCTCAAATACTCGAGGCTATGATATGCATTATGTACACTGTCGGACGAGGCTCTGGCAAAATACAACAGTTACCACACCCCCACCCCCATGTCTCAATGTGGTGCATGGGCTGCAAAAGGCCTGCATATTGGCACACACGCAAAGCCTCACACATGTACGATAGCGGAATCATATGGAGGTATATTTACCCTATCAGGCTTGTATCCGTATGCTCATGAGTTGCACCGGCTGCAGCTATGCGACAGCTATGAAGACAAATACGCCTTGTTGGTACGATGAATATGGAGACGTGACTTGCGCCAAGAATCCGAGTCAAACGCTCGCTGGTAGGTCTCATTCATATGTGAAGCTGCAAAAGCGCTTGCTTCTGTGTATTCGCCTGATTACTATTCTGAGAAGCTTTCTGATTGTGCTCCGATGAAAATTATCAAGCGAGTAAAAATGTGTGTATATATGTGAGAGAGAGAGCCTTGTCTCCTCTGCTTCGTCTGGGACATAAACAATGAACTCAGGGATCTCCAAGAAAGAAAAGAGTAGCGAGGTAACAAATCCACAAAGGCTTCAAGCTACAAACAAGCCCCTGTTTTTCAGTAGTGTTTTAACATATTGAAAAGCAACCAGCTTGATAAACCAACTTGATTCATCCTACGTTCAGCCACTTCAGCTGAGGCAGCTTTGCCGCAAGAAAGCCACCATCTGCTTCAGCCTCCAGTACGTTATGATCAAGGTATTGGGTAAGCTAGCTTTTGCAGCCAGTGAAATCGCAGTGGGGTGATAGGTGAAAGAGGAGCTCACAGACGAGAGAAAATATATGGAGGTAGCTCCATAGCGCGCCACACGATCAAGGGTAATGCAAATGGAGTATCGAGACAGGCATCTATGCCAGAGGACATGACTTTATCTTTGATAAAGAGGAACTGATCTTTGCTTGCATCGGATGAGAACTGTCTCAACAGCCTATCGTTGTGATTTGTGTTGAATATTTCCCGATGCCAGTGATTTCTCACCATGTAAAAGAAAGTCCGGATATCGCGAACGGAAAAAACCCAAGTAGAAAATATGGTGGAAGTCTTGGACGTCACTCCCGGAGCTAGTGTCCCAAACGGCCACTGAAGAGCTTAGCGAGACTCCCCAAGAAACTGTCTCAGTAAGCTTTTACGTCTAACGTTGCCGATCACTACTTGATTGGAAATTGTAATATGATATCATATCATCACTGTGCAGCTAGCAAAGTGCTCGAGCCTTGAAGATCTAAAATGGAAAACGAGTGAAGGCCGGAGTCCGGATGAAGATAACAAAGCGTTGCAGGTGTTGGAGAGTCGCAAAGAAGAGACTGGGAAGAGACAATGACGATATCATATTCTTTTGAGCCAGACTATCGTTTGCTGAGAGCTTGGGAAGGCTAGGCAAGTGCTTGTATAAATTCAAGAAGTGCCCCAGTATGTGTATCTAAAAGACTTTTTGATCCTGACCGTTCACCTCACTCCCGCCACTACTTCTACTAGTCTTCTTGGCATATACAATGAGGGAACTCATTCGAGACACAGTTCCAGGACATTTCCTGCGTCTTATCACGAAGTCAGGAGTTTTACCATTTGAAGAAGAACGAGATCCAGAACTATGGAAGAGATATATTCATGCCGAGAAGAGCGCGCAGATGGCTCATCATGGCCATGTTGGTGAGGAAACCAGAGAGGAGGGAGGGAAAGATCTACAAGGAGAGGACTCGAATGAGCAGAGTCGAGCGAGGAGAGAAACGCAAGCTTCGAGAAGTAGCTCAGGCACAAGGGTTGCGAGCCAGGACATTAGAAGGAATGAAGTGAGCGGAGCACCGGTTGATCCTGAAAAGGGTAGGGATGTAGCTGTAGTCCATTGGTATTCCGACACTGACCCAGAGGTAAAGTTTACCTCATTCTAATACCTATGAGCGTGAGCTGATGATGATGGGTAGAATCCAATGAACTGGTCGACATTGAAAAAGTTTTGGGTAACAGGCATGATTTGTTTACTTACCTTTTCGGTGTACATCGGATCTGCTATCTACTCTGCTGGAACTATGGAGATTATGCAGGTCTTTGGAGTCAGCCAGGTTGCTGCAACACTTGGACTTACACTCTTTGTTGCCGGTTATGGATTGGGCCCTATGGTGTGGGCTCCAATGTCAGAAATCCCACAGATAGGACGAAATCCGGTGTACATCGGTACACTCGTTGTGTTCGTGTTCTTACAATTCGCAGTCATCTACGCGAAAAACTTCGGCATGCTGCTAGCCTTCCGGTTTCTGACAGGTTTCTTTGGTTCGCCTGTCCTCGCAACGGGTGGCGCTTCATTGTCAGATATGTACCGGCCAGCTAAGCGAGCATATGCGATCGGAGTCTGGGGATTAGCAGCTATTTGCGGCCCTGTCCTCGGACCACTTGTTGGTGGTTTCGCAGCACAGCATAAAGGCTGGCAATGGCCTATCTGGGAACTTCTTTGGTTGTCTGGATTCGCGCTCATCGTCCTGATTCTCTTCCTACCCGAAACAAGCTCGGCGAACATCCTGTACCGTCGCTCCCGTCGCCTTCGCAAGCTCACCGGTCGTGATGACTTGAAGTGTGAGGCTGAGATTCAAGGCGAGGGTATGACAGGCAAGGATATCGCTTTGATGGTTCTGGTCCGGCCATTCTCGCTTACCTTCACGGAACCTATCCTTTTCCTTCTCAACCTCTACATCGCGTTGATTTACGGTCTTCTCTACATCTGGTTCGAGTCTTTCGCTATCGTCTTCATCGAGATCTACGGCTTCAATCTAGGAGAAGAAGGCCTGGCATTTGTTGGTATCCTTGTTGGCGGCTTTGTCGTCATGCCACCTTTCGCTCTGTACCTCAAGTACTTCCAAGAGCCACAATTCAACGAGAATGGCGAAATCAAGCCCGAAGAACGACTGCCACCTGCATTCGTCGGCGCGTTTTGCATTCCAATCTGTCTATTCTGGTTCGGATGGACTTCACGACCTGCGGTGCATTGGATCGTGCCCATCATTGGCTCGTCGTTTTTCACCATTGGTGCTTTCTTGCTCTTCAACTCCGTTCTCAACTATCTCGGCGACGCATATCCTAAATACGCAGCTAGTGTGTATGCGGGCAACGATTTTATGAGAAGCTCGTTTGGTGCTGGCTTCCCTCTGTTTGCTAGTGCCATGTACCGCAATTTGGGTGTCGCATGGGCGAGTAGCACTTTGGGTTTCTTGAGTATTGCTTTCATACCTATACCCTTTGTGTTGTATATTTATGGCGAAAGAATCAGGAAGGCGAGCAAGAGAGCGAGGCATGACTTGTAGATTTTTGAAAGTTACTTCGAAAATGATGGGGTTGTAGGATAAAGACCAGCATACACATGAATGGTTGGTGGTGTCGCTCACTGAAATTTGAGTTACGCTATTAGTGTGCTATCATTGAGCCTTTGTTAAAATGACATTAGTTTTAAGTTGATAGAAATTGACAGGTAGTGAACATGGAAAGGAACAAGTAGGTTTGGTTATGAGTCTGATTCATAAGGTGTCACTAACTACTTGCTGGGTCGAAGTCAAGATAAGCCTGACTTCGACCGAGGAACTGCATAGGCAGGCACGGTGTGGTTACGCACCCCGTGACAGAAATAATTCATTGAGCGTTTGTGTCCCAGCGTTTAATTACTGTTGTCGTCGTCGCCATTTCCAAACTTCATCATTACTTCTCAAATATGTCAATGGGTGGACAAAGTCTAAAATTTCTACACAGTCAGCAAGGTTGACTTGGTCGAGATTGCGGTTTGTGGCGTTCACTTTTGAAACGCCTTGTGGTGGCTGGGGAACTCGGCTGCTCGTACATAACAATGCCAGGCTGCAGTGATTCGGACCACGATAGACTTAAGACGTCTCAATTAACCTATAAATTTCTTACTTTTGCTTACTTGATTAAAAGTTTTCACTCTCAAGCGTTCGCATAATCATCGGTTGCCCTTACATTTTCGAAAATTTCGAAAAACTTATTCAGGCACACACACGACTTGCTGTATTTTACAACTTTAATTAACCGCTGGAACAACGGAACTATAAGTAGAAGAAAGAAAAGCGAGAGCATACTTGCAATACTCTCGGTGGAACTTAGAAACCCACATATCAAAATGGCATCAGCACTCTCAAATTCGTCACAATTGGCGTCGCCTCCACGCCCTTCTTTCTTCCTTGCCTTCCCCGTCGAGATACGAATGGCAATCTATCAGCAACTCGCCTCATCTCAGTTAGAAAGCGAGAGAATTTTTCACTCTTTCCCCAAACATAGCAGTGAAATGTTTCGTCAATATCTGCATATCCACGAGAACACTCATGCACTCTACCCATTACTCTTCGTCAGCCGCCAGATCCGAGATGAAGTCGCAAGAGAAATTTACACCAACACGCCGACACTGAAGTTCAATTCTCCACTAAAATGTCTATTCTTTCTCAAGTGGACGGGGAAGGAGATGCATCGCTTGCGCTCGCTTCGTGTTGCGGTCCCAACACACGATACATATTCGCTTGAGGAGATTTTCGAGCTTCTGGTTATGAACAAAGTGGCGCTCCAGAAACTGGCATTACATTTTATTTACATCAACTCGGTTGCCAAGGCTCCACCGAGAAGGAGGATGCTCTGGGCAAGCACAAGGACGACAGAGCTAGCACGCACAAAGGAACAGTACGTAAATCTCTGCGACAAAACGACAAACGCCCTCAATCCTGGCAGCACTAGCTATGGTACTTTCTCTCATCATGAGGACGTTGCAAGTTTGGAACCGGCATCTAATTCTCGGGGCCAATCTGCTCTGACGCAATTGACGACCTTGAACTGTCTTGAGACGATCAACAATCCAACTGCACTCTGGGAGACGGAACTTGAGATTGCAATATTGAAAGTTAAGATAGGTATGTTGCAGAGAGCATCTATACAGGGTAGACGATTAGTCTCCGATTGGACACCACACGGGTTAAGAAACCATATTTTATATGAACTCCACCCCACAGGGGGATGGGATCGTGCGATATATGGATACAATCCCCAAAAGGAAATCGACTGGATGGACTGTAAATTCTGGATAGAAGACACCGTCGCCGTTCCCGAAGAGCATATTCCACTTCTAGGAACGAGTGAAGTGGAAGATTACACCCGACAGCCTCCTTTTTCCGAGACAAGTCTTGGGATTGTAACAGACAAGCTGTGTTCATTTATTGAAGGCACTTATGAGCTTAGTCAACACGCGGCTTTCTATCTTGGTTTGATGCCGCTTTACTATGCGTATGGCATAGTTGTGTTCCCACTTTTCATATATGTGCCAACGACTTTGCTATGGGGTCGGGGATGGAGATGGAGACATTACCCTAGTAGTAGACTGGGGGAGTTTCTGCTGTGTTGTAATCTTTGGCCTTCTTCGTGAGATGGCATGTGGAATGAGATGACACTTGTTTGAAGGTCAATCGAAATTTTGCGGTTACGATGGCGATATGACTAGGCCAAGATTGGAGTGCGCTCAGTGTCCTGGACTTGCTCAGCATACAGACATGTGTTGGTTGTGGGAACGAGGCCGATGGGAACCGAATATTGGAGGAGAATATGACAAATTTAAGCGAACATTTGTCATATTGTGTTTGTACCACGAATTTGTGAATGAGAATTAGAATGAATCCGACCTGCTAGCTGTAATGATTTGCCATCACACATCGGGAAAACAAACTCCCAGGGTTCTGTACTAGAACTTGCTTATAGTAAACCGTCTCTTCGAAGCTTGCAAGCGAAGGTCAATTCAAATGAGACATGTTTAAAGAGGTGGAGAATCAAAGTTTCTGGACTTTATACACCTTTATATACTAGTCATTCAAGGCATCTACTTCAGGCCTTTTATCCCGAACTTCACTATTTTTTATAAGATCCATAAGAGCCTATAGCTATGCAGAAGGCCGGAGTAGGGTATGAAGTTTTGTTTGAGAACGTTCACCCATAATTATTGCGTGAAACCTAGCTCTGGAAGTACAACGCATATATGCTCTCAGACTCGAGATACTGCCTATTCCTTTAGCTGTGTACAGGAAAGGTAGTCCTTAATGCAGTGTTACAGATCCCATCATCCGGTACCGATAGGGAAAATGACTTTGATTCATTTTCTACCTATACCAGAGCGTCAAAGCTCGAAGCAGACTATCTGGAGCAAAAAGTTTGGACTGATTGGACAATTCAAGAACAATATTCCCTTACTCCTAAACAGTACAGATCAATGCCCATCTTACTCAATACACCATCATACCAAGTTCACTATTGCTACAACGACATCCGCTGTCGGCCTTCGCCATACACCAGGAAGTAATGAGCCAGCATACCACTTACAAACCTATAAATTTCAAGGCCGAAAACATCAAACCGACTACTATACCATGCACCTTAGGAAGCTTTGGCTTTTGCAAGACCTGGTGTGTCTCGATGTAAGACAGTCTTGTATTCCTGCTCGTATCGAAGCTTGTGGGCAGCAGCCATGTCAACGTAAGGCTGGTTTAAATTAGCTGGAGATCTATGACCACACTATAGTTGGATACTTGCCTGGCGTTCTGCGTCTGAAAGTGATTTCCATACTGGAGATAAAGCTCTCCATATCTCGAGGGGTTTAACGCCATCAAACTGCGGTGAATTCGTTTTTTCTCTGAGAAAGTTAACCCATGGCGTGGAATTTCTCGTGGGAATTCTGTTGTCAAGAATCTTCGGCCATTTCTGGCCTGTCAGCCTGCGTAGTTTTGAACGTGCTTTATTGGCCTCAAATATCTCGGACGGTGTATGGCTTTCAACCCATTTAGTAAACTCGGACTTGTTGAGTGCAACATTTTGAAGGCCAATATTGGTCAAATCCTGCACACTGTTAGAGAAGAGCACGAACGCATTGGCTGAGACTGACCTCTTGCTCTTCAGCTGATAGCGCCTTGTATTTGGCAGCAATCATTGGCATTTGTGATCCAGCTGGTTTTCCTTTCGCATCGCCCGATGCCATCTCTCGGGCAGAGAACACTGTCCAACTGCTGTTTGGTTTACGAGTAGGAGGTACTAACGCTGCCACCTTCAAATTCTCCAAATCTAATTTTGATTGAACCGAGGCTGCTTTGGCCTTTTTCTTTTCCGCAGCAGCTTTCTCCCTCGCCTTTGCTGCCACAGCTTTCTCTTTCTGCTTAACCTTTAGTTCTGCAGCTTTCTCCTTCTTTGCGACCTTTCGCAAGGCTAAGGCATTCTTCTGGTCCTGTGTCAAGCCTTTCCGTTTGGTCTTCGCCTTGGAGGTGACTTTCTTTTGAGGCTTGGCTGCAAGCTTCTTGGGAGGAGCCTTGAGCGACCTGCTCGCAGGTTTCTTAGCGGGTGTCTTCGCATTGGTAGACTTCTTTGCTCCAGCAGTTTTCTTCGCAGCGGTAGTTTTCTTTGCGGGAGTTTTGGTGGCTGTAGCTGTAGCGTATGTGCGAGACTTTGGCAGATGGGATGCAATATGACTTGAAGCTATCCTCTTGGTCTGGAACCCTTGGTCGCGACTGATACCAGCTCCATGTAGTCGAGATCCAGCTGCTACCCTCTTTATGGCCGCGCGACCAATTCTGGAAAGCATGGTGACAGTAAGAGCAGACAATTGATTTAGCTTCAGTGTTGCAATTGTCTCATCCCAGGAAAACACGATCTTGAATATCTCTCCAGCCCCCTTCAATTCTGACACGCGAGTTGAGCTCTCCCCAAATCGCGCTAGCAAGGAGCCTCAACCACGCTAATGTCACCTTCGGTAAACGATTTTCCGATCCCCGTCATGCAATGATCTCCATGCGACTCAAAATCGGTCCTCCATTAAAAACCCATGCGGAGGGATTTACGCACTCATCATTTTTGGGGTTAATATATTTGCTCTGCGGAGGAGAATTGAACCGCATATACTATTTTGACGATACAGCGAGAAAGTATTTCTGCCATCAACCGAGGCAAAAATGGCTCGACTCAGGGAAACTCGCTCACCATCGCCAGCAGGAAGTCAACACTCTTCAAAACGAATCAAAAGAGAAGATGACGTTCGACGAGACCGCGACCGCGATCGCGAGCACAGAGATGATCCACGCGGACAGAGGAGGAGAAGCAGATCTAGAAGTATTGATGTGAGTTTACCTAGCCCTCTATTTTGCTTTGGTATCTAATCATTGATCTAGCGACGCCATCGAGACCGAGACCCTCCTCGTCGCAGAGAACGCTCAATAGACCGAAGAGACGATAATTACTATCGAAATGATCGAAGAGATCGGTCAAGAGATCGACGGGACAGATATGTTGATAGAGAGCGATCTCCTGATAGACGGCGACGTAGAAGTCGAGATCGAGACTATCGTGACAGGCGAGACGACTCTGATGATAGGCCTCGAAGACGCCGAGAGGGCTCTACTGACTCTTGGCCCCGTAGCAGAGGTGAAAACATTCCTGGAAAATCCGCAGGAAAGCCGGATAGCTCGAAGCCAGTGGAGGTCAGCAGAAGCCACTTTTCCAGCAATGACCAATATGCTAAGATAGTCACGCAGAATTCTAAAGCATCTAATTCTGCAATCCAAAGCGAGGCCGACAAGAAGGCAGAGCGCATTGCAAAGCTAGAGGCATGGAAGAAAAAGATGGCTGAGGACAAGGAGCGGAAGGAGAAAGAATTAGCCACAAGTGGTACCAGCAAAATCCCTGATGATAAAGACCAAAAGTCTAATCTGCTACCAACTGTTGACTCTCCAGCATCTCCAGCCACACCTGCGAGTATAGCCTCACCAGTTCCTTATGCTGGGAAGTTTGACCCGAAAGCCATCGCCAAAAAAGCTGGAGCAAGCTCAAGTGTGGGAAGTGCATTGGGCAAAGACATACCTATGAAAGACTTGACTAAAGCGTCCGCAACCTTGAATTCTGCGGTAAAAGTGTTACAAGCTGACAAAAAGCCAACAGCTTTCCACAGCACGTCCAATGGTATGAGCCCTCAATCGATTGATCACAATTATTCTCTCACTAACCAAAGGTCAGCAGTATCTGCATTACCTAAAGCACGAGGGAATTTAAGTGGGTTTGGTTTAGGAACCAAATCTGGTGTGGACGTTGAAAAAGCATCTTCGAAAAGGACCATTGATCTTGGCGAGGACGAAGGAGCTAGGAAGAAATTGGAAAAGCTACCGAACCTGCCCTTAGACAATGTTGAGAATGAGGATACTGCGCTCGCTAACGGTGTCGAAGAAGAGGATGACGATGTCGACATGGGCGATGCTGGGACTGAGGAAGAAGCTGCCGCAGCGGCGAGAGCTGCAGCAGAAAAGCGTGAGGAAAGATTGCAGGAACAGAGGCTAGCATCTCAGGCGGAACCGCAAGCAAATGGTGACTTACAGATGGAGGACGTCGTCATCCAACAAAAGGAACCTCCAGCTACAGAGGATGAAGAGATTGATCCTTTGGATGCTTTCATGGAGGAGATGGGAGATCCATTTGCAGCGCCTAAAAATAGTGGTACGTTCAGGAAAGGCCCCGCGAAAAAGTCCGTACAAGAACCGGAGCCTTTGTTTGGCGATGATGACATAGAGCTGAAGGCACTTGACTCTGAACCGGATGATATTCTTGCTATGGCAAATAAAGCTAGGAAAAAGAAAGAGCTACCAATCATAAATTATGCCAAAATGGATCTCGAGCCATTCAGAAAGAACTTCTACACAGAACCAGCAGAACTGGCTGATATGACCGAAGTTGAGCTTGCTGACTTGCGTCTCGAGCTGGATGGTATCAAGGTTGGTGGGAAGGATGTGCCAAAGCCTGTCCAGAAATGGTCTCAGTGTGGGCTCAATTCACAGTCACTTGAAGTTATCCGCAAACTTGGATTTGAACGGCCAACCGCTATTCAGATGCAGGCTATTCCCGCCATCATGTCTGGCAGAGATGTTATTGGTGTAGCTAAGACTGGATCAGGTAAGACAGTTGCTTTTCTTGTTCCTATGTTCCGGCACATTCGAGATCAAAGGCCGCTTGAAGGGGCAGATGGACCTATAGGACTCATTATGACACCTACTCGAGAGCTTGCTACACAAATTCACAAGGAATGCAAGCCTTTCCTCAAGGCAATGAATCTTAGAGCAGTTTGTGCTTATGGTGGAGCCCCAATCAAGGACCAAATTGCCGACCTGAAGAGAGGAGCTGAGATCATTGTGTGTACGCCTGGGCGCATGATTGATTTGTTGGCCGCAAACTCTGGACGAGTCACGAATCTTCGACGGGTCACGTATGTTGTGCTCGATGAAGCAGATCGCATGTTCGATATGGGATTTGAACCCCAAGTAATGAAGATTTTTGCAAACATTCGACCCAACAGGCAAACAATCTTATTTTCAGCTACAATGCCTCGCATCATGGATGCACTCGCTAAGAAAACTCTTCAATCGCCAGTTGAAATCACAGTTGGCGGTAGAAGTGTTGTAGCTCCGGAGATTACTCAACTGGTAGAGGTTAGAGAGGAGAAGGAAAAATTCCATCGCTTACTGGAGCTGCTTGGAGAACTTTACGACAAGGATGAAGATGCCCGTACACTCATTTTTGTCGACCGACAAGAAAAGGCCGATGATCTGTTGAAAGATCTCATGCGTAAAGGCTATCCGTGCATGTCTATACATGGTGGAAAAGATCAAATCGACCGTGACTCGACTATTGATGATTTTAAAGCAGGTGTCATTCCAATTATGATTGCTACTTCCGTTGCGGCGCGAGGTCTTGATGTTAAGCAGTTGAAATTGGTGGTCAACTTTGACGCCCCGAACCATTTGGAGGATTATGTCCACCGAGCCGGACGTACGGGCCGAGCAGGCAACACTGGAACTGCGGTGACATTCGTTACGGAAGATCAGGAGCAGTATTCTGTTGGTATTGCTAAAGCTCTCGAGCAATCCGGACAACCCGTACCCGAACGATTAAATGAGATGAGAAAGTCGTTCCGGGATAAAGTCAAGACTGGAAAAATGAAAGACAGCTCTGGATTTGGTGGTAAAGGACTCGAACGTAAGCCGTTTCCCATATTGTATGTGAAATCTTTGCTAATGACCACAGGTCTCGATGCCGAGCGAGAGGCCGCAAGAAATCGGGAGCGCAAATCTCACAAGACAGACGGCGATGACGACGAGGAGAAAGAGGAAAAATCTGATGAAGATGTCGTTCTTGCAGCAGCGTCAACCGTCCAGCCAGCATCTGCACCAGTTTCAACACCACAGCTTTATGGTGTTCCAAAGGGAATTGATCTGGATGGTAAAATTACTGTACACAGAACCGAGACGGCGGCATCTGGTGGAGGATCTAGGAATGCCCTCGATAAAGTCACGTCTGCTATCGATGCTATCAACGCTCGACTCAATAAGACTGGCCAATTACGATCTGGTGTACCTATTGACAACAAGGGCCCTGATGCTGGCGCTTTCCACGCAACATTAGAGATCAACGATTTCCCACAGAAGGCTCGTTGGGCAGTTACGAACCGCACAAATGTCGCCAAAATCCTCGAGGCAACAGGCACTTCTATTACGACGAAGGGTAGCTTCTATGCTGCAGGAAAGGAGGTGCAAGCCGGTGGTGATCCTAAACTCTATATTCTTGTAGAGGGTGACACAGAGGTCGTAGTCACCAATGCCATGCGAGAGTTGATGAGGCTGTTGAAAGAGGGGACGATGGCTGCAGCCGAAACTGAAGGACGAGCACCTGCGAGTGGTAGGTATAACGTTGTATAATCCTACTTCGACTGGCTAGGTAGCCAGGCTTAGCGTAGCGTAGCTTAAAATGAACAATATCATCATCTCGCTACCCAATATACGCCTTTAACTCCTGAATACTGACACCACCTGCCACCTGACGCCGTCCTCCCATCATGC
Source organism: Margaritispora aquatica (assembly GCA_007644065.1). NCBI lineage: Eukaryota > Fungi > Ascomycota > Leotiomycetes > Helotiales > Discinellaceae > Margaritispora > Margaritispora aquatica. The sequence continues at coordinate 2,297,691 of VJWN01000007.1, read as the reverse complement.
ACATCACTCTCAAGGTCTTACTTTATATGCAATTTCTTCTAAGACGAAAATCAATTATACGCCCTCGCTTCGGCAGCAGCATCTGCATCTCTAGCTCTCCGCTCATCTTTACTCAAGCCTTCTAGAGTATTCGTCCTCGTCTGCTTCTTCTGCTCTTCCAATTGTGCCGCCAGTTTTCCCTTTGGCTTGCTCGCTGCGTTCGCTCGTGCCTAGTCCACATGTATCAGCACAATGATAATACGTTAATGCACTAGCCCTGTTCTTAACCTGACTACGCATTTCCTCCACCATCAACACTGACCCAGCGCACATGAAAAAACTAACAAACAAATTGCCTAACTCACCTCCGCAGCCTCAGCAGCTTTCCTCCTCGCCTCGTCCTGTGCCGACCCTCCTGCCCCTCCTGCTCCTCCTTGTGCAGGCGACGGCGTGGAACCGAGCGTTCGAGCTGGGCCACCGACGACCTGGGCTTTCTTGGGGAGGGTGGAGATCTTGGGCGTATTCGTAGCCGGAGCAGAGGAGAGGGTTCGTCCTGGTTGCGAGAAAGGGTCGGCGGATTCTTTGCCGCAGAGATTGCCCATTGTGGTGGTGAGAGTGGAAGTGGAAGTGGAGCTGGAATCGGAATTGGACTTGAAGTTGGAATTGGACTTGTATGTAAATTGTGGAGAGATGGGGAGGGGGTGTGACTAGATAGTTATCCCAAGGTAGGTATGTCTTGAGCGATTGCCTGCAGCGTCGTTCTGAGCAACGGGCACGCTTGAAGTGAGACAGTTGGTAGATTTGGGGGAGATGGAGACAGAGAGGGTGGTTTGGAGACGATTGAGGTTGTGTTGGGAGAGTTGTGACTTCCGGCGCATAAATGTCTCTTGGCCTGGTTGATGGAGGAGGTGACGACAGCGGAGGTGAGGTGAGAATCTAACCGTTCGGGTCGGGGGCTGGAGATGGGATGGGATGGGATGGGACGTAATCGATGGAGGGATTTTGGGGGGTCTGGAAGTGGGCTGTGGGCTTGGCGTGGTTGTTACCTGGAGGATTGGAAAAGCATCAATTATACACAAGTAATGGAATGAGATGGGGTAGAGATGATTTGAAAGGAGAGACAAAGAACGGTGAAGTACATTCGAGCATAAGGTAAGGTAGGTATTTAGCCTCATTACCGTAAGGTAGGGGAGGCTCTCCGTGAGTTTGAAGGGAAGGTAAGAAGAAGTAGCCCAAAGTTCAGTCGTCCAGGTTGCTTTTTCGCATGTCTTATCGATTAAGCTGACTAAATTACGCTTTAGCCTGATACGGACGCGGGGTCTTATGTAAACCTCATCGACCAATGAGAAAAAAGGCCTTTCAAAATCCAACCCGCAATCTTTTATCGCGATAACCGAGTTGAGAGAAATGGTGAAAGAGGAAGGAAGCATGAGTTGACATATGAAATATACACTTCCAATTCCTCTTCAATGAACCAGCCGAATACCTTTAAACAATGAAGATATACTCTCGACTGCATTCAAATCAATATCTAGCCTAGTAAACTGCGTGCTTTTCTTTGATCAATGTCAAGTCCCTGAAAAAGTCAGTGTTTTTTGGTGTCAGCCTTTTGAGTACCCGGATGGTTACCTCTCCAAGTCTGATATGATCTGCTGGCAATCACGTTCTGGTTCCTGTCTCTCGTCCTTTTTTGTCTTGTTGCACGAACCTTTGCTCGGATTTGTTATTCCAGCTTTGAAAAGTACTTAGCCGGAATCACTGCATCTCTGACGTCTTGAAGGTTGTACGGAGGTTGAATTTGGAATTACCTTCTTTGAAGCGACAGCGACGGATTATCTCAATGCTGCATACTCGACCAGGGGAAATTTCTATTTTTGAGTACATCGGATTATTGACATTGCGATTGCGATGGATACCACTACATATGACTATGTGTCGCAAGATGCGGCATTGAACCACCAGCTGCCTTTCAACAACCTATGGGATTCCAATGGCAATCACGTCTTCTTCACTTCAAATGAAGCACAACCTACGCAACCTGCACCCTTCTTCCAATCCTCTCAGAGAAGTATCCAAAATCATAGAAAGTCTTATTCGCAGGACAATTTCTTTGGGTCGATGAATCAGCCTGAATTCATGTCTACCGGGCAGACAAATCTGCAATACCGTCCCGTCACTTCAACAATGGCATACAGGCAAGCCATGATGCCTCCTCAGAGGGATCCAAATCCGACTTCCAAGCGTCAAAGAATCGGTTCCTCAAAAGCAAGTACGCATATGGCCATAGGATCGACCTGCGGGGGAGAGGATCCAAACCAACCCACTAGCGAATGTTGCAGCAGTTGTCCCGATGGGGAAATATGTACAGAATCGAATTGTGCTCCATGGGACGAGAAAGATATAGACTACAATGCCTCTGGAGTTATATCATGTAGTCGCCAGAGCTGCGCGGAAGATGCATGTCCTGCCCCTTGTCTAACTATTGGCATCCAAAATCAAAAGCTTTTCGATACGGGAGACTCCGAAAGGACTGTTGGCAGCTGGGTGGACTCCACGTGGAATCCTCAAACGACGAGAGATATCTTCGAAAGGCATGGTACTTCTCAAGGAGGACTATTTGAGTCACAGATTCCAAGTTTTGAAGGTGGAGAGTACATCTCAGCGGCTGCATCACCTACACCAACCACACCTTCCATGGGAAATAATGTCGAGACACCATTCTCGCCAAATGCTGGTCTACCTACACCTCAATATGGCACATTTCAGCAGGCTCATAATGCATATTCAAACCCTTCAGGCAATATGCTGTCGGGTGCTGGTGACTTGTTCACACCAGCTTCTGATTCGTGGTCAGGTCAGTTTGGACAATTTGGTAATGACTCTTCACTCTTCCATTGTACATGGGTTGGATGTGGACAGACAATCATGAACTCCCATGATTGGCTTCCTCATCTACATAGTCAACATATAGACCCGCAGATGACTTTCAACTGTCCTATACAACAAGATTCTTGTCCCCCTACTATTAGCGATAATCCTCTTAATCATCTTCAAAAGGATCATGGCTACAACTTTGATCTGGATGATGGCAGTATTGGTTGTCCAGATCCTACATGCGTGGAAGGTGGTGAGGTGTTTTGTAACCCAGCAATGCTACATCATCACTTTGACAATGTGCATGCCATACCGAATCAAGGAGTCTTGCAGTGTCAACTAGACACTTGCAATACTTTCTTCCAGGGTTTGGATCAATTACAATCTCACTTCTTAAATGATCATCAACTGCCCGTGGCGCCGCCTAAAGACAACGATATCAACCTTCAGCTCACAGCACCTGTAAATCGAAGTCCGAAACAGGAAATTCTGGCACCAATTGTGGAAGAGAAAGGCTCGGATGTGATGGATTTTCCAAACACTTGCAAATGGAAGTCCTACGAGGTCGGTAGTGTATGCGGTAAAGTCTGCAAATCAGAAGACGAGCTGCAAGCACATCTCAAGAATGACCACTTGAGCTCATTGGATAAGAGCTCTGGGTATAGGTGTCAATGGGAAGGATGTGTGCGTGAGAAAGCTCGCGGGGAAGAGAAATCCGGGTTCTCACAAAGAGGGAAGTTAGAGCGGCATATGGCTACGCACACGAACTGTAAGTCTCTTCAGATGATAGCTACTGGTAGTGTGCTAATGCGAGGTAGTCAAATGCTGTAAATGTGATATTTGTGGCCAGACCTTTTCGGCTCAGCAATCACTTGCACAGCACAAGCTTCTACATACTGGCGAGAAGCCATGGAAATGCGCTCATTGCGGGAAAGCGTTTCCGCAGCAAAGTGCTTTGAGTAAGTCGCACCTCCCTTCCCTCTCTCCTTCCTCGACCTGTCTCTTCATTTTGCCTCCATACTCAAGAACCCAAGCTTACAATCTCTAGCCATCCACGAACGCACGCATACTGGCCTCAAACCCCTCAAATGCGAAATCTGTGGCAAAGCCTTCTCCGAATCCTCAAATCTCGCTAAGCACCGCAAGATACACAATAAGAGCGGCGAGAATGTATGCTCCTTTCCCGGATGTGGAAAGCGGTTTGTGAGGTTGGATCAGTTGAAGAGGCATCAGGGGGTGCATAGGAAGGGGAAGGTTGGCACAAGTGTGGGTGTGGGGAGTGAGGATGGTGATGCAAGTACGGTTGTTAGCGTCAGTGTCGTTGAGGAATGAATTTGATGAAGTGCAAAAGAGATCGGTTTGGAGATGAGGAAAGGTTGATAGGATCATGTTATGAGGAATAAAAGTAATGAAATGTGGGAGTTTATAATAGATATACCCTACATAAGAAAGAAGGGTCATCAATCTGGATGAAAATAAGTTTATATCCTTAGCTCAACTACACGATGGTACGTCAGATTTCCATTTCTGCCATACTGCCTCGAAAAACAGCCTCGAACGAAAAAAGGCTCTGAGAGAAATCAACCATGAGCAACAGAGCATGCTTCGATACTCAACAAACATCTCTGTATGTTGATACCTAATATCGAAAGAAGATGAAATGTCCACTTGGATTCCTTCACTCGAAATTTCACATTGGCTTGTGAAAGAAAAGAAACGAAAGGAACAGAAAAAGGGGAAAAGAGGGGGAAAGGAATCTACGTGTAGGGAGGTATGTTTTGCTTTGCGATACCTTGAGGCGGAACTATGTATGGATCTGTCTTTTGATGACTGGGTGATTGATTGAGAGTTAATTCATTAAGCTATCTATTTCCCTGTTTAGATAGGTAGGTAGGGATTCAGGTATGTAAACCTCGCGATCTTGTTTCGTCTTGTTTCGTCGATCCTGAGTTTGAGTTTGAGGGATATTGATATGGATATGGATATTAGATATGGAAATGAGGAGCTATAGAGAGAGGTTTAAGTGTTGAGGTTTGGGATTTGGGATTTAGGATCTGTGGTGTTGGTGGTTAATTAAGGAGGACAGAGAATGAATGAATGAACGGATGAATGAAATGGGGTGTTGGTGTGGGTGGGGCTTTTTGGACGGGTTTGATTTTACTTGATTCTGGCTTTGTCTGCTTGTCTTTGACATATTTGTAGTAGGTGCAATGTGAGTTAAGTAAGTCGTTTAGGGGGCATAGCATGGCGTAGGAATCAGAGGCAAGAAAGGGCGGTCGTTTTAACTAAGGTAGTTTGAAGGGAAGGGTTTTAACAGTGGGTAGCTACCTAGGTTCTCTGGTCGTGTTTCATGGTTGGTGATATTTGACATTCGCCTGGTTGGATACTCATAAAGAGAGGTGTTGGTTTGTTAGATTAGATGGTGTTGATCAGTGAATGAATGAGTGAATGAGTGTCGGTGATAGTGAATTAGTCCGGTAGAGTAGTAACAAGAAATGGATAAGTGATGTGATTTGGAGTGAAGCGAAGTGAGGATTTGTGATGCAATCGGTGGGAAAAAAATTGACATGGAAAAATGACGTGCAAGAACTTCGGGAAAATAGGTAGTTTTGCAACTTGAAGAGGGACGCCTTGCATCTGTCTTTTCAGTGTCCATAGGTGGAAAAGGCATTTGGTTTGGGTGATAACGTGAAGACAAAGCTCAGACTTTGAGAAGAAATGATACACGAGCGGGGCTGAGGTGTTGTTCTGCGAAAAGCTTTTCCAGGGTTGAAATTCTTCGAGGTGTAAGCAATACAGATGCTTTGAAATTGGCTTCTGTTTGACAAGAAAACGAAGATCGTCCAATCCTACTAAACCTCCAATTGCAAGTGCTGAACTGTATTGTCGTGTTAAGGCTCGAAAAATTCGTACCCAAATGCGGCTCCAAAATGGGGTTATTGTTATCCTGGCTAATCGACGACTTCACATATCTTGACCACACAGCAAACACAAGCCAAATCACCTGCACCAGATTGGACTTCTTCTTTGCTCATTTCGTGATTGGTTGGGGGTTGGCTTCCATGCCAGCCATGCTATTTTCGATTGATACACCGTGAAACAACCCCTCAGATAAAAACCCAGAAGCCGTCTGCAAAGAATCCCATGCCCATGCTGCCAGAAATCAAATTCATTGTCCGGAATCTAGCGCTCAAGCCTCTGCCTGTATATGTGTCAGTACTGTTCCATGGATAGCCAACACTGCCCTATCTCCATCTTGCTCGCTTCAAGTCCGGCATGTCGATTCTAGATAGTGGGGCAAGGTAGAACGTACCTTAATGGCGTATTTTCGCTGAGGGAAATGAATTGCACGCTTCTTTGTCTTCTCCAAGGTCATCGCACTCTCGGACTTGCTAAGACGTCTGCGGATAGCGCGTGTCTGCTTTGGGCGGAGATCGAGAGGTAGGTACTTCTTGTTCTTGTAGAAGAGGCGGAGTTGCGAGCGTTGGTTGGCGTTGATGACTGTGAGAACCTTTGCGATGGACTTGCGGATATCGTGGCTGCAGAAAATATCCCATTAGCTTTCCATTCCTCTCTATCTGCAGTGCTCGAGTCGTCTCGTGTTGGATGTATAGGTGCTGCAACCTGCAGGCTTGGGGGAAATGGGTGTCAAACGCACATCTTGGTGAGCTTAGATGCTGATCCTCCAGCAATCTTCTGTGTGCGCAGTTGACCCAACTCAGTCTTCAAAGATGTGAGCTGCGATGCAAGATCTGCCTTGCTCTTGGACCAAAGCTGGCCAGTCTTGACTTTTCCGGACGACTGTCGCATGCCAAATTAGCCTTCATTCCTGCTATATTCCTCCCAATTGCCGCATTATGATCTAGCAGAGGTCGTCCTTACCATGTTGATGGTTGGTCGTTAGTTGTCGATTGGGGAGAGGTCGTCGTCGTGGAATTGCGCAAATCGAGATTATCTTCGAGAAGTTTTGGGGAAATGCTGCTGCGTGGGAGGATCGCTAAGGATGCTTTGGTACGATTGGCCAATAAATTTAAAGGTGGGTCGCATCACCTGATTCCTCAAGGATTCCGCGGCTGCGCTCGGCACGGAGGCTTGGCTCTCGACTGAGGTGAGGTGACGAGGCGGCGAAATTCAATGTGCCAAATAGCAGTAAGGTACTCTTTCAACTAATTAATACCACAACATGTCTTCAACTGGAACTGGATGGGCCCAACTGAGGCAGCAGGCGAGATCTTTAGAAACTCAGGTACCATGTTTGTATTGCCGGCAGATTACCTGTTACTGACCTCGTGATAGACAGAGACACTATTCCATACATATTCGCAATACGGAGCAGTATCCAATATACCACCTAAACCTACCGATGATGAGAGGCAAACTGAGGCCAAACTACAAGATATCCTTGAAAAGGTAGCCCATCAAACTTGGAATGCCCAGCCAAACCTAACATATTGCAGCGCGAAACACTCATAGCCCAACTCTCCCGCCTCCTCGACTCAGAAGCTACACTCACAGCATCGGCGCTGAAGCAAAACAACCTCTCACGGCATCGGGAAATTCTAATCGAGCACCGACGCGAGCTTACCCGGCTAAGGTCCCAAATACAGGATGCACGGAACAGGGCAAACCTGTTGTCCAATGTACGCAGTGATATCGACGCATACCACTCCAGTAATCCAGAGGCCGCAGAAGCAGACTATATGCTAGACGAAAGAGGCAGAATAGACAACAGTCACAACATGGCCGACAGCGTTCTAAGTCAAGCTTATGCCGTCAACGAGAGCTTTGGAATGCAGAGGGAGACCCTCATGAGCATCAATCGGAGGATCACTGGGGCTGCGGCACAAGTACCAGGATTGAACAGTTTGATTGGAAGGATATCGGCGAAGAAGAGGAGAGATGGGATTATTATGGGAAGCTTCATTGCTCTCTGTTTTCTTGCTTTATTGTACTTTATGTGAGGGTATATTACACACTTTACAGTCGCATGGAAAGCGGGCGTTCTCTGGCCGGCAAGCCAATGGTTGTTGTACAATTATGGATATATCCGATGAATATCATGCTGCTGGTGCAGCACTTTCATGGTTCTTCGCGGGTTTCTTATTCTGAACCACGGGCGGAAGTGGTATCCTGAGTTTTGCCATCCGTTTCGCGTTCGCTTCCTCAATCAGTCGTTTGGTGGCTTTAACTAGACCCTCTTTTTCATCACCTTCCGCAACACCACTTCCAGCCCATCTGATCCTACAATCTCCATCAAGCACATATATGTAGCCGACCTTGCTATTCAGTAATCCCACCGCATCCCTGATCTCGCCGGTAATGCCTCTGCGGATCAAGAAGTACTTGCCCCAATTCTGTGGACCGAACTTCTTCCTCAGGCGGTACATAAAAAACCTGATGAGCAATGCCTTAAAGCTGTTCTCCTCCACATTGATATGAACAATCTGCGCGAGGTCTGGGTTTCCTTTCACCACTTCCTCTAGTGCTGGATTGGCTTTTGCTGACACAAATGTCGCTACCTGGTTCTCTGCCCATGTACTACTGAAGACGCAGACAACAGATATCTTATCGTCCAATACTAGAGTTGTATCCTTGGGCTTCTTATCCTTTACCAGAGTCTGTCCTTGAAAGTTGGGAAAGAAGAGCGATTTCTCGGCCTTAAAGATCCCTGGGGGTGCCAGGAAAGACTTTCCTTTGTGCATTCGCATATTGCTCCATTCTCGAAAATAAGGCGTCGATATCTTCTGGGTTCTATTTGCAATCAGCAGGTGAGTCTTTTCTTAGATTTGGTATTCATACAGTTCTTTTCGCCTAATCAAATGTTTGTCGTAATTCACGAAGTCCTCCCTTCTCTGCTTCCATGACCTGGTATCAATACCGGCATTATCTCCAGGTATAGGAGGTTTAGGAAGACCAATTGGCCGGCTGAGTGGTTTGGGTGTGAACTCATCAACCGCTTTGCCATATGACCTAGGGGCATCCTCAAGTGGAGATGGAACTTGAGGAGGTTGGATTGGTTTTGTTGCAACTTGGCTTGTAGATTCTAGTGTTCCCTGTGGTTTGTCTATTGCCGTGGCATTTTTCTCAGCTAGGCGCTGGTACGAGACACTGAAAGTCCGCCATTGGCAGGCCAGGCATGACGCAGAGTCAAGTCTGAGGTTGGAAGGTCGTAAAGTTCTCCGTGACAATATCATGATGCCCAGCGAATGATCCATAACCGTCACACGTTCTAAAAAGTTCATTCGGGAGCAAGGCCGAGGTACGCTAGTGACTTACCCCTGATGAGGCTAAGATAACCTTTGCGCCGGTTACAAGCGGCTCTCCAGATGTCTCGACCCCGGATTCTGGTTCACTTCAAACGTCCTCCCATTCCATTCCTCCCCCATTTAAAATGTAGGAGACTCAATTCTTTGCTCTCGTGAAGAGACAAATCTATAGATTACGAATTAAAGATGCATTTTCGATTTCCTCTTCAGTCTTTACGGCAACTCCGTGCCTACAATAAGCTTAATCTTCCAGGTCACTTCTCTCAGTTTCATACATCGACAAGACTCTGTGCCATAAAGCCTTTCTTACTTGCAGATATTGGAGAGGGGATTCGAGAGTGCGAGATTATTCAATGGTTCGTTGAACCAGAGGCAAGGGTGGAAGAATGGGATAAGTTATGTGAAGTACAGAGCGACAAGGCATCTGTGGAGATCACTAGCAGGTTTGCTGGTGTGATCAAGAGGCTTCATTATGATGCTGGGGAAATGGCAAAGGTTGGAAAGCCTTTAGTCGATATTGATATACAAGGAGAAATCAAGGACGAAGATATGGCTGCTTTGACGGAACCTGGAGCTGGAGAAGAAACCCAAGAAAGGACCAAAGGCACCCCACCATCTACCCCACCACCAGGGTCCTCTGCTTCGGAATCCCCACCAAAATCCGAGGAATCCTTGAAGCCAAAGGGCAAGCATACAACTCTGGCTACGCCAGCCGTAAGGCATTTAACAAAGGAGTTGAACGTCAATATTGAGGATGTGGATGGCTCAGGGAGAGATGGTCGTGTCTTGAAAGAAGATGTCTATCAATTTGCAAAAGCTCGCGATACATCGCCTGTTACTTGTGAGACTTCAACGAAGTCTCTATCAGCAAATTCGACTGGATCTCAAGAGGAAACTGTCCAACCATTATCCAATACCCAGCATCAAATGTTCAAGACCATGGCCAAGTCTTTGTCAATACCTCACTTTCTTTATGCAGACGAAATCGATTTCACTGGGCTAGCTGAACTACGAATCAGACTCAATAATAATCTCTCAAAAAGAGCTGTCAGCGACGTCAGCAAATTGTCTTTCCTTCCATTTATTATAAAAGCCGTCTCTATGTCACTTCACCAATGCCCCACATTGAACGCTAAGGTTGGCATCGATTCCTCCTCGTCAAAGCCAGTTCTTATCATGAGAAGTCAGCACAACATTGGTGTCGCCATGGACACCCCCAATGGGCTCATTGTCCCGGTTATCAAGAATGTGTCCAGTATGAATGTTCTAGCAATAGCCGCCGAACTTAATCGTCTACAGTCTTTAGCTTCCTTAGGTAAGCTCAGCAGCCAGGATCTGAGTGGTGGCACCATTACAGTCTCAAACATCGGAAGCATCGGTGGTACCTATGTCTCGCCAGTCATTGTTGAAAAGGAAGTGGCTATTCTAGGAATTGGCAAGATGAAGACCATTCCTGCTTTTGGCGAGAACGGTGAGATTGTCAGGAAACAAGTGTGCAACTTCAGCTGGAGTGCTGACCACAGAGTCATCGATGGTGCTACCATGGCACGGGCAGCTGAGGTTGTCCGAGGATTTGTCGAAGATCCAGATTCTATGGTTATGCACCTCCGCTGATCAAATGTTGGGACCATTCGAGAGGATAAGAGATTACAAGGGCATTTGCACAGGTGGATAAGGACTTGGAAAAGTATCCGCAGTCTGTGCATCAGAGGAGGTACACACATTCAGCAAAGTGCTCCGGAGCATAAGATACGCCTAGATGCTCAATGGGAGTCCATCTCAGAATTGGAGATATACTCTAAAGTGGGGTATCTGCTCTCCCATATATATATATTTAGATTAGGCAGGGCTATCATTGCCCTTCGTCCTTTCTGACTCTTCATCTGGACGAGTTGGCAGTCATAAACGTGCGTTGTCAAGAAACCAAACACTTAGGAGTCAGAAATTAGAAAAAAGACACATCGAAGATGCTTCATACTCTCTTCAGGATTTTTTTCAACTCTACTTTGCTATTTCTTATTCTCACTTTCTCATTGAAACAAGCGGATGAAATGGTTTCCTACCTTTAGCAAACTTAGTACGTCAATGATTTACTGTAATAAGCAATACTTGTCGAAGTTAAGAACGCCTCATTGCCCCACTTCACCCCCATTCTTCGCCTAGTGGGGTTTCAAAGTGTGGGGTAAGCTAATTCAGCATCATGACTTCAGTCATCACTTGCAACGTCCGTTGTTTTCTCTGAAGTATGCGAGCTCATAATCTTCAATTATCTTCAGGTATTACACACTCACTTGTACTCCGTTCTTTGCAAGTTTTGTTCTCTATCAAGAAGCAAACTAGAGATCTCTCAACTTCCAAGATCAATCAACGCATAATGGCTTCAATGAAGGAGACTAATGTCTTGAAGGTGGCGTTGGAGAAAGGACCCAGTATGGGAGCTTGGTATACTTGGACTTTCAATCATTATGAGATATGAATAGTGGTTCTGATCAAGATTAGGCAAATGCTTCCTGGGGCTAATGTTTCAAGAGCTTTGGCGAGAACCGGGGTGGATTGGGTTTTGGTGGACTGTAAGTAAGAATACAATTGAATTATAGTCAGGCTAAATATGAATGCTGACTTCTTGGAATAGGCGAACATGGAAATATGGATGGTGAGTTACTATATTTCTTGATTTCCATAGTTGAGTCTCCTTTTCGGTATGCACTATCTCTTTAGTACCATCGCGAAGATCTGTACTTCGAGTTGGTATCTTCGGACAAACGCAGAATTTTAGATCTCATCTGGATGCTCGTTCATTTGATCTTGGAGCGTGCTGCCTCCAAGTTACACTTGCAGTCCTGCAAAAGTGAAGTATCTGCTATGCGAGCCGGACATCATATGATTATGTCTCTATTGCACAGAATTCTCACAATTCTCAGATAAAGCAATGCACGAAGCAGTACCAGCGATAGCAGCCTGTGGAGTATCACCAATTGTCCGCATACCAGACAACCAAGGCTGGATGGTAAAGCGTAAGTTTCCCCATTATAGTCCTTCCCCCCCTCCCTTTACCTCAAGCTCGGTTAACACCAAACAGGTGCTCTTGACTCCGGTGCGCACGGTGTTCTTGTCCCGCTCATCTACACGGTCGAAGACTGCAAGCGCCTAGTGCTCTCAGCCAAATTCCCACCGCTCGGCCAGCGAGGCTTCGGCTCTCCTTTCCCACATCCCAACTTCTCACCAGCTCTCAGCTCAACAGACTACCTCCAGCAAGCCAACGAGTCCATTCTCACCATTGTGCAAATTGAAACTAGAGAGGCGCTCGAAGCCGTCGATGCCATTGCTGCCCTTCCTGGCATCGATGTGCTATTCGTAGGCCCATTTGATCTAGGCAACAACATTGGTCATCCCGTCATCAATGGCGTGATGAGCGAGGAGTTGCAAACAGGCATTAAGAAGGTGCTTGAGGCAGCTAAGAAAGCAGGGAAGAAATCGGGCATCTTCTGTACAAGTGCGGAGCAGGCGAAGGGGTATGCGGATATGGGGTTCGGGATGGTGAGTTGTGCGACGGATGTGTTGATATTGCAGAGCAGTGTTATGGGAGCTGTTTATAAAGCTAAGGGGCAGGGTGAGGCGCCGAAATTGACCGGGCCTTATGGCCGATGAGCCTGAAAGATAATGGTTGGTGTATATAAGTACAGAATCATAGCCTACCAAACTTTGTATGCTTGTCTGTTAGGGCAGAGAACTCACCAGCCAGATGTATTAGCGCCATAGATCATCAGCAGATCGAAGTGGTTGAACTATGAAATGAGTGGTAGAATGCATAAGTGAGTGTTTAAAATAATGCAGTGTTCCGTGCACTAATTGAAACTGTATGTAATGTGCGAAAATATTCTTACAGGGTAGTTTTAAGGTCTATAATTCCTTTGACCAAGGCTCAACTTAAGGTCGACATCAGACTGTAGAATTTTGAAATTTTCGAGGATTTGAGGAGAACAAACTAGATTTCTCAGACTATATATGACAACATGCGAGAGGCTTTACAATAGCAAACTCTTGTTTGAAGTTTTGAAGTAAAAGAACAATTCCTCAAAATTCAAGATCTAAAGAACGAGATTGAAACTTACCACAAAACAATCGATAAAGTTAAGCCAAACTAAGAAGGCATAAGCTAATTCTAAGACTTCCTTGTCATATTCTTTTCCATGCATATCAGCAACCATAAATCTAAAGTCGTGAGTTTCGAATTCCCATGCGATTGTATCCTCCCTAGATATACTAGTAGTAGCTGAACTTTAGTTATACATATTCGGTACCCTCCTTTCAAAAAATACCGAATCCATATCAGATGGCGGTAGCTCGGCTCTTTCTTGAGCAAAGAGCACGAAAAGGCAAAAAATAAACTATGCACGACGCCTAAGAGATTTGCTAGATAGTTTGTTAGTGACATTGAACTGCATGATCGTGGTGTGGATTACAATACTTACAACTCTTGCTCCCGAAGGAACTAGCTTAATCTAGATGTTTCGTGAGAAGACAATTCTAGGCTAGCGCGATAACCACTCCGCCAAAGCGCCCGATTCTCGTTTGGATATTGCTCTCAAGAGATATTGAATAGATGCATGTGGGAAAGAGAAAAAAGGAGCCCTGAGCTTAAGCGACCCTCTTCTGGCATCTGGGATACCGTTTGAATGTGCTTTTTGGCACAGAGATTAAGCAATCCCATTGAATCGCATTTACATCTATTAAAGCGGGCATAATCATATATAATTATATTGAGGAAGATCGAGTGCTATTCTTGGCAAGCTGACCTGAAACGTTCAACTTAGAAGTCATGGGCTTTCAGACTCGATTGCAAACCTAAACAGCTCGACAACCCGAATAAATATAAATAGGCAACTGACAAATGAAGACAGTACAAAAAAGGACTGAAACAAGCTGAGGAGACCATGGATCAGTTGAAGCACTACTGTACATCTGAATTCATGCATCAGCCTCCGCGGCATCCATCTTTGCTTTGACTTCATCCTCCGTAAATCTATGCATGAGCTTCTTTGCCTGGGCAGAAAGAGCCGGAATCTCCTCGGCATCCTTTGCTTTACTGACATGAATCTACAATATGTTAACTCAAATTCAAGATATTCACTTCGAACACTTACAACTGGGGTATCAAATTCATACAGATCCCTCCATTTCTTGCCCTCGTCCGTCATAACATCATATTCCTTGAATTCAAACGGCCTTGTATCCCAAACGTTTGATAAAGTTTGTTTTGCATTGACACAAAGCTGGCAATTCGCCCGAGTAAACAGCGTTATCCGACAGGCATGCTGAAGTAGCCGGATTGAGGGAAACATGTCGGGTTCGGGATCGGCTTCGGATGTTGAAATTGCTTGTGTCTGCAGAGCCTCAACAGCGATAGTATGTCGTGTTCCCCAGCCAATGGAAGAGTTGTAAATCCAGGCCTACTGCTGTGACATCGGGGGCGAATGCAGGACAGCTCGGTGCTGGAGCTATGTCTGGGAAAACCCGGAAGCAGTCAATCACACCCTGGTTGTCGTGGTTGGGTAAACGGACGGTGTAATGCGGCAGAATTATGCTATGCTTTCTGTCAGTTTCCAAAAGTTGAATTTAGAAAGCACGCTGCATAATTCTTTAGTTTTGAAATTCTTCTTACTTTAGTTCTTTTCCGTTCTCCAAAGGTTTCTTCAACACACCATGGCGCAAAAATGCGTTCACCAATCCTGCGGGAAGATGTATACGGATCCTGAAGAGGAGTGCCTCTTTCACCCTGGCCCACCTATCTTCCATGAAGGACAGAAAGGTGAGTTCTCATAAGCTGTGCATTTGCTACTCTTGCAAATCTCTCTCTGACTCCCCGAGCCAAGTAGAAGCTAACAGTTAGCAAAATAGGCTGGAAATGCTGCAAACCCCGCGTCCTGACCTTCGACGAGTTCCTCTCTATCCCACCATGTTCAACGGGCCGACATAGCACTACAGACATTCCTCCAACAATCGAAAAGAAAGAGACAGCAGCCTCCGATGCGCCTTCTCTCAAGTCCGTTGCCCCTACTCCATCACCTCCAGCTCGCGCCCCTGTTGCAGCGCCTCAATCGACAGCTACCCCTCCACCACCCCCACCAGAATCCGAAAACGACGAACCCAGCCTCGAGATCCCCAAGGGCAAGATCTGCAGACGCAAGGCATGTGGTCAATCTTATGAGGGAGGTGATAGGGAAGGAGAGAAGTGTGTACATCATCCTGGTGCGCCATTATTTCACGAGGGTAGTAAGGGTTACACCTGCTGCAAGCGGAGGGTGTTAGAGTTTGACGAGTTTATGAAGATTGAAGGATGTCAGACGAAGGAACGGCATTTATTCATTGGGAGTGGAAAGAAGAAGGGTATGAGTGAGGGTGGTGAGGAGGTTTTGGAGACTGTCAGGTAAGACTGTCCCCACGCAAAGGCAAAAGAGCGGAACTAACGGAAATCCAAACAGACGCGATTTTTATCAAACACCAACAACATTAATCGCCTCGTTCTTTCTCAAGAAGATCCAGAAAGACACCGCAGTAGTCGAATTTCACTCGAATTCTCTCTCTCTGAACCTCGTTACCACAGACACGCCACCTAAACGATACAAAACCTCAATTCCACTTTTTGGTCTCATCGACACCAAGGCTTCTTCCTTTAAGATCATGGGTACAAAACTTGAGGTAACGTTTGCAAAGGCAGATGGTGCTTCGTGGCCGGTGCTGAGGAGTGATGAGCAAAGGACTGGAGAAATCATACAAGTTGGCAAGGCTGGCCGGGTCGTTTGAGACATGAAGTTGAGTATCAAGTACTCTGCATATCATAGATAACTAGACCAATGATAACGAAATAAAAGCTTTGAAGCTAAAGCTTGTCCGCAATTTTGTTTCTCACTTCACATGTTTAGCGAAGGAAGTGAATAAAGTGCAAAATGACAGAAGCGAGGTGGGCTTGGCAAGGTGCCCAAAAATTTATTGTATATCTGAATTAGGTCCTCTTGATCCTATGTTCTAAGATTGTCTTCAACAATCTAGCCAATGACCGCCGACCTTATAACAGTCCCGGAGCTCGCGGTTTCTTGTATAGGCGCTGGTATACAAATTTCGTGTCGCTTACTTCTATAACCCAAAATTATTCCCAGAACACACACTAAATCAGTAAGATCGCCTTTTCCACGCAACCTCTATTTTCTGTTGTATTGAAGTGCTTGGGATCAATCATCTTGTTAGCTCCTTCTCTATCTCATCTCGGATATAAAATTGCTTTCTACTTCCCATGAGAGAAGAAAAGGGCACTTTTAGTGTCAGGACTGAGAGCAACGAGCATAATACCTGTTTCCGGAAACGTACATATGAGTATCGCTTTCTCTGCCAATGCCGCAGCTGCTGGAAACGTCTGGAATAGTCTGGAATATAGGCGCCGGTGCCGATTTGGTAGGTGGAGGTTGCGGGGGAGCGATGACATGTATCGACGGACGAACGGTAGATGAGTATAGCTTCCTCGCTAAAGACATCGACAGCACAAGGCCAGACTTGAGCCCGCAAACAACAAACCTCACAACCTCCACGACCCCCCTTTGTTTTCTCTTTCTTCTCTTCCCAATCCCCTCCCTAGCAACATCCCACACCAAATGGACCAGTCGAGCAATAACCAGCACGGGGGTCCTTAAGTTCAAATTCCACAGTGGTCTGCGATTGCTGAACACGATGCCCAAGCTGAGCCCAATGATCGCCACTAAACCTCCAACGCTCATGAGGAAGAAGACGCCCTAGTACAGGAAAGGCACATCTTCAGCGTGACAGAAGGCGATGGCCATGCCGGCGAAAGCCTCGACGACGACGGCGGGGATGGCGATCAAGAAGCACAGGATTGAGAAGAGAACGACGCGATCATGGGCGGTGTTCTTCTTACTGGCGAGGAAGGTTAGGTTGCGGGGAAGAGGGGCGAGGGTAGCTTGGTGGAAATTACTGGGTTGTGTTAATATCGAGTAGATTGAAATTGAAAGGGTACGAATGGTAACACAAGAAGTGACAGACGTACTTCGAGTGCTTGCCCTGGCTTGCCTAGAGTAATGATAAGACAGCGAGCAACATGATGTTGAAAAGGAAGAGACACCAGAAGATTGCATTCGCATGGCTAGCAGAGGTATTCTCGAAAAAGCGAGCGTACTTGTGGCATTCGTATAAAGTGTTGGCTCTAACATTTTCCGATACTACTTGAAAAACTCGAGCTGTGATATCAGCCCTTAAATCTGCTTTTAGTCCGGCATCCATGGTGAGTGTGTTTTGATATTGGTGAACGATATAGTATAGACAGGAATTGCTGTACTGGAAGTTTGTGAAGAAGAAAAAAATTGAATCTTTGTGTGGAACACAAATTGAAGAGATAGTGTTGCGGGAACTGACAGATGGGAATCAAATGTAAAACGACTTGGGATTGTGTTGTTCTCAGAGACTCTAGAATCTCTAGAAGCTTCTCTTCTTCTACTGTCTTTGTATGTAGACCTGTAGGTTTACAGGTTACATAATCTTTGTAGGATCAGTAGATCTTTATGTAGCTCTAGATATATTAGAGAAGAGCTTCTCCTCTAGGATAAGCTCTTCTCTCCTTAAGGAAAATCAAGTACTTTCTCAGAGTTCTTCTGATTGTGAGTGTGGTGTAACACTATGATGCACAATGGTATATGAAATAGTGAAGAGTTAACTTGTCCGATTTTCCTGTCCGGTTATGTTGCAGGTATAGTACAATAAAGAAGGGTATCTGATTTACATCTTGGAAAGTGTTGGTTCCATTACTCCATACCCTCCATCAAGTCTACACGATCGAGCATCATGGCCTTTCCACCTATCCACTGTCGTAATAGATCCCAATCCTCGCCCTCTTCCTCACCACGTCTCCAGACTTCTCGGAAGCCCCATGCAACTGCCACCTTGTCCATTGCGGCTCGTTCCTCTTCCCGCATCCACCTCGATCTGAGCGGAACTCCAGGTGCCCATGTGACCCGAACCATTTGATCATTAGCAGTGGAAACAGCTATGACGCCGACAGTTGTTGTGAAGACAAGATACGCCATTCCTCCAACAAACGCAACCTTAGTGAATGCAGCACTATCCATAGACGTTTGGAACTCCGCCAACTGGGATGCGGCAGCGTATATTGCTACTGGAGCAGCCGTCAAAGCTGTTGCTGGCAGGAGAGCTTTTCGTACAAGTTTATCTCGCCGAAATGCAGGTGTAGTGAATGCAGCCTGAATGATATCCATAGCAGGAACCAATCGCTTTGCGTTGATTGCTGTTTGTAGAGCTCGATCAGCCACCGCCTTGGGAATCGCATTGGCTACTTTATTAGGAGTCGGTTTTGAATAACGTATTGGAGAAGAGCCTTCCACAGCTACGGGCTTATTTGCATATAGATACATTGCATCGGGAAGAGTTTCTGGAGCTCCAAGTATTGCTTGTATTGTGACATATATATCCAGGATTCCCGGTGTGATGAAGACCGGGGGAAACTTAATCACAGAGTATGAAATCTCGGTCAACTCGTAGATCATGTTTTGGATATTGGGGGTAATCTTTGGAGGTAAAGTTTTCTTGGATCCAGATTCGCCCAGGGACAGTAATGCTGATGTTGCTCCGTTCTTCTTATCCTCAGATGGAATCGGAGGATCCAAAACCAGTAGTCTTGCCACAGCTTCACATTGTGATAGAGCGTTAGACGTCTCTTCTTCTGTCGGCACCCTGCTCAAGGAAAGAAGCTTTGCGCATGTAGCTCTAACTTGCTGCAATGCTTTCTGCATCTCAGCCTCCGTCGCATGTCGAGCCACGACCTTATCCTGTTCTCCAGAGCTAGCAGGCTCTACCCTAGTTTTCCTAGATAATTTGCCGGCATTTAAATCTTGTGAAATTGTGTTGTGAAGTCGTCTTCCAGTGGAAAATACTCGCGTTGGTGTTGAGAATCTTTGAGCTCGAACTGTCCTATTTCCGGTCGATTGCTTCGCCAGCATAAAGTCGCAAAGCTGACAGACATCGTTACGAGGGCGCAGGAGCCGTCTCGACATCGTGGGAATGCAGGTGGTTGATCAATGGTACACGACGAATTGCGATTTCGTGGTGAGGTTAGCCCATGAGGTTGCAGAGTACCAACTCAAGGTACCTAGCACTTAATCCTTGGAGCTGTGGCTGAGCTGCGCCACGATTCAGTTCCGCTGTGACGACTGTTCCAGAAGTTCGCGCGTTCATTGACACATTCAGGCAGCTCAATTGTACAAAACTAACAGACAATTCACTCTGTTCAACCACTTCTCAAGCCTACAATTCAAACAGAGAATAGCAAGTCTGTCATCCGCGATACAACGTCTGGGTACACCTACTGCACGACGCCATTGCTACACAGCAGCCCTGTCCTCATACAAATCATCAAGATGCCTCCCCCACCACCCCCTCCACCTCCTCCCCGTACGTTGAAGTCTCCCAGGAATTTGGACAACTTCTAACAGTGTACAGCAATGATGGGTGGACCTCCTCCGCCTCCGCCCCCTCCGCCAGGAAATATGCCATCCAGACCGGCTGGGAATGGTAACAGGGTGAAGGCACCTCCAGTCGTAGCTATGCCCAAGAACTTCACTGGGCTTACGCAAGTCAATTCATCATGCTGATCAATAGATAGGGCGCACTACTGTCAGATATTCATAAAGGGAAGGCTCTCAAGAAAGCAGTCACGAATGATCGGTCAGCACCTATTGTAGCAGGAACTTCAGGAGCCTCTCGACCATCACCTTTAGGAGGTGCGCCTCCAGTACCAGGAATGTCAAGACCACCAGGCGGCCTTGCACCGCCAGTGCCCAATGGAGGAAACAGAGCGCGAAGCAATAGTGATCAAAGTGGCAGGGAAGTTAGTGGTGCAACGGGCATGGAGCAACCACCTCAGTTGGCAGGCATATTTGCAGGAGGAATGCCAAAATTGAAGAAGCGTGGAGGAGGTGTCGATACTGGAGGTATGTTGGCCATGAGAAGGACTCCGAGTGACAGGTGGCTGATGATTTCTAGCAAGCAACGAAGGGTCTTATACATCAGATCCTGAATCGTCTAGAAGTTCTGCACCCAAACCTCCTTCTTCAATGGCTCCAAGACCACCAACGTCTACTCCCCCTCGACCTGGAGCACAAAACGGATCTACTGCGCCTAATTTTGTGCCGTCAATAGCCAATCTACGAAAACCGGGAAATACTGCTCAAAGACCAGCATCCTCTGCCTCGCTAAGAGGGCCTCCACCACCAATTGGAAAGAAACCACCCGCTCCACCTGGTTCGAGGAAGCCTTCGATGCTTTTTGCACAATCTCAACCTCAAGCTCCCGCTCCTCCTCCCCCGCCTCCGCCATCATCTTCAGCGCCTCCACCTCCTGCTCCACCTCCACCTCCACCCTCCGCAGCTCCTCGACCGCCTATTGGACCCCCTTCCCGATCTCAGCCACCTCCGCCACCTCCACCCCCTCCTACATCACCTCCCTCCCTGAATGGTGGTGGACAAAGTCTTGCGATGCAAGCAGCTATACGTGCCGCAGCACAAGCATCTCCAGCTGCAGCGCCTCCTCCACCACCCCCTGGTGCTCCGCCTCACAGAGACTCTTACCGCGCACCATCTCCACCCTCGTTCGCCCCTCCATCAGCCGCGCCACCTGCCCCTACCTCCAGACCTCCCTCCCAGGCGCCGCAACGAGCAATGCTGGATCCGAGTGCGTACACATTATCATCGAATGGACCTTCGTCAAAAGGCTCAAGCCCAAACAGAGGCTCAGCATCTTCGAGCAGGCCAATCATTAATGATTCGAGATGGAAATTTCAGGACGAAAGCCAGTTACCCAAACCAAGAGAGTTTATTGGAGGGCCGAAGAAATACCGAGCGGGTAGAGGAAGCAGCGTTCCTCTAGACCTTAGCTCTCTCCAGTAAGTATATGGATATGGATTGTCGACTAGGGTATAGCAAGGATGGCGACTGGCGTTACAGCAAGAACTGCATGGTTAGACTTGTATCAGGTCTGGAGGAGTTAGTGAGCTTATTAAAGAGAAACAGGTCTAGGCAATGGACTACTGATTCTCTTTGAATCAGACCTGTCTAAATGCTTTGTATGCCTTGCATATACGAGAATATTACAGTTTGAAAGCATCTTCTATTTTCAAGATGTACTTCATTAGTTGCACCCTGCCTCTAAAGTCATACTTTTACTACTCCTCTTCTATCTATACATGGTTGTTGCGGAAGTTCGCACAAGGCAAAGTCGATTGCATGATTCCTATAAACCTTTTCCTTGCCTGTTTATTCTCAATCTACGATTTAAATGCACCCCATAACGGCATAAAACAGCCGTGCACCTCAGCAGGCGTAATATCTATCAATGTATGACTTGACTCATACATTGAGAAAAGGGTGGACCGGGAAAGGTTTTTGCTAGAATTGCATGGTAGTGGGGCATTTAGGGTTCATTACAAGAGGTTGTCCTTGACGGAGATAATAGATTTGTGCCTCCAAGACATCGTGCATCATAATGCCTGGTCGTCCCTATACCTCGCGTCGCTGCCTTGGTACTCAGATGAAGCAAAAGTCCGGAATACGTGAAGTGTCTGGTTGAAATTTCGCATGATTTCAGCCCGAAACCCAATTCATTTTAATCTGGGTCAATGGATAGCTCGAATACATGCGTTTCACGTTTGAATGTTAATCCAGCAAATTGGAGGTATGGATTTTATTAAGTATCTACCATTTTTATCCTAATTCTGAAGCGATATTGACGACTTATCTAAATTACGGGGTGAAAATCGCGGAGAAGCGATGCGCAATGAAATCTAGTATTACATCCATACTACAACATCAAAAACAAGGACAACAGACCCCCAGAAAACACACAATACATAAGTTCTGGCACCACAGCGAATCCAGATCCCTGAACGACCTGAATAATTGCCGTGGGGGTGGACAACACGGATATCGTGGTGCTCGAATTCGAGGGTTTCTGTGTTCCAGGTGTTCCTGTGCCTGGCTTTTCGAGCTTGCAAGTTGAAGAGCAGCCATCGCCATTGACTAGATTACCGTCGTCACACTCCTCGCCAGACTGGATAATTTTGTCGCCGCAATATCCAGTTGAGCCTGTGCAAGTGCTACATACTGGACTTCTCGCTTCAACCTTGCATGTCGAGGAGCATCCATCGCCACTGATTAGATTGCCGTCATCACACTCCTCATCAGCCTCTAGTACGCCATTACCACATGCCCCTCTTCCTGAAGGGACGCAAGTCAGGCAAACCGGGCTTCTCTCCAACTTGCAGGTTGAGGAGCAGCCATCGCCATTCACTTGGTTGCCATCATCGCATTCTTCGTCGAGCTGAACTATGCCATCCCCACATCGAGCTGGTTTGGGAAGCTCGCAAGTCGTGCAGTTCCTTGGTGTTTCTAGCTGGCAAGTTGACGAACATCCATCACCCGGCATTGTGTTGCCATCATCGCACTGTTCACCCAGTTCAGGTTGGACGATGCCATCTCCACACATCTTGGGGACAGGACACTTCGTTCCTGGTTCAAGCTTGCAAGTTGATGAACAGCCATCACCATTGATCAAATTTCCGTCATCACACTCTTCTCCCGAACCAGGTTGGATTATACCATCCCCACATTTCCCTTTTGGTGGTAAAGCTTTTTCAAGCTTGCAGGTGGAAGAACACCCATCACCATTCACCAGGTTTCCATCATCACACTCTTCGCCCTTCTGAACAATACCGTCGCCGCACTTTTCAATTTTACACATTGAAGTACAGCCATCGCCGTCGACTAAGTTTCCATCATCGCACTCTTCGCCGAGAGCAATTTGTAGCTTGCCATCGCCGCATTTCTCGAGTTTGCAGGTTGAAGAACAGCCATCTCCATCGATAAGATTTCCGTCATCGCATTGTTCGCTTCCTTGGATTTTTCCATCCCCGCACTTTTCTATCTTACACGATGCTGAGCAGCCATCACCGTCGATGTTGTTCTTGTCATCGCATTCTTCCGACTTCTGGATGATTCCATCTCCACACCTCTCTATCTTGCATGTTGAGGAGCAGCCATCGTTGTTGAGAGTGTTGCCATCGTCACATTCCTCTCCCGTTTGTCGTATCCCGTCACCGCATCTTGGCTCCAGCTTACAAGTTGAGGAACAACCGTCGCCGTTCTTCTTGTTGCCATCATCGCATTGCTCGCCAATCTCAGGAGAAATAATTCCATCACCACAACGCAGCAACTTACATGTCTTCGTGCACTTGGATCCGGTGACACCGACACCAGGCTCGCACTCCTCGCCACGATCCGATTCCACAATCCCATCTCCACAGAATGAGCGCCAGCAGCCTCGAACACAGTTTGCGTTGAAGACACCAGTGTCGCATTGCTCGCTACCTTGCACTTTACCGTCCCCACAATATCCTGTCTTTGCGCATTCCTTAGGGTAATTGTTGCATAGTCTTTGAGCGTCAAGGGCACTGGGAAATTGGCGGCTCTTGACTTCAGTTGTGACTGGTGCTCCGGCAAGAGTAATGGCTTTTGCCTTCGTCTTTGGGTCTTCTTTCCCGAAAGCTGTAGACTCGTACTGCATGATACTGAGTGCATCGTAAGGGGTGTTCATGAGACCGCTTGCGAAGACGAAGTTATGGGTTTTGTCGTCAACAGCTGCCTTGGTACACACTCCCTTCACTTGAGTCTGTGTTCTTTGTATTAGACTTGACACTCAATAGTTTCTTCCAACGAAGAAAGAGACATTACGTACAGTTCCTTTAACATTTTCGCAGTTGTAAGTGATCCCACCGCTTGTCTTTCGATCCGATCGTTGATGCTCGTGATGAAAACTAAGCGTGTGCCCAATTTCGTGAACGGCTTGCGGGATACCGCACCAACCTTTGCCCGGGATGTTTTTAGCTATATTTAGGGTTAAAATCATCGGACTGGATGCAGAGTATCCAAGATCCGTGCGACAAAGACCTTCGACATTGATGCGTAGGGTCAAGCGGCCAGCCACAGCACCAAAGGCCGGACCTTTGAGGACGTCTTTTGGATCAATATCTTCGATGAATTGTAAGAAAGGCACCATCCGCCTCCACCGCGAGAACGCAACATCCATCAGTTCCTTCATTTGGATCCTGGTGCCAACATCTTGGTAGCGGTAACGAACAATCTAGTATACTATCAGAATCTCGTAAAGTCTTGGAGGTATGTTGAACCACTTACTGCGCCTGGCCAGATACTTGATGTCGTCAAGGCACGCTTCGTATGGAAGTTATTTCGTCGAGTAACGTTAGATTGCGGTGCTGAATCATTAGACCTGAATGAAAGCAAGTTCTCAACAGAGCCAATGCCAATATCTCCAAAGACCACAGCATCCCCTCCGGATTCAACGTATGATACCTCCTGCAACCCAGGCCCAAGTAGCAGATATGTGCAGTTTAGACTGTCTGGATCCTCGCAATAATCCGGTATGTCGACAACAACAGACTTATAAACTTGATCACCATTTGTCATGGTCTGCTAAAGTCAGTTGTTGAGGTTTAAAAGTGGAAAACATTTATACTTGCATTTTCGTCTGGCACTTCAATTTCATCCAAAGGCAGGTCGGCAAGTTGGACTGCTAGACCTCCGTGCAAAAGCACAATGAATGGCAGAGCTTTCGAAAACAACATAGCTGCTGCTGAGAAAGTTGTTGATCAAGCGAGTTTCTTTGAAGGAAAATATTCGAGACAAAAGCAAGGACACAAGGAGCATTGATATATGCTACCGTCGCTCTTACCCCGGTTTTCTAAATCTCACTTCAAGTAGAGAGAGAGATACTTTTCCAAAGAAGGGTTCAGAGACATCTTATAAATGTCTCGTTCGTTTGCATCCAGAAAGGCATTCTCGCCAAGGCATTCTTCTACACTCCTTGCCAAGACCAAAATGCCATTCCACAGACTCCATGTCCGAATAGTGGATTCTGCCAAGCGATTTTTTTTTACCCCTCATTAATAGCATGATCAACTTGGCAGCGAGGGATACTGGGTTTTCCCCTTCGGATGTGGTTGGCAGCTGAACGGCTGAAGATCGTGGCGCTTCAGGTAATTTCTTGGTGTAGCCGGATTGGGATGAATTAAAAAAAATAACCTTAAATAGATAGACGCTTCCCCCCCGTAGAAGTGGCGAGATAGCAAGGCCAAGGTGTGCTTTGTGTGCCATGGCATCATTTCGCAGACTAGATAGATGCTCAGGCGTACTTTGTACACAATGTAGTCAAAGCTAAGAGCCTCATGAGCATATTGGCTAAGCGAGCCAGAAAACCTAATTAGGTTAATAATGTATTCCTAAATACCCATAGCACAAATCGCTTAATCATCCAGGCAAAAATGGATGCAAGGTTCCTGTCTAGTGTAGCTCAAAAATAATTTTTCAAAAATTAAAAGAAACACCACAGTACAAGTGACTGTTCTGTGATTTGGACATTGAGGGAATTGAACCCTCGACCATTCATAATGTAATACTCAGCACGAAGCCGAATGCGAAACGAATATCATACCCCTAGACCAAATGCCCTGTTTGACGAATGAAAGCGAGGTGAGTCATTGTTTACTTGACTGACAAAATCGTCAAAAATTGAGCCGTAAAATAACCGAACTCCTCAAAAATTCTCTTTCTGTGCTTAAAAATATAGTTATATAAGATTGCGTTTGGGCATTCTCTAGAGCTTATCGAGAGCATTTAGATCTTTAATTTACGCTTTTACATTGAAACTATTCTCTCATGCTTAATCTTAACATTTAGGCAAGATTTGGTTTGCGCTTCAAGTTCCTTGTTCTTGCTTCCTTTGTACGGTGACCTAGTCAGTCCTGATTTGCTGAACGGTCGAACCTCAAATTTCTTGCTTCGCCAAGGATATACCAACTTACCTCTGTCATACAGCATGGCCTAAT
The DNA here is from genome assembly GCA_007644065.1 of Margaritispora aquatica. Lineage (NCBI taxonomy): Eukaryota > Fungi > Ascomycota > Leotiomycetes > Helotiales > Discinellaceae > Margaritispora > Margaritispora aquatica. The sequence goes on along the minus strand of VJWN01000007.1, from coordinate 2,271,600 downwards.
GTAATCATGACAGAGTATACCCGCCTTCACATCACGCCCTTTAACCCCTCTTTACTCAATGTAATCCTGCCGCCTTCAATACTACCCAATGCGCGCAATATATCCTACCACGAGATCCAGACCTTCCCCGAAAAAGGCTATGGCTATGTAGACCTACCCACCATGGATGCAGAGAAGATCAAGAAGAAGCTGAATGGATCAATTCTTAAAGGCACAAAAGTCAAGATCGACAAGGCGCGACCGCAGAAGGAGGTCGTGACCGAGCAAGCTGTCGCAGAACCGGAGCGTCCAAAGAAGGAAAAGAAGAAACGCAAGAGGGATGAACTGCCGGGAGTTGATATTGGAGAGAGGCATGTGAAGAGAGGCTGGACTACCCCTGGAAAGGATATTCCTAAGGACAAAATTAAGATCATACCCAAATCAAAATTTACAACCGGGCCAGAATGTTTGTTCAAGACGGTTCTGCCCCCAAACGTGGCTTCGAAGGGCAAGATTACAGAGGTCAAGCCGGACAAGAAGAAGAAGAGATTGGGGAAAGAGACTGTGGTGCATGAGTTTACGAAGACTACAAAGTATGCCTCATTCCTGCGCGGCAGCTCTGGACCGAGCAAGACAAAGGCCGTGGCGGAGTATGTGGAGGACAAAGGATGGGTCGATGAGGACGGAAATGTTGTAGAAGCCGCCAAGAAATCACGAAAATCAAAATCTGCATCGAAGAAGAAGGCAGCCACTCCTCCAATTGAACCTGAAGTTGAGAGCTCGTCAGACTCCGAGAAAGATGATGCAGCACCAAGTTCGCCTGCTGAGCCTGAAGAAATGGAGGTTGCGAACCCTGCAAATGAACTAGACCCTTCCGAGGAAGAGGATGCCATACCAGATCCGGCAGAAGAGACCAGTCTTAACCCAGAAGATTCGAGCGACGAAAGCTCTGAGGACGAGATTGAGGAGGACAAGGCAGAACCAGCTAAAGAAGTCAAGGAAAAATCGCTATCTCCCAGCCCTGACAAACCACTTTCTGAATCAGAAGCATCGAGTTCTTCTGACGATGATTCGGAAGCAGATGCTTCTCCATCTCCAATAGTCTCCCGTCCTCAATCAGCGGCAGGCCTTCCACTGAAGATTAAAATACCGAAATCACCTGTTACCTCAGATGTTCACCCTCTAGAAGCTTTATACAAACGACCCAAACAAGATAACTCCAGCACTCCAAAGGCGGAACCATCGTCGTTCAGCTTCTTCGGTGGGCAGCATGAGGAGGATGATGACATTGAAGTCGAAACTCAGGTTCCCCTTACTCCATTCACACAGAAGGATTTTGAGTACAGAGGCATGCGTAGCGCTGCTCCAACTCCTGATACAGCACACGCCAACAAGAGATTCCTGTGGCCTAGCAAGGATGACGAGGAAGAGGATGAAGATGATGACGAGGACGATCAACCTGAAGCAAGCTCGCCTATCAGGAGGGCTGAAAAGACTAAGGGTACAGCCGCTAAAACTGGCGAGGAGGAGAGCGATTTTCAAAAATGGTTTTGGGAGAATCGAGGAAATGTCAATAGAGCATGGAAGAAGCGTAAGAGAACGGTGTCGAAAGAGAAGAGGCAAAGAGAAAGTAAGAAGAGGCATGCTCCTTGATCCACAGGGACATGATTAAGTTGTCCATACATATCATGCTCATTAGAATAGCTGCATATTGTTTCATGGCCGTAGATACCCAAAATCTCGTTATGCTGAGAGGCATCATACTTTCTTCCTAGAATTTCTTGTGCTCCCTTCAGAAGATAATTGTTCGCACCATTGCTACGAAATATCTATCATATGACTTAGTGGCTTGATCATGCTCAGCTGCCTTGTGTCATAGATACCTACCTACCTTAGCCTACCAAGAAAACATTGAGTGCTGGGGCAGCATGATAATGCACTCGCTTGTCCGGCAAGGTATCGGCAACAATTTGACCAAAATTTCATCAAAAAAACAAAGTTCCAAAAAAAATCTTCTGTTTTGTTTCACAACTTCAAAATCTTCAAAAATGACTCTTTCCGAACCGGGGAATCGAACCCCGCGCTACCGCGAACTTTGAGCTTTTGAAGGCTCGTGAGAGGCGGAAATGTTACCGATACACCAGTTCGGATGTTTGGAGCAACTGTTTGTTGTGCTTCGATGTGGACAATAGCCTTGTTTGATTTTATATAGCTTACTGTGGGGTGTGTGAATGGCCTTTTCAATCTTCTTTGGATGTGGTTGGTGTACTCCGGGAGAAGTGGATACAAAGTTTTCCACTTTGCAGAGTTTTCCCGATGAGCTATTCGTCTATTTCTTGTAGGTGTAACAGGAATGAGAACAAGTGTTTCTCGGCTGTAGTGATATTTTGTTTGTTCTTTGCGTGCTGGATTTAAGAGTTCTTCGTATTGTTCTGAGCCGTTGGGAAGTTTACAGATATGTTCTCTGTCCTTGGACCAGACCCCAATTTCATTGCACAGCGTATAAGATCAACAATACTACGATTCTCCCCATATGGAGCCTATCGGTCAACGCCAAACATCAATCTCATCGCAATGGAACCTAGACATTGATGGTAACATGCTTGTGAGATCAACAGGTATATAGACATTCCAGTGAGTACGGTTACGGTTGTAAAAATAGTTTAGGTCTATCTATTGTCGAAAGGGACGAGAAGTCGAATGTCGGTAGTTAACTACGAGGTACTGTAAGAAACAGGTTATCTGATTCGGATAACTTGCTATTAGCTTGCGTTTAAGTTACCTACATCCCAAGCAAGTGCATCCATCTAAGCGTAAGCGAGAATGCAGTTACCTTAGATCGGTTGCAACATGAGGAAAATGATCAAGATCATTCCTTCTAGGCTCCTTCCTAAGTTGATGCCATCAGAATAACTTCCTTCTTCTTGTTCCCTCTCGATACCGATAAACCTCGTTCACAATAATGCGCAGTCGCGCAGCTTATTCTCTACTCCCGTCATCATCCTAACACTCAGATTGTCTCCATCATCATTCCTAGAGCTTCAATCCCTACATCTTGAGTTACTTCATCCTTTCATAAAACTCGGAATGTCTCTACCAATAACCCCAATAGTCCAAATTATCCCTGGTTCGTCGACGCCTACACCACCAATTGAACCCGTCTCCTCGGACACTCGACCACGTCCTGGCCTACAGCCGAATGGCAATTCTTCCTCTGTCTTCTCATCAAGATCCCGGAGCTTGTCTCTTCAGACTGGTGTATTATCTGACATGCAATCGCACCTGACAACTATCTCTTCAATTTTCAACAGCAGAACCACCACATCGCAAAATACACATTACAGCACACCCTCAGAATATCCTTCAACGCCATGCGGGGTGACAGCAAGCTCGTCGTCACAGAGGTCAATTCACTCTTCCGAACAAGATCATAGCCTTGCCAGTCACAGCACTGGTGAGCGTCTAACTCCTCCAGCTTTTCTCTATCCTGACTACGAAAATCCACCGTTCAAGGCTCTTCAAGGAGATACGAACAGTTTGACAATGATGAAGTTGAAAAGATCGCAAACAAATCCTGGTAGGGAAGGTCAAATTTTGACACCAAGAAGACACAAAAAACATAGATCTCGTTACCTAACGTCAAGATCGAGTAAACACAAAGATTGCTCAAATTGGCCCCAGCATAGCTGTCAAGTTGCGCCCACGGCTCCCTCTGGACAGCAAGATTTGTGCACGAGTCATACTGGAAAATACGAACCTACAACTACTAGTCTTGGAAATACTGATACCTATGGTCATTACCACCCTAATTTGAACATCTCTCGGTCTCGTCCAAAAGTAGACCGAAGATGGAGTTCTGTCGAAGTTGGGTCCCATCAGGTTTCTTTGGCGTCCAATCTCCCAGTCAAAAAATTGCGGAAAGGAACAGGAAAATTAACAGCAGTTAAGACTACTTTACCTCATATCGAATTTGGAAGACGTGTCAGAAGTTCATCCTACACTCAAGGAGCTATAGAACATGATATTATTCACACGGTACGTCAACGATTAACTCTGCGTGAGATCAGACCTCTACCAGCGGATGTACCAATCTCCATCACACTGAGGAAGGCTAGTGAAGAGGATATTGCTAGTGTGAGTGATATGCCCGCCGCGGTAGTATCTCATGAAGAGACAATGAGAGGTTATCTTGCTGCTCACTTTGCGATACCTGAGGGCGAAAGGAAAACTTCCGCCACCTATCTGATCACAAGTGAAGACATTGAAAGTATCACGAATTTGATAGCTGCCAAAATTGAATCTCGATACCGTAAACAAAGGCACCTCAAATCAACACCTCCGAAACATACGACAATGGACTCTTCGAAACATCTGTTGCCGATACCTCCCATTTCTGGCAAAAATCACCGTAATGCCTCCAACTTTTTACAGGTAGTTCCCAGTTACAAGAGAGATAAACATTGCCGGCGGGTGGATTCCTTCAAGAGTGACGATGAGGTAATATGGGAGGGAAGTGCATCGCCTTATACTGAAGGTTCAATTTATGAAGAGGACCTGAAAGAAACTACTTCACTTGTAGCTCCAAATCTAGGCGACTCTGAACACCAAGACTCTGTACCTCTACATTTCTTTCCACAGAAAGAATATGGTCATGTTTTTGACCCGTCAAACACTCGCTCATCTATAAGCAAGTGGCAAAACAACATTCCCATTGTGGTAACATCTTCAGATGATGACAACCACATGGGAACAGAACAACTGCTAGGCGATGGCAGAATGGGATCAATAGCCACGTCCACGAGCCCCCTACATAAGGAACGGCTTCGGCTCAAACCATTTCTAAGGTATACTAGCTCATCTAATACACTGCAAGATGTCGAATCGTTTCCGGCACTGCCCCAGAGAAAGTACACCTCGGATTGGCATTCACCACTTCCCGGGATCGAAAGTAGATCTCCGTTTTCAAGTCCAAGCCTACGCAAAACACCAGAACCAGCTAGCATAAATCTCAAGCCTAAGCGTTTTACAGGATTTCATATTGGCCCAGCTGAGATTTCCCCACCATACTCGTCTTTCGATCTAAATACTGAGTTCCAATGGAATCTTCCAACAAAGCACGAGGTTCCAGAAATCCATTCTACTGTGGAAACTTCGGATCAAGAGTCTACGATTCAAAGCCCGCATCGCAAGAGTGTAGTGAAGCTTCATCCCCATGCACCTGCTCGTACTGGCTCCCCATCCTCGATTGGCTCATCTCTTGGGACAAGCCACCACGAGAGGAGACGATGTAAGCGACGCCCATCTGTTAAAACAGTAACATTCCCGCCTACCACACTAACATCCGAATCAAATTCATTCCCTGGATTGGAATCTAGATCTAATTCTGCGCCTCACATCTTTCGAGTGCGAACGATCGATAATATCCAGAAGGGAGCACAGAGAACTGGGCACTCGAAATGGAGACCACCATCAATTTGTCCTCTTCCTAGAATGACTAGCAAATCTGAAGCTGAAGATACAACGTCAGACACGGCTAATCTTCCACCAACTGCCAGAAAAATACATCATGTCTCCCATCTGGAGAGAATCAAAAGTGTCCTAAAGAAGAGTCTTGGATCAAGTAGGGATACGAGTCCGCCTTCAGTTAAGGTCGAGAAAGTTGGGATATATGGCCAGATTACAAGGTCAAGAGGCAGTAGCTTTATAAACCAGAAAGGTGTTGTGCAGGAGCGAACTGGCGAGGGATCGCATCAGTGCGATGATCTGAGACATCCAGAAAGAGGGGATGAGCTAGGTCGAGCGTTGGATAGAAGGATGGGGACCGATTGAAGATTGAAGAGTGTTAATTGAGTATGCTCCTGCGAGGGGTTCTTGATAATTGTGAGCAGCCATGTTGCTTATATTTGGTTTTCGTTCAATGGTTACTTTTTATTGGATGTTAATCAACGACTGATCATCGTGCCTGCACTGCTATTACATATGTGAAGCCTATGGTACAGGTTTGAAGACTATCACCGCGTCTTGGACTTGGTGAAAATAGTGTGTTGCACTATCATGCCCTTGCTACAGAACTTCGTCAGATATTTGAGAAACTCATCGCATTCATCGATTTGAATAGTGAGGATGGGAGATAAGTAGGTGGGTAGGTAAAGGCACCATGTGCAGACGACGCGAGCTAGAGTCATGCCGTGATTCAGGAGGCTCGCTTACAGCCGGGTTGAGTAATTAATTACCTAGGTAGGTAGCACTAGTATGGTACCCTACCTTGTTCGGTGGTAATCTTACTTGGCTAGAGAGACAAAATCGTTGCAGTAAGATCAACAATCTCCAGGGAGGCCTCGTCTTGATTAATGTGAGATTGAGGATACAAATCGTCTTGTCGGTAAGCTATACGATTTGCAGGCAGGCAGGCAGGCAACGACGGAAGGAAGTATACCCCGACTCTGAGTATGCTGAAGGTGGGTGGTGGATGGTGGGGGGAAAAGTTATAGGTCAACCGCGAGATCTTGCTGAGATATGATAGGTAATGCTGAAGTGTTCGTGGAAGAGACTGGTGGGTTTGGTTGTTTGAATCTGTGTATGCGTGTATGAAAGATGCGAGCCTCACTTTTGCGAAAATGAACTTGAGACGAGATGTCTCCCCTCTCGTCTTGTAGTTGAGCCTAGCAAAGGCATAATGAAGTTATCTGATTATGTTGTGGGTTGGATACAGAAGTAGCTAGGTTCCGGTGAGTTCGTATCAATTAAGATTATGATCGTGTGCTTATTCCGAGCTAGCTTTTCGCCTTGTTTTCATCATCGTCTAGCTTGTTCGGCGGTTCACCTTTCTCTTCTCCAGAAATCGTCACCTTCTGATCCCCTCTCATCAAACCATTATCAATTTTGCCTTCCTCAGCAGCTACCTCCTCCAACGCCTCCTCCACGGCATTTTCTCCTTTCTTCGCAGCCTGACCCTGACCACCCAAATCCCTCCTCCTCAAACTCCACCCACCACCCCAACCGACCCAGCCCTTCTCCCACGGGCCCCTCGCCAAACAGACCAGCAACGCCATCCCCACAAACCCCACACTCGCACTCCCACTCACGACCCATCCACCTCTCGCATAGAGCCTATTTCCGACCGCGGTGCCCATCAGCTGTCCGCAGAACACCGAGACCATGTATGCCGTATTGACACGATTCCTCGCTTTCGGCGCAATGGCGTAGATGGCCGAGCGATTGGCGATCTGGCTGGTTTGCAAACCGAGGTCGATGGCCAAGGCTTGGATGATGGGTCCTGCGACCGTGATGCGCCCCGTGTAGGTCCCGATGACGACGCCGATGAGGGAGTAGCTGAGCCCGAGGATCACGGAGAAGAGGGGCACGAAGCGGTCGATTATGGCGCGCGAGTAGAAGGGCCCGAAGACCATGGCGCCGATGCCGATGAGGGCGAAGAGACCAATTATGAGGGGTGAGTAGGAGTAGGGCGGGGATGAGAGCAGGAAGGTTAGTGTTGTCCAGCTGGTGTGGTGTTAGTAGTGAAGAAATTTAGGTTGAGGGTGGAATTGGATGGGAATGGAGAGAGGAACGTACTAGGATGTGAAGATGCTGGCGGTTAGGAAGCCTACGAGGCAGGCTTGCACGAGGACGGGATATTTGAATACCATTTGGAGGATTGAGAAGAGCACTGCTTTGGTGTTAGTGTATGAACATATGTGAAGAGCAAGTGCGTAGGGAGGTATTATTATCATAAGTAAGTAAAGTATAAAAGACTTACTCCTGAAGTAGTTAAGCCCACCTGGATTCGTGGAAGGATAATCTGGCATGAACAAAAACAGGAGAACAAAAATCAAAGACTGGACACCAAATGAGAACCAGTAAATGCTTCGCCATGAGGTATATTGTGTAAGAATTCCAGACAACAGACGTGCAATGAGCATCCCCAACAGGAGTCCAGAGACGACGATCGAGAGGGCGGTTGCTCGCCTATTTGGTGGGGCCAAGTCGCCTACCAAGGGAAGCATGAGCTGAGGCGTGACTGTTGACACTGCTGTGATGAAGGACAGAGCAAGAAATACGGGATATGACTTGGTGACACATAGTCCTACCCACTGAGTACCTATATTAGAATTGTAATGCTTAACTTTGGCTGATAACTTACAACGACAGCTGTGAAGAGGACCAAGATAAGGACGAATGCTCGCCTGCGGAAAATGTCGCCCAAGGGACAGAGGAATAGCAGGCCACCTGCATAGCCAGCTTGCATGACCGTTGGAATAAGTGATGCTTTTTCATTGCTGACATTGAATTCGATGGCCAAGATGTTGAGAATTGGATGATTGTAGTAGAGATTCGCGACAGTAAAAGTACCGGCTATACAATGTCAGAAACTGTTTGTTTGACAACACTTGGAGTGTAATATTTAATGAACCATCTTGACGTGCCACATCATCTAGAGAAGGAGAAATTAACCAATCCTGATCGGGAAACCCACCAAATCCGAAAAGTAGATTCAATGCCATTGAGAACTTGGGAGGTTCGACAGGATCCCAACGGCATCTCTTCGGCGTCCAAGTAACGAAATTCCATATTGTCCTTGCATGTTGATTTTCTCTTAGACGTGCAAACCTTTTCTTCTCATCACTACTCGATGTTGACGTAGTATCATTCGCATCTGCTTGGCGTTTCTCATCTTCATTCTTTGGTGAGGTAGGATTGACATAATCAACCTCGGCTATTCCATCTCGGGCCATTATTGTCTGGATATTGAAGCGAAAAATCGACTTCTCAACGCCCCTCTTGGTGACGAGGAGTCTTGGACATGGTGGATCGTGAGAATTGAAGAGGAGAAAATATCAATGTCGATGTTGTTGATGGCTTCTTAGAAATCGTTTGCTTAGGCATGATTGGTCAGTGATCGAGTATAACCCCATCTTTGAATGGATGGTACGGCATGCAGGCAGGTGGACATATTTTTTCTAGCTTTCCACAGCTTGAGCTCGCTCTGAGAGGGTCGGACGGCATCAAACATCCGGGAACCAAAAAGCAGAACGACACGGGAATCTCAATCATACGAAAAAGCTTAGCCAAGACTACTGTACCATGAGGACTTGATTATCGATAGTAAATCTCGTTCCGCTTTAATTGATATGAGCACGTGCAAGTGTCCATAATATATCTCCATCTAGCCATTGAGAGCAGGATGATATTGATAGCGGGATAATACCAATAGTCCGGGGAGCAGGGGAGAATTGTTTCAACTCTCGGATCTCGAATTTCGAATTTCGAATCTTCTGAGGTTTCCGAAGCTTCGAATTCAGAATTCTGAGCTCCTGACCTGGTGCACCACCTCCACCTGCACAAGTTGAGACTTGGGAAAAATTCGCCAAGACACTACAAACCGTTTCAGAACGACAACACCACACCCAGAGCTCTCGGCAGCTCAACACTTGGAGACTTTGGAGTTGTGACAAGTTTTGACAAGTTTTGAAGATGGGGGGGAGAGGTGGCCAGTGCTAATAAATAGCCATGTCCGGGGTAAAGTGATACCGTAAGTGCCTCGCCTCGTCTGGTATGAGAATAGCGCGACGAATGTGAAGGGGACTAGGTAGGTAGGTAGGTAGGTAGGTATCGTTGAGTTGTGATGGCGAGAACGTCGTATTTGATTTGATACCGGTAGTCATTGATCTGGTGGCAGCCATCCAACCTTCAGAAATACCGTATATTATTATATCATTGCCACTCGCCACAATCGAAATGGGAGGAGTGGTTCTGTGGTTGAGCTACAATCGAGAAGACTACGTAAGCTCACTGGCTCATCTTGCCGCCAGTGCGTGGAAGGTCATTCGTGGTCAGCCCAGTCCAGTCCAGTCCAGTCCAGTGCATCCACTTAAACTCTCGACACCTCGTCGTCGCCAACTTCGCGCGGCCCAGCTAGACTCCCAAACTCGCATGTCCTGATTTCCAACTCCCAAGCTCTTTTAGCCCCTGGGTTTGACCGTGTGGCACTCACTTGGAAGTCACTTTACCACTTGGCACTCTGAGGGTCAATACAGAGCAATCTCCCTGTGGCAGGTTGACAGGGGGGTTTGGAAATTAGACGAGAGCCCGGAATTACAATGACAATCAATGACAATTATTGCAAAAAGGAAAAAGGATCAAGAATGTTCCACCGTGTTTTGTTTCACAGGAGCTATTCGATGGATAAGAGGAGAGCGATTTGCATGTGTGTTGTTATGTTTGATATAAGGTAGGTGAGTGAGTGAGTGAGTGTGCGTGTGTGTGTGTGTATATGTGTGTGTCTGCTCTAGCTATTTTCCATTATCCATTATCCATTATCCAGTATTCCACTATCCACAAGCGTCCAAAAGGAATACGAGTTTTTGTATGTGCAAAAGCCCATCTGGATCTCTTGAAAACCTATGCATATCGTATGCATATGCACATTTTATGCATCTTGAGGCAAGTGGGACGACGTGGAACCCCAAGAACCAAGATGGGCTTTTGCTGGCGTGTTCCACCCTTGTACGGTATCCACGCTAACGGAGCTCGCTTGCTTTGGTATCCGATATCAATATCCAATGGAATGCTTTGAAACCTGCACTACGCTAGTACCTGGCTCGGTCTTGCCTCATTGAGCAATTTAGTCACCCCTGCCACAACTATATCCCTGTCCGGTTTTTTACACGAAACTAAAACAGAGCTAAGGTACCTCCTACCTCCTACCTCCTACTGCTTGAGAGTGCGTGAGTGCTTGCTCACCTCACCTTTTTGTCGCGACTGCCCTGCACAATCCGCACCCACCTGCGCACCTGCTGCCCTGATTTTCTACCCACCTACCCACGTACCTACCCCATCGTCCTGTCTACTTCTGGCTACTTCTGGTCCTCATCTCCCGCGGCAACGAGAGAAGTTCGACTTTGATTTCACTTTTCCCATCCAAACACTCAAATACTCTTCCTCTCCCACAACTCGATCCATCAGCATCAATTGTTCCATTCTTGACGCCCATAAAAGATTTCGATTTCGATTACGATCAGTTCAACCCCAAACAATCAACAATCAACATCCATCAGATCAGGTTCCTCATTCCATCTGCCAATCATCCAAGATGCTCTTCCAATCTACTGTCGTCGTCGCCATTCTGGCCAGCTTCGCCGTTGCTCAGACCAACAGCACCATCAACCCAAGCACTGTCTCTCTGACTACCAGAGGTAAGCCACGCGCATTCGCAGATGATCTGCCTGGTCATGGATCAATATATCGGAAGCATGGATCTAACACAACATAGCCCAATGGTGCACAGCTCAAATCAACACCTGCGGTACTCTCTGCAGTGGCGAGGTTTCTACCAACACTTGCACTCCAGTAAGTCATACAAAGCTCATGCCACTCCTACCAATAACGTGATTGCTAATTTGCATTCAGGATACCTTGGTCTTTGGCTGCACCTGCGCTTCCAACAGCTCTACTCCTGGTCTTCAATTCTACAAGGAAACCATGCCAACCTTCATCTGTGAGCAAGTCTTTGCCAACTGCATCGCCGCTGCCATTGGAGATGCTGCTTCCCAGGCTGTCTGCAACCGAAATGAGAAGGCCAACTGTGGTCAATTGGATCCCGCCAACTTCACTGCCGCCGCTGCAACCACCGCTGCCACAACCAGCCGTGCTTCAAGCACCGCTGCTTCAGCTGCTACCGGAACTGGTGCTTCTTCCAGCAGCTCCAAAGCCGCCGCAGCTACCTTGGCCGCTAACGCAAAGTACTTTGGAACTGGTGCTCTGGCTATTGGTCTTGGTGCTATGGGTCTTCTTATCTAAGCGATTGACGATTGCAAGTTTCTGCCAACAACGAGAACCGCGTTCTTCTGCGAAGGCGACTTAATTAACTCGAGGCTCTTGCGGCGACTTTGTGCATATTGTATTTGTTTTCAGCGCGTTCTTGCAGCATTGGTGTTGCGGGCTTGTGCATGCATAGGGATATTCTAAGCTACTACCACCTGGTAGTAGATAATAATGGCGAGAGGGGGTGGGCATGATTGACGATTGCGGGATGAAGTCGAGGCTGGGGCGCCTAGGAGTATGGGGGACATACTTTCATCTCGTGGCCTTGCCAGCTGAACTTGCAGTGTTAGCATAGGAATAAAGATGATACCAACAAGTATATGCGGTTCCGATGAGGTGATGTTCGAAATCGCAGAAGTGCGCAAACAACCGTTTAAGCAGCAAGTGCTGTTCTGCAAGAATCTGCTAGGACAAGGTCTACAACAGGAATGCATTCATTACCCAGCACGTTATGAGAAGTATGCAGATAGACCTTATAAATGGTAGATCAATAGCAATGCTTCCTGGACACTGTCCATACCGTGTGGCTTAGCTAGTTGTCTTTGATGAAGGAGAAAGTGGCTCACCTTGCAAGATTGTCTGCTTGAGCTATAAGTAATAGCTTATCAGAACCCACCCCGCAGAAAGAATATCACAATAGCATCAAGACAGGACGCACCCCAACTTGATTTCAAATCAAATCGATGAACTTTCAGATGGTCCAATTGTGTTTGGCTCAGGACTAAGAAAGAGGGGGCTTCGGATCGCGCCTTTTAAGCGACACCTCGGTTCTGGTAGTTCTTACCATGCTTTACTCCTTCCTTCCTTCCTTCCTTCCTTACCTTGGTTGGGACTACTTCAACTCCTGTCAAGCAAAAGACACTCATCTGATCAAAGCTCTTCAACAGACAATTCGATCCAATCAACACATTTCCGTCCAGCTCAGTAAATCAAAAAAAAAAAAAATCATCCCACCATTCCTCCACGGAGCCATCCCACCCACCATGTTCCCCAACTTCACCCCCTTCGACATCACTATCTCGGCCGGCCTCACCATCCATGGCGTTCGCTCCCCCACAAACGGCCCTCCCCTTCTCCTCATTCATGGCTTCCCGCAAACCCACCATATCTGGCACCTCGTCGCACCGCAGCTCACGTCTTCATTCACAGTAATCTGCATCGACCTCCCCGGCTACGGTGCCTCATCCAAACCGCCCTCCTCCGCAGCTGTTAACCACAGACCATACGCAAAATCCACGCTCGCGGCGCACTGCGTCGCGCTTATGGACGCTCTCGGCTATGAGGGCAAGCAATTCGGGGTGGTGGGCCACGATCGTGGTGGAAGGGTCGCGCATAAGATGTGCGTTGACTTCCCGGACCGCGTGAGTGCAGCCATGGTCCTCGACATCGCGCCCACGCTTGCCATGTACTCAGCCACGGACCAAGGCTTCGCGACGGACTACTGGCACTGGTTCTTCCTGATCCAAGCGGCTCCATTCCCGGAATCGGTGATCCTGTCGAGCCCCGCGGTATTCGCGTCTCGCTTCTTCGGCAAGGGCGCGCTGGGAGCGGAGCTGGTGATGCACGAGCAGGCGAGAGCTGCGTACGTGCGTCAGCTGGGCGAGGAGGAGACTGTGAGTGCCATGTGCGAGGACTATCGCGCCGCGGCGACGGTGGATCTGGATGAGGCGCGTGAGGATGCGGCGGCGGGCAGGGGCGTGAAGTGTCGGTTCAGGTGTCTTTGGGGCGCGAAGGGCGTGGTGGAGAGGAGGTTCGATGCGTTGGGGGAGTGGAGGGCGGTTTGTGTGGAGGGTGGTGAGGTTAGTGGTGCGAAGGTCGAGTGTGGGCATTATATCCCGGAGGAGAAGCCTGAGGTGGTGGTGAGGCATGTTTTGGAGTTTTTTGGGGGAAGGGAGAGGGTTAAGGAGGTGTTGTGAATTCAGTGAGGGCTTTTGGAGGGAGGGGAGGGGAGGGGAGGTGCGTGGACGTGGATATGGGAATGGAGACGAGGCCGAGGGGGAGGATAGGTATATAAGTGTAGATAAGCTAGGTAAATATGCGTTTAATGATTTTGCTGGCTTATATACAAGAGACGAAATGAAATGACATGTATTGGTTGGAACCTTTTGATTATGAACAGTTCTGTGTTTAGAACATGAGGTACGAGGGATAAATCGATACCGAGGGCATTCGTGTAGACAGTGAGAAATGGAAAAATACCTAAGCTATGTATGTATGTCGATTTCAAGACAACTCAGCAGAAACCGAGCCGAACAAACACCCTAGTATGCGCAATATTCCCTTCGCCATGCAATAACACAAACCAACCTCAACGGTCTGCGAAGGCCCACTCGCTACTTTAACTAAGCCATGTCTGGGTTTGCTTGAGCTCAAGCTTAGCAGACTCTGGATCTATCGAGATAATTTAAAAAATCCATATGCAAAAAAATGCACAACATGCAGGTCGCTAAGGTTTTTGCTCACTCATTTCGGCATCAGACATGTTTCGTTATCATTGCGATCATTGCGACTAATTTATCTACTGGGATGGTCTATATCTTGGGATGAGCTCGCTTCTTCTCTTGGAGGTAGATGGATGGCCAAAGAAGTGGGAGCCTGGGTCCAGGATCCCGCCCAACGATTCCTGAAATCTTCTGAGCTGTCTCCTTGGCTGTGTCACTCTTGCTGAGACATCTCTGTCCCTTCTGGCCACATTTCATTTGCAAACTTCGTCCCAAAGCCTATAGTCGAATATCCCATCCATTAAACTTACCGATCAACAGCCAACGTAGCCTTCAAGCTTCCCACTACCGCAAGGCAGATCACAGGACTGATAACGTACGACGCGGCGATGAACTTCGCGATGCTCATCTTCTCCTCTTCGTTGGCACCACTCACATCAGCCAACGCGGTGAGCTTGGTGGCTGACGGTCCGATGGGCAGTAGCATCAAAACGAACCAAAGGATCGGATCGTCAAACAGGAGAGACGTTCTTGCGGCAATGAGGTAGATGACGAGAATTGATACGCTGGGATGTTTAGCTTTATTCCTTAGGAATATAGGTTGAATGTAAGATCTACTCACACTGGCCAGAATATGAAGCGAATGAAGAAAATTGAGAGCATAGGTGCCATTTTGAGTGTGCCACTCTCTTTGCCTTGCTTCATCTTGACAAGACTGCTGCTGAGCTTGGCACCGACGACTACGAGTTGAAGAGCTGCGAATAGCTCTCCTATGTTCTTAGCAGATGCTGTGATCCATCTGAATAGAAAATTAGTGTGTGTACGTGTATACCAAGTGAAATGGGAAAACTCACGCTTTGAAGATACCTCCTTCCGAGGGTTCGCTAAAGAAAGCCCGGTGAAGTGGTGGAGTGATTCCAAGAATCACTCCTATGATTGCACCGATGAGAGGAGCATTCACCAGACTTCCTGCAACCTCAAGGACTTTCTGCACGAATGGTGGTAGTTTTGACCATGGCCCTTCAGCTGCCTGCTCAATGTCTCCACTCATCCGCGCTACTCTTTCAGGTAGTAGAGTAGTTGTCTCGTTCGAATGCTCTTCCTGTTCTTCTGCAGTTCTGCCGGATGCATTTGTTGGCTGTGCGTGTTCCTCGTCGCTTTCCCTTTGTCCATCGCCATATTCATGTTCATTTGTGTTCTTCTGCTCCTGCTCATCAGGCGCTTCCTCGTCATCTAAGAGCTTGGGCCCAACTGCGAAGGTCAAGCTGTTGGAAACCATGGACGAAATGAGGAAGTAAGATTTAGCTCTGCTAACTGCTGCAGATCTAGTATCGCTCTCGCTCATTAAGAGGTCGTCTAGTATTCCCGAAGTTGCAAGTGATTGTACAAGGAGTAGAGGTAGTGCTGTAGTGTTGTTGAAGCAGATCGCAGGTACGGTCCAAGCTGGGAATTTGAAGAGTCTCCTTAACGTCCAACCTAGAGCCATGCTCAAAAGTGTGTAGACAAGTGCCCATACTGCTCAAGTGTTAGCTTTGATATGGTGCTATCGAAGAGACACTTACTGAGGACTGGTACATATCGTACAAGTGTATCGGCATGTAATTCTGAACCCACATTGGTGATCAAGAGTGCTGGTAGGAAGAGCCGAACGCATGTTTTCGATATATCTCTCGTTGATGCTTCTTTGAGAAGGTTGAATCTCGCAGCAATAGCACCATAGCTAATGGTGAGGAGAACAGCTAGCGAAGCTTGTAAAGCTCCTAAGAAGCTGGGGAGGATGCCACTGGACATGTTGATATGATATGATATGAAAAGAAATGAAATGAGATAGAGGTCAATTGATTGCAAAAGCCTTACCTGGCTTACCTTTTATATTTGTATTTCTGTATTTGCATCTTACAATATTTGTCCAATTGTCAAGGTAAAACGCAGATGTCCTTGTCCTTATCCCTGAGCTTGGAGAAACAACGTCATTTTGGTCCTTCACCCCAATCACGCGCAATCACGCGCAATCCCATCCTCTTGGACTTTTTGTCGGGACTAGGGTCTAAACTAGGAATGGGGAAGTCCTCGAGTGGATAATCCGACAAACAAGCTTTTACAGGCAATGGAACCTGGAAGTAAAGTATCTTGTCATGTGATCATATTACCACTCAGGATGGGTAAGGTAGCATTCGGGTGCTTTGTTGCGGAGCCGAACCCAACCCCAGATTCAGAAATCATACCCGGGCCCGAGCCGACTTTCAACCTCACTCATCTCATCTGGCACATACATCCATGATAGCATCTACCTCCACCTCCACATCCACCTTCACTTCAACAGCATCATGTATGAATGATATGAAAGACAATCCGCTGCACTATTTGAATATTGAGTAATAAAGAAATCTGATGCTCGAATATCACTATCATAGTCGCAATCCTTTCAAACGATTTGACCGAATCAATTGAAGCTTGGCTAGGCATCAGCCTCCTTCTAGACGGCTAGCTGTGATCCATGGGCTCCACTCCTTCGTACATTGCCTTCCCTTAGATATTCTTATATCTTCTCAAACTCTCAGCTCTTTCATACTTTTATGGTCGTTTGAAAAAGCAATACCCTCCTGACAGGCAGAAGAACATCCTCACCGATTCTGCACATATTTGCCCGTGTCAATCATTGTTTCGACGTCGGCGCTCGAAATATCTAGTGCGTACCTAGTAATCGTTTCCACGCTTGATTCATATTTCTGCCACAGGGCTGATTGTGTTCTTTGATTCCCTAGATTGGGAGAAGAGACCATCTTCTGAAAGGTTCCATTGTCGTTGCTGTGTCGCTAGATTTCGCGTTCAGCTCGGGTCATCTTTCGAGTTCGCCCATCCAAATCAGGCTGAGGCTCAGCGACCTTTCACCATCCGCCATTCACGTTCGAATTCGAATTCATCGAAGCAAGAATTCGTTGATGACTTGATCAGTCATTCATTTCTTCTATGATCTAGCAGGAAGCTACTACTTATATCCTCCCACTCCAGGCACATCAATTCGAGAGCGGTCTTCAACACACCTCCATTTCCTCAGGCAGGGGATTAATCGAAATTCAACGCCAGAAACAACTGATCAAAATCAGTTTGAGATCTTTTTTGTACAACTCAGACGAAATTCAGAATGGCTGCCAATGATGGTCAGCGCCTGACCGTCTTTGGTCTTACCTACCGCCAGCATGATAACAGATCAAGTACGTTGTCTCTTTTGCTTCACAGTCAGAGTACTCCAATCTCAATGTAGATAATAAGGGGAGGCTATTGGAAATCTCTATCACTGTGGTAGTTTTTGTCTCCATACTGACATTTCACAGTGTTACGAGTCCTAAGAGAGTACAGCCAGGCCCCCGATAACCCTGGAGATCGTACTGCATTATTCGTTGCTCTATCATCTTTGGCTAAGGAGCTTGACGATGAAAAATCCGAGAGTATCGCGAACTGGCTACGAAATGGAGCAAATGCGAACGATTTCCCATCCCCCAATCCGGCTAATCCCGACCATGATTTTGGTCGTGGACCACCTACTACCCCTTTACCAGGCCCGAATCAACCAAATTATCCATTCTATCCTGGAGCAGGATATCCATTTGCACCAGAGCAAGGCCGAGCACCTCCGCCACTTGGTGGCGGCCGTCCAGGGAGAGGCCCACCTAGACTTCCACGCCCGAACGGTAACGTAGGCGGTGGCAGACGTCCGGCGTTCCCAGGAACGGGACCTCCGGTATTTCCTGGTATTGGTATTGGTATGGAGGACTTCATGAGTGGTATTCCTTCGGGTCGTAGGTCGGCTGCCTTTATGGGCGTCGGTCGTTCATTGGTTGATAGCGACTCTTTGGCTCCTGAATTCCCAACTGCAAATGCTCCCATAGCTACAGGATCTAGATCTTCAATCAATGAAGATGTGACTATGGGTGGTGATTTGGAGGATATGAGCCTTGAAGGATTTCAGCGTCGCCAGCGTCATCTACTAGGAATGAACCCTTTCGAATCTCATACTGGCCAGAATAGGGATGACACTAATGACGAGATCATGGATGAGGACAGAGATGATGACGAGGGAGAGGATGAAGAAGATGATGAAGATGACGAAGTCGAGGCACGGAATGGAGAACAAGAAAGAACCCACCATGCTGCAACTATGACTCACGAGAGTGACTGGGATTCTGACGAAGAGGACACCGATGATTCGTTTGACGCTATGCCGCCAGCTCTCCATCGCCGGGCTCATCGTCGGACTCAACGTCGCCATCCGGTTCATTCAGGTGGCCAAGGAGGTGCTACTGCTGGAGGAATCGCTATCACACCAGAAGCGCCCAAACCAGAAGGTTATCTGGATGTAAGTATAATATTTGAATGTCTTCCTTTAACAGTGCTTTAAGATTTTGGGCAATTTCCCTGGAGTATTGACTGACTTCTTCAGTGCTGCGTTTGCGCCGAATCACTTCCTCCTACTGCATTTCCACCATCGCCACGCCTCACTACAGAATGCCAACACCCAGATGAGGATGGCTTGGTCTGTCTTCAGTGCGTTGAACAAACAATTCGTGCTCCTGTCGGTAGGTTATGGGCTTGATGCCTCAACCATGAGTGTAACTCCCTAACACGCACTGACTATTCTTGTAGATGACGGAATTCTGAACCTTGTCTTGTGTCCCATGTGTCCTGCGAAGCTCTCAATTGAAACAATCAAGAAATATGCATCGGAGAGAATCTTTGCTCGGTGAGTTTATTATCTCCTTATCTGATACCCATTCACTAAATAGATGGCAGCTACCAATACCTCTTGATGTCTCTCAACCCAGATATGGTATTCTGTCTAGCACCAGGCTGTGGACACTATCAAGTCCATACGAAGGATCTTGGCCCCATGATGTCTTGCGAGAAGTGTACATACAAGATCTGCGCTCACCACAAGCTCCCTTGGCATGAAGGCATGACCTGTGATGAATTTGATTGTGACGAGTCACAAATCGAGCGATTGGAGCAAGAAGAAGCCACAGCCAAATTACTTGCCTCTCTTGCATCAAAGATTTGTCCTACTTGCAAGCAAGGAGTAGACAGGACTGATGGATGTGATCACCTCAGATGTGAGTAGCTCCCTTGTAATGCATAATCCGCAACAATTTCTAACAATATTTCAAGGTCGTTGTGGAGGAGAATGGTGCTTCCACTGTCTCGCTTCTTGGGAGAATATCCTCCGCATTGGTATGGAAGCTCACGCGCCCACATGTGTCAATCATCCACGACGAGTCCAAATGCGTGCCGATCAGAAGACAGCAAATGAAGCCAAGATTCTGGAGTCTGTTCATGGTGGCAAGATTAGTGAAACACTGCAAAAAGCCCGACAGGAACGCAACGTCCGAAATCGCGAGAAGATCCGACCGTTGGCATTGGAGGCTGCAGAAAAGCGTGCTAAGGAGGAAGCCATCGCTAGACGTGCCGAAGAAGAGAAGCAAGGTACTGCCAAGAAGCAGAAGAAGGCTAGATTGCTCCCAGCTTGGGAGGAAAAGTGAGCGGCTGATACTAATGGGGTATTTTTTGGATGTTTCCTGAGTGACTGAGCATTGTAGAGCGATGGCGTTAAAGGTGGCATATCTTGCTTCTGACATGGCGACTTTGAGATGAATCACGGCCTTGGTATTGCTCCTCTCTGTTCCGCCAGCCATGTGTTAAGCTGGACTTTGGGATATGCAATCCATTTTGATGTTGAGTATGCATTTGCTTCCCACAGCTTGCTCATAGATAGCGAACATAAACGTGCAGCATGATCTCTCAACTTCATTTTAGAAATTGGCCAAAGCTCCATGTTTTGAATGTGTACTTGGATTTCATTATTATCTCAGAAACTGTCCATCTACACTCTATTACCAGTCTACCTAAAGTATGCATAGAATTACCTGTCTGCACCTTGCTAAGTCCTTTAGATGAGGTAGGTAAGGTAGGTACCTTCGAATGACTTTGATATACACACGTGACAAGCGGCTTTGCCACAAAACTTAGAATCTGCTCATCCAAACTTTGTTTCGATAAGTAAGATCTTACCCAACATGACACCGGTTGTGACACAACATGTGGCCCCCACCCAGACGATGTCATCAGCCTTGTAATCGGTGAGAGTCCTTCGTCCTTCAAAGAATGATCGAAGGCCTCCCATCCCAGGCAGGCAGCAGCGGCAGCCTCACACCCAAGGTGGCCTGCAGCTGATGTGACACCGCTCATCGTGGTTGGATTGTCGTGATGCATTGAATCGGCGGTGCAGCTCCCCAGCCTCATTTTGGGCAGTCAGTCACCACTACAGCCGCTCAAGGCCTCAATTTAAGTAAAACAAGGCAAACTTTCCTTTCTGACTCGTATTGATTATTTAAGACCGAGTTTGTCGTTTTCCTCAGTATTAATTGATTTTCTATTCTGTTTTCTGTTATCGCATCTCTATAACCACCTGCACTCTTGTCTCGCTTGCTGCCTACCTGTATAGAAATAAACCAAAGGTCTCAACACGAAATTACCTTCCATCACGAGTTGGCACAAATTTTGAAACAACTTATTCCACAGATATCATGATGGCATTCTCGACATTATCCCGAAGTCTGAGAAACACCAGAGCGTTATCGAAAGCCATATCTCCCTCTTCTCGACCATGGCTGCTCCAAAACGCATCTCTCCTCCGCTCGAATTTCCACACACTCCCAAGACCACGCGCAAGGCTTCCAAATGCCAAGAACCCAAAATTCCAGACTTTCCAATGCAGAACCTTAACACAAGACTTTCACAGCAAACCAAAGCCATGGCGAAGAGCTATCGATATGGGCCTTGGAGCTCTGACATTAGTCGGCACCGTTTCGCTAGGATCCGCGTACTACTTCTACTCCGGGCACGTGGTGAGGGAGAAGGTCCCGTTGACCAACAGATCGCGCCTATTATGGGCAGATAAAGAGTTCGACGAGGAGCTCGGGCATCCCATTGAAGGATGGCTGATGAATCAGCGCGAGAAGCCTAGGTTGAGCGAGGACGATGCAGTGGCTGTTATGGTACGGAGTATCATGAAGAAATTGCTCGAAGTTGATCTTGCGAAGGGGTTGGAGTTCAAGGTTTATATATTTGATGATTTCAGTAAGTTTATGATAACTTTGGGATTTAGTTCAGGTGCTAATTATCTGTAGCGGAGCCAAATGCTTGGGGCGGACCAGCTCAGCATGGTGGGCGTATTTTCATTAATACGGGATGCGTCCAGTCTTGCAAGAACCCGGAGGAGGTGGCAGCAGTGCTTGCTCATGAGATGGGTCATGTTATTGCTCGTCATGTTCTGGAGCAGAATCTCAAGAAGGCATTTGCGAAGTTCATTGTAAGGTACTTTGGCTTCAAAGGTGATATTGGAACGGATCTGATTTCAATGAGAGTAAGTTGAATCCACCCATGAAAGTGATGCTTGGAATTATGCTAACCTGTAATAGACTCAAGAAGCGGAAGCAGATCACATGGGTCTTCTGATCATGGCACAAGCAGGTTTTGACCCAGAAATGCGTTTGAGCTATCTCAAAGACCGCCTAGAAGAAGAGACAAAATGGCTAGCAGGACGAGAACCACTCCCAGAGTTTCTCTCAACCCACCCATCTGTACGTTTCCCCTTTTCTTTAACATCTTCCTAAGCTAACCACCGTCCAGGCCGAAAACCGCATCGCGCTCGCCGAAGTCATCATGCCCGAAGCCCGACAACTGTACAAAGCCAAAGGAACCAAGACCGAAATCACAGGCTGGGAAAAAGTGAAATCGCAACTCGACGAGTCATACAACCAATACCTTGATAAGTGCGCGGAGAATGATCGACTTGCTCCAGATGTGTTACTCAAGGCTATCGATGGGAAACTTAACAGCTTGATCGAGGTTTGGAATACGCTTGTTGATGTCCAACGGAGTGCTGTAGAGGAGGCTTTGAAGTCTAAGGTGCTTGAGGAGGCGGTTAAGGAGGTCGTGAGCCAGAAGGAAGCTCAATCTCAAGCGCAAATCCAGCAATCTGAAGGTAAAGCTGTGTCGGGGGAGAAAGATGAGCATGAAGATGAGGGGTATGTAGAGGGTGTTGAGATCTCGCTTGGTCCGGTGATTAAGGAGGCGAAATCGATTGCTCTTGCACCGCCGCCGATGGTGTCGAGCCCGGAGGGTAACTGTGTGATTCCCCAAGCGGAGAGCGATTCTGTCGTTGAGAATGCAAATATGTCTGAGGCTGATAGAGATAGGGAGAGGGAAAGAGAGTCTTCTTCTAAGGAATGAGACTAGTTGATTATTGGTTACTTATTTGTTGGATTATACCATGGGGAGTTTGGGTATTGGCAAATTGGAATTGGGATTGGGGTGGGAAAGGGCATGGAATCGGAGCATTGGGTCTGCAAATGGGGCATCAGCACATCCTAAATACCACTCAGCATTTGCGTTGTTAAAAACCTTACTGACTCATATACAAATGTTATCAATATCTTTGCTTGCAAGTCCCCTTCATATTATAGCGATAGTTACAATTTCGAGAGGAAAAAGAGGAAATATTTGCTGCACGGTTTGTGTTCTAGACGAAAACAAAATGTGCAAGCCTCGCTTCACTTTCTTATTCCCCCAGACACAATGCCCTTGATAGGGGAACATGTGATGCTCAGCATAGACATACCTACGTAGGCATATCAGATGAAGAGGTGTAGACGGATTGGCGTTTCAGAATACGATGAATCGTGTGAGTTGCGCACTGGTATCTTTTTTCTTTGCGAGCCGAGGGACAACCTCTCCCCACACCGAAGCTCTGCTACGTACTTGGCAGATGGCATTGTTGAATCCGGCGTCTTTGGATACTCGAAGTGCTCGGCTCAATTGATGCACCGTTTCTGATATGTACGTTTTGTTTGCTGGGCCACTGGCACGTTTGCGTCGGATCGTATTCGTTTCTAAAGTGTTCGGGGAAGGCCAGCATGCGTAGGTGGCGAGCAGCACTATGTGTATACTTCGCAAAATGCATTGGTGGATATGCTTCCAGTATAATGAATGCAATTATGAAGGTCGATAGAGGTATAAGATGTCTCTCGTCCTCCAAAAAACAATATTCATCATTCCTCATCACAATTAGCTTTTCAACATTCTCATCAATATCGATATCAACATCAAACAATAAAATCAACACCTCGCGTAACAGCAACCTACCCGACTTCAACACCAAGACAACCTTCGCTATAACTCAACAATCCCCCAAATACCCCCACCACCAAAATGGATAAAGTTCGCCAATCCCTCGACGACGTCGAGCGCAAGCTCACAAAAATCGACAAGATCACCGCCAAGGGCGCCAGCAAGATGACAGTCAAGGATGTAATCAAGCTTGCGCGCAAGGGGAATTCTATTAACAACACTATCAAGAAGGGAATCAAGACTTACGATGTTCGTTCTCACCATAAGATTTCTCGCTTAGAGGGTCTCCTCCCCTGTCCCGTGCTTGAGGTGCTAATGCGTGCGCGAATAGGGAGTCGAGCCGACTAACGCGGAGGCGGAGGCCATTCTCGAGCAGATGGTCCATATTGTCGAGTTGCAGGAGCGACAGATGGGGTTTGCGGTGGAGAATAAAGCGGCGATGGATAAGCTCAAGGTTTCAGGTATGCGCTCATCTCATCCCATTCCATCTCACCTCACCTCATCTTATCTCCTGCTCTCCCACCCTCTTCTCGACTAACAGCTCAACTAACCTCACCAGGCATCGTAAAATCCAACCTCAAGAAATCAGAGGGGTCTGCTCTCGCATTGGCCGAGATCCTGGTCTCCAAGAGCCCGGCGCACTTGAAGCCACAGGCGCAGGAGCTGGATAAGCGCGCGAAGAAGAGCTTTGATGAGACGATGCGTCTGTATAGTAATGCGACGGGAGGCGAGGATCAGGTTGATGATAAGGTTGATGATAGTGACTAGATCTGAAGTTAGTTGGATTTTGGCGGGCAATGGATGCAAGATGGGTAGCGTCAGATTCAAATTATGAATGGGGTCTATGCTTCGTAGAGTGAAGGCTGATGATAATGAATTTTTTTGTTCGAAGTGCTGAACTGCTTTGGATGTATGTGCCATTAATTTAAGGTGAAATATACATCTCGCTTATTGTATGAAGGCAATAGCAAGCGCCCAGAAATCTACATCACTACCATCGCAAATCCAACAGTGATTATGATATCTCTAGCTATTACTTGGAATAGCACTCCAATGTCAGGGCATACTCTTTTGTCGATCTCTCTTCCAACGCCTCAGCTTGCGCCTTAATGTGAGGTGGCGACTTCTCGACCATAATGCTAGCGAATGACTTGTAGATTTCCTCTGCGCGGTAGAAGTTTGAGTATAAAGCTCCTTTATGGAATATTTAGCTAGATTTATTCATAGAAAAGCTTGTGCTGGAAAGGAAGTGATGATATGTATGAGTGAAGACCGACCTGAAACTCTCAATTTGTCGAAAGTAGGTTTCCATTTCCTCGTGCGTGCCATGATCCTCTCCTCGCACTCCACCATATGTGTCAGTTGTAATAGCAACTCAGACGCTTCTTCGTCTGATGGTTCTACGTCCTACTTTCCCTATTAGCTTCGTTTAAGGCCTGGCTTCGGCTGGACCAAATTTCACCATTGAATGAATACCAACCCCAAATCTTGATGGGGCAGAGAGCAACGACAAAAAGGGAGAAGACATACACTGTAGTCTCGGACACCCTTCTTCATGGTATTCATCACCGACCATCCTTTCACAATCAACCTCAGAACATCCATCACACCCAAGCCGCCTCCACTCCTAGCACTGATAGTGTCGATTTCGACGAGCCCACGTTCGATCTCATCGATACATATGCGAACCTTGTCCATTGCTGCGGAGTGACGCTTGTCTATTTGCGAGCTTTCGTTCGGAAAGGATGGTGCGCATTGCAGGTTTGTTGAAGAAGTGTTGATCTTTAGTTAAATAGAGGATATGAAGGTCTTGGATGGGAAAGTCATGTCTCGAACCTTGTCGTGTAATCTGATACAACTTCTGATCATCCAGAACGCAAAAACAAGCATAAACAGACTGCGTGTTGATGAAGAAGAAGAAGAAAATGCCATTGTTGTTGTACCTCCATATGTTGCCGTCCTGGTGTGAATTTCTACGCATTTGATAAAGAGGGCACTTGCGCACTAAGATTTTGGTTTTCGATATGTGTAACAGAACGCCTATGATTCAACAAAATCCAGCTAAATTCTATTGTAGTAGTATGTGACTTTTGAGTTACAAATTGAGAGTGACTGTATAAGGTCGTGATATCCATTGACCGCTCATCAACTGGTCTCATCTCTTGCACATGCTCTGGTGCATACTTCCAAGTCAAGTAACGCCAGCTCATACATCGAAGGATATAACACGAGAGATTCTGTAGCATTAGATATATTTTGACGTCTGGCCTCCAAGACACTCGGGATTTACCATAGAGAATATATGATATTTGACCAAATTTTGAGACTGGATTTCAGACTTGGAAGGTTGCGGGAGTTAAGATGAAATTCAGAACGAAGCTCACGACGTTTCCACACATGTTCAGAGAGTTCGAAGCTTATCGTTACTGCGAAGGCATACGTAAAGAGTATCTCAAACTGAACATAAAATTGCTGTCGTGAGGTGATGATATAATAGGCACGTGCTGTGATTCTTGTACCTGACTCTGACCTGGGTGGCTGGGCAGCGGCCCTGCTCCCCGCTTGAGGGTGTTGGGCCTGGATTTTCAAGCTTCGATGACGTGGGGAATTTGACTCCACTACCTCCCAGCCCAGCAAGCCCAGTTGATGCACCGACAATTACAAGGTCATTCCTCTCTTCGCGATTCAACCCCACGACGATAACGCAATCCTTTCTCCCAACCTTCTCACGACCCAGCACACTCGAAGCAAATTTCTCATAGCAATCACAACAGCAGAATCTTCCACCAAAGCATATACCCATAACAGCAAAT
The DNA here is from genome assembly GCA_007644065.1 of Margaritispora aquatica. NCBI lineage: Eukaryota > Fungi > Ascomycota > Leotiomycetes > Helotiales > Discinellaceae > Margaritispora > Margaritispora aquatica. The sequence continues at coordinate 2,245,364 of VJWN01000007.1, read as the reverse complement.
TCCACGAAAAAGATAACCAACATGTCTGCGAGCGAGAAAGAAGGAGGCGCCATTTCAGCGCAGAATAAAGGATCCTGGAGTGCTTTCCTCAAGTCAATCGCCTCGTTTTCTGGAGATTTGTCGTCCTTGACTGCCCCTCCATTCATTCTTTCTTCAACCTCTCTTGTCGAATTCTCATCATACTGGGCAGAACACCCTTCTCTCTTCGTTGCGCCCGCACACGAGAAAGACCCTCAGAAGCGGGCTATGTTGGTGTTGAAGTGGTTCTTGAGCACATTGAAGCAGCAGTATGCTAGTCGAAGTGACAAGTTCGGAAACGAGAAGAAGCCTCTCAACCCATTCCTTGGAGAGTTGTTCTTGGGTAAATGGGTAGATGCCTGTGGGACTACAGAGCTGGTTTCTGAGCAAGTTAGGTTTGTGCCCACTTCGAGCTCCGTATTCTATTTTAACTAATGCGATATTTACAGCCATCACCCCCCCGCTACTGCTTATCGTATTTCCAACAAAGAGCATGGAGTTTTTCTCGAGGGATATAATGCCCAGAAGGCTTATTTTGTGCGAACGATCAACGTTAAGCAGATTGGCCACGCCGTCTTGACAATTCCAGCCTACAACGAGACATACCTCATCACACTCCCAAACCTACACATTGAAGGACTTATCTTTGGTGCCCCATTCGTCGAGTTGAACGACAAGACCTACATCACTAGCAGCTCTGGATACACCGCGAAGATCGACTACAGTGGTAAAGGATGGTTGTCAGGAAAGAAGAACAGTTTCACGGCTACCATGTACCCCACTGGCAAGGAAAAGGATGTTATCTACACAGCCACTGGACAATGGAACAAGACTTTCGAGATCACAGAGGGCAAGCGCACTGTGGTCGATAGCTATGACGCAGACGCATTCCCAACCACTCCTCTGATTGTTGCTCCCATCGAGCAACAAGACCCCATGGAATCAAGGAGAGCCTGGCAGCAAGTGGCGAAGGGCATCGCCGTCGGCGACATGGATATTACTGGTATCGAGAAGACCAAGATCGAGGAGTCTCAGCGAGCATTGAGGAAAGAAGAGGCAGCTGAGGGCAGAATATGGGAGAGGAGATATTTCAGTAAAGTCGAGAATGATACTGTCCTTAACCAGCTTGGTCCCGCCATTGGGTTACTGCCCGATGCTGATGCTGATAAGACAGGAGGTATCTGGAGATTTGACGAAGCAAAGGCAAGCAAGATACAAAGTGCAGCCCCATCTGTCGCGAGTGAACCCAAGGTTGGGCTTTAGGGGTATGGATTAAGAAGAGCGTGTTTGACTTTGGTTTACCTCGCATGGGTTCGATTCATGGGGCTGTATTATTATAGATGAGATACTTTTCATGGATATGGAGGGAAAAATGAGAACTTAATTTGAAGCCATTTTCTACCTTCACACTCTTCACTTTACGAAATGGAAAGGTATATTGTTCTGTGGTGCTCAGTCTTTTGACTAATTTGAGATACATTGCATAATTTAAAGGGGAAGTGATTGTTGCTCTCTCTCCGTGGTTGCTCGAGAACCAGTATAACCTGTAAATGCTTTAGACATTCGTGGCTAGTTCTATTACGGCGCTGTTAGTACTAAAGGCTGGTTAACGTTACCTAACATCGCCAGGGCCTATCATGTATGGTAAAGTAGAGGACTAAGGGGTTTCTAAAATGTTGCCAGAAGCTTACATTACTATACCTTAGATATCAATATCGAAGTCCTTAAGGCGACAGACCGGGGCATGGCTGGAGATCGAGATGAAGTAGAGATTTGCAAAAATCTGTTGTCACCAAAACTGTCCACAATTTTTTTTTCCCCAAGATTAAATATGTTCCTCAAGAAGTTTAATTCTTGCTTATCTATGTACATCTCGGAACCATCTCAATCACATTGTACATGAGGTAGGTACCTTACCTTACATAGGTTTCGAAACACAAGCAGGGGAAGAGATCTTCCAGCTAGATGTGTTTGTGCTTATCTTTATTGCTTGTCAAAAGAAACCCTTTCTAGTGTGGGGTAGAAGAAACTAGTCCTGATCAGGGCAGAAAAGATCCTATTGCCGGGATTGATCCGGCGGGGTGCGGGAGTGCCTAATTCTCCAAATGGTACTGCCGTCGTTGATCCGATGGTTTGGAGCCAATCAGCAAATGGAGGAGGCTGAGGCTGAAAAGCAGTTAAGCGAAAACTCGTGGCTGGAAGTATTCAGACGAAAAGATGAAAAGCGTACAGTTTATGAGAGTTATGTTTAGTTGCGGTTACAATATACACCTGATGATTAAACAAGCACGGCCTGAGAACAGAGCATTGCTTTGAGCGAAAGCAGTCTTTTGGACAGAGTCAAGGGCAGCACGCTGATCAGAATCTGCAGACTACTAAGGCAGGTGCTTTTAGCCGTCTCGCCTTACTGTAGTTGCCATATTGATCCGAGGGACTATTTTAATTTTTTTTTTTTTTACAACGACAGTCACTTGCTGTCCGCGAATAATGTACATCCAGATGTATGGAAAAATATCTATTCTTGGTGTTTGGTGGCTCTAGTGCTATTTAGGTACCTGTGGTATCATCAACCTCGTTTCCCTTGAGAGAGATCAACCAAAATCCGAAACCCAGCTAATTTTTTGAGAACTAGCAGCACATGCAGCACATTGAATATGAACTAACAGGCTTTCGCGAAGAATTTCCAATCAAAATTCCTACCTCAGAACATCGTCAGTCATTGCCAGCGGAGTGGTGCGTGTTAGTGTGGGTGGTAGTGTGAGTGAGTTGGTGATCGACTGGCCCGTGCAGGAAAACTCACGCTAAGCTGCTATCAATATCTTTCCCGCGTTCCCATCCCATCCTCAGTCGCGATTTCTCACCGTACAACAACAACTTTCAGACTTGCTTGCTCAAACTTCACTCTTGCTCAATTCCAATTGCAGATCAGCTTCGCTCTTGCTAATTCTCATACTAACCCAACGCGTATCCTAAATCACAGAAACGAATAGAGACACAATGGAAGACCGACCCAACTGGCTGGCTGGCCGCCGCCCAACTTCTCTCACCGGCGCATTCGCGCGCACTACTAGTGACAGCGGATCTTCCCTCGGAAGCCCAAGTCCTGCTGCAAAGCCTCGGTGGAATACAGATTATGCTGGCAAACTTCATACTCGAGCGTCTTCGGACGACTTGACCGAAGACGAAAACACGAAACCATCCTACTCCCGACCACAACTTTCCCCCAACTCACGTCGCTTAAGGAACCAAGAGCTCATGAAACGCGCGCTTGCAGCACCTCCCATATTTGTAAATAGAGGACAGAGGGAAAAGCCGACTTTCGCTTCTGCCAACAGAAATAGAAGGGAGCTGGGCGCGCGGGTGGAGCAAACTACGAGAGAATTGGCTAGGAAATCGAGCATGAGCAGTATTGGCAGTCGGGGAAGCTTAAACGATGACGATCAACCTCTCCCTCCGCCAAATGTTCCGAAAGCATGGGGCTCAAGGGCGAAAAAGCAGCCGCACTGGATAAGAAAGATTTTATCGCCCGATCTTCCTGGTTCCTCTCAGGAAGATATGGACGTACTATTCAAGAAACCCCATGCCACATCATCCAGGAAGTCAACTCCTCCTGCCAGTGATACTGAGTCTCGCGAGTTGACTCCACCTGCTTCTCGTCCAGCGTCAGTTCAACCACGATATGCAGAAAAAAACCGCCATGCAGCCCCGGCGCAGAACCAATACGAAGATGATGATTATTTTACGGGGGCGGGAGTACAATCAGAACAACAAGAGGATGGTGGTAAGGATCATTATGCAGCTTCAATGGGACAGCAGTACGTTGACGACGACATCTTTACAGAACCAGGAGCTTCAGCCCGGTCAAGACAGCAACATCTCGATGAAGACTCTTTTTCAGACATTTCGGCGCCCTCAGTACGGTCTCAGCAAGATGACGAGAACGATTATTATACAAGGCCGTTGGGAGAATTTGAACAACAGGACATGGTCAATATTCATGCCACACGTCCAGCTTCGCTTCGATATGAAGCGCAAACAAATCAGGATGCTGGACACGCCAGCTCTACAGACGACCAATTTACATCACAATCAATTGAGGTTTCCCAGAGTCCGGCGATTCGCGTCAGAACTACGCTTTTGGATGAGATTCGCGAACGCGAAATTGAGACATTGAGTGCACGTGCAGTTGCAACAAGTCGACTTGGGGAAATTAGGGAGCGCAATTCCGAGGAACGAGATGCCTCTCCAGTCTCTGTTCGACGATTTTCAAGATCACCAACACCATCTCTTGGCAAGACCAGCAATTTAAATCATAAACCTGAGGTCAAAGAAGAAACTCCGTATGATCCAGATTATAAGACAATCTTGGAAGAGGATGGTTATCCCATACCAGGAACACCAGTTTGGGTGATGTCCGAAGAGGCATACCAGAAGAAGACTGGCTGTGGTCCATACGTCCCAGACCCCGAAGGTACCTTTGAAACGCTACGGCAATTATCAAAACTATCAACTCCACAAGGTAGCCCGGTCGAAAAGGAGAGTAAAGAGGACGAAGATACTCAAAAGGTGGAGCAAAAGTTAGAGAAATTTGAGGGATTACCGGAAAGTGTTGTGAGCGAGGAAGCAAGAATTTCAAATGGAGAGCCAGCGCCGCAGGAGCAGACAGAGTCCGCAGGAAACAATTTGCTGGTCGAAAAGGTCAATGTGGAGGTGAAGACCGAGCCACTTAGAAATAAAATTCTCGATGTTGAAGGGAAATCCAAGAGACACAGCACTAGCTCAGATATTGATCCTGAAGATCGAATTACCGCTGAAGCAAAGCTTTTTGAGCTCCAAGACAAGAAGTCTGAAAGGAATTCATGGAGTGCACCTCCCCATTCCCAACCGCTCTCTCCCACCGAGGAAGTCGAGGAAACACCTAAACCTAGCAAGGTCGATCCAATGCTCCTGCCTACACCCAGAGTTATGGGTGCATATATTGAGACGCCTGCTTTCTCTGAGCGCAAATCTGTCAAGCGGCGATCTAGATTTTCGCGAACAACGGTCCAGAGTGAAGAAAAAAGGCCTTCATCTCCCGATTCATCCGAATCTGAAGGGAGTCGTACTTCACGTGGCAGCGATCACCGATCAAGAGACGATTCGCCGCACCCGGAAAGCACCAGGAAGGCGCAATTTCCCTTACTTAACACGGCTACCATCTACTCGGCCGCAGAAGATGTGCGTCAGCTTGAGCTTGCAGCTGGAATTGCTGATAGTGGTCTTGAAGATTCAACACTCGAGGACTTTGCTGCTACAATGGAACAAAACCCTATGTCTCCATCGACGGATGATCGAATTGACTCCCTCATTTATAACGAAGCTGGCTTGCCGCTTACTCCAAAACAAAGACAGCAGAAACTGGAGATGCTTCATTATGAGAGGATGAGTAAGCGACTCCATAATACATCCTCTGGTATTCGACAAACCACCAGAGGCATTTCAAGAATAACGAAAACAATCTCAGACTTGCCTGATTTGACCACTCAGCCCACAGGTGTTGTTGAGGCCTCTGCACAGCCTTCATCTGGCAACACTCCGAAGTCGACTAATACGACGAAGGTGAAGTTTGGAGTCGAGTCAGAGATTGTCGAGATGGATTTTAATATTGACATAAAGTGGTCCAATTTCTTTTGGAAAGAAAATTCGCGGGCCAAAACACATGGACAGCATGGTGGATTTTGGAGTAATGGTAAGAAATTCACTTGGATTGGCTATATTAGCTTCATGTTCTTCCTGTTCGCGACTTGGTTTGTTGCAGAGACGGCTACTTGCAGTGTATTCTGCAGACCCCGCGTCGCGTATGGGAATAGTTGGAGCTATGACGACCCAACCTTTCCATATGCAATTCCTACCAAGTTGGATCAGTGGACGGGCTCGATCATCAGTTCAAGTTTGTCAAGTACATATGAATATATGGAAGGGCTCATTAATGGTGGAGCAAGCTTCCCAAGTGATCCCGTAATGGAGAGGGAAGCTGAAGTTGTAGATATGGCGCCTGAGACAGGGTCTTGGGACGACGATGAAGTTATATGATTTACGAAACAGGTACGGTTCACATGGCGTTTTCGGTTTGCATAAGAGGAGGGACAGGATTTGGAGATGGATACCCATAGCATGGTGTTTGGCGTTTGTTGAGTGAGTTGTTTACCCTGTCCGTTGAGTCTTTGAAGCGAAAGCTCGATTCCGGACCAAATGTATGTAATCTTGGGACTGTCAGAAGCGCAAGCTCCAGTACTGATTGATAGCAAACAATTGAGGGATTACCATACTTTCTTGCTTGAAGTGTTGATTCAAGGCAATTGACTTTTGAATGTGACACCAAATTTTAACACACCTATAACGCCATATTAACTCAAGTGATTGAAATCTAATTTCTCATTCCGAGAAAATATCATAACTTCAATTTCCCCAATCCTTGTGACACATTAATTACCTTTGACTTTGATAGCAAAATTTGAAGTGCTCCACATCGATTCACTCGCTTACATATTTCATCCAGATACATGCCAAGCTCGGTAGACCCATTTAAACTTCATATGCAAGGCTGAAATCTAGCCTCGCAGAAAATAATTTATTTTCCATCAACCTTATCGGGAAGCAGCATTACGACCCCACCATAAAACCCATATCAATCAACGTCAAGCTAAAGTCTCACGCAATGGCAACAGAAACAGATATCCAGCAGACGCCCTTCGTCAAGCAGCTTGCTGCCAATGGTGTGTTCATGACCCTGCCTTTCTCTATTGCCCACCTCTCTCTACCCTGCGAGTAGCATTACCAATTTACCTATTTCTCATTCAACCTCGTGCACTCCCTCCAAGCGGAAAGGAGATACGTATGGATACCTTCAAACTAACACCCCCCCACAGACCGACCAACCCGCGACGCCGCCCTGCACTCCCTGCGGACCTACCTCTCGGGGCACCGGTCGCTCTCGTCCCTCGAGCTCCTCAAGCTCTGGAAAGGCCTCTTCTACTGCATGTGGATGAGCGACCGGCCCTTGCCGCAACAATCACTCGCGCAGGCCCTCGCGGACCTCGTGCACGTCCTGCCCACGCCGGCGGAGAAGATCGCCTGGCTGCGCGCCTTCTGGGCCACCATGGGTCGCGAGTGGACCGGCGTCGATGTCCTGCGCATGGAGAAGTTCCTGCTGTTGGTGAGACGGGTGCTTGGGGCGGGGTGGCAGGTTTGCGAGAAAGCCGCGTGGGAGGAGGGGCTGGTGGGCGGGGTCTTGGAGGTTTTGGGTGAGATGCCGCTGGAGGTCGGGGACTTGAGGATTCCGAATGGCATGCGGTATCATGTTGTTGATATCTATGTTGATGAGCTGGAGCGGATTGGTGTGTTGGGGAAGGAGGGCGAGGAGGAGGCGGTTGATAAGGACTTGGTGGAGAGATTGTTGCAGCCGCTGAGGACGCTGGCGAAAGATAGCCCGACGAAGACGGTGAGGAAGAAGGTTAAGGAGGCGTTGGCTGATGAGAGACTGCCGGGCAATAGGAAGACGGAGGAGCAGAAGGCCATTGAGGCCGAGGAGAAGAGGAAGGCTGAGGAGGGAGAGTGGGGTGGTTTTGATGACTGAGCTTGAGGGTTGACTTGGTGAAGATATGCATGACTTGAAAGGGAAGAACAAGCAGTTGGAGGGAGCAAAAAGTTTGGTGGTGGTTTCTCATGGCGTTATGATCAGGAACTAGATCATAGGTTGGCTCACTCGCAAGGCGTTCAGGTCGCGCATTCCATAATGTCAACGTTGTTAAGACACTACTGTTTATACTTTCGCGAAGGTAGATATACAAAATGGGAGGCAAAATTAACTCCAATGCTCGATACGCTGCTGATGCAATGCGTTGCGATCCACCTCTGGGGTATCTTGTGGGACCTTGGAAGAGAACTCTAGGAGAAACACTTCAAATAACACTCACTTTCAATATCGAAAAAACGCCTGCCCAAAACCCAATATCCCAATTCCAGTACGAAAGCCAGTCACAGAAATCAGAACCTCGCCGTGTGTCCTGGTCCTGGAGCTTCGTACATATGACCCGTCTTTGAGAGAACAGTGCCCAAGCCTTTGTGAACCTCGGCTTGGAATGGTGCGAATGGTACACGCTCGCCATCAATGCTGATGTAGCCATCTTTCTGGTTCTTGGGGATGATTCGGTAACCGAGAACTTTGCGATACCAGACTCCGGGCATGTCAAAAAAGTTTCCATTTTCGACGGCCAACATCATTTTCATAGCTGTGAGACGACTAATGTCGCCATTGATGCATACGAGATCCATATAGCCATCATTTGGGAGAGCAGGTGAGAAGAAATTTGCGTCCGCTGCCATGTATGCCATCTAAGATTGTTAAATTTGGTAGGTAAGTGGGAGCGTTCATGACTTACATTACCACAATAGAAGTTGCCCAATTTGTCGTATGGAACCAATTCCCATCCTTCTGGCAGTTTGTCGTTGACTGTGCCATATCGGAGCGGTGGTAGGGTTTCTTCAGTGCCACTACTTGCGGATGCATCGTCGTCGATGAGATGCTTATATCCTCTTCGTTCACTAGCTGGCTCGAAGTTTGTCTGTTCCCTCTTATAGTGTTCTCTGATTCCAGGCTTGTCGTCAATGGCTACCTTGACAGCAATATCACATGGATAAACCATTTGGTTCAGAAGACGTATCAAGAAACCGTATGTGAATCGCTGGCCACCCATCCACCTCAAATGCTCAGTTGCCAGATCAGACTCAGCCACAATTCCAGCTGCTTGCGACAGGAAGCTTAGAGTTCGTGTCTCTCCTTGTGTGATGGATATCAGGTCCAGTGGTGTCGGTATGCCTTTAATCACAGCTAGTGTTGCTAAACTTGGACTATCCGTTCCATTCAAATTGCAACTCATTGCGTTACCACTTCCACATGGCAAGTTGACCACTGCAATTTTCTCCAGCGCTTTCTTCGCATCCGGACGTTTTCCAAGTCCATTGAACACTTCATGAGGCAGACCATCTCCAGAGCAAGCTGCAACCACATCAAAAGCGTCGATATCCAGGTTCTGGGAGATCTCCACAGCTTCGCCACTGTGCCTCGTCTTGACCATGTCTATACTGCAATGCGCTGCCCTCAATATCGGCTCGATATCCCGAGTGTACCATTTTTCTGCGCTGCCTTTCCCAGCATGCGGGTTGACCAGAACCTTTATACGTTTTCCACGTTGCGATTCCCCATACGCTCGATCCAGCAGCTTGAAGATCCATATGTTCGCTTTCTCCACCATTTGGTAATCGACCGAGTATTTTAAGCTGGCAGCTCGTACTACCGTCTTCGATGTGGGCGCCGCATATTCAATTGTAAGCACCGAGTTGGCTAACTCTGCCCAAAGAACATTGTAGAATGGGATCGCTCGAGTGTTGGCAGTTCCTGCGCATATTATGTTAGTATTTTGCGCAGATATTTTAGCAATTGTCGACCCTACCTGAAGGAAGTAAGCCGCAGCAATTCCTATGATTCCGCTTCTCTAAAGCTTCATCAAGAACAATTAGAGAGTCCGTTCCCAAGGTCAACGATGCATCTTTGCCCACAGCCAATGTTGAGTCTACCGCAAAGGAGTTTCCGCCTGTGTAATCTGCTTCAAAGGATGTGTCTTGGTCGACGAAAGGATTGTCGATGGTTTGGCTATGAATTTGTTAGTGAGCAATACAGAGTGGCACATTGATAGCCTGCTTCATACTTCGCCATCGCTATGTCCTAGTTGGCAGCAGGTACATTCCTAGTCCTAGACTCAAAAGGATGCGAGGTAAACAGATGTTAATATGTAAATACTTGTCATATAAGAAAGCGCTTTGTGCTGCAGGAACTGAAAGTATGTGTCTGGGTGACGTTCGGATTCGCTACAGTGCTTTACCGGGTGCGATGCTGCAGACAAGGACTGTTGTGGCAGCCTTCCCAGTTCCCAGAGATGCCGAGCTTCATCTTTAACCTTGTTGTTTTAGCTTCAGATGCCCGCAACTTGCAACTCAAATAGGTGATATCCCGCTTCTTTATTTCCTTCTTTGGGTTTTCTCGCCGGTACTCGAGCTCTCTCTACTTTATCCACTGATCTCGTCTGTCTCCATACGTATCTAAGTACGTATGGCAAGTCTCACGAGGTGGCAATCATCTGTCATACAGTCAAGTGCTACAGTGTATCACTCCAGGTAACATTATAGCCAAAATCTGGTAAGCTGTACAACTACCATTTTCCTATCCTGGAATTCATGGTCAGCATGGTCAGCTCGATCAACTCGGTCAGCTCGGCCGGTGCTTCCGGACCCCCAGGGCACCGATTTGCTTATAATCACATGCCGGATACGAGCGTTCCTAGGCAATTGGAGATTGCGAAGTGTGCTGAGTGTTTGAGATCACACAGTACCTATTACCTACCATGTTTATTGTGATGGTGCTTTGTTGAACATGTTTCCCAGTTTTTGCGTTGTGATTATCAGTTTATGAAAAAGCGTGTACTGGCAAAGGTAGCGAGCGTTCATTTTGCTAAGCGACAACCTTTGATCAGTTACAAGTTTTAAGAGTATGGACAGACAGGTCCGATTGTTGAGAAACAGTATTACCATTGTCTTCTCAGACGTGAGAAACACAGTTGAAGTGCAACAACAAGAAGTGTCTACTTAGAACTCTTGGTAAAGAGTTCCAAAGAGTCCAACAAAGAGCTTTTGTTAAGCTGACAACAAGATACAATAATAGCTTTGAGATGGATAGAAACCTTTGAAGTATTCCAAGCGCTACTATTAAATTACGTTGAATCTGTCGAAAATAGAACGACCACAGCAAAACTCCTTTCTCTTGGCAAAATCCTTTATCCGCATTTACAATGCTATTGTACCGTGTATAAGGTCGACAATCTCAGACCATTTCCTCTAGAATTCCACTCATATTAAAAATGAGCTTATTGATCATATACTCAACTTTATTTATTCCATACACAAATCCGCAATCATCAACTAGGTAAAGAGAGTACGTATTACCTACAGCTCCCCAACCAAGTTTACAAAACACACCATGTCTTCCAACCAATATAACGACATACCCCTCAACATAAACGATAACTCACTTCATACAGATTTAACATTTGGAATTGAGCTAGAGCTCGCAATAGCCGCATTAATGACAGGCACACCTGATCCTTTCACAGAAGACAGCCGAGAGGTATACCTCCTCAATGGACCTTGGTCAGCAAGGGATTTCCCAAAACAAGAAGAAGGTTGGGAGGCCTTCATGAGAAATTGCTGGGAGCATATCGCTAATGTACTCAATGCGCACGGCATCATGGTCGAGTTTACTAGCATTAAAAAAAGCCCCGAAGATCCCGTGCATGGGGAATCTGCTTGGACTCTAACATCAAAGCTCCCGTGGAAATGTCTGATTACACCTGGATACCGATAGAGATCAACTCTCCTGCGTTCGTGTACAGCGAGGAAGCATTGCGGGAGGTAAGAATCATTGTCGAGACACTCGCTTCAAACTTCAAAATTAACGTAAACGGAGGCTCTGGGTTGCACGTAAGAGTGTGCGTCATTACTCTACGTACACCTATACTAAAATCACAATTAAACCACCAATTCTTATACAATTAAGCTCAAAACGATCTCCCTTTATAGCTTATCTATTATTCTATAAAGTTATAGACTTTTAATGTATCGTCGCTATTCCTTTCGACTCGATAACGTCCTCTAGCTTACACGTAATCCTTTCCGTTAGATATCGCCAATCCTTAGGCTTAACCTCACTCCATAACTCTCGTAATACCTCCTTCATATCTCCCTTTAATTTTGGTAGGAAATCAAGCTTTGTAATCTCATTCTTTATCCATCGCTAGACCTTTTCAATAGGGTTAAGATCAGGAGAAGAAGGAGGCTATTCGAAGCCTCTAATACCCTTATTAAGCTTTAGCAAACGAGCAGCTCCAAGGTAAACCTTAGCGCTATCCTCTATAAAGATAAAACGTGATTGCTCTTCTTCGGAAAGAGAATTATAGTATAGAAATACGTGCTCTTCTAGCACCTGATTCAGATATACCGTAGAGCAAATACCTCTCTTACTAGGTTCACGCTCCAAAAACACTAAGTCAGACTTCTAGTTCTAGCCAATTGTACCCTATACCATTACGCTAACTCGACCACTACAGTAAACAGATTAAATACAATCGAGGCAATTCTTCTCTAATAGCCGCCGAGTTACGTAGATTCTCCCTCGTTTTCTAGTTTCGAAAGTAGCTTCATCACTCTATACGACGTTTTTCTAATTAGCTATACCCTACCATCGATACTTAAGCGTAAATACGAGTCGTCTCTCTGCCTGTTTCTTCGAGATATATAGTCTTCTACACGCTACACAACGGCGATAACCTTAGCGTTTCATAGCTTTTTGAATAGTACTAACTAACGCGTTAAGGCTAAGCTCTAACTTAATACGGCTCCACGGCTTGATTCTGTTAGTCCACGACTTCGATACAAAACGATAAATACGCTTAATATCTTGATCTTTAAGAAGAAGAGGCTTGAAGATCTTTCCTTTTCGACTACGCCGTAACGAAGGCGCGTTAACAATACACTAAATTGATAAGCGTAATAGACTAGTTTTCTTCGAGATTTCTCTATAGCTTAATCCTTCGGAACGAGCAACGCGTATTTTTGCGCGATCAGGCGTTTTCTACTCTTCTCCGTGGTTATACGCCAAAGGCGACGAAAGAATCGAATTCTCTATATTATATTACACTGTTTTTCTATCAGAGATGATTTTTAAAAATGAGGTGGCTAGGAAATAAGTAAAATTGTAGGGGTGTACGTAGAGTAATGACGCACACTCTTACATGTAGGTAATGGAGTGAAAGGCTTCAGTCACGCAGAAATAAAAGCTCTCTTCGCCACTCTCTGGACCTTCGAACCTCAAATCTCAACCATCATCCCGTCCTACCGCCTCTCCAGTGGCACGTACTATCCCTCATACAGGAGCGGAACCGTGTGCGGTTATCTCAGAGACGAAACAGTATGGCACTCCGAGATCGACTACCTACAACAGAATCAATCTCGAAAGAGGATTAGAAGACCTCCTAGCCACAAAGAACATCAAGCAGATCAAAGCACTCAATGCCACCAGAGATATATGGATGACTAATCCTGGAGGTTATAGAATGGCCTACCATTTGGGCAATATCGAGCTTGAAGATATAAGCGAGGATGATCCAATGTCTATGATCAGAAAGCCAACCGTCGAGTTCAGACAGCAGCACGCCACGCTAAGCCCTACTCATATCGAGGCATGGATTCGCTTTTGCATTCACATCATCCAGTTCGCTCAAGTGACACCACTAGATGTGCTCGAGGCTTTTTTGCGAGCTCATATCAACGATACAGCTCTTACCTATTCGCTCGAGAGAGTCCTGCTCAAGCTTGGCATGGTGAGATTGGCTGCTGAGTATCCGGAGATCATTGCGGAGCGTCTGGCACAAGAAATGGCTAACGGAAACAGGTTTGAAGAGGAAGATCTCTTTCAAGCCGTGTCAAAATTATATGAAGAATGGACGGCTTATTGTGCAGCGAGAGATACCTACCTTAGCTGGCTGAGAGAAACTTACTTGTTTTCTTGGTTGGAAGTGATTATAGTTTCATCTATCCTTTTTAGTCTTTTAGTCTTAATACATACCACTCATCAAACCCTTGAGAAACTTATACATGACCTATTCGCCAGTGAGGTTCAATAGACGTCTTAAAACATCCCAGACGGGGTGAAGCAAGCCGTAGACCACTTTACAGACATGTAAACAATACTGTAGCCTTGGAATTCACGCACAACTTCCTTTCAATTTCAGTCCACAAGCTTCGTTCTCTGGCCCCTTCTCCATGCTTGATTCCATCAAGTAATGTTGCCCTGACGATTTTCTCTCCAAGTATCATCTAGAAGGAGTTACTTGAGTAGATCAAGAGGATATACCCTACCGGTTTCACATGAAGAACGATGCGAGCTTTGAGTCCAGACTGCGATAAGTAGCATGACTTAAATTTCCACCAATTGCTCAATTCTTAAGTCAAATATGCTTATATAGAGTTTCATATAGCACACCCCTAATCTTGATCATAGGCAAGTGGAGTCAGAGTCTACAGAGCAAAAACTGGGCTGTTTCCAAACATGAGTTGTGGGAGGGAGAATCTGTATTTGAAGTTAATTCAGTAAAAGGAATTAGATGCTTCTGTAAATCCCATGTATTGTGATATTAATTATATCAATGCAGCTGAACTGTTTTTAGCTACTTTAGCTTGTGCAACCCACTTTCGATGCTATAACGTTTTATGGTCCAGACGAACCAGAACATCCCTTCTTGCCATGCTGTGAAGTCCAAAAATCTGCTCCAATGCAGAAGCCAAAACTCCAATTGTAGGATGATTTACTCATCTACCCTTCAGAAAGATTACGCCAATATATGCTAGCAATACGCCACCCTTCCATGATGCTCCCAATGACCCTTGTAACGCCGATACAATGATGCTGAGAAAATGAGGCCGTGCAAAGGCAAAACCTCTCATCTTCTCGCGACAGGATTTGGAATGGCCGTACCATTTGTGGTAGGCGTCCCCGACTGACTGGCTGGATTCTCACTTTGTGATTTCAGAATTTTCGTATACATACTTTCCAACTGTGCCGATGGAGGTTTGGGATCAAGAGGCCAGAAACCAGCCACATAGTCCCTGTAAATTGTTAGACATAGAAACTTAATACAATTTGGATGAAAATTACCATAGTTGTGTTGCAATACCGTCCTCGTCCTTAGACAAGGTCGCAATGAAATCGCCAATGGTTACCAGCTCGGCCTTCATAACACTGGCACGCTCTTTCCGCGACTTTATTCGATCTGACGTTGCCTCTTTGACGCGCCTCAGACTATCTTTGATTGGCTTGAATATCAGTCGTAACATGGAGTCTGGGTTGTTGTTTGACTTTGAATGACCACTGTCCGACTTTCGTTGCTTGGTATGATGCTTGTCTTCTTCCGGACCACTGTGCTTCCTCTTCATATCAGGCTTAGAGCTGGAACTGAAGGATTTATTGACTCGTGAGGAGTCATGATCTTGATTGTTGTGGGAACGGTCTTTATCGAAGGAGCGATGTTTCTTGGCTTGTGGTGCAGGTGAAGCTGAGAATGAGCCTCTGTTGTCTGGTCTTCGGTGACCATTGATACGCTCATTCTTCTTGTTATTCCTGTGATGGTTCTCAACGGCCCTTTTTGCAGCCTGATTATCGGAGTATTTAGCCTTCAGGACAGAGAGAAGGTAATCAGCTCTGCGAACAAGATGAACAGCACCTGGCGCCTTAGCCACCTTCTCCTCGCCCTTATTGCGTTCTTCTTTCTTGTCAACACGATGCTCCTCAAGAAAAAACTTTTCCTTCAATCCCAGATCTGGATCGTCCCTGATAGGTCCCCAAGCACCATAACCATGCCTGTGGATACCGACGAGGAGCATTCCGTCTTCTCGAGCGCCCCATTCACAAGAATAGTGGGCAGCCTTTGAAGCATCTGGTACACGGTAATTCCTGAAGTCTGGCAAAGCATTGACAATGCCTTTCAACATCATCATCTCGCCTGGCCGCTCGATAACAGTTTCAGCATTAAGTCTTTTGACCCCGAGGAAGTCAAAGAGAACAGCCTTCTTGTCTTTCTTGGTTAAAGGCTTGTTCGACTCACGTTCCATGGCTTCGATTCGTGCTGTGTCCTCCTTCAAGCGACGATCACTTTCATCAATGATCGATTTGATAGTGGCACGGAGCATGTCAACATCACGACCAACAAGACGAGCCTCTTTGATGAGCTCATCTTGTCTTTCATCGATGGAACCGTATCGTAAAAATGCGCGAAAAAGGTTGCGTGCCTCTTTCTCGTTCAGCTCGCGCTTTGGATCAGCACGATTGGCCTGTGCCTCTCTCCTCTCCTCCAACTCATCCTGTTTGGCCTGATCACGCTCCCTCTTCTTGGCAAGACGTTGCTCCCTCTCAACTTCAGCGGTGTTCTTCATAGTAGCTTTGCGAGGTGCGTTCTCTTCTACGACTCTGGCAAGATATTCTTCATGAAGACGCTTTTCCTCCTCGGCCTTGATGCCAGCCAGCTCATCCTTTGGTATAATATCGTCCCATTCAAGTTCGACCTTGACATCCGTGTATTCGAAACTTCTGAGGAAGTCCTCTCCACCATCTGCAACCATACCTTCTGGAATTTCTGTTTGATGTTCTTCGGCATTCTCCAGTACAGAGTCAATGTCGAGCTCCTCCAGCTTGCGCTGGTTGCCAGATTGCTCGAACATCTTTTGACCACGACGCTTTAGGATTCTAGAAATATCTTCCGATGATCTAGGGTCGTCAATTTTACCGGCCTTAACAGCTTTCTCGCGGAGCTCTTTCTTTTCCTTGTCGGTAACACCTCGCTGAATTGTGATAAATTCAAGCATGAGTTTATTTCGGGCACGCTCAAGAACTTCCTCTTCTACCGTCTCCTTTGATACCAATCTGTAAATACTGACAGGCTTCTTCTGCCCAATTCTATGGGCACGCGCCATAGCCTGCAAATCTGCTTGGGGATTCCAATCCGAGTCGAAAATGACGACAGTGTCAGCTGTCATAAGATTGATACCGAGACCACCAGCACGAGTGGATAACAAAAAGCAGAAGTCGTTGCTACCCTCTGCATTAAAGTGGTTGATTGCCATACGGCGGGGACCAGCAGCTATGGTGCCATCAAGACGTTGGAATTGGTGACCTCGAAGCTGTAAATAGTCTCCAAGAATGTCCAACATCTTCACCATCTGACTGAAAATCAGGACACGATGGTTGTCTTTCTTCAACTTTGTGAGAAGTTGGTCAAGAAGCATCATCTTTCCACTGCTCGCAATCAAGCCTTTCAGCTGATCCTCATGCCTTTCACTCCCTTTGAGTATTTTCTCCTCTGCATTGGGAAACATATATGGATGATTGCTTGCCTTCTTAAGCTCCATCATAATGTTAAGTAAAGACTGTTTCTGACCTTTGGATCCCTCGTTGAGAGCAGCATAATTTCTTGTGAGAATATTCTTATAGTACTCCAACTGAACGTCGGAGAGCTCAACTCGAATAATTTTCTCGGTTTTGGGTGGCAAGTCATTCTCAACTTTCTGTTTGGTACGTCTCAATATGTAAGGTTGAATCTTATTGGTGAGAGCGGCAATCTTTTCACCGGCAGCTTCGTCGGTCAAGTCAAGATCTTCTTCTATGTCTAGCTCACCAGGCATAAGAAAGTCCATCAGCGCAGACAGCTCCCCAAGCGTATTCTGTACTGGTGTTCCGGTTATGAGTAAACGGCTTGGAGCTTTAAAGTCAAGCAGTTTCTGATACAGCTGCGACTCTCTGTTCTTGAGACGATGAGCTTCGTCGACTGCCATGAACTGCCATTTGATCAAAGACAAGAAAGTTGCATCCGCGAGAATGTACTCATATGATGTGAGAAGAACATTGAATCTAGGCTTCTTAGCATTGCCATCAACAAGCAGCTCATAATCGCGGATGATTTTACGAGAGGCCTCCTTGCCATTGTAAACAACGTAATTGACATCTGGAGCCCAATGGTCAAACGTGTCACCCCATGCTGGAATAGTCGTCAAGGGAACAACCACTAGAAAAGGGCCCTCCTGACGTCGATCGTGACGGAGCCAATTGACGAAAGAAACAGTTTGGACTGTTTTACCCAGTCCCATTTCATCAGCAAGAATGACATTCTTGTTCTTTGTCCAGTTGTAGGCCAGGAAATTGAGGCCAGTGATCTGGAATTCTCGAAGCTGACCGTTCTTGATATAGGGAGGTTGCTCGCGAATGGGGACATGAGGACCACGAGTATTTGGATTGGTTTCCCGCGCATCCGACGATAGAGACTTCGAGGCTCTGTCTAAGAATCGGTCAATGGCCTCTTGAGCAATCTCGCTCACTAACGAAGCTGTCTCCCAGGTACAAGATTCGTAATAGAGTCCCTTCCACTTCACGAAGTATTCTGTTTCATCTTCGCCATCTTGAGTACCTATGACTCGCTCAACCTTTGTGTAATCAAGAAGCGCGTCTGAATCTCTTTCACGGTCCAGCATCCACTTCTCCTTCTCTTCTGGTGGCACATCATCGGTGTGGGCCATGTACATGTCTTCAGTAACAATCTTTCGATAGTAATTTTCGAGTCGGCGAAATCCTCGCACAGCGGTTAAGGATGTTGTGGTTTCCCAGGTTGCATGATAGTGAGACTTGCCCTGCCACTTGATGAAATACTCAAAGTCATCGCGACCGAGATCAGGACTAAGTTTATCTTTTCCTTCCTTCAGTCTATGCTTCAAGACGACATCAATGTAAGGAGTAGTATCTTCTACATCCTCAGCCCAATTATTTGGAGTTGTAATTTCAGATTCGTCTTCAAAGTCCCCTTCACTTTCTTGGTAGGCTCCTGCGGTGACTTGGGCTGCTCTTCGACTATTCCATCGCTTCTCTTGGTATATAGGGGTGCTCGACTCAGCCTGGCGGCGACGATTTTTCTTTGTAGTGTTACGTGCTCTCGCACCACCATAATTATCGCTATTGTCCGAGTCGGAATCAGATCGAACAATTGGGGTATCCCTTTTCGAGGCTAAAATATATGTTAGCTATCTGCGACAGTGAGCTTGGTGGCCAGCAAATACATGGTTGTGATATTTCCTGTTTCCTCCGTTTGGTCCGATGGGTTTGAACGACATCGGAATCAGAATCATTATTGTTATCATCGTCGTCAGACTCAATCTGCAATAGTCAATATATATCTCAAGAATATGTCTTGTGCCAGTAGCAGCGACGTTGACCTACGATGGTTTTGTGTTGAACGGGACGGCCCTACAAGAAACACGTCAGTTTAAAAGCTTCCACGAGTGTTGATGACACGTACACTTCTCCGCAGACCATATAACTCTGGGTTTGCCTGTATATGCTCGTCGTCCTCGACGCCAACCTTCCGTTTTGCAGGACGATGGGATTCAGTAGATGTAGAACGATCTTCTCTGCCTACATTCGAGGCTCCAGCGGCTGGGCTGTCCTCCATGTCAAAGTCCGCATCAGATGGCTCATGGGCTTCCTCAGCGGAAGCATCGGACTCATCTGAGTCTTGACCTCCAAACTCAGATGGGTTATTTGCTGAAGACGCCGGTGAGGGTCGGTCGACAAGTATGGCTACTTCGGAGAGGTCTGATTCGCTGTCGTAAGGGGCATCTTCATTTGTGAGGGCGGACTTTTGCAAGGGAGAAGAGGACCCATTGGCATGAGGTAGAGCTGTTGTCATCGTCGACTCTCGCGATAGAGGGGCTGGAGACGACGAAGTTAGTATCTGGTATGAGAAAGCTTCCAAAAATTTCCATGACGCAAATTCTCAATGACTACATGCCCACAACGAGAAGAAACAGGCGAGCTTGAATCTGCCACAGCGACAGAACGGTATCCCAAGACAATGATATGATTGCCTCCGGCGCATTTCGAAGTGATCGAATGTATCTTGGTGATAGGGCTGACAATGACCACTGAGCAATTGTGGATAGAACAATGTGCTGACAAGCACACAAATACTTGTGAATTGTCGACGCGTCCAATATCCTCCAGAACATGATGACAGAATCCTGTGTATTTGTTTCCGGAACCGATATAGTTAAGATACATGGTGATGTACAAAAGGGTATTCGAGCAAGCAGACGGGCAGCAGCCTTGGAGGAAATGCTGGATAATAAGGGTACAAAAAGTAACAGAGAAAGGCGTATACTTACAAGCCATGATGAAGGACCCCCCTTTGAGGCAGATGAATTTCTATTGTGGAAGAAATAATTTGGCTGGAGTGTAGTATGGTTCTGGGTGTAAGAGTTGTGAATACTGTTTCTGAGATGTGGAGAGTGCACTGGAGAGCTTGAGCGAAGGGTATGGTACGGCAGTCGGTGGTTGTTCTGGGCTCGGCTGATCCACCACTCACAAGCGACCTTGTCAGCCAGTCACAAACTGCCAGAATGCGATTAGCATTGGACTGGGCTTGCACATACATTGATTTTCTTGTAGCCAGTTCACGATCATAATTCTATTTACTTTGAACTTTGATAGAAATCCGTCGATTATTAGGTACATACGCCTCGGGTCTATTGTGCTACCATCTGCGCCCATCTTCTCTTCTGCAGTACATCTGCGACCACGAACGACCCATCTCGGCGCATATTCAGAGGGCGATTTTTACAAGGACGATATTTGGCTCTTGTTGTCTAAGAACAACCGCAACCGCAACCGCAACGATGTCTGACAAACTTACTCGGTATGTGCTTATCTGATAAGTCTCAATTCAAGTCCTTTAGAAAATGAAGCAAAGAAGCATCACTCAAGGCAGGACTTTACTGATTTATTCTCTTTAGTATCGCCATCATCAGTTCTGACAAGGTGCGAATAAAATAACCCCACCATACCCCGCCACAGAGAGGAGTTTACATACTAACAAATCATCGAACACCACAGTGCAAGCCTAAGGTATGCTGCCATAATGTACCGGAAACTATTGTTCACTGCTGATGCTATTAATTAGAAATGCCGTCAAGAATGCAAGAAATCATGCCCGGTAGTTCGCAGTGGACGTCTTTGTATCGAAGTCACCCCTGAAGCAAAGATCGCGTTTATTTCGGAAAATCTGTGTATTGGATGCGGTATCTGCCCAAAGAAATGCCCATTCGGAGCCATCAATATCATCAATTTGCCTACCAATCTTGAGTCTCAGATCACCCACAGATACTCGGCTAACAGCTTCAAACTTCATCGTCTCCCAACGCCACGTCCAGGACAGGTTTTGGGTTTGGTTGGCTCGAACGGTATTGGAAAGAGTACTGCTCTGAAAATTCTCAGTGGAAAGCTAAAGCCCAATCTGGGAAGATATGATAATCCTCCAGACTGGCAAGATGTTATCAAGCACTTCCGGGGCTCTGAACTTCAAAGTCAGTGCTAATTATTACAATTTTAAATGAATATTTACTGACATTTGGCTAGACTACTTCACAAAGATTCTCGAGGACGACCTCAAGGCTATCGTTAAGCCGCAGTATGTTGATCGAATCCCAAAAGCCATCAGAGGTCCAGACAAGACCGTCCGCACACTCATCGAAGGCAATGCTACACTGGATAACTTGAAGGAGGTCCTCGATGTTCTTGGTAAGAACCGGCAAGAGAAAAAGAGAGTCAACTGCTAACTCTTCTACCAGAGCTGAATCATATTATGGACAGAGATGTAAACCTGCTTTCAGGTGGAGAACTTCAAAGATTTGCTATTGGAACTGTCTGTGTTCAACAAGCTGACGTGTAAGCACTGGTATATTCTTCTCCTGATAGCTTGGCTGATTTATCTCACTAGATATATGTTTGATGAGCCTTCGTCTTACTTGGATGTCAAGCAACGTCTCAGCGCTGCTAAGATCATTCGATCGCTGCTACGACCAGATGACTATGTGATTTGCGTTGAACACGATTTGTCAGTCCTCGATTACCTGTCAGATTTTATTTGTGTGCTCTACGGCAAGCCTGCTGTTTATGGTGTTGTGACTTTGCCTGCATCTGTGCGAGAAGGCATCAATATCTTCCTAGATGGCAACATTCCTACCGAGAACTTGCGTTTCAGAGAGGAATCTTTGACTTTCCGAATTGCTGAGGCTGCGGATGAGTTTATGGCCGACCGTTCGCGTGCCTTCACGTACCCATCTATGGAAAAGACCATGGGCAACTTCCACCTGACAATTGACGAGGGTGATTTTACTGACTCTGAGATCATTGTTATGATGGGAGAGAATGGTACCGGCAAGACAACATTTTGTAAGATGCTGGCTGGTGCATTGCAACCTGATGGCAACCAAAAAGTACCAGGTATGAAGGTCAGCATGAAGCCACAGAAGATTACACCAAAGTTTGAAGGAACCGTGCGACAACTCTTCTTCAAGAAGATCAAGACTGCTTTCTTGCTCCCTCAATTCCAAACTGATGTGGTCAAACCACTGAAGCTTGATGAGTTCATCGACCAAGAGGTCAAGACTTTGTCAGGTGGTGAATTGCAGCGCGTTGCCATTGTTCTTGCGCTTGGTCTTCCAGCTGACATCTACCTTATTGATGAGCCTTCCGCCTACCTGGACTCAGAACAACGTATCATTGCCGCTCGTGTTATTAAGAGATTCATCATGCACTCAAAGAAGACTGCATTTGTCGTCGAGCACGATTTCATCATGGCTACATATTTGGCAGACCGAGTTATCGTCTTTGACGGTGAGCCAGGAATTGATGCTCGCGCCAACACGCCTGAATCTTTGCTCACTGGGTGCAATAAGTTTTTGAAGAACCTCGATGTCACTTTCCGTCGTGATCCAACCAACTTTAGGCCACGCATCAATAAGTTAAACTCACAGCTGGACCAAGAACAAAAGTTGAATGGCAACTACGTAAGTTTGATGATTCATATTAATTAATGAGAGTTTACTGACATTTTCATCAGTTCTTCTTGGAGGAGGACACATCAAAAGATGCTCCCCCGGCAGTGAAGCCGGCTAGAAGTTAAAGAGGGCAATCACAATGACTGCTTTCCCCAAAATTACATCGCATTCGTAGGCGTCAAGGATATTGCATCACATGGGGTTGGGCATGGTTCTCAGGATGAGGAAAAGGCGTCAAGTGATGAAGATGAGCCAGACGACTAACGATGGCGACGGCGTTCTGTTCCCTGTTACCTGATCCCACAAGGATATTCACCTCTTGTTGTGTTATCAACATGGTTTATATCACTGTGGACCGAGGGGTGATGGACAAGTGAGCGAGCGCCGTCAGGATGCACAAATGCATTGGCACGAATGATATCATATGATTGACATTGGTTTTATTACATTGGAATGGTGGGTATGTGCCAAATGGTACTAAGTAACGGAAAGAGTGCTCAGGAGAGGCAGATACACACCGAAAAGTACTTTTTGCCCCTGTGATTTTCCCTCATTCATCTACCAAACCACCTTAATATGCTCATGTCTACTGCTTCTCGAAGGTGCCTGGCTGCCAAAGTCATCATGCCCGGAAACGTATTGATATTTGCGATACGTACTGATTCTGACGTTGCTGGTTGATGTTGTCTCCCCTTAGCCAAAGCCACACTTGTATCGCCACTCGATCACTCTTCTTCAATCTCGCCCTCTTCACTGCCGGAATGGACTGCTGCTTCTTCCTTGGCTGGAAGTGCTGGTGGAGGTGTAACTTTGCGACGTCGATCACGAGAAGGGACCGGGGAGCGCTCACGTGGTGTAATCTCTCTTCTTGATCTCTGCGGTTTAGTGTCAGCGGAATTTGCTACAGATCTTTCAGTAGAACCATTTTACCTTTGTAGCTCTGCCACTACCAGTGCTTTCAGCATCACTGTCAGCGCGTCTTCTTCGCACACTGGGTCTATCATCACCATATGGCAACTCATCGATGCTTCCTCTGGGATCGCCTCTTCTGCGATACATCTTCTCTCGTTCATTCTCCCGATCACGTCTTTCTCGATCGTAGTGGCTCATTGAATCTTCACGCCTACTGCGATGAGGCTTGTCTAAGTCCATTTCCCGACCTCGGTCACGATCTCGCTCCCGATCACGGTCCATGCGGTCACCTCGACGGCCAGGGGAAAGCAGAGTATCTGCAACACTAGACTTCCGGTAATTCTTCTCACGATCGGCAATCGCCTTGCGACGATCTGCCTCGTAAGCATCCGGCTCTGGACTACGACTTGTCCTAGTATGACGACCTGTTGTACGGTGGATTCTCTCACCTCTGTCTCTATCCCTATGCGAGGGACGATCAACGGAATCTCTCTCACGACGCTTCATACGATCCTTTTCAAAATCTTCCTCCTTCTCCTTCAGCCGCCTGATAAATTTGTCAAAGGCAGATCGACGAGCAGATTCAGTAGAAATTGCTAGATACTCTGAAGACTTCTCAATCCGAGGTCGAACCTTTTCATATGTATCATCAATGCGGACGGGTGGCTCGAGGCGCTTTAATACAGATCTCAGAGCATCAATTTGGCGGCGTTGTTGGCGTTCTGCATGGTGTTTGTCATCCTCACTTCGGCGCGAGGCCTTTTCATGCATCTGCAACAACATTAGCATTTGGACTGCAAATATAAGTTAGGGCAATTACCCTTTCAAAAATAAGGGCCAGGTCCTCTCGATCTAGGTTAGCAGTCCGCCGATCAATTTGCATCCAACCAAGAAATTCATCAAATGTAATCTTCTGGTGGATTTCGTGACCCTTGTCCTGGGGAGGTTAGTAAGTATGCATGCTAAGGCTAATCAAAACCTCTTACCTCCATAACATCCATTACTCGATTCCGTGTAGTACGTAGAGCGCGTTCTTCTTCTTCTACAATGTCCCAGAACATGTCCATTGGTTTGGAACCTGACTGGCCCAGCATCGCTTGAAATCTAACATCAGCAGAAATTACAGGATACAGCTCGGTCCACTTTGAACCAGCTCTAATCTTCTTGCTGGCCTTCAATTCTTGTAACAAACTCGCAAAGCGATCCCGATTCTGGCGTTCCTTTCTGGCCTTCTGGTTCTTCTCCAGTTGGCGTGCGTCGTTGAAATCCTTTTCCAGAACTTTGATATGGTTTTCAAATGCTGTTAGAAGATCGGTTTTACTGAGTGACTTGAATTTTTGGTCATCTTGGAATCGCTCGTTGGACTGAAGGATACCTTGTGCTACAGACCAACGTGTGAAAGGTTCCAGTTGCAAATCCTGGAGAATACCAACAAGTTCGTCCAGCGCTGATTTCCGCATTGAAAGCTCCTTTTCGTGATTGGCTTTCTTGAGCTCAATAATGTAGTCCTCGAATAACTGCCGGCGCTCGTCATCATCGTTGGAAGATCTGAAGATGGTCTCACCAGCAATGATTGGTCTGGCTGTCTTCCATCGAGTGTAGTGCTTGATCTCTGGGTGGCTCTTTAGCATAGTGGCAAAATCCTTTCGAAGTTTCTCAAGTCTATCTTTGGCCCGATCCTTCTCTTGAAGACGTACTTCCACTGCATATTTCTCAAATGCAGCCTTGCGATGTCTCGGATCTTTCAATGCTCTATACTGGGGATCCTTGATGATGGCACGTAACGTCTGATCCCAAGTCCAAGAAGGATCAACATTATTGCGCCGGAGCAGTTTCAAGAATGCACTTTCGCCTTCTTCGAATGTCGAATAATTTGGGTCAGTATTGGCTGGGACAAAGTTTTGAGCGCGGCTACCATTGACATCGTTACCATACGCAATTTGACGAGATTCCCCAAGTGGTTCGCTATCTCTGTCAAATTGTGAATTAGAAAAGCCGCCTCCAGCTACAAATGTTGGCGCTGCTCTGTAGGGAATCATCAGTAAGATAAAAGACAGAATCCGCACTCGCTGGAATAACATACGGTGCAACAGGTGCTGTTACTGGCGCATCTTTGGCAAGAGCGTCCTTGTAGGCGTCTGGCATTTCCCACGAACTCTGCTTGGTCTCTGTGTTATACCAGTATTTTCTTCCCCCTTCAGCAGTGTATTCCTTCCAGGGTTGGTTCGCCAGCGCGCGCTGATTGTATGAGTACAAGCTTGATGGCATTGAAATGAAGTCTTACCTCTGCTGGGCTCATAAGATCCTCGGGCTTGGTCCATTGCGTAGCTTTCGTAATTGTGTTGTAGTAGTAGACGCGACCATCTGCATTGCGAGCCTCTTGCCACAAGGGAGGTGCAGCAACATGGCCGTTCATCCCATTCATACCATTCATGATGGCGATCGATCTTTAGTGGTATGGCTCCTTGGTGGAATGAATAGAATTAAAGTAAAGAGAAAGTCGGACGTGGAGTCGCGCGAAATCGTTGGTGCACTCCAAGGGAACTTTTTACAGATCGCAGCTGTCTAAAAGAGGTTAGCGTCAATTGGCTCCATTCACTGATGCATTCAACATTACTCTATTCACATAACTGAACACAGTGCACGTCATTCATTTACACAATTAGGATATCTACTGAAGGGATCCAATTCTTCTTTCTATCCCTGATACTGAAAAATCAGCTGTCGGTACAAAATTTCTATTGACGAAGTCGCATTGGCATTGTTGAGTTTGGAGAGTTTGGGCATCTGCTTCACATGGTGTAGCTGTATGGACTGCAAGCAGTACAATGGCAGGGTCCGATGAGGAGGAAGATCGTCCTCGAGGCAGCATCGAATTTGCCGAAACCTCTATCCTGGATACCATCATACCCCTAGATAACGACCTCAATATCGAAGAAGCTCTGAGTGGTTCTGTCCAGAGATTAGATGAGGGAACAGACTCTCCTCTAGCTTCAATACCACAGAGGCACGCCTTGTATTTTGGTCAGTCCTGTCCGTTGAAGTTAAAGCTCTGTGTCTTACTCATTCATAGATCATAGATGAGACTATCAATGTATACGTCGTTTTACAAACTCCTTATTTTGATGAACGAACCTTGCGATCATATTTAGGCAGACTGGTTATACATCTCGAGGCACAGGTTGTCAATTCAAATCCCGAAACGCATGAAATATCTCCTGGACAAGAAGTCATCTACAATGGGACTGTGCAAGATGGGCAAGATCCCTATATAATAGTTCAGGGTCCAGCGGACAGCAGAGAGAGTAGCGCCAGGGGCCACATTCTTATTGTCTGGAAGATGTCTGCTTTTCTGGTGAGACCTAGGCTTCGTCTTCAAAATCCATCACTTGTCTTCTCCGCCACGGCAAATCTCAAGCCTGCTGAGCAGCTTCATAGTGATTCTCTTCGAGAAGAATATCTGCCATCTCAGATACCATCCGGTATTAACTTGCTTGAGGTAAGACATGAGTTCTATCTATAAAGGCGAATACCTCTCACATTACTACTTAGGCATTCAGTGTTGACCCAGCTATGGGTGGTATCAAACCAAGGCTTTCCGCCTTGCGGGTGTCAAGTGTAGCTCCGGCAACACAAGCTGCTAGAGATCTTATGCGACCTCTGAAGAACATCTCACGGCAGTCAGTCAAAGTGTATCCAGCAATCAACGCTCGTGTGCGATATTCTAGACCGAACATCACCCCTACCAACCCTTCAGTAGTGGTTTCATTGGACATTGATATCACGCCTTTCGCCAACTGTCAAGTTTCGCTTAACAAGGTTGACATCAAGATCAATGGCGGCAATATCGAAGACTTGAATGCAATCTCTGGTATGCTACTTCCGATTAAAACTCTGCCTCAAGATGATATTACGTTCTTGTACCGCGTCATAGCAGACGATTTGGATCCAACAAACAAATCTCAGCTACGCGCTCTTGATATAACGATTGAAGCAACTGCATTGATATCCGAGTTGTGTCAGCCCAAGATTCTTATGCATTGGACAACTTCGCTTGACTTCACACCTCCAGTGAATCCAGGCTTCGGCCACCCCACTCAGGTTCGTAGCAGCTCCCTGCCAGACTCACATCATTACCTACACATTTATTATAGCTAACCTCTGATTAGCCAATTCAACGACCTCACAGGCCTGCACACCTCTCTATTGGATCTACATTTGATGCTATAGTTGCGCCCCCATCACTTGCTCTTAATCATCCGGATGCACTACCATCTGTGGATATCACCACTCGCCACTCGCGAAATCCTTCTGTCGCCGACTTTGGCGTCACAATGACCTTTACCGGACCACGCGACGATATTCCCATCTACCCAGGGGTTCCGTTCGTATGGTCGGTTTTCATAGTAAATCGGTCCGATCGTCCACGAAAATTGGCGTTGGTCGTGATACCTAAAAGGCGACGGAATGAAGCGCGGGTCACTCGACCTCCTTCTACCGGCTATGGTAAGAAAGACCCTAAAGTTGCAGATGCGGTCGTCGACGAAAATATCATTTATGCCATGCAAAGGAATTCTGCTATGGAACCATCCGAAATCATATGCCTGAGCACAGATACCAGAGTAGGGCCTCTGGCGCCTTCGGCTTGTTATGAAGTCGAGCTTAAATTCACAGCATTGAAAGTGGGCATTGTTGGTATTGAGGCAGTGAGAGTTGTAGATTTGGGCACACAAGAGCACGTAGATATCAAGGATTTGCCAAGCATATTGGTATCTCCTTTGGTAGAATCCTAATATAAATATTCCAAAGTCTAATGCATGTTGGATCAGCTCATATCTACTTGTCAAGACATAATTCTAAGGTATATTCAGAATAACCACCTCATGGACACACTTCAGAACACTTCCTAGTTTCCTGAAATCCCCGTATCGATAAATCCAAAACATTCAAATAGACCATCTCATGAATCTTAAGCAGTTATAGCAACATGGCGTGCGGTGGAGGTTTCAGAGCCAAGGCTGGCCAAATTCGTCTTGATGGTGCTGGATAGAACGTAGGGATACCGCTTTGGAATGTGGAAAATGTTTAAAGAATTGGAAAATATAGAAAGAACTTATCAAGAGAAAGTTCCCTTTGAATACTTGACGATATTTGGATACTTATATATTGGCTAGGTTTTGTCTTTGACGAGGAAGAATTTAGCCAGCCTGGAAGCATGAAGAACAGACAGCCTAGATTTCATTGGCTCGGTTCGGTGGTTGCCTTGTTGACACTCTAAATTCCATCCTTTCTAGAGTTGGGTCAACACCATCTTTCCACACGTGATAGCGCGATCTTGTTGCCTCCATACCTACCTAGATACACGGTCTAACAACGTGAGCAGAATTATTCTGTATTCTGATATCAAAATGGTGGAAGACTTCCCCCTCTTCAAATTAAATAAGCTAATTATCACGAAGGATAAAAACAAAGATGAATTCTATCGTCAGCTCTCCGCGTTGAAAGATGACCTGTCCGATGACGAAGAGAGAGACGAAGCAGACGAACTTCGAATAATCCTAAGGAATAATACATCTCGAAAATCTCTGCTGCTCCAAGCCTCATCGTTTTCATCATTTCCATCGTCTTCTCCGTCGTCTTCTCAAATTCCCGCAGCAGTGAGGCGACAACACTCTCAATCACAAACAACCACACCAACTATTCTTCGCACTAACTCTGAGCCAATATTGGTCGATAGCATTGTGAAGGAAACACCTTTTCTTCCACGTATAACTTCTTTACTTCGTTACAATATATCAACCCCGTCAGCAGGCCCAGAGCTATCGATGCCAAGTACTTCTGTAATTAAAGATACTCCACCAGTGTTGGCAAAACTCGACACAACTCGAAGTGTGTCAACGCCCGTCATTGGCTCGGTTTTTATGAAGAACAGCTCTGGTATTGCTTCTATGCTGAACAAAAAGCCAGCATTGAGCAACAAAAGAAAACGAAAGCCAGAAATCAAATTAGCTCCAGAGCCCAAACGTGTTCTTGCAGGGTTAACTTTCTTCTACGTCCCGAACGACGATATCGCGAAGGAGCGGCGAACTCGTATTGCAAGGGCTATTGAGTACGGGGCGACTTGGGCAACCGAGGTACGCTATATGGACTATCTGAGCTTTTTATAAGAGGGCTGGACATTCTTCAGGACAACAGTTAAGCGATGAAATACTGCTGACAATTATCTTCTTCAGTGGACAATAGATATCTCACATGTTTTTGTCGACAAAAGAAACAGTTACGAGGAGGTAATGGCGTATCTCGCACCAATGATCAACGCCGACTCCTTGCCAAGCAGTATCTGTCTTGTCAATGAGGATTATCCATTCCATTGCATTCAATTCAACTCTCTTCTAGATCCGAAACAAGACCGTTACTCTGTCGTCCCAGCTCCCAAACCACCTTCAAAACTGCATGAGATGATCCGTGAACCAGATGAGTCACGTCAGATCAAGAAAGGTAGACCCCGCAAAGGTGGTGATATTGCAGAAAAGAATACTCCACCGCGAAGCCAACAGTCAACTCAGGTCGATGCTCCAAATTTTGAAGAGACCGCTCTTCGAGATGAGGCAGATAACAACGTTACAGTGATCACCAAGACTCGTGAAGACGTTTCGATCGCTTATGTGCCCCGTGGAAATGCTCTTGATGAGTGTATTGCGATCGTTTTGAGAACAAGCCATCTACCGGTCGATGATGACGATCCAGAAAGACCTTCATCAAGCGAAGGCCGCGAAGAGGCAGGTTCCACTGACGAGGAAAGTGCAACACGCACCTCGACGAAACCAAAAGCCAAGCCCAGGCACAAGGGAATGCGAAACCAGGAGAACTTTGGTTGCATGAAAGGTGGTACTGGAATTACACTTGAGTCGAATCCAAACAAACACACGATTTCAATATTGGAACAAATGGCTGAGTACTACAGCCAGTACGGAGATGAGTGGCGAACAAGGGCATAC
Source organism: Margaritispora aquatica (assembly GCA_007644065.1). Lineage (NCBI taxonomy): Eukaryota > Fungi > Ascomycota > Leotiomycetes > Helotiales > Discinellaceae > Margaritispora > Margaritispora aquatica. The sequence continues at coordinate 2,214,915 of VJWN01000007.1, read as the reverse complement.
AGACAAGCTGTCGGAATCCTCAAGAAACAAACATCAAGAATTATATGTTACGAGGATGCCATTGTGCTTCCCAGAATTGGCGAGCGTCTGGCGAAAAAGATCGAAGAAATTGCTCAAACGAATCACCTTCGTCGACTCGACAGTGCGAAGCTCAACCCAACAGACCAAACCATACATTATTTCACCAAGATATACAACGTCGGATTTTCCGTTGCATCTAGATGGGCTCAAGCTGGATATAGGACTCTAGATGATCTAAGAGCTCATGCAGATTTGACCCCAAAGCAGATTATTGGTATCGAGCATTATGACGACTTCAATACCCGGATACCACGAGCAGAGGTCACTGCTTTAGGCGAGATTGTTCAGAAAGCAGTTGATATCATTGACCCTCATGTCACTGCAATGATCATGGGCAGTTACAGGAGGGGTGCCGCTGATTCCGGAGACATCGATATGCTCATAACCAAAGAAGGGACCAGATCCAGCCAAGATCTACTACCCTTCTTACAGACCCTTGTTGCGAAGCTATTCAAACAAGGATTCCTCGTCGCCGCACTGGCAGAACCTCGTGATGAGGGTGGATCAAAATGGCATGGCGCATGTATTCTCAGTCCAGAAAATCCGATCTGGCGACGGATCGACTTCCTCCTCGTTCCCGAAACTCAGATGGGAGCCGCCTTGATCTACTTTACCGGAGATGATCACTTCAATAGAAGCATTCGGTTGCTATCAAGTAAGAAAGGGATGCGTCTGAATCAGGTGGGTCTGTTTAAGGATGTTTTGCGAGGTCACAACAGGGAAAAGCTTAACGAAGGAACTTTGGTTGAGGGCGCTGATGAAAAGAGAATTTTTGACATTCTGGGCGTTCCCTATTTCCCTCCTGAGCAGAGGATTCTTCGTTAATGGTCCAGGGGGATGTTGGGGGGTTGGTTCGGTGCCGGCGTCAGGGCGTTGAGGAGACAATTGAGCTTGTGCTGCTGACTTGGGTACTGCAAGACATACGAAGGATGACAACTGTTGCATAGCATTTGAGGCATTTGTGTGGGAATCTGGGTTGCATGGTTGCATTAAGGGAGGATAGGAACAATACCAGGCGTTGGGTTGTTGCAGTCAATGGGGTGAATAAAGAGGTAATCGACACTGAAGGGCCGTCAAGTACTTAGCAATGTCATCTTGCCTATATCTCCACTTTTCTTGATCATGGGCAGTGTTTCCAGCTAATTCAGGAGTTCTACGTTCTCTATATTGGTGTAGGTGCTTGTGGTTCTCGAACCATACACACATTCGTCCCGATCGTATTACCACCCCACTTCTTCAAATCAACTTCCACGAGCGCTACATCCTCGAAACCCAGTTTACGATACACCGGATGTCCCTCAGGCGTCGCCTCAATGTACGATTTTCTCACCTCTTTATCAGCTTGATCCAGCACATGCCTCAGCAACATGCTCGCTAAGCCTTTCCGCTGAAAATCGGGCGAAGTCGCTAGCAACTGCGCAACTATGCCATCCCTACATCAGCTAACACATTCATAGAACTGCTTAACGAGAAAGTGAAGTGAAACTCACTATACATATCCTCCAAATCCACAAACTTCTCCAAATTCGCGCCCAGCTGCCCAAATTTCTCATCACAGATCTCGAGGTTCGCTCCGACAGGCCAATTCGGATCTCGTCCCTCTTTGCGCTCTTGCTCTCGGAACACCTTTTGCGCTTCGCGCTCCACGAGCTCGGATGGCGAGAAGGTGTACGGGATTTGGTACCGCAGGAACGCGGCGATGGTGTTGCTGGGGCCGTGGACGATCTTGATGTTTCGCATCTCGGGCTTGTGCAGGTTCGTGAGGAAGCGGGCGTTTAGCCAGCGCGTGAGCTCGGTGGGTGGGACGGCGACGAAGGTTAGATGCGCGATGGGGTTTTGGGCGAATGCTGATGAGTCTGTTGGGGGAAGAGGGGTGTTAGTTTGGTGTTGGTGGTAGTGGTGGTGGTGATGTTTGGGTGGGTTTGGAGGGTGGTATGAATATAGGAGAAAGGCATGTGAAGTGAATAGGGAAGGATCTCTCAAGTGTCACCTTTTGTGATGAGAGTTGAGAATTGAGAGTTAAATAAGGTAGTACTCACATACTTCAGTCATGCCTTCAATATCTTCGGGAGTGCAGTGTGAGAGCACAAAATCTGAGGATGACATCTTGGCTGATGTTTGAGGTTGTCACTCGATCACAAACTAATTAAATCAGTCGCGAACTTAAGATGCGTATCAAAGAGATGTATATCTGACTTTGCTGAGTTCGTTCGGTATATGTACTTCTTGAAGCGAGGAGTGGAAACTCGGCATGAGTCACGAGATACACTACATGTACTCCGTGCTGTCGGTGTTCGATTGTGCCCAGTCGTTTAACCTGATGACATCGCAAAGGCGTGAAGATAGAGATAAATGCTAACCGAAGCGCTGGGGAGATTTGTCTCTCTATCCTGCCCTATCAATTAGTTAGTCACAGTTTCCAAAGCGGGTGACACAAAAGGAGAGCTAAATTCTACCTTGAAGCTACCTATGTCTTGACAAAGGTCGCTGATCTTCAGCTAAACCTACCTATGGACTGACTTGTTCTCCGAGAGTGATATGGGCTTTCATATCAGTGTCACAGGATAGCTTTGCATGTTCTTGGATTTCCGTTTCTTCCTGATATAGCATACACTATCTCTTGTGTCTTCGGCGTTGTAGTTCATAATTCGGAGTTCGGAGTTATGAATTAGAATGCACACCCCACCTTTGTTTGTGAGGTTGCGAAGGCTCAGTGTGTTGGAGCCGTAGAACAGTGTTCTGTCGGTTCGAGTGAAAGCTAAGCTATTTGCTCTGTGTTTCGAAGTCGTCCATAAAGTAAGACTGGTCCTCGTTTTTTTGAGACTATTAGCGTGAAGTCTTCATGCTTGGAGACCCATCGTTTTTCTGTAGTTGCCTTTTTTGGAAATACCTCGCTTAAATATAAGACAAGCTTGAACTACCCAGACATTGAACAATTTTTTTGGGGGTGGCGATGGTAGATTCATTGCTCTAAAGATCTGGTGGTTGTTGCTTCCCTAAATTTATTAGAAACGGCATCAATTATATCACAATTCCATAGCTTCTATACCACTTTAAAGTGTATGCTTAATGCCTTATCGTTTTAATAATCCCGAAAGAATTATAATGTATAGGCGCAAGGTATCGTGCAATAATCATTGAGAAACTTAAAGTATTTAAATTGTATGCACATAGTTCCATTACACTAGGTGGACATTTTTATCGAGCGGTCGCAAACTAGAGTTTTGCCTCATATTTTCCTTTCTTCGTGATTAGCAAAATCAAGGAAATGCATCTGCTCGTTGTCTTGAACGAGGTACTGGAACATTGTAATTTGAATTCTTGACAAACAATTCTGTCATTTTTTGATGGATATCATGGTTAGGAATTCACCTATCCTTTATCAATGGTACTACAGTCTCACAATCACTAACTGTTGCTGACCGAGATCTTGATATCAAGCTCAAGATTTGTTCCAAACGCCAGAAACAGTAATATTAGACGATGACTTGTACATTCGGGAAATGGGGGCCGATCTAACATCTTCATTATAACTTTCGCGAGTTTAAATCTTGCTACATTTTTCAAAGTTGAAATGCCCTCACTCGCTTATTTCCCTTGTGCTTGACGAGGAAATTGAATAGGGGTTGCGTCGTTTCCTGCACCATAACATTAGCTCATGCATGGGCGCATAAGTTTCCATATGTGCTTGTGTTTGTGTTTGTGTTTGTGCTTTGTGCTTTGTGCTTGTGTGATGGTCTCACGGCTGCTAAATAGCCCAAAGTAATAGTGGTCTTATTACTAAGGTTTCAAGAGCTTAGGAGAATTTCGAAAAGAAATTGAACGTCATCAGCAAGAAGAGATGGGATGAAATGGAATATCCGGATTGGCCAATTATAAGAAACAAAGATCGACCCCAGTACTGAGAGTGGACACTGTGAGACTCTGGAAGACCATGGTGGGGAAGAATCCGAACAGACTTCCGCTGGTTCAGACCAGGGTAACACACGGGTTGCAGACCTAGGCATGTTGGACATGCTGGATATGCTGGGTGTGCACTGTAATGAACCTGGGATGAAATTAATTCCAGCAGGGGTGAGAACCTGAAAGGCATGGTTCGTCGGGGATTAGATTAAAAAAATGATGGAGTGACTTGCCTGACGCCCTGGAGCCTTGATCTTAATTGTCCCACCCCAACAGCTGCAGTAGTCGGGGTGCTGCAGCTTCCTCCAGGAACGAGTAAGGTACTCTCAAATGCCCAGCTACTGATGAAAAGCACTCCTGTGTGCCTGCAGTGGTGTTGAAGCCATTAGAAGCCCATTTAAAGCCCATTAAAAGCCATATATTTTTGCCGGCGCTATCTTGTTGAAAACCGAGACACAGACCCGATCCGAACCAGTCATCCCATCATCCCATTCCCAATCCCAGTCCCCAGTCCCCAGTCCACCATAAATCTCCAAGTCAGGAGAACCTCACAATCACCAAATCGTTCACCCACCACCCAGTCAGCCAAATCTACCCTCACGACAACCACGATAACCATGTGCCTACTACAGTCTGGATTGTGTATCTGTGTTCAATCGGCTTGATCTTCGTGCATTGCAAAGTGCCAATGCAAAAAGGACTTGGATCGTCAGCACGTTGACCTTGTTTCTTGCTCTTCGAAATCTAGGCCGATTAGCACTTGGACGCTTCAACCGTTTTTTTTTTACACGACGGAACAGTGACCCAATTCTATTCCTACCCACACGGCTGCACCCACCGACCAATACGACTACGACAATCGCCTACTATCCTTCCTCCAAGAACCACACCTTCTCCCTCCCAACTTTGTCCTCGGAAGCATGCATATACAAACGACCACTATGGCTTATTCCTCTGGTCCCCATCCAGGTGAAATCAGCCCGACGCTGACCAATCCCGAAATGATATTGCCATATGAGGATTTCGAACTGCCAGAAAACTCATATCGAGCAGACTCACTGGGCGATGACTGGAGGAGTATAGGATCTGGTAACTTTTCAATTGGCTCTGCACATGGACATACGATGGCGACCACTACACCGTAAGTGGAAGAGTTCCTTGCATCCCACCCCACAACCAGAGCTGTCTAACTTCTCAATTGCTACAGAATCATATATGGCAATGGCACCATGTTATCAGACATCGGAGAGGTTACTGAGGCCGAGAGCACGCCGGGGAGGAAGATACCAGGACCAGCAGAGAGAAGAATGCTTAAACAGGCGCAAAACCAAAATAAGGACTCGCCGATAAGATCAAGTCCGACCGTAGGTTACGATGCTGTAATGAAGCGGACCAAGCTGGGCAGCCACCAGAGGAAAATATCAATCGAGTCAACTAGCACAGTGCGATCCGAGGGCCAGTCTGCCGAGCTATTTAGGGACTTTGATGATGGTGTTAGTGTAGACGACAGCGTATTTCAAGGAGATGATGAGGAGAGTGTCGCAGACTCTTATACAGAAGGAGTAATTGCTTCAGAGACCCAGCGATTATCCAGAAATGAACATGACCGAGATAAGGACGAGGACAGGAATTCTAGTGCTGCATTGAGTCGGAGGGCAGAAGAAATTCTGCTGAATGCAAAGAAGCGATTAAACGTGAGGATCTTGCTGAGTTGGTGTCTGTATTGCTTGACTAATAATTTTCTAGAATATGGAAGGCAATCTCACTCGCGCGCGAAGCTCTCTCTTTGTCACTCCAATACACAGCAGTAGTCCGCTATCCCGATCCACGCCTTCTCCGCCTGTGAATGGCCAGAGAGGAAGCACACTTGGAGTTCCTACATCAAAGCATAGGCAGTTGCACACGCCAAATGAATCGCCAGCCACAAGTCCAGGACATGCTCGGGTCCAGAGCGAAAACTCGATATCCACACCTCTACGGACTGCACCTTTTTCTACCCGATTCCCTGTTCGAGCATCTAGCGCAGCTGCTCGGTACAATGGGCGAGGCGGAATTGATAGCAGTGAACCCTCACCACCATTAAGCCACACACCAGAGAGCCCAAGAGAAGACTTTCGAAGTGGAGTACGATCTGGATTCTCTTCGTCATTAAGTAAGACTTCACCCCCGCATGGCTATTCCCTTGAGCCTCTAAACGAGGACGAAACCTTGCCAGAGTTTGATGTAGATCGTTCCAGTCTCCAGTCAAGCTTAGATGGTTCTTCGAGTCCATTTGGAGATCATCGTGGATTAACACGCTCTACCTCAACTATGCAAATGCGAGATTTACGTGATCAGATGTCCGATCTCAAGGGTCGATTATCCGTACTAAGGGATCGGGCCCGTGATGATACCATGAAGCGTCGAAGCTTGCAAAGTCTGAGAACACCAAGTCCTTTCACTGCTGCTGAACAGTGGTATGCGGGTGCAAAGGGTTATGGCGATTCTCCCTTAAGTGCTGACGGTGGTGTCGCTCAACCGCCTTGGAAGGAGCAGGAGCGAGAGGAGGCGGAGGCGGAGGCAAACGCCAAAGCCACTGATAGAAGTCCTGCTAATGACAATCAAAATAATGTGGAATCCGAGACAGCGAGTATCTACGAAGACGTTGCTGAACATCAGGATCCGAGGATGGAACATTTGATTAATGAAGTTGACGAAGATGACGAGGAAGAGATGGGTGGCGAGTTTGATACTGCTACCGAGGAGGAGGATTCCGAACTCGCAGAGCAAGAATTCGAGAACGATTACAACGAAGAGATGGTCGATAGAGATGAGGTGGACGATTACGAAAGTGATTCTTCGATGTATCATGACACAGTGGCGGTCCCAATCTCCCATGAAGATCGCGAGGATGCCTTTGATTATGAGCATTTCTTTTTGCACAGTGCAATGGGAACGATAAGCCAGCAGAGACTAGCACGAAGAGGGAGCGGTGCAAGCTTCACTTCGGAAGATTCTGTGGAGACTACTCGTGGTCCAGCTGTACCACTCGATGATGATAGATCCTCAAACGGTGGGCAGCAGAGGGCTTCGTTGGGCCATCTTCGATCCGATAGTACTGACACAGTTTCTACCATGGCTACGTTTGCCACAGCCGAAGAAGGTTCCAATTCTGACGATGAAGACGATGAGGATCATGACAACTTTGCTGTGCATATTGTTAAGCCGTCAGCTCCGCATGCAGATACAGCTGTCACCACCAAGAGATCTACATTCGGTGGCATTCCTGAACTCCCCGAAGATGAGCAACAGGCAACGGACGACTTTAGTAGCTCCAGTTCCACCCCGACATTGCACAATAAGGAGGAGCGTAACGGAACGAGCAGTCATCGACCATCCATAAGCTCTTTTGGCTCCATCGAATCCACAGGTACAAGCCGAAGCTTTCCTCTGGTCAACAAACCGAAAGCTAGCAGCAACCCCAGCTCATCCGCTCGCAGCTCTGTCGTGTCGTTTTTTGGCGACTCGACTCCCTTCAGTTCTGGGAAAAATGATGGTGAATCGCCAGTTAGCATGCTGGCAAAAGAAGACCAGATTCTGGTCGAAAGGCTCGTTGCAAGTCTAGGAGAATGTGTGCTTGGCTTGCAGGAGGCAGGGCATTCTACGTACGAGGGTCGCGTCTGGAGGAGACGACTAGACGCCGCGAGAAGAGTTTTAGAAGGGGCTGAGGGAGCGGTCTGAGGACGCATACTTTACTTCAAGTGTAGTCGACACATTTATACATTTCTTTTGTTGGTGATTACGTGGCGTCAAGGGGAGGTTGTACATTTGAGATTTGGGGAATTGGGGAGGTTAGAAGGCGCACATGGTTTGGGATGAGATCGTTGATTGCTTCGTTGATACCCATTTTGCTTCATTCACAACTTTCTACTTTGGTATCTTGACCGGAATATGTCGGAGCAACGTTACGGCAATGGCGACAGCGATGGCGATGGCGATGGCAGCAACAGGTTCGCGCGCCGGATTTTTTGATTGTAATATATGTGATAATTGAGTAATGGATGGAGACTAAAAAGTTAATGTTGATGGGATCGAATCGAATCGAATCGAATAGTTGGTTGGTTGGAGCGAGCTGGGGCGCATGTTACCGCAGCGTAACTGTAGCTGTAACTGTAGCTGTAATTCGGTAATCTATAATTTCCGATCATATGCTTCTCTTCAGAGCGAGTGAATTGGCTGTTGTATGTTGTTTGGGGCTGTTGAGGTTTTATAGAGGTATGGATTAGATGTGAGGAAGAGCAAAGTCAGGATGATGGCTTGCTTTGTTTCGATTGGAGGCATATCAAGATCGAGGTAAAGCGAGATGAAGCGAGGTGGAATTTGTGGACATTTGATATTCACTATCTAGTGTAGGCCATGAGTCGTGCTAATAGTAGGCTCGATGTAGAGGATATAGGGTTGGTATTGTGTTGGTACTTCCAGAAAAATATTTTTCGAGTTAGGCGAATATTCTACTAGAGTGCGTGAGGATCTTGATAGGTGTGGAATGACAGGTAGGAAGACAGGATTGTTCACAATTATCACCCATCAACTTTGAAGTTCCTGTGATTATCCATGTATTTGTTTCTCTGCGTTGCTATTGCACAGCTTCCTTCCTCATTCTCACCAAATGTTGATTTGACACCAACAGTCCTTATACAACAAATATCAGCACCCACTTCCCCAAGAACATGATCATAATACACACCCTCTTTAGAGAACACGACCTAGCCACGCAAGTACCATCGAATCTGTCTGCCTTGCCGATCATCAACTAGGCTGATTTTCTCAAGATCCTCGATATCCTCGTAGAAATCAAGCCCATTAGTTCTCCGAACCGTGGCGAGACACGGCTTGGGCAGTCTCAATGATGGGATGCGAGGAAGTCGGATCCGAGGGGCTGGCTTGGTTTGCTGCATCCCAGAGAGATCAGCATAGACCAGACTATGTAGATCGAGGACTTGTCGGGGGAACGTGACAACTCACAGGCTTTTCGCATTTTTGTGAAAACCATGAGGTCCATCCATCAGTAGTATCATCAACGGACTTACTCTGATTCAAACCAATCGTTGCCTCCTCATCCACATGCGTCATTCCCAGGACCGACCTGGCCTTCTTGATTGATGTCAGGTCACTAACGCCTTCGTTCGCGTCTCCATCAGTTCCTACTGAAAGTCTTAATGGCACACCAGTTCTCATCCTTGGACTATGGGAGTGTGTTTGCTCGGACATAATTTTCTTCAGATCTCGCGAAGCCGCCCCTCGACGTCTTATGCAGGTAAGGGTTTGCAGGATCAACATCATGAGAGCACATAAGATGACGACTCCGAAGGCAGACCATCCAATGATATTGATATTTTCCTTTGCTCGGCAGCGTTCTCGAACACTGGAGGATAGACCGTCCTGTTCGCACTTCTTCGGATTGAACCACTCCGGCCACCTAGGAGCGAGGATACGACCACTGGAGTACTCGAGTTCATTCGTATTACTGTCCACAAGTGATTTTGCGCTGTTGATATGAAGACTCGATACATGTCTGGCTTCGACAGAAAGGTTGTTATCATTCCCAGGATCGCCATCCTCATCCTCATCATCATCGGCGTCGCCAGTATATTCTGCTTCCAACAAATGTACTGCACAGTCTTCAGCTGAGACATCTTTGTCGAACCGGACTGATGTGCAATTGGTCGAGGTCAAGGTCAAGGTTGACGTTGGGGGAATTCGTTTGGCAGGATGTCTAATTAGTGGACTTGAATCGTCTTCCTGGATTATTTCTCCTCGAGCGACGGGTTGAATTTGCAAGCTGAATATATCCAAAGGAGTTGCAGGATCCACAGAAGTGTCTGGCAAGCTCCCATCTTCAGCTAGTATATGCATCTGGGCATTGTGGTCTTCATCTTGATAGCGACGATGGAATCCAATCGCTGGAAGAATTAGAATGACGAGGAGAAAGGTGGAGAGCATCAATCTGATGGCGAGTAGCCTATTTGACTGATTGAGGCGCCTATATCGGGTCCTGACAGGCGGCAGCATTGTTGTTTTGAAAAAGCTGCGAAATAAAGGTTAAGCTTGGCAGGTGATTAAGATTGTGACTTACCTGTATATGTTATATGCCCTCGGTTCAATAATAAACTGGGTCGTGTAGAAAGGATACGATAGCACAATACAATACTTGATAATTGTGTTTAAAGACCCAAAATATGCGGTTCACAAAGTACTTTGATTTGGGTTGGAGTTCAAGGACGAGAAGGGAATCAGATTGGAGATACGGACCAGAGGAGGTGAGGTTAGGATAGGAGTGCCAGGAGGAAAGAACACTGTAGGTCGCACTGTCAATTGGGAAGGGGCGGAGGACGGTAGGCTAACACAAGTTGCTTAACATGTCTCATTATATTAGACGGTGTGAAATAGGCGTAATGTTGGGAAACTATACATCGAACTTCAAAGAGGACGACCCCCGCCATGGCCAGCTTGTAGAGTACCTGGATTTCCATACCCTGGTCCCATATTTGCCCATTCCTCAGGAATCCCGTGTCCCAATGACTCGAATCCTCCTTGATGCATGAAGCTTGGAGGGCTGTGACTACTTCGCGATACATCCTCGATGTGATGCTTTCTCCTATGTAAAGCTTGGAGGAGAGATTCCGCCTGAGCATCGAAATTTGCGAGAAGAATCTTCGAGTCTTCCCAACGATGACCAAACGTCTTTAGTGTCTCTTTGACGTGCGTGATACAATTTAGAGATCGATCGATGTTGTCAACGCCAGCATTTGGTGGTAATGGTGGTGGTGGAGGAGAGCCTGCAAGTGAAGGGGTGTAGGTGATAATGCCGTTTAGAAGTTGGTCCAGATTCTCAGATAGGACAGCGAGAAACTGGCTACCGACGAAATAAACCCGTAGCGCATCGTGGTATGTATAGAATGCCTTATTGATTGGATCTCGGCTGATTGGGAAAATCTTTTGCATATAGGCGATGCTGTATTCACAAATCAAAGTTTTGCCATAATTTGAAACAGTCTGCACACGACATGATGGTGCCAAGCAGTATACGTAGCTATAAAGTAACTCGAGATCGAAGTATTCTTTGAATGCGAGTGGTAGACTATCAGGGAAAGACTCGGACCATTCGCGCATCTCTTGGCACATTTGCCAAATGTAGATTGATGAGTTTTGAAGCTGATCCCGACTTGACTGGAATAATTCTTGAAACCAAGACGACTGTATCTGCCGTAGTTGGAAGAGAAGTAAGGCCGTTTCGATCGAATGAGGTCCATGGGCAGATTTCCCTGCAGAATCAGAGCTCATTGGTTGAGCTGGAAGAGAAACACTCGTGGAATCATCTGTGAATGAGAATGATCGGGCGTGAACCATGCTGATCGATCTACTGACAGTCAGCTGCATATACTTTTTTTTACTAGACTCTGGATGCTTACCTATCAAAAGAGTAGACACAGTAGAAAATCTTGCGTCTTAACTCCATCTGTTTCTTATCAATATGCTGTTCCTTTGGAGGATCTTGGTGAAAGCCTAAATCCACAACCGCACGACATGCAAACCCGATAAGCTGCCAGCTATCGAAATGTGCCGGATCTAGCATGGAGTATTGTACGAGCAGAATTAGTGCTTGTATCTGTGAAACGTATCCTGGCATGAGAACACGATCAGAGTATCTTAACGCCCTTCCAACCCACAAAACACCATCTGCATAGTACGCATCTTTGTTGCTGCGGGATTGGATTGTAGAACCTATAGCAAGAACCATATAGAGAAGCCAGTGCTCAAAGTCTGTTACTGGCCGACCATTCTCTTGGTAGACAGCATCAAGAGCGTTGAAAAGCGAGGTTTCATTGAAAACTGGGAAAAGGGCGAATACGTTGTCCAGATAGTATTGAATAAGTGCCATAGATTTCGGCCTGGATGGCAACTGGAAGGGCTGAGATTTTGGTACTGGGTCATTATTTGCAGCTGCAAGAATGAGACGTGCAAAAGTCATATTAGTCGTCGCTGACTCAAAATCACGAGTTGTAGCATTGACCGAGCTGAGGCTGTTAGAGAGTTCGCCTCATCGCTAATTTCACTTACAGGAAACCAAAGTCTGAGACAAGCTCATCAACATCAGCTGCCTCTCTCCTCTTGGCTGCTTTGCCATGTATGGCAGCTCGAATAGTGGCAAGTGAGTCTTTGCGATCTGGCAGCTCGGTTTGTTCTTCACCATCATGCATTGCGACAGATGCTTTCCGGTTCCTGGCATATTGTATCCTTCTTTCGAGTTTCTCTACACGAGATTCAAGGGATGCTACGTAGCTAAAGAATGGTCAGGATTTGGCTCCATTTCAGATTGTAATTTTGGAAAATGTACCTCCGTTCCTTGCCTTTGGCAAACTGATCGTTGGCACTAGAACACTCACTTGCTCGGCCTGATTTCTCGCATGCCGTACAAGCCGGCAGTTTGCCATCACACTTTTGATATATTCAGTCAGTTTGCCGAAATGATTAAAGTTATCTGAAGGCAAGTCCAACCTTTATCTTAGCACCACGACCTACATCAAATGTAAGCGTTCTGGACATTATACATACTATATGTGCATCTCAACTTACATCTCGAGCAGGCTGAAACGGGTCTTGATACTCTCAAGAGGGGAGTGTCCGCTGCACTTGGACCATTTCGACGCATGTCGATCTAGTTGGGGCAATTATGTTCTCTCTACTCTTGGCGATGATGTGGAATGTGTCGTTAATACGAATGGCTTAGGATAGCATGAATGAGACGATAACTAGTTACACTTCCCGCTTACTTACCCGGCGGCAAATACCCAGAGCAGCCTTTTTCAACCTAAAATATAGGGCTCTCGAGAAAACTGTAGAGGTTGAAAGAAAGTACCGAGGCGGGTTGTAACTAAGTTCTGACAATAGCACTTGTACCACGTTATGCAGATATCGCTGGAAGCTCAATGGCGCGGGGATTTTGATAGTGTCGACCGGCCTAACACTAAACCACTACCTTATGCAGCACTTGTGGAATCCAGATTGGGTATACAGAATCTTGAGGGATTTGAGATGATCCCGTCAAGTCAAAACGAGAAAATGACCGTAAAGTGGTTCAATAAATATAATGTTGAAAGGCTAGTTGTGTTGGTGATGAGGAGTGAGAAGCGATTGACTTGACTGGAGAAAGACGAAGATGGAGATGGAGGGGAAGAGGAAACATTCTCGCACAGACGATTTCCTGTCCTCTCTCTCCTGTCCTCTCCTGTCCTGTCCTCTCAACACAACCACTTCACCAACTCGTACTGTGCTGTACTGTACAGTACCTCCGTACCTTACGCTCCACTGCTTCCACACCTTTATCACTCACATGGGGGATGGAGCATTTCGACCTCCGTTCCATGATCTCGTGACAAGGATTTAACACTGAACTCCGACCCGTCCTGACATTTGTTCCTCTCACCTCACTCGCTAGATCTCACAATGAGGTAGGTGGTTCTAGATGAAGCAAAAGCAATGGGAATATTGTCTCCACTTGAATGGTGTCAAACTGGCTGAGGCCGTGGTGGATATTATGTTCCTTTTCGCCTTAAGTGGTCCTAATTCGTCAAAATGTCAAATGTCATCCATACCGGAGCAAGCAAGCTAGCTTCCTACAGATGCGAGTACGAAGTTGGACCAGCTTGTTGTACATCCGTAAGCCTAGAGGCCATTTAGTTTCACCTTGAAGCGGCGAGAAGGTGGCGGTATTCGTAGGGCTTTAGATCCACCTTTCTAATCCTTTCAGAGCTTCCTTGGCTTGTGATATTGGGCTATCATTGGCTGACTTTCTCTTTTCCCATAGAGACTCGCAACCAGCACGCAGGGTTTCGGTATGCTGAATTTTCTGGACAATAATCTCCTCAGGGTGGGTGTTTGACCTTCTGAAATCGAGCAATATGCTCCTTAGAATTCTGTCACTGGTGCTGTCGGTCTGGGCGTCCATTTCCACGAGCAAAACGTCAAGACAAGTCCTCTACCACAATCTTGTCGGCTATGCCTGCATTTGTGGTTGCGCCGACAGGTACTCCCAGGTAATCCTAGATCCTAATTGGAGAAATCCATCCAGGCGCGGGGGTGCGTCTTCCTACAGTACACTCCTCTACTGTACAGTCTTACGTCTTGGTTGAGAATCAGCGACACAGACCCCTTCCTACCTTAACATCTTTCTTCGAGGTCACACCAACTCGACCGTCCTTTTCAGTACTCAGCCTAGCCTTTAGACGGACTCTGAAATGACAACTCAAGTGCACTTTTAGAACTTCCTGTTCAACACACTTTGAACTGGTGGTGGAACACTGTGCTGTCCGTTCTTCCCCCCCTCTTCGATCGCGCAAGGCCACTGGCCCGTATACAGTGTTACAATTGCGAACCCTCGATGATGATGAAGCCCGCAAGCAGCAATCTACTATCAAACCCGCCTCATCCTATATCAACCAGAAACACCATATAGAGGGGTCAATGGACACGGCAGATCTAATACGATCGGCGCAGAGCTCTGTGAATAGAGCTCACGAAGCCAAGTCGCCGAATATTCGGGAGAGCAGCCATGAAAGCGATGATCACTCTCCAAGGATTGCGCATACATTAACAGCATGTTGTAGATGTCGCCAGGTGCGTCGCATTGCAATGATCCATATATTTGATGCATTGCGTGCTGATGATCAGTAGAGGAAGACAAGATGTGATCCGAACCTCCCAAGATGTTTGCCGTGCGAAAGAGCTGGTGCTATATGCGAATATTTTGACACAACAAAGGGAAAGAAAATATCTCGAACTTATGTGATTCGTCTTCAGGACAAAGTGAGGGCTTTAGAAGCAGAACTTGGCCAATATGTTGAGGAAGATGGTGAATTGGAAACAGAAGATATCGTCAGGCCGGGCGGACTTGTTAGACTTGACGAAGATGATGAGACGCCACGGTTTCTTGGGCCATCAAGTGGTATTGCTATGACACGTCTGGTTATGGAAGAAGCGAAGAAATATACGGATTCGAGGACGATTCGTGAGCTTGTGCCTGAGATCCGACATCGACGAACACCTGTACAATCACCAGAATCCTCTGCTGGAAGGAAAAAATCATATCCAATGATCAGTGCCGTTGCAGCACAAACATTACCAAGTCGATTAGTGACGGATAAATTGGTGGAGGTATTTAATCAAAAAGGTGAGTTAGGCAAGAATGTGCTATATGAATTAATACCTCTTTCATTTTCATATGTATATGTCATGCTCTAGTCGCTATGCCAATTCTTACCTTTTACAGCTCAATATCTTATGCCCACGCTCCATGAGCCCACATTCGCCAAAGATATGCAAGAAGTGTATGATGGTAGTACTGACCCCTACAAGAATTTTGTGGTTCGAATGATGCTTGCTATCTCTATGCAGAAGCTGGACCCTCAGTACGCGGGTTTAGCAGACAGCTATTACCTAGCTTCGATGGTATATATGGAGGATGTTATTCGTTCAAAGGATCTGAAGACGCTGCAATGCCTTGTCCTTATTGCACAATATTCGTTGTTGACTCCTACTCGGACTGCCATTTACTATATTGTGGGCTTAGCTACTAGGCTCTGTCAACAACTCGGTTTGACTGAAGAGAAGACAATTGTGCAGCCACTTGGTATGGTTGATCCTTTGCAGCTTGATATGAGACGAAGACTGTCTTGGATCATTCTATCTATGGAATTTGGCCTTGCTCACAGTATGGGCCGTCCGAACGCATTCGCTACAGGGCAGGATCATGTCGATGTCGGCTTCTTCGAACCTATAGACGATGAATACATAACCGCTGAAGGAATCCTGCCAGGACCAGTCTCGGAGAAGAAAACAGTTGCAATCCATTTTCTTCGAATGAGACTTCTTCAGGCCGAGATGAGGCGAGTTCTTTATCAGAAGAAGCGCCCTGAGCCAAAGAGTGAGGATCATCCATGGTACATACAGATGCAGCAGAAGATCAAGGATTGGACTGAAGCTGCACCTGCTAGTCCTGCTTGGAGCCGGCCATGGTTTGTTTGACAAGATGTGTAAAACTTACCTCGACTAACTCTTTCTAGGTTTGCGGGAAGAGCCAACAGTATGATAGTAACCCTTTTGAGGCCATCTCCCCAAGTTCCGAAACCATCTGCTCGATCGGCATTAAGATGTTACGAAGCTGCCTCGATTAATGTAAAGAATCAGAGTAACCAAATGGCAACTGCAATGGTTGATATCACCTGGATATTTGTCTTGACTTTATTTCAGGCTATCAATACAATTTTATGGTCTACTTCTTACCCCGAGGTTCGCGAGTTGCATAGCAAAGAAGAGCTCGAGGACGACATCAACACTGCCCTTGATATTATCATCAAGTGCCATGAGCGCTGGCCTGGCACCGCAGCTGCATCAGAGCTATATTCAAAGCTAGCAACGGCGTGTCTAAGAAGCTACGACACTAGAGAATCTTCTCTAGCACCATCATCACTCTCTGCTACTTCGCCAGTCTCACTGACTGATGCGAATTCTCCTTCAGCCTCAGAGCACTCTAGTGCAACGACAGGCTCTCTTGCATATTCTAACACGACGTTTCACTCTCCTCCACAATTCGGTTACGTCTTCAATCAAGCACCCGAACCTATTTCACAGAACTTTGATTTTGGTTCCATGCCACCACCTCAACCATCCTTTAGATCGAATTCTATTTTTGCAGCACCATCCAGCTCGCAAGACCGACGGTTCAGCTACTTTCCTCCGGAATTTACGCATTCTCAGTCGCTTCCTAATGCTTGGAATCCAATGATTGCTGAATCACAGCCCGTATCTCAACCACCCCTTCCAATGATGCACCAACCTGCTATAGCAGATTCATCGTATTTCATGCAACCTACTGCCTATGCATTTGGCGGCTCCTCGGTACTTTTCGGAGAGATGAACTACGACATAGACATGCGGCAGGGAAGTCTGAGTCAGGAACAGCAGATAGAGCTGATGGAGAGCCTGGAGACAGATGGACTGACTGAGATCGACAATTATATGATTCGCGCAGGGTACGAGCATCCCATCCAAAAGATCTGAAAACATACTTCGCCGATCGAAATTTAACCTCTTTGGTCAGATTGTGGCCTCAAGAATAAAGTGACGAGACGTCGGGTTCCGTGATATGCGGATCTGGTTCCTTCATTGGCCAACATATTGCCAAGTTGAGCAAAGAAGAAACAACAAAAGAGATACAAGAGAGTCTATCTTACCGTCTCGGGGACATGGTGCATGGAATTAAAGGAATTTGCCAAAGGCGCAAGTAAAGAAGAATATGCTGCGAAGCACAAGGATTGCTAAGGAAGTGAAATGAACTGTCTTCCAAATTGAGGGATGAGCCCACTGCTGCTAGGTAGATTTCCAAACTTAAGCGAGTCAAAACTTGGAATCAAATGCCAGAAATGAGAAACGGGAACAGGCAATGAAGAACTTCTTCGCATCTTGACTTCTTTGCCAGTCACATATACTGAACGTGTGGAAATCAACCCAGTTGTCATGAAGGTTTTTGTCTTTCCAGTAACTCATGTGTTAAACACTACGAGGTCGGTTGCACCGGACACATCTTCAGGACAGTCAACACAGGAGGAAGGCAATGCTGTGTCATCCACGCCATTAGATAAACGATAATCTAGCCTAATGCCCTATGAACGTGCAATTCCAATCTACATATTCAGAGAGTCAATTTCTCCCCTCTTCCATCCATGCCTAGCGCCTCGTTCTCCCACAACGACCAAAATCTTCACACCACTGCAATCTCAATCCGGTCACTTCTCACTTCTCCTCAACAAACGTCCTCTCCACCTCCGCCGCCATATCACCCATAATCCCAAACCGCCACGTAAATGCCACCTCGCCCCTCTCCCTATACGGTCCCAACTCCTCCTCGCCCTCGCCCCTATCAATCCACGCACTCGTCAACCCCACCTTCAACGCCGGCACATGATCCGCCCTCAGCGAGTTCGCCGTATGCAGGATCTGCTCTTTCTTGATGCCCAAATCCTCACTCACTTTCGCAATCAGGTACTCGAAGTTCTTCAGCGCGGGCTTGTACGAGCCTATGTCCTGCGCTGTGTAGACGGCGTCGAAATGCACGCCAGACAGTGGCCCCGAGATCGTGGAAGCGATGGAGGCGTTGTCGATGTTCGAGAGGATGACGAGCTTGTAGTGTTTACTCAGCGATTTCAACGCGGCTACGGTGTCTGGGAATGCGGGCCAGCTGGGCAGGGTAGCGGCGAAAGCATCGCATGCTGCTGAAGGCGCGGGGAGCGAGAGCGAGGTCGCGAAGGAGGCGTACGCCTGTGTCAGTAGGGTGTTGTAGGGCAGTGTGGGCGAGGAGGCTTGGAGCGCGTGTTCGTGTGCCGAAAAAGCTTCGAGGGCGCGGGCTTTAGAGTTTGCGAGAGGGTGTGTGAGTGGGAGTTGGGAAAGGAGCGGGAGGAGGGCGTCGTGCATCCCGGCTGGGGTGTGTGTTAGTCTTTCGTGTTTGATTTATGGTTTGTGGGGAAAGAAGGGCTATTCAGAAAGCTTACTCTCTTCGTCGATGAGTGTTGAGTAAACCTGTTGGAATTGTGTTAGCCTTTTCATTCTTTGCGACACAGAGACAGTCGTGAGGATTTCGAAAATATCGAAAATCATCGATCAATGTAGATATGTGAGAGGGTACTGTGAGGAAATGGGCCGAAGCGCCTATATAGGCGTTTTGAGGGCGGAATCGTGCTTATGGCGTCTTCGTCGGAGGCAGAGGCAAACAATCTGATATTGGTTGGGAATGAAAGGAGTTCTCAAAATATCTCGGTCTGGGCATCGAGTTCGGATTGTCTTCGAGGGAGATACCAAGACAGGCTTTTGGGTACGTGGCATGTATACCACGACAAGAAAGCGTGTCTTTGATGTAATTTCAACAAATGGGATCTAGTTGCTCCTAGGGGAAGTTACGTACATCGAATGTCAATGCCTTGAAATCAGTAAGCTTCGCTGAATCCGCATTTCGAACTTTAGCCATATTTGCGATCTATTAGAGTGTGCTTTGGGTGAATTATCGAATAGAACTTGAACTTGGAATTTGACTGGAGGCTATAATCTGAGCATCTGAGGCATTCTTATATGTCTTGATACAAGCGATCATTCATCATGTCATGTAAAGGGCGTGAATGAGGGGAAGCAAACATCCTGCTGTGTAGATCACATCGTCATGCGGAGAAGCGAGAAATCAGGGTCAGCATGCGGAAAATCCCATGCTTATACGTGTTCATGCTACATAACATTCACAATATGAATGATATGTTTATTGATCCAATCAAGTAGATCAATCGACTTCTTCTTCTACTCGTTCAAATGTTTCTTCCTCATCGACCGTGAGGCCAGACATAGAATCTTCAACTCCGGCTGTGGTCTTTCCTTTGCCATTCATCTTTGATCCTGGCTTTTTCTTCTTGCGAGGTCCACCAGCTTCTCCTCCGACAGGGGCTTCACGGATCCAGCGGACTATAGCGGCAGCTCTTTCGGTGCTAATAGGATACTCCTTGCCATCGTCCTGTGCCCAGCGCTTTGGCATCTCTCTGCCTTCAGCCTTTCTAGCCTCTTCTTCCTGCCGACGTTGTCTAGCAGCTACTGCAGCATGAAAACTTGCTTCATCATGAACACGATCGTCTTCCAAAGCTTCCATAATAGCCTGCTGCTTCAGGCGTTCTCGCTTCTCTGCAGGAGTCTCCTTCTGTTCATTTGCAGGAGTCTGGCCTGGTAAGGGCGCTGGAGCACAAAGTGATTCCCAAGATTGAGATAGCTGTATCCAATTGTCTGCACGACGGATGACCTCTATCCAATCTGCACGACTAGGAGAGCGAGCTGCTTGAAAGATAGGATAACCATCGCACACCCTCGCAAGTCTAGCGACCATGTGTGCATGACGCTGTAACTCTTTTGCCGAGGTCTGCACTAGACAGTGACAGAGAAGTAGAGAATGAAGAGCATCTGTCAGCAATGGGTGGTATGTAAGAGCCTCATGGCAATCTGTTTGTGCTAAAATGGCTTTTGCAGCTTCGTTTTGAGTAGCTTGTAGCTTCTGCTTGACGGTTAAAGCAGTGGTTGTCTCTGGATATGGAGGAAGATCTGCTGGGGGAGTAGGTGCGAATAATGCAGACATGAGATAAACAACTGGTGATGGGAGGCTCGGAAGGTCCTGTGCTCGTGGACTGCTTGCATGTGGCCGATTGCGACTTGAATATGAACCACTATGAGATACCAATGCATCGGATAACTGGCCGTTACTCAACGACGCATTGCTTTCCAAATCTAGATTCCGGCTATGTGCCTGCGGTCGCTGGGCTTTAAAGCCATTTGAAGCCTGATTTACCTTGCGCATGAAGTCATCTGTGATCTCGGATGAAAGTCCTGGGGTATAGTCAAGATGTGAGAGGTACGAAACATAGTCCCTTAGAGCTCGCTTAGCATTGGTTTTGACCACTTTTCTGGCTTCGAGGCGCTTCTTGTGTGCTTCCTTTTCAGCTGGTGTCATTTCCACGGGTTCGATTGCTACATCACCATTTATGGTTTCGATCTTGGCACCATTGGCTCCCTTCTTGGAGTTCTTGGGCAATTTGGGTGGGAGAGCAGCATTGACATGTTGGCAGGCAATTGTCAGGTACACGCCAGCACGATGGAATAGAAGTTGAGTCTCCAAACTACTTGGGTGATCTTCTTCATCCAATTTAACCTCTTCTTTCCACCGGCTGTTCCGCATATTGTCTTTTGCTGCTTCGCTCGCTAGCTGAAGCTGCTGTCTTCCAGCCTTGTGCTGATTCTGGTAGTATCTACAGACCTGTAACGCAGCTGTAAGATCTGATATTGCCCCAAAGAAGTCTTCTTTGAAAATCTTGGTAACCGCACGTGTCCTAAGAATCTCACCCTCCATTGGTCTCTCTGCTATAACCTCATCCAATGGCTGAAGGCTGGTACACTCGGCGAGCTGGCGAGAGGGGATTTTCTCATGGAAGAAATGAACGTATTTTGCATCCGCGTCTAGGGGATTTCTCTGTAAGACAAGGTGAGCTACATCTTCTAGCGTAGATGCTGATTGCATTGTCGCAACACTGCATGCAATCTCATCTAAGTGGTATGCCTTGGATAATTTTTGCGTCGCTTGCTCTCGCATGCGATGCTTTCGTTCCCTGCTCAATTTTGCATTACCTCCCCCTCCCCCTAGCCCCAATCCAGACCCTCCTTGTAGGCTATTGCCGTTCAGAGAATTTGACAGCGAGGAAGCTGTAACCCCACTCGCTGCTCTCACTGCAAGATTCGTTGCATCATCTACGAGCTGGCGAATCTTAAGGAGATCAAAGAATACCGCGGGGTCGATGGGCCGGGGCCGGGGAAGGTTATAGTTGTTGTTCGCAAGACTCTCCAAAACTTCTGGCGGCAGTTGTAACCAAGGTCCATGAAAAGATGAAATATAGCGCCAATGTCTATGTCATTGTCAGCCTAATTGTTCGTTGTGCGCGGGTGAAAATCGCCATTTGAAATCATTTAAAACACCCCGAAATCAACAGCTCTCCTAATTTAGGGTCTTCGTGGGTTCTATCGTGGTCGCATAGACAGGAGACAGATGTTCACCGTCCAGGACAAAAGGCGGGACGTACTTGTTGCGGCAGATAATTAGAGCAGAGGTTGAAGGTTGTGAGGACTTCGAGTCCTTAGATTTTGAGCTTGATGTGGATGGATTTGATGGTATTGGTACCAGGGGTTTCGACATTGTGTTGATATCCGCAGAATCTTCGAGATTGGGAGTCTTGTTTTTCTTCTTGGCCATTAGGTACAAGTGCTAGTTCGAACGAGAAAGGAACGACAAGTTATCTATATGAATTAAATGGTGAGAGAGTCTTGCCTCTATCAAAACATTTAAAATCCAAAGTTCAAATGCATAGGGAAAAGGTTCTTCCGAGCCGAGATACCTCCTACAGGGGGAACGATGGATTCGAGGAAAGCCCATTTGCTCGGCATGTGGAACAAATGCTCCAGAAATGTATCTGTACGAGTTACTGCCCACAATCAACAAAAGCTCAATAGCCTCCAGACTTACAAGGATTTAAATTTGAGTTAACAATCAGCAGTTCTAAAGAATATCGCAAAGGTTGAAATAATGCTCACCTTTTTAGCCTCACATTTTCTATCACTTCTCTATAATGGTATATATGTCTTTCAATATTGCGATTAGTACCACTGAACACATGATAAACTTATCCAGTAATACATATGGAAATCGATATACCAATCCTTCAAACGTTTACGCTATGGCTGAGCCCCACTCTGTCCAGAAGCAATTGTAGATTATCCTTTGCAGAGTTCGACTTTGTACCTTTGGTGAAGTAAAATACGTAATCGAAGGTGGTTCGAATAGCTTGGAAAGAGACTCTCACCAGTCCACATTATATATTCTGCCATTAGCTATAAGTAATATGTAATTTCTCTTGGATGTCGATCATCTCTCTCGCTATGCTTTGATCACATCGACACTAGGGATATCAGGAAGAACGCCAATGCTACGCTGAAATCAACATGCTGTCCCACACAAAACAAAAACCCCAAGAATGCTGTTGTATCTGACTACTGTGTTGGATCATGAACTCAATGCCAAACAAGCATCAACCGCAAGCCCAACTCTATAGTCATGTTAGTATTTGTGTGATAATGTAACCGAGATCAATATATCTTACCGTCCTTCCTTCTGCACCACAACGTCGTTAATTATCTCAATATCTAGGTCTGGAAACATACTAGCGAGAGTCTCGACGACATTTGCGTGCTCAGCTCGTTGAATGCGGTGAGCTTCGGCAGCCTCAGCACTCGCTTGCCGTGCAGCAGCTTCTTCAGCATTTAACCGGCTTCGAGCGCTTGTGTCTTGAGCACTTCCTCTTCTTTGTATAGGCTGAGGCACATCCATGCTGACCCTTGGCGAGGGAGTCATTCGAGGCGTATTGCCGGGAAGCGGTGTACGTGCGGGACCAGAGATCGAAGAAGAGCCAGCTTCTTCTGAGAATATACGTCCAATAGAAGATAACGGCCGTTGAATGGTACTCAGTAAACCGCTCATTGCCGACTTTTCATCCATTACATCGCCACTGTCGGTAGAGGAGGTTGATTTTCTAGGGTTTGAAGATTCACCCTCCATTGAATGACGAGGTGTGACTTCAGGACGGCTTAAAGCTGATTTCTCGGAAAGCTGTGTTGGAGTGGAGGGCTCGGCGACCTGAGCTTGATGTTTCTCAGCAATGGCAGAAACCGCTGCTTCGACATTTGTTTCAAAATCTTCATCACTGATAGTCAAAGTAGTGCGATCCAAGTTTTCAATGAATTGGACTGCGCCCAGCTGTATGAATGAGCTTCTGTGACCAATGATGAGGTATCGTTAACTAACCAGAGAAGAAAGATAGTAGCCTGCCTCTCCTGCTAGCTTGTCCTGGTTTCTAAACCGAAGAATGTATTGCACATTTGAAACCAAATGCTCAGGATTTGCTTGCAGGACGACGTAAATAAGGAGAGGCATGAATGAATCTGCTGATGAATCTGATTTAGAATGTTTTAATAAACCTAAAACATATCAGCGAATGAATTCAATCTTGTGGCCTTGCGTCATCTCACCAAAAATGACTTTGCAACAATTCAGTACACATATGATCTTGTCTCGCGGAGCTCTATATGTCTTTATTTTGAGAAGTTCTGAGTGTGTATTAGCGGGATATCAAGTCTAATGTAGGGGTAGTATTTGACCTTGTTGGGCAAGAATCAAGAATCGCTTGCCGCTGTCCCCCACAGCTGGAATATCAAGATGCTCCTCTTTGATCCAACCGTAAATTCCGACTTTCTGGGCGAGGATCTCGTCACGCTCAACATCTTCCTGGTGTTGGCCTCTCCGACCAGGTCCCATTGGGCGTTCGGCTCCTTTCCTTTTCGGTTTCAAACCCGGAATCGGCTGTGGGGGAGGAATTGCTGGTGAAAATGTTTGTGTATATAGTCTGTTCATTACTAACTTCTCCATGCCCTCGCGAGCATTATCAAATTCAGCATCCGAAACTTCACGCCAGACTTCGCATTGGCCCATTTTGTTTGTTATAAACGCCAAGAAATCGCCTATGATCTTTACCTGTTCATGAACCATCCATTGTTTCTTGCCAAACTCCTGCAAAAATGACCTGAGAAATTTCGCTACAGGGTCTGCTGTGCGATGTCTAAGCTGTTCCAGAAACCTATGGAAATCGAAAGGGAGATCAGGTTCTGGTTCAGGCTCAGGAGGAGGAGGCCTGTGCAATGGTGGTGATAATGGTGAATCCAGGTGCTGGTACTGTTCGTTCGGTATCCGTGGAGTTCCGAAGCTGCGTATAGAGCCTGGTTTTGGTGGTACAGTTGGTCCGATATCAGTGGGATCTCGAGAGTGAACACTCTGTGTCGGTGTGGCAGGTAGTCGCAAATCCTGCATGCTCTGAGTCGCACTCACTACACCAGCATTTAAAGGTTCAAGGCTCGACTTTCGTGGTGGATGCTGCATTGGACTTCCAAGCAGGGGACCTGCGATCTCTAATCTGGGTGACATAACCTCTTCGACACCAGGGCCATGGCCTTCCTCACTGAATTGATCCATTATGCTCTGTATTTCAGACCTAGAGCTGGTTTCTCGCTCGTCTTCGCTCACAGACACTTTCTCGTCGAACCCAGCATCAGATCTTGTTGGCGATCTAGAACCCTCTGCTTTCCGAGAATACTGTGGTATCGAAGTAGCATTAGATGCTGTGCGCGATGGAGGCTGTGAGCCCGCAGGTGTCTTGGGTGTCGGGTCTAGGTAGCTCTGGTCTTCTGCAGAGAGTAGAGACATATTTCGAGAAGTGTTAGATAGAAAGGCGGTCGGCCTCAGAGTTGCGGTAGAAGACTCCATCTCGTTGATCGAACTTGTAGTCTCTTCAAATGCTAGGTTGTCAGGCGCAACAGACATTTTCCCATCCTCTAGGTTTTCTTCTATGCCTGCATGCTCCACAACACCCTCAAGCATGTTCGCAGATTCGGGCTGTTTGCCTTTGTATCCAGCTGTTCCTTGCAATGACTGGGTGTTATCAATAAGTTCCCTCCTCTCATCAGTTGTGTTCTCTTGGGTGACTTTGGTGGAGGCATCCTGTCCAACATGTATCGAGGTGACAGGCTCACCAGAAAACCCATCCGAGCTGTCGATGAGCGCTGTTGGCAGACTGGGAGAAGACATACACTCGCGGACGCCTCGCGGAGGCGTTTGGTGGTAATTATGATGAGGTTGGCGGGGTATTGGTTGAGAGCTTGAAAGTCGGAAGGCCTTGTCACAAGTTATCACCGACGCCTGCAACGTGTGTTGGCTGAAGCGTCTAAAGACAGAGAATCAAACATCGATGGAATGATAAGGATTTGCTCATACTAGACAGATAGTTGCCAATATAATTGTCAGTTCACAAGGGCATCTAGTAGCTTTGCTCAGGCATTGTGGTTGTCGTTGAAGGCTGGGTCTCTGCCGCATTCTGAAGCGAGATGGGGCCAGGAAGAAACTCACGACAGAGTGTGCTTCATTCAATCCTCCACATCGCACGCTCATGTCTATCCACAATCCGCAAACGAATCATTTGAGAACATCTTCTGAAGATCCGATATGAGAAGAACTTAGTCTTGATAACGTGTCTGCACTCTGAAGACATACAATGTGTGGCATTTACGCCTCAATATCTACTATAGGCCCTCGACCTCCAAGTGAAGCAGCAAAGCAATTGCTTTGCAATAGAGGACCAGATCATTTCAGAGAGACAAATGAGCAATTCATTATTCAAAATGGAAGAACATGTCAAGTATCTTTCGTGTCCACTGTGTTAGCATTGAGAGGAGATCATGTCACAGCTCAACCATTTGAGGACATTTCTAGTGGTTCTAGTTTGTGTTGGAATGGAGAAGCTTGGAAGATTGGGTCGGCCACAGTCAATGGTAACGACGGCCAAGTTGTGTTTGCCGCTCTGCTGAAAGCAAGTACTTCCTCAGAGATCTCTCAGTCAGGAGATGATGTTCTCAAAGTTCTCAGAAGCATCGCTGGGCCATTCGCATTTGTTTTCCTTGACAGAATCAATAAACAAATATACTTTGGGCGAGATCGCCTTGGTCGCCGTTCTTTGCTGTTCAAAAATGACGAGAAGTTCGCTACTTTAGAATTGTCAAGTATTGCTGACCCTGCTAGTGGTCCTTGGGTCGAGGTCGAAGTTGGTGCTATACACCAACTCTCTTATGTGGAAACAGTGCGGAAAGACATCCCTTCAGATTCTCTTGAGAAACACCCATATGTCTCAATTGGGCCAATTTGTAGGCATCAATGGAAGGATGAGTCTCTCGTGGTACAAGTAAGTTGTTGAGCCATGAGTTCATCCATACTAGCATTCACCAGAAGAAAAACCTAACATTTGTGTCAGCTCGTTTCACTGGGTACCTTCAACATGACTATTCCAGATCACAGTTGTAGACTAGATCTCGAATCGCCATCGGTCCATCAGCTGAACAACCTTTTAAGTGAGTCGCTCAGATTACGAATTTTGAACATCCCACTTCCCCCAGCTCATCAGGGAGAGCAAAAGGTCAGGGTTGCAATCTTGTTTTCTGGTGGTCTGGACTGCACAGTACTTGCTCGTATGGCTCATGACCTCCTTCCTTCAAGCCAATGTATTGATCTCATCAATGTCGCGTTCGAGAATCCAAGGGTTGTGCAGGCAGCTAAGAACGCGTCAATATCACTTCAAAGGAAGAGCAAAACAAACAACATTGCAACGAGCGAATCAGGCGAGCCAGAGAGCATGAAAGTTGATGTCTCTGCCTATGAGAGATGTC
Source organism: Margaritispora aquatica (assembly GCA_007644065.1). NCBI lineage: Eukaryota > Fungi > Ascomycota > Leotiomycetes > Helotiales > Discinellaceae > Margaritispora > Margaritispora aquatica. The sequence continues at coordinate 2,188,005 of VJWN01000007.1, read as the reverse complement.
CAGACCGAGAGACAGGCAGGAAAGCCTTCCAAGAATTGCAAAGGGTGTGTCCGGGCCGACCATGGCGCTTCGTTGCCGTAAGCCTCCCATCCTTCTCTTAGCCCTAGGACTAAACATTTCAGGTTGATATCCCTTATGCGGAGACTATAGCTCATAGAGATAATGTGGTACAACTGATTCAGCCCCACAATACGGAAATGGATCTATCTATTGCATATGCCCTCTATTTCGCCGCACGCGGCTCGGGCCAAGCAACTACCAAAGTGGATGATACCCCAGTTCAGTACACGACACCAGCACGTGTGCTCTTATCGGGACTTGGAGCAGACGAGTTGTTTGGTGGTTACACTCGTCACACGACAGCCTTCTCCAGAAATGGGTACCAGGGCTTACTTGAAGAACTCAAGCTTGATGTCGACAGACTTGGAAAACGCAACTTAGGAAGAGATGATAGGGTAATCTCACACTGGGGTCGCGAAGCCCGCTTCCCGTACTTAGATGAAAACTTGGTGAGGTGGGCTGTGGAATGTCCAATATGGGCAAAATGTGGCTTTCAGGTTACTGAGAAGGCAGAGAAACAAGATCCAGACATCGAGCCAGGCAAGAAAGTTCTCCGCTTGCTTGCGTATCATCTAGGCATGCATTCAGTCGCAACGGAGAAGAAGAGAGCAGTAAGCCACATTTGCTTGTTTACGAGATTTTCTTTTTCCTGACTTTTCTACAGATTCAGTTTGGAGCTAGGACCGCGAAGATGGAGGTTGGCAGAACCAAGGGAACAAATATGATTTCCTAATACTGAGTTCAATCAAGTACACCACTTCACACCGATGTCACCATTTCATGGCTATGATGATCACCAGATACTGCTGAACTATTCCTATGTGCCACTGGGAGTTCATCTCATCTGCCTTTCGTGTGTTTATGTGAAAGCAGTAACCTGAAGGCTTTGACAGATGCCAGTGGAATCATGCATAGGACAGTGATGAAGTGGTAAAGGCAAGTCTGAGCTGCTGTCAGGTTGCACCGAAAACTTCCGTTGTTTATTCTCCTAGTCATACATGTCACAAGCACCTGGATATCCTCGTCTATTGCCCTTGTACACAGCTCCATTTCTTTATCTCACCTACACGACGGTACACTCACACTTTTGCGTAACTCGTATTTCTCCTAAAATCCGACGCATGCCAAGTAGCACCGCGTCCTGAAACATCCGACAATATCCTCGTCATTTGTGTTCATTTGTTCTGTAATCGTCTACTGTCCTCCAGTCGGCCTCCTCGGTACTTTTAAGTCCGCCTGAAACAATTCCAATCACAACAAGCGTGACACACTCTCGCGTCGTTCAGCTTGCATGTATAGTCGACAGTGGAGGTAGACTTTCGCAACATCTCGCATGAAACCAAAACAGCAGCCTCGCAGCCCAACTCCAAAATTGTTATAGCTAATGCATGTCATTTTAAGATGCTTCTATGGTTTCTATGCTTTGGCTCAAGAAGGAACGTCTCGACACGGGTCGGCCAGTTCGTCGGGATTACGGATTGTTCTCGTGTACGTGTATTAGTCACCTACTAAGTGTTTACCCATCTGAACTATGTATGTCAAAGATGCAATATACTCTTGACTTTTAGAGCCCCCGACGAATCCAGTTAATAGCCAGCCGGACATTGAGCCATGACATGAGCTGTCTTGCGACATACGAAGAACTCTCAATGAACTGTTTCAAACCAGTCCAAATATTAGTACAACCAAACGGAAACTGTAGTCTGTAGATGGCTCCTTGCGTATCCACATATCTTGGATCATACATCTTTGATGCGAATCATAAAGGATACAGCTCATAGACTGGTGTCATAGATAGCTGGGCACCCTTCCTTGATTCTGCTTAGCTTCAAGCCTGTCCAAGACAGTGAATAGCCTCAACATGCAAGACTAAAGACTACAGGTAGAAGTCTAAGTCTAAGGCGTGGTTGAGCTACCCGAACTTGCCGACCGAGTGCTACTTCGCTCCCGTGTGAAGGTGCAAGTATGTGCTAGGCTGCGCCAACATGGCACGCTTCGCTAGTGAAATCCAAGCTGGTTAAAGGAAACTTAGGCACTCCCATCTTCCGAATAGGAAATTCGTCGAGAAAAGCCACAGACGTCTTCGTTGAGCTTGAAGGGGTCGTATGAGGTAAATACAGGGATATCTTATATGCGCTTCCATTTAGTATGATTCTTCTCAAGCAACACACATGAAAATGGACCGTTGTGGCTGAGCCAAAGATCCGATTTGTATCCGAGAGAAATGTCTCAACCGCGCTCGCCTCGGAGCACCAATTCCAGGCCTGGGAATATATTGCGACTTATCTCTTAATGCAGGTAATTCCGAATGTGGCACATCATGCACCGGATCTTTAGGCCGAAGGAGCAGCACATTAATGCTATCCGAAGATTGCTGGATTGAAGAAGAATACATCTTGTCATATCCTACTGTCTCGAAGAAAATACTTGATGTTCGTGGTAGATTGCTGAAGTTGGGTTTGTGAACACACACTTTTCTTGCAGGTGTGAGCGGATACAGAGCAGATCTCCCGTTGCCGGCAGGAATGCATGATCATACCAAATGCTCAGCAGCGCATTCTGGGGCAACAAAGTTGCATCCTTCTTCAATATTTCCCAGGGTTGAGCGGTGGATGTGGCAGCCAGCCTGATGTATGTTCTGCAGGCGTTCTACGCGCCGAGAACGTTGGGTTGACGCAGTTCACGCAAGCACTGAGATGTCTTTGGTCAAATGGGATCACCACACCATCAGGAATTCAGTTGCAGACACACTGAACAAGGGCAACATGCCTCGAGCTCACATGCCCCAACTGGATATATGCGGGCTGCGGCTCTGCCCGTATGGTACAGATGCTGTGCAGCCCCCATCCAAATCCTCTGAGCTTGACCACCGTCCATCTCTGGTTGTAATGTGATGCACTGTGGTTGTGTATGAGCTTGACCTGGTCGGCTCCAGTGTATCGGGGATACGCTAAAGATCGAAGACACTTCAGCTAAGGAAGCACAAGATCCAGCTTACAAGACTAGTGCAAGTCCCCTTATGTACTCCACACAGTGGCTTGAGTACCGCAGTGAACACATCCTGCAAGAATATCCCAGATGGGCCTCTTGGAATCAGTTTGAATGCTCAGACTGAACGACGCAGCGTTGCTGGTTCTTTTCGTCAAACAGACATATCAGCAATTTCTTGTTGACAATCTCAAGAATATATGGGGAAATAATATATGGTATGTATCGTGAATATCCTGCTGATTTACTACTGAAGGTGAGGGCAGGATACGGCTCGAGCTTTCCGCGTCTAGAACTAAAGATATGCATAAATAAGCAGTAATCGACAGCTACTGGCCTTGGTACGGACAACGATAGCGGTAGCTCGAAGAATGGGCCCCCTCTATTATCGTTTCCCTACCTGTTGTCTTACCACCAGAGCTAAGGTACTTCCTCACACTACCAAGTACTTGTACTTTTACCTTGAACTATCTTCCTCCAAGTTGGCTTTCTCACCAGCCCTAGTTTTGAAGGTTTCCAAGGAAATGACCAATGCTGTCTCAGCTGTGGCGTCCTTGCTTGTGGGGTGTCGTCGAAGTTGGCCCAATCAAACAATATTGAGTGAGGATGTTGACCCCTCCATTATCTTTCTGTCAGTTCGATGACTCGAATCAATCATCCTGTCTCAAGACAGGTGGCCAATACGAAGCTGACCTTGCTTTTCTGGCTCAAAACCAAATCAAATCAAATCTGCACAACTGATAGTAAACTCTGTCTGTTTTCGCCATGAAATATGCAGCCAATCCAAATCCAATATCCTCTTGATCTCGACTTGACTTGAATTTGATGCCAAGCCATATTTCCTCCTGAATATCTGTTCTATCTGTTCAAGATCAAGCCGTGCATCCATCCGAAGCAGGACACTCTGTCATCGTTTTCCTCAGCGCTTGCAGCGAGAATAATTTCTGTTGCCAAGCTCAATCGAGGCATCTCAGACGAAATCATCAGATCTGCCTGCAGGATATATTACCCTTTTCGGACTCCTCTAGTCTTCGCCTCACTAGTTATATGTACGTACTAGGATATGCAACAGCAAGCCTACCTATCTTGCTATTTATCCAGCTGATTTGTTTTCTTGTCTACCGTAGCCTACCGAGTTTATCATCAAATATTGTAATATTTTGAGGGCCCAGTTCAACATTTGCAGAGAGAGTAATAGGTTTCACTATTTGCAGTTTCCGTGGCCGTCCTTGGATTGATTATTAGCATCTAATCTTGGCAAACGAGAGCTAGAAGTTTGCGAGAAAGAAGCTCAAGCCCAAGCGGATTCCACACTGCAGAATTTCAGACGTCCACAGACAAACGCAGCGAACAACGAAACAGGCGAACGGTCCTTGTCCTTTGGGTATTCGTTCCGAGGTACAGATTAGGAAGTGTCAGTGGAAGCGGCGCTTTCCATCACAGATTTGCTCCCGTGCATCTCCAGCTCTTTCACTCAACACCGCTCGAGTTTTTTCCAACAGGACAATTCCATTCTGCATTTCAGCCTGCTCAGAAATTGCCCAGAAACCGCTCAAAAGGGACTGGACCGGCACATGTCTAGCGGCCGACAGTGCTTTCCTGGTCAATTCGATTGTTTAAAACACTTCCACAAGAGCCTCCCCAGTCACGGAATCGCGACATCTTGTCCAATATCTCGGCCGTTTTCCCCATTTAGCCCAGACGTTCCCGCAGGTAGCACCACCAGATTGACCAGACCCAGCGAGTCCTGAACTTGAACGTGGACTAGTTGACCTTCTAGAATCTCGAGTTCCTTCGTCTATACATCAAAAGAGACATCCGACCCTCATATCGTCGGCGTTGTCGTCACCAACTGTAGGCTTCTACAAGTTCGTTCCAGTGGCCGGCCGGCTCGATTTGTTTGTCGATTGTTCTATCGGTTGCTTTTCGCTTCAACCCTTGGGGCCGCTCGGAAACCATCTGGGTCCTCGTCCTGTTGGTCCCTGCGGTGCTGCAAGCTGCACTGCTGCACTGCTGCACAAGGTCTCATAGGCCAAGCTCCACCATACCAGCGAAAGCGGGCGTGAAAAGACCAGTTGTTGCAGGCACCCCCGACCCTGTATGAGCTGATCCGTATCGAGCGAACACTATTGCGCCAACCCTAATCCCTTCAAAGTTCAGTGGCCTCCACCTCCACTGCACCCTAGAAAACATCCATCTCGACCTGCACCAACTCGCGGGGCAATCCAAAGGCAACATACACCAACTCTCTGTCAATTCCGACCATTTGGGTGCCCGTCCTTCTATTCAATATCGTGTCGTTCAGCCTGTCTGCCATCCCATCCCGGTGTATCGAGGTTGATTATCTCATCCACAAGAAGATCCAGTTGTTCCGGATTTCTCGACCTCATCAATATATTCAGTTCAGTGTTGAGAGTGAGGAAGCTTTCTGGGTGAAGATACAATAATTGTTTAGCCCTGGGGAGACTTGCAAATAGAAAGGAAGTGTTGGATAAGCTCGACCTATCGCTCCTTCCCGCAGTGCGTTTATTAGCGAGTACATGACCAGGCGCAGGACACCAGAACCAAAAGAGGACCGCAGCAGCTTCTTGCCAGTGTTTGGTTCGTTCGCCATCGCCCTCCATCATTCCTACCTACCACCTTCTACCTTACGCACTATCGCCGTCGCATGGGGAATCTGCGAATATTCTCACTTCCTGCCTCGTCGGCGCGCATTCGCGTTTGATCCTAGGAAGACACGTCGTCGTCGTCGCCGCTCGAATTCTCGTCGCGATACGATTGTCCGCATCGTGCCGTTGAGGCGATAATGTACTCGATGCAGACATCAAATGGTCTAGGAGGAGACACGATTAATCCTGCCGCGCTTTCATCAACCGGTATGCGAAATCCTCTGGCTGGACAGAGTGGCTCTGTTCCTCGATATGCGCCATCCAGCTTTCTCCAAGATGATTTCTCGTTGTCGCATTCAACGCTGACTTCCAGTTCCGCAGCTTTGGCGAACCAGACAATCACTCCCGATACGAGTCCTCGAGGAGTGAAGCGAAGTCGTTCGCCTGATATATATGGTGATATTTCACACGGCGATTTAGGAGATGATGGTACGTCGCATTCCGAGATGAGCCTTCCTGTATTTACATCTTTGCGACACCTTTGCGCCTATATTCAGGTGCTACCGTGCAGCCGACCGACTTGAAGAATCTCGCTGACAGTGTCTTGCTCGTAGATAACTCCAAGCCGAGAAAGAGAGGAAGACCTACGAAACAAACAAGAGCTCCTGGCACTATTTCTGAGAGTCCGGTTCAATCATCGATGCCGTTATCTCAAAATCTACCTCCACAGACCCCGCAGTCACAGGTTGCGGCACTCCCCACACAATTGACTAGCATCACGCCGACACAAGCATCACCTCCCAAAGCAACACCCACTAAGACCGTCATCAAAGCTTTACCAACTGTTAGAGATCACACTACAGACCAACTTGGGCCCGAAGGTGACGAGTATATTCCCAGAGAATATGACGAAGCAGGCGAGAAAAAGGTTACATTGACTGGCCAGCTTCTGGAGGGACGCGATTATAGATGCCGGACCTTTTTCGTACCAAACAGAGGAGACAAATTATTCATGCTAGCCACCGAATGCGCAAGAGTCTTGGGGTACCGTGATTCATATTTACTATTCAATAAGAACAGGTCCTTGTATAAGATTATTGCAACTCAAGCGGAGAAAGAGGACCTGATACATCAAGAGATTCTACCATTCTCGTACCGCTCTAGACAGATCGCAATAGTCACTGCTCGGTCCATGTTTCGTCAATTTGGGAGTCGGGTGATCGTGAACGGCAGGCGGGTGCGAGACGATTACTGGGAAACGAAAGCGAGGAAGCAGGGTTTTACTGAGGAGGACCTCGCTGGTGAGAAGCGACCTGGTGCAGCGAAGGCTAGAGAATCGGCGGCGGCAGAAGCAAGCGCGACCGCTTCAATGACGTTGGGGCATCATGGGGATATTGTATACAGCAACAATCCTGGCCACTTTGGTGTTCATCCTCAACCACAAACCGTTCAACCTGGTATGATAGGGGCTCCTGGAGGCGCAACCACTCTTCCCATGATTACCCTTGCTCCAGAACAGCCCGATATGCGTTTGAGAGACTACAGCAATATCCAACGCCCACGACAGGAGATTACAGGTCCACCTTACCAGGACCGTACCCAAGCCAGTCCGCCACAAGAGTTGCTCACACACGCACACCAGGCGGCAGAGTACAACAAGCAGATCAATTTGCAACGAAACAGAAGTGGTGAATACTTGGACCGTCGCTGGAGACAGCCTCACGAGTTACCCCCATCCAACATCGCTCCTTTGCCAATGGGCAGTAGCGATGGTCTACCATCAACTCAAGCCTTACCATCACCAAGAACAACGCAAAGCAATATCCAACAATCGATCATGGCCCAACAGACCCCTCAACACCTGACTTCGTCTCAGTCCTACACTCAACCTCCACCGCCACAACATCCCATCGCACAATCACCGATGAGAGGAGTCCCACCTGGATCTATTCGACCTGATCAAATGGGCCGTTCTCCATCTTTGCCTTTGGGACCCGGCAATCTGGGTCAAGGAGGAAACCCTTACACATTCCCACAACAGGGTTCAATGTGGCCTCCTGGTCAGGGCCAGCAAGCTTCCACGCAGCAATTCTCTACATATGCATCTCACAATACCCAACCTTCTCCTCACATTCAACAGTCACCGCATCAACCTCCATCTCAACTTCGCCATTCGACCTCAAACCCGCAGATGCAACCTACTTTGCAGTATGCCGGCATGCAAGGTATGAGCCAAGGTTATCCAGCAGGCACTCGAGGTCTCTATCAGCCAGACCCCAACTCGCAACAGTTCATGCAACCAAGCACGTCCGGGCCCCAACCAGGTGCGTCCTGGGCCGGGCAGCAACCACCTGCATCAGGCAGCACTTGGTGGGCCGGCCAACCTCAATGATAATGCCTACGAATTCACAGATAATTATTCATGCGTCATGAAGTTGATGGGTGAATGATAATTGCACAGACACATGGCGGACATGCGTCTTGTATCTCATCATCAGGAATTCGTCCTATTTATGTCCGGCTCAGATTATGCAACCTACAATAATGGAGGGATATGGTTCGATCAATTGCTGGTGCAGCAATCTTCTGGTACACCGAGGTCTGGTAGAGGAGTCGGCGTCTGGTTAATTTCATTGCATTTCTTACGTCAAATTTCATGCTGATTTCTTGTACAGTACAGCATCTCCCTTTTGCTGGTTTCTCAATCATCGATATACCTCTTTCGATTCTAATACCTGTCGTTCGTTTATTCCCCTATTATTCAACCTACTAGGTTCACGCACTTTGTTTTTGGACCTCACCTTTCCTTGTTAATATGGTGCCGGTAGCTGTCGTCTCTTTGCACGCTTTCTTTTGTTTCTGTTGGCTGGACTTTGAAGGGCTTTTCATTTATGTGCGTTTTATACATTTTGCATGGAGGAATGGGCTCTTGCACTGGCAGTTCCGCAGCTTGGATTTCATATGGGGCATTGGTCTGCTGGGATAGTTTTCGCTTGGGCTGGGATACACATGTCTGCATTGCATTTTGTGCAGGTGGTTGCTCGTTACCAAATTTGGCTACATGGCGGAGTTGAGAGGGAGATTCTCAAGCTTGAGGAGAAGGACCTGTGGCGCTTTCTTTGGTGGAAGTAGGAATAATAGTGCGATTCTCCCCCAGCCTTCTTGTGTATATACACGCATATATTTATACCCCGTGAGTATCGTTTGTGAGGTTTTTATTGAGCTACAACCATCTCGTTCAGAGGTTGCTCTCTTCATTCAGTAGAGAAAACTTTAACTTTTTGCACAAGTTCGAGGGAGATCTCCCAATGTTGTCAATTATGACCCCAGTATAGTTGCAGCAGGTTCCCACGACTCGCGAAACGACTATACCCTTATTTTCTCGACAGTTCACCCATATATGAGCCATCCACCGTTTCTTTACAGATTGCTCGGACAAGGGTGATTTGCATCAAGTGAAAGACATGATCACGAGCCTACTTCACAGCTTAGGGTGGGAAAGTCTTGCCATTTCAACCTTTTCAAGTCAGCCCGGTCCAGACTTGGCACGTTCTAGAGATGCGAACTTTTATTAAGCTTGAAATGAAAATTTGGGGGAAAACCAAGGATATGATGCTGGGGAAGGATGGCATGCAAGCATCACAATGGAGATGGAGATTCTCCATCTCCATCTTTCGAACTCCGCTTCAGTGCAGATCTCGTGGTGCCCCACTACCGCACCAATCAGAAGAGGCCTTTTGAATAGGCTCTTCGGCGTCAAGCCGGCGAGACGCATGGTAGACAGGTGGATGGACGAGGTCATGACTTGGAGTTTGTTTGAAGCGAGCAGAAATTCCTCGGTTGCCGGGCACGAGTTGCTGTTTTGGTTTTAATCCTCCACTGTGGGGTACAATGTTGTTGGACGGTGAAAGGTAAGTTCGGAGCCGAGCTCTCGTATTTCTCTCTCGGGTGTTGTAGTTTGTGTTTGGTGGAATTTCTCTGTTGGATGAGTTGAGGGGCGGACAGGGTGGAATGGTGGTTTTGATATTTTTGTTTGCTTGGTGTGCAGTGAGTATGTGGGCTATGTGGATTCGGATGAACCTCCGGGATGGGATTGGGGAGAGATGGGACGAGGTACGATGAGATGACAGGAACGGTGACCGCATGGCCATGCGGAGACAGGAACAAGACGCACCGAGGTGAGGAGGTGGAGCGTGAGGTTGGGTATAAGTATCGTGCTTAGGATGTCTGCTTCCAATTGAAGTGTTGTTGAGATATCTTGCTCGCTTCTCAAGTTTGGTCCATTGATCACCTGCTGGATTCTTCGAGGAAACCGAAAAATGCGTTTCCCATCTCTTCTTTGCCTGGCTATGGCTGTGGGAGTGCCAATGGTCTCTGCTATTCCTGCTGTATCTGAAGAGTATGCTCTCTTTCCATTCTTTTCTGTTTTGATTTGCCTCGCCACTCGCTTGGAAGCAAGCAAGTTTACCTATTTCACCTGATATCAACTAACATACAACCCTAGGCGCTCTCCAGCGCCCTTCTTCTACAAAGGCCATGATCTCTCCTCCCTCAAGATGCTCGAAGACGACGGAAACTACATCTTCAAGGATACCGCTCGCAAGAACAAGACAAGGACCGCGGATGCGATCCTAGGTGATGGTGGCATGAACACCGTTCGCTTGAGGATATGGGTCAACCCCGAGGGTGGCTTGAATGGATTGGAGTACTGTCTTGTTGCTGCCAAGAGGTACCAAAAGGCGGGTTACAAGATCTATCTCGATTTCCACTTCTCGTGAGTAAATATGAATTGGTCCTCAATTGCCTGTGGGGAGAATCTAACAACGACAGTGACTCCTGGGCTGATCCAAACAAACAACCTCCTCCCGCTGCCTGGCCCACAACCCTCGCTCCCCTTTCCTCCACTCTCCGCACCTACGTCAAGACCACGCTGCTCGCTTTTGACAAGGCTGGCATCACACTCGATATCATCGCTCTCGGCAATGAGATCCGCCATGGCATGCTATGGCCAGTTGGATACGTGGAAGTGGATACTCAGCCTTGGTCAGCGCTTGTGCAGAACTTCTCGAGCTTAGCGACGCTTTACAAGAGCGCGAGAAAGGGAGTTGAGGACGCGGAGAAGTTGGGCGTCAAGAGGGGTGCCGTCATGATTCACATTGACAATGGTTGGAACGAGACGCTGCAGACGAGATGGTTTGGAGCATTGGTGGAGAATGGTGTTAAGGTTGAGGACTGGGATGTGAGTTTTGGTGTATTTGGTGAGACTGAGTTGTGCTGATTGTGTTGGGTTAGGTCTTTGGATTCAGCTTCTATCCCTTCTAGTAAGTGTCTTCAATGGGGATTGGACTTTCTTGCTGACTTATGAAAGTGGAACTTCGGCGACGTTCGCCAATCTCAAAAAGACGCTGAATACACTTGCTCAAAAATACCGCAAGCCGATTCATATTGCAGAGACCGACTATCCCGCAATCTGCAATGGACAGTAAGCTACCTTGACCCTTTCTGTAATTCGTACGCAAACTAAAATCAACTAGGTGGAATCCCATTCCCGAATCCTCTGAGCCCTCGATACCTTACGATACAGCTGGTCAAATTGAATGGACAGGCGATGTAATCAGCATTGTGAAGGCACTTCCATATGGATTGGGCAGAGGAGTGCATTATTGGGAGCCGGCGTGGTTGAACAACACTTCGTTGGGAAGCGCATGTAATGATGCTACGCTTTTTGAGGCGGATTATAGCGGGTGGCCGTTAACTGTGGGATACTCGAGGCCGTCGGTGAACTTCTTCAAAGGTGTTTAATGCATCTAGGGGAATGAGGTCGTGGTGAATAGGGATAAACTTGTGGATATTCAAAAACCAAGAGAACTTCTGTTGAAACTGTAGTTCTGCCAATCTACAGTCTTAAATGTGCTAGCAAAACTTGCACATTAGGTATGCTGTTTGTTCTGCTTCTCGCGTCATGAAATTCGACGTCCGAAGTAACAAGTCCCAACACGAAAGCTTGGATTGCTCGCTATAAACTCCGAGTATTCCCTAGAGTTGAGAAACTACTCTCGAAGCCAATAAAGGATGCTGCTAAGAACTGTTGTACTTTAACTTGACCCCTATCAAAAAGTGTCATAACTTCACGCAGAAATAGCTTGGAGCTCAAACATGAAATCATGATGAAGTTATTGATCGTCAAGAGATTTACTTCGCAAACAACATAAGAGCATCGCCATGTTTGTGAGCATCTCCAAAACGGTCCACAGCATATTGCGATATTTGAATTAAAAGACAGCAAAAGCCTCAATGAAAACAAAGACAACAGAACTACTTCTCGGATGTCATTATGCAAAGTTTTCATATTAATGACATTATTCAAGCAATGGTTTCACCAAACAAACCAAACAATTATGATGAAGCACTTGCTTGCAGCATCTTCCTGTCATGGATGATCATCTCATCCTACGATTGGCCACCAGGCCTTTACTCACTTCTCTCACGTAACAACTCCACTTCCTCCACTCCTCCACGACTAGCATCAAGAGCCGCATGAGGATGCAAACTTCCTATTCTTATTCTTATATATCCTCCGTTCTAGTTCTACTGTATCGAGAATATCCGTTGCTTGTTGCACACTTGTACATCCGTAGGTTTGATTGAAGCAGAAACAGAGACAAATCGAGACGAACGTTGGAGTCCGACCCCCTAGAAACCTGGTTCAGTATCCGATCCACTGTCGTCATTGCTCAGTTGCCAAAACCGCATTCTATCGCCGCCTTCCACGACATTTGTATATAACGGCCAAAATGTTCTACGAGCCTGAGCGCACGAGGTTGATGCGAAGGATAAATAGTAAATATATATACGGAAGAGTGGTGAGTTTTCCTATGCATCCCAATTGATCGGTCGTGTTTGAGACTCAGCGCAATCTTCCACATGCACATGGAGAATCTATGTTGACATTGAATTCTGTCACAGCCTGTCCTCCATCTTGTCATATTCATCATCGAAATGGCGGTCATTTCCAGACTTGCCGCAAAGTTCAACGGTTATTATGCCGACCGTCCAAGTACGTTTTCACGAGCAACTTCGATTGGAGCTATTGTCTAATCGTTCTAGTCCTCACAATGATGATCTCTAACGCGGTATTGGGAGGTATCGCAGATACAGTAGCACAATCTATAACAGCAATCCGGCTACGAGCTATTCGAAAACCTGGAGGAATTACAGATGATGATACCCTAGCCATCGAGATCCATGAGCTTGACAGGAAGAATCCCATGAACCAGCGCGACCTCATTCCAGATTCGAGATCTCTGCCACCACCATTCGACTTTGAGCGTTTGACACGCTTCATGGGCTATGGCTTCATGATGGCACCTGTGCAGTTCAAATGGTTCCAGCTCTTGTCCAAGCAGTTCCCTATCACAAAGGCCAGCGGTTTGGGACCGGCACTGAAGATGGTTGCTTGCGATCAGTTGATTTTTGCGCCCTTTGGTATGCGATGTGACATATGTTAGGCTAGGTAACAGGCTTGCTAATACCATCTGCAGGAATTGCATTGTTCTTCTCTGCCATGACAGTGGCAGAGGGTGGCGGCAGAAGAGACGTGAAACATAAGTTGCGCGAGATGTACCTTCCAACACTCAAGGCCAATTTTATGGTCTGGCCTGCCGTTCAGATGATCAACTTCAGACTCATGCCTCTTCAGTTCCAACTAGTAAGCTTCTTTGGTCTATATTCAGCCAGATCCACACTAATAAGTCCCCAGCCATTTGTCTCGACCGTTGGTATCGCATGGACAGCATATCTTTCACTGTCCAACTCTGCGGAAGAATCAGATGCTCGGTCAGCTCCTCAGTCGCCTAACATCCGCCTACTATGATTGATTTAGGTCCAGGTCAGGTCAGAAGTTTAGAGTATGAGGAGCGGCATTGGAAATGTGGCATCTGGGACTCTCGCTCAGGAAGAGCAAGATTGGATCACGATTGATGTATAACGTCCATACACAACTTGGAATCGATGAACATGGTGTTCAGGAGTTATGGATTCAATGGGAGGCGTTGCGGTAGTGGAATCACTTTACAGTCATCAGAAACTGCAGGCTGAGGACAAAGTGTGTATAATCGAGCAGTACATATGAGAAATTTTATAGAGAGTAAAGGACTGTAACACAGCAAAGTCTCATGTTCTATCTGCATGTGGCATGTTTATCAATGCAATTGGGTGTGCCAATCGACCTTGCCGATCCAAGCTTTTTAGAACCCCACCAAAATGGAGGGGCACTTCAACCCGCGCCTTTTCTTTTTGCTACCTCCCATCAACACTTCAGTTTGTAAATACCTCACTTTCCTACAAACTCTTCACTCTCATCTAGATAATTACCAAACGCAAATATGTCTCTCTCCAACAAGCTCTCAATCACCGATGTTGACCTCAAGGGCAAGCGTGTGTTAATCAGAGTATGTTATGGTTACCCCTCCACCAGTCGAGCTTCAAATGCATCTACTAACGTTCTTCTCCAACTTCTAGGTTGATTTCAACGTGCCTCTCGATGGCGACAAGAAGGTTACCAACACCCAGCGTATCGCCGGAGCTGTGCCAACAATCAAATACGCCATTGACAATGGCGCAAAGGCCGTTATCCTGATGTCGCATCTCGGACGCCCAGATGGCAAGGTGCAAGAGAAATACTCCCTGAAGCCAGTCCTCCCAGAGCTCGAGAAGCTGCTGGGAAAGAGCGTCGAGATGGCTCCAGATTGCGTTGGCCCAGAGGTCGAGGCAATGGTCAACAAGGCTACTGATGGACAAGTTGTGCTGTTGGAGAATTTACGATTCCACATCGAGGAGGAGGGAAGTGCCAAGGGACCTGATGGCAAGAAGGTCAAGGCCGATAAGGACAAGGTTGCAGAATTCAGAAAGGGATTGACTGCTCTGGGAGATATCTATATCAGTGAGATTAGCACTTATCATTTGGATACATCAAGCTAATTTATGGGTAGACGATGCTTTCGGAACAGCACACAGAGCACACAGCTCAATGGTTGGTGTTGATCTCCCACAAAAGGCTTCTGGTTTCCTCATGAAGAAGGAGCTTGAGTACTTCGCAAAGGCTCTTGAGGAGCCTCAGCGTCCTTTCTTGGCTATCTTGGGAGGAGCCAAGGTCTCAGACAAGATCCAATTGATCGACAACCTGCTTGGAAAGGTTGACAGCTTGATCATCTGTGGTGGAATGGCTTTCACCTTCAAGAAGACTCTGGAGAACGTCAAGATTGGAAACAGCTTGTTCGATGAGGCCGGCAGCAAGACTGTTGGTGATCTTGTTGAGAAGGCTAAGAAGAACAACGTCGAGATCGTTCTTCCAGTCGACTACATCACTGCTGATAAGTTTGCCAAGGATGCAACGACTGGCACTGCTACCGATGAGGAGGGTATTCCAGATGGATGGATGGGTCTTGACTGTGGGCCAAAGAGTATCGAGCTTTACAAGGAGGCCATCAGTAAGGCCAAGACCATCCTCTGGAACGGTCCCCCAGGAGTTTTCGAGTTCGAGGCATTTGCTGCTGGTACCAAGGCTACTCTCGATGCCGCTGTTGAGGCAGCACAGAGCGGCAAGATTGTGATCATCGGAGGTGGTGATACCGCAACTGTTGCTGCCAAATACAAGGTCGAGGACAAGCTCAGCCACGTCTCAACTGGTGGTGGAGCTTCTCTCGAGCTTTTGGAAGGAAAGGAACTCCCTGGTGTCACTGCTCTGTCGAGTAAGTAAACTGGCAGATCAAACAGGTCCGAACTCTGATATGTCAAGGCCGAGCAAGATCCAGCCTCTAACGAAGTTGATGAAGTATGCTGCACGTAGTTGATATCACATCCCAATGAAGAAGCCCTTTTTGACTGTTCTGATATGTAATCGTGTGCCAGTCATGTCCATTGAATGCTATCCTTTTGTTGTAGTAGCTCTAGTAAACCCCAAAACTCCATTGTGCTTTGCTTGTACAGATATGCTTTCATTAACGCTTCTTTCCTGCCTCAACCTTCTTCAGTTCCTCCCTGCAGCAAACAGATTAGCCCTAATGTTACACCCGTGATAGAGTACTGTACATACTTCAGTTGAGCCGAAAAGTCCTCGCTCGTATCATCATCGTCCCAGCTCTCCTCCCACAGATGTGTGTTGTTGGCAGGCACCTCTGTCTCTTCTTTTGTCCAGTCTGAAAGGCACTATTAGCATCCATGACGTTCTCTCTGCGTCTCCAAACCAAATTCTGTCCATGTTCATGTCCAAGAAGCCAGGAATTCAACAAAGGCGTACGTACCCTCTACAGGGAAATCTTCAAACTCATCATCCTCTTCCAGCGCAGCAGCAGGCTTAGTCTCCTTTGTGGGCTCGGTGCTCTTGCTCTTGTCTGCACCTTTGGGTGGCGCGGCGCCGGACGCTGAAGCTCCTCCTGACATGGTGTCTGTTTGTACGGTATCTAGGTGCTGTAGTGCGTTTGTATGACCTATGCGTGTGCCTGAGAAGATGATGTATGCGTACAGCTCGTAAGATTGTGTGCGTGGAACTGTGGTCAGGTTGATGTGCTGGTGAACGGACGTTCGTTCGTTTCTTCTTGGAATGCGCGTCGAAGGCTGAGCTTTGAGCTTTGGTGTGAATTCGATTCTGGATTGCGAATCAGATCGGATTAGGAAACCAGGCTGTCGTTGAGGCTGAGAAAGACCTTCGTCCGGGCTCGGATTCAGGCATCTTTTCGGAAGGATCTAGCGTCTTTCGTACTGTACGAGCTTCGCTTCGCATCACTGTGATGACGCTACAGATGGACTTCACTGCCCTGGGCCCGAGGAGCTTTCAGTGTTTCTAGGCTCCGTCAGATCTCCTTCGTCCATCGTTTCCTCCACCCTTCCAGTCTTAACTCCATCCGGGTATCCGTATCGATTTACGTCGCTGACTTGCTCTCTCGTTCTAGTTTTAGTTCAGTGTTTATTTTTCTTTCAACCCTTTGGTCTTTTTTATCTTGCTCCATTGACACTTTCTTCCAAACGAGTCAGTGGTGGCGGGCCGTGTTTCCTGTCCTGTATCGAACGTTTCAATGATTATCTAAGTCTTACTCACTTGCAGTATCTGTACCTGGGCTTGGAGGTGTTCTACTTTCGTATCTTTATCATTCTCATAACTTGGGATTTTGTTACTCGCAATAGGTTAATCTTATAGCTTACAGTCTGGTTTTATTCGACATCCAAGGACTCTCATCTCAGGACAGGACAGTAAGAGGAAGGTTTCAGACCTCACCAACGTCAAGATGAGTCGGTGGTTTAAAGCTGTGGTGAAGCCGGCGCCAACTATGGTTGCTGAGGAAGAGGATCAGCATTTACAGCAGGTCGAACATGCTCTGTTACAATTGCTGAATGATGATATTGAAGCGGCCGACAAAATCCTCAAAATGCAGGACTCATCGTATCATCATCTTGGCCGGGGGATATCGAGCTTCATTGCTTCAATGTTGGGCGTTGAGAAGGAGTTGTTGAAAGAAGCGGCAGTGAAATTGCAAGAATCTGAGACGAAGGCTTGGGATGATATGAAAAAGGCTCAGAAGGAACCGAAGGCTTTTCAGTCGAGTATTTACCCTCCTGGGACGGAGTATCTTCTTTGCTTTGCTGGTAGGAGTTCTCTGAGAGTAGTTTGATTTAGAGGTCTTGGCTGATATAAGGCAGTTTCTCAATTGACTTCAGCTATTTGTGCTGTTCTAAGTGGGAGTGTAACAGAAGCTGTCAAAGGCTTCTATAAGTTACGGAAAGCTTACATCACTCTAGATGGTATTATGGAGGTGGAATCCGCTTATATCAAAAAGATGGTTGCTTCCAGGAGAACCTCCCTCTCACGTGTACAGTCAAATGGTCACAGTTCTATCAAGTCTCATCCTCCTCCAGTTCCCGAAGCTCATACCGACTTGGAGGCTGTTGATGAGAAAGTAGGTCTCGAGCCAGGAAGCACTCCCGAAGGAAGCCTTCGAGACATACGATCAAGTGTTGATTATACAGCTGCTCAAGATTTAACTCCTCTGAATGCTATAACACGGACGGAATCTCATCTCCTGGATATGGATCCAGCTACGGTTGGAATTACAAATCATACTGATATCTTCATCCACTCTGGCACACGGCTTTGTTACGGAATATTACTTGTAGTCTTTTCCATGATTGAGAACCCATTGTTCAATAAGATTTTGTACATTGTGGGCTTCAAAGGTGATCGGGAGCGAGGGACCAGATATCTCTGGCAAGCTGCTCGCTTCAACAACTTCAACAGTGCTATCGCTGGCATCACTCTTTTGGCTTATTACAATGGCCTTTCTGGCTTTTGTGATATCTTGCCCACTGATAAAGACGCGGACGAAGACCTAGGAGGATTTCCTCGAGCAAGATGTACTACTTTACTATTGGAGATGCGTAAGCGATATCCCGAATCCAAGCTTTGGAGAATGGAGGAAGCTCGCATGAACAGTTACAACAGAAACATGCGTGCTGCTCTTGCGATCCTGCAAGATAATGCAGGTGGCAATATGAAGCAGATTGCATCCATCAATCTGTTTGAGTTATCCTTGACAACTATGTTCCTCCATGAGTACAAGTTGTGCGCTGAGAGCTGGATTCATTGTGCCGAAATCTCAACCTGGAGTCCTACGCTCTACGCCTATTTCACTGCTGTCAGCTATCTGGAACTCTTTAGGAACCTTCGTCTCACTGATCCGAAGGCGGCTCAGGTGTACAAGGACAAAGCTACTGAGTATTTTAAGAAAGGTCCGCCACTCGCTGGAAAGCAGAAGGTCATGGCAAAGCAGCTGCCGTTCGATATGTACATTGTCCGAAAATCTCAAAAATGGGAGGAGCGAGCAAAGGCGTGGGGTGTGGATCTTGTTGATGCTATTGGAGTCAGTCCTTTGGCTGAGATGGTTTATTTCTGGGGAGGCTCTAAGAAGGAGAATCCAGAGGAGTTGCAACAGAGCTTGGATATTCTGAATTGGGATAGAACGAGCCATGCTGAAAAGTTCAAGGAGGATATTGATGAGTCGGCTAATCATGCAACACTTGAGGCTTGCTTTCTAAGGAACTTGGGCAAGTATGCTGAAGCGAGGGAGATACTCGAGACGAAGGTTCTCGTTCATGGACGGTATGGTATCCTTATTCAATCACATGCCTGATACTGATGGGACTTTAGGCAAGAATTTACAGGCGCCCTCAAAGACGACTGGGCTCTTCCATCAGCTCATTATGAGATGGCATCTCTTGCCTGGCACGAGAAAGACCTTGAGGGCGCGGACCAGAAAGCCAAAGTCATGGATTGTGAGCAGTGGTTGGATAAGGTGCAAAAGTGGAATGAGGCATATATTTTAGAAACGAGGATGTCGATGCGGGTTACGACTTCGCTACTTACCATTAGGAGAGAGAAGAAACGGTTAGGTATGGTGTAAATAGATTATTAGTTGTACTGCTTCAATGAGGTAGGGGATTGGGTGTGTGCATAGAGATGAGACGTTAATCTGCTCATGGGTGGATGGGTGGGAACTGATGATTGACATGAATACATGGTTGGATGAAGCTGAGACTGCTTGGAGTTTTTGGGCAAGCATAGATAGATGGAATGCATTGAGGATTTTTAGACTAGCATCGAGCCTTTTTTTACTAAAATTACAATTGAGTGATCAAGACAGATCTTTGCTAGTCTTAGATGGCTTCATTTCCCCAATAATAATTCATATTTTCTCAAATTGCATGCACTTATGGTCCGGAGACTACATCATAGATCTGCATTACCTGCAAACAAATTGCCAGTCCCGAATCACTTGTGAGGACCTCCAGCTATCAACGCCTCCTTTGCACCCACTAAATCTCGCAATTCAGACTCCAATCAATGTGAACAGAAACCTCTATCTCCCAAAATACAGCATACTGTACCCTGAGATTCCTCCTCTGATCATCTCGCAGAATCTCGAGTACGTCTGTGAATCTTGCCACGCTTGTGCTTGGTTGAGGGAGTGGGAGCTGATCCTAAGCGAGGATTGGGCTTGATGGCAACTAGAGTATGGGCACTGTGTCCTTGTGACAGTGAGCACTTCTTCTCTAGCTCGCTAATGAGAAGTTTTTTGCAATGAAATATTTGAAGCCCTAATTACTATCGGACTGGCAATTTCGCAGGCTGTCTGTATTTGGTCCTTCGAGTGACAAACGACTTCCCACATTGCTACCGATGATTTGAGTTTCATACGTTCACAATTTCCTCAATATATTCACATTCGTGCAGCTGGTTTGAGTCGAATCATGTGGTGCTCTTTCACTTTCTAAGCGCCATTGTGGCTACTGTGTATAAAAGCTCTCTTTCCCAATTGTTTTGCACAAAAACTGCAGACATTTGCATGCATGCCATTGAGTCAGGCCACTGGTTAGCTTTTCAAACCGAGTTTACAGATTTCCTCGGCTTAGTAGAGCATATTTGCGCTAGGCTGTTCTTCTTTTTATGTTTTTTTAGGAGGTGTTGGTCCAGATTTTCGAAAGTGCGAGTTCCGGTTGGTTGAAGAATTGGTATTGAAATTTAGATGAGGCAATTGGGAGCAACAAGTGGGTGCGGTAGGTGATAGTGATTTCTGGAATTCCTGTCAAGGGAGCTTTTCGAATCTGTATGGATTGCTTCAACAAGTATCTACAGCCCAGTGTGATTGTAGGTCAAGCACGGCACTCTACCCGTGAGTCCGCGGAAAGAGATTCGAGTATTTCACAGAGCAGTCCTTTCTGAAGTAGAGAGACAGGTGTATCCGAATTCTTTGTTGCTTACTCATTGCTAGGAAATTCACTTGGAATGTTTTGAAGTCATTTTATAGACAGAAGCTGCAACTTAGGTTGTTTGAATGTGCATGCAAAGCGGTTTCAATGTCAAGTTGAACTTAGCACATTGAGTTTCGGGCATAAGACTAAGCTGTATTTGCGACAGTAAGCATTTAAAATACAAGAATACATCTTTCGATGAAACTCAATCACTCACATGCTTTCCAAACGGAATTTCTTATTCCGGTTGGTTTTCTTACTAGAAACCCGACTGTAGTGTATCTACTCCTCTCACCTGCTAGACAGCTGTAATAACAAGAAAGAAACCCCCAAGCTATGGTAAAAGACGTCCTGATATGCTTCTTCTGTTACTCAGACATTGTTGCAGCTAAAATCATCTTATATTCTCGTCTTGCTCTAGCTGAAATTGTCCATTTCCCATCAGGCTGTGTGATAAGGCGTTATTACCCTCGCGCAAAAAGAGTCGCTGAAATTACAGCAAGAAGACCTGATCTGTTGACGGCGGTATTTCGCTCAAATGTGTTGATGATCTTCACAACTAATACTTACCAAGCTAACAAATCTCTCAGCAAAAACACGACAATGCACAGCACTAAAGTTTAACTATATGCTCTTTGATGCAATGACCAAGGTCGAAGCATCTGCGAAGTTTTGGGTTCCTTTGTACTATTGCGAGTTGAAGTATCTTAAACTAGACTTTTGATACTCTTTGCTTAGGTAGCCTGACAAATTGTGTTGTAAGCGCCTTTAGAGTGTGGGAGAATCACATCTACGCCTTGGGGTTTGAACTCGAATAGGCAAGCTTTTAAATTGAGATGGCGATAGCTCATAGTTGTAATGTATAGCAGAGAAAAGCTGCAGAAAAATCATTCAGATATCATAGTATCGGCTTTCAAAGATTTAATGCTGAGTTTTTGGCTCTAAAGTAGTAGGTTTCCCCACACTTCGGAGCTTTGCTAACAAGACTCAAACACAGTTAATAGCTATTGAAATAAGATGGTCTTGTCTGCCTCATGACGACCGCTGTTTGGTGAATGGTTCTAAAGGGAAATCTCCGTCTCGTTTATTCTGCTTTCCCTTTTTATGCTCAGACAAAGCAAACCAGCTGCAATCGATTGGGCTTATCCATTTGGAGCGGTAGCATCAAAAACTTACCAACTCCATTTCCTGTAAATCTTATGATATTTTTCATTTTCTCTTCTTCGATGGGTTTGGAGGCCCTCCCCTCTTGCACGGTCGAACTCGGGAATGTGCTTGACAAGAGACTTACTTGGAATAACCGAGATTGTCCTGTAGCTGTGAAGCGGCGAATTACAATCTTTTCAAACATTTCTCACGTACAGCCGCCATACTCTGTTCGGGCGCAATCCCATGTCACATACCCTTAGCCGCTATCTCCTCCTCATCTGTTGGTCTTGCTTCCATGAAGTAGGTGAAGAGTGGTCGCTGAGGGAGGCACATCATTGGTCGTTTTGGCTTGGCGACTGTGCTTCTTCGATTTGCTTGTATGGCGCGTTGCCCGTCGTTTCTGCTCAGTTAATTGCTCTAGCAGTTCATTTATACTTTCTACCCTTCCTGAACATTGGTGCATCATCAATTTGCCTTTCACTCTTTCTATTGCCAAATTAGAGCAAATTTTTACTGTTCTTCGCCATAACCTTTGCTGGCTCGCTTATTGGTATCGTCGCTGCAGGGCCTGTCGTTGTTCCTCTAACGATGTGTAAAAATCTGAATAACCTCAAAAGATGTTTTCAGAAAACTCCGGCACTCGCGATACCATATTATAGTTCGTTTTCGTTCAGCCTACTCTTAGCCCAAACAGAAAACGCGAGCCAAAAGCTGTAAAACCTGCACCAACACTACTTGCTTGCTTGAAAGATGTTACATCAAAATCTTATTCACAGAGCGTTTCAACTACATGCCGTTGCTTGTCAAGCGAAATACTGACATTACCTGTAACTGCAACATCATTTTTACTTTTGTCTTCCGCGGCAACAACATCCAGCTCAATGATCGCCATCTCGAGCACACTATCCAGCTTGTCAACCACCTTTGGATTTACGAGCATTGAAAGTGAAAATCATCCTTTGAGTTTATCGAAGACCACTGCCATAACATCAACCTCAGACTCTTCCTCATTATCAACACGCACCTCAGAATCTCTCAGCTCCTCCACTCAGTTTTTCACGTCGACCGACTCCGTCCCCAACACATTAACATCTGCGCCAGCAAGCAGCACCAGCTCCTCTATCCCATCCCGGCCATCACCGCCCCCTCCCTGGCCCCTCGATCACAAATGTACGTCGAAACTATGAGCCTATACTTCGCATTCACCCGCTTCTTCTCCGGATACGGCGCTCGCGAGCCCGCCAACAACCCCGCCAGCAACGGATATCCGTCCATCACCCGTCGCTACTCGAATACAGTATCTGTATGCGATGCGTTCCAGGCCTGTGTGCAAGATGTTTTCTTCCTCGATAATCAGTACCATTCTTATGATATAAATTTCTCGCTCGCCAAGGGTGTGTGGGAGTGCAACGGGTATAACCTTCCCGATCCAAATTCCTACTTTATGATCGTCGATGTGGATGTGGGCGATGCCTATGGGTATTACCTTTTCGTCTGCTTGATGTAGGGGAGGTAGTTGGCGAGGTATGGTAACTTCGTGGTGTAGCAGCTTGGTGCACGGTAGGATGACACGTTAGGAAATGAACAGTGAAAGATGGCTATTATGAGGCGGATTTATGATATATAATGCAGTGATATCACGATGCAATAACTTAGAACTCTCTATCTTCATAGCTCTCGATGTTGTCTTTCAACCTGTGTACCTGAATGTAAGGGTCGGTGAATGAGAAGTTTACCTTGACCGTTCGGTTATTTGTATGAGAATAACTTCGCCATAGCTTTATCCAGTGCTATGAATAGGCATATTGAAGCTACAAAATGAAGAAAGAGGCTGAACATAATGTACAAGCAAATCATGAAAAGGAAGTGCTTGATCAATTCCCAGGATAATGACGGAAAGATTACATTCATGCAATGACTGGATGAATGAAAGAAGTGTGCGTGGTGTGCTGTCTTCCAAGCGAAAGCTAGCGAAACTTAGATTACTTCTAAGTGCAATATCAGCCATCAAAAATTAAAATTCTGTATGAATCACTTCGCTAAAAGGGTCTAGATGTGCTACAAATATTTCATACACTATGATCACGCATTCACTTTTGTAAGGTTTACTATATTTCAAGCCTGCACTCGAAAGATAGTGTGATGATATTACTCTATTAGCTCAAAATATAATCCTGTTCTCCGTTGTAAAAAGCCGATGTAGAACAACATATAACTTTAACCATTAGCGTTAGCCTGAGAGGTAGCAAAATGAATATGCTATGGAAGGAAAAAAAAAATTGAAAAAATTATATGTTGGGCCTAATCCGGGATCGAACCGGAGACCTCTTACAATCGAGATGCTGTGAAGCAAACCCAAAGCAAGAATTCTACCACTGAACTATCAGGCCGTTTAGTGGAGACCAGAAGTCAGGCCACTTTTTCCTATTGGATGGCTTAAACAGTCGTGTGTCAGCCTATCTAGACTCTCAGGCCTTTTGGATTATTGACAACCCAGCTCCTATTTGTGAACCTATTCCTAGATAAGCGAGTGCGTCACATGATAAGCATTATCGTAAGGTGTGGACGAAGATCCAATTGCCGAACCTTGTCTCGGTTAGCGAAAACATAAGGTACATAACCTTAAACCTTCCCGTCACATCTGAGGATTCTACCTCTGTACATTATCTACAATGCCAAGAGTTATAAACTGCTTGTTCAAGAAGGTGCAAGTTCTACCAAGCTTCTTACAACTTGCTATGCATCATGATCCCATGTCCACCAAGTCTGTCCATACGAACACTGAACCAATTGGTGCAGATAGCAGCTGACTTGTCAAGATCCAAGAAGGCCTGATAGTTCAGTGGTAGGATTCTTGCTTTGTGAGCATTGTTCAACGGTATCTCAAGTACGTACCTTGGAGACTGTCGAGTTTAAGTAAACAGGTCTTTGCCTACATGGCAATTCTATGGTGCAAAGCTGCCCCGCCTCCAAGACTTTAGTCCTTGGCGGATCTGCTCTTCTCGTCAATCGGGAAGGTGACGTTCGAGATCTATGTCAAATCGCTGATGACATAGGTAGATGGGGTAGATTAGTAGCTAGCTTATCTTCCTACTCCGCAAACGAGTTGAATTGCATGGAAGTATAAAATACATTAATTACTGCAATGTTTACCTTCTTCTTCCCCCACGCTCAACTTCTCTTAGAATTACCATTTCTAGGTGCACATTCAGCTTCAAGATGCACTCCTTCAATGTCAGTCACTTCGCTCGGATAATGATACAGTCGACTGACTAGACTCCAGATCTTGAGTGTCGCACTCTGCTTGCTACTGTCTTCTGCCCAAGCTGCACCGCAACCCCGAACTAACGACAAAAAAGTGGTGACATTCGCAGACGTTTTCAGCGGTAACTTCACCGTCGCTAGAACTGCCCTGCAGTGGACTTCTCAAGGCGAAGATGGAAACTATGTAGAGCAAAGCTCGAATGGCAATTTGGTCTTTGCAAACATCGTGAGTGGTAATAGCTCGGTGTTTGTCACTGCTAGTGAAATCGGAAAAGCTGCTCAGGATTACTACGATTATTCGATTCAACCTAGCGGGTGAGTTCTCCTTTTTAATTTTTGAGTCTGACTTCCTGATATCCTGGTATAGAGAACATGTCTTGTTCATCACCAATTACACCAAGCTGTATCGGCACTCGTACTATGCAAATTACTACATATTCAATGTTAAGGACAAAACTACAGTCCCACTAGTAGCTGATCAAGCTGGAGGTAAGTTTTGATACCTGCCTGTCTTGAGATTATCAGCTAATTTGATTTGATAGACATCCAATTTGCTGCTTGGTCTCCGGTTGGAGATACCATTGCTTACACACGAGGGAACAACCTCTACTTATGGCAAAACGGAACGTCTACTCAAATCACGAAAGATGGCGGACCAGATGTATTCAATGCCGTACCAGATTGGGTATATGAAGAAGAGATCTTCGGTAGTAACTATGCTTTCTGGTTCTCGCCAGACGGCAAGCAACTCGCATTCTTGAGATTTGATGAAACA
Organism: Margaritispora aquatica; assembly: GCA_007644065.1. NCBI lineage: Eukaryota > Fungi > Ascomycota > Leotiomycetes > Helotiales > Discinellaceae > Margaritispora > Margaritispora aquatica. The sequence goes on along the minus strand of VJWN01000007.1, from coordinate 2,162,361 downwards.
GGAGTTCCAACTTACCAGATCCCATACTACATGGCACACAGTTCGACCGCACCTCCTTATCCAGAGTATTTGCAGTTGCGATACCCTAAAGTTGGCGAGACGAACCCAACAGTCACCTTTCACCTAGTTGATGTTGAGGATCTCTCCGCTGGCCCAGCCAAAATCGAATACAGCTCTTTCTCACCAGAAGACTTGATTATCGGCGAGGTTGCATGGGTGACGGATACTTCTACGCATGTTATTTTCAGGACTTTCAATCGAGTGCAGGATCAGGAGAAGTTGATTCTGGTTGACACTGCCACAAAAGCAGCATCGGTAGTTCGTGAGCGTGATGCCAGACCTGGCTGGATTGATAAGTAAGTATCTATCTTCTTTCTTGATAACTGGCTGCATTTGGATTCAGCGGTACAGTTTTTACCTCATGCTCCGAGGACGTGTTCTATATCCTTGGGTTTCAATGTGCTGCAATGATACATACACTGACCTCTTATAGCAACATGGCAATTTCATACATCTCCGGAACAGAGACCTACTTGGACATGTCCGATGCCTCTGGCTGGATGCATCTCTACCTCTACCCCGTGAACGGATCCACTCCAACGGCCATCACACAGGGTAGTTGGGAGGTTACTGGTGTGTTAAACATCAACTCCAACACCAAGACAGTATACTACGTTTCCACTCAACGCGATTCTACGGAGAGACACATCTACTCTATTTCCCTCGATGGGAAGAACAAGAAGAGTCTGGTGGACGACTCCAAGCCAGGAGTCTGGACCGCTAGTTTCTCAGCCAAAGGTGGATATTACATCCAGTCTTACAACGGGCCAGATTTACCATTTCAAAAACTCTACTCTACTAATTCTAGCAAGATATCTCTGAAGACTATCAACGACAATTCCAAATTGGCGACCAGATTGTCAGAGTATAATCTACCCAAGGTTTCGTGGTCTGAAATCAAGCATCCAGATGGCTACAGCTTTAACATCATGGAGCGACTACCACCTAATTTTGATTCCAAGAAGAAGTATCCTGTTGTTTTTGATATCTACGGAGGACCAGGAGATCAACGAACCGGCAAGACTTTTAGACAAGTTGATTTCCGTGCCTACTTGTAAGTTATTGTATAGAATTCACCTCGTCGTGGAAGGTTGCTAAGTTCATACCCACAGAGCTTCAGATCCTGAGCTTGAATATATCATCCTCTCTGTAGACAACAGAGGCACAGGATACAAAGGTCGTGCATTCCGTGAAGTGATTGCCGGACAGCTAGGTAAGCCAACACTACTGCCATTCAAAACATCTATGCTAATAAAAGATAACCAGGCAACCTCGAAGCCCGCGACCAAGTCTACGCAGCGCAACAGTACGGCAAGCGAAAATACGTCGACGCCACCAAGATCACGATAATGGGGTGGTCCTACGGGGGGTACCTCTCGGCCAAAGCGCTCGAGCTCAACAGCGACGCCTTCTCCTTCGCCATGATCACGGCACCCGTGTCCGACTGGCGCTTCTACGACAGCATGTACACGGAGCGGTACATGAAGACGTTGTCGGCCAACGGGGCCGGGTACGCGACGACGGCGGTGTCGAACGCCACGGGCTTCAGCAACGCGCGCGGCGGGTTCCTGATCCAGCACGGGACCGGCGACGACAACGTGCATTTCCAGAACTCGGCCGTCCTGGTCGATACGCTGAGCGTGGGCAAGGTGAGCCCCAAGAAGATGCACGTCCAGTGGTTTACGGATAGTGATCATAGCATCAATTTTCATGGCGTCACCCAGTTTGTGTACAAGCAGATGGCGAGGTATTTTTGGTTGGAGAAGCAGAGGAAGGAAGAGGAGGTTAGGCATCAGTTTGATAGGAAGTAACAGATGGATGGATGGATGGATGGATGGATGGATGGATGGAAGGGGAATGTTGGTGGTCAATAAGCACCCAAATCGGTTGCCTCGCTTAGACGTAGAAGATCAGTAAACAAATACCGTAGGTATTGTTGAAAGAGCTTTCGATTCTTTTAGCTAATGATCCGAAATTTCCCAATTGGCGAGAATTCATCATCGTCACTGAAAAATCTGACTGTGATACTAAAAAGAATAGTTTCAAGAATTAATGCTGCATATTTGTCTTGTGTAGTGAAAGTTTTCATCCTCCATGCTAACACGTGATCACTTTCATCTCCAGTTTGACGTGTCCAGATTGCATGATCGACAAGTGACATATGGCCAGCTATTCGTATGTACGTGGATGTTCATAAAAATCCACATAACACACCTCGTGAACCACGAATAAACACACATAACGACGTAGCGGGACCATCTCGTATTTCCTCCTCGCTTCATCAAACAGGCTGGAACCCCACAATATCAGGATCCTCTGCCCCAAGTCAAAGAGAAAAAAAAAAAAAATCTCACCTATTCATCATGCATCTTTAAATTTCCGTGCCTCCCCAAGATTGCCCTCTCGCTAGATGCCAGCTCACACATCTCTTCTACGGTAATCTCCTTCTCCCAAAACTTCCCGACAAGGCGACGATCGCAAATCTCAGCAGCGCATCCTTTCACCCCGTCCCCTCGGGCCCTCATCAACTTCAAACCGCCACCTCATCATCTCCGCACCCGCTCATCTCACTACCCCTCCACACCTGGGAGGAAGCCCTCCGCTGTGAGCAAACCATCCTCGATGGGTTAATTTATTACCATGTGATGAAGCCTGAGGAATGAGGCGGGTTATTGATGTGCCATTTTGATCCTATAGGCGCTCGCTAATTCTGTGCAGATAGATAGATGCTGGGTTGTCCTTGCAGTACCTAGGTACGAGAATACTGTTATTACCTTACCTTACCTTGGGTGACAGACAAGTCGTGGAACATGGAGAAATACAAACGTGAGGTACAGACTGTAGCACTACCGTCCCACACGCAGTCACCGTTGTGTCATTAAATGCAAGTCGAGGCTTTGCCTGGCGTAACACAGCAGATACGTAGCTAAACCAGTGGTGCAGAGTACCCGCCGTCGTGCCAATATCGGTATTTCAAATCTATTCATATAGGGCACCAGCAGCCGTAGGCTGAGAATGCTCTTACATATATTGAGGGGAGTCAGACGAGGTGCACCGAGACACACAAGGTATCAGCTTGGATAACTTCGTATTGCTGCGTCTTTGGAGATTGAAGATGAAGACGTGATGTCAAGTGTCAACGGTCGTGAGAAGCTAAGCAGCGAGATTGGACTTGTGATCCTTGTCTTCTTGGTGATATGCACTTGGTTGGATGTCGAACAAACGGTTCTGGGAGCTACTGCAAAGTATGGGGTAGTATTAATTTATTAGTATGGGTTTTTGATAGCGGTTTTCTACTCCGCTTGCTTTACAGTAAAACTTGTGAGTGAAGCGTGCAAGAAGCATGGAAACTCTCCCACCCAAACACGACTACCAAATGCCTGTATGTAGGTTAAAAATAATAAGACAACACCAAAATGCACCTCTCTCAATTTGTCCAAATTGATCGAGGATATCCCCGTCGTTGCACCGCAATATCGATCATCACAAGTCCATCCATCCAGACAATTCCAGGCGATCAAATCGGATCGGCAAGGACAGGTCCAGGCTAATCTCCGCAGACGCACCTACAGAAAGTCTTCTTTGCTTTCGGGGTACCAGGATTGAAGGTCCCGAAACCACGGATTTCGCGGCAGGAGATTACTTGTTTTGGGCAGAATCTGCCAAATCTGTGGATTTGGCAAGCGGTCTCTCTCAGTCGGTCGGTTGCGTTTGTTGCAGCTTTATCTGAGTGTCTACCTACTGTAAGGTAAGGTTGGGTAAGGTACCTTTCAGAGGCTGGAATTTGGTTTGATCTGATGTCTGTTCTAGATCGAGATGGGTGTGGTGGGGGTTACAAATGAGATCTTGGTACCTTTTTAATCGCGAGTGCTACGATGCCATGTTCAGAGGGAGGTATCAAGGATGGTGATTGCAAAAAACCAAGTTTTTGTCTTTTTGATAAAGTATGTATAGTTCGAGTGATATAGACTTGTATTGCATTGCATGTATGTGACGCCATATATCGATAAGATGGCAGATTGATTGCATGCTGCTTTTGACATCGGATGATTGAGGACTTTGGCCGAAAATCATGTCGAAGTTTCTTCTTGTTAATATTGAGGTTTAAAGAACAAGAATCCAGAGACGTGCAGTGCAAGTGCATCAACCATGCTTTCATCTGCCAGGTCATAAAGATCGCCGGCTTTGTATCAATATCCTCACAATCAGTTTCGATAGTTGTATGCATGCGTAGCACCCATCGAGTTTAGTAGTGGCCGTTACCTGACACAAACGCATTGGCATATATTGCATTTGCATATTGGATGAAGTTCATCTGGAATTGACTTTCTTGCGAACGACAGCATAGTTCGTATCGGATTGGATCACGTTCGTCACGACTTTGTCTTTCCACGATATAGGGTTCTCCACTGTCTGCGCAAGAATTGCCTGGTTAACAATATGCATGTCTTCAAACATCTGAATTGCTTGTGTCACCTTTCTCTCCTGTCAGCCTCCTGTCAAAGTGCTGAGGTGTCATAAACAATGAAAAGCAATTCAACATTTCTTCAGCGTGGATCATCCTAGATGAATTTCAGGTGGGGCTCATAATGCAAGACAGCCAGGGACAACTTCAGCAAAGAAATTCACATACTTTCTCCCATGCTCACAAACAACATCGAGATATTAATTTGCCACAGGGGATGCTCAAGACGCGCTGTTTGGCTTGCAGAGTCCGATATCGTCAGCTGTGTGGACTTTCAAACGAGTTGTGATGTTTCTGCCCCCGAGCGTAACACATGATCAGATGAACTCGACTCGTGAGGTTTCCAACATCTTTTGTTACGTCCCAAGATTCGATCATCCTTTGGTCGGCAGACGGACAGACGGGCACACAGTGGTCAGTGGTACTCGCGGATGGCCCACCTCCCAAGAGTCCCCCAGTCCAGTGCTGGCCAGGCAAGCTTCAGGAACATCAGGAACATCGTTGTTTTGAATGGCTGAACGGGAGCAGGCCGTTTCCGCGGGTCTGGTTGGCTGCATGGATTTACTTGGAATCGTCTCAACCCCTAGTCTAAGCCAAGCCAAGTGACGGTAAGGTATGAAGGTAAAATAGCCTTTGCCAAAGCCAAACGGTACATGGGAGCCATGGGAGTTTGGGAGCGAAAAGCATCTTTTCCCCTTTTCGGTTTACGGGTGGAAAATAGCCCTTCTGGTCAATTTCCCCAACTTGATCAGGAGAATGGAGACTATACTCCCCCCTGGATATATCACCAGCATCCTCAGGGTGTTATCTCAGGGTCTTATCACCACAATCTGTACTGTACTGTATTGACGTGGGAGTCTGTTGGCTGTTGGTTGTTGGCTGTTGCACACAAATACTAAAAAACAACTGCATCGGAGAGATAAGACCATGTTTTGTGTTTTGTTGTTTGTTGCTGCTGCGGCGGCGTCGTGACGGAGCTACCGTGGAAGATATTCTGAAACTTTGGAATAATCCGTGGACTGTGGAAAGGCACTGCATTGGATGCTTGGACCGGTGGCAGAGACATGAACTCATAATCCGAGAAAAAAGCAAGACATCCACGACATCGAAAAACCCACCATCGGTGCAGTTCTCCCCACAGACTGCGATAACTGTAATGTATCACTAGCAATTCTAGACCATAGGAGTCAAGGGACGTACAAAGTGGCGAGAAGCAATTGATAGGAGATGGATGGCACGCCAACATGATGATGCAGAGAGCTGTGCAAACGAATCATTTTGAGACACTTTTACCTCTGATACCTCAGATATCGGAATATGGTAAGAACTTACTTACAGTAAAGGAGATATTGAAAAGGAGGAGGCGATCGCGAAGCCTACTTGCTTCCTCCGGGACGAAGTGCAGTAGAGTACTGTAACTTATGCACTTAACTTGTTATTGCTTGATTTCATCCCATATCTCCGTATGTAGAGCACGCATAGCCAAACCACCAATGCGAAACATGTATAGCTTGCCCGTTTGGCGCTGGATTCGGCGAATCGAGCGACAGCAAGGCAAACCGTCACGATCCTTGGTGCATCCCGTCAAGCGCTTGCACTTCCACTTCCACTTGCAGTCTACGATGGCAAGGCAAGGGGGTTTGAATGGAGACGAGAACTGACCCCAGAATGTCAGAACTTTGACAGTGACATTGAGGGAGAGAGGGAGGGAGAGAAGAAGGAATACACTATACTACACTTTGGATCTGAAGAAGAAAGAAAGAAAGAGTTTCGTGATCTGTATGAAAATGTAGGATAGATAGATAGATTATTGATTATTGATTATTGATGATCAATCATTGATATAGCTTGATACTTACCTACCTTGGGTCTGTTTCGCGATACAGACGAGAGTCAGTATCTGTGGTGATACTGTAACACTCGGCACAGTATGTATAAGGAAAGTTCAAGCTTTCATTTGGGGTTCTTCGTCTGGTGCTTCACTACCTGTACCTGTACCTGTACCTACGCACATGCAACCATGAATGAATCTGTGCACAACAAACTTCAAATCACAGGTATCCAATACCCCTGATTGATGCACTCACTTACTCACTTACTCACTTACTCACTTACTCACTCACTCGCCCTTTTGATTCCAAGTCAAAGTGGCAAATCGTCTTTTCAATCATCATCTCATCTCATCTCATCTTTTGGACGAACATTGTTTTGTTTCTCTTTGGTGTACCAGAATCTCCTGCTTTTTGAGCCACGCAATATCAACAAAAAGAGAGACAAGTCTGTCTGTCTCTGGTACTACTTTCCATTGATTTTAGTCTTGGAAATCTCGCGTGGCCGTCCACAGCATCCACATCATCCACAGCCTCCCACCCCTAACAACCCCTTCCTTCTCAAAATTCGGGCGCCCCCTCCCCTCCCCTCACGGACGGCACTCACTGGGACTACAGTACAGGGACCAACTGGGCTTACCTGGGCTTGGACTAGGGCCCTCAGAAACCCTGGCACGCCTGGGTAATGGTGCAGCGCAGTGCAGTGCACACTACCGCCAGAAGTGCACTAGTCAGGAACAGGTCTCATTTATCCCCCCTGTACCTCACCGTCTGCCTCGTTTTTCGCCTGAGCGCCCAATCCTCTCACTCCTTTTGTGTCTGGTTCATTTTCCCCTTCTAATTTATTGCATATTGCATTCACTGTCTTCGCTCCGATCTCCTGCATCGTCCTTCTTCACCACCACGAGCAGAGCAGAGCTGTCGTTCGTCCTGCCAGCAGCCTTGGACCTCAAACAGCCGTCGTCAACAATCGAACTCGACAATCAGACTTCAGAGGAGACGCTTGTCCAGGTGAAAGGAAAGGGAAGAGAAGAGGAAAAAGGAAAAGGAAATCGACGATCCAGGAACTTCACACTCATTTACGAACGAATAATACCGGCTCGGTCTAACCAATTGTCGTTTGATAGACTATTGATTGAACTATTAGCACGACTTGTCTCACCTACGACGTTCACCGGCTTTCAACACGCACGCCTTGCATATCGATTGATGATCAAGTGCATCCAGCGACTTCAACAAGTCTAGACAGACTGATAATCGAGCTTAACTCAGTGGTTGTAATTTCCTCTCGTGGACACGATAGAGAACGGTTGCGGAATCACGGACAAGCGGGCAGAAAACAAATAAACAATAAACACGACAACGGGATTCCAGGATATTGAAACCATCCCAGCACGGCAACTCCAAAATCTGAAGCACAACCCTTACGGACTTCACACACTGAAATCCGGCATTTTCTTCTCGATTATTCCTGCCACAAAACGGGTGAAACGAATTGATTTCTCCAGCAGGCAAAATCCCGTAAATTGATAGGGGTATTCCTTGGAATTCAACAGGTTTGTGACTCCAATGGAGATGGTACTTTGCTATATAGTGCAAGGCTAATATATGGATAAGGTCCGGGCTGAATTCTATTCTCTCGAGCCTCCACAATTTCCCTACGAGCTGTCAAACGCTTGTTCATTCTCGAATCAGACTCGAGACCCGCTTCGAACAGATTTCTTGTCACAAAACAGACTGGAGAAGCTTAGATCATTTCAGTGAGCGTGCTCACCAAACCACAAGTCTCAGTGGATTCAATCTTCAGTGTGCTGGAAGCAACTGACGGAGAGAAAAAAAAGTCCAGCAAAAACCACAACACTAAATCATAATGAATCGGTTCAGGACAAAGAAGAAGACGAAGGAAGGCTCAGATGGCGTGGGACGAGCGTCGACCGAATCTGAGCAACCTGCGGTACCAGCAGCTGTCAAGGGTTCGAAGACATTCAGACGAGGGAAGAAGAACCAGGAGCCGGAACCAAAACTGGAGATTGACCTAACGACGGCTCTGCCTTCCTCGGACGACTTCCGGACAAGTCTTCTCATGAGCGGGCTTTCTGCCCGGTTTTCAATGCTACGAGAGCAAGACGATCCAAATTCCAAGATTGGGAAGGCGAGTGATGACAGTGTTTTGTTCCCAAAACGACAGTCAAAGTTGAATGAGTTCGGTTTCGCAAACTATGGCCTGTCAGATATCGCAGAAGTCTCGTCAATCAATGGCTCGATCCGTCCACCTTTTGCATTCTCTCGAACCGATTCGTATCACGGAGATTCTGATACAGATTCCATTACAGGAAGCATCATGAGCAGGGCGAAGCCCGGGGAGGGTAATAACCTGTTTGGAGGGAGACAGAAGATTTCTATGGGCAATAGAACTTTGTATGATAATGATGTCAGCCAGTCAGCATTCCAAAAATTGCGAGAGCGAGAAAAGGAACAAAAAGAGCAGGATCGACTGAACCAGGAGGAAACGAATGCTGCATCCAGGCCAAGCTCGCCACCACTGTCTGAATACAACCGAAATCGGGAAACCTCTTCCACCACATCTTCAGCGGGCCCATCACTTACTAGAACCTCCACAGCGGCGACATCATTCACCTCTCAGAGGACGCCTTCACTAAGTGGCACACACACTCCTGTCACACCTAGCATGCCAGTCTCGGGCAGCAATCCCCTCGAGAGATCTATGACAAAGACGAGGCGGTTATACGAAAATGGATTGGATACACATCTCCATGAGCAACAACACTCTGCCATGAGCAGACTTGACTCATTGAGCAAACAACGCACCTTAGGAACTCACACTCCCCCGACAGGAATGTCTCCTACATTTACTAATCACCCAGCGGAGAGATGGGACCGCCAACAAGTGCTAGGGAAGCAGAGCATGCCCAACCTTCGAGCTGCTAGTCCACCAGCATCTGGACCGGCAGTAGGGAACTTCGATTTTGGAGTTAAGCCAAGCAGCAACGCAGAGTCCAAGTCTTACGGTATTGCATCTCCTCCACTGAGCCCACCGATGACAGAGTATGATGAGCAAGGAGTGCTTCCAGTCCAGCCAGGCGACCGAGGGAAGGCTACGGCCATGGGGTCGTTTGCTAAGCCCACACCTTATGATGACAACAAATACTCCCAAAGACAATTGCAGATGCAACAAGGTCGAGAGACTCCACCGCCACGGAAAACCTCACCTCCCCGTGCTTTTGTGCCCCGACCTCAAATGCAGCAGGCAATGAACAGAAGTCGTGCAGAATCCAATTCAACATTTGCAACCGACGTTTCGAGGTCCAATTCGGCTGTTCAACGTCATTTTGTTCCCCAAGACCGTAATGAACCTCCTAGAAGTAGAATGGTAATCCCTAGGACTCAAGCAATGGCACCTGGCACTTTCATAATATCGCCCGATCGAAGTTCGATCTTGATAGCTTCAGATACAGCACAAGAGCAAAAGCCAAGAAACCATCCAAAACCATTAGATCTTTCCAACATGTATCGTACTGATCAAAGGATAAAACTTGAACGCCCACCAGAGTCACAGCATCCGGCTAATCGTCAACGACCATTTTCGCCAGAAGCACCTGTTCAGGCCGCCAGACCTAACCCGAATATAGTAACCCATTTAACGGTTGAACCACCAACTGATGTTTTGAACAAGCAGGCAGCTGACTCGCCAACCTTGGGACCTACCGCTGGCCTGAGTGGAATGGTTCGTCAACATCTAAGATCGGAGAGCAATGGCTCTTCCAACTATGGAGGGGATGGATCAGCTTATGATTCACCATCTCGATTCCCTGAACACTCGGAACCTGCACCACAAACCGTCTACTCAGCTAAAAGTAATCCATGGGAGAACAACGATTGGGAACAAAGCTACTATGCAGAAAATAGTCAGGACGATTCACCTTCGGATGCTCCTCAAGGTATTAATGACCCCATCTCCCAGTCTGACAATTCACCCGATCTCGATAATTCTGGAGACGACTCGCGCAAGGCATCGTGGGAGAAAGAGCTTGAAATTCACCATACTCGTGAAGGCAGCTCTGAAACTGCAAAGGAGCGCCAAGATTTCAAGCAGGAGCTTGCTGAGCGCAGGAGGCGTGTCCAGGAGAACCTCAAGAGCTTTGTGGAAACCGAAAGATCTGTGAGTCCACTACCAGGAGCGGAATGGTCCAAGGATGGCCTATCTACCAGAAGTAATCCCCTCGGCCTCCTGAAGACCAAATCCAGTGGATCTCTTGCAGGTCGGCCAAAGGACCCCGCTCAGTCCAAGGCGATGAAAATGCTCGGGATTGGAAATTCTACCATCAGTAGCTCGCCCTCACCTGGCAAACCAAGTTTTGATGATAACCCTTGGAAACAGGAGGAAGAAGAGATGCTCCGTGGAGTAATCCAACCGACCACACCACCTCAAACTAGGGCATTCCGCCAGGCCCGGAGGGACGCCCAACGAGATCGGGAACGCCAGATCGCCATGCGCCACCAGCAGAAAATGGATGCCGGACAGCCTGAGTGGCAGGGCCAGCGGAGAGAGAACGTCCCTCGACCAAGTCAAGAGCAGAGAATCCAGGAACAGCGCAATCAGGAGCAACGTAACGATCGGATGCCACCAAACCCACGGTCCCGCCAGCGTACGCCTAGTCGGGAGCGAAGGCCTCCACCAGTCACTTATATCCAGCGTACTGGCAGTCAGGAGAGCTCAGTAAATAGCCGATCGGGCTCACGCCCAGAATCAAATGCCTCTCGGGATCGGTCAGAGTCGGACGCTTCTGGACCACGTTCGAAGAGTCGGAACGGCAGGTATAGGGATGATTTAGCAGAAGCGATGGCCAGGGGAACAGCCTCTTCAGCTCACGGCCATTACGATGAACTTGATATTCCTGCTCAGCAACGCCCAATGGCGAGGTCTCCAGGGATCTCTCCTATGGTATTTCAGCAGTCTCCCATACCATCGCCAATGATGCCACAAAGTGGAAGATCTCGTAGCAACAGCAAGTCAACGCCAGTGGGATACTTCGATCCACAAAGCATGCAAAATCTGCAGGCTGGAGGAGACACCTTCGAAATTGGAGCTCCTCCTAGGCCATCTCCTACTGCACCATTTGTAGTGAATGCTACACCGGCTCTCGTTCAACCTGCTCCAGTTGGCTCTGGTGCCAATACACCGACTCTTTCAGGTCCTCAGGGCACCACCACGTTCGTGCCTCCACGCAAAAGGTCTATCAATAAAGCTGAAATCTCAGAACCGAGATTTGTCTCATCGACATCCAGAATGACTACTGTCAATCTCCCACCTGGAGCCTCTCTCCGCAATGGTATCGAAAACACGCCACCAATTCCTGCCGTTAACCCGCGAAGGCGACAAACTCGTACGATGTTTGGTATGAGTCGCAAGGAGGAGGTCGAGAATATGCATAGTCTCCCTGCAGCGACTCAATCATCGGAAGAGATGAGTACCTTCTCAGCTGACGAGGGCGATGAAAAGCCTCGTTCTCGGCTCCGCAAATCCAGTAGCGAAGGTGGTAACCTTAATGCGCGAGCAAGGCAGCTTGCTGCCGCTACTCCTAGTCCCGCTATGCCTGGTGCATTTCCCTCTCCAGCAAATCAGCCAAGAGCTGAGGGCGGAATGTTTTAGAACCTAGTTGATATATCTTTTTTTCTTCTTTACTTGAGCTGGTGTATATACCCTTGCCATTTACGATCTTGTTTGTGTTGCGTGTTGAGTTGCGGAGAGAATAATGTTTACATGACGGGTTCATATTATGTACATGGCCTCGCGGCGCACAAAAAGAACGGATTTGTGTGATTGGGATTGATTGGGAACGGCGTTGAATGTACGCGTAGTTTGTCTGGTTTTGCTTTGAAGCCGATACGATACACGTTTTGCTTGAGCTGTATGGGTGGCACGCGTTGTGCGGATATGGAGGGGCGGTTCTGTATATTTGTTTAGTGAATGGCAACATAGCGGGCCTTTGTTGCAAGCGTTGGGAAACAGGGCGGCATCAACTCTATTGAGGAGCTAGCAAGCTGGCGAGGAGGAGCATGGATAATTATAATTATCTAAGCTCAATATAACACAATAGAAATTCAGTATCTACATCATCCACTTTTGGTCACTTCGTGATTGCTTTCGTGCCAGCAAATCATACAGGAAGGTACTTACAAAGGTTAAGAGATCCCAGCGATTTCCCAAGATCAGATCCGATTATTGCATGCACAATGACTTGATGAGAGCGAGGGAGGGAGGCAAAGGAGAATGTGGTTAATTCGAGATAGAATGGCCGCAAAGGACTAGATGGTGGAAGCATTTAGAAGCCGGAGACGGCTTTGACCATGAGCTTCTTCAATAATGTATGTCTGTTTGCAGGATGGAGGGTAGTAGTAGGCTTGAATGTACCGAAAGCCAATGCTTCACTTATCTTGTCAGATGAAGAATAGAACTTTGAAAAATTATATGAATCAAGACACTCCACTTATTTGTCTTGTCTCTTTTATTGATCCACCTGCAATTCATAATTCTCTCTCAATTCACCATTTACAATTCACATTTATATAGGTACCTTGCCTTACATAAGGTCACATTTTTTTGGTGGTAGCCTCAGAATCCCCCAAGTGGTTTAGCGTCCTAGCCTTGCTGGGACCCCGCTGTGCAAGGCCGCTTCTCCGCTCCATTGGCATAGGCTCATAGGCTCATAGGCTCATAGGCTGGTAGGCTGGTACGAATGGGAAATTCTAAATTCTGAGCTCCCCGACCTTCTCCCACCATCGACGACCGCTCAGGTTCCCACTCGTGACTTCAACCACTTCACCTTGGATCTGCGACGAACAGACTCCCCAGATTGCTATATGACCATTCCACCGGTCATTGTTAATCTTGGGGACGTCACTTGGAAAAGTAACGCCACCTGAAAACTCGAGGCAGAACTGAAGAGGAGCGAGCATTAAAAACCCAGAGCTATCAAACGCACCCGCGTCAACAAAAAGCAGAGTGCAAATATGGCGCCGTCAACCAATTCCACCATGACTCTGCAGCAGAACCGCCTGCGACCAACCGCTACCAGGCGGATTGTTCCTGCTATTCCTCTCCCATACATGCAGAAACGAAAGCAACAAGATGCAGCGTTGTCAAAGGCACGAGAGCAGGCTACAACCCCAGCTCCTGCGCAAGCTCCAATTGTTGTGGAAATGGACGTCGCAGATTCTCTTGTTCTTTCTTCTCCAGATGTGCAGGAACCTTTATCAACTGAAGTCAATGGTTCAGACGAGAACGAAAGTGAGGTCGTCACTGCTTCATCTGCACCGTCATCCCCAGAGACACCTGCGACACCAGTCGTACCTACCGTCGAAGAGCAAGAACACGCGGAAGTGGTGGTGGAGAGGGAAGTTGCGTCCGAAGAATATGAGATTCACGAGGAGACTGCAGGTATGTAAACCATTTCTATCTGACCTTGACCAAAACACAACTAACAAAGCTAAAAGATCCTGCTCTGGACACACCACGTTCAATTCCTTCGGATGGTCAATCTTCAATATCCCGATCTGCCTACCAATTGCCTCCAGACTTTGTTCCTGCACAGCACCAGCAGGTTGAAGCCGTCTTCTATCCACCAGATATGGCCCTCCCTCACCCTCCGAGCAATTTCAATGGCGCAATGCAGAATCCTACCGCATATGGTCATCCTGCCAATGGATATACTACTTCGAACAGTTCATCTCCTGCGCCAAACCAGCAAGGCTTCCCCCAGTGGCAACCTCAATCTGCATACCAGTATCCACCTGAACATGGCCAATACCCTCAAAATGGTGGTTATTCGCAGCAAAATATGCCAAACATGTACCACCCTATGGGTCCACCGCCACCACCTCGTGGAGCTTATCCGCCTCCGAATAACTTCTCGAATCACGGACCAGGCCCTAATACTTGGGGTCCTCCTCCTCCCCGAATGGCTCCTAATGGACGAGGCGGAGAGTACATGAGTCAAACACCTGCTGGTCATCACCGCCAGATGCCATCAGCACCTCGAAGCATGCATGGATCACAAGCATCCCAGAACGGCCGCGATCCTATCTCAAATGGACACAATGAAGTTGCACATGGTCAGCCACAAGATAGAGCAGATGCTAATGTCATCACTCCACAAGTAGCTCTTTCTATCGGCTATGGCAGTACCTATAAATACATCAACGAGTTTGAGAGCCTCTATATTCAACGCAATTTTGGCGACCCTACGTATGCAGATTGCAGAGTGTCTCTTTGCCGCAAAGATGGGGGAACTCTTGTATCTATCCCTGGTCTTCGGCTATTGTTTGCGAAGTCAGCTGTTCTCAAGGACATGATCGATGCCCGTGGTCCACATATGCCCGGCGACGTATTGAGATATGACGATTTAGTATTGGTAACTGAAGATCGTTTCATCACTGATGCTACCTTTTGGTGGGCTATGAAAACATTATATGGTCATCCTCTTTTGGAACCCCAAGAATATCCGCAACTCAAAGATTTCAAGGACACTCATGTGGAAAATGTCGATCACGCCTTGGGTTATGCCGCTGCTGGACATCTTCTCCAGCTTCCTTCTGTCATTGCTCGAGGATTAGATATGGCTGCTGTTCAACTTGATTTCAAATCTTTGGAAAAGGCACTTGAATTTTGTCTTGATGGTGGACTTGATTCGTCATGGATGATTGATGATGAGAATATTCGACGCCAGCCTTACCGCTTCAGCACATACGGTCCAGGTGTCAACACACTTATTGCGAGGTGTTTGAGATTCCTGATGGACAATTTCCCTGCTGATCCTGCAGCTAGCATCTCGTTCTCGGATGTTTCTTCCAATGTCAGACTTCCATCCACTATCAGCGCCAGGCCAGTGAAGCATAGTTCCCGACCAAGCAACATCCAGTTTGGAGACATCAGCGGTGAAGATGGGGAGGCAAAGAATATGAAGATCCTGTCAAAGGTCTTACTTAATTTGCCCTTCCACCTGTTGAAGATTGTCTTGACTTCCGAGCCTTCAGCAACGAAGGAAGCTTGGTCAGTTCCTTCAGTGCGTGAAAACTTCATGAAAAGTGTCATCAAGGAGCGCGAGAAGCATAGATTGGAGATTCAAGCAGGCAACGTCCCAAATGAGGAGCGTCAAGCCAATAAAAAGCAGTGGGAGTCTGTGGGTTGGAAAGAAGAGGTTGTGAACGAGAATGGCTACCTAACCTTGAAGAGAACCAAAGTAGACTTCTTGCAACCGGAGACAGCCAAGAGACCACACGCAGCTTAGAACGACTTTCATGACAACTGGGCCTGGATTTTGTGTTTGATTATTGGGTGCATCGGCGTTGCATACTGGATTGACGAGCTTTGATTTGATTTCCGTTGCACAGCGACGGGGCAGCCTTTTCCTTTGTTTGATGTGCGTTTTACTAAAAACATACCTGGTGGCAAGGATGGGAACGGAAAGCTTTCGTCTACGTCTATTCAGTTGTTTGCAGCTTATACATTTGAGCATGGGAAAGGAAAGCATTGTCACCTGGGTGGCTAGTGGTGGTATCATTGGATTGTCTTCATCTGGAGACTTTTGCACTCTGGACTGCTGGATTAGCTGGTGGATGGAATAAGCAAAAAGGCTATTGGTCTGGCTTTCTGGTCACTCGATGATTTAGGTTCTATGCTTATGCTTGCTTTCTATGGAGCGAGCGGGCGGGTTACATAAAAGCACTTGTGTTTATGACAGGCTTGCATGGTTTCTGCAGGCGAGTGGCGGCCAAATAAGTGCTTCTCTTGCTAGGCATGATTTGATGACGAGTTCATGAGGTTCTTTGACTGGTAATGCATCCATGAGCGGTGGTAGTCTTGGCAGAGAAACGAGGGTGTGTGGTATGTCTTTGTAATGACAAATATGCTGTATGTGCATTGTTTAGGAGTGAGGTTCAGGTTCGCCTTTGGCTTCGGCTTGGGCTTGGGGATTATTCTGCTCCTCGACTTCTTGGTTTTGCTCTCGGTAGATGGATGGGTGGATAGCCAGACCAGGCCAGAACAAAACAATGGAAAGACGAGTATTTACATGATCTTGGATTTGCCGTGATATGCCGTGATGTACTGTGCTGTGCTGTGCTGTGCTGTGCTGTGCTGTGCTGTGCTGTGCTGTGCTGTGCTGTGCTGTGCTGTGCTGTGCTGCGTGTTTTGATATCTTGATGATTCCTTGTAAGTTGATGAATCACCTTTGGGAAATGTCAAGCGAGTATTATGTACTAGCTATTGGCTATTGATTGGTATTGGCTATTGGCTATTGATTAGCATTTGCATGCAAAAGGGAAGGGGGGCGAGCGAGTGAGTGAGTGATTTTGAATCCGGCACATGTCATATGTCATGCATGACTACCCTCGCAACCACAATCACAGTCACAATCACAAGCACTTACTTACTCGCGTTCAAGCTAGAGAGAGACTTTGCTTGCTTGCTTACTTACTTGCTTGCTTACTTGCTTGCTTGCTTACTTGCTTGCCTACTTGGTACAGCTGGTTATAGCTTGTTCGTTGCTTATGTTTGGAGGGAGGAGGGGGGGAGGAAGGGAGGGAGGAGACACTGACTGAGTGAGGTGAGTGAGGGGCGTTGCTTTTCACATACATGCACACACAACACACACACACACACACATAGAGAGAGAGAGAGAGATTCATTCAACGGCCTCTCTCTATGTATGTCTTTGTTTGTTGTACGTGTGTATAGTGTAAAGTGTGTGCAAAAGGTAGTGTGTAAGGCAGAAGGTAGTGCAGAAATTAGTGTGTAGTGTCGTGTGTAGTGTATAATTCAGAAAGAAAGAGAGAGAGAGAGAGAGACTTTACATGGTAAATACAGATGAAATACGTACTTAGGTACGTACCTACCACTTATCCTTCCGTTACGTTGCAGAAAGTGGAAGTGGAAGTGGAAGTGGAGAGGAAATGAATGAATGAATGAATGAATGAACGAATAAGTGAAATAATACGCGATATCTCCATCGACTTACTGCTGCTTTGCACGTGTAGATAAAGTAGGTTAAAGTAGGTTGTTGAGAATTCGAGATGCTACCTACCTACCTACCCACTTGCCTACTTGCATATGCTTAAGAAATCGAGCGCTGCGGAATGAAGATCACACTACAATAATGGGGAGGAGGTGCTGGTGGATGGGATCTTGGAAAATCACATCCAAGACGAGAGGGGAAGAGAGTCACGGAGGGAAGTCACTCTGCAGAGCTGGCAATGTAATACAGTAGGTATACTTTGAATGTACTCTCGTTATCATCTAAAACGATCTGGCTATCATCAATAACTGAGTATCGGTAGAGCAGGAGTAAAAGTACATGCACCCAATACCTCTCTTCCTCTCCTTTCCTTTCCTTCCCTTTCCTTCCTTTCGTCCCAAGGTATCAAGCAGTCAATTCGTCGAGCCATCATCGTTCAAATCAAGCCAAGTAGCAGTGCCAAACGCTTCATAAAATCATATCCATCCTGTCTGCCTGCCTGATCTCATCACACCTGGTTAAAGAAATCGAGGAAAAAATGACCCTTGCTCCCATGAGCATAACTCCCCTGCTAGAATTACAAGTTGTAAGGAGAAAATGTGCGACGACCTCTTTAAACTCGTCGCACAAAAATGAAGATTAGCTCAGAGTAAAATGAATCAAATGCGAGAATCAAAACCAATACCCAATCCAATGCCACCACTCTCGCCATCAAATCTAGCCTTCTTTGTCATTGAACCAAGCTCCATATCATGTTTCCGCTTCGTGACTGAGCCAAAGATCTTAGCTTGCTGCAAGTGCTGCATGTTGCCCTTCTCACCTGGGATGGGGGTATGTCCGCGCGAAGCAGCAACCTCGAAGGATTCTCTAGGGTCAATGCGAAGCATCTCAGTGGCACTTTGGCTTGCTTGAGACTCATGGATTTCTTCACTGTCTTGACGATAATTGGAGCGAGCAATCTCATCGGCGTCTGATGCAGATATCGTGCTGTCTCGAGATTTGCGGCGGCGCTCACGAGGCTGATGCTGTTGCATTGCGTGGTGGGTAAGACGGGAGTCACCTTGGACTGAGAATTGGGCAGAAGGGAGGAGGGCCGAGTTTCCTGTCACTGGTCGGCCTGAACCTGGAGTATTTGGGAGGGAAGACAGAGATTGTACATTGCGGTTGTGGCGATTTGGGGTGTGGGGAAGCGCATGGCGAGTGACTACTGGTGTTGTAGGGGCACTGTTGTTCTGTTGGCTAAGCACCGCACTGGCCAAAATAAGTGCGTTAAAATTGTTCTCAGGAAGATGCTCTCGGTATCGGATCGATTTGTTGGTATTAGGTGTATAACGCGGTGTGCTTCGATATTGCTGTTGATGCGGGGTCGCTGGAGCCGTCTTGGGGGTTGATACATGAAGCGGGCCACCTGGACTACGAAACTCATTTATGTGCTCTCGATTCTGTCGGATACGATCATGAAGTTGTGAGATGGTCTCTTTAGCATCAACAAGCGCGTCATCTCTTTGCTCAATTATCTTCTTCGCCTTGCTCAATCGTCGCCTTAATCCGGTATTTTCTTCCTCCATCTTTTTGCAATATGTTTTCAGCTGCTGGGTATACTCGAAAGGCGAGGAGTCGCGACCATTTGATTGAAGCACTTGTACTTCACGGCGAGTGATGTCATGCTCTACCTCCATTCTCCTTAGCGCATTCTCGCTTTCAATTGTCAAAAGATTGTGCTGCAGCTTGTAGTGAGCAGCAGACATGCGTGCTTCTCCTGCGATGACTTCCAAGCGATTGTTATCTTCCAACGCCTGTTCCAACATCTCGCGAAGCTTGTCGACGGAGGCAGAGCCAATTTGCTCATCAGTTGGATAGCTTCTTGCAACCCCATTACTTGTCGTTTTCCTTGTTCCATTTGATATAGTAGGTGGAGGAGATGACAACACAGGCACCTCTGGAGTATCGGATCGCCGAGAGGGTATTGGTCTTCTTGACTGCGGGATTTGAGAAGATGGGGGAGGGGTAATCGATAGGGAGCGAATTACGGATGAAGAACCAGCGACCATCATCGAAGTACTAAGTGAATCTGCCATCGGAAGATCGAGCCTTGAAGGCATAGCCAGGCCAATTGGCTGAGGTGTTGATGGATTCTCGGCCGGAGTAGACATGCCCACTGAGGAGGCTTGGGAGTGAGCCATTGCGACGATAGCAATGTCTCTTAGGTAAGGAGGGTATCGATGTTTTAGATGTCAACGTCAAGCGCATCAATCCATGCAATGACTATAAGTATTCAAGTGGAGTGTAGCGGGTCTATTGTGAGATCAGTACAGATTGTGCATTCCCCTCCAAAGGATTGCTTACATCTGTTGCTATGGGTAACAGTGTTGATTCTAGATAATGCGATTGGATGTGATGGGGATGGCAATGAGCTTTTTTGGAGAAAAAGCAACAGTAGTATGATGGAGGATAGAACAAACAACTGCAATAAATATTTACTTTGGTGAGGATTTCTAGAGAGAGTTGCGACGGGTGATGGACGTGGGCTGGGAGTTTGCTTTCATTCGTTTCGTCTGAGAAGAAGAGGTTGGGGAAATCGAGAGGGACTGGAGAAACAATTGTCCGATGCATACGGGAAGGCTGGGAAGGTTGGTGAGGCTAGCGAGGCTAACGAGGCCAACGAGGCTGCTTAAAATTGCACCTCGGAAGTGCTGCCTGTGCCATCAGCCAGTAAGAAGCAGCCCGAGCCTCGCGTGCTCAGCTCCACTTCTTTTCTCTCGTTCAGCCTTCTTCAGCCTTCTTCAGCCTTCTTCAATCATCAGCAACTTAATATTTATGCAGAATTACATAAGTTATGCGGCAGGTCTGCACAATCACCTACACCTACCGACCCTACCTTACCTTACCTACCTTACCTAATGGAACCTTGGGTGGACAATCGAACTCACGACTTGGCGTGCAGCTACCCCTGAACTACCTGGTAATTAATTTCTAGTTCATCCGGCGGCGGCGGGACTCAACCTGGATTTCTTTCGGTGGGCATTATTTTAAATAATCTTCTACTTGATACCAGCGATTCTCGAATTCATCCAGAAGACTCCTTTATTGGTCATCTTCAATTCAGCCGCTCAATTGTTCATATTGTTGCCATTGCCTTGTCCTCTTTCTGTAACGGAGCTATAATGGAGCTATGAACTTAGAATCAGATCAGACGAATCTTTAATGTGTTAGTATAAACAGGCCTTTCCTTGTCTTGGACCTCGACACTTGAAGCCGTCTCCCATCGACAGGAACACTATCCGACCGCCCACCTTCATTTCGGCCCCTGGACCTAGCAACTCTCCGCTACCATTCGACTTTCTCCCTCCCTCCATCTTCAAATCGTCAACTTAGATTTCCTTTTGCCAGATTTGTTTTCGCAGAGTCCAGCCAGACGTTGCACCGTACTCCATCGGCCACTCACCATCTTCGACTTCTATCCTATCAGCATGAGCAAACTTTGAATACCAGCACTGATCTGAGAGAGAGAGAGAGAGAGCAATACTACGATTATGGATCCGCCGTCTTTGACAGCAAGACCTTCTGGTATTCCACGACCCTCCAGGCTACCTGTACGGAAGCCTGAGATACGTCCAGCTCCGTCAAGAGAGAATCTTCAAGCCTCGAGACTTACTGTCAACAATCCTCGTCTGCGCACTTCTACCTCTCGAGAGCAATTGTCTGCGCCTATATCCTCCCGACCCCGCAACATCACTACTCCAGTTCGACGGCAATCTAGTCAAACCTTTGGCCGTGATCGTGAAGTATCTGCAAGCTCCGCCATATACACACCGACTGTGCGGCCATTACTTCGGAAGCCTAGCGACAATGCATTATCCAAAAAGCCATCAAGGACTCTTTTGCGTAATGCCCCTCCACGCTTGGAATCGAGGTCGGAGGAGGCAGCCGTGCGGGCAGATGAGCCATCACCAGTAGAGGAGCAGAGCTATGATCTGCCTTCTCGAAAATCAAGACCATCTCTGTCTGAACGCACCATGGAAACGTTACAAAATATACCCTCTTCTCCTGCTGTACGGAAACGAGTTTCTAGCTTCTATAGTTCAGAAAATCCATCTAGGCCCCACTCGAGATCAATGTCAAGGCCGACGTCGAGCTCTAATTCTAATGCCTCCGGAAACTCTATACCTGTGGATTTCCGAGCTTCGACAAACACTTTTCGACCTCCGCAGACTATACTTCCACCTCAGACTCCAATGAAGCGCCCTACGAAGCCTCTTAAGACACCCATCACCTCAAGGAAAAGTATAGTTCCGACAGATACTTCACCATCAAATCTTCCATCACCGGGTACCGCTATTGAAAGGTCTCCCAGTCCGACCAAATCAACTCCAAGCCTTCCCGTCATAAAATCAGGAAGCAAGACGTTTTCTTCTAAGCCGCTGAAAGCTCGTGCATCAGTAAATGGATTATTTCGAAAACCATCAATGCCTGTCATGGACCAGTCTAATGGACTAGATAGGATCGAGTTTGTTGCTGAGAAACCAATTGCTTTTTCTAATGCACCGTCCAACGCAGCAGCAATCGTATCGAAGTCGTCCAAGGTTACCACAATTCCGTCTGGAGATGATCAGGATTCTGTAGCCAAAAAGTCATCTCTGGCTTTGCGTGATCAGATAGCGAAGGCAAAAGCAGCCAAACGTGCCGCAATGGCCAAACAGGAAGCTCTATCAGCTTCGAACCATGAGGATGAGATACCAGTGATCCCTTCTGGAACTTTTGATTTTGGTCTCAACGATGATCCATTCAACCAGTCGATTAGTCAGGACGGTGCAAAAGGACTTTTGCGAAAACGTATCCAGTCCGCTCGGACTGACGGCCGCTTGAACATTGCAGCTATGGGATTCAAAGAGATCCCAGAAGAAGTTATGAACATGTACAATCTGGAGTCGATAGGTGCATCAGATGGTACCTGGGCCGAATCGGTTGATTTGACAAGGTTCATTGCTGCTGATAATGAGCTTGAGACCATTCCAGATTCTGTTTTCCCCGACATGGATCCAAAAGAAGTCACAGATGACGATGATGCTCAAGGCAATCAATTTGGTGGTAAGTTATCGCTCTGCGTGCGCCCATAATGATATGTAGAAGTCTCTAACACTGGGCAGGATTGGAATCACTGGATCTGCATGGCAATGTTCTTACGTCTGTGCCTATTGGCTTGCGAAGGTTGCAACTACTTACTACCTTGAATCTTGTAAGTTTCTCCATGCTCTAGGGCCAAACAATTTCTGATATATACGCAGTCAAACAACAAACTCGGCAATGATTGCTTTCAAATCATCTCACAGCTTAGATCACTCCGCGAGCTTAAAATGGCAGGGAATGGCCTTGCGGGCCCTGTGTGCGATAGTATCACGAACCTTTCTAGCCTCGAAACTCTTGATTTACAGCGTAATGCTTTGACACTGTTACCGGATGCACTAGCTGATCTCGTGAGGCTGCGCGTGCTAAATATTACGGAGAACAAGTTCAAGTCTTTGCCCTTCGAGACTCTGCGCAGATTACCATTAGCAGAGATATTTGCAGCCAAGAATAACCTTTCCGGCTCGCTTGTGGCTGAGGAAGTGGATGAGCTACCTGGGCTTCAAATCCTAGACGTCACTGCAAACGCGCTTACAAGTCTCACTCTCTCCGATACATTGAAGTTTCCAGCTCTTCGTCAACTTAGCTGCTCTTGTAATAGAATCACTAAGCTTCCCAGCCTCGAAGCGTGGACGGCACTTATCACGATTGCAGCCGAAGATAACAATATTGATACAATCCCAGAGGGCTTCACCACCCTCAGCAAATTGAAGAATGCTGATTTCAATGGCAACAATCTCAGGATTTTAGACGACCGCATCGGAGCGATGGAAAATTTGGAAGTCCTTCGTGTTAGTGGAAATCCGCTGAGGGATAAAAAGTTCTCGGGAATGACGACCCAGGACTTGAAACGTGCGTTGAAGGCGAGGATGGAACCAGAAGAAGAACCTCATAACAAGGACATTGAACATGATGGCGCCTTCTACTCTGCTCCTGTATCTCCAATATCACCTCAGCGACCGGGTTCATCTGATTGGCAGGTTAAAGTTGGAGGTATCTTAGATCGCTCTGGGACACAATCCTTCTCCTTAAATCCAGTCGCTGCCGCAGATGTAGCCCAGTTCAACCAAATCAAGGTTGTAGAACTTCATCACAACCTGTTCAAGGAAATACCCAGTGGGATTGCATTTTTTGCTGCCACGTTGACAATATTGAACATATCACACAACGAGCTAAACAGCGATACCTTTTTGAGAGACGACCTTGACCTCCCAGTATTAAAGGAACTCAATCTCAGCTCCAACACTTTCAATTCTCTGCAGCCACTGATACAGCGATTGAAAGCGCCAAGTCTTGAACGATTAGACATTAGCTTTAATCGCCTAACATCCTTACCGAGCCTCAAGCCACATTTTCCGAACCTAGTCACACTCTTAGCCTCTCATAATACCATCAGAGAACTATCTCCGGAGTCTATCAAAGGCCTGCATGTTGTGGATTGCAGTTCTAATGATATCAATAGCTTGAATGCTCGAATTGGGCTACTTGGAGGACCAGGCGGGCTACAGAGGCTAGATGTGAGTGGGAATAGATTCAGGGTCCCAAAACATACGGTATTGGAAAAGGGAACAGAAGCAACTCTTTCTTGGTTAAGGGACAGGATCCCAGTTAATGGGACTACAAGTCCTACAGATGTTGATTGAATCGAGCCAATAACGTAGGGATTGATTGACGAGCGGAGTTGAAGGTGTATAGATTCTGGTGGCTTGCTCGCCGTTCAGGAGTATTTGGTTATGTATAACTTTTAATGGTTAACCTTGATGGATGGTAGCATTATCATCTGGATGATTTTTTAACTTCAACTTTAGTAATTGATTAATTTGTAAGCATCAACTTTGACCTTTACAAAACCTCGTAATTATGCTTGCAAATGTACCTGAAGTGTAGATTAAGATTCAGTCACTGTGTGAACCAATGCGAAGTTGACATTCCCAAAGCACATATATGTCAACAATCATACCCCTTTCCAGCTCGCTTGTAGTGAATCATGAAATATGATTGGCTCCCAGCTCGACCGAGGTCATTTTACACATGCTCTCAACAAAGCACTTTAAGCAAACTCTAAATACAATCTCCATCACGCACCACCTTCGAATGTGATCAAAACAGTTTCCAAGGATCCAAAAATGGCATCCTCATCGACTGCAGGTCCGCCGTCGTCATCTTCCCCCAAATCCCTGCCTCAGAATGCCAAAGCGACAGCAGATCCCATCCTCCGCAACACGCTCCGATATACCATCTCTGCGAAGGAATACGAAACACTGCACAAGTACATAATATCGCGGTCCAAGGTGCTCAAGAGGAATGCGCCGAGTGTCGCGAAAGTCGGGAAGTTAGTTGAGAGGCCTGGGCGGGATGACTATAATGCTGCGGCTGTGAGGGCGAGTTTGAGGGTATTTCTCACGACGAGCGCGGCGCTCAAGGCGTGGGCTGTGATCAAGCAGCGGTTTCTGGGTGGTGAGAGGTTAGTTTTTCTGCGAAGGAGACGTGTTTATTCCGTATAACAGTGCTAACGCGTGAGTAGAGAGAGGAAAGGACCGTTTTGGAGATCACAATCGATTCGACTGCCCCTCTCTCTGTCCGCGATCCTGCTCTTTCATCGCATCCTATTTCGCTTCTTCTCACGACTTCGCGCGCACCTATTAGCACCGGAAGCTCGACCGTTCAGACAGAGGAACAAACGCACGACGCAGACTCTGACGTCGTCTCTTGCGCCTGCGATAGGGGCTTCATTGGCTGGGTTCATGCTAGCTGTGTATCCTGCAGATCAACTGAGGACGACGATCGCCATTTATGCGTTGAGCAGAGCCGCAGAGTTTGCGTATAACCTGGCGGAGGATGAGGGCTGGATTTGGGGCCCGAGGGGTAGTGCGTGGGAGAGGCCTTGGTGGTGGGGTAGTTGGCTTATATTTCCCATTACGAGCGGGCAGTTATTGCATGCCTTTGTTTTCGACAGGGATTGTTTTCCAACGGTATGGTTGTACATCAAAATGATGTAAGTAATTCTGACTGATTTTCTAGGCATACGGAGACTTCATTCTGAAGAACTCACCAGAGTATATTCAACAGCGGCCGGATGGCTACCCAGCTGGTCTCTCTTGGCCAGGTCGATATACCATTGTCGATAATCTTGCTCAAATGGCCAAGCTCAATTATCCGTACGTTTATCTCTCCCATCGCTATACTCAATACTAACAAATCTAGACCCTTCGTCTCACCAATTCTCTTTCCTAACACACCAACATTACCACCATCACTCTCAGCCATCTCAGCTATAACATCGCCCGCCCACCCTCTAATAACCTCCCTAACCTGCGCAACACTCCATCCATCCGATCCCTCATGTACACGCACATATCTTACTTACTACCTCCGCTCCTTCCCACCCCTAACTCGCTTTTTCACCATAATCTTCACGATCCTCTCTCTTCCTTCATACAAGAAATTCTACTCCTCACCCTTAACATCGCTCAACTCTCTCGCGGCGCGCATCCTCCGCTACGCAACATTCACCTCCGGCGCCATTGGCACCTCCTGGGCATCCATCTGTCTCTTTCAATCCTTCTTGCCTAAACACGTGCTCGCCACACAGCGCTTCTTCCTAGGCGGCATGCTCGGCGGTTTGTGGGGCTTCGTTGTTAGGAAGCAGGCTCGCGGCGAGTTCATGTATAGTGTCCGCGCGAGCTTGGACAGTGCTTGGAAGGTGGGCCGGAAGCGTGGGTGGTGGAAGGGCGTTCGGGGTGGGGATGTGTGGATTTTCGTGGTCAGCTTGATGGTGGTTAATTGTGTTTACGAGCGCGACATGAGGGGCTTGAGGAGCGGAGTTGTGAGAAGGGGTGTTTCTAGCTTGAGAGGAGAGGGGTTGAGGGATCGTGTGGGTGAGGAAGAGAAGCGGATGAAGGAGTTAGAGAAGGAGGGCAAGAGGGCTTGAAGAGCTGTCTTGGTTGAGTTGAGACCGAGTATATTGGATGAAATGGCATGGTAGGGAATCGGTGGGGCAAAATGGAATGGGGGGAAGGAAAGGCAACCATGACTTATGATTGTATGTTTTGTGTATGGTTTTACATCGATTTTACAGAGCGAGCCACTAATGCTCTTACGCTACGCTTTATATGGTACATAGTCCTATCGGGTTTATATAATTTAATCATATACCCTATGCAGTGGTTCTTACTTCTTCTCGACTTACTGTTCGCTGTCACTTGCTTTCATCGAGCCCTCTATTTTGCGCCTCGAGGACGGGAAGCAATCTCATTTCAGTGCCTTCCGTAAATTTATTCATGTCTCGGATTTCTCAAACGAGCATCCAAAAAGACATCAGTACCACCACACAGCTTTTATGTCATACCATACAGTAACAATACAGAGAACTACTTCACCACACTACCTTAGGTACAGCAGTCTTATGTCCGCTCGAATTCCCCGAATGAATGAATGAACGAACGAACGAACGAACGAACAAATCAAAAAGCAAACAAACAAACAAACAAAAAATACACCAACCAACATCCCAAGCCCAAAGAGAATCATAGCAATTTAAAATGCGCCTCCCACCTTAGCTCTCCCCCCTTTAAAAATTATCTCCGTGAGGGTTCTTTTTGGTTTATGTTTCTGATTCTGCTTCTCTGATGCACATCGTACTTTGACGGCTAACCGAGTCGACCAATCGCTCGCTGCTTACCTAATCCGTGTCTAGCTGTCTGCCCCTCGCCTCGCCTCGCTTTGGGATGCCTGTTGTGGTGCTGCGAATACGCCGCTCCCGTTGTTCTTGGGTTTTGGCTTGGGCTGCTTCTCGCTTTTGGGGGGGGGGCTTTGTTTTGTTTCGTTTGTGTGAGGTGGGCGGTAGGTGGGTCTGTGGAACGAGCGGAGCGGGTTGGGTTGGGTTGGTGGTTTTTGATTTTCTTTGGTTCGTTGGCTGGTTTGGTTTGGTTTGGTTTTGCTGCTGTGTTGGGTTTCCTGGACTGGGTTCGCTCGTAGGTTGGTTGGTTTGATTTGGTGGTTCAGTTGGTTGGGTGACTTGGTAGGGATGATGGATTCAGGAGGATAGACATCGTGAGAGAGGCTATATAATCGAAACACAAATGAGCTGGTGTGACAATGTGATAGTGTGATATTCGATGGATATGCATGTGAGCTCAAAAGCTATTCGTTGGTTCCTGGTAAGCGAGGATTTTGTGCATGGATTCGATAATTCGGTAGCTGGCTGTATTTGCTATATTGCTAACGAATATTCATGAGATCAAGCAAACAGCGAAGGTGTTCTGGTTATCGTGGTTACTACTGTCTTACTGATTGATGATTGTGAACTGTCGCTCTGATCAAAGATGGATACTGATTTCTGGACATGTTAATGGATATATTTTCTCAAATGGGAATTTGAAGTTGATATCTTGACACCGTGCGTTCTTGAAGATTTCTCAATAAATTGGATATGTAACGTAGTTAGTCTCTACGACCAAACCTGACCTGTTTCGGCTTATACCATGTACTTCGAGATCCATATAGCAAGACTGAGATTTCGAGTGGTAAATAATTCTAAATCTAAGAATTCTTGAAATTGCCCAAAAATAGCACAGTAGCGACTTCCTACTAGCAGGTGCTATATACAATAGCTAGACCTACATTCCCTGGCACAGTAAGACCGAACAGGCCCCACTGTTCATAAATGAAAAATGGCGATTAGTGTAATGCCAAAGATACGATCCACTTCTGCTCTTTTGAAATGACAGCCAGCGTGGTGTTTCTTGGTGTGTCAATGTGAGATCAAGTGTCAAGAGTCTAGCATTGAAACCGAGAGAGAAATGTAGAGTTTAGACCCAGCTACTCAAATCCACTGATCCTATGCATCTGAGATGTAACAAAAGAGAATTCGAGAAAGGTAGATCGAGTGAGAACACATAGGCCGCGAACTCCTCGAAGCGAGCCGAAAGGAGGAGCCAATTCAACGCTCCAAACACAAGCCAGATATACAAAAAAGACATATCAACACTTCCTTTCCATCCTCTGTAGGGTCAAAAAAGCGGCAAAATATTCTCGTTTAAGCGATTGAGAAGAAAAAAAGATTTGAAACAGATACTAGCATGACCTGGTCTTGATCCAGGGACCTCTGGGTTATGAGCTCAGCGCGCTGCCGCTGCGCTATCCTGCTTGTTTTTTCTTGTTTCTTGTTGGAAGTATCTCTTTTTTTCCCTCAATCATAAAGATGATTCTTGTGGATGTGGTGAGTCATCTCGAGTTAGTGTGTGGGTTGGTGGGAGGTTACCTACCTCTCGTGTTTGGCGAAGCGAGTAATACAATGACAGGAATCTAGGAGAGGAATGACGAAGATAAAGAGGGTGAGAATAAAACTCATGACAACAGAAAATGTTTTGGGTATGCCACATTTATGGGGAAAAGCAAGGACTAGAAGGACTCTTGGCGAGGTGTTGACTCTCTGTTTGCGATTGGATGTGCCTTCTATTTAAATATCCTTTACGACCGTAACCTATGCATCCATCCAAATCCATGCTTCTAACTCAGCTCTGTGAAACTCTGTTCAGCAATCTCCTGCAGATTCAAGCCAGCAGTCAGTCTCTGCTCCTTTGGTACAAGAACCTGCTCCCAAGCCGGCTTGGCTTCCCTATAGCTTAACACGACCTCACTTCCACCTTTCAACAGATCTTCAAACAACGTTCTCCGCATGAGTGCCATGTCCGATCCACGGTTTTTGAGCATCTCGCTGACTAAGACAAGAGCGTTCTCGCGATCTATCCGGGCCATCTCCGCTGCTTGGGGATGTGGACCGGGAGCCTCGGGCGTGAGTCCGAGGAGTGCAGCTTGATCAAGCGAGGTTGCTGAGGATTGTGAAGAGATAGTGGTGATCGATGATGAGGGTACCGATGAAGGAGAAGTCGAAGATGGCGACGAGTCGGTATCGATAGGATCTTTGCCAGTAAGCAGTTGAACCAGGGGTCTAAACACCGCGACGTCGTGTAAGATATCGCTGATGTGCTGCGCTCCTTCTGGATATCGAGCCATAAGAGCGAATACAAACCAGCCTTCACTTCTCACCACAGGCCATTTTGTTTGGGACACCATGAAACTTAGCGGTCTTCCAAAATCTGGATGCCGTTCGAAGAATGTAATGCGGGTTGCTTCTAGCTCGGCAGGTGAGCAGCCTCCAGCGTCTGTACTGTTATATACACGACAAATTGAGGTGATAAGTCGTGCAATTTCCATTTTAATCGGCTCTACGTCTGTGCGTTCAAAAAGTGCAATGAGGAGAGAGAGCCTGGTGCGTGAATATGCTGGCGAGTCTATGTCGTCTGAAAGGCGTTTGCAGGCCCTGCGGACGTTCTCGTAATTACCAATGGTAAGTTGGCGTGCAAGAGATATTGAAGCGAATTGAATCTGTTGCAGAGTATCAAGTGCCCAAAGACGAGGCAATGCATCAAAGATGCCAGATTCGCCAAGCACATCCTTGTTAATCGCTGGAAGAGCAAGATTCTTGAGGAAACCAAGGGCAGCGTGAAGAAGTGACGAGTCCGAGGTCTCACCAATAATTGAGATGAGAGGTAAATGAATGCGAGAGGTATGTACAAACTCCTGGCAAGCAGCATCTGTGCGTGCAATATTTCCAAGCATGATGCAGGCACAGACTTGAAGTTGGAGCTGCGGGCTGACAAGCCAGCGACGGAGGAAACTTGCAAGTGGCGATGTTACTGGGCACGCTTCTCTGAACTCGGGCAGAGCAGATACATCGGAAAGGACTTGGTTGAGATTCGTACGCATTTGTTGGAGTGCTTTGGCATCTTCCTCGTCTAAGGTCGAAGGAGCTCCAATTGAAGGATGAGAGTCGAAGCGAGTGTATGAGTCCACAAGGACGCCAAGAGTTTGGTCCATGGCCCCAGGTACTAAAAGAGCCTTTTGGAACTTCTCATGTTTAAGATAGGATACTGCTGTATTAATGACTGTGATAAAATCTTCCATGTCCACTGGGGCTTCTTTATTTGAGGCTATCTGAAGAAGAGCTCTTGCTGTATGCTCTGGAGCAAGTTCGACATCTGAAGCTGCTCAAATCTCAGCGAAGAAGTTTTGGGAAGAAGATGCAGACCTACCTTGTGCAGCCATAAGGTCAAGGATTTTACATATGTATCCCATAAATACTGTGAATTGACCAAACATTGGGCTTGAAATAAACCCCACAATCTCCTTGGTCAGAAGCGAAGCCGATGCTTGCTGTTGGGCCGGTTCTGCAAGATTTAGAAAGTTTCTTTCAATGTGAGGAGAAATGCTTACCATAATCTAGGCAAATATTGTACAGAACGGGTATGGCGAAGGGAATAAATGAAGCATCTTTCAGCTGACCAATGATGAAGGGCATATAATTCGAAGCGACCACTCTTGCTCTGTTCTCGTCTTTTTAATTAGCGATAGTTTGATATTAATTATTCAAACTCACCAGTATCAGCGCAAGAATTCCCGATCAGCCGCAAGACATGAATTTTCAGGTTCGGCTTTAGGTCATGAGTACTGAATATTTCGAGGAAGAAATCCAAAATTCCAGAGTCTCCAAGTGGCAATCGCCATTTCGCTGTGCGTGTATTAGCATTTGGCAATTCGCACACAGACTTAGCCCATCCGAACATTATGGTTATGCAACTAAATTTGTGTGTGGTCCGAAAGGGAAAAACCGAGCTTTCACTTACGATCTCGACTCCCATCCGCAAGCTTTTCCGTCACTTCAGTCAACTGCTCTGGATCTGCCCACCATAGTTGAGCAAGTGTTGATAACACTGCTTTCAGACTTTCGGTTTTAAGACGCTGGTCTTCTAAATCAACGGTCCCCTCAACCTCGTCCTCCCCTTCAACCTCAACCATCTCCATGTTGTGTTGGACAGGGTGTGTTTCGACCTCAAAAATAGCTTTGAACTTTCCTGCTATGTCTCTCTTATCCTGAATGGATATTGGCAAAGCAAATATATGAGAGTGATCTGGATTGCCTGGAATAGCTCGTAGTCCGGTACTTGATGAAGTGGCATCCCCATTTTTTATAGGCAATTTCCCGTCTATATATGAGCTCGATGGATTGCCCGCCATTCTTGAGGCTTGGTGCTTTACTGAAGCAATAGCCCGAGCCCGTTGTCTATGCGTAAGAGGTACAAATACTGGTGCCTGAAAGTCTAGGGAGTGAAAGCGCCGTTTTGCTGCGCCCCAACAATAGTAAAAGCGGTACAATGTGATCGCACGCTGAAACCACGTATATTAAGATCTTGGCGGTTTTCGGAATCGGTGTTTTAACTTGTCCTCTCACAAGTATTGAGGGCTTGGTAAACAGAAGACTGACCAATCCACTGTAGATTTCTCTCTCAAATGCAGCCTTTCAGCCTCGCCCCGGAATATCCTGATATGTAAAATAGTCAAACGAGCCAGTTGAATGAACTATGTGACTGGCCTGGAGTCACTGACCAGCCTATCCTCGAAATTCACTGAATGAAGGTTGTGCTTCGTATCATGCAAGGATTCTCAATCAAGTAATGGTTGAGCTGTCAATTTTAGAACAGCTAAGGAGTAATATTTCGAACAACTCTTGGAGAATCATGAGATAATCTAAAATAGATTGAGAGAATCAATTCAATAGAAGCACATAAGTGCCGATTACTAGGTACGTTTAGAAATGTTTTGAGTTTCAAGGAAGATGACTAATCTCAAAAGTTTTTGTTGACCTCAAATCATGTCACGCTTTTCCATGGACTCAATTCGTTTATAGACTGTTATCTACCTGAATCGTTTAAGCACCACAAAAACATTTCTTATAATAGGTCAGACTTGGCTTGAATAGATCTTATGTACGTTTCAGAAAGTGAATAAAGGAATTTTTAATGTCAATTGAGCCCAACCTAGTGAATTGAATATTGTATCCCGCAGGCTTTACTTCCTATGACGACGAGCTGCAGATTTGGGTCTTATCATTTTGTGCATGGCATTTTACATTATCAATGTGATCATTCAATACGCTGGCGAAGGTGTGAAAGTCGACCTGCAGTGAGCATGCACATAACGAGGCTGGACCCGTGACGTGGTTGGAGACGACGCTTTCTTGGGAGTCGGCCATGAAACGGTAAGCAAGATATTTCCATTCCTAAGGATTTTTGACGCTTTTGAATACAACAAGTATACACTCGCTCTGAGATAGCACTGCACCATTGATCCCACCATAATCGATTAATCGCTCCTCAACCAACCTCTCTTCCGACCTATGTCCGGGACGATTAACCCACA
The DNA here is from genome assembly GCA_007644065.1 of Margaritispora aquatica. Lineage (NCBI taxonomy): Eukaryota > Fungi > Ascomycota > Leotiomycetes > Helotiales > Discinellaceae > Margaritispora > Margaritispora aquatica. The sequence goes on along the minus strand of VJWN01000007.1, from coordinate 2,129,590 downwards.
GTAAAGACAACTCCTGTTGAATCCAGTAGTGTCACACGAAGGGCAGCTTGGCTCATCTTTCCCACCTCGATTGTATCCTGGGTGCTTCGAGTCTTCGTCTCCCTCCTTGTCGTATCCAGCACCACAGTAGTGGCAACGACCAGTGTAACCTGTTACGCTGCATGTTGGGCATTTTGACTCTACGCTTTCTTTAGTGTTCGTGTTTTCCATAATGCTTGTAGTAAACTTCCCTTGATAATCTTTATGTATAGATATAAGAGATTCTTTGGTATCCGCTTTTTCAATGATACCTGTAGGCAGAGAGTTCTCTTGATAGTCTTCATGTACAGACGTGGTAAACTCTGTGGTATCCGCATTTTCAACAATACTTGCAAGCAGAGGTTTCTTTAGACAGTCTTCATACATAGATATGGGAGACTTTGACCTCTGTGGTTTCTTCCTTATTCGTCCCTGCACCACAAGCGTGACATGTCCCATGATAATTGTCTGCTCCACACGTGGGACATTTGGAACTGTCGTTATCTTTTGCATTGTCTTCAGAGATTGTGTCCTGCGCCACAGGCGTGGCAAGTACCGTTACAATCTTCTGCTCCGCAGGTAGGACACTTGGAACCTTCTTCCATTCTTGGTGTTGGTCTTGGCTCGAGTCTGGCTCCAGAGATCTTGGTTTTGCCGTTTTTGATACTATATCTGGGGTAGACAGCCGTGTTTTCTGTGCTTCTCTGTATGTGTTTGTTGGTAAATTTATAGTTGGCAGCTCGAGTATCTTCGACTTTGTGTCTGTATATGTATTTGGCCTGGACATCTACTATTGCGTTAGCTCGCGGAAGATAATAATGTCGAACGAATGTACCTTGGATTTATACTTTCTCACCTGCTGTATGCGCAATCAAGTTGCACCTCGACACACATATGATTTGATGGAGGCTATAGGAATAATCAATATGATCTGAATCAGAGAAGACAATAGAGTAACGGTTTTGCTGGAATAAAGTACTTGAAATATTGTGAGTGCAAATGAAAATCCTGGAATTAAAAATGGATATGAAGAAGGAAAAATTGACGCAAGTTGCTCTTTCCCCAAATATTTGTTGCAGTCATCCTTCTGGGATGTAGATACTTGTGAACATGATGCACACAGATTGTGATCACATTACAGATGTACATGTGCATGAACGTCGACTTCGACAACCCAGATAATTGAACAGTCAACAAATGCTTCAAAATTCACATTATTCATACCATGACTCCGAATTGCTGATCCCAGTTTCATTGCTCATCCTAGTCCACTTGACTTTTCCATCATGAACTCCGATTTGATGCGCAAAGCCATTTGCATTCATGAAGTACACCTCGGCCCCAAGATTCTGCTATGTGACCTCCAGCGAACCATCGCGACCAGCAGAAAAAGAAACAACCAGAAACCGTTTGCCATTTATTTCTTAGCAGCAGCGGCCTCATCAGCCTTCTCTCTCGCACGCTTCTCACGCTTGCCCAAGTTCCTAGCCTCACTTCTAGCCTCACGCAACTTCCTGAATGCACCACCCTCGATAGCAGCTGGCATATCGCTCTTCTTGATCTCCTTGATGGATGGATCTGCGTGGAGAATTGGAAGACCGGATCGGACAGATGTGATGGTGTCCTTGGCAGCGGAGACCTCCTCCTTGGAAGCGTCACCCTTCTTGTGTTGACCCAACTTGCGGGGGAAGAGAATCAAGCGGCTGTTGTATGCCTTTAGGCGTGCGACGTTGACGGTCAGGGATTCTTGGGAGAGGTTTTGGCGGCGGAAATCAACAGAGATACCGATCGTTGGCGCAAGCTTTCTTGGGATACCGGCTTCCTGTAATTTTGTTAGGTTGAATTCCTTGCGCATTTCCCCTCAATTCCTACCTTCAACTCAGTCAAGGTGAAACCACGTCCAGCTCGTACACGACGGTTGTACTTGATCGTTGGGCATCGGACAATTGGTCTCAGCTTGTCAACTGGGCGAGGAGCGACAGCTGCAGCCTTTGAGAGACGGGCATTGCGACGTCTGAGCTTTCGGCCGGGCTGAACATTTCATGTTAGATTCCTGTTCCATTCCTGCTGCTGAATTTTGTAAAATACCTGGTCGAAGTGAACTCGGACTCGTCGTTGCCAATCCTTGCGGAAATCTATACCAAATCAGCCATATTTCCTCGCAGAATTAATGATTTGACATACGGTTGTGAGGGATCTGCTGATTGTGCTTAATCGCCATTTTGTCGTGTTGCGATCAGCTTGTCGTTTGGCGTTGTCGAGATATGGTCAATTTCGGACTCTCGAAAATTGTTTGTGGGTGAGGAACCGCACTAAGAATTTTGACGAGTGTTATAGTGCCTGAGGCATAAAGGCTGCAAGGCTGCCACCCCACCTGGCACTAGCGTCCTTTGTAGGTTTTCCTAGGTATATAAACATGGCCACCCCTTCAACCACTTTTGCTCCTCATACTTACCTTGCTTACAACATTTTCGCTCAAGAATGAAGATGTTGGGTAGACGAGACCTGCATTGCACAACGCGGAAGTCGAGACTGCTTGGCTATCTTTCGGGGTCGCCATAGGTGGAATTTTTGATTGCACTCTCGAAAGAGACCTTTTCATTGAGTTCAGCTTTATGTTGGAATTGAAGAAGAGCACTAGTCGAGTATGCGCGGCATCATGATAGCATATTTTCATAGCGGAGGTAGCAGCTGTATATTGTATATGCATGTAAAGCTCTAAACTAAGCGGTCTGGGAATTAGCAGCCCGCAGCTTTGAAGCTGGCCGAGAAGACATTGTCTACCTTTTCTGCTAGACTGCTTTGCCATGCATGTTCTACAAGTCTACTTTTTGGATAGAGATATGTAGCGTAGGCACAAAAGCAATATGATACTTGGTTTGTATGCTACTGTATCAAAAGAGACCACAATTCCAGCTTCTATTGCTCAGTTTTAATTGCCACTCAACTTAAACTGTTAAGGCACTTCGTGACAGTGGAAAGTTGAAATCGCTGGAGGCACCTTAGGTAGGTAAATATCGACCAAGTCAAGACGATCTTATGCTCTCTTGAAACACCACATAGTTAGAAATCAGATATTCGTTCCTACAAAGACACAGTTTACACGTTCAATTTCAACTTGGAATGAACGGAATTGGAGTCCAGCGTTTATGTCATGTGATTCGGACGCGACCCAAATTTGGAGTTTCGCGGATAGTGTCCTCTACCTAAACGCAACATCCTCAGTATTCAGCCCCTCCTTACGGAACCACACTCCTTTACAATATAAGATCCCTCTTATTTTAACGTCAATCTACACCACAAAACATCAAAATGGCTCGCGCGCAGCAAGATATTTCTGTCGGCCTTCTAATTACCTCTGTATGGCACTTGCACTTTCCATATAATCCCATACAATAGCAACTGACAACACTGCAGCTCTACCTCGCCCTATATCTTCAGCTCATTCCTCTTCCTAGCTTGATCTCAGAACAGATAATACCAGTCGTACGTCATTTCTCCTCCACAAAAGATACCCTCGATCCCTATTAGACTACACGCCAGAACCAAAGTCCATTGAAGCTTTAGCTCTTCTGCCACATAGGCAAAGACAACTGGAAACTAGCACCAATGTCAAGATACTTTTGGCTAATATTTAGTTAAGCTTCCATTCTGGGCTCTCGTTTCCTTTGGCGCATATCTCCTGTTCAAACTCGGCTACGGTGTATTCACATTCAACGATGTACCTAAGGCACACGCAGAACTGATGAAGGAGATTGATTTGGCACGAGCCGACTTGAGGACCAAGGGCGTGGATGTCGATTAAGCATGACATATCAGGGGGTTATGGACATCGCAGAAAAGTTGAATTATTTGGCATAGAGTATCGTTGAATTTGAACACTCACAGCATCAAGATGGGCGCTGCATATGTACAACTAAGCTTTGATTGCAAGTTTTCACCCACCACTTGTCCCTTCAAGGGCATGTTTCTGCTTAAGCTTCTTTTCCTGCTTCATAAACTCTCGAATTCCCACCGGCACATCCTTGAACAGGTCATCATTTGTGAAGCCTTGCTCTAGTCCTGTGGTCCAATTTGTCTCGCTCCCACCCCCGTCATCGTCCATGCTTAATACAGAGTCCACGCCCTTAACCAACGTTGTGGCTGGCTTTTGTCTTCTTTTCTTGGTCTTCTCCAATCCTCCATCCTTCATTAGAGCAGCATCTGCTTCCTTGCGCTTTGCAGCCCAATCCTCAAGCTCTTCTCCATACCGATCCCAAACACAGTTCACACAACCGCTCATACAGCAATTATCCGGCTCATCTGGCTTCTGGGGTACCCACACACCTGCGATCAATGTGCTATTCTTTTTGATCTCATTGCGCCGTTCTAGTGGCGAGGAAAGCCGCGACGAGAAGAGGATGGTAGCTTGTGGTGGAGTGTCCGCAGGCGTAGAGGATATCGGAGGCGTCGATGATTCGTTTGCCGTGGTAGGTGGCTTTGAGGATACAACTGGAGAGGAAGATTCGAGGATTGAGGCATAATAGTCGCCAATAGGATTTGCTTGCTGTGAGGTAGCTTTTGAGCTTGATGAAAAATGGTGGACTCGAGAACATGGACGACTGCTAACTATGCGCTGCACTGCGCGAACAAGAAACCGTGTTTCCATGATCTGTAAAATGCTTATATGTATTGGAGCAAAACAGCGTGGAGTGTTATCGCAGGGTCATGGCAGATTTGAAATCGGGATGTTGATGTCTTGAAAAGATCGCCGCCAACCTCGGGAACGTCATCGAGCTTCCAGGGCCTGCACTTCCATTTGCACCACCACATATCAGCCTCGTGACATATATTCCTGTGACAATTGACTTGCAGAGTAATCTCTCGTTTTTAATAATTATAGAAGGAAGATAGTCGAGTAGATATTCTCAAGATAGAAGACATCTTCAGAAAGATGTCTTAGTAGACCAATTGAATCGTCGCTTCAAATGCCCCTCAAATCGCGTCCAACCTGACCTGGGTACGCGACACATCAACCTTGAACAACGAAATTCGACAAGCACATGAACATCTTTTTACAGTAACAAGTATATATGCAACTGTTAATCGAATATGGAATTGCACTGAAAGTCTTGATTATCAATGGCAGACTCACCATCAAAACGGCGCAAAACTTCGCCCACCACGAGTATTCCAGTTGACGCGTCGAATACACCAAGTCGCATACCTGTTCCAAGCTCTCGGAACACTCCCAACAGAAGACCTTCCTTTGCATCCCCTACGAAAGCAAGCTTGTCAAGGCACAATCCGCAGTTACTGCGCCCTTCGTCTTCAGGTGAAGGCTCCATAAGACCTGGGAGTCGAGGGAGAGACTTGCAAGATGTATTCGCCAAAGCACTGGCCGAGAATCGAGGGAAGCTTGCGGATTCGCATGCCCAAGTGAGAGATGGATCTGAATCGGCGACTACAACTCAGGAAAATGATCCACCCACGGAAGTTTTGATTGCGCAGAACGAAGGTCAAACTCAGAGAGCTACTACACCAAAGATGCGTACCAAGAGTGTTAGTATGTCGGGGAAACCAAGGAGGATGTCTCGATCTCCAGTGAAGAGACCGGAAAGGGTCCCATTTGGAAATGCGAGCCAGATCGCGGCAATGGACTTGAGGGACGATATGAATCCATTCCAAAAGAAAGGCTTGAGGAGGTCTCCGCCAGCAGATTCGCAGCCACCACAGCCTTCGCAGGAACCAGGAAACATTGACGAAAATCCTTTTAAGAAGATGGGGTTGAGGAGGTCACCTATGGCTTCTCAGACTACAAGCATTGCGGAGGATAATAATATCCAGCAAGATAGACAGCTTGAAGCAAAGAGGGTTGGACATGAAAAGTCACCAATCTTGTCTCAACCAACTGAGAGCGAAGAGCGTACTGCTCAGCAACAAGAACCTCATGTCCGCGAACGAGGTGGCCTCAGGAGATCCCCCATCATATCCCAGGTCACAGAAAGCGTAGAGAGCAGTTCCCAACAAGTAGCACCAAGAGGTGGGCTAAGAAGATCGCCAATATCGTCGCTACCACTTGAACAAGCTGAGTTTAGTCATACCATCCTTCAACAAGAAACACGCCGAGGAACTCAAGCGCCACTTGAAGCCAAATTGGCGAACGTCATCAAGGACAGTGTTAAAAATTTAACACTTGCACGTGAACAGGTTGAAAATGAGAACCTTTTGCGACAATCACCAATTGCTCCACAAGTCGAGAGCCGGGCGAATGAAATTCCTACTCGTCCACCGTTCCCTTCACGGACTATGGAGCAAGCACTTAAACATGAAACTGAAGCAGAGCAGGAAGCGGAAGCACAACTCGAAGCAGAGCTTCAAGAATCGACCATATACTCGGACCCAGCCTTTGTTCTTCATTTCCCCGAAGTGGTTACTGAGAGAGATGTCCAGGCCTCGAGCTCGATCATTCGACCAGCACAGAATGCTACTGCTGGACTTTTACGGGCCACTTCGCGTCATGAGCAGGTACAGGACCCGCTGCCAAAGGTCTCAAACACCCCAAAAGTCACAGCACCCTCTATTGTCGAAGAAATGTTCAATCCGTTCATGACAGCTCTTTACGAGGAACCGGAGTTGCCACTTACGCCTTCTCAGCGCGGGATTCCGGACCCTGCAGTGACAACACCGTCAAGTAGCATACAAGACACCCCAAGCAAGAGAGCAAGAAAGCGCAAGGCATTGTCAGAAAAGCACAAATCATCGCCTCTCAAGCCAAGAGACCGAACTTCTGGAGCTAGTCCATACAAGAAAGCCTCCCAAGGCAGTCCTGTAAATCAAGCTCAAAAGTTACTTGCACCAAAAGAACAAGCACGGCGACGAAGATCATCTCGATTTATTGCGCCAATAGACCATAATGCCGCGAAAAGGAAGAAACGAGACGATCTCCTCCATCAGCTTCAGCAACTTCAAGCCGACGTTGCTCTAGCGAATCGAGAAAATGAACGAATCCGACTTCTTGCAGAGTCCAGGAAGAAACCTCTTGGGGTAGCACCAAATGCAGAGGAAATTCTTCAAATGTTACTTCGCTCGACAATGCCAGAACCAACATCCAAGCCTGCGCCAAAGGCGACAAGTATTATGAAGTCTATGGATGCATTTCTACCATTTCGTCCTCGACGAAAGCCTATTGCTGCACCTGTCTCTGACAAGCTAGCGCCATCTCATCTTCCAATTGCGCTGGATGAGCCTCTGCCATATCTTCAGGCCTTCAGTCCTCTATATTACTCTTCAAACATATCTTTGCTCCCTATAAGCCCGCCGGCTTCAGATTCTTCTGCGGATGATGCTAACCGTATCATGCAAAGGCATGTAATTGACGCACGTCACCCATCAGGACTCTTTGTATCTAGGCTAGCAATGCTGGTCGACTCCTCATCTCTGACTGTAACAACTATCGATGTGCTGAGACTGGACATGAATGCAGAAGTAGAACTCGGAACCTTCATTCGAGCTCGGGCCCAAGCTAGCGGACCGTTGGGCAAAGATATTACGGTTGTATGTTACGCCATGGCAAGATGGGCTGAAGTGTCCATTCAGAGAGCCAGGCTCTGGTGTGCCATCGAGAAGGAGTTTGGGACTTCACAAGCACGAGCCACTGCATTACAAAAGAAGAAGAAACGAAGGCGTGATGAGAAGGAGGATTATGATGAGGATCAGCAGGGACAATGGACAAGGCGGCAATTACTGCCAAACATTGGCCGGACAAGTCTGGAGCTGAAAAGTGAAGAGGTGGAGTTACGATTTGAATGGAAGATTGGATTTGACTATACGGGTGAGGTGGAAAGTGTCCTCGCTGCTGATGCGAGGATACCTGAAGGATGTAAGTTCTGACTATACTGACAATACAATGCTGCATGCTGACTTTACCGAAGGGCAAGACTTGGATGATCGTAAGAGTCTAATGAAGGTGCCTGAGACCTTCGACAGGCTGGTCAGAGACAGAGGCCCAATGAATGCGGTGCAGGCTCTCATTGGGTTGATGATGTAGTTATCGCGGGCAATCTATGGCTAGATCACAAGCTTGTTTTAGCTACGATTGTGCCAGGGCAGTGATGAATGATAAAATAACTGTTGTCCTATGAATATTTTGTCTTTGCTCGGACTGCTTGATTATTGTGTTGCCAAAATCACCTTTCCTCCGTTATTTCTTGCAATACTTGTTCTCTGTTCCATGTGCATGAAGGTAGACTTAGCCTGGACGTCGATAGATGTCGTGCTGAAGTGGTCTTCCATCATGTCCATCAAAGTAATGTGATGTTTGCGACTGGACGTCTCAACTTCATGACTCGTTTCAATGTCAAACATCAGGTATCAGTTTAGTTGAAAACATGTAGCGAAACGACAAAACTAAGTCAAAGGGTTTGCAATGTAGGCATAGGAGACCACAAGGACGAGAATTTACTTATTGGAAATACAGGGAGTGCTTGCCACTCTCAACTCTGCTGTAGCTCTCGATATTGCTCTTAATTCATATTACACTCGGAATTCTTGCTTCATACAATGCATGAGTTTTGCTGTCATCTACATTACCGCTATCGAATCGCGTATAAATTTCTATTTACTGACATATCGATGCACAATTCTCGGCCTCCAGAAGTATCTCTTCCAAAGCCATGTCAAATCTACCTCGCAGTGACAGCTACAACAATCATTGAGATTACTCAACTGCTCTGCTTATTGACCGCCATTGAATCTGAAAACATCTTCAACTGATACCTACTAACCTACCTAAGGCTCAACATTCGATGGCGAGATGCGTGCTTGTCCGCCTTTTCTTCTTCTTTCGAAATAGAGATGATTCGATGTACTTGTGCCTTATGTTCTTATACTTTACAAAGCTCTTTTGTGTTCTGCCTATGTTATGTATTCGTCGGTCTGGAGAACAATCACTATCTGTGAACATTGCATTCGCTGTCAGATTCTCGCTTGTCATAGTATCCTTTTAGAGATGCGGTAACTAAACTTTGCTCGCTTTCCCATATTCGGTTCTAAACTCATTTCTCAAATTTAACGGCACTACAGGTAAGATATTGGCAGCAATATCGTCCAAGATCTTCAATCAATAATCACTACTCCATCCTGGGGATGGAATGATAATTTCATTGCGCAGTGCGATTGAAGCCGAAGTTTAACCGGGTTTTCAGGGGCTCGGTTCCAAGCGAGGCGAGGTCGATTTCATGCATGGAGGGGTAACAAGCAGCATTGTGAAGTGCAGGTCTTTGTTGCTTGGTGGAAGATCAGCATATGCGATTATACAGCCATGGAGATGTGTACTGTTAGTTCTAATTGATGATGAAGAGAGTATTGCGATGTGATTCATGAGGAAATGTATTTTGCTTAGAGGTTTTAACTGTTTGTCCCATTTCTACCAGTTAATACTTTCGGTGTATGTAGAGGCTCGCTGTCTACATGTGTGTTTCAAAATGAAGCATTTGGTTGGTGAAGTTGAATATGATTACGCCGCTGTTGATCGTAAAAGGCGATCGAGCTAAGTTGACGTCGGTGTTCTGAGGTCGCTGAAATTCGGATTCATTTTCAAACTTACATGTCTGTCTCTATATGCAACACTGAAATAGAGCAAGCTCTCAGACTTTGATACGACAAGAAGCAGCAAGTGGGTAGAAGACAACGATATCTGTGGTTGGGTATTAGCCTGCAAAGTGTTTGAATCACGCTTATTTTGAGCTTCAGGCGCACGGAGATGGTGCATTTGATCAAGCAATTGGTATGAAATACAGACTCACCGCGATGAGAGATATGATCAATAATAAACATCACAAAGTTGACAGCAAGTATGTAAGTCGTGACTGCTTTGGTGCACGAATGTGCCGTATCGCCATGCTTTGGGGTTTTCTTGAAGGCATGAAACGACATCACGAATGTCACCATGAGCTTACCGCAACTCAACATCGCGTTTTCTGTCTGTCCAAAGGGGGCAATTGCTGCAAAAGAAAGCTGTTGAAGCGTTAGTGTTTATACAAAATTAAGATAATTTTAAAATGTATAGATGAGTCCTAATGACTATAGCACGCCCTAGATCTTCGAAGCTAATTGATCACCAATGAATTGATCTTATATTTTAGTATTAGAAAGGCTCCGAAATGACTATAGTAGCATCTTGTGAAGTCGACACACAAGAGATTATGCCAATTAGTGCCACAATATCACCTTCAGGCTTAGATGTCTTCGAGAACTTTTATATAATAGAGAAGTGGCCATCAGCTGTCATGGTGGAGGAATAGGTTGGTGCTTCTCAAACTACGATGAGAAAGGAGAAGTTTCGGGATCTTACTTACGAACAAATGACAGGAAGTCGTCTCTCAGTAGTAAGACATGTTACTCACATTTCAAATGGAGATGCTAGAAACCATGTGATGGTTATTCTGCCTGACTATTCCTCCTGGGCATTAACAGGATATGATGAAATATGAATGTGAATGTGCGAAAAAACTTGACAGCAGAGAAAATATTGACAGCAACAACATTCTCTTTCTCGGGTAACCTCGAACTTCCGGGCAAAGTGGTAGAGGATTCGTCAATTATCCCACAAGCCTTCAAGGCTTTTTAGCTGAGACTCCAAACAGCAAAGCTATCATTGGTGAATGAGCAAAACAGCTCCAGCAATGTTGGTCGCAGACGAATGAGCAGTCGATATCTGCATTCTCAGATACACGGAAGCGCTCCTTTTATACCCCAATACTGTGCTCACTAAACTCGAGCTCAACTCGAGAAGAAAACAGAAACATCAGAAGCGATGATGGTGAATTGCTGAAGTCGAACTCCGAATGTGTTCGCGAGTATAAAACAATGAGAAAGCTCAGCCAATGTAACAACATACTTAAAGTCCTAGTCAAAGAGTTGAGGTTCATCTGTGCAGACTATAATCTGGGGTGATATTTGAGATCATCTGTGCTTAATTCAGTGGTTTTGGTATCAGGCTTTTGCTATTGTTTGATAAATGATACCTTTGGGCTGTGAGACTGAGAATGAGGACACCTGTAGTCGACGATACAGTGCAACGGCGTGTGCGACTGTGGGTTGAAAAGATGACATCGAAATGCATAAATGACAGCAAATGCCTGTACACTATCATACAGACACAAGAGACCACTGGCTTAAAGCGAAGCACAACATTATCTTGACACATGTTCCCACAACGCTGTTTATAAACTCCCCCTCCCCTCTCACTCTCATCCCTTTACTTCTCCAACAGACTCTCATAGAAGCTCTTTGTTACAGGACCGCATGCCATGCCATCTCCAACGAAGGGGCATCCTATTTCTCTTTAAATACACTCAGATGCCTCACAAAACCGAACTTCAACAAATGAGATAGTGCTACACATATGGAAATTCCAAGACGCATAACGCGAATCTCAACTAAGTCTCGCACCGACCAGAAGACTGCCCATAGTCGTCGAGATCCTCAACATCAACTACGAAACTCCCGCATGTGGCGCGAGCTCTTGTATAAGAGGCTAGATAAACAAGCTTTGATAGCAGACAGAACAAGTGAGCAAAAATTCGCAGCAATCATGAAATGTGCCCGTGCAATCAGATTCACCTAAACAGAGTTGAATTCTACACCTAGCAGCGTCGTTTGCTTTAAAAGAAGGTCTGGAAGTGCAGGGGTTTTGAGACTTTCAGGCTTAACAGCACAATTGCGTGCAGCAAATTTGGCTCGCGAGTTGACAACAGACCACGCAAATGACAGCAAAAAGGCGTATTCGGTATCTTGACAAACAACAGAAAATACGATACATTCATCGGCAAAGTACCTACATTCGCATCCACACCATTCAAAGACCGATCCATGGTAGTTTAGCTTCATCCACGTGAATATGGATTCGTTCAAACGTCGTGAAGAGTGTGAGACATGAGTCGGAGAAGCTCGCTTAACTCTTTTGGGCAAGTGTTGATGTCCCAACGGAGCAAAACGGTCAGTCGTTCGAGTTTAGCGAAGACTTGAACAACAGGTGAAGTCTAGAGCGGAACGATAGCAATGTCAACTTATCAACAAAGCGATAAATGATGAGATGAGACGATGTGACGAGACATTGCCCAAGTCTTGGCCATAACAGATGTCATTATAAACCCCCAACTCCTCGCTTGATGTTTATCCCCCTGTAATGCAGCCCAAGCACGTATGCCGGAGGTCTGTAGAATTACTGCCAAATGGATTCCTGGTGTCCAACAATGACCCGCCCGTAAGTGAAGGAAATTATGTAGCAAGAAATGAAAAGTAGTCCTCGTTGCCCAAATGAAGATTTATATTTGTAGCCTCAGTCCAGCATAGATGTTTGACGTGCTTGGGGAAGTACCCACAGTCCCGTTCTTCAGCCAACCTACTGAGATGTCAGCAGATATTCAATCCAAAGCTGTAAGGATAAACGCGTCTTCAAGGAAAATACGGTTCTTCGCCTAATATTGCATCTGGTTCCCCAGAAATTTGTGTGGTAAGCCTGGAAAGAAAAATACTTACACGATCCATAGTTTACACCCACACTAGCCGTTAAGTTACTGTTGAAGGTTGCAGCTACACACTTATTCTGACCGTAATTCCTGTTATAGCTTGCACACGCCTGCGCGCACGCTTCGATGCTATAAACGATGACGGCTAAGATATCCTGATTCGCAGCGGCGGTGTCAGTACCGCAAGCGACGGCAAATCGATAGGTTGTTGAGCCAAGAGCAATGCGAATGATAGAGGCGTCGATAGTAGGACAATCAAGAGCTACAGTACCATTGGTTGGTATGACAGCCTTCACGAGAGTGTTCGGGGAGTAGCTCGAGGCTGAAGAGGATGCAGGCGATGTTGGTGACACGGTTGGAACTACTGCCGTGCCGGTTCCTTGTGCGCCGGTTGCAGTGATTGTCTGCGTGACAGTTGCCGTAGGAGCGCCGGATGTTGTTTCTCTAAGAGACCTTGATCAGTTTAATTCGAACGACACGTAAATAAGTAGGTATCCTACTGCATCCCACGCTGTATTGACATTCCCGCTCCTACTCCAGCTCCAAGTCCAATTCCAAGCACCAAAATCAGAATCGCGACGACTATCCAGAAGATCTTGGAAGGCAAGCCACAAGTTGTCCGAGATTTGGATGGAGGTACAGCCTGAGGATATGAGGAGTCGGGTTGTGAATATGATGGTTGTGAATATGTTGGCTGTAAATATGTTGGTTGTGAATATGATGGTTGTGATGGTTGTGATGGTTGAGCCACGTGACGGTAATCTCCATTCAGCTGCTTCATTGATGACCAGTCAGACGATTTCTCTTCGCGATTGTATTCAGCAAGCTCGAGATCAGAATGATGAGAGACAACTTCTGGAGCAGACATCTCGACGTAGATTTTGAACAAGTACAACAGAAAACGACAGAACGGATTGCCAAAGCAGAGAAAAAGACAAGAGTGAAGAAGGAGAAAGTAATAAAGATTTGAGATTGGGCCTGGCTGGACTGACTGATGTGGTCCGAGGAAGCAGGGATTGCACTCCTCAATTTCGAAGCTGCAGCCAAATCAGGTACCATTCGAGGGATTGAAATCTGGGCGTCAGCCAGACCCTGGAGATCAGGAATGAGGCCGAATGAACCATTGGTGGTCTTTCGAGAAGCTGGAGAAGATCAATCCACTCCTGTATCAAACCATCACTTCTCAAGCTGCCCCCACCTCTCGGGCTGTGCCGCAAAACAGTCTCTGGTCGCTCACTTGGTTGAATCAACCGTCAGCCACTTTCCGACAGACTCTTTTGGAGTTTTCCATGCATGCACAGAAGTGAGGCGCAAGCAAATAGCTAACAAAAGTATTCTCATGAAGGAACCGACTGCGTCTTTCAGCACCAACAAAATAAATCCTAGTGACCACATCACCAACATTTCATTCGAGGAAGCAACACTCATCCAACGAACCATTCATCCTAGCAAACAAACAGAATCAATCAGAGCTTGTATACGGGAGGAAATGCTCATGCCCCTCATCTTCATTGCTTCACAGCCTTGGCAAAATCCTTCAAAAATAACCATCGGCTTTCCTCGACCCAGCCCTTCTGCTTGAAGTCATTTGCATATTTAGGGAAGAGATCTATAACTGGCAATAATGTCTGATCATGAGCCATGACGACGAGGACCGTGTCTTGAGCATCGGCTTCGATGACTTTGGAAATAGTCGCTTCAGCATCATCGACATCATGCGCAACGCCCTTTCCATCATCCATTCTTGCAATTGCATAGAATGGCTGTGCTTTGTTTCCTTCTCTATACAAATCATCAAACAATGACCCAGGGCAAGGCTGCTTGCCTGTTGGGTTGAAGGGATTTGGCGATATCTCTGCTGGAATTTGGAGATATGGAGATGGGCGAAACTCCCCTCCATGATGGCATGCATCACCTCCCATGAATATGAAGGAATTGGGATTTGATGTAACCCTAGCCATACCGCACATGTGTCCGATCGCATGGCCAGGGCTGTTCAAGAGGTAGAATGAGCCATCCCCAAAATAGTCAAAAGCCTCGAAACGGCCAATTTTCAGGCCTTTATCAAAAGACATCTCCCTCAATTCTCGACCTTGAATGTCTTCCTCGAGAATAGGCGCATCTTTCTTGGCAGGATAGCCAGGAGTAAAGCTTTCCTTGAAGCCAGGGCCAACAATTAGAGAGGTATGTTTTTCAAAAGTAGACGGCGCTCCAGTATGGTCCCAATGCCAATGACTCCAAATGATCGCTTCAATATCCTTTCCATCGATGCCATTTGTTTCCAGCTGCTCTCGAACTCCCTTCTTCACCACCACTTTCCAGCCTCCATTCTTAATGCGATCGACAATTCTTGGAGCGAGATTTTCGAAATCTTTCCTAACACCAAGATCAAACAACAGCTTCCGGCCCGATGGATGCTCAATCAGGAAGGAGAAAGCTGGACAGATGAGATAATCATGTCCCTTGATTTTCGGCTCCACAAAGGGCGCAAGTGCAATCCCTTTGATACTCGTGGTCGTGTCAAGTATTCTGACCTTGACTGTAGTGGGTGACGAAGGGATCTTGAGGTCGGGTGGTGCTTGAGCCATATTGGGTTGGATGCCTGAATGAAAGCAGAAGTAAATAGACTACTTGTGATATAATTGAGGCCACTTGAGGGGATATTTGTAGCCATCATCGTTGGCTCCTTACTCCCTGACGTCAAGCTTCATCAGGTGAGTTTGTTAGTACCTAGTGGTGATTCCATGTACTAAAATGATCTCCATGTTGACGCTGCAACCGACCAAGAATTGATAATTCACAATAAATAGAAAGGCAAAAGGGAATCCATCAACAAGAAGATATGGTTTCATATGTAAAATCTCGCTCGATACATTTCAAGTTTGAGAAAATAATTGTTTTCTAAGAAAGAAATCGAAAACCTTCCACATTCACCTTCACCTTCACTTTTCCCCACCATTCCCTACCTACCTCCCTACCTCCCTACCTTACCGTACCCTATTCTACTGCCTTGCATTAGGCGAACCCCGCTAGTGCTTCGCCATTCCCTCCTAAGAAAGCTTTCCATCACACCTAAACATTTTTTTTCTGGCTCTTGGGAGTCATCCCCGCGCAGATTGGAACATCTTCGTTTTTTACCATCTTTCCACTATTTCCACCCGATAATACTTTCAAGATGGTTGTCAAGGAGTACGTTTCGTACAACCAGGTACGTTCGCCAGCCTGAAATTACCCCTCCAAGGCTCCTGCACGTCACTAACTGCCCTGCAACAGGTCCACAAATTATGCCAGGAGGCAGCTCCTCGCATTTTGGACGACTTCAAACCTCAACTCATGATCGCTATTGGTGGAGGAGGCTATGTACCAGCAAGAATCCTGCGCTCTTTCCTCAAGAGACCAGGCTCTGCCAATATCCCCATCCAAGCCATCGGTCTCTCACTCTACGAGCAGCTCC
Organism: Margaritispora aquatica; assembly: GCA_007644065.1. Lineage (NCBI taxonomy): Eukaryota > Fungi > Ascomycota > Leotiomycetes > Helotiales > Discinellaceae > Margaritispora > Margaritispora aquatica. The sequence continues at coordinate 2,113,606 of VJWN01000007.1, read as the reverse complement.
CAGATCACCACGAACTCGCAGGAGATGGCGACGTGGAAGCTGTCGGCACGAAGGTTACTCGAACTCAGTGGTTGGACTTGACAAGTTTGGGAGAGATGAAGAACTTGGTTGGCAAGCGGATTTTGATCGTTGACGAGGTCGATGACACCCGCACAACCCTGGAATATGCCGTTAAGGAACTCGAGAAGGATGTCGAGGCTGCCAGACAAAAGCTTGGTGTTCAGGGAGAGAAGACAGTCTTTTCCATCTTCGTTCTGCATGTAAGTACCCGATGTCTCGGAGTTATGCAAGGGAGTTGCTAATTCTGCAAAAATAGAACAAGAACAAGGAGAAGAAGGGTCATCTTCCAGAGGACATGCTCAACGAGAACCGATACTTGGCTGCTAGGACCGTTGGAGACGTCTGGATCTGTTACCCATGGGAGGCCACTGACATTGACGAGCATGATGAGATGGCTGCTAAACAACCATCACAGTAGAGGGTATATCCAGACTGTTGATTCAAGGATATTGCGTTGGACATTAGATTCATAGAATACAGACGGAGATCTTTAGAGAAGACAAATCTGAGAAGCACCTGCGCAGTTTTGAGTTTGAATGTCATTTGCGACAGTGAAAAATGCGAGACATTGCCCCCATTTTTACGGGCTTATCTAGGCTATCAATGGTTATCTTAGTGGATTTTTCGGCATTTGTAAGTCAAAGGTGGGGTAATTGTACAGTATGAGAATGTTGAATGTTGATGTAATCGACCATCTTACGGGTCATAGGCCGTGGGAAGTCCAATTGCGACAGTCAAGCCAAAGAGCACGTTTCTTGACGACTTCATTGCCACCAAGGTATATATCTCACCTTCCATCTCTCAACCCGTGTCCATTGATAGCATCCGTACCAAATTCTCACTCATCTCAACCTCACCTCGGTGAAACGAGCTTACGCTTACAAAGTATAAATACTGACCTACCTACCTCGCCTATATAACAACCTACTGAGTACCACCTCAAGCACCTACTTTTCCGTCCCAGTTCCTGTTCCTGTTCCCGTTCCTTGTAGTTACACAGCGTTTGATATTCGCTGCTGCACGTCGGCTCTTTGCCCTTTCTCCATCCTTCATCATGGGCGATGCCGGACCAGACACTACCGGGGGAGAGTACATCTTGTGTCTCCTCCCGTTCGAGCAAGATGCGCGCATGAAGGCCCTCGTGTCGGATATCGAGGCGAAACATCCTACGGCGACGTTCGAGTATCATACTATTCACTTCACGCCGGCATGGAAGGGGGATATCAGTGCGGTGCCAACGGGTAAGCGATCATCTCCACTCAACTCAAGACATGTTCATGATCATGACCATGATGGTCACATCCAATACCTACCTATGTACTACATTACTAACCGAACCAAAGATTCTTGGGCCAAGGCGACCATTCTCGTCACACTCGCCAGCTTCCCGCCAGATCTGAGCGTCGTGCGGAAGAATCTAAAGCTCATTCACCTGTTCAGTGCTGGTGCAAACCAGATGGCAAAGCAGCCAGTGTGGACAGACACGGATATCACCATCACCAATTCGTCTGGCGTTCACGGTCCCCAGATTGCCGAGTGGGTGATTATGCAAATCTTGAGCAATTCTCACAAGGAGAAGCTGCTTCTGAAATGGCAGAAGGAGCACGTGTGGGGACCGCATACCGAGCTTGGCACGATGAGAGATGCTGTTGGACAAAGGTTAGGTGTACTTGGGTATGGAGCAATAGGAAGACAAAGTTGGTCTATTCATATTTATATTTCGCTGGTCTGATGCTAATGTTTACATACAGCCGCTAGGATTTGCAAAGCAATGGGTATGGATGTCATCGCTTACACGGCATCGCCGCGTCCAACGCCAGAATCAAAAATAGATCATGGCTATATTGTTCCCAATACCGGAGATCCCGAAGGACTCGTCCCGTCCGCTTGGTACAGTGGTACCGATAAAGCCTCGCTGCACGCCTTCCTCTCCAAAGGCATCGATATCCTCCTCGTTTCCGTCCCTCTAACACCGCAAACCACCCATTTCCTCGCAGCCGAGGAATTCGCCATCCTTGGCAAAACCAACGCCTTCATCGTGAATATCGCTCGTGGTGCCATCCTCAACCAAGATGATTTGATTGCGGCACTGAAGAAGAGCCCTGCGGAAGGTGGGCTGAGGGGCGCTGCCCTTGATGTGACGGATCCTGAGCCTCTGCCCAAGGAAAGTGAGTTGTGGGATTTGGAGAATGTGGCCGTGACACCTCACATTTCCGGTCTAGGTACTGCATATGCAGAGAGAAGTTTGGATATTCTAGAGAAGAATTTGACGCGGATGGAAAGAGGTGAAAAGCTGTTGAACGTGGTAGACCGGAAGAAAGGATATTGAAGTGTTCATTGATGATTTGAGCATTTAGAAAACGCATATAGGGAGGCATTCAATGCAGCTGGTTGCTGGCAGGTGGGTGTTTTGGTTTTTGGATCATTTTCCTCTTTTTTCTTGTTTCTTCATTTCGCGGTCTTAGGTTTTAGGTGGTAGCCAAGGGCTATGTGTTGTTCATGTGTCTGCCGAGTCGTCTGTCCTAGAGGCAATACCATTTATGCGGCCTTCTAGTTCAGCTTGCTCCCACTGGTAGCTATACACCTCGTTGTTGTTAAAATCTTGTGTATCGCTCATGACGACGCGGTTCCAATTGATATCAAGGATGCTGGTCATCCTTCTTCCCACTTCTTCCTGAGTTCGGTCACACCTGCCTGGCTTAGAAGGTTCTTTCACTTCCAACCCTTGTGTTGCCTGCTCTGTATTGTTCGCATCCAGCCCAATCCGCTGATGAAGTCTAAGTGGATTTGGCCAGATTTCTGGTTCGATTATGTTTGCTTCTCTAGAATTTTCACCCTGCTCAGTCGGCTGGGTGAGTTTGAGTGGGTTTGGCCACAACTGTGATATAGTCACGTTTGGCTTTCTTGACATTGATTTCTCCTGACAGAGACGTCGCTCTCTGACAAGTTTCTGCGCATCACCATCTACGCGTTCTCGCTTGCTGGTGCCAGTGGTAGCTCTCTTTGCTATTCTATTTGTGCTCGCTGATTTTTTCATGCCTCGTAGCACATTTACATGCTGGTGTCTCTGATATACCCGCCTCTGCTCGCCCCTCCCTGCAGATATCCTGCCATTTGATGGGGCTGGATGTACGTGAGATATTTTTGGGCTTGCTTTTGGTTGTTCCTGTGCGTTTTCTGGACTTGAATGGCCGTGTGCGTTTGTTCGGTGGTGTGTGGTTTCTGGATGTACTTGCCGTTTTGGCTGTGATCTTTGCAAGTCTTCGAGGTATGCGTCGAAGTTGGCATATTTCCTAGGTTTGACTTCTGCTTCTGCCAGATGCCGGAAGGAAATATGTCCCGATGGTTGTGGTTGTGGTGTTTTTGGGGGCTTAGTCTCGATATCGCTGGCAAAACTGACATGTCTGCCCTGTGATGCTGCTCGAGGCGCTGAACATCCTTGTTCGTATGAAGATTGCTTCTTGAGTATTGCTTTGAGCTTGATCGCGGGGTTACCGGCAGAATCTAAAGAAATGCTGCCTCCAGCCTCTGGAGGTGAAAGGGGCATCCGGTCACACGATTGTGTCTTCGGTTGTGGATTAGTCGTAGTTGCAGGATCCGCGACAAGTTTCGCGCCTTTGCACTTTGCTAGGACTGGAGATAAGAGTGGTGTGCATTCATTTGTCTCAGTTGTTGTTATTATTGTTGTTCGTTCATTCGTTGCCACAAGCTCGACATTTGAATTTACAATGTGGGTTTGAGTTATAGTTCCATATGATGATGTTGTTCCAGAGGAGGGAACGACCAGTGTCTCGTTAACCACCACTTCCGTCACGACCTCGCATTCGACTTGTCGAGCTTCGAGATCTGGTTGTTGATTTGGAGTTCGCTGTGTTCGCATGAAATTCAAGACCGGGTTTGGCAGAACTTTGTTCAGCTTAAGGTATCTTGGAGTCCCCTTGACTACGGGTTCTCGATGTGGATATCGGATTGGATCAGACTTTTTTGATGCACCGCAATGAGGGCATCGGAGTCGGGGTCGAAAGATAGGTCGTCTATCGAATGGAATGTAATGCATGTTGCAGCAGTGGCAACGGAAGAGGATGTGCTCCTCCTCGTCATCATCTTCTTTGATGTAGAAGATGGGCACGAGTATGCTGCATAGTGTGAGAACGCAGAGGAAGACTAAGATGAGGTAGAGGATTGGTGCTGGGAGCCCGAGGATTCCGTGCTCAGTTGGGCTAACGGGAAAAGTGCTATTGATGTGTTAGGACGCATATTCTATTTATGAGAGAGGATGTTTGGAGATAACGAACATTATGGAGAGGATTCTCTTGATCTGCTCCATTTCGTCGTGAGATTCGTTGTTGCTGTGCACAACTAGGTTGTTTTGGTTTTGTTCTGATTTGGGTTGCTTTGGTGTAAGCTTGATTGATCTCTTGATATAAGATCGAATATGAAAGTTCTTGAATTTGAATTCTGCTCTGCTTGCTTGAATTGAAGCGAATTACTTATTTTGTATTGTTTTTGTGCGCTGCGAAATGGGAGGTGGGATGAGATTCAAATATTTGAAAAGAGAAATGAATTTAGAGACCACGCCAGATGTACCACAGTAGTAAAAGACCGGATTGTGCGCTAGCCAGTGCTCGTCTTGTCATTATCAGAGTTGATGGCATTGTGAGATGCATTTTTGATATGTAGTGCGGTCATTGTTTGACTAGCGAGATGACCGGTCGTTGCTGGTGCCGTTTAGGTTGTGGGAAATGGGGTCAAGAACATCATTGATTCCGCGACAGGCTTATGGATATGCGACCTGTGACTTGGAGATATTGCGACCTTGTCACTTCCGCTGCTGATTCAATTGAATTTATTTCTGAACGTCCTCTACGATGTGGTATTCTACAGAACATGAAGAGTCGCAATGCTCACGTCACTAAAACATCGCAAGTCCGATTCAAAGTCATAGGTTCGCACGCCAAGCCAACACACTCCATCAAGTCCCTTCAGATCTCCTAGTCTGCGGATCCTTACTCTTCAAATTTGTTCGTTTCGTGGCTCTTCGCTAGTCCGTAGGGCTGATGAAGTGGGTGGGGATGGTGCGACTATGAATTAGTGGCGGGTGTGTGCATTGTGGGGATAGCCAACCAACGTGGCAGATCTGGATAATGAGAATGGCTTAGATCCCCATATATTACTGGATCTGTGAGATGTGTGAATTTGTGTCGGCGTGGGTGAACTGATGTATGGTAAGTGATGACGGAAGGTGGCTTTTAACCCCGAATTTGAATCTGATCATTTCGGAGGACTCGTGACAGTTTGGGATGTGTGTACTTGTTCACCAGTTTCATTACGGAGAAGATCCGAATTAGTATGCAATTCTTGGAAGTAATGGTGATTGCCCGTATGTAGTTTGTTGCAGTGTTCTCAAATACCGAAACGCTAAGATCCGACAACTATCTACATAGGGAGCTGTTTCTGTAATCCACTTCGACCCGGTGACTACCATGCTACATTACTAGCTTCTGTGAGTTATGGAAGATAATTGCATCAAGTTCCCACCGATCGAGGCATCATGGTTGCGACCCTGGGTAGGGCAATTTCTCGCTCCCAGGCCAGATTAAAGTAGGCTCGCTTGAAGCTCATGCTAAGCCGCTGTCGGCAAGGAGGGTGGAAGGTGATCTGCATCAGTACTTAAGTAATACCTCTATGTCCATTATACAGGTGTATTCATATGCTGGGCTTAATCTTCCCAGCCAGGACGAGCAGAGTCAACCAGACGGGATTACTGTGCTGGTTCAGGCTGAGCTATTGAGAGAGCTATTTTATTGCCGTTCAGAAATTACACTTAGATGTAGCACATGTAATGTGTCTGTGCATGAAATGAATCTTGAAGCTAGTTCACAATAAGGTACATTGCTTTTACTGCTTAGTGAATGTCAGTCATCCTTGACACTGTGGGCTTCATAGTTCTTGGTCATATCATGCAATGGAACTTTGCTATCAACCCACGCTGTACTGCTTTCCCATGGGCAATTATGAGCTGAGAAACTACGTATCGCAAATCTTATTTGCCATGCTTGATAGCTTTTTGTTCTTTGCCCAGTACTATTTACCTGTAGAGCATGGAGTCAAACTGTGGTAGTTCTGGATCTCGTGGTGCTAATTGAATTGGCAATCTGCAAGAGATTGTTGGCAATTCTATGTTTTATATCCTCTGGAGGCTAGGAATGATGTAGATGCCGTGTGAACAGCGGGGCAGGAGTGGTGAAGTGTGCTTGACTACCTAATTTTGCCCTGTGTATACCTGGCGGAAGATATGGTACCTTCTTGGAACAAGGAGAGTTGGGTGCAGATGGAAGAGATTGATAAATTCCGAAAACGGCAAGATGTTCATATGGCAGAATCAAAGTTTGATGCGTATATACCACACCTATATTTCCCGCATATCGTTGTCAACTTAAGGCGAGTTCTGATTATTTCGTAAATTTCGAAAATATCGTAGTGCCGACCAGACATTTCGTGGAAGCAGAAGAAACCATCAGGAGCATTTCATAATCGTACAATTAGAGAAAATCATATGCCGATGACTTTTCTGAGACGCAGTTGAAGTTGTGGTCAAGTGTTTGAAGTTTGTAAGGCACTTTGGTCGGCGAATATGGCTATTCACAACCTGTACCATATGAAGAGACAGGACAAGATCAACACCCCAACCCGGAAATGAAGACTCTATACCTTCATGACACGCATGCACTTCGACGAGGATTTCAGTCGTACATCGCCTAGCGCGGTCGTCGAGAAGGAAAATAATGAGACATCCTCGTTTGAAGCAGGAACATTGAAGAGAATAGGAAGTGAGGAGTTGGTGCCATCGCATGTATGTTTTATACTGAGCACTATGACGTTAGAAAGTGTCAAGCGGAGCTGGGAGCTTATATTTCTGGAGAAAGGGAGTTCGAGAATGAAGGGTATGGGTAATGAGGAGAGACAAATACACTTTGTTTATAAGTCGAAATTGACATTTCATCGTTAGAAAGAATGCTGATTCTCCGCTGATACGAAAGTAACCAAGGTACATACTCCTAGGACTTGACAGATATTGGGGAAAATGATATGTTTGAATTTTGAAACTCGAGCATTGCAACAGGTCACTAGATCCTCTCAATTGCATATTTATTAGGTCATGCTACAGAATTAACTCTCTTTCAACACTTACCGCTCCACGCCCATGGGTTCATTCAATATCGATGTGCATCTCCTAGCCAGTACGATGTGCAGGTAGGAAACAGCCTTCCATAATACCCCTCATATAATAAGCAATATGGATGCGGGGTATACTTCGAAGAAGCATTTCCTTTTTATCCTCTGCATAGAAGAACGCAGAGAAGATTTGGTGGCGTGGTCATGCAATGCTTTTCTCAGCCATGTGTGGGTTCCTGCTTCCACCACACCCTTCGAATATCAACTACGGTCAAGGATTTCCCCCATCCATCCCTCTGCGTGACTCGTCTTCAGGACAGAAGGAAGATACATTTTCCGCGCGTTTAAGATTGATATCTGGTAATTGAGTGTTATTTTGTTCATCTTGATGCCGTGGGGAGGAGTGGGAGTGTTTTACGTTGGGGATGTTCACTAGCGCCGTTGTGGTTTTTCCATCAATCAGCTCTTCTCTTTAGTTGCCCCTCCATCAAACCCCACCACACCTCTGGACAAGTCCTCCCCTTGATGAGGGGCCCAGTACGGGATGAGTTGCGATTCTTGACCAGAAGGCGTGCGGAAAGGAAGTATATATAGCCTGTCTTGGCCCGAAGAAATTTCTCTGATCCTCATTCTGTCTGTCTTCTCTCATCTCTTCCCCTTTTTTGTTTATTGATCAAGCATATATACCGCAGAAGTATCAATATCTCTCTTACATACCCCGCATCCAGCCATCTTTCAACATGGCAGAAGTCACAATCACTGGTTGGGACACTCGCGATGTCAGGTTTCCAACCTCACTCGACAAGACCGGTTCAGATGCCATGAACGCTGCTGGAGACTACTCTGCTGCGTATTGTATCTTGAAGACTGACTCCGAGTTCTCTGGTCACGGCATGGTATGTTTGTTTACTGCTTGTAATACCTCTACACGAACTCTGCTGACTCTTCCCATCAGACATTTACTATTGGACGTGGAAACGATATTGTTTGCAAAGCCATCGACAACGTTGCAGATCGTATCAAGGGCCGAACTCTGTCCTCGCTCGTTGAGAACTGGGGTCAGACATGGCGGTATCTCGTGTCTGATTCACAATTGCGTTGGATTGGACCAGAAAAGGGTGTCATTCACCTTGCTCTCGGTGCCGTGGTTAATGCCATTTGGGATCTGTGGGCCAAGACACTCAATAAGCCAGTCTGGAGGATCGTGGCAGATATGTCCCCAGAAGAGTTCGTGAGGTGTATCGATTTCAGATATATCACGGATTCCATCACACCTGAGGAGGCCATTGAGATGCTCAAGAAAGAGGAGGGCGGAAAGGCCGCCAGAATTGAAGACGCTTTGGCAAGCAAGGCGGTTCCAGCCTACACCACAAGTGCTGGATGGCTCGGATATGGAGAGGATAAGATGAAGGGTCTTCTGGAGGAGACTTTGGCCAAAGGGTACAGGCATTTCAAGTTGAAGGTTGGTACAAGTGTTGAGCAGGATCGCAAGAGACTTGCCATTGCTCGTGAGGTTATTGGATACGACAAGGGCAACATTTTGATGGTGGATGCCAACCAGGTATGTTCAACTCACAGTTATATTATCCACACGTGCTAATAATAGTAGGTCTGGTCTGTACCTGAGGCAATTGAGTACATGCAACACTTGAAGGAGTTCAAGCCTTGGTTCATTGAGGAGCCAACCTCTCCAGATGACATTCTTGGCCACAAGGCCATCCGTGACGCTCTTCGTCCAGATGGAATCGGTGTTGCCACCGGTGAAATGTGCCAGAACAGAGTTATCTTCAAGCAACTTCTCGCTTCCGGAGCTATCGATGTTTGCCAGATTGATGCTTGCCGTATGGGTGGTGTCAACGAGGTTCTCGCCGTTCTCCTCATGGCCAAGAAATATGGTGTCCCCATTGTCCCACATTCTGGTGGTGTTGGACTTCCAGAATACACCCAGCATTTGAGCACAATTGATTACGTCTGTGTTTCTGGCAAGTTGAGTGTATTGGAGTATGTTGACCATCTCCACGAGCATTTCGAGCACCCATCTGTCATCAAGGGTGGTTACTATCAGACACCTATGGAGCCAGGTTACAGTGTTGAGATGAAGCCAAAGTCTATGGATGACTACTCCTTCCCAGGTGGACCAGGAGGATGGTGGAAGAGCGAGGAGGCTCGCTCCATTCTTGAGGGTATCAAGATCTAGAGTTTTTCTAAGTATGGTGTGGGTATCGGCAGCTTTCATGTTGGGCTGTTTGGTAGCGAGGAAACGATGGCATCTCGTAGGCGTGTATGGTGCGTCTCCCAGGTATGAAGCGGATCATCAGGGCAACGATAGCATCCTGTATAGTAACATGTTTTTCATTCTTTTTGATATACATTATGGGGGACAAAGAGGCTCGAGACTATGATCTCGTGCGCAAGGACACGATGGCATCTTGTAGAGCTGGCATGCTCTCTCGAGGTTGGGTTTGGGAGCGTTAGATATAGTAAAATGCTACTTCTAACTAAATACTGCTGATTGCCGTTGCTGCTATGAGTTGTGAATTAATCATGGTCAACCGATGACTTTGTGCTGCTCGAGTCAGACTGATAAGGTGGTTAAAAATCAACCTTATTGACTACAGTCTGACTACAGTCAATAAGCTTATTGAATACGACGTGCAACAAAAAGATAGAATCAGTTGAACTTTGCTTCACAACTAAACAATCTTCTCTTTACATTTCCTTGAGTGTTTTCCGTTTCTTATTTTGAAAATCAATGACATTATGCATGACCCCATCCCTTCTACAGACAGGTCACTGACACCTCAATAATCTATGGTCATGTGATTCCTCGTTTCTGCCCTCAGATCGTTTGTTTCAGGCTCAACGCACTGGCCCAGAAACAACTCAATTGTAACGTCTCCGGAAGACGCGTTTCTTCAACTCTATCAAACTCACTCTCCTTGTAATAATGGCATATTGAGCGTCGTGTTATCCTGCATTTACACAGTCTGGGCAAGGTTGCTAGTCTTTTGTCCATCATTCACACGCACATCTCACCATGGCACGCTCACCAGCCTCAAAAACGACCAAGTCGCCGGCAAAACCACCACCAAAAGAACCACTCCTCACACAGGAAAACTTCGAGAAAGAACTCAAAGCCCTTGCTGCCAAGGCCCAAGAAGAGACTTTCTCAAAATGGGCGTTAGAGCAGGCTTCTATTCTCGCCCAGTCAGCAATACTGCTCACGCTTGCGGCCGTCTATTCTAATGCCTCTCAAATGGCATTGTCACCTGTTTATGGTGGTATCCCAGCAAATATCCTGCATTCAAAGGGGATCATGAGTGCGTGCTTTCTTGGATGGAGCTTGAACCTCTATGTCAAGAGGAGTATACCGATCAAGCCTAGATTACTGCTCCCCATTTTAGCGGCGTATATCCCTACGTTACAGTTTTTCTTATTCAAAATCAGTGGATTCATGGGAGCGAGATATGGACCAGTCATCACAGAAGCGTTGACCGTGCTTCCGTTGGTATTTTTGAGTGTGGGGTGCACGGCGACGATGCTAGACGACTTGGAGATGAACCCTGGGAGAATGCAGTGGTTGAGCGATGCTATGCCTGGAATCTCTGCATTTTCATTTTTCAAAGCCATCGAGTACTTTTCAGGCAATTACTTGGCCAGAACAGTGGGTGCTACTTTCTTGCAAACACGGATTGGGCTACAGGTTCTGATGACCGGATTGTATGCTTTGTTTGCGCCATCTAAAATGTTGATGTTTGTCATACCAGCAATGATCCACACAGCCGTGTTCAATACGCATGTTGCAACTCCTTATGCAATGAGTAGCCTGAATACGACTCTGGTGAAAGATGGATGGGAGTTGATTGATCGCCAGGAATCGCTGACGGGGTACATGTCCGTTATTGAGAGCAAGAAGAACGGATTCCGAGTTATGAGATGTGACCACTCTCTCTTGGGAGGCGAGTGGCTTGCTCAATTCAAGGGAAATGTACTTGCCGAGCCAATTTATGGAGTTTTTGTTATGCTGGAGGCAGTGAGACTCATTGAAGTCCCACATCCAGTTGCTGATAAAAATGCCAAAGCTTTGGTTATGTGAGTATTTCCTATTTCCTATTGAGAATTGAGAATGAAACTGACAAGATGCAGCGGACTAGGAATTGGTACCACACCAGCTGCTTTCATCACTCACGGTATCGCAACCACAATCGTCGAGATTGACCCAGTGGTACACGAGTTTGCTACAAAGTATTTCGCCCTTCCACCAAATCACACCCCGATCATCGACGATGCCGTGTCCTACGCTTCCTCTCTTGCTAAAACAGACGATAAATACGACTACATCGTTCACGATGTCTTCACCGGTGGTGCCGAGCCTGTGGATCTGTTCACTCTCGAGTTTCTACAAGACTTACACGCGATCCTCAAGCCAGGCGGCGTGATCGCCATCGTAAGTTCTCCCCTTTCTATACCTCTCAAATCTCAATCTGACTCCCCCAGAACTACGCAGGCGATCTCCTCCTTCCACCCCTCCGCATCATCGTACGGACCATAAAAACCGTCTTCCCCACCTGCCGCATCTACCGGGAATCCGCAGCCCCAGCTTCAACCAAGCTTGCCGAAGACGGGCGCGATTTCACTAACATGGTGATCTTCTGTACCAACTCAGCCTCAATGCCCATCACGTTCCGCAAACCCACGAACGCGGACTTCTTGGGCAGTAGAGCAAGACATGCGTTCTTGTTGCCGAAATTCGAGGTCGACGAGAAGAGTCTGTTGGTCGGCAAGAGTGGAGAGATTGAGGTGGAGAAGGAGGGTGAAGGAGGCATTCTGAGGAGTAATGAGACGGAGAGGTTTAAGCCATGGCAGCAGGAGAGTGCTTTGGGTCATTGGGCTGTTATGAGGGGGGTGTTGCCTGCTGAGGTTTGGGAGGCTTGGTGAGGTGTTGGTAGAGATGATTTGAGAGACATTTGAGGATGCAAAAGTATGTTAGAGTGGCAAGCTGATCATCTAAAAGAGGCCCATGGTCAGAATATATTCATGTGCCTGGCACAATCATCCTAACCAAAACTTTCTTCACTTCCAGGTTACAACTCCCCCAGCAGATTTCGCACCCAGCCACCAAATCCAAGACTCAAAGTCAACTTGGGGACCAGAATTCAAAAAAGAACAATATAAAAACATACAACAGTAGGTATTCGCTGGTGGTCACCCACCCAACTACTAATCTACCGATCTGAGGCTTATGTATGGCAGAGCGGACGGGATGCCCAGTTCTCCTCAGTCTATGGTCGTAAGTGACGATTTCCACAATACATAAGAATATATTGACGAAAAAGAAAATTGCCTATCTTAGCTTGGGCTGAATTGTGGTGGTATTAGATCTGATATTCGGGGATTAGTCCTCAGCTCTCGGCGCTGGGAGCAGAGAGGAGCTAGGGCTAAGTCTCGGTTATGCACCTTCGTACTTTAGCCTCGCCAGTTCTATGAGGTGCACTAAATCACATTGCTTTCCAACTTCGAGATGTCAAATCCTGAACATGAGCATCCTACTTGGATGAGAGTTATCAATTTCTATCAGGCGGAGCACAAGATTCTAAGAGCTACTTTACTGCTTATACCAGAGTACGAACATGTGATTGTGGATGAAACTCAGGAGGTGGTGGGTGGGCTGTCCATTACCCCTGGTTATTAAGGATCAGAGGAAGGACATACACAGCCACGAATGATAGCATCTGTGTATTTTGTATTCTTCTTCATCTTATTGAACACCCGATCACAATTGAATAGCTTTTGTCCTGTTCGAGAGACTCTACTCCCGTTATATTTTGAGTGCAATCCCGTCCTTTAATCATGGCTGCGCCTAGAGCCCCAAAGACAAATGCAACCGAGGAGGATCGGCTTCGTCGCGACGAGTCGCTAATGAAAAGACTCCACATCTTCCATGAACCAGAAACTACCTCCGATGAGTGGCCATCAAAGTTCAAGAATACGTTCCGTAATGTGGTTGCACTTGGATCCTTTAAATTCCACACTTATGATGAGGTACCCAACGATCATAGCACATCGATCTGGAGGCAGGCGACGAAGTTTCGAGCCAAACAATTATCAGACATAGCTCGCCGATTGCTGAAAGAGAAGCCTTCAGAATTAACCTGGCGCCTAGAAATTGAGAAGTTGGTCGATGCCCGGTTTAGCTTGAGGACTGAATGGTACGTTAAGTCAGACACGCCAACCTTACTGCACAACCAGACTGCCGACCTCAAGTACTAACTCGCTCATAACAGCAAAACTTGCAGTGGGCCAGGCCGTAGTGGTAGATCCTGGAGATCTGAGATTGAAGTCGTCGCGGAAGCCGCTGGCCCTATTTCCGATGATTTAAAGGCTCGACGGAAGACACGCGTACCCTGTAGATGTGTCGAGGTGGGTTATTCAGGACTAAACAATATCTTCTCAAACAGAGCGGATCAAGTATTTAGCTACGACAGGCATATTACGGATGATTTCCAAGAAGGTCAGAGTAGACAAGGCACTCGAATTCTGCCGGAAAGGAGGCCTGATCGTGTCTACGGATTGTGTCAAACCACAAATTTCGAGGATCGACTTTCTGGTACTGCTCAAAGCGTCCTGGATAGTGCGTCTCGAGATGCAGTTTTTGTGCTCCAAACAACAACTGAATCCTGCAATGAGGAATTGTTGGTGCAAGACTTTTTACAGACTACTCCATTTCATCAACGAGGCGAGCCTCTTCTTTTCCCATTTTTAATCCTCGAGGCAAAATCCGAAGAAGGCAAAGGTCACCGAAATTGTGGGGTTCAAACTTCGTTGCCTATATGGGGCCTGCTTAAAAGCCAAGAACGCCTTTCAGAGCTTTCTTGCCCTTTGGTAGAACTAGGTGGTCCTTTCTTGTGGTATATCTCCTATCTGGGTGATAGTTGGCGTGTCTCGGGATGCCATGTTACTATAACGAAGGCTAACAAAAACTATGTAAGTCGTGGTAGAGTGCAATATGAAGTTGGAGATATATTCTAATCAGAAATAGAACATCAGAGATCTGTGGAATGGCAGGATATCTTCACCAGATGGCGCCTTGCAACTACTCCTGATTATCGATTATATATTTGATTGGGCGAGAGACATTTATCGACCGTCTATCCTCCACTGTCTTGAAACTATGGACGACGACTTTGACACACGGATGAGTTTCGCTGCTGACACTGATATCAATTCGACCCGTCGAACATGTCGATTAGATACCTGGAGTGGTATGGAAACTTCAGCTGTATCTGAAGAGTTCGAAGCCTCAGCAAGTGACGATTCTCTGCTCGATCCTTGGAAGACACATGACTTACTCGAGCCTCACGTAGCTATCGGATATTACAACTCACGCGTTTTCCGTTCCTCATCAATCATCAAGACGTCATTTCAGTGCCTCTATCTCACGCGAGACAATATGACAAGCTTCATCAATTGCTTGGGTAACAGCTCCTCGAAATATAAAAGCATTGCGCGTGCAACTCTTAAAACTTTGCGTGATGGACCAATGACTGTGTCTCAGCGAATGCTTTCCAATATCGAGTACGAATGGACTGGAACAATTCGGGAAACCCACCACACTGCGCCAGAAAGTAAGATGCTTTGCACTATAGCTCATGCATCCTCGATCTCCTCCAAGACATGGGAGCTTTCACGGACTCTCTTTTGTTTAGCAGTAGACGAAGACGTGCTTTCAAGGATCCGCCAATACTCCGAGTTGGAGAAATCAGCTTATCTCCTTGAGGGTATAGTGGAGAGCGCACCACATTTAGACCAAGAGACAATGACTTCTATCATCTCCCATCTCAAGAATCGGAATACGAGAGATACTTTAGCATTCGCAATATCCCGTACTGTGGACTTCTGGCGGCCGACCAGTACGCTTAGTAGCAAAAAGAGAAAGTTGGTAAGCCATGAGTATGAGCACAGTGTTATATTGGAGCCCCTTATTAGATACCGCTATGCTATTAAGGATCTCGTGCAAGAAATTTACAGACGGCATAAGCCGAGTGGCCTATTGGAACCAGACGTCCCTTGTCTTAGATTCTCTGCTCAGCTTGAACGCCTGGAACAGCGAAGTGCCGCAGATCATCGATATTTATTACCTCTAGAATCTCCGGATCTCATTCCAGGACTACCAGAGGACGAAGCATTGCTACTATGTAACAGGGTTCGAAATCACACACATATGTGCATATTGGTCGCCAAAGATACTTGCGACCCAACAATGCTTACCGAAGTCATGTCGGCATTGATTGAAACCATATCTGGAGGACGATTCTTTGTATTGGATGGCTACTCCATAATTGGCAACAATGGAGTGGAATATGGAATGAGGCCGCAGGTAGAAGGGGGGTTGTTTCCATTGGTTAAAACAGGAGCTCAATTATGGGGCCGAGATCTTCTCCAAAAATTCAACAAGGAACACTGCAAAGATGATTATCCAGAAATCTTCACGTACGACAAATCTATCGAGATGGCTCTTTGGAAGAGTACAAACAGCGTCAAATGGAAGCCATTTTCTGGTGCACCTGAACCCGAGATCAAACGCCCACCAAACAAAAGAAGGCGTGTTTTCCAAACCACAGAGCACGACGTAGCTCGATCCGAAGATATGCCGACACCTAAGTCAGATAACGCTGAAGTTGAGGCATTATTAAAGAAATGGGGGCCCGCACGATTTAAAAAGGCTTTCCGTTCAGTGCTAGAAAACTTCGAGAGAGAGGTGGTAACAATAGACTAAGGCCGGCTCAAGTAGTTTATCAATGCCTAGAAGGAGCAACTACGGATGAAGTAAAGTTTGTGTACACAATGTGACCTAGAACAGAAGGATCTTTACTCTTCAGCTAAGGTAGGATGAAATAAAAAGGTACTTAAACTTTTGGCAATCAGTTGGAAGAGCCTCAACATCATTTCAGTTCCCCTTCACAGCAAGATCGGAACTAATGAAGCAAATTTATGATGTGATCTCTAACTTCTTTTGGCACGCCTCCGAGTTCGCGGATCGCACAATAGTTATTCGCTGCATTTGGGAGCCAAATTTCAATATAGACATATATAAGCATGGTCTGTCTTTCTTTCTGCAATCATAGAAACACCTTCCTTCTAACCGGCTTGCTATGCCGTGCTCGTTCGCGATCGTCCAGTCCGCATGAAGATGTTTGAAGGATGCGCACGATCTTGGAACTCACTGTCGACATGATACTTAATCTCAGGTCCTTCTTGCTTGAATCCGAGTCGGCTGTACGCGGTTCTGCCCGCTGCTGATGCTTCAGTGACTGCCTCTATGCCCCCTCGGCGAACCGCTTCGTCCAAACCCCATTGTACCAGCTTGGATGCTATGCCCCTTCGTTGAAAGGCCGGATCCACACAGCAGAGGTCCAAGGCCAGAACGGCAGGGGGCGATTGCGACGCGGCTTCCTCGATGGCTTTGACTCTTTGCGTCGTGAGGGACTTGCTCAACTGACAAAAGTAGTTTTGCGCTGATGCGTCCCCTGGATAGAGGGTAGTCAAGTCCATGGTCTTGGCGAGATCAGCTTGCGGGGCATCGCCGTAGCCGGGGACAGTCGAGCCCTGAACCCAAATGGCCATGCCCGCGATAACTTCGCCCTCGTCAGGGCTCAAGACTGTGGCCTTGAGGAAGACAGTGTTAAGGTTCCCTGCGTTGTCTACTGTCGCCGTAGACCAACGGCTCTTGAAGCGCGAGGCGCCTTCCAGCTTCCCTTCTGGCGTATTCCAGCCAGGGTTGAAAGCAATCCAGATGCTGTCCGCCGTCTGCGTTCCAAAGGTCGCTGCGGCGATCTCGAAGCACCTGGCCAAGTCATCAGCCTTTGTGACTGGCTCGACATGAATGCCATTCTGGCTAGTCATGGTGTCGTTTTATAGATGAATTTCGATGAATTGATTGCAGAAAGTTCGACGCCTCAATACTGACGAGCTGAGAGGGGTAGTGCCGCTAGTTGAGCTTTGCAGGTATCGACCACGAGTGACAAAGATCGTTAAGTGTAATAAAGATATTTGTTTGAAGATCGGGAATTAAAAGTAAACGAAGACCACTAAATAAGTGTTGAATAGTACTCTCTAGCGTACTTTAGCTGAGTAATGCCCGTGTTGTAGCACGTGACCGTTTCTACAAATGGAGCGAAACTTCGAGGGTGTTCAAAGTATAGGAATCAGTATTATTTCTTTTTGGTCCTGTTAAGTTTTGGCAGTTTTAGATGATTCTTAGTCTTACAGCCAGCCAGAGTGGTTGAACAAGTCTGAAGACGTTGAGCGAGACGGGAAGCGAGATTCAAATTCGGGTTCAAAAATAATTCGTGTTCTACTAATCAGCTTCCTTGCTGGAAGTATTATTTCCTTGTCTGTTTCTGTATGCATATGTACTATTCTCGTAGCTAGTATTCGCTAAGACTGTTTCAAAACATTAGCTTTTCTTTTTCGTAGCTAAAACCATATGGCTGGCTACCTTCCTCTATCTCTCATATTGAAATCCAATGAGCCCCAATTCTCTTAGTCTAAAGCTACCTTTCTCGCTTAGATTATGTTTGATATCAAAATAGGCTGCGGATGAAAAACCTGCCGGGTGGTTTATAAATGTCGCGAGTTCAACTCATACTTTCGTCGTAAGGCGGCGTCTTTCTCGTCTTTCGTGTATCCCAGGAGGTGGGTTTTAAGAGAGAGATGAAATGGTATTGATAAACTTCCTAAAACACGAGATTCGTGCATCCGTGTATGGTTCCTATAGTTCAAGACCCTAAAACAAAATATACTGTTATAGCGACGCAACTAAAATAACTCTTTAACCTCTATCTTACGATGTCAATAAGAGCACCATTTAATGCTAAGGTGACTTAATTTTATTGGAATATTTCAACTCTCTCCACTTTATAGTTGTATATGACTGCTGAGATCAAGTCTAGCTCTACATAATCTTACTTTTTAGAAGTGGGACATTATCGAAAAATTCGAAAATTCGAACGCGATTGAGAAAGTGGTAGATATTGGTAAGCAAATGCTAGTAAGTTAGTAAGGAGATGGTAAGGTAGCTCAACTTGGTAGAAGTTAAGTAAATATGTTGATGCAATTTTGGGCTTGAGTGTTATGGGTATTTATATCGATATACCAAAAAGAAATTATTGTTATGACTTTGGTATAGTGTGCGGAACATTAAGCTATATTTCTAGGGGTTAATAGAAATACTTATAGAATTGTTTTGTCAATATTTTTTGTTTGGGCTTCGTAGCATCGTTTCCAATCTTTTAATAAGGCTACATTGCAACTCTGGAAGTGGAAACACGTTGTCAGCTCTATATCCAATAAAAAACAGTTCGTTATCTCTTTCCCGTTATATAAACCTCATGACGGAGTAAGCAGCTGCACTATATCCTTATGGCCATACTTAATAGCACAATCCAGCGCTGCACGGCCCCATTGATCTTTCGCATTAACATCGGCCCCCTTTTCCAATAGCAATTGCACTATGGCTGCGCGTCCAAACTGGGCCGCCAAACAAAGTGGTGTTCGTTTCCAGTCATCTCTAGCGTCAAAATGTGCTCCTGCCGCCAGCAACACCTGCGCTATGTCTATATATCCAAAGTAAGCCGCCTTTGAGAGTGCTGTTCGGCCCCATGAATCCTTAGCATCAACTTTGGCTCCCTTCTGTAGCATCTCTCTAACACAACTTCTGGCCCCCACTTGAACCACCCGTAATAATGCAGTTCTGCCATACCTATCTTTCTGCTCGATATCAACATCCTTAGGAAACTCGACTGAACGCATGACTGAATTATACAGCGTAATTACCCACGGCGGTGCGCTTGTCATATCGACGTTCATCGCTCGACACATTGCAATGACATCGCCCACCTCATAATCCGTCAGTAACGACGTCCAAATTAATTCGTCAGAGTTTAAATCATTATTCGGCAGTTCGAAGATCGCTCGTGCTATGTCATATTGCTGCATATGAGCCGCGTAGGAGAGTAACTCTACCCCATCTGCCGTACCTGCTGATAGCTTGAGATTCGGTACTTTTATCACTTCAAGGATTATTTTCCTTCTCCGTTCCTTTTAGCGTACTTTCGGCGGCCATGTGCGCTGTAAGGACCTCTAATCAGTTCTTGAAAAAAATGACGCTGCCGTTCAATAACAACGTTCGGCACTTCGCTGAGTAATTTGACAATCTCAAAATGCCCATAGATAGTCGCTATTGTGAAAGGCGTATATCCGCAGTAGTCCCACTCATTAATATCGATCTTAGCTTTGACGATCAGATGCTTCACGATCCCTAGAAGATCTAGAGCTGATGCATTGAAAAGCGTACTATTTCCTCTTCTACGTAATAGAGCTGTGTAAGAGAAATGATCGACCATTTGCCAGCTCATATATCTATTGTCACGGGAATTGCATAGATCTACTCCGAGTTGTATACAAGGATGTGTTTCCGGGATTTCAGCATCTCTAAAATGCTTACTCCAGTATTTCGCAGAATATTCGAGAAACACATAATTGCGGATATATTGATCTATTCTCTCCTTTCTAGCATCCCGCAACTGTTTGATCTCATCAAGATACGACTTGAAGGGTATTTCTACAGTGGGTATTGCGGGCCGTAGCGGTCTATCCTCGTAAAGATCAAGGTAACGGGGTTTGTGTGCTCTCTGAAATCCATCCGAGTAAACCCGGTCTTCTTGCTTTACTTTATCGTGAAAGAGATGATTCTCCAACAAATCCTGAAGGCACTGGTATCGCATGCAGCTATAGGCCAGAGCGGAGTGTGAGTTTTGGACAGAGATAGAATCTTTCCAAATTCCGTCGAAAGGAACGTCGAGATCCAGTCGAGGAGTAAGATCTGTCGTCATCAAGAATTCCTTAGCAGTCTGGTGGAGCAGATGAACCTTTCCATCAACTATGGAAACAAATAGTCCACATGCATTTCGAATGTAAGTCTCACAGGCGCTGTCAGACAGCTGTTCAAGATTTTCGTATGTTGTATCGTTTTCTCCAATGGTTAATGCAATATACATCTCTGGAGGTGACAAGGGCTCATATGCTGCACACACTATTTTCAACAGCTTCCACGCCAATTGCTTGTCTTTGCTTCTATCAAGCATAGCTATGTAAGCATTGTCGACCGAAGTGGGTATTTTGGCGAAGAATTCTTTTCGGCCCGCCTCAGTGAGAAGCTGTAAATCATCCCGAATTATACCCATAACGAGTGACAGCCATAGATAAGTCCAGTGTGTCGTCTTTGTCAATTCTTGTTTCAGTGACAGAATTGTATCCGGGTTAAGATCCAGGTCCTCCTGAAGGTTCTCCAGGCCGTTCTGAATAACGATATCAATCTCCTTTCCAATCTGAACTGTTTCGTGCTCCCCTTCCAAATGGATAGCAGGAAATTTGCGTCGCAGCTTTTTGAAATGGATTTCTACATAGTAGTAAGAACGACTAGTCAGTAGAAATTTCACTTTTGCCTGGCCATCGGCGTGTGGGGCCTCCTCGTAGAATTGACATAACATAGGGAGGAGCGTGTTTAGGTCTTCTCTTTCACATTCGTCCAAGGCGTCTAGGATGCAAATGATCTCCCCAGCTTGTGGGTCTCGATAAACTGACATGAAAATCTTCCATAATATATCCATGTTTTCAAATGTGTTTTCCCCATTCTTCTCATAAGACTCCACGATGTGTTTCATCAAGCCCTCGTTCTGAACAACAATTTGATGAAGCAACGCACACAAGGCCTTCTTAGCAGATTTCCCTTCTGTTGTATCGTCCTTGAAAAAGAAGTAGCAGGTTATTCGTTTCTCCGTAAATTGTAGCTCCTTATCCACGAGGAATCTTGAAAGCACAGATTTGCCACATCCGGCATTTGCTGTTATCAAGAGGATACTTGAGTATGTACAGTGTCGCCACTGCTCGAAATTGGGATTATTTAAAACCCATTGACATGTGCCTTCGGTAGCGTTCGGATTTCTGTTCTTGCCCTGCTCGTAATCATTCGAGCTACGAAGTAGGTGGTAGCATTTGGACTGCACGTCTCCTTCTGCATCTAGACAATATTATTATATGCTTAAATACATTTGAACGTTGTTACGAACGATAATTGAAACCTCCCATCTGATTCACGTGTCCGAATGCCGGCCCAGAGCCAGAGAAATTGTTGGTCTGGGTTACGGGATTCGGTATAGCGCGCGAGTTTCCTCGTTGGTCTTTTTGAGATTCACCGTCTTCCTTGGCTGCTTTCAACGACTCAATACAATACCAAAGCCTCTCTAACACCTTCTGGTAACTAGCGTCATTCCTTCCCGTGAATCTTGTCATATCCATATGGTTTGCATTGATGCCTGAATTCGAATACTGGGCCAATATGGCGGAATTCTTCTCGACAATAAAACCGCATCCAACAACGGCTTTCTCCTCGAAAAAGCAATGTATTGTTATCTGACGATCCAAACTGGGAACGAGCGACTGGAATCCCTGCTGGGTTGCTAGAAGAACTTCGGATGTTGGTCTTAGCGGATCCAAAATGGCAGTGTTCGTTCTTCTTACAAGATTCGTGATTAGAGAACTTTTATATGCCCAGCTAGCCAAAGGTGCTCCAGCATGGGGTGTACCCATAAAGATAATTCCTTGGATAGACTTGAAAACATGCTCGAGCCCCGTCCCGGGCTTTTGACTTTATAACAATGCCTGTTCGCAAACCAAACCGCCGAGGCTATGGGCAATTAAGATGATAGGCCTGTCTCGAAATTCTCTATGTAAACCGGAAATTGCAAACGCTAGGCTTTTCCCGTCCTCTGCGATATTGTTGCTGCCGGCCATCCCAAACAACTTAACAACATCTGCGTCGTAACCGAATGTCATGATGCGTGCACTTTTGATATCGATAGCCAACTCCTTGGGCCAGAAATTCTTATTCTTATGTGTCCATGTCGTTACACGATTACCCGTCAAGCCATGTACGAAGACAATACTGGTGTAGATACGTGGTTAGCAGTTATCAACTCATGGTTGGTATGGGGTGAGAATACTCGAGATCAGCATCAGAGGGGTCAGCAACGACCTTCATTCCATACTCTCCTGCTGTAGAATACATCGCTTCGGGAAAGCTTTCTGATGTAGTTACAGAAGCCGGAACAGGTGCTCCCATACCATCTTCCTCACCGGCAACAGTCATGAGACCTGAATTTGTTCCATTTGTTGTGATGTCGGCTATGGCCTGTTTCCCTTTCCCTCTCCCATTTAGAAAGCTAAGACGTGTTGACATTATTCTGAACAGGGAGCTTTAGAGAAGGCTTTGTAGCAAAATTGGAGATCGAACGTGAATCAAAATCACAGGAGCGGGTCAATACAGAAATTAGGGCGGGCGTAGATGTCAAGACCTAGCTGACATCCTCCCAAATCACATCAGCCACACCTAGGCGCTGTTGCGTCCATTTGGAGCGCCCGTGGTCAAAAGACGAAACATCAGTACAGAGACTCTCATTGGATTCTCTCACAGCCTTGCCTTTCGCCATACGATAAAGCCTGACAGCTCGAGGGCTGCCCACCCTCTCTCAACTCGCAGAGGATGAGGCTCTCAAAATGATTGGTCGTCGCAAAGCTGTTGGTTGGCAATAGACGCCGTAGGCTAAAAGGTAGTGGCAGGGTATACTTTTATCTTTTATTTTTAGGAAGTTTTGTGTAGGATGTAGGAGTTCAACGAGGCTCATGAAAACAGTTGTTATCATGAGTCTAGATAGATACAAGTCTGTCTTTTAAGGGTTACTGGGGAGAAAGAAAACCCATACGAGCTAGTAAGCGATATTTGATCACATGATTACGATTGAGCTCTGCACCCGTGATCATGACCTAATACTCTATCAATGATTTTTATCTGATGAGTGTTGTAGAAACTAACTGGATTCAAGTAAAACGTGCTCAGATATTCTACACCGAAAGTCGTCCGTTATCAATTGTTTGGGCATGAAATTGGAGAAAAGACAGTGAAGTGACCAATTGAACCTCGAACAACAACGAATGTCAGGCCAACAATTGACCACATCTTACCTGAACAGGCATCTTTAGTTGTGATTTCCAGGTCAGATTTTCACTCAATAAGGAAATCCTTTGAATTCGCTTATATGCTAAGTTCAGTACCATGCAAAGGCCTAGTTTTACTCCCGTCTTTTTAAGTAACTTTAACACCATGATCGAAAACACTCAAAACCTGAATTCAGATTTTCGACAACCTAAAGTAAAAATCCGATGTAGGCTGTGAGTTTCGACTTAGTCTGTTGTTTCTTGTACTTGTCATTACGTTGGAATCTTCCTTTTTAGGATTGCCGGTTGTATTTATAACCTAGCTTATATACCTACCTTACTATAGTTATTTGTTGACTGAAGTGAGATCTAGTATAGTTGTACTTATCCGCATGGCTAGGAATTCTGACAGACACTACCTTACCTCAACAGCCAAAACTCCAAAATATATAAAAGGAGCATCTAACCTCAAGACTAACCATACAGAATGGAGGTACAGTTATAGATAGAGATTCAAGGTAGACCCTGATCAACTCCCTGACCGCACGAGTAGGCAGTGTAGTGTAGTTTCGCCTAACAGTCTCGAGACAGTCTAAGTACCTGCCATTTTACAAGACGAAAACAAAAAAAAACAAGAATATATCGAAATACCTACCTTACCTACCTACCTACCTTGCCTTATTATTATCAACTACCTCCACCCTCCCTCCTCCCCCTCGCCCTCTCTACATCTCTCACCTTCACCGTCTCCTTTGTGATGCTTCCCCCTTCGCTTTTCTGTGTACATAGACATGGACATACAATAGACGAATAGACGAACCAACGAGTGGACAAAAGGTGGAAGTAAGTAACAAGTGAACAAATGAACAAGTAAATGAACTGACAAGTAAGCAAATACACATGAACACACATACGCGAATAAAAGGGTATATATTCATTCATTTCTTTACTCTCTTTCCACCCTCCACCCTCCAACCTCCACTCCCTATCTCTCTCTCCGCTCACTCATCTCGCTACTCGCCCCATCACCACCACAACCACCACCGTCAGCACCACAAGCACCACAACCACCTTCGCAGCAGACAAAAAGGAAAGAGACAAAACATCATCATGATCATCATCAGTGTCATTCCTATATATACACCCATTCATCCATCATACTCCATCACCTTTCTTGCGTATATACTATCTACTCCACTCCCACCATTTACCTTTCAGCTCAACTCAACTCAACTGAAACCTATGCTAGCTATCTCATCATCTAATGCGCCGTCGTTCCCACCGCTCCCACGCTCCCAAACATCGCTTATGCACCAACACCTCCCTATTCCACCCACCATATGAAGGAAGATGGGACAAGAAAAAAATAAAATAAAACACCTCAAGCGTGTGTGTGTGTACTTGTACGCACAGCACAGCAGAGAACTAAAGAAGAGACCCAGCTGAATATACACCCCCGCCAGGAAAGATTAAACTCTATGCTATCGTCATCTACCACTCCGAACTGCCCCAACAAGCGAGAAAATACTAATAAGCACTATCCCACAAATCATCCTCCGCCTTAATCATCTCCAACACTGGCGTCCTTCCCTCAACCTTCTTCTTTGCTTTCCTCTCCTCTTTTGTCACCAACCGAGGGGTGATTGGCATCATCGGTGTGAATGGTTGGTATGGACTATATGGTACCGCACCTGCACTCCACGGTGTCTTCAACCCGCTCGTATTCGGTCCATTTGAATGCGATGTTCGCTCTAGCACCGTGGTCTTGGTGGAATGCGACATGGCTGATGGTGAGTTGAGAGCAGGCTCGAAGGAACGGAAGGGAAGGGCACGTGTGGAGGATTGTGCTGAGGCTTGGTGTTGGCCGTAGGGGTTTTGGGAGGCGAATTTGGAAGGAGGTGGAGTCAGGGTTAGGGCTGTAGGACCACTGAAGAGAGGGGTTTGGGATGTTGCTGAAGTAGCGGAGATGGGATCGCCTCGATGAGAGGAGCTCATGGAGGTTTGGGAGAGATTGGGGACATGTCTGGAGGGATTGCCATATGGGTTGAGTTGTGAGGCAATACTCCTAGTTGGGGAGTTGCCGCTGGATTCATGGCGAGTGTGAGTGAAGGGTACTTGGTCTCTTGGAACCGGAGGAGGGGGTGGTGGTGCGTAATATCTTGGTGTCAATGGTTCTTCATCCGAGGCATTGCCTGGGAAGACTGCTGACTTTGGTGTGGGTATAGGCGAGGAGATTCTCATGCCACGAATGCCCTTCCTCTTGGGCGATTTTAGCGAGGATATGATGGATGATGTTCGGGAATGTGATTTTTGTTTCGGCTCATCTAGAGTAAGGTTTGATGGTCGATTCTTCTCCAATTTCTTGTTGGGTGAGCTTTGACGCTGCGGTGCTTCCGCTGGTACGGGAGCCATAACCCGTTGTAACATCGGTGGTGGTGGCATTTCTTTCACGCTCTGGCCTGCTCGCTTTGCCTCCTCCTGCTCCATGACATGAGCATATAAATCCTCCAAATCTCGCTGCATCATCTCTTGATCGGCCTCAACCACTCGCGCATCCACGTATGGATCGGTGCCAGGAGGAGTTGTGGGGGAAAGCCCGTTACTGGGGAATATGTATGGATTCTTGGTATCTTTTTCGGGTGAGGGCCACGAGAAGTTGCGTGGACTGGTGGGATTCGCGCCAGGCGATCGCATAGAAGTATCGATGTTCCTTGGAATTTTCGGATCTACCATTTCGATATCGAGTGCCTTTGCTGCGCGCTGAACGGACATGCGAAGCTTGCGACCTAGCAGAACGAGGACAATGCCCACGGTGATGACCACAAAGACGTATGCGCCGAGGATGCCACCGATCTCAATGGGTAACTTCGACTTATCTCTGAGTGCGCTGGCAGACAGCGGAGGGCCTTCTTCAGGTGACGGTGCCGGATACCAGTCAATGTTCAATGGATTCGACTTGGGCGTCTCGTTGATGACGCTGGCGCCGACTGTGAATGAAGAGCTCAGTAGTAGTAGCAGTAAGATGAAGTGTCGAGGTGAGGCATTGACGATGGTCGATGTCCCTCCAAGCATGATGGTGTGCTTCTTTGCCCAAGTTATATCTCCCGGGAGGAAGTCAGCTATGATATCTCTAAACACTCTGTTATTGTTTTCCAGGAGTCACGAAACATATCGCGAGACAGAATCAACATGGAATGAGGTTTGAGAAGGCAAGACAAGGTCACCGTTTCTGCAGTGCCAGTGGGCGGTTGAGATGTGATATACCCGGATATAATGTGCTTAAGTGGAGTGACCGTGGTGACAAGTGGTGACGGCAAAGTGAAGGTTTTCCCAGCACGACGCCTCCATATGCATCGTATGCATGGGAGAACGAGGGTGGGAGGGAATAGGATTGGGTCGAGAGGAGGAGGAGGAGGAGGAGGAGGAGGGGCTGGATCTTGACCCATGGGAGCCAAAGTAGACATGGTCGCCCCCATCTCGACGTTGACTCGACCTTCACTCGACCTTCACTCGACCCTGCATCTGTTCTCAAAATAGCGCCGACGATTGTGATGGGCTGGCTGGGCTGGATGGGCTTGGATGGGCTTGGATGGGCAATATGGGGTGCGAGATTTGGGGTGATGCAGGTGGTTGTATAGAATCCTGGTTGGGTATATTCTCTTTGAGTGAATTTTGGGTGAACAGAATTCAAAATAAGTGAACACTACCTTACCTTACTAAAGTGACTGGGTAGGTTCTACCCCTGGTTGCTTCCCCTCAAGTCGTCAATTCCTCACCACAGACCGCTGGTTGGTTGGATGATCTGCAGGTGGTTGGCACTTTTTCTGCACTGTCCTGCAACTGTCCTGTACGTCCTGCAAGTTACGCGCCGAGATCTTCCATTCGAGTACAAAGATTGGTTCAAGACGATCCACTTGCCATCCACTTCCCATCCACTTCCCATCTTTCTATCCTGGTCGGGCGTTTTTGCTGGTCCACTTCCTCATATGGCCCGTGCCGAGTCAAGTGCCAATGCCAATCATCCGGATACAGGTCTTGATTGAGTTTAGCTTGGAGGTTGCATATCAAATAATATCACACCGGTTCTTAGTTCTGGTCTCGCTCTTCTTCACAATTGGATATTCTGGATATTTGATGACTGTCACAATTTCATGCGGCGGTAACTGAGGGACAAGCGAATATGATATGTAGGTCATGAGTAAGAGGACTGTAAGAGCACGAGGTGAGGTGATTTCACCTCTCTCTTCCTCCTGTCCTGTCCTGTCCTGTCCTGTCCTGTACCTTACAGTTCTTCCTATTAAGGTGGGGTTGTTTCCAATATGATGGGATGGCAAATCCCATCAAAAGATGTGAAGGTGTGATGAGCCCCATCACATCCATCCAGACATCCAGACATCATCTCATCCACCACTTACCATTGCCCAAAGTTGCGACGACTGCCGAATCATCCTTGCGATTCCTCGCGCAAGTGCCAAAGGCATACCTCCGTAGGCAAAAAGGTAATGCAAGTCCGAATACTTTATCTTTTATGCGCAGAGACCCCTCCTCATTCTCCTCATCCTCCTCCTCCTCCTCTTTCTTCCTCCGTGAATGTGCAGATAAAAATGTGCAAATGCAACAAGATTATGCATCTACGAAAAGCGCAATCACTTCATTTGGAGTTATGATTGGAGATCTATCATAGGATCGTCACAACCCAAACCCAACGATGAAGAGCCAGAGCAAGTGCCGTTCACGTTCACATGCCTTGACATCACCTGGATCTCTCTCTACTGGTTCCTTTTCCTTATCGAATAGGATGGAAATATTGAAAGATTCTTCAAGTCAGGCTCTTCTTGTCTTGTCTTGCCTTTCCAACACTCACAAAACCATTATAGGTAATCATTGCTGTTGGGAGGAGAGACACATCTCATATTCACATTCACATTCACATTCATGTCTCCAACTTCACTTTCTTCACCGTCGTTCCGTCCAAAAGTATCCATCCATCCAATTGCATACAAAGTGGCGTAGTTTGTGGTGGGGCTCGCTCGCGGGGTCAGTGAGTGAGTGACTGAAGAAAATCAATGGGCGGGTAGCTAAGCGAGAGACAGAGAGAGAGAGATATTTACTAGGTAAGCACGGTAAGGTCGGTGGTCCTCAAGGATGGATGAGGTGTTCCGCCGCAAGGATTTCAACCCTCACTCTGCCAGTCCAGTCCAGTCACTCCCCTCCCCAATGACGAATGAGAAGACGCGTGCTTATGTGAAATTAATTCACTGAAGATCGTGATCCGATCCGATCATGAAATATCGAAAGTCAATGCGCCGTTTCCTTCCTTCACCTCACCTCACTCAACTCACTCATTCACTCGCTCGTGATCAAACAATGTAATGCAAATCACATCACATCACATTCCATTCTGGGATATCATTTCGATCCATTTTGCATTAATCAGTCAAGCCGAGATAAGCTTTCGCGTGAACAATAAACAGTGAACAATGATTAGGATAACCCGAAGTTGAAGAGATGCGAGATGTGTGCTCGAGATGTGAAATGAGAAAAATGAGGCTTATATGGTCGCAAATCAAAAACGGTCGGTATGCGCTCGCTTTCTCGCTTACTTACCCACTCACTCACCCAACTCAATCGTGGGATGGATGGGTGGGGGTTGGCGGGTGGCTCTAGAGAATATTCATTCCCAACTCCCATTTCTGGGAATTGGAATCCGGAATTGGGAATTTGGAATTTGGGTTATGGAAGTTGGGTTCTGGAATCTGGAATTTGGAATTTAGGCAGATGTGAGGTATAGGTAGGTAGGTATTTGGTGCTTGTACTCACTGCACGTAGAAAAGTACATCTCATCACCTCGTTGTTAATACTCGTAGAAATTGAGTGTGAGGTTGGTAAGAAGATCGACTTTACTTCAGATGGAACACATTACCCTACCTACCTTACTCTTCATCTTTCATTCTTCATGCTTCATCCTTTACATTTCATCCTTCGCACTCCATGCACCAAGTTCCACTAATCGAAATACCAGCATGCCCTTCCCATACCAAAATTCCAAAGCTAACGAACCACCATACATCTCAGACGACTTTGCTCCAAGTCGATCCTGCGGCGGCGGCAGCGGAATAGGAAAGAAACACTCAACTCAACTGAATTCAAATCAGAGACATTCGTCTTTCTAGCCTCACAAGCACACCTGACGTAGAATTCCTCAAAATACATCATCATCATCATTCGTAAGGGATCGTAGAACAAACAACAGAAAATAGACAACAAACAAACACTGCGTAAGAACATCTTGTGTGTGTGTTGAGGTACTCACTCACTCACTCACTCACTCCTGTGCGCGAAAAAGTCCACAGAAACAACAACAATAGCAGCAACAAGAAGAATCCTGAAGGGAACCCAATATGGATGAATGGATAGATGGGACTTGATACGATCTAGCTCTGTAAATGGTAATGGCAATCGCAGCATCCGGTGTCCAGTTCCGATTCCAAACCTCAAAATTATTCAAAATATCCTACGTACCTAAGGTGCCTACCTAACTATGTCCATCGCATCGCATCGCATCACATCACATTGCGCCGCGTCGCTTCGCTTTCGCACGAAGTCCTTAGATTAAATATCGTTTCCTACCTATGTACCTAGGCACCACAGAAACATAAAGTCAAGTCATGGATGGAATCAAAGTGCCTATTAACTACCTACCTACCCACTGACCTACTTACCTACCCTGAAGCCTAGCCCTTCCAAAGCCATCCGAAAAATCCACCCTAATCCATGTGAAGGCACATAGACCCGTAATGATTCCACCATGTTCATTCTCCTACCCAACCCTATTACCCACCTACCTACCCACCTAACATCGAGCAAAGCCCTCCTCCCTCAAGGCACCCTCCTCCTCACACCAGGTATCTCCAACCCACCACGCGACGATAGGCAGCGTACAGGACTTCGCGTTCGGACATCTCCCTCTTGCAAGGCTCTGCGCTGTCTTCCAACTTTTTCTGCATTTGACTACTCGCACCACGTCTGATAGAGTACACTAATTCGCTCGAGGGGTAATGGCAAAAGGTAAAAGTATTGTACTTGAAGTATTGAAATGAACGTCAAAACAGTCTTGAGAACTTGCACTTGCTGTTGAGGACCGAGGAAGGAAAACCACCCACCATGGGAAGGGACGTTTAGAAGTGTCAATTTGGTAGTAATACATGATATTTTCCTTTTCAAAAACCACACCATCCAGCCCGATCATGAAACCTTGAGTCTCACTCGGAGCTGTCTATCTCAAGCTTGAAAAAGGCCTCCATTGAAATGCAGATGATCGTCCTCAAACTCCATTCCCAACTCCAACCATAAAGGATATCCTCATACGGCAATTCTCGAGGCCATGCTCGTCAATTCAGGACTAACACTTCGCAGTGGATACTCGGTTGCTGGTGCGTTAAGCAATGTACTGGTTAATGGTTTGGGTGCATATATCGTCGGTTCCTCCTTGTATTCTGGCACAGAAGCAATTTGCTTGCGTCGCTCAGGATTTGGTCCATTGCGAGCGGCGGATGGGAGAATTTGTTCGAATCCCTGAGATGCCGCAACCTTCTCGATGGATTTGAAGTACTGTGGTTTGTTAGCGACCTGGATTGCAATTAAGATCTGTCAAGCATACCTTCACAGTCTTCACTTGCAACTCGAGAGTGGCATCCTCGTCAACCACTAACATGGGATGTGGGTGCAATTGCAGTGCGGACAAAGTCCACATGTGATTGACACCACCCTCAATACACTTTTGCAACGCAAGTGCCTTGTGTGCTCCAGTGATAATGATCACAACCTCCCTCGCCTCCAACACAGTTTGAACACCAACAGTCAATGCCATCTTTGGCACCTTCTCAACATCGTTGTCAAAGAATCTGGAATTTGCGATTATGGTGTCATATGCCAAAGTCTTGACTCTTGTCCTCGAAGACAGAGAGGAACCAGGTTCGTTGAATGCAATATGTCCATCTGGTCCAATACCACCGAGAAACAAATCGATACCACCATGCGACTTGATGGCAGCTTCATACGCGACACATTCTGCTTCCAGATCTGGTGCATTGCCGTTCAAGATGTGGATGTTACGTGGGTGTACATCAACGTGGGAGAAGAAGTTGGTGTACATGAAAGTATGGTAGGATTCGGGGTGCTCGCGGGGAATACCAATGTATTCATCCTACTTGAATTAGTGAGTGCAAGATAACTTGAAACACTTCCAACGTACCATATTGAAGGTAACGACATTGGCAAAGGAGATATCGCCGGCCTTGTATCGTTGTACCAAGAGCTTGTAAACTTGCAAAGGACTGGAACCAGTTGGGAGACCTAGTACAAATGGATGCGCAGGTGTTGGACCGAATGCCTTGATCCTGCCTACACCATCTGTTAAAACCCATAGCAATCATGAGGATCTTATGCTCGACTTACTGATGATGTAGTCGGCAATATACAGCGAGGCTGCAGCCGGGTCTTCTCTGATAATGAGCCTCATATTGACAATGGTGGGGTAGTGTGTGCTTTGGCTTGCTTCAAAAGATGTAGGTAGGGTAGAGATAGAGTAGAAATACGAGAGACACAGGAAGGAAAGAGCAAATGAATCTTTTTGACAGTCAGGAAAGTTACCTTAGGTCTCCAACAAGCTCTCGAACATTACCTTTCCACCGGACAGAACACCGGTCACCATGACCATGTGAATGATCGCCCACAGTCTATTGGGCTAGGCATAGCTGACTGTTCGCCCAAGTCTTTGTAGTGCGTATGAAACGTCACTGTGAATACCCATCTTGCCCATTTTTGAGGAAGTGCGTTATGGGGAATCCGGAGAACTAGGAGCAGTGGATGCCGGCACTGGGTAATGACGGCTCGAGATCGCCGTACATCAGCGGCCCAATTGAACATGTAGCATACACCTGACTGATGCTCCAAAGGAGATCAGATAATGATAGTTCTGCGATGGTAATTGAATGCCATAAGGATTGAGCTTGACGTGCTATGATAGGTCTGCCAAAGGAATTGTATCGTAGAATACAGATGAGTGTCGTGAATGTCAACCTTGCAGTAGCGGAATTCTTCCAAGCCCAGGCCGAGGCCGAGGCACAAGAACTAGCTCATTGGGACTAGTCGTTATCGATAAGGTGAAGGCCAAACGGTAAGCGAGACTTTCCTTTTGGCGAGAAAAGGTATAGTGGAGCTGTAACGTTGCTTTATCCATTGTTGTTGGATTTTGGACGGGAATGACCCAATAATTGTTTCAAACTCACCATGCCATACTACAGTACAACGGCCTGTTCAATGCCTATGTACGGTATGATTATGCCAGACGCCGGCATTGCCATCCTGATTTTGGGGAGAGGGCACTGTGGCAGGTTGTGCCCAAATCTAGGAGAGGAGGACCCTAGAACTCAGCCGATGGACGATGTGCTCACTGCAAGCCACGGAAATTTACACGCAGAAAGGAAAGATGGGTTTTGTCTGCACTTGAGACAGCCCAATACTAGCGACTAGGTACAATACCTCAAGTCTCTACTTGCTCTCAAGGATTGGTCTGGCGGTGCTTCAGTGTCACGTTCTAGCCACGATATGGTCCACCGGAAACAGACATTCGCTCTCTATCGCTTGTCTCAGAAGAACTTGTACCTTAGGAGGTTAATTTTTCGTTATTCTTTTGCACAAACAGGTATGGAAAAACTCTGCGGTACACCAAATGCATGTCTTGTTTCCAATCAGTATTTTATTCAATGTTGCACAACACCTTTTCTTTCCCTTAGTTCTGGCTCTCAAACCCTGTCTTGGATTGCGCAATATCAGCTCTCACTTGCTGTTTCTAATCGAGCTAGTGTTCGCCCCAACCAAGTGCCCATCAACTTCGTTTTGCACGTTACCTAGCCTTTCAAGCTCCATTAAACACAACACAGCTGAATCCACATATCTCGTACCCGCAAATCGACCTTCCCACCCTGGCTGGTTTAACTGTGTTGCGTCTGACAATTTCTCATTAGAACTTTTCTTTTACGAGAGGGATGGCTCCTTTTCAATGCAAAGGCGACTCGTCATAACCTGCCGACACTTGTGACCAGAGCATGGGGAGGTAGTAGTGCAACTATCTTCGTACCATTTTTTGAGACCGGAACTACCACCTAGTCGTTGATCTACGCCGTTACCCTACTTCCGTAGCCGCGTCCCCGTTAGTGCCGCAGGTCCTGCAATCTTTCCTATATGTATGAACTCTTGAGAAGATGCAGCCGCTCATTGCTGCAATGCTTGAGGTACGACAGGCTTTATATGCGGCCATTGTGAGAAGTCTGTTGAGGACAAAACATCTTCTACAAACCATCCTGAGAATATGGATATCGCCATCGGTTTTGAAGGGTGAGAGTACCATCGATGATGGTTCTCATGAAGGGGGGGCACGATTGTCTGTTCAGGAATTCTTGGCGAAGGTGGAGGAGAACTTTCGAAGTTCTGTGAGCGAGAAGAAATTGTCGACATTATCGAATGGTTTGAAGACAGAG
This sequence comes from Margaritispora aquatica, assembly GCA_007644065.1. Taxonomy (NCBI): domain Eukaryota; kingdom Fungi; phylum Ascomycota; class Leotiomycetes; order Helotiales; family Discinellaceae; genus Margaritispora; species Margaritispora aquatica. The sequence goes on along the minus strand of VJWN01000007.1, from coordinate 2,079,776 downwards.
ATGTTGACAAGCATGGTGGAAAATCCACTGTGTATGCTGCCATCTTACAATCATCAACTACCCAATGGAAACGAACGTGGGACCTTTCTGGCTCTTGATGTTGGAGGCTCTACTTTCAGAGTGGCACTAGTGAAGCTATCAGGGAGGAGTTCAAAGGACGAAGAATGCAGGATCTTGACGCGATGCACTTTCAAGATCAACAATGGGATCAGGCAATTGAAGGGGATTCTGTTCTTCGAATGGATGGCCGAGAAGATTGAAGAAACAATAAGTGGTGTGATAGAAACTCACGATATGTCAAGTTCACCACTGTCGATGGGTATGGCATGGTCGTTCCCTATTGAGTAAGTTGAGGTTCTGTATTTATTTCATGATATCAGCTGACCTTCATAGACAAACTTCACTTCGAAGCGGTCTTCTTCAAGGCATGGGCAAAGGATTCTTAGCTGCGCATGGCCTATTGGGACAGGACTTAGGAGATCTAATCCAGACCTCTTGCTCGAAGCGAAATCTCAATGTCCAGCTTGATGCTATTGTCAACGATTCTTCGGCTACTTTACTGTCGAAGGCATACCTAGACCCCACTACAAGGTTTGGCCTTATCCTTGGGACTGGTGTGAATGCTGCAGTCCATCTACCAGTTCACTTATTTTCACCATCAAAATTTGGCAAACGACCAGTGGAATGGCATGACTCAGCGAAGCATGTCATTGTCAATACCGAAATGTCTATGTTTGGTGCTGACATCTTGCCTTCTACCAAATGGGACGTCATGTTAAGGGCTGTCCATCCCATGCCTCGATTCCAGCCTCTCGAGCACTTTGTTAGTGGTGGATATCTTGGTGAGATTGTTCGGCTGGTATTAGTAGAAGGAATTGAAACAGCTGGGCTTTTTGGTGGGATCGTGCCACCAAACCTCCAAGAGAGATACTCGCTGGACACAGAAACACTCTCTCATATCGAATCGTGAGTTGTATGATCGAGTAACTTGGACGAGCTAACCATATGGACAGGGATCCCAGTTTAGATCTTGCAACAGCACGACAATTGTTTGTTTCGCGTCACCCAACGACGTCTCCTCCTTCACATACTGATTTACAAGTCCTTCGCAGCATCGCTTCGCATGTCACATATCGCGCGTCGGCAGTTATAGCAGCTGGCGTACAGGCACTATGGAAGCTTCGCAACGAAGCAGAGAACATCTCAGCTGAAGAATCTTCACACACATTAGTGGCATATAATGGATCAGTCATAGAGAACTATCCCAACTTCAAGACGAACTGCCAGGCACATCTTGATACCCTAGTCGAGGCGAGCGGAGGCAAGAAAGGTGTAATCGAGTTGATGTATGCTGAGGAGAGTAGTTTGCTTGGAGCAGCAATTGCAGGTGCGGTGGCTCGTTTGGATGGATAGGGTTGTGCATTTTATGATCGTATATTCAGCGCAATTTGCATGGTTGGGCTCAAGAGACATGGCTGTTAACCAGGACAGCTTCAAAGGAGTTTTGGTACTATATCTGTCCACAATTCTTTGGCATCAACAGCATGGTGGACAGTACCAATGGAATAACTCCAAGAAAGCTACCTTTAAGTGTTCCTGTAAATAGATTTCGGGCAAAAAAGAAGTTGCCGTTAATTGTCTCAATTCTGAAGTGTCTCGGAGCAGCTCACCCGACACCAAAAACCATGACCTGAGTGATGCGGGGAAACTGAAGCTAATGATGCTTTAATCTCCTGACCACGAATTCTATGCATGATCATGAGAAGAAGACTGGATTGCTTGCTTGTTTGCTTCACTTCGGTATGTGTATGGACAATTGCATCAATAGCTTCACTCCCTTTTGGATCTTTGCCGATACATTCAGTACCAGAACTATCTGATAGTGCGCATCTCTCCTCATTTGATATCGAATGTTTGTGGTTCCGACAATTTAAAGTATTCCTTTGCATCCACTCTTGTGCTCTGAATTACAGGGATGCTCTATGCCCAAAGATAACGGCAAAAGATACCGGACGCCATTACAGCCAGGCTTGTCAGCTTCCTCGGTGCAGTTTGAGGGAACAATTTCAAAAACATCTTTACACCTTTTTCTTTTGCTGCAGAAGCTTGATCGAAACATTGAGGAACATCCGAACAAGCCATACGCCGAGGTTGTGTATGCTTGAACCAATCGGCCTATCTGCCATCCAAGCAATAGTGTATCTATTCAGCATCCATCATTGCATCCTTTAGGCTTCACTTGCTCAACACTTACTGTATCTAAATCCTCTTACGACTGGCGAATTCAATTCCTTTCTTGAACTTACTCCCATGCCGGCAGCCATTCCTCCCACTCATCCAATACAGTACCGCCGATATTCGTAGGCACAACGGCTTTGTCCCACGACATCATTCACCTACCCACCACATTCTTCCTCCTCATCAATAATTGCTGGCTCTTGTGACACTGGAATTACACATACACCGCCAGCTGAACCACAGTATACGATGCGCGTACAGTCCGGATTACAACACTTACAGTCGTCATAAACATAGCTACTACTAGACCCAAAGGCGATCATGTCAAACTATGAGACGGGAACTTTGACGATGTCTTCTTTGATAACTACCCCAAACGACATCTTGCGCCTTACGACCCCAGATACGACTCCGCAAATGCTAGGTGGAAGTATGGATGCTTTCGACCATGATATAAACTTTGATGGGGGCGTCTTCTTGTAAGTTGTACCTATAGCGTTCCTAACTTCGTAATTGTGCAGACAAGTTGGAACAGAACTAATCGACGTCAAACACTAGAGACGATGTGAATGCCTCCCACCTACCACCATTACCATTCACTCCCTCCTTCGATATCGATACTTTCTCCAGCACTTTCGAAGACCCCTTCCCCGCATACCCACCTGGACAGGACTACTCCGCACTTCTGGAAACGCCCAATTCTAAGCCAGACAATGAGAATCTGCGCGATCATCCCGAGAAGCTTGATAACAAGCTCCTGGGATTCGGGGCGCCTATGTTCAAGACGCCGACACTAGATGAGGGTGGGCAGACATGGCCAGCCATGACCGCAGAGCTATACGGCATGTTCTTTGTAGCCGAGGATGTCTTCGGAGAGAACAATAATGCTACCGGCCGCCCATTGGAGCTTACTTGCTACCGAAGGAATCTTTTCCAGATCAGCGGGAGCATTGTGTTGAGTCGAGGCATCAAGAGCATGGTTAATGAGCAAGGGCAACAAATTCCCATCTTCGATTTGACGGCCACCATATCTGCGATTGAGAGTATAGAGAGCAAAAGTACAGAGATCATCTCTGTCCCGTGGAAAACTACAGCTGGAGGCACGGAGGAGAAAGGTGGATCGGCTCCTGCGAAATGGCCGATAGATTTGTCCACGAATCCGGAGATTGATCCTGCGCTGGTCACAATTCCAATTGCGTGGAAACGCTTGCAGTTCAAGCACGCGACCGCTAACAATGGACGAAGGAAGGGTCTGCAGCAGCATTACACAATTCAGATCAACATTGTGGCAAATCTAGGGACTGGCAATGGTGTCAAGTTAGCGGAGATTCGGAGCGGACCGATTATCGTTAGAGGGAGAAGTCCGAGAAATTTTGACAGTAGGAAGGACGTTGCGGTTAGTGAAAAGAAAGTGGAACCCAAGCCCAGGACAATGAGCGAGACGAGTATTGCTGCTACTCCGCAGCCATTGAGTGTTGATCCTGGAGTTACAAATGGCTCATACCAATTCTACGCATTAAATGCCATACACGTAAGTTTCCTCCCCCAAAATTACCAAAATGCATTGACTTAACTGCACATCTAGCAACCCTTGGATCTCCCCGACTGGGCAAATACACCCATACCGACGCCCGCAGACAGCTACCCAAGACAAGCGAAACGGCCAACTCTCTCTCATCAATCGAACAATATAACTCGGCCTCCAGTCCCCATGGCACGATGGAACTCAGATATGACACACAAGTCATTCCAGGCGCCAATCGACCTATCACTCGCAGATGACGAATACGGGAGAGGGTATCCAGGTGGCCACAGATCCAGCGACGTTGGACTCGCGAGCCCCATGATGGACAGAGATCGCGTAGGCAAGAAGGGCGTCGGTAGTCCAATTGAGAACGCGGATATGCTCTATGAGTATTTCCCGCTGAGCGTGGATGATTGGTGAGCTTTGCCTTGGAATGCGTAGGAGTTTATAGATGGGAGCGTCAAATGCTGACTCTGCGATTAGGATGCCGCCTGTCGATGCGATTTATCGACCGCATGTTGTGCATCATACGGTCATTCCGGCGGATTTGAAAGCAGCGCAGGTGAAGAATAAGACAAAACGATATTTTTCTGCGGATGATTAGCGAGGCTTGGACAATGACAACCGAGACCAGAATCCAGCAACCACGTCGCTGAGATGAGATGACACCCATAAGCAAATTAGCCTTGGGACTCGAGCTGCACGCCTCTGTTGGATAGGCTATAAACAACCAGCCGCAAACTCAACTCAGAGAAGGTCCAGCGAGCACATCAAGGAGAGCAGATTGATCCACACCGAGAGTATCATTTGTGCAGTGCGGTGCGGGAGGAGATGAGCTATGTAATAGGAGCTAATTGCATGGTGGAAACGAGACATAGGTATGTCACGAATAATGAAACTGGAGAGCAGCCGAATTGTACTTTAGCGAGGTGTTCAGGGGGAGGTTTTTTCTTTTTTTGCCAGGATAGGATGATGGTAGGTACGCTTGGTAAAAGCCAATGGGAAAGAAAACGTGGATGGATATCTGTTTCAAGGGTTAAAGCTCGATGGCGGTTAGCGCTGATTTGGGATATGTATGTATGTATGTGTACATTCATGTTTACACAGTGATAATGACAGCGCGAAGTGCGCTTTGATTCGCATTCATCGGCGGGGTATCGTTTCTACTCCTTGCATCTCTAGTCTCATCCCGTTATATGCCATGCATCTTACAGCTTAGGACGAATAGTATGGACGAAATAAGTGTGATCATTCCAACCGCAACCACGAGGTCACTCTTGGTGGGCTAGGTGTTGGATATTTGGGGTTCGTCACTTCGAGGTGAGGGGATCGGTTTGAATCATTGTTTCTATGCTTATGTCTATGATGGAATGTACGTATGTACGCCTGTACTCCTTCTACACCGTGTCTCATCATTTCTCCTTCGTAAGTAGTAGAAAGACTTAGTCTAATCCTCCTCTACCTCCCCACATCCAAGCCTCTCATCTCCTCTCCTCGATCCACTCAATAAACCCTCTCCCCAAACTTCCAAACCTGCTCAACCCTCAGATCCCTCCACCCCGTCACCGCATCCACCTCCTCCCCCAGCACCACCAAATCCGCATCGGCATCCTCATCCAAGCAGCCCTTGACGCCCTCCAGACCTAACATCTTTGCTGGCGTCCGCGTCACCGCTCCCACCGCCTCAGCCACACTCGCCCCGGACCAGTTCAAAAAGTTGCTCACGCACTCCACGAGCGTGATTGAGCTGCCCGCAATTGTGTCCGTCCCCTCGAGCGTGAGTCTTGGCCCCGTCTTGACGAGTCGCTCCCCTGCGCTGTTGTTCCACGTGTAGACGCCGTCTGGGAGACCAACGAGGTGCATTGCGTCCGTCACGAGGATGAAGCCCGATGGGTGCGCGTTGAATGCTATTTTGATCGACGTCGGGTGCAGGTGGATTCCATCGGCGATGATGCCGAAATACGGCCTGGGGATCGCGGCGGTGGGCGAGACGCCTAGCACGCCGAAGACGCCTGGGTTGCGGTGGTGCAGCGGGCGCATCGCGTTGAAGAGGTGCGTTATCATGGTGCTGCCGGCGCGGAGGGCGAGGAGCGCTTCTTCGTAGGTTGCTTCTGTGTGTCCGATTGAGAAGATTATTCCTGACGAGACGAGAGACGGGATTAGGGATGTTGTGGCGCCGAGTTCGGGGGCCGCGGTGATCATTTTGATTTTTGGTGGGAGGGGAGCGGAGGAGGTAGGAGAGGGCGTTGGGGAGAGGTTCGAGGCCCCGTACATGGCTGTCAGGGTGGCGAGGGAATCGCAGGGGACGATGTTCGAGAGGGGGTGGATTCCATTCTTGGTGGGGGAGAGGAAGGGCCCTTCACAATGGGCGCCGAGGGACTCGGAGCCTAGTGAGGGAAGGCGGGATGAGCCTGAGGGGCCGAGATGGGGGAGGGCCTGTGGTTGTTAGTATTTGCTCCTCTGTCTGTTTTTGCTGTTGTTGCAATGCCGAGTGGGGAAAATACCTGATGATACACCTCCTGCTTCTCAGATGTAAGAGTGGGTAGGTAAGACGTCACTCCCGTCTGAATGAGCAGCTTGTTCACCTGTCGCAACATCTTAGGGTACGTCGAAGCATCCTCGGGTATTTGGGAGAAATTGAAGCCAAAGGCGCCATTGAGTTGCACATCTATGAATCCTGGCGCAATGATCTTCCCGCCTAAATCAATGGTGGTATCTGGCGTCGCTTGCTCGCCATAGAAGAGTTCCTGAGAGCGCACGATTTTCCCCGTGTGAGAACTGACCCAGAGGTCTTGCGTCACTAGTTCGTTGCCTTTGATGAGACGGCAGTTGGTGAATTTTGTGATGCACGGTGTGGAGTCTGAGAGGGGGACTGCGGATGGCATTTTGAACGGTTGTGGTGTGTTGTGTCTAATGTTTGGTTTTGGATTGTGAATTTTGTTTTGTGAGTAAGTGGTACAAAACCACAATTTGTAGTGAGGACTACATGATAAAATGATACGCCATCCTGGGGCGATGCAAACTCACACTTATGAAGTCCAGCTCTGTAGTCGCCGCATCCATTGAAAGATAGCGTGGGCCGTTGAGCTAGAGCTTATGGCATGACTCCATGAGTTGGGAGCCAAGAGTGGATGTGCTAACAATGCTAGGAACATGCTATGATGCAAATGCTTGTGAAGGAAAATATTGCTGGTACCCTCCCGATGCTGTCTGACACTCGTCATTGTGGTACTGATTTGATAATGGATTTGATAATGTGGTACTGTACCGGTACTGAACCGTTGCAGGTGTATGTGTGTGTGTGTGTGTGTGTGGAGAAAAGAAAATGTATGGGAGTTGATAGGGAAATGTAACGTCTCATTAAATTCCCGCCCGAATAGAGTCCCGCAAATGCCGGACATGGGATTGATGCTTGTAATGGCGTTCGTTGAAGCTTGCATGAGGAAACATCAATTTAATAGAGGCGGGATTTGAAATGATTTGAAGTTGGGTCGATTATACTGTTTAAGGATTTGATCAGAACTCTATGAGTATTGTGAAAGTTGGTTGTTACAGTACTGTAGGTAGGTAGAAGAGTACTCCAGAAGATGAGAATCTTCACAAACCCGTCTGATTGAGGTCAAAATAAGGATGGTCACGTGATGATAGGCTAGCTCCATAATCGGCTCCTTGGCCAATGATAGAGATACTCGGTACCTCCCCACCCCCCATACCTCAACGACAAACCCCCATCCCATCTTCGGTCGTTAAACATATTACCTCACCACATTTAACAAGGAGACATACCGTGTTTGTACCCCAAACTACCGATCAAAACGAATGGACGGAGTGACCTCCGTTGTCAATCATTGATCTCCCCTGAATATGTTTTAGTCACACACTCAAGACCATTAGCTCACCAAAATCATTTGACATCCTTCCTGGACTCATTCGATTTTATCCCTCTTTAGGCGTGGCTCGTATTTGTTTGCTGCAAATTTGGCGCACTTGTTAATGATCTGGGATAAGAAGAGAGTTGAAGATGGAAGGCCCAAGTAAGGCGGAGGAGATGGATCCGCTATGGCAGGATCTAGATTGGTAGGCTATTATACTTCCGTATCGAGCAAAGAGCTGACTCAATAGGGCTGTCGGCCAACTCTTCTTCATGGGTACAACTTCCCTTATCGTCTGTGACGGCACGGGCGATCTTCGTCATTTTTAAGGGCCTAAAAGGCAGCTCGCTAACCTGAGATGCATAGGCTGGGAGGGAACAGAAGTAACTCCTCAGATCCGTACTCTCATCGAAGATCATCATCTTGGCGCAATACTGCTTACTACCAAGAACCTGAAAAGTATTGATCCTCATTATTTTGTCTTACTTTGCTGCTCATACAAAAACACTTGCCTATTCCCTGTTTCATGTTAGCTAGTTTAAATTTGCTTGTCTTATTCTGCGCCTTCAACATAATGTCCCACACCCACTACTCTTCGACGACCATGAACTGATAAACACAGCTGCGCAAGAGACAGCAAAGCTAGTCCAAGAGCTTCAAACTATAGCTCACCAAGCAGGTCATCCTGTCCCGCTTCTCATCGCCCTTGACCAAGAAAATGGAGGTGTTAACAGCCTTTTCGATGAAGACTACATTTGCCAATTTCCTAGTGCCATGGGAGTCGCAGCGACAGGTTCCCTCGACCTCGCTTACAAAGTTGCCAATGCGACAGCAAAAGAAATTGGTGCAGTGGGCGTCAATATGATCATGGGTCCCGTTCTTGATGTCCTAACCAATGCACGATATCAACCTCTTGGTGTCAGAGCTACCGGAGATGATCCTCAAGAAGTGTCCCAATACGGTATTGCGGCAATGAACGGCTACAAAGATGCTGGTCTCACAACTTGCGGCAAACACTTTCCTTCCTACGGTAATTTGGACTTTTTAGGCTCATCTCTGGACATGCCAATTATTACCGAGACGATTGAACAATTGAGTCTAAGTGCATTGGTGCCATTTCGAAATGCTATACAAGAAGGCCTAGATGCAATGATGGTGGGTGGATGTGCCATGGCGAATGCAAGTATGTGCATCTCTCCTTTCTTCAAGACTATGTTTTTAATCCCTGGTAGGCATGAATGTTATGCACGCGTGTCTTAGTGACCAAGTCGTGGATGAGCTCCTCCGTAACGATCTTGGGTTCAATGGCGTCACTATATCCGAATGTCTTGAAATGGAGGCACTCAGCCACGACATAGGAGTTCGAGGTGGCACAGTTATGGCTGTAGAAGCTGGCTGCGATCTTGTCCTCCTTTGTCGCTCCTTTGCTGTCCAACAAGAGGCCATCTCGGGTATGAAACTCGGCATTGAGAATGATATGATCTCGAGAGAGCGTATTATGCTATCTCTAAATCGTGTCCTCACACTCAAGGCCAAATGCACAAATTGGCATCAAGCATTAAATCCACCAGGAATCAGTCTCTTGTCAACTCTGCATCCAAGTCATTTAGCACTATCCACTAAAGCATATGACGGCTCGATAACTGTGATGAGAGATAAGGGTCACTTGTTACCGCTTTCAAATACCCTTGACTCAGAAGAAGAACTTCTACTCCTTACACCTCTAGTCAAGCCACTACCAGCGTCAGCAGCAACCAAGACTCTCGCTGAGACTACACGCTCGGTTTCCAATGAGCATGATAAATGGATTCATAGGTCATCAATCATGAGTGGCGAGGGTGTCTTTCGAGAATTAGGAAGATCACTTGCGCGGCAAAGACACGGCAAACTCTTACACACATCTTACACTGCCAATGGAGTTCGTCCAGTTCATGAGAACTTGATCAACAGAGCCGCTGCGATTATCATCATCACTGCCGATGCAAATCGAAACTTATACCAGAACGGCTTCACAAAGCACGTTGCCATGATGTGTTCTATGCTTAGTGCGGGCGGAAAGCGGAAATCTCTTATTGTTGTTTCGGTTAGCTCTCCATATGACTTTGCAATGGACAAAGGCATTGGAACATATGTGTGTACCTTCGATTTTACCGAGACAGCAATGAGTGCGTTGGTGCGAGCATTATTCGGCGAATTCGTACCACAAGGCACCCTTCCTGGAACTTTAAGAAAAAGTAGGAAAGCTCAGAAGTCTCGACAAAATTGGCTTGTCGAGGATTGGAGTCACGATCGAGATTATAGAGGATTGCAGGCGCTCATTCAGACAATAGATAAGACAACGCCTCCAGGTATCCAGTCCGGGCTCTCCGGTTCTACTGCAGCATCTTTCGAGCTGGTATGTGTCTTATTATACATTATATGTCCTTCACTGACACAAAATAGGCAATAGCTTCGTCTAATTCCACAGAAGTGATCGAGGAATCTCACTTCGTGGTCCGCAATTCGAGCACTCAAGCACTCTTCGGCTTCTGTGCGACATATTTTTACCCTAACAAATCCCTCGGCATCGTCTCAGCCATCTTCGTGGATCCTTCGAAACGAAACCTCTCCATCGGTCACTCCCTTCACCAACGGGCCATCAATCGTCTTCTCTTGCGCAATCCTAAGCCCAAGACCTTGCAGCTCGGGACCTCGCTTCCATCTATCTTCCTCGGCATACCAATGTCAGATCTCAACGAGGGTGCTCGGCTCAAGCGTTGGTTCAGCACGAACGGCTGGGATGTCACAAGTCCTAGAATTCTTTACACACTCACGATTCGCAATCTGGCGCAGTGGCAAGCCCCTGAAGGATTACTTGCCAATATTCAACGAGTAAGCTTCAGCTTCGATCTCATCCACGGTCGCGAGAATGCCGCCACAGTTCTCGAGCATGTTGCCGCTCATGCTGGCCCAGAAGTTCTTTCACTATACAACCTTGCTCTGGCAGACGAGAAATGCTGCGGAATCGTGCGAGCCAAATCACCCGTTGATGGATCCCTCGTCGGGACGGTAATCATCACTCGTCCCGAGAGCCAAATATCGACATACATCCCAATCCTACACTCTACCTCCGTAGGTGGAATAGGCGGTATCTTGGCACCTGTTGTGCCTGCAAGTTCTCAAGCGGCGATTGTACTGCAGGGCTTGGCACTGCTGGGAATCAGACAGAATAAAGCCCATATGAGTAGCACCTGTGTGTTGAATTGGGTGGATGCAGAAGAGATGGAGGTCCTGCTTGGGATGGGCTTCGATGTATTGGATAAATTCGAGGAGCTGAGCTGCAGGGCTGAGAGGGTGGGTTGATCTTATCTCCGACTCATGCTTGGTGTGAGGCTGACTTGGATATAGTTTGGCGACTCGACGTCATAGAGATTGAGATATTAAGTGACGGCTTTTGAATTCTGACACGATTGATGGATTTTGGACAATTGTCACGATTAAGGTATCTTAATGAACGGCTCACCACTAACATAAAAACAACAACATGCCGATTTTTTTTTTTATCGAACTAAGATTCCCTTCTGTAACCGGTCCTATTTCACACTTGCTTTCGTTTCGCATATTCTTCTCAAGTACTACAGCGATGTTTTCTTCTTCCGCCGTTTCATTTCCAATTAAACAGATACAATTCTCACGCTATGATTGAATATCTGGTTTATCCTACATCTCACCCAATAGCATAAGATTTCGCTTGCAGCCGTTGCAGACCAATCGATCCATAACAAAGTACATAGGGCTGAGAATCTCCTTTCTCCTAAATACACTCGCACCTCATGCAAGTGCTCTTGGCCAACTATATAGGACTGAGGACGTCCCATCCTCCAGACACACACGCTCCTCCACAAATCCCTTGTTCTAACCATCTAGACAATACTATGCTCACAATGCCTCATCGCGAAAAAACAAAACTCACTCAACAACTTCTCCTCACTGCCGTCCTCACCTCAGCAATCCTCGCCCAAAATACTGACCTTGGACACCCCTCCTCACCCCGCAAAAGCGTCAGCTGCGTCGCCGCTGGCCTAGCCTTCCACTAAAATATGCCGTACTGCTGTTCGGTGAAATGCACGAGCGCGTGGGGCCTGCCCGCCGCGTGCTGCGACGGCGGCGAGAAGTACCTGTTCCCTGGGATATCGGCCCTGTGTTGCGGGACGGGCAAGTCGGGATGTGCAGGCCAGAGGTGCTGCAGCGATGCCTTTGATGTCTGCTTGAAAGACGGGAGGTGCTGCCCCTAGAGCAATGAGTATGCTGGGAGGTGCGACTGTGATTCGAGAAGCAATAAGTGCGTCGGCCCGGTTTTGAAGCAGTGCTGACCATTGGCGAAGGTATGTGGTGAGTATTGTTGCGATATCGAGGGCACGAAGTGCTTGGATCCTGTGAGGGGCACTTGTTGTAAGGACGGCTTCGTGGGGTGTAATAGTGTTTGTTGCCCGGCGGGAGGTTGTGTCGATGAGAAGTGTAAGAGTGCGTGTCGGAATTGGAGTTGTGTGAGTAATGCCGATTGTATTGGGAGTGAGGGGCTGGCGTCGCCGAGGTGTGATGATGTTAGAGGGTGTTGTGTCGATACTCCTAGATAGAGGCGCGGGGTTGATGGATGTCGTGTATTTGTAGAAGATATATCATTGTCCAAAGAGCAATTTATACTCGGGATACTTGTTATAGATGAGCATGTGGCGATTCGGTTTAGGAACTCTCGACAAGTTTATAACGAAGAACGTTTCTAAATCTATAAAAATACTTCTGCGCAGTGGTTGTAAGCCGAACGGAATTTTATTCCCCCCGACCCAATTTGATATTTATAAACTCACCAAAATCCTTCGCTTTCACACAAGTCAACCAGCGGTCTCACATGGCGCAATGGGTAGGCGTCGAGGCTCGGGACAAGGTTGACTTGGGGTGGATCAACAACTTACGACAAGGCCAGCAATTGAATAAAAAAGGATACCGAGGATCTTCGCAAAAACGCACCCATCCGGGGAAGTTTTCTAAGGGGTTGCCCAGTGCTCCCCGGAGTTTTTGCTGTTTTGTTTCGATCTTTTTGGGGGTAGTTGGTTGGCATTGGCGATGGTGATGCTTGGTGTGGTTTTTGTGGGGCTGTACTAAGCGAGAAGTCTCATGGCGAGCAAACAGGACCGTCACTTTGCGTAAAATCAACAGTGTAGAATCCAAACAGTAGTGGTAGCGCATTTAACTAATTACGGTAGTGGGGGATAGTTTGTCAGAAAAGACGCGAGGAAAGAGGAAAGGAGACGTTAAATCACAAATCCAAATCAAGGGACATTCAAATTCGCATGGAAGCTGGATTTAGCTCCACCCGCAGCAGACGCAACACACCCCAAACCCATGAGCAGGACTAACTCCCATACCAGCAGTAAATACGCAGATTGACTCAGAACCCAGTCCAAGATGCTAAGCGTCAGACCCAAAGCCCGATTCACCAACACCAAAGCAGATCCCAAAGTCAACCCATCACAAGCATAAGCGCGCGGTATGAGAAGACAAAGCGAATCTAGCATCGCTGACCACCAGTGACGAAAACGTTGATGTGATCCTCATCATCGAAGATCTGCCCACAGGTCATCAACTGGCCCTGGCCATGCGAGTTGACGCCGAAGAACTGGCATGGCGAGGACAGCTTGATAGCGGCGCGTCCGATCTCGTGGCAGGGGAAGTCGTATGGGAAATCGTTCTACAGAAGGGAATAACCTATCAGCATGGCTCTGTCTCACAAAGTCGCGAAAACGCAAACCTAACAGAGAAGAGGAGCAGGAAAGGAATATGCAAGACTCACGTCGTTGCAAACATAAATGCCCGTCTCCTCCAAACACGCGACGCGTGCGCAGGCACCTCGCCCGGCGTCGATGTGGCAGTACTCGGCACCACGGCTGCCCCAGGCGACACTGGTGAGATATTCGGCCTGTCGGAGGGTCTGTCCGAATGAAGCGCCTGAGAAGGACTGGCCAGGGACAGGGCAGCAGTGTGGTGCGCCCTGGGAATGTCAGCTACTGGGTGGATTGAGGAATGAAATCTGAGCATCAAGTAAAGGGGGTAGGTGGGGTGGTAGATGGTGGTTCGAGGTGGGAAGGAGTAGGCTGACCTACCCAGTTCTTCTCATAAGCACTCGCGGCACGCGTGTTGATCTTGCTGTTCGTCTGGATATACTCATTCATGTCGAAATCGGGGAAGGTCTTGATGACGTGGTCGAAGACTTCCTAGTACTTGTTAGCATGAAGAATCCTTGCGCAGAGTATTCGCTCTTAGTTCGCTATATTCATAGTTGAATATGAAGCATAGGGAATTGTATTAGAGACTCACATTAATGGTACCGTTCACCTCAACATAGTGAGGACCGAAGTATCCCGCGAAACTCATGGGAACCTCGTAATAGCCAGCCGGGAGGTGGTTGACGACATTCTTCACCGGGAAGATGCCAGAGGGGATATTAGCAGCGCCGGTGAAGACCTATAGGCTCTGTTAGCTATTGCGCAGGCTTGAAGTGATACGAGTCCGAAGCATATCGCATGCTGAAAGATCGCTTTGCAGAAAACGCAATTGCCGGCCGACTTTGTAGATACGGAGCCGAATGAAGCAGCTTAAGATTTTACAATGGAGAAGATATACTTAGTGAACTAACTTACCAAAGAAGATAAGAACAACAGAGCAGCACCAAGCATAGTAGCGAAGAGCCGCATGATGACAATCCAAGTATCGCTGGAAAGGGAAGGTATTTGCGATTTGAATAAGACGTGACGGATCGATCTTGATATCAAGATGTGAAACGCGAAACTCCAAGGATGCTGCGGGGAGTATGTTTGTTGTTTGATGATTTGAAAAGTAGTAGCCCACTAGCTTATCAAAACTTCTTCATACCCCTCCCAACTGTGAGCGAAAAAGCTATTCATTTCGAGATCGCATCAAGGTGAATTTTTGCCGGAGTTCGCAATAACGAATTCATGTCACATGAATCTGCTAGTTTGCCCTTGATCCCGAACTCCTGCTCGCAGTGACGTTATGGTGAACTGGCGTTGTGTCATGGGAAAGAATTCGCCTAAGCGAGAGAAGAAATAGGGGGAGGCAAAATTCCCATAATCCATCCTACCACAACACTTGCTGAAACAGCCACAGCCTGCCAAGAATTTCTCATTATCTAAAACAGACAATAGTAAATGTTCGATCGCAAGGCTCAGGTGACCAATTTCCCATTTTACCTCCTTGCTATAATGTAATCGCTATCACTAATGCGCCAAATCTTCTCATAATGACGGCAAGGAATGCAGTATATCTACGGTATCACGTGAAGCAGATTGCGAGAAATTGGAGAGGATAGCTTGTATATTCATTTGCAGTAGCTTTGCTAAAGCTCTCGTACTGGACACATTAAATAATTGTATGCATCTACAGGCCACCAATTTGGCGACTCGATCGAATCCCAAATGAACGCCGCCATTGTGTGCCGTCGTATGCTTGGCTGCTGTCCGCCCCAAAAACGCCGAAACAGATTTTCATTAAAACATGCAGATGCCCAGTGTGTCATTCATAAACTTACCATTACATTGTCTTACGAAAACCCAATAATCTCTTCAAATGCCTTCCCTTCTCGACGTCACTCGGCAGAGTTGGGAATTGTCCCCCGCAATCCTCAAACACAGCCAGAATAGACTCAACTGCTTGGTAGTACGTCTCGGCGGTTCTTTGAAAGCCAAGCTTGTTCCATTCTTCTTCTGGTGCTGCTGTTCGAATCTCGTCCCAAATCATCTTCCAATTATCCATGGCTAACTTGAAAGGCGTGAGTAGTGTTGGTATACTAACTCCTGGTAGTGCTGCCAGAGGATTCGAAAACGTATTTTGCCACACGTACGTATATAGTACTATACAGACAGTAAGCAACAACTCAAATCCAGACAGAGGGATTGCTAACCATGAATGAGGATCTGCATATCAAAGGCAGTGAGATTTTCGTTTCGCAAGATATCGATCGACTCTTTCGATTCTTTCGGTGAAAAAAGAATAAGAAATGCCGCTTTGATCTTCATACGACGTCTAGGAGATGCCGATTGGGCAATCATCGCTTGGAAATTGGCGATTTTGAAAAACTCGTCATCACCAGGGAAAGGGAGATCAAATTCTGGCCACTGAAATCGAGTGGGTACATTATTGAACATTCCAAATGTTGCGTCAAGCAGTGTTGCTAATGAAGCAAGCCTGATAATGTTAATGTGTGAATAATGAAGTGCGCAATCGCTGTCACGTACCTTATGAACGACTCCTTCCGGATCCAATTCCTAAAGGACAGTTGATCTCGAATCTCATACATCGGAGGATGCTGTGCAGTGAGCACTTCCAAGTGGTGAAATATCTGAAAATGTCAGTTATAGTAAGCCCCCCCCCAATCTGTTCGGACTTACAGCTGCTATCCTAGGGAATCTCTGTTGGCGAACTCTGGTTCTTGCAATTGGAGAGCCTGTCCAATATTGTAAAACAATCATAAGATATGCACCTTGCAGTTCTTCTAATTGGAATTGCTGCCAGTCCGGCGAAGAATCTTCACCGTGTCGAACATAAACATGGCCTGGCAAGTCAAACTCATTACTTATTGGAGGAAGTGAATAAATATAGCTCTCAATGGTATCAAGAAGCAACTTCAGTTTTCTCACATCATCCAGTTCTTTAGAATACTGCATATCTGTAAGCTCAACAAAACTCCAAGAATCGATTTGGAAGTTCTCACCATTCCACCCAAACTCATCAAAGCAAGAAGAAGCGGTATTGCTGCCGTGCATGGATTGAAGGTCGCTTCGTGTATCATCGGCCCATGCTTGTGCCAATGCCTGAAATACAACTTGATATACGCTGCGATATTGTCTGCAGTGATAAGCTCGATTGCGTCAAGCAACTCGGCTGGAGGTGGATGTGGTGGGTTTTGCATAGCCGCTGTGTATCTTAACTTGTCTCTGAGCTCAAAAGCCTTTCGTTCTAAGACACCTCGGTCTATCAGTAGCGCGCCCGGTTCTGACCACAAAATCATGTTCTCTCCAGGCATTTGCCAATTATTTGTCTGGGTCTCAAACGTCTGAAATTCGAGGTTGCTAAGGAGAACGTCGATATTATGCTCCTGTGCGCCATATTCTTGGTATGTTGGTACTGGAGGCACTACGGTTGAAATAGGCTGGAACTCCTTGGTGTTCGTCATACGAGGGGGGTAGCCATCGACAGCCTTAGCATGCGGACTTAATGTAGTTGATTTGGGGAACTCTTGTAAGAAGTCCGTCTCTTCTGGGCAATTCAAAAGGAAGCCAATCGAGTTACGGTCAGAACCAGTATCTGGAGTAGAAGGTTGGGTCTGCATCTCCTCTGGACTCGAAGCGGATGCTATAACAGATATGTAAGCTTCATCATCCACCACTCTACAACTAGATTCCACGCACCTGCTGGCCTGCTTTTGACACATTTCCTCCCAAACTCTACACATTTCCGACACGGCGTCGAATTATCACATTTGACCTTGAGTCGAGAGCACTCATCGCAGGCGTGTCGCTTCCGACCTCGCTCTAAGGAGCTCGGTATGGCAGAGCTGCCTCGCCTTTCACATCGACTGAAATGATCTCGCAGAACATCGCTGTTTAAATATTGCAGTCAGCAGATGTCGTATCGAGTATTCCAATGGTTTCGTACCTGCGCTTGAAGGTTTTGGAGCAGAATTTGCAACTGTAGGGTCTGTCGCCTGAATCTGTTCCATCGTTAGTACCATCCGGGTCATGCAGGATTTGCGCAAACTCACGCTGTTGCTGATGTCGCAAGAGATGGGCTTTTCGCTGGAATTGCTTGCCGCATTGGTTGCAGGTCGATAGACCTATGGCCTCCATCTTAGCAGTACCATGTTCAGCAAACATCAAATGGTTCATGAAAAGATGCAGTGTTGATTTGGGGTTTGGGCCGTCCCACCAGTGCCAGGCCAGCACCAACCAGCCTGTGGGGAATTTTACCTTAGATTCGGGCTTTGCGGGGATTTTGCTCCTTCTCCGTTCAGCCACGACTCCACGAGGGGCCCAAGAGATACCAGCCCAGCCTGAGCCAGCATTGAGTAAGAATCATTCGAACCACTCACAAGAACCAGGCCGTGCCAGGTGTGAAACGATGTCGCTTCTGGCCTTGGGAGTGCGAGTACGGTGCGGCTACGAAAGTCGAAAGTACTACTACTACGGTGGAGGAAGTGTCTTGTGGCGCGGGCGGAGGACGGAGCCGAATTGATCATAAATCCGGATGTATTCTTCCAAGAAAATGCTCTAACGTATCCTTGTATGGGGAGAGTCTCATCGAATGGGAAAGCTGAAAAAGTAAGGTAGAATCCGCCCTGAATCCGCACCGTATTTGTATCAGGCCAGATGAGTGTCAAGGCAAGAAGGCAAGAAGGCAAGAAGACGCTCGTGGGTACACTAACGAGAGTACATGAATCATCTAGCTAACATCATACACATGAGTTTGAGTCAGTCGTTACTTGCTTTGTAATAACCTCCTTGCAGGGCTGATGAATAGATCTCCCAAGGGACAGATAGACTTCCCGTCCCAATATGAGCTGAACTCTGTTTGTGAAAAGCCCGGTTATCAAGTCTAGAAAGACTCCCATCACGGAATTTGGCACCAAGCAAAACCATAGGCTCGGATACATGGCGACGACAACGACACATCTGCCCAAAGCAGCCGCAAAGAGGGCAGATAACGCCAGCCACAATCACACACAGATATCCAAATCTAATCTCCCCAGAACGAACCCATTCGGAGCATTCATCCAGCCCAGGTTGCAAATCCGAGGCTTACTTGACCAGCCAGTCAGACGTCGTAAACCCCATGTGCCGTCTGTTCCGCACATGGAAGCCATGGGACTCTGGAGTGGAGTCTGGAAGAATCCCACGCGAGAAAGCGGGAATGATCCAGCCGACAACGTCCTGTTTGTGGAATTCGATTCGGGGGAGGCGAAGTCATGATCGAGGGGGTGGGTGGGTGTGTGTGTGTGTGTGTGTGTGTGTGTGTGTGAACACATGTCATAACTTCGTATTCTATGAAAGACCAAGAGGGATGAATTGCATAACTAAGATGAGATGTGTTCTTCACTTCAGGCTGATCAATTCCCACTAGCAACTGCATTGAGTTGCCAGACTCGTTCAATATGTCTGCTTTTGAATGACCGTGAATTCTTGGGAAAAACAATGGAGACTTCTGTGGGGTAGATTGGAAACCCGAATAGATTGACCTGGTTGGGTGAATCATGAAGTTTCTTACCTCCGTACGGTCGGAAATACTTCACAAGGATGTGCACTTGGAAGTGTGCTTGGCAGGGAACACCTTGATGAAGTTGGTCAGCAATTTGAATCGGTTTTGGTGCATGGCTGTGAAGCGAATTTTATGCAACGAGACCCATCCAGTGTCTTTCTAGCTTAGCCAAGCAACGCAACAACCAAGACGGGTCCTCATGAACCAACAACACTGCACTTATCAATCAAATCCTGTATCATAATCATAGTCATAATCATTATTGTCGTTTCATGGTTGGAGGTTTGAAAGCCTTCGTTCCTCCACCTGCATTCTTCCAGCCATCCATACTCCGCTTCACCCCATATGTCTTTACCCCACCATTCGACGTCTGCAGCATGGATACTGTAGTTTGATGCGTCGAGAGTGCTGGACGAATCAGAGGTAATAGAGGTGGTTTCGCTGTCAAGCTTTTATCTGGTATCGATTCTTCCTGAGGTTTGGCTCGGGGTGGGGAGCTAGATAGAAAGACGTAGTCATTTCGACCATGTTGTTCTAGTAGACCTTTCTTTTGAGGCTTGACCAGCGAATTTGTCCCTAGTCGGTGATGAGACAGAGAAGATGCAATAGCATGATTGTTACTTTTGCCATCGTTTTGGCATGTTCGCGCCTCGTTGATATTTCTCAAAGCTGGGAAAGTTGGCGGAAGCTCAGCAGCATCGTATCGTGCCCTAACAGCAGCTGCTTTGGCAACTTCAGGTTTAGGCTTTCCTAAAAATCCAAACAAGGTGCCTTGTCCTTCAGCGAGTTTTGATTTATGTTTTACCACTTTCTTTCTGTCTTTGTTACCACCACCTTCTGGGACGTCCTTAGCAACACAATCCAGAGCTTGCTCCTTCAGCACCTGCATATGCGATCCCGCACTCATGAATCCACCTGCAGCTGTTGCAGTGAAGCTGGCTGCTCGTTCCATTGTCGTTGCATATGCAGGTTGCCAAGGCTGTGATGGTCCCTCCTCTAAGTTACTAATAGATTTACCAAGTTCGATACGACGTCTCTTGGCTCCTTGTTGTCCAAGGGTGAAAGTAGGATTTCCATTCTTGCCATGCCATCTAGATTCCTTCTCTCCCTCGTCTTCTTCCCCATCGAGAGGATATAGGTTGTCCTCGGAGCTCCGAAGATGGAGTGAAGATTTTGAGATGGACTCTTTCGTTGGCAGCCCTCGCCTCAGTATCATAGCCATTGTCTCTACAGCAGAAGATCGAAGAGCAGGACCTTGTTGGTCAAGAAGAGGGGCCAGAGCAGCTGGTGTCAGGAAAGGCGAGAGAGTTGTTTCCTCTGATCTCGAGTTCTTGAGCGGACAACTCATATATAATAGTGACTTAGCTCTTGTCATTGCAACATAAAATATTCTTCGCTCTTCATTTGTATCCTCGGATCTGGAGTGGGGTATTGATCCTCCATATACAGCAGGAATGAAAACGACGGGCCACTCGAGACCCTTCGCAGCGTGAATCGTTGATATGGTGACTTGCGCAGTGGGCGTGCCTTCGCCGTCGTTTGACTTGTTATCTGCTGCAAGACTCACATTGGCCAGGAATTTTGATAGCCAATCCTCATCATCTGCTTGCTCGAGATCATCGATTTGGGGTAAAGCGTCGTCCTCATAGCCACAAGATATCATATCTTGGAAGTCTGACGCTTGAGTTATCAACTCTTCCACATTCGCCCAACGGGATTTGTGGACATCACCATGGTGCTCTTCAAGCCACGTCTCATAGTCTGTCTTCTTAACCACAAATTTGATGACGTCTGGTATATTTTTTAATTCCTTCTGAGGTCCAGCCATCTTATTTCTCGCCGTCAATATGATGTTCACGAAACGTGTCAGGCCTGAGTCTGTCTGCATTGATAGTTTCGTTTTCGCCCTCCGCTTACCCTGAACCACTCCCAAGATCAATGTCCAAAGAGTGATTTTCAAACCATCTGCTTCTTCCAATAATCCCTTGATCGTGATCTCGCCTATCCTCCTCGAGGGATTGTTGATAATCCGTGCAAGTGCATCGTTATTGTCAGGTTGGTTTATTACACGTAAGTAGTCTAATATGGTTTTGACTTCAACTCGATCAAAGAACTTGAGTCCACCTATGTGCAATATTAGTGGACGAACGTCCAAAAGTTGATACTGATAAAACCTACCAACCATCCGATATGCAATGCCGGCTTTGCCTAATTCACTTTCAATAAGTCGAGAGAGGGCAGCTGATCTAAGTAAAATTGCAAAATCATTCAAATCTAACAAATCTCCCGTCAGACCCTTCACTCTCTGTATTTCAGTGATAATCCATTCTGCCTCTTTATGTGCATTTGCCAGTTTCCGCAAGACAGGCCTTGTTCCAACTGTGTGGGTTGCAAGTAAGGATTTGGAAACTCTTGAGCTATCCTGCTCAATAACACTAAGTGCCGTAAGGAGGATGGAACCAGAAGATCTGTAGTTTTCTTCCAATGCAATGGTTACGGTGTCTGGGTACTGGTGAAGCATCCGCTTATAGTTCTTGATTTCTGCGGCACGAAATCCGTATATACTTTGATCTGGATCTCCAACAATGGTGATTCGTTTTCGCTGAGCTGCAAACAAGCGCATAAGATCAAATTGTACAATATTCGTATCTTGGAACTCGTCAATAAGAACGGCTTCCACGTTAGAAACACAAGATGGATGTTTCCGGAGCAACTCTGCGCATCGCAGCAGCAAGTCATCATAGTCCAGGAGATTTGACCTTTGCAGAGCTTCTTCGTAGTGTGCGAAGATAGCCCCAAATTCCTGCTCCTCGACGGATTTCTTAGCTGGCTTCTTACGCTCTTCATTGTCACCTCCATATCCTGACATCCTAGCCTTTAAACCACTGATCCGCGACCTAGCAACCTTCTCGTCCATTGTATAGTTGTGCCGCTTGACAATGCGCTTCAGAATCGCCAAAGAGTCACCATTATCCGCGATGCCGAAATCCTTCTTCAGCCCGATTAAATGCCCATAACGCGCCAGATATCGTCGAGATATACTATGAAAGGTGCCGAGTATTAATTTCGATTCCAATCCATTGCCAATCAGCTTTCCAATCCGCTCCTTCATCTCGCGCGCCGCCTTGACTGTAAATGTCGCGACAATGATGTTCCATGGCTGTAGGCCTTGAGCTAGTAGCCACGCCGTTCGTGAGGTGAGCGTATGTGTTTTTCCACTTCCGGGTCCAGCGAGAATGGCCAATGTGTCTGCGAAGGAGGATACTGCTGCATGTTGTGATGGGTTGAGGTTAGCCAGAAGTCCATCGTGGGACATGGTGGACGCGTCGTCAGTCCTCAATTAAGCCTCTAGTATATATTTTCGGAAGCAATGTCCCTCTCGTAATCATTGGATTTGTCTTTGGCCTTCTTTCGTTAGTGTTGAGCAAGTCGCAGTCAATGGTCTCGCAGACGCGTCCGAGGAAAGTCCCGTCTTTCACGACAGAAACTCTGTATCACGTGTTGATGTGTACTGCCTACCTAAGCATCCAAGATCTTTCATAAAGCGAAACGTGTAGTTCAAATATACTAATTTTCTATTCGATGGAGTACGCAGATAATTGTCTTGAAATCCGAATCGTGCTCAATGAGAATTTGAAGTACATTGAAAATTAATCTAATGTAGTAATGCACGAAGTAAGTTTAAAAAGTTTAAGCACCTCACCATCCTGAAATTATTGGCATTATAATATCGCTGGGCAGCAACCTTTCCTAGAATTCAATGTATACCTAGCTAACCTCTCTCGGAAATCTGAGGCATATCCAATAGCCCAAGTCCAGGACAGTTTCTCCAAATGGCCCTTCTAACTCTGCTCGCATGCTCGCTTAGTTTTGCACAACTGAGAGGAAACTAACTGTCCAACGATATCACTCCTCATCAGAACCACCTTCAGCTTCAACATAGCTTTGCTTCTTTCCCTTAGCTCTTCCGCTCTGTCTCTTTGTCGCTGAAACCTCTGGCACGCCTGAAATCTCATCGTTATCATCCGATAAATCAGACATACTTTCATCCTCGTCCTCATAACCACCTTTCTCAACAGGTGGAATTTTTGCACCCTTCTTCTTCTTTACAAGCGTCGCCTTAGGAGTTGCAGCTTTCTTCCTGGGCGTTGCTTTTTTCTTTGTACCATTGGGTTTTCCCTCGTCCTCGTCCTCCTCACTCTCTACATTGCCAGGCCCCGCGGCTTTGATCCCATCTAGAATATTTTTGACATCGAGGACACAAGTAGCTTCCTTTAACTTCTCCTTCATCTCCTCACTGAAGAGTTCCTTGTTTTTTGCTTCAATGGCCTTCCTAGCTTGGAAGTTTGCCGGGGTGGGATATTTGAACATTTCCTCCTCATCATCACCACCTTTCTTTTTGACCTCTCGCTTTTTCGGTCTCAACCATTCTTCCATACCAGTCGGCCAGTAGACTCTATTCTCTGGCCCTCCCATGCCTAAATCAGCATCTTCAACGACCGGTTTCACATCATCTTCCTCTTCACTCAGCTCCTTCCCAAATTCTTCAATCTCAGTGGCAATTTGCTTCTTGGTTTTCTTCTTCTTGGCCTTCTTAGGCAAAGGTTTGTTATCATCCGAACGTTCATATGGAATGATGTTGTTAAAAGTGGCCCAGCCAGGCAGCTTGAGTGTTCTCATCAGCTCGAACACTGCTTGCTCTTTATCTTTAGCCTCAATCATGAGATCCATGTCATTTGGACAAGGAGGGAGAGTGATTGGACGTGGATTATGCTTCCTTCGCTGACGACCTGTAATTGCTTCTGGGCATGGTTCACTGTAGTGCATCTTCTGGCGTATCTTCTTCCTGTCCCATGTTGCTTTTATCCTTGGATATAGCTGCATGATATCTAGAGTGCCTTCCCTGATTTGTGATTGATCAAATATAATATTATGGTGGTGAAAATCAAGACTATAAAGCTCGAATCAGTATTCTTTATGGCAAATTGGGATGCAGTATTTGTGAGCGGAGTATGAAATACCCTGGAAAATCTATATTGAAGGCATTATGAAGATTGAAGTGAAAAGAGCGGCATACCACAAAGGAATGTTTAGTTCTTCACATATCGGTAACAAATCATGAACGGACCAAGAGACATCATCATTCTCAAGGACAAGCCGCATCTTGATAGATGGAGACAACTGCTTATAATTCTCCCTAAATCGGTCAAGTGTTGCAGCTTTGTCACCAAAAGTGCCTCCCATGTGAAGTATCATGACAGTGTCGCGGTCCTGCTGCTCTGGCTGTTTCAATAAAGACAGCATCTCATCATGGTATTCCAGGTCTCGAAAAGCGTTTTTGATGACTTCGGCGCGCGGAGACCCAAGCTGGGTAAATTGACCAGGATGAGTACTGAGTCTATGGCCAAGCTCTGTAGCAACACGACCTGCCTCAGCAAGTGCCTCGCTTGCAAAAGGGGCAAGCTTGTATCCAAACTCGGCATGACTTGCGAAGGGGAACATTTCTGAGCTCAAGCGCATGAACTTGATTCCATATTTGTCATTCCATCGTAGCATTTTTGGAATGTCACGTACATTGGCTAAGCACAATTCCTCTACATATCGCTGGCCTCGCTCAATCGACGCAGGCTTAGTTTTGTCAGGTCGATTTTTTGTGACATGTTCGGGCTGCTTGGGGTCTTTGAGAGGGTGTCGATGTTCAACTATCGACGCCATTCGACATGTTCGCGAGGTGAATACTGGTGGATTTGAGAATCTTAGGTATGTGTTCAGGCATGCCTACATAAAATGAATCAGAAATAGATCCCACACAAGAATTCTTACTTACGTAACCTAACCTCCCCTTCCATGGAAGTGGTAGATAATCACTATTCACTGGTGGCGGCCGTCCTGCCTCTTTCTTCACGATATCTACATCCTCGCCCATTAGTTCATCATCCCCATCAGGATCGCCTCTCTTGTCCCATTCGTCCTCATCGTCCTCCTTCTTTATTTTTGTCTCTTTAGCTTTCTTAGCAGCTTGCTCAGCTTTGAAAGCTTTGATCTCATCTGAACCCTTTTTCGCAGCTATCGAACTTTTCGTTGGCTTCCTCGTCTTCTTGGCAGGACTAGGCCCTGGTATTTCGTCTCTTATATCAGATAACGAGGAATCGCTGTTTTCACGCTTGTTGCCATTGGTGCCATTTGTATACGGTGGCGGTACAAGTGTGTTAACTTTCTCAATGGCCATCGCTTCGCCCTTCTCATCAGCATCCGGACTCGCCCTCAATGCTGCCTTTCCGTCCAAAATCTCCGCATTATGATCAGGATTCGCATCAACTCCTAGCTTACGCGATGCTCGTCTTTTGGGAGGCGGCTTTATGGCTGATTGAGGTGGTAGGATTGGGGTTTCGATACGATCGGCTCCAGGTGGAGCTACAACTGAGGATCTTTTACGTTTTGGAGACATTGAAACTATTCGCCGACTGAATGCGTAGCTTTGGGATTGTGTATTACTTTTAAGGTGTTGTGAAATGGTGAAACTTCTGCTACTTTGCAGGCACAATGAAAGGGAAAAGCGCATTCAAATTGGAACAGCAGAGAAAGCTGAACAAGACGAGATTGGAAAGTACAAATTAAAGCTTAACTACCTTTCGACGCGTCTAGTAACTAGCTTCGATGCAGCGCGACTTTTGCTTGATCTTCTTCATGATCAACATTCAAGGGATCATGTCGACGTCATTGAGGCGGCTCGAGCCCTTGCATTTTATCACGTGATGTATTCATGTGCATCAGAAGATCTGAAGACATTTTGGGACAAGATATCTAGCATATTCTTCCTGTTAGTCATTTTTTAAATCTAAATAGATCGTTTACTCGATGCTATATTATGTTTGTGGTGATATGAGAGGAGTTTTATGTTGTGAAAGATTAAGCGAGCTACCATCTTGTAGGGGAATGCCTCCACTAATTGAGATGAAATACTGGAGGTGTCTCTATCTAGATTCATTATACGTTCTAAAGGTATTGATATCTACATGATAAACGGAAGTTCGAACTTGCTAACGCCATCTAAGATCAAAGACTACCAGCGCTTTAGTGTGTATCATCTAATTTGCAAATTTCGCTTCTCGTGATCGGCCTTTCCTTCACTTTTCCTCATCGCCCTTCCTTTCCTTCTTCTTGAAAATCCCCTTAACAATCCCCACACCCTTCCCCAACACCGAGAACAAAGATGAAAAGCCAAAGCTCCACCCTTTGATCCTAACCGTATAAATGAAGAAATACACCAGCGCCCAGTTGCTAATGCAGAAGCCCAGGAAAATCCCAAAATTCCTCCACTTATCGCTCGGCTTGATATTAAGCGTAGCCAGATAGTCAACGCCAGAACTGTACTGGCAGTACCCGCAATTGGTCATCGCATCCGGATTCGTCAGGTACCCAGCAGCAGTAGTGACGAAGTCACCTGCGTACGCGGCGCATGTTGAGCCTGGTGGCGGGTTAAAGTAGGCTGCTTCCTGTGGAGAGCATTCGACGGGCTGGGAGGGCAGTGTGGCGGCGAGGACACCCCCGATCCAGTATGTTGAAGGGTTGAGGTAGTAGAGCCAGTAACGCCAGAAGACGGAGAGTTGGGAGTAGGGACGCACGACGCCATTGAAGAGGGAGAACATGACGAAGAAGAATGGGAGGATATTTGAAATGACGGTGAAAGACGGAGCAAAGGCGCAGATCCATTGGCCCCAAGATGCTTGGAAGAGCTGGTAGAAGGGTTAGTGTACGTTTTCTAAGCATAAGGAAATGTGACACGAAAGGAGTTCTTGAGAATGTTCTCTGCAACTAGAAAATGAGGGGCACTTACAAAGAACAACATCGTCATCAAGAACACATATCCAGCCGTTGACGAGTCGGTAGGCAATCCAGTGGGCCAGTACCACAAAACCCAGTAAATCGTCGCACCCAAGATCGCAATGGGAATCTCAGCAACCACATTAGCAGTACAAAACGCAACCCATCCATAAATTCTACTCGGTAGCTCTCTGGCCTCCCACAGCGCACGATTCTGGTAGAACTTGGGCACTACAGCATTGACAATCGTTGGTGGGATGAGCAGAATCAAGAACGATGTGAACATGCGGTTTTGCATATCCACAATCGTGTTGCCCAGCTGCCAGAAGGTAAAGCCATTGAAGATGCCGATGATGACTGAAGTGAAGAGTTTGCCGTATAGATAAGATGGATCACGCCAGTATTGGATGAATAGGCGCTTAGTGAGCTCGGTGGTCTGCAGCATGACAGGAGATGCGAACTCGTGTTGAGTATTCGCTTCGCGGGCTGGGATCTTGGAACGTGCTTCTTTGATGCGTTTGATCTCCTCCTTCACACCTCTCGCTTCGTCGGAATTAAGCCATTCGTCGTTCCAATTGAGCTTCTTGCCGTCCTCGCGTTTCCCGCCTTTGGCTGCTGTCTCGAGGATGAATTCAGCAATGTTCTTGCCCTTAGGGCAGTGCACGCCTCGATCACCGAAATATTTGATTACGTCTTTGCCGTTGTCGCCGACAGGACCAAAGTAGAACGTATTTCCACCTGGGTTGAGTGCAAGAATCATGTCAAATTCTTGAATGAGGACGGAGGATGGCTGATGGATTGTGCAAACGATTGCTTGGCCAGCGGAGGAGAGCTTCTTCAGGAAGCGCACAATGGAATATGCGGACTGAGAGTCGAGACCGGAAGTTGGTTCATCCAGGAAGAGTAACAAGTTGGGTTTTGCGGCAAGCTCAACACCAATCGTGACTCGCTTTCTTTGCTCGACACCGAGACATCTCACTAAAGCGTCTTGCATGTCCCTCAGCTCCAGTAGGTCCAAAATCTTCTCGACGTAAGCGATCTTGTCTTCCCTCGAGATTTCTCGGTCCTGTCGAAGAATGGCGCTAAACTCGAGAGCCTCACGGATGGTGGCTGTACCATCGTGAAGATCCATTTGCTCGCAAAAGCCTGTTCCACGTTGGAACTCTTCATCGAGTGGACGACCGTCTACAAGCATATCTCCACTGACCACACCCGTCTTCTGTCTCTGAGACAAAGTATTTAGAAGTGTGGTTTTGCCAGCTCCAGATGCTCCCATGAGTGCAATCACTATCCTAGTTAGCCTAATCCACAAAATGACTCTATGTAGACTCACTGAAACCAGGTTTCGCATATCCATTGACCTTGTTGAGAAGTTTCCGCTCGCCACCCATATATGGGACGGTATATTCAACATCTTCCCATGTGAAGACGCTTTCTGAGCCGGAAATCTCTTGCAAAGCCTCCTCCTCGGCACCACCATCAAACGTCTGGCTAGTATCTGAAGAGCCTCCACTGGTCGGCTTAGCTTTTGGTCCAGACTCTTCGTCTGAGGGTGCCGTTGCAGCTTTTACTTTGTTCTTAGCAGCTTTAGATCTCTTGAACTCGAGAGCACCGCCTCCACCAGCTGTGAAATCGAAGAGTTCGGAAGCAACCATTGTGATGACAATATATAGCACTGTGAACGCGATGACGACTCCAAAATTCCTCCAAAGATGACTGCGTGAATAGTTGAATGAAGTAGCCAGATAGTCAGCACCTGGTACGCTCAAAGAACCTACTTGCGCACCAGTGGAGGCGCAACCTTGATACGCAGGATCGTTATAGCCAGGTCCGCTCGGAACAATCTGAGATGGTGCACACTCTATAGTTCGGTCGTAGAATTCGTCGGAAATGACAGACTCGAAACTGTATGCGATGGGATTGACCCATCGGAGCCAACCAAACCAGATATAGTCGCTCAAAAGCTGAGTTTGGGGGATTACGTAGCCTGTATAGATGCTGGTTCGCAGTCAGTGTATTGCTTGCTTAGTGTGCAGGATGGGAGCTTACATCAAAAGATTGAGCGCAATACCAGAAAACCTAACCGCGTCGTCGATAGCCGGCGAAAGAGCAGCAAACATTCGGTACAGAGCCGTGATACAAATGGTTGTGACGTAAATAAAGAGGAAGTAAATGAAGAACTTTGAGACGTCGACCGTCAATCCGGTAAGAAAATACATGATGATTGAGAAAGGAATGACCTGCATGAGCAGCAGCGGGAAATCTTGCAAAACTCTTGCAATGACAACGGCAGAAGGCCTGTAGAAGGCGTAGTCGTTGTGTCGTGCGATGATGGCTCGCCCAGATACAGCTTTCATCAGCTCTGAAAGTTGGAGCCAGCCCAAAAATAGAATCGAAAAGAAAAGAGTTCCTCCACGAGAGAATGCACCTCCTGTATCGGTAGATTGGCCGTAGAACAGAGATCCGAAAATCAAGCCGTTGGAAATGATGATGAAGAATTTGGTGTAAAGTGTTGTTTTGTCACCAAATGTAAGCCAGAATTCCCGCTTCGTGCAAGCCGTCACTTGTCGGATAAAGCTGACCGTATAACTCGATCGCTTCGAGACTGTCTTTGACTTCGTTTGTTGAACTGACTCCTTGAATTCTCGCGCATCGGCATGATCTGTTTCATGAAGCATCTGTTCATAGTCTGCGATATCCTTTAAAACAGCTTTATAGTCCTCACTTTCCCTGAATGCCTTCTCCAATTCTCCAGATCCCTTCGGAATTGGCCCGTCGAAATTTTCCCGGAATCTGCGTTCTGTAGGATCGGTGCAAGCTGTCAAGAAATCTGCTGTCGTTTGTCTATCTGGGCAATGGTATCCCAAATTTTGAAAGTATTTCTTGGCAGACCTCGCAGGACCTTGATAAACCATACGGCCCTCGTCAATAACCAGTACCTTATCCACGAGATCGTAAATACCCTCACCAGCCTGGTAGAGAGTAACCAACGTCGTTCTATTGCTGATGTCTGTCATAACACGTAGTGAATTCGCATAGTCCAATGCCGTCGAGGCATCAAGACCTCGGGTACTATTATCCCAAGCTACCACTGTGCTCTTGGTCGCTAGGGTTTCTGCAATGGACACTCGCTTTCTCTCGCCCCCTGAAACACCACGCACAAATGCCTATATTTCGTTAGCACTGAATATACCATGCTGCTGTAGATGACTTACATCACCAACCAAGGTGTGTCTAGTATGAGAGATTCCAAACATGTTGAGTAGAGCGTTAATGATAATTGGAATATCAGTTTTCTCCTGCTTTTTCGTCTTGTTGAGTAGCGAAAACTCAAGTGTTTGCTCAACCGTAAGTGAAGGGAAATGTTGATCATCTTCCTCATTGTAGTTGACCTCACCCCTATAGTTCTTCCTTTGCTCCTCGGCTGGAATACCACCATATGAAACTTCACCAGTCACGCCAGCAAAGCCTTCTCGCTTGTTGGTAACCGCCTTCAAGAACGTACTGCATCCACTGCCTGGCCGTCCAAGAACAAGTAGCATTTCCCCGTCTCGAACAACACCGGAGAAGTCATGGATTAAGTTTCGCTTCTCTCCTGCGGATCCAGGTTTTGGAATTCCAGGAATGAAACGTGCGAGAATTTGGTACAGATCAGGACCAAAAGTCTAGAATGTGTTAGTATAAAGTAGGAGATTCACAAAAGCTGTAAATATGCTTACACCTAAGATAGCATTTGGCAACGTCTTGACGAAGGTTGCCGTTGCCCCAACGCCCTGTACAGTCAAGTTCTTATACACTACACCAACTTTCTTAGCCGACTCTCCATCCTTTCTTTTCTCAAAATGTCCGTCCTTGAGAAAATCCCCCAATTCGAAATCGGTATCCTCACTGTCCTGCCCAGGAGTTTCAACCTCCATCTCAGTCTGAGCCTCAACATCAAACTCCTGCTCCGGCTGCGTTGCTTGGGATGCTCGACTGATCTGACGATTCAAGCCAGACGATTGGTGGCGTGTAACACTTTTTGCGCTCTTTCTACTCCTCGTCTTTGATAATTGCGTCAATTCTCTCCGCATCTCCTCGAAATCATGCATGGCATTCCTGAGATTGACTGGTCCACCAACATCCCGCTCACCCCAGATTCCGTCGACGGGGCCATCGGGGGCATGCACAGTCTCGGTCTCGCCATTGTCGTTAACGACATGATGCAGAGGCACTTGCGGTATTTCACGTCCCTCCGCATTCCGCTGGAACATGCGAGGATCTGTTTGGTTAAACATGGTCGACGAGCACTTCACGGATACGGAATGAAAAATGAACGCAAGCACAACACACAAGACGTCAAAAGTGCACACACCTGGGCTCTTTATCAAACTTAAAGAGCTGAGTTGGGCAATTCGCTAATCGACCAAGGGAAAACAAACCTGCCAATCATATCATGCTCCACTTGTGAGCTTTGAAATCAGAGACGCAACAGACAGGCACCAAAAGACCTTACCATGCTAATTCCCGACGCTTGTGTAGGGGATAGCACAAGTGGTAGTTCAAATAGGCGTTTAAATCCTGCAGACATGGCCGAAGATATCGGCCGAGATGCAACCATTGAAAACACATCCCGGTGTGAATCAGGGCTGAAAATTGCTTCATCAAATGAGAGCAGTCAACGAAAACGGAAACCCACCGTAACTGCAATTTGCTTGCACCAAAATCTATACGAGGCGGAATTATATCGCCGTTGAGCAAAAGCCTTCTCTCTCGCGCTGGTCGGTTTAGACTCACCGCTGATGACGTGTAGCTTGAAAGCCAGAAGGGATCTAGATAATAGTGGAGATGTTTCTTTACCTTAAATTGACGTTGGCTTGCCGATCTTGGTCGTTCCCGCTTGGATGCCGACATGGCGGCGATAGTATCATTTTCGGACATAAGGATTACATATCTTGGCAGGTAGGTAGTCTATGTCAAGATCATCATCATTGCTATGGAATTCGTTTCTTAAGTCAATCATTGTCTCTATCGATTCTCACTTAGTAAGCTCGGAGAAAAAACTTATGCAAGACACGTCTTGCGGTATTAACAACGGCTTTTGCTAAAGCAAGCCGATAACAGGCAGTCACTCAGTATCGGATTCCCACTGTTGATAACCCGCTGTT
Organism: Margaritispora aquatica; assembly: GCA_007644065.1. Lineage (NCBI taxonomy): Eukaryota > Fungi > Ascomycota > Leotiomycetes > Helotiales > Discinellaceae > Margaritispora > Margaritispora aquatica. The sequence goes on along the minus strand of VJWN01000007.1, from coordinate 2,047,863 downwards.
GCATGAGACGGGGAAGGCTGCCGCTCCCGCTCCAATACGAAAGGTTCAGACTACGATCAGAAATTGAAGGGTGGATTGCTCTGATATATAAGCCGCAACCGAGTCGTGAGATTTACAATCAAACATTGGCAGTCCCAAAGCCTCCCATGTGAGTTGCGTCCTCCTGTCTCAGGTAGATGCATATTCAACAGATTTCTGTAGACGCAATCACAATCACAACTTAACTTGACAAGATCCCCCAAAAATTGTCGTGAACGAATAACAAGTGATAAAAAAATTGTTCCAAAAGCTTGCATAAGCTAATGTGTGAATGTTAAGCGAGTAAGTGCATCTTCAATATGCGAGACATCTGACTCGAACAACGCATAAACAAAATCAGTATCGAGTTCTCGCAACCCGTTTGACGTTTGACACTCCACTCAAAACAAAACAGTCACTTGGTCCTTCCCAGCCAGCAGGACTCTCCACGAACAAAAACTAAGAGCGAAAATTCTCATTGTTCTCAATAATACAACGAGATATACATTCTAGTTGAAGAGAAAAAAAAAACGCCATGTAAATGCTTTCTAAAAAACAATAAAAAAAAGTTAATTCCTTCCGTCGTCTCGGCCAGAGTCCCGCTCCAACTTAGAAACGACCAGTTTCGCTTCCTTCCCAAGTGTATACAAAAACATGCCATGCTGTCGTGACGGTTCTAGACACGAGATCTAACCCAGTGCTCCAAAACTTCCAACTGCCTGGTATCCCAATACCCAAATCCGTACCCATACTCATACCATCCAACCCTCTCCCATATGTACCCAACACCCGAGCTTATCATCTCCTCCACGGTTTTTCTTCCCTGCTGTTCACACTCTACATGAACACAGCAAACATAGCACCCAATCCCGCAATAGTGACAAGGCCACCGCCTTGTGCCACCAAGCCCGCTGCCGCATTCCCTGAGACCTGGACGGGGGTTCCAGTCGAAGTGTTCGTTGATGGAGTGCCATTTCTAGATCCAGAGCCAGAGGTACCCGTGCCCATCGCCATCGTCATTGACGCAGTTGCTGATGCTCTCCCCGCGCCACCAGCTTTCGTTGTGGCCGTGGTGCTGTTGGCAGAGTTCCCACCACCACCTGTTGCGGCTGCACCATTTGCAGCACTAGTAGCGACGATACTTGTCGTCTTTTCGCCCTTGCCACCTGCCTTCGTAGTGGTCTATAGAAACCATCAGCTCGTAGATCGTATGTTTGAAGAAATAAAACTTACATTCTGGGCTGAGACAGCACATGCTGCGAGAACCGCAAGGAAAAGTGTCGAGAATTGCATTCTGGCTATGGTAGAGGGTTGATTGTGTGGATGAAATAGATACTTGATGATGTGATGATATGATTAAGACGGGAATGCTAATTATGATGATTTAAGTCTTGATATTGATGATTTGAATGTTAACTGAAGGACAGAACTCAAAGTATACTTATAACACTGACAACGACCAGACATGCTTCTCCACACAACAAATATCCAATGTTCACAAGTGGCGTGACAAGGTACAGCCACATAACTATCAGTGGCGGAAGTGTGCATAGAGAGTTCGAACAAAATCTCAAACATGGGTGTTGTCCACTGAGTTGACGATTACGAAGGCTCGGGTTCTCACTTGGTGGTGGGATGCGTTAGTCTGGACGAACGCGTAACGTGAGTTGAAGCAGTTATCGCGAGAGAAGGTTTTCCATCGAAGTTTATGATACATATACTTTGGGGAACCCTGTTGGGGAATGGGATGAAAGTCCTTGGTGCTTCAGAAGATCGGCTCCGTGATCACTTTCTAAGAATAGGCGCACTTTTTCAGTGTAGAAGTCACAAACCCGTGAGAAAGGTGACGAAGTATTCCAATTTTCATCCACTGTGAGAGAATTAAGTGGACGGAAACCATCGAATCTGTGAAATGAGGCTGCAAATTTGAACAAATGAAATTCAAGAGCCAAATTGAGACAAAACTCTGCGACATACAAGTAACAAGACAGGGACAGTATGGCAGGGCAGAAATTCCGCAGAAAATAGAGAAAGAAAAGCCGTATCAAGTTGTTCTGGCCGTGGCACGACTTCGGTCTTGTGGAAGCGTTGTCTCCAAACATTCTTGAAACTACGCGAGCGTCTCACGGTCAACAATGGCGACACGGGCGCTTGGGATCTGCTCAAGCTTTAGTTATGCAATCAATGACATGAGGTTAAACCGGAGCGACGTATTTTCATTATAGGTAGCCATTATAATAATATTGATCAAACTTGTGTTGTTAAGAAATTTGACGCAACCGGCTTTTGCTACTTGGGAATGAAGGAACGAAATGATACGGTCCTCAAAATTGCCACGCTACCTGTTACTTTCTGCACAAACTAGAGAACGAATGATTTCCTCTATGTTCTTCCTAATATTTGGGATGTTGAAAGCGTAGTCACGTTACAGATGTTTGTGACAAGTTCAGATTGGTATCTAACATCTCCAATCATATCAATTCGTTCCTACAGTCAAGATATTTTGTAGAATTGTCCGAACATTGAAGTCAACTGAGAGCCTACCTTTTGGAGAAGGAAAGTCTTGTTCAAGAAACTGTCTGCCAATTTGCTCCGCATCCTCCAGGTCTTGTGCTTCATCTGAGCTGACCTTTGTGCACGCCGCAATGAGATCTTCTCCTCGTGCTGCCAAGAGTATCAGTTCATCTGCTCTCTCTATGACAGCCGGATCAATGCCATTCAAAACAGCACAAACGGTTCCAAAACTGGATATGCTGCGGCCCTGGACGAAACTATAGAGGTATGTGATCTGGTCCTCTACTTCTTTAGCTTGCGCGTCAACGCGAACATCCATATGGCCAAACGTTACTTCCGGTCTTTCAGGTAGAAACCCGGTCTCAAATATTTCGTGGAAGTGAGTTGCGGCAAGGACTTTCGGGCGCTCCACATCGAGGTTGAGAAAATACTCCAGAACACCACTACAAAGACCTGCACCATCTGAGGCATTTGTCCCTTTACCGAACTCGTCGATAACAACTAGACTTCGGCGAGTAGAGAGAGTAGTCATCAAAGATATTTGCTGCAAATCGATCATGAAAGCACTCTGGTCTCTTGATATACTCTCTCGTGTGGCGATTCTGGTCAAAATCTTGTCTGTCAGTCCAATTGTTGCTCTATCAGCGGGAACAAAGCTTCCAATATGCGCCAAATAGACAATCAACGCGTTTTGTTTTAGATAAACACTTTTTCCTGAAAAGTTTGGGCCAGTCATTATCAGCATACTTGGAATTTCAATGCTCTCTTGAATTGAGTCTGGACTTTGACGTGGTGGAAGTGGCCCATCCTCTTCCTTTCCATCACCTTGACCTCCGGCAATGCAACAGTCATTAGGAATGTACGCTGGAACAGTCAGCTCTTGCAATGGATGTCGGCCACCTTCAATGCGAATAATGTTTGCAGTGGTCATTTGAGGCGGATTGAATCGGTATTTTCGAGCTCCCAATGCCAGAGCTACAAGGCTATCAAGCTCTCCACAGAGATTCGAAGCGACGATAAGGAGTTTCTCATGTCTGAGCACTTTGACTGCTAGCTCATGTACAAGCTCGATTTCTCTGTCTATAAATCTTATCAGTCTTGAAATCCAAGATTGCTGGAGCGGTGTTGCAAGTTACCAGAGATCATTCCATAAAGGTCACCGAAGAAATCATCCATCTCTTTCATACGCTTGTTCTTGTAATATCCCATGTCGTTGCTCACGAACATCTTCTCCCAAACATCATTTTCAATGCCCTCGCCTTCATATCTCCCTCGCCCAGTGGCTGGGTCTAGAGGGACAACAGTGAGAAAACCCAATTGTGGAAAGGAGATACAGTTCTCAACATATTGAGCAGCCCATTCGGGCAATTCAGATGCCAATCGAGTGGCAACCTCGGACAACAGATCATCCATTCCATCATATGTATGCTTCATGTTATCAAGGTTAGCGTCAACGCCTTGCAATACTACTGTCCTATGCTGCTCAGCAGATCTTTCAAAGTCCACCACCCCCGTGATAATTTTTCCAATTTCATCAATGCGAGCAGGCTGAATTTCCCTCAACAATTTTTGAAAAATCGCAAGGCTATTGCCATCGACAAATTCATGGACAACCTCAAGAATCTTTAGTACGTGGAAAGTGAAAATTTGGATGCCGGCCCAAACACCACTCCTAACACCATTGCCTTTGCCAGAGATATCATTAGCTCCCTTCTGCAGATGTATCACAACAGTTCGTATATCTTTAATCTTACTGAGACTTTGGCTCAGCTTTGTTAGGCATGTTTCGTTGTCTGGTCGTAGAAAAATTGCAAGTGTAGTCAGTCGCTCTTGAATGATGGCTATATCTAGACTTGGTCGAAGAAACATTAGGCGTAGTCCTTGTCTTCCTTGTGGCGTGCGTGCTAAATGATGAAATAAGCCATACACAGAAAGGCTTTCTTTTGCACCGGAGTTAGAAGGCCCCTGCATCTGGGTGTTCGGATGGCTTTCAGATTGTATTATCTGGAGAGATGCAAGTGTATCGGCATTGACAAACATCATGTTATTGAGTGTGAACATCTCTAATGTGCGGATTCGAAAAGCGTCTGAGGCAGCCCTATCACCTGGAAGATATTCGTTATTCTTTCTTCGACCAACATAGTTAAGGACAGCCCCAGCACAGCCAATCTGAGCGTGGTTTAGTAAAAGTACAGCAAGGATAGGCAAACCATACCGAGATCTTGTTATCTATATCTATCCAGCCAGCTAGTCTTAGAAATCTTCCCTTACGACCTACTGCGCCATTATGACCATCAACATCGTATCCATTATCCGCTGCTAGATCGTTTTCAGGGGTCGCAAAAACCATGTACTGATCATCATTCACATCTAGGTCTAGATTGACAAGCTTGGCTTTGGCGGGCTCGAAAAAGAACTCAGAAGACGCCCGAGCATCAAGAATGTAAGAGCCAAAGATATCGTCTGAAGCATAAGCAATCAAAACAAGACACTAGTGATAGAAGGGGGAAGATTACTCGCTTCGTCACCACGATCAATTCCGCGTGCTTCCTTGCTGAGATGACCCTCGAGTTGTTCATCAGACCTAGTGCTGATCAATATCAGAGTAGGCTGGACATGGACTTTCAAGGTATCAACGATATCAAGGCCAGCCATTTTGATATCTTGCATCAGATACAACTTTTCCTCACGAGCAATATAGTAGGCGCATCCTATGGTGCCCTTCTCCCGCATATCAATCGCCATAACAATTTCGTTCATCTCGTCCGCATCCTCGCGGGCCTGAATGTCTTCTTCGGACTCAACGATGGGAATGACATGTTCATTGTGGGATCGAAATGAGAACTGCGAGACTGGGGGACGAAGGGAAAGCCTACTCTGTTGTGGAAGTGAGGGCGGAGTTGAGCGTGCTACACTTCGGGTGACAGAGGTCAATCGTGCAAATGGTTCAGGACGTGATGAAGTTGGACGAGAAGAACTTGTGCCTCGAGAGGATGGTTGCTTTGAATCCAGCCTGCGACGCTTGAATCCCATGATGAAGTTACAGTTCCTCTGTCGAACTGAATTAAGTTGCGGGGTGTTGTTTAGAAGAAAGACAACCCGACAGACAAGAGACACATTTGGTAGTAGTGAGGGGTAAGTCTACCAACTTAGGAAGGCCCAGCAAACAAACCACAACATGGCACTTTTGGAAGCAACCACCAGCACCTAACAGAGAAATCGGAAACGCACTTCACAAACACCATGAGAACAAGAATTCTTGAAGCCCTTTGCACATCAGTTGGAACTTCCCTCCGACTGTGGTGCGTGAAGACGTTCTCAAATGTCAGTTTCCCTTGAATCTGTGGACCAGTATTTATACAAAGAAAATGAACACTGCTTCGACCTTCACATAGTAAGCTTAAGGTAGCCGGCTAGAACACATGAACAAGGATGTGGCCAAATTCTGGTATTTGGTTTCTTCCCCATGTTTCCACCCCGCTTCCGTTGTACGATTGCTTTTTAACAGAAGATACCTGTCTTGCACTGCTTTCCATGGTCCTCGATAGTTTGCCATTCCCAAATGCCAAAGTCTCTTCTCTAGCCCTTGGGGGCTCCGGAAGCAGAACCTCCCTCACGTACCCACTCAGCAAACTCCTTCCTCTGTTTCCGGATATCAATGAAGCCCTGTCTGCTCTCCAACGCCCTGAATGGATTGCCCATGTAGTCCCTCTCAACCAGTCCATCACTTCCTAGGAATCCTTTCTCTCCTTCGCGTTCAATCTTGCCCGCCCACACTCGCCATTGTATCGGTCGCAGCTCTGGAGTGTTCAGGACAAGACCGAGGCACACTGTGAATATCGCAATGATCGTCTCAATTGAAATATCGATTGGTAGAGATGCGACTGTCGATGCTGGAATGCCGTGGGATGTGATAGACGCTAGGGAAGCTGTACTTGTTGAGTACAGTGCCGAGTGCTCGTAAGCAGAATAACAGCTACAGAGCTTGATCAGCAAACATGACCATCATGCAACAGAAGTGGCACACTTACGCATGCGCGAGAAATAGCAAGCCTAGGCCAGTAACAGATTTTGACATCCACGTCATTTTGAGGTTGGTGGTGAAGCTATCTTACGCGGAGTTTGAAGTTGGCTGATGGACGGATCTGCATGGTGTCTTTTCCCGCCCGGCTACTTTATTAAGCGCGTCCAATGTGTGGAGTATTCAGGAACAACAGATTTATCAAGTGTTTTAAGGTCAGGTCACATTGCAGGAGGAGAATTATTTTGGAGTCATGGAATTTTGGTTTTCATTTCTATGGCGGCCATAATGATCATCGTATCATCCAGCCAATTATCATGTCCTCATCAAGCATGCAGTACTGTGATTAACAGTAGAAGTTGTGATTTTTAGACCACCGATGCTGGGTAAAATGCGTGAAGGGGAACAAGCTCTCGAATCAAGCAACGCTTTACAACTTTTGCATAGCAGCCTAAAAATATTAGTCGAGATTTCTTTGGAACCTAATGGTAATGGAACTTACGATATCAGTAGACTGAACCCACTCCTCGAACTCGGCAATCTGCTCTTGCAAATCATCAAGACCGATCTTGTCATCCTCGATGATCAAATTGATTTGCAACTTCTTGATACCGAAACCAACAGCGACAAGTTTGGAAGCACCCCAAACGAGACCATCCTTCTCAATGCCACGGACAGCAGCCTCGAGCGCCTTCATATCGGTCTCATCATCTAGATTAAATGTTAGTATATAGCTACTCGTGGTCATGTACTTTACTTACCCCAAGGCTTGACATCCATAGTCACAACGGACTTGGCAGCAGGCTTGGTCTTTCCCTCCTTCTTCTTCTTGTACTCGGCCAAACGCTCATTTCTGATTTTCTCAGCCTCGGCATCCTCTTCCTCGTCATCACTGCCGAACAGATCGACCTCATCATCTTCCTCCTCTTCAGCAGCTGGTGCCTTGGCTGGGTTCAGCGTAACGGCAGCGACTTCTGGACCATAGACTGTGTATGGCTTGGAGGCATCACCTGGGAGAGTAGGGAACTCCTCGGTGTATGAAGCGATGTGCTTGTACCATCTCGCGGCGTATGGGTATTTGGCAGCGTCTGGTGCGGAAGGAAGTGCTTTGAAGGTGACAGCATCGGCTTGCGATGGAGAATATCTGCATTGTTTTGTTAGCCTTGTCTCAAGGAAAGCCAATAAAAACCGCGTGAAGATTTAAGATAATTCAGAGGTGCAAAAAATGCAATGGTGTATCGCCATGATACGGTTCTTGACGCCGCTCAGTAACACGGACCAATTTTGCTCATCATAATAGTAGCAGGATGCGAGGAGAAGGAAGGAAAACAAGTAGAGACTGTATTCATGTAACAATAGCTGGACAAAATCCTTAAATCGAACTATGACTTACCCAACGATGTATGATCGAGTCTCCAAGAAGCTGTTCAAGACTGAGTCACGTCAATTTGGAATTCTCGAAGATGGTCGTTTAGACAAAATTTGTCTCATTTGGAAGTACGGAGGGCGTACCAGTGATGCCAGCATCGGAAACGAAGTCGGTGAATCCCATTTTGAAGTGAGGTATGTGTCTGAAATATGTGTGGGGGGGAAAATGTTTGTTGTTGTTGTGAAATGGAGGGGTTATGATTCTTGAGGCTTCGCTGTCGAAAGAATTTCTTAGTGGGCAGTTCGACCCTAGTAATTGGGCTAGACTACATAAGGAAAGTAGAGAAAGGCTACCACAAGGCTGGTGTGGGGCTTTCGATGAGAAGAATCTCGATGGTTCGAGCATTAACAACAGCCCACGATATAAGACATATCGTCCCCGGAGTGAGGAAAGTTTGTGATTTCATATTGTAGTTGTAAAGGCGTTCGTTTTGTTCATCTCCTTATTTCCCATCATGCTTTCTGAACAGATCCGGTCATCTGCCCGGCGCATTGCGACCTGTCGAGCACCTCGGACTAGCTTACCACTTCTTACATCAAGCTTTTCAACACATGGCAGAGCTTCATCGGCCTGTCCAGCATCTGCAAGTAAATCAAGCCTAAGCTCTCATGGCCAAGGTCGGGTTGGACTCAATGGTATATCCTCAAGGAGTTTATTACCCGCCACTTCAATACGATTGTATGCCAATGGACGAGGACGCAGTGTACCTCCAGGTGGCACACATCGCATGGACCTTGGAGGAGAAGGAGAAGAACAATCGGCTCTAGAAAAGTATGGTATTGATCTCACCGAAAGAGCTAGAGCTGGAAAATTGGATCCAGTTATTGGCAGAGATGCAGAAATCCAGAGAACCATACAAGTCCTTTCACGGCGCACCAAGAATAATCCAGTCCTGATAGGTTCTGCCGGAACTGGTAAAACCGCGATACTAGAAGGTCTAGCACAGAGAATTATCCGAGGAGATGTGCCAGAAAGTATTAAAGACAAGCGTGTCATCTCTCTCGACCTAGGACAACTTATTGCAGGAGCCAAATACCGTGGTGACTTTGAAGAGAGACTGAAAGCTGTTCTGAAAGAGGTTCAAGATTCTCATGGCAAGACTATATTATTTGTAGATGAGTTGCATAATCTACTTGGGCTTGGTAAAGCAGAGGGAAGCATTGATGCCAGTAATCTTCTTAAGCCAGCTCTTTCTAGAGGCGAGCTTCAGTGCTGTGGAGCTACGACACTAAACGAATATAGACTAATTGAAAAGGGTGAGTCAAGCTATTTCTTTAATTTTACCTGAACTTGGATCTCGCCATTCTTTTCATAAAGTCTTGCTCCAAATGAATTTGTATGGACGTACAGAACTAATGTTTCCATAGATGTTGCTCTAGCACGAAGATTTCAACCTGTTCAAGTCAACGAGCCATCTATCCAGGACACAATCAGCATCCTGAGAGGTATCAAGGAGAAATATGAAGTTCATCATGGAGTGCGGATTACCGATGGTGCACTTGTTGCAGCAGCTACGTACAGCAATCGTTACATCACCGATCGGTTTCTCCCTGATAAGGCGATTGATCTCATGGACGAAGCAGCGAGTGCACTGAGGCTGCAGCAGGAGTCAAAACCAGAGGATATCATGCAACTTGATCAGAGAATTATGACTATTCAGATTGAGCTGGAAAGTCTGAGAAAGGAGACAGATATTGCTAGCAAGGAGCGACGCGAAAAGCTAGAAACGGCTCTCAAGGAATGCCAAGAAGAAGCTGCTAAGTTAACAGAGAAATGGGACCAAGAGAAAGCAGAAATTGATGCAATCAAAAGAACCAAAGAAGATCTCGAGAAGGCTCGTGTTGAGCTCGAGCAAGCCCAGGTATGACTTTTCGCTTATGATGGAATACGTCCCACTGACTAATTTCATAGCGTGAAAACAATTTCGGAAGGGCTGGCGAACTTAGGTACTCCGTCATACCGGCTCTCGAAGCCAAACTTCCTCTAGAGGGAGAGACTGGGACAAAGACATCCACTGAAGGCAGCTTGATCCACGAATCCGTAACCGCCGATGATATTGCGGCAGTTGTTTCTCGAGTTACAGGCATTCCTGTCACGAAATTGACTTCAGGTCATGCAGAACGCTTAATAAACATGGAAACAACCCTTCGCGAATCAGTCCGAGGCCAAGACGAAGCACTTGCAGCTGTTTCAAATGCTGTGAGAATGCAGCGAGCTGGCTTGAATGGCGAGAATAGACCTTTAGCTTCCTTCTTCTTTTTAGGGCCCACTGGCGTTGGAAAGACCGAACTCTGCAAGCGAATTGCGGCATTCCTGTTTTCGACCGAAAGTGCTGTCGTGCGATTTGACATGAGCGAATTTCAGGAGAAGCACACCATATCTCGCTTAATTGGAAGGTATTTCGAGAACACCCCTTTTATCTAACAGAGCAATCGTTAACACATTTCCAGTCCAGCTGGTTACGTAGGATATGACGACGCCGGGCAATTGACAGAGGCTGTTCGGAGGAAACCTTATGCTGTTTTGTTGTTCGACGAATTTGAAAAGGCTCATCGGGACATATCGGCGCTCTTGCTACAAGTCTTAGACGAGGGGTTTTTAACCGACTCTCAAGGACACCGTGTAGACTTTCGAAACACCCTTATAGTGTTCACCTCTAATTTAGGAGCGGACATTCTAGTGGGTAACGATCCAATTCACCCTTATCATGAAGGTCCAAATGGAGAAATCGCACCAGAGATTAGGAATTCTGTGATGGATGTGGTTACACATAGTTGTAAGCTTAATCTTAGACTCCATGTGTGCAAAGGTATTGACATATTTCAGATGCCCCAGAATTTCTAAATCGCATTGACGAGTTCATCATCTTTAAGCGTCTGTCAACCGAGGCTCTCCGGGACATCGTTGACATTCGACTTAAAGAGCTGCAAACTCGATTGGACGACAGGAGAATCACCTTGAAAGTCGACGACCATGTGCGCACATGGCTTGCAGAACGAGGATATGATCCAAAGTTTGGAGCTAGACCGTTGAATCGATTAATTTCCAAGCAAATTGGTAATGGCCTTGCTGACAAAATAATCCGTGGAGAGCTGAAGACTGGCGATAATGCAGTTGTGAAGATCAACGAAAATAGCGATGGTTTGGTTGTTGGAAAGGACTTGTAAAATTATAATGAGATGCTACTGGGGCTTATGATTGGCACATAGGAGGGCTATTTTATGGAAGCGGAGAAAGACTCTCCGCTCTGGCGTTTTGAAAGAGACATTGTAAACTTATGCGGATGGATGACTCAATACCCCATGTATTTCTAACACAACTCTACAATCATCTAGTATCTTGCAGTCTTGTTATTGGGTTTCTCCTTTGAAGCCGAGGATGATGTTCGAGATCTCGCTAAACAGTGCCCTGAGAATGGTATATGTAAGTCTAAGCAATTCTTTCGTTTGATTGAAACTGACATTAACTTGCTACCTCTTGGTTTTATATAACCACAGTAGACTAAAGAAGAAAGCACACTATATAGGACCATACAATATATTTAATCTACTTTTAGTGAGAATACTCCGATATCTAATCATATATCCTTGTTAGAATATAAATTCTTCATTTAACGAAAACTTATAGTGGATCGATATGCTTATCATTGCTTAGAACCGACGCTTTTGGGGATTAAAATTAGAGCAGATGTTTGCTTATAATCCTATTCATAAGATCGTTATATGGCAGGCCTACAAATCGAGAATCATTCTAGGGCCGGGGAGCTACACCGACAATTTGGCGATGCACTCAATACGACGGTTCAGCCCTTAAGTAGTTATGGTCTAAAGACTACTCAAGAATCAAAAGAATATAAGCCGCAGCCAGAAAACAATTGCGAGCTAATCGAATCCCTCGCTTACTATGATAGCTTCCATCGCCTACAGCTAGGATGCCAGTAATCACGCTCCCTGCTCTCAAGGCACATGAGTTACAACACGTGAAAATGGCGTGGCATATGCATTTCAGCCGCACTCAACTTCTCTGCTCCATTTATCTTTCTTCGCTCCACTACTTCATCGTCCCTGTCATCACTCAAAGCTACCTTATTTCACGCGTAATGACGAAGCTCATACCCAAGGAAACAATTAGCTCCGAGGTGCTCAAGGCATACTCCCAGCTACCTGAGACGTTCGTTGATCGAGACGACCAGTGCTGTGTTGAGATCGGGCGAAATGAGGCAAGTTGCCCCCCTTGATCAAAAACTTTGTGCCTTTTTACTAACTTTAGACCAGAACTCCAATGAATGGAACTATGAATCGGTGGGCATCGAATCCGTTGATTTGCAGAGCTGGTTGGATCCCAGCCTTGCCCAAGTATGCTCCCTCAAAGTGATATGGATAAGTCATTAAGGAGTAACAGGCCAGAATAACCAGTCAAAAGACCGACATTACCTCACAGAAGCTGCTTCGACTGTGGTAAGATCTCGTTGACTATCTCCCATTGAAAAGATTTACTCACAAACACTTCAATGGACTCTGAGACTCGGGTATAGTATATGTCCTCTTAATGTCGACCTGAAGGCCAAGCTTCCACTTTCATGGGACAACATGTGGCAGGAGTTCAAATTTCTTAATCTAAAGGATTCTTATCTCTTTGACGAGGATTTACAAGTCCCACCAAGCTGGTTCGAGGTCCCCCTCAGTGGCGACCTAAAAGGTATGGTTCTCCCTTCGGGTAAAAGCAAAAGACTATAAACTCAGTCCCATCTGCTAAGCTAGGTTTCATTATCAAGCCTGAGAAATGGGACGCAAACTTAGCGAACTTCAGCCTCTCTCTTATATTTTCTCCTTTGACGGGGATAACATGTGCTTTACTCCACATCCTCCTAAAAGCGGAATTAAAGCAGACATTGTATCGACTTCAAGTGTTGAAGCAAATTGCTTGGCACCCTTTTTTGCTTCCAACAATCCTCCTGGAACTCAGAACAGAGTCTATAGCTCTGGATTTGATGAAAATCAGGTTGGCATTGTACAGGGTCGAAAAAGACAACGGTACCCACAAGAATTATCAAGATCGAGAGCACCACAGGAAAGCCGGGTATTACGCTACGGGACCTGATATCTGGAAACACGAAAAATTCGACTCTATGCCTGGAATTCTCACGTCCATTGCCTCCGACTGTGCGCTCTTCGATGCGAAATGCCAAATAAATGAGGAGCTATTGGATTGGATCGAGGACATGTACAAAAAATTCTCTGTTGACATCTCAGGTTCGAAGACTAACGACAGGTATCCTTCAAGTACTATCGTCAGCAGGAAGACATCAATAATGCGAACATGGCTTAAGAATAATCGTATCCGGAGCGTTTATCTCGGTCACAGAGCCCAGGTACAAGTCCAAGCGGTAAGAAGGCCCCCTTTAGAACTTTTTGGGCAACTCGTTTACTCAAACTGAACTCAAAATGAATACTAATAGCGAGCTCGATCAGTGTTTGAGTTTCATGGCCCAAAGAGACAACGAATCCAACATACAAATCGCAAAAGCCGCCTTGAAAGACAGCACCGAAATGCGAACGATATCAATCGTAACATTGATCTTTCTACCAGCTACTGCAACTGCCGTGAGTCCCCAGGCGTACTTGAGACATCGATTAAAGGAAATTTTAATGACTTATCTCTCGCAAGACTTTCTTCAGTACAACATTCTTCAATTTTCAGAAAGAGAATAATATAGTTTCTGTGTGGATTTGGCTTTACTGTATTGTATCTTTGGGTCTCACAGCAATTGTGTTTGTGTGGTGGTACTGGTCTTCGAAGGAGAAAAAGGAGAAGACGTATATAGCCTAGCAAAATACAGTCACAAGGGAGTAAATATATTGTTTAAGGGATGTCTTCTTGACCTAGTCTGCTGTGTGCGAAAGTATGGCGTATCGAGGAATGTCGTCAACAAGGTCTATCACAAGCTAAGGCTGACTCGCCACCACTGCCTTTAGATCTGCCTTAAGACCCGCTCCTGGCCTCTATATCCACTGACATATTAGTTCCATATTTTTATAAAGAAATGGTCGCAGGTGATGTGCTTATCGACCACTCTGTCTAATAGTGTGGATTGGATCTCTTAAGCCTCCTACCGTATTGTGCCATGTCTACCTCAGACTCCTCTACGTTCGATAGCCTTGCCTTGGTGAATTCATTCTACGGTCCTGGAACCATAGCTTGCTGGTATTTGACATGCCTCTCTTCCTTCATATCATGGATTTTCCACCTAAAAAGCAAACATCGGACTCAGTCACCAGCGATCTCATCGCGCTTGCCACCTTTCCTACAGTAGCCGCCGCGCACTTGATATCCCAGGTCCTGAACTACCCTTCTCAACCAACCCTTGATGACCAACTTGTCAAGCAGCTCCATGCCTCCATGTCTGCCTCGCTCATCATCACCGAAACATACCTGAGCCTTTGCATCATCCTTCTGGTCCCGACTGTTCTTACCCAATCCACCAAGCGCATAGTCCTCCTCGCCCTCACGGGACTTTTCTGCGTCGCATCCGAGACATATGTGTTCTTTGCAATCCCATCTATTCGTAATAAAGCCGACATGTTTAATCGCTCTTTCATCATCGACTCGATTCCCACCCTCGTTGTGATACTCGGCCTTGTATTCATTCTCGTCCTCATGTTGCTTTACTTCATCATTCTGACCTTCAAGCGCCCTCTGCCGCGTGCAGAGCCTCCGCCAGATGCCGACCCCGAGGTGCTGAGGGTATATCGTCTCTTAAATGGAGAACCAGGGGAGAATAATATTCACATTCTCAACTTTTTGACCATCTTATATGTACCTCTGGCGTTTGTCTCGATTACATTTAGTATAGCTCCAATAGCTGGGGATCTTGTGCCTTCACTACTACGAAGTCTGCCAAGTATAGTACCCACGACAGGGAGAAGTTTGGTGCATGAGTTCTTCCCGGAAACAGATACGGCTATTATGGAATTGGATCAAACTGTGGCACTGCTGGCTGGAATGACAGTTCTGGGATTCAGTTTGCACTCGACTGCAGACGAACGGTATAGAATTTGGTGGGAGAAAGAGAAGACGTCATGGGAATCTGCTGCCCGACGGATGATTGAGAGTATGTTGGCTGATGAGGCGGCTGACAGAAGTGCACCTGAGGTCTTGGAGTTTTCGAACCTGCGAAACTTCAGACCGCCTCCACCCTTTGCCGACACTGTATATCTCGAGGAAACCGCAGGGACAGTTTGAAAAACTCAAGGGTCGAAGTCAACAAGTAGATCCCTTGAAAATCTACTTGAATTCTGAATTTCAGATAGAGTAATTTTCTCCATCCTCCAACAGATAATAACTTCTACAACACCCTCTTCCACACGATGATTTTCTGGTGCCTTGAATCTGAATCCTTGCTACATATTGTTTTGCTTTGCAGTTTCTTAGTTTGACGAACATGTCTGCATATCATCTAACTTTAACTTGCTGATATATCAATAACAGATGGACTTCAGTTTCAGTTTCATAAGCAAAATGAAGTGATCTGTCTACACGTGTAATTTGTCACTCTAGGGGCTATGAAGCGAGAACAGATTAAGCGATAATTGGGTTGGAAGACAACGTCAAAGAATAATGCAATCTATTGCTACCTATATTTACAAAATGGAGCCCCCATACGAAAAGAGTCAAGGAAAAAGAAAAGAGTGACATATATGCATAGAGACAAAAAGAAACCTATCGCCAAAAAGAATGCCGTCCAATACTCAAGCCGAGAACATTTACCTCATAATCTTCTCAATTAACGCGCTAACTTTCTGTACATGACCCTTTTGCTGTATCATAGTTAGCGGACCTATATACAAAAGGACAGATTTGATTCACTTACCATCATAGAGAAATGATTAGCACCCACAGCACGCTCTACAACAATCTTAGCACCAGGGAAGATTGTCTCCCATCCATCCGGACCAAAGTTTGTCCGTCGCTGAGTCATGAAGTGCGTCTTCTTGATCTCTGGTGCATCGTCTTCATCCATGACAGTCTCGCAAGCCCACAGGATTCCAACCTTGGGCATGGTTCGCGTCTTCAACGGCCTCGCCTTGTATCCAACCATTGTATCGACAGTGCGCATGAAGTGTGGGATGAGATATGGAGGAGGGGTATCCTGACCATACATACCCAGTGCGCCAACATGTTCGTAGAAAGCAGCGGGAAGGCGTTCCATCTCTTGTGGCAGCGGCGAATCGATGATGATGATACTGTGGACTTCTTCTCCCTGTGAAATCAGCATTTCAGCGCATCCAACTGCAAATGCACCTCCAGATGACCATCCACCAAGATGATATGGCCCTTCTGGTTGACGACGTTGGATCTCGTTGCAATAGCTGCTGAGCAGTGCTCGAGGGGTGCAAGACATCTCACTTGGAGTGCGGACATATGGGCAGTTGATACCAATAATGGCGATATCGCCTTGGAGGCGAGGCACGGAGACGTATGAGGAAGCCGAGCCACTTCCATCAGGGAGGAGGAAAAGCGTTTTCGAAGCAGTTTTGGGAATGCCTTGCATGATGACAGAGGTAGCTGGCTTGCAGCTATCAACTTTCACATCAAGCCAATCATCTCCCTCTGTGCGTTCGTTAGGGGGAGTTGTGGCGTTGCTTGGGATAAGCTCGCCGTCTGAAGACGAACCTGTATCACCGCTGGAGGTTTGCTTGGCTAAAAAAGACTTCAAATCTCCAATGGTAGGGCAATCGACAAAGATTGAAAACTCCGGATCAAGATCCAGACCTAGTTCATCTCGAAGACGGCTACCAATGACCATTGACAGCAATGAGTCCACGCCGATGTCTGCAAAGTTGCAATCATCTGTGAGCTCATCGATGGAGATACCACTCTCCTCTGCAACAATTTCTTGTGCGGCGACAAAGTTTGCGTCAATTACTTGCTTGGCAGCTGACTGTGGCTTCTTTGTAGTGGCTGGTTCCTCTTCCTCGACTTCGAAAACTGGCGATGGAGTGATAGCTGCGGGGGCAACTTCTTCTACCTCTTCTACCTCTTCAACATATGTTTCCGAGTCTTCAGCTGGCTCGCTTTGTCCAGACAGCTCCAGAATGAAAGTTCTCAGAGCCTTGACAGTCGGGCAGGCGATGAACAACGAAAATTCAGCATCGAGCTCCATGTTGAGTTCTTCGCGGAACCTGCTTCCAATGACCATTGACAAGAGGGAGTCGACTCCAATATCAGCAAAGTTTGTATCATCTGTCAACTCTTCAATCTCAATACCACTTTCCTCGGCGATAAGTCCAAGGGCAGCGAGAAATTGCTTGTTGTCGACAGGCTTCTTTGGTGCCTTTTGAACCTTTGGTGCAGGCTTTGGCTCAGGAGCTTTGACAACCTTGACTGGAGCAGGGGCTTGAACCGGTGCTACAATTGCCTTGGGTTGACTTTCCTTTACCACCTTCTTCGCTGGGGTTGCAGCCGTCTGCTTGCCTCCAGCCTTATTCACAAATGCGGACATCACAAGATGATGGGTCCTGCGGGAAACTTTGCTGACCTAGTGGTTGTCAGTTGCTAGAAATATAGCACAAATACTTATGAAAGGAAAACTTACTGTTACTCCAATGAAGGCAGCCACAATAGTGGTGCCATCCAGGACAATCGTGTCTCCACGGAAGAAGTCTTCACCATGACGCTCCATCTTGACGTAAGCATCATACTTCCTGTCTTTCTTCATTTCCTGGTAAATTTGCAAAGACTCCCAACCATGTCCAATGAAGACATGTGTAGCAAGATCCACAAGATCGCTTGCATTGACTGCGAAGCCTCCAAGTTGAGTTATGGCGTCAACGAATGCAGGATGTGCTGCATAGTTTCCACCTGGAGCCACAGAAGCAAAACTGAAGGTACAGCAAGCTTCAAGTGTAGCCTCATCAAGAATCACCTCATCAAGCAACTTGTAGTCTGGGTGAAAGGTAGCAACCTCTTTCATGAGTCGGTATCCACTCATCTTGTTGTATTTGAGAAGATGTCCCGAGTCGCCACCTGCTCTCAACTTTTGCAATGTCTTCACAAAGCCAGGGACTTGCGGCTTCAATTTGGAGAGTCTTGTTTGGTCGGAGAAGCGGATGACACACTTGACATGTTCAGCTGTCTTTTTTCCTCGTTTCTAGATAATGTTAGCATCTGAATTAGAACACGGATTAGAGTACTTACATCCACACTGTAGAATTGACAGTGGGCGCTTTGCACAGATTTGGCAGCTCCAGGTGCCCATTCAAGTGTCAAAGCAGCACGGATAAGCTGTTGCGTAGCACCGGAACCTGGGATCAACACCTTGTCGGCAGTCAAATCACAGATATCGATGATGATCGAAGAAGATAGACCCAATCGATCAGCGACATATCTTCCAGTCACAGTTGCCATGTCTGAAAAGAAAGCAGGAACAACAAATGGAATTGCATCCACGATATGGCCCTTAGAGATGGCATTGACCTCGGGGACACTGAGATCCGTCTCGAAGATCAATTTCGCTCCTGAAGCCGTGAAGTTTTCTTCGATGACCGAGTGGACGGTTGTGGTTGCTGGCTTTGGTACAGACTTCAAGATGGGTGATGAAACGTCAGGCTTGACAACCTTTGGCTCTGAATGACTTGACTTGGTGGCAGTTGGAACCTTCTTCTCACTGGAGTCGGAGGGAGCCTCATATGTCAATGAACGTTGCTCCACTGGCACATTCTTGTGAAGCATCCAATCGTTTCTGTATGGAATGGAATACTCCTTAATATCCCATCCGTAAGCAGGCAGTTCCAAGACTGTGTGGGCCGCAGCGAATGGAGCATGGTATTCAACCCAGTTCATGTCGTGACCGCCATTGTACAACGAAGAAAGAGCTGGAGCAAGAGTCGTCCAGATATCTTTGCCACGTTGAATGATTGGGAGTGTCTGGATTTGTTGACCAAGCGTGGCCTTGATCATGCCAGAGACAACAGAATGTGGGCCAATCTCGATAGCAACGGTCTTGTCATTAATATCCCCTGATTGATATGCAACACGTAGCACACCAGCCATGTTCACGCTTTCACGGCAATGTCTGACAAGGTAGTTAGGGCCAAAAGTACCGTTGTCTCGGACAATCTCTTCAAGAAGTGGTGACATCACAGCAATCGTAGGCTTCTTGAAAGTTACGTTGGCGGCTATGGCCTCGAACTCCTCGAGGATTGGCTGGACTTGTGCAGAGTGGAAAGCGTATGGAACCTTTACCAACATCGATCTGATGCCGTTGTCTGCAAGCACACTCTTTGCATCTTCGATATCCTGAATGTCGGCTGCAATGACGGTGTCTTCTGGTCCGTTGATACATGCTACATCGTAGCGAATGCCGCCCAAGTTATCGATGACTTTGTCTTTGGATGCCTTGATAGCGAGCATAGAATGCGTTCCACGTTCACACTTCTTCTGCAGGAGAATAGCTCGCTTACCTACGAGGAAGAGGGTGTCTGAAATAGAGAGAACGCCAGCCACGTTCAAGGCTGCATACTCTCCAAGACTGTGCCCAACAACAGCACCTGGTGATACTCCAAAGGAGATCATGAGACGTGCCAAAGCGATTTGCAAAGATGTCGAGGCCAACTGCACGACGACAGGTGCCTTCTGGTCAATGTCACCCTGGCTTGTAGTAAAGACATCAATGAATGAAGGGAAGCCAAGATTTTGGGCAAGCTGGTCGAAGTGTCTCAGATCTGCCTGGAAACGTGGGAAGGCATCGAAAAGCTGTTTTCCCATTCCCATCAGGGCAGATCCTTGTCCTGTGAAAGAGAAAATGACACCAGGCTTCGACTTTGGTCTGGTGGAACCGGCTTTGCTGGTGATAGCATCTTGAAGGCCTTGCTTGATGCTCTTCAAGTCAGTGCCGGTGACAGAGATACGGAACAAGTAGTGTGCACGTCGAGCTGTCGTTGTGTATGAAAGTTGCGGCAGGGAGAGACCATTCGCTTCCTCCCGAGTAATATAGGCCAACAAACTCTGAAGGTTCTTCTTCACGGACACGGCAGAGAAACCTGATACTGAAACTATGTGGCTGCTGCGCACATCAGCCTCTGTTACTGGAGCTCGCAGAGGGGCATCTTCCAGAAGCATCGCCGTGTTGCCTCCAGCAGCACTGAAATTGTTGATAAGAAACTTGCGCGGCTCAACGCCCCGTTTCCAGGGAGTTGGCTCAAATGCGATGTGAACATTGCGTGCATTAAGATCTGGATACTTGTGGTTGATCTTGCTTCCAGGCTTGATACCGCAGTGCGGAGGGATGGTATCGTTCTTCAACATCAAGAGCAGTTTGGCAACACTTGTGATACCCGAAACACCTTCACCGTGTCCGATATTTGCTTTCACTGAGCCAAGATACAAGGGCTTCGTTGGTCCACGGAACGACTCATCGGGTGCAAAGACCTTGAGGACGGATTCCATTTCAATTGCATCACCAACTTGGGTGCCTGTGCCGTGCATCTCGACGTAGCTCAGTTCGTTAGGGCGAACGCTAGCAGCGTTGAGAACAGCAGTCATGTTATCGACTTGAGCACCAGCGTGAGGACGTGTCATACTGTCAGATTCGGCGGAGTGGTTTGTCTTGGTGTCAAGAATTACTGCGAGAATGGGGTCGTTCTCTGCAATGGCATCCTCGAGACGCTTGATGATAATGGTGGCTACTCCTTCAGCTCGGCAATATCCATCAGCGTTATCATCAAAGGCCTTGCAGTTACCTGTTGATGACAAGAAGAATCCCTTATCGAGACCACTAGACAATATTAGTATTGATAGATAGGTGAGAGTTGAACACTTACGCATGGCCATCTGGATTGAAGATCATGTTAGTACCACCGGCGATTGCAGTATCGCAGTCACCTCTCCAGAGAGAATTGCAAGCCAAGTGGATAGCCGCCAAACTTGAAGAGCATGCAGTGTCGTTGGTATAACTTGGTCCACAGAACTCGAAGCAGAAGTTAATGCGACCTGGGATGAAACCTCTGTTACCACCAACGATACTGTATGCGTCGATCTCCTGGGTCGAGCAGACCTCCATGTAATCGTTACTGGTCACTCCGTGGAAAACACCGATACGATCATTCTGCGTCGAGGGTGTCGTATTTGGAACCAAGCCTGCATTCTCCATGGCTTCGTAGGTGCACATCAGAGCCATTCTTTGAGCTGGATCCATTTGCATGGCTTCTCTTGGAGAAATTCGGAAGAATCTTGGGTCAAACTCGTGGCAGAAATCAAGCCAACATCCCCAAGGTGTTTGGGACTTCTCCCTTGCTTTGCCGGTTGGGTCAACATGTGTCTTGATGTCCCATCTCTCGATGGGAACTTCCTTGCAAACGTCGAGACCTTTGTAAAGCAAGTCCCAGAAAGCTTCGGGACTCTGCGACTCGGGAAATCTGCCTGACATTCCAACGATTGCGAATTTTGACTTGCCTGTCAATGTCGAGTGGGCAGGAGCACAATCGGAAACATTTGGCTTTTCAATTGTGACCTTCGTAATATCCTTCAAAACCGAAGCGAGACTTTGCTCGATGTTGGTGGCAACAGGTATGATTGTGACGGAGTGAAGCGAATGACCCTCACGAGAGCTGACAATACCGGAAAAGTTCTGGCAAACCATATCCCACCGGATAGGCTCCATGAGCCCTTCTACTAAAGCTCGACGCAGAAGAGTTTCGAAACTGCCAGTAGAGCAAATCTCACCCTTGGCCCCAAAGATAACTGGGAGGAAAGCACTCATGCCTTCGAACCTGGCTGCTGTTGGCTCTAAAATAGAATCCACATCAGCCATTGAGAAGACAGTGCCATGGGCTGGTACAAAAATTGGGATGGTCTTGCTCCTGTAGGCGGAGAGGGCTTTGTCTTGTTGAAGCAACTTCAAAATCGCTGGAGGAGCACAAATGGTTGTGTTCTTGCCATCGAATGCACCAATCCAAGGACGAGATGTGTTCGGGAGTTGCTTTGAGCGGCAGAACTCCTCGATAGCTGCAGCAGCAGCCACGCGATCAAGCCTAAGAAACACGGCTGACCACTCTCCTCCGTTTGATCCTGCCTCAGGCGCTGTGATTTCATCCCGTACCCTCACTGTCGTGATACCAGCGCGGAACGCAACTTGTACAGTGTAGACTGCCGCTGGCAACAACTCAGAAAGAGACCTTGAACAACTGGCTGCAACGGCAGCCAAACTGCCAGTGCAAAGGCCCAGGACGTAGGCCTCGCTCGGCTTAGGAAATGGCTTGCCAGCATCTTCGTGATGGCTAAAGAGCAGTTAGCGAGATATTCTACTTTGAGACTAAGATGGCTGGTCATACCTGATAAAACTTCCTAATTGAGTAATACAATGCAAAACCATCTGAAATGCTGGGCTCAAAGACCCCTCCGTGTATTTTTGGAGGAGGTCTGCCAGGTTTGCAGTACGTGCTGCATTTCTTTCCTTCGCTTGAAGCGAAACATTCATCTCTGTTCGGATAACCGAATGTGCCTGTTGGAGAAACGCATCAAGGATTGGCTTGTTTTTGGAAGCGAGGAGTTGGCGAAGGATAGGAACGAAATCACACGTCTGATCACCAAAGATGAACGCCTGCACGCCTGCACCCATGTTATCGGCAACCATTTTATCGGTTTTCTTGCTTAGTGTGGTGTAGTAGTGATGTGAAGGTCGAAATTGAGTGTATGTGATTGCGAAGTGCCAGCGTCGCAAGGGTCAAGTAGCGAATCTGGATGTGAGGATGGATATATCTGTTGCGGAGAGAAGAGCGTTTAATATATGCAACAGCTGTTAGGAGTTTCGACCACAAGCACTAGAAATCGAACTGAGATGGAGATGAAGAGGAAGGTGAGAATGGAGATGGAGATGACAAGATAGCAGTGAGGGGCTGAAGATATCTACTTAATAAACATCCTTTGTGTCATACGAATATCCCTTAGCTTTCTCACCAAGCAAAAGAGTACCTGCACATTCAATGAGGAACCCGGCGCCGCTCTATTTTCGCTCGGCGTCGTAAATGTTTTGGCATGCACTGCGCCCATTCAACTGGGTGTGGAGTTCATCCCTTCCGCTTACTTTCTCGCTTACTGAAGACATTGTGGACGAAAACAGTAAGTAGCTATCCTTGACAGGACAGTAAGCTTCATTGCTTGGCTAGTTCTTGTCAGATCCGAACGTTTAGGGTAATCTCCTCCAATCTGTCATGCTCAGCTTACGACATCGGGATATTTGGACCGGGACCATACAGGGATTCTGGATCGCTTCCTACTTCGGAGTCCGGATTGCCATGAAAATGTTCCCGCTCAGACCATTTGAGGCAGATTTCACAGATAATGTACTCTCTACCCACATTGTTTCGTAGCTCGAGTATTGTTAGTATGAAACCTTCAATTGCACACGCTTTTTGTGTACTCATCATGTATTGAAAAAGGGCACTAGTTAGACGGTCAGGAAGGAGATCTTCATCATTAAATACAATCAAATTTCGCTTGCAGCTT
Source organism: Margaritispora aquatica (assembly GCA_007644065.1). NCBI lineage: Eukaryota > Fungi > Ascomycota > Leotiomycetes > Helotiales > Discinellaceae > Margaritispora > Margaritispora aquatica. The sequence continues at coordinate 2,024,377 of VJWN01000007.1, read as the reverse complement.
GTATCGGATGCCATTTCCTTCTATACCCTAGACACCGGCGTTGAGAATTGACGATGGTGTTGTGCGTATGTAACGTGTTGACCCTAGCTTCATATTCACATATACTTGCTACTCACATGATTAGTTAAGAGGATGTTGGAAATATACGCCACACACTAATCCTAACGCAGCTTCGATATAGTAGCTTGCAGAGACGACAAAAAACACCGGGGTTGGTAGGCTGAGTTACATGTGCAAAAGGTATAATTGACATGCTTCGGGCATAATGCCGCCAATGTTTTATATCTACATAATTTTCCACCTAGAAAAGCCCATACTGTATCAAGGAAAATGTGTGGTTTGGTCAAAGTACAAAAGAAAACCTATCGCCCTGCTCTGTGTTGCAAAATGGTCGTTTTCATTTCTGCTCTCATACTTGAACTTGGGCAGTCTCTTCAACGTCCACCTTCTTCTCCGCTGACTTCTTGACACTCTTCCACTCAATACCCACGGCTCCAATGATACTGATGCAACTGAGGATTAGTCCAAGCTGGAATGTCTTGAGAATAGCGGTGTTGTAGGCTAGGAGAACAGCGGGAAGTGCAGCTTCAGGTACAACGGAACGAAGATTTGTGGCGCCTGTTACGACAAATTAGTATATTCTGTGTTATAAAAGGTGTAAAAGTTTGAGTCCACAGGAACATTCTAAGGGCTTGACGTCAAGAAAAATCTTATGTGAATTTTCTTCGTAAACGTTTCAGACTCCCTTTGATGAGGTTGTTTGACAAACAACAAGAAATAGTGGAGGTCACTCACCAGCGTGAACAATGATGACAGGATCAAGGCCAGGGATTCCTAGCGCAAGAATATTTGTTACCAAGCTGTTGGTGAACAGGTTTTGGGCAACAGAAACGAAAATTGCGCCACCCAGGATCTGGAAGAATAGGCTACAAGAAAGTTAGCGTACTTCAACAAAAGAGATTTGACGAATGAGACCATGTTCATGAGATGACCGACTTGTGGAAACACAAGTTTGTCTCATGACGCTTCTCATGATGCCTTATGGTTGGACACGGAAAATAAAAGTGCTTACACAACTGCAGTTCCGATGGAGACATCAGCAAACTTGAGGACTGTTTGCGCAGCAACACCACCCTGTTGAAATCCAAATCCAACACCGAGGCCATAAAGGAATTGAAAGCCAACCCAGCGTCCCACAGATATGTCAACTGTGAAGAGAGTCATGAGACCAGCTCCGATGCTCATCACAACGCTACTGGCAATAAAAAATGGCGAGTAATATCCGAAATTTGCTACCAGGCCACCAGATACAACAATTGCAACGATTTCTGCAAGAATAAGTGGTAGGGAATCAATTCCTGCGCCAACAGCACTGGTTCCTCGAATAGCTTGGAACTATCAACTTCATTAACGAGATGCTCTTGTGCTCATCTATCAGAGAGTCACTTACCCAAATTGGGATGAAATAAATGTAAATGAAGAAGGAACCTCCAATGCAGAGACCGAAGAGCGAGGCAAAAGCGATTGATCGTTGAGAAGCAATTCGTGCTGGAACAGTCGCATCCTCACCAAGCTTGACTTGTAGGACTCCCCAAGCAATGACAGCGACGCCGAAAACAATGAAGAGTCCAATGATACGTCCATTAGACCATGCATAGGTCACGCCTCCCCATTGAAGAGCCAGAAGAAGGCAGACAATGGAAGGAACGAAAAGGAGATTGCCTAGTGGATCAAGTCTCAGGAATGTAGTCTTGAGAGACACCTTTGGACCTCTGGCTATTGGTTCGAGTTTCAAGAAAAACAGCACGAGCACTGTTGTTACAGCGCCAAATGGCAAGTTGATATAAAAACACCATCTCCATGTTAGTTTGTCCGTGAAGACACCACCGAGCTGAAAAAGAACAGTAAGCTAGGTTCAAGATGACACGGGTAGTGACTTACCAGAGGTCCACAGACGGAGGCAACTCCATAAACACCTCCAATCAATCCGAAATATATTGGCCGCTTCTCCAGTGGCACAGTGTGGGCTAGTGTCAAAAGCCCTCCTGTAAAGATACCAGCACTACCGAGACCTGCAATGGCACGGCCGACAATGAGCACAGTGGAGCTTGGTGCAACAGCACAAATTAAAGATCCAATCTCGAATATTCCCAAAGCTGCGAGAAAAGTCCACTTGACGCTGGATATCGAGTAGACTTTTCCGAAGGGGAGTTGAAAAGCTTTAATGTTGGGTTAAAACTGTTTGGAAAAGTAGTCGGCGTCATCACTTACCACAACTGGTCAAAAGGTAGGCGGAGCCATACCATCCAACATCGGTCAAATTATGAAAGTCATCTGTGATCTGCGGAATTGCGACAGCAATAATCTGTACGGCATTAGCAAGTCAATTGTATCAAATATTTGAGAGAAACACTTGCAGTATTATCAAGGGCAACACAGAAGACACCACACATCAAACCAACAATGATCATAACAAGTCGAAACCCCAGCTCGAGGTAGTTCTCGTGGCCCTCTTCGACCTTCTCCTGGACCGGTTCGACTGGAGCATCACCTGTTGGAAGCGCTGTATCAAGACTGCTGCTTATCTTGGTTTCGGAAATTTCGTCTTGAGAATGCAAAATCTCCTTCGACCCAAGGGAAGTTGTGGTGCTCATAGCGAAAGGAAAAGCACTACGGCTGGAGTCGTGACAACGGCAAGCTAATTCTCTACTAAGCCGACTGAAGTGCGAGCATATATGTCGAGTTGTCGGGGCTAAGGAGTGATTAGAAGATAGGTGAAGAGTTCGATCTAGTTGCAACTGAAATTGCAACTTTACACACAATTCAACGCAGCTAAGGAATGGTACGATCTCGATAAAATGAAGCAAGTGCCGCTCGGAGCGTTTTAGTTTACATGCAAATCACCACTGATCTGCGTGTAAATAGGATGCCCCATTACGGACTCCGGACCTGCATGAAGACTCAATTCCTGGCCAATCCTAGAGCGAAGTAAGTTAAGCGACACAACAAGGGGAGAACGCAGTGTCATGTGAACGTTCGATCCAGATACCTACAATTAAGAGAATTCATCGAATATAAGGTTTTATGAGACGAGGTTACACGATCAAACATAAAATGAATTTAATTGATGTTAAAAGATATTCTAGAAGAACTTCGGATGATCCGATATTTCACGTGATATCAGCCGGAATGGAATTGTGTAGTCCCGAGCTCAGACGTCGTTTCAAGCTCTGTTCTACCATGAAGCGTTCATTGCGACTAAATTATCTACCATTATTCACCATGCCTTCTAACCACTCGACTGCTTCTGCGATTGTCTGAGACACCGTTGTTGTTCGTGGTATCTCATGCCCTCCACCATGATCGTACACCATGCGCTTCTCAGCATTACAAAAGTGTGCCAATTGAACACCCGAGCAATATCTAGGATCCTTCACACCATAGATGTGGACCGTTGGGAGATCTATCATCAAGCCTTCCGGGAACCTAGTGAAATCTAAACCATAGACATTGGTTCTATCATGGACAGGCAATTGCCTTGGATCCGAAGCACCTTTTTGATGCACGAGATCTGCGGTGTCGTCCCAAAGCCCACGCATTTCACGTCGTTCAGCAGTCGTTGCCCGCAACATCTCTGCGATACCTGCTCCAGCAGCTCCTGCCTTCTCTTGCAGATCCCGTCCTGACTTGATGTTGATATCCCAGGCTGCGGTCGAAACTGGCAGACCAAGGTTGTCGAGGACTTGAAGAGGCATACCCCCACATATGAATATGACACCCTTGAAAGGTAAAGGTTCTTCGGGATGTTCATTATTGTGCTGGATGATCAAGGATGCGATGACCGCGCAACCCTGAGAGAAGCAGAGGATGGCATCGTATTCTCCTTTTCGATCGATCAATGCGCGCAGCCAGTTGTGAGTGTCGGCGATATCTCCAGGGTCGATCGATTGCCAGAATGTATAGTTTGGTGGCGGGAAAAACACATCAACGCCAAAAGCTGGAGGTGACTCGTGTGGTCCGTCGACAAAATCGAATTGAAAGCGATTATCAAGCTTTGAGCGGAAAGGAGCTATATGTGAATTAGTGCTGATCGTACTTGAAATATTGCTTTCTCTTCTGTTTTTCTTTTACGGTTTTCCAAGGCTCTTTGAAAAGGTGGAGTTTATCTTACCTGTCTGTGCGTCGAATATGGCAGCACTCGTTCCCATACCATGGAGACAGAGAAACCTCATGATGAAAGACTACCCCGAAAGATGAGAGAAGAATGAGAAGCAACAGCTATTGCTCAAATTTTTGTAAGAAAGGCACAAGATCTTAAAAGCGGTGTTGTTTCAAAGTCGTTGTCGTTTCGTGGTCATGATATCTTTCTCGCACATTTGCCTCACAAGCCAATCCTCATAACCCGGTTTCATTTCATTGCTTATCATCTACTTCACTTGTATGATCCTCTAACTTCTTTGGTGAGTACACCAAATATAGCACATTATCTCAAATTCTTATCCCGGACTGCGATGGAGGTGAAATGGTCCGGAAAGCGAGATGACTATTTCCTTTTGTGGCCACCGGGGACTGTCAGCCCAAAGTCACATGTTTAGGAATCCTCATACCTATCATGGCCTGGGTACCTTGAATACATACCTTGGTTGAGAAACTCCAAAAGTCTTATTATCAGGAAACAATATTGCAACCGCTTCGCGATATTCGAGATAATTCTGATGTTGTTCAAGTTCACTAGTTGCCTTGACCTAGATTCAAAGTTCTGGTAGTCGCTTGTAACCCATTACATTATCACCACGCAAGCAACTTCCATCATGACGCTACTGGCGAGCCATGAGTCGTTTGAGCAGAGGAGGCTTGCTTATCATTTACTCATTGAACTACTGGCGTAAGTACACACAATCTTGATACCTATCAACGGAACATGGCTAACAGCTGGTAGGCATCAATTTGCATTTCCAGTGCAATGGTAAGATGGGGTTTCCAAACTTCATGTTGAAGGGACCAACAACTAATGACATACATAGGATACAGACGCAAGACACTCTCTTCTCCCAGGATGACGCCATTTCGCGATTTGTCGAACTGGGCCCCTCTTCTATCCTTGCGAACATGAGCAAACGAACGCGAGACAGTCACTATCAGAACTCAGATGCCGTCAAAGACTTGCAGCGAGTGTTTCTCGCCTGCACGCGGGATGTTAAGGAGATCCAGTACGAGTATGCGGAGAAAATCGAGTCATCAGACATAGTTGAGGAGGAACAGACACCACCGGCGCAAAAGATGGAGCAAGTGCCTTCTCAGGTTGCAGCGCCTGCAGCCGTCAATATTGCAGCTTCCAGTATAGCCGATGTACCAATACCCGCCTTGGAGATCATTCGAGCATTAGTTGCCTACAAGTTGAGAAAGCCTATTCAGAGCATCTCACCAGAGAAGTCTATCAAAGAGCTGTCATCAGGTAAGTCTAACACAGGGTAACAACGGAGCATGGTTAACTTGATCTAGGGAAATCTGCCTTACAAAACGAGTTAATCGGAGATCTGTCTGTGGAATTTGGAACTCCACCAGACGGCGCCGAAGATAAGTCGCTAGCTAAGCTGGGGGAAGAGCTCGAGTCACAGTGCCATGGGCAGCTTGGCAAGACATCTTCGACTCTTGTTGCCCGGTTCATCTCGGCTGTTATGCCAGCAAAATTCAATTTGAACGCAATTCGAGAACATCTCAAGGCGACTTGGGGCCTTGGTGTTTCTCGTCAAGCTTCTGTTATTCTTTTTGCAATGGCACAGTGTGTGGCCAGTGGTAATAACCGGCTAGTATCTGTCGCTGCAGCAAAGGAGATGCTCGATCTTGCATCAGCAGCTTATGCAGAAGCGAGTGGGATTGTTTTGCAAAAGGCATCTCAGAGATCCTCTCAACAAGAGCAGACCAGCCTTTCCATGGATCCATCCGCTTTAGCGAAACTGTCAGCTGATCAACAGCTCTTGGCCAGAATGCAACACAAGACATTAGCAACGTACTTGGGATTAGGCGATTCCAATCAAGCCAAGCTTCTGGACTCCGAGAAAGCACACGATACTTTGCAAAGTAGGCTAGATCTCTGGTCTTCAGAATTTGGCACACAGGTCGAGCTCGGAATCCAGCCGTCCTTCAACGCCAAGCAACTTAGACACTTCAACTTCAGCTGGAATCAAGCACGCATAGAGATCTATAAACTTTTTACCGAGATGTCTTCTGGAAGACGTTCGTTAAACGATGCTAAAACTCTCAAGCTCCAACAAATTGCGAACAAATCAACCGTTCAGGTAATCGAACTCATCGAGAGTTTGATGTATGGACCAAAGAATCGTTTCCATACACAGCCTCAATTTTTCAAAGTTGGTCAGCGATTGATCAAATTGATTTCGGCAAACCTCAATCAGTCGCCCAAAGCTTGCTTTCCAATCTCCATGACGAAACCTACGAGGCACATTGGTAACGATGGCTCAATCAAGTGTATTGAAGTACCTCGATTCACTGAGTCTAGTCCAGAAGCATTTGTGTCTCTTCTGAGACGTGGAAACAAGAATCAATTCACAAATCTAAACACCCGCCGTGACGGACAGTGGGCACTCGACTCTCGTCTCACTGAATCATTCTTTAGCGAGCTCTCAACAGGGTTACGAGATGGATTATCTTTCAGCAAGAAGGTCATTCTGATTACTGGAGCAGGTCCAGGCTCCATCGGCGCTGAACTGATCCGAAGCTTGCTCATGGGTGGGGCAACAGTCATCGTAACAACAAGTCGATCAATCTCGAAAGCACAAAAGTTTTTCCGCACGATCTACGCCGAATCTGGAGCTCGTGGCTCCGAACTTTTTGTGCTACCTTTCAATCAGGGAAGTTCTCAAGATTGTCAAAGTCTCATTGAGTACATCTACAGTGACTCCGGGCTCGGAAGAAATGTTGATGTTGTTATCCCATTTGCAGCGATATCCCAAAAGGGTATGGAAGTTGATGAGATAGGGTCCCAATCTGAGCTGGCCTTACGGTTGATGTTGGTGAATGTGATGCGACTTGTTGGCAGTGTCATTCAGGCCAAGAGGGCACGAGGATTCGATTGTCGACCCACTCAAGTGCTATTACCATTCTCGCCAAACCATGGAACATTTGGTGGCGATGGCCTTTATGGTGAATCTAAACTTGGCTTGGAAAGTCTGGTCAACCGATTTTCATCTGAGAACTGGGGTGACCAGGTCACCATTTGCGGTGTTGTGATTGGATGGACAAGAGGAACAGCTCTGATGGAAGCAAATGATGTTCTAGCCGAGACCATTGAAGCTCATGGATCCTTGACCTTTTTGCAGGAGGAAATGGCGTTACTGATACTAATTCTTCTCACACCGGCCATCACCAGGCATTATGAAAGCGAGGCTGTCATTGCAGACTTCAGCGGTGGCCTGAAGTCTTTCCCAGGCTTGAACACGATTATGGCTGAGGCCAGGCTAAAGAATCGCCTTGATGCCGAAATACAGAAAGCTATCCACGATGAGGACATCCTGGAGAATTCAACCATCAATGAGGGAATCATCCCAAAGAAGAAGAAGGATACTCCATCACAGTCCACTAAGAACTTTAGAACTTCACATGAGATTGAGTTTCCAAAGCTTCCAGAGTACGATAGAGATCTGGAGCCATTGAAGCATCTTAATGGAATGGTTGATCTTACTGGCACTGTCGTTGTAGTTGGATTTTCGGAGCTTGGCCCGTGGGGAAATTCTAGAACCAGGTGGCAGATGGAGAGCAAACATGAGCTTACACAAGCTGGTTACATCGAGATGGCCTGGATGATGGGACTCATTAAGAACTTTGACGGCCAGCTTTCGAACCGTCACTACACTGGGTGGGTTGATGCAAAAACTGCAGAACCCCTCCGTGATGATGAAGTTGCTCCCAAGTTTCGTGAATATATCCTAGGCCATGCCGGTATCAGGCTCATAGAGCCAGATTTGATTGCCGGATACGATCCACTCAAAAAGGAGTATCTCCAAGAGATTGCGATCGAGGAAGACCTACCAGAGTTCGAAGCGACACGTGCTACTGCTGAGGCACTTGCTCTGAAGCATGGCATGAATGTCGTCACACATCAAGTTGATGAGAGTGATATGTTCCGAGTCCAGCTCAAGGTTGGTGCCCGCATCATGGTCGCAAAAACTGTTCCCTTCTCGTACAGTCTTGTTGGGGGACTCATTCCTACTGGATGGAATGCTGCGACATACGGAGTTCCCGAAGACATCATCAGACAAGTAGACCCCGTCACATTGTTTACTATCTGTTGCGTTGCGGAAGCCTTGTACAGTGCTGGTATTGAAGATGCTACGGAGGCATTTCAATACCTACATCTTTCCGAAATGGGTAACTTCATTGGGACAGGTGTGGGAGGTTCCTCAAAAGCAAGGGAACTCTATCGTGATGTTCATCTCGACAAACAAGTGCAGGGAGATTTACTGCAGGAAACATTTTTGAATACTCCAGCCGCTTGGGTCAACATGCTTCTTCTGGGAAGCTCTGGTCCCATCAAAACTCCAGTTGGAGCTTGTGCAACTAGCTTGGAATCCATTGACAATGGTGTCGAATCGATTCTGGCAGGAAAGACGAAGATGTGCTTAGTTGGTGGTACTGACTACTTCGAGCCAGATATTTCGCATGGTTTCTCTACTATGAAGGCTACCGTGGATTGCACAGAGCAGTTTGCACAAGGTCGAGAACCAGCTGAGTTTTCCCGACCAATGGCAAGTTCTCGAGCAGGATTTCTTGAAGCCCACGGCTGTGGAATACAGATTTTGTGCAGCGCAGAGTTGGCATTAAAGATGGGTCTTCCTGTCTACGCAATTGTTGGAGGATCGACTATGGCAGCAGACAAGATCGGCCGATCTATACCGGCACCCGGAAAAGGCGTTCTCAGTTCGTGGCTCCCTCCCCTTCTCTGTCCTCTTGACTTCCTTTGTACTACGGCTGCTAACCTTCTATTCAGCATTTGCTCGAGAATCTGTCGATGCAAGAGAGTCTGAATTGCTTGATCTAGACTATCGCCGGAAACAGATGCAATCCCAAATCGCTCAAATCCTCGAAAGCAGTCCCTCCCCTGGAGCACGCAATTCCAGTGATATTCTTCCTGATAGTCCACCTTCCTCAGGTTCCTCAGGACGGTCATCCGACACAGAGTCTGATTACGTTAAACCTTCTTTCAAAGTCAAGAAGTTCTCCTCAGACCGATTCTCGGGCAAATCCCATCTTGTAGATTCTGTCGCTGATGCCACGCTTCTCTACCGAATTAATGCCGTCCGTCGCCAATGGGGAAATGCATTCCGCGAGCAACTTCCAACAATCTCACCCTTACGTGCCTCATTAGCGGTCTTTGGTCTCACCATTGATGATATTGGAATTGCTTCCTTACACGGAACTTCGACGAAAGCCAATGACATCAATGAACCAGATGTGATCAACACGCAAATGATGCAACTTGGTCGTAAAGGATCCCCTCTCCTGGCTATTTGTCAGAAATCGGTCACTGGCCATCCAAAAGCACCAGCCGCAGCATGGAGTAAGTTTTCCTCTTCCATCAAAATTCATATCACCCCAACATCATTGAGCATGCATATATCCAGCGTTAGCTTTACGATTTCAATTTACTAACATTGTCTTTAGTGCTTAATGGATGCCTACAAGTTCTGAACACCAATATTGTCCCTGGCAACTTCAACTGTGACAACATTGATCCAAAACTTGAGAAGTTCAGCCATGTTCTCTTTCCAACAGAGTCGATTCCTGTTGAGGATGTCAAAGCTTTCATGGTGACCTCCTTTGGTTTTGGCCAGAAGGGTGGCCAAATGGTTGGAATTGCCCCTAAGTACCTCTTTGCAACTCTCGACAAGGAAGACTTCGACATTTATGTTGACAAAGTGACTAAGCGGAAGATTTCGGCTAATCAGTCATTCGCTAAGGCCATCATGTCAAACACCATCTTCAAGGCTCTGGAGCATCCGCCATATTCGCACGATGACGAGACTCGTGTCTATATGGACCCTCAAGCACGTGCAATTTGGGATGCGAAATCAAAATCATATCGCTTTGATCCTGAAAGGCCACATGGAGATCTTGCATCTCCGACTACGACGGCATCGTATCCCCATGTTGTCCCTCGCAGGCAGGATGATGATACTTCATCCCTCTTGCAGAGATCGATCGGTTCTCTGCTTCACAACGCAGCATCGACTGCATCAATTGTCTCGATAGGAACAGACGTTGAATCATTAATCACCTTTGACTCGGATTCAAACCCCACATTCCTTGAGCGCAATTATACGAGTGCGGAGTGCGAATTTGCTCTGAATTCGAGAGATCCTCACGCCACCTTTGTTGCGACTTGGTGTGCTAAGGAAGCCGCTTTCAAATCATTACAGGTCAGGAGTCGTGGTGCCGGAGCGCCCATGAAAGACATTGAGATATGGCGAGACGAGAATGGTGCTCCCAAGGTTAGAGTAAGTTCCCTCGTCCCATCTAAGCTCACCCCTCACACTTTAGGGATATTTTTCTAACAATTGTTTGCAGTTGACTGGACCTGCAAGTAGAGCGGCTGCTAGAGCCGGTATTGCGGATGTGTTGTTGAGTATTTCATACAATGACGACAGTGCGGTTGCTGTCGCATTGTCTATTGGATCTTGAGTTAGGGGTTAAAGGTGAGGGGAAAGAATACCAGGAGATAACAGGGACTACGGCTGTAGATTTCATTTGTTGGTCATTGGGAGGAACTTTGTTGCATGTACAGAACGGGCTGCCTGCTATTTTATTTGTTTTGTAAGAAATTGAAGTTATTTGCAAATATTACACATTAAAGTTCATCCAAAGTTTGCTATCGAGGAGCTGCACTTTCAGATATAGTGTCATGAGGCCTTTGAAGTTCGTTGCATTTTGTGAAGAGTGCCCCAGAGGTTGAGTACTCGTCAAGATAAACTCCTCCTGTGCTAGATAACTACCTCACTTACCATACCTTACCCAGTAAACGAAATCGATGAGGAGCCGGGACATTGCAATAAGTTTGGGTCACATGATACAGTACACTAATTTGGAGATCACGTTTGGCAAACCGTTTGCCCGGGTTTCCACCGGGATGACAAAGATTCAAGCAAACATACAAGCGGAACAATTCTTTCTCCATTTTCAAAATTTACATTTTCAGGACATATTCGAACGTTCTCTAACTACTGTAAGACTAATAGTCTTAGTGAGTTCCATTGGTTGTTCCTCCATTTTTCGAATTCTTCATCTCACACGCAACCTCCAACACGGACAATGTGCTTCCTGTATGATTACGGATACTCTTAACAACCAGTTTCGCCTCACTATCACTTGCTTGGTCCAACAGACTCGTGAACTCTTCCAAGTCACGCTCCTTAGTGTTGAAGACTTCCATCATCGTCATGTCGCGGTAACGCATTAGTCCTTCTGTCACAGAGTCCACAGTGCCTGGTTCCGGTAGAAGGGTGTCGATGATGAGGATTCTCGCTGTTGGGTTGAACTTAAGTGCTGGCAGCAGGCTGGCGAGGATCTTCACGGCCTCGACATCAGCCCAATTGTGGAGCAACATACGAAGGATGTATATTGCGCCAGGAACGTGAGCTTGGGGCTCGAAGAAGTTGTGCGTGGCTACAGTCACCCGAGACTTGATCTCTGCAGGCTGTACTGCGAGGAAGCCGCGGCCATTTTTGAGAGTCTCTGGAAGATCTTGAACAACAATTCTCAGGTGTGGGAAAGCCTGCGCCAAAGTCACTGCGATACTTCCAGGTGATCCTGCGACGTGGATTACGGGGCCTGAGCACCATTGCCAGTCGAAACTAGTGAGAATGTATCGTGACTTGAAGGTGTTAGTCAGACTTCACCCTTGGCGATCGACTTGGGAAGAATAAAAGAACACTTACATTGGTTCCTTCGCTGGCTTGAACACCTTTCATATACGATGCAAACTTGCGACTGAGATCACGAGATCCTGTGATGAAATCGTATGAGGACAGCTCGGTATTCATTGCGAGGTTCACAGCAGTTTGATCTTTCCGTACTGAATCGCCCCATTTCTCTGTGGCTTCGACAAACTTGCATGACACTGGCATGTAAAATTCGGTCATGAAGCTGACCCAGCCTGGGTAGGCTGGTTTTGTCACGAATTGCCTTGATACGGCGTTGTGAGCTACTTCACCCACAACAGGTTCGCACAAGAAATTTGCCGTCATGGCCATACGAACGACGCTGCGTAGATGTCGGACTGGTACATTGCACATGCTTGCAATGTCAGAATACGGTACTGATCCTTCGAGTGGGATGCAAGCAAGTACACTGAAGTGTACGAGCCACCGAATACATGCTGTGAGTTGATACTGTATAGATGTTAGTCTGAGCTAGAAAACTGAAGACTTGTTGGGATCACGAGCAGCATCAACATACCTGCACTGCCAATGTTGGCAAGAACTCACTCGGCTCCGTAGCCAGTTGTTGGATTTTTGCTGCCGCTCCTACGAGTTTTTGTCGTGCTTCATGGATGTAATCTGGCGCGCTCGTTGGAATTGTGACAGAAGGAGCACCAGGTGCCAAAGATGGTTGTGCCCATTTATCAGTCTTGTTTTGTGAAAAATATGCTGAAATTATTTTGGCAGATGAGCAGATATCCTCTGCGTAGGCCTCCAATTCAGTGTTTTTGCACATTTTATTATGTTGTAAATGGAATTTGTTGGTGGGTAGAGGTGAGGAGACTGCAGTTGAGAAGATGGATTTCTAGATGTTGCGTCAGACAGGTGAGACGTTATATGCCGCGAAATCTCAATAACTTTTTTCCTAAATGGCAACTATGAGCTGAACTTTCAAAACCACTCATTTTCTCAAGCGGAGTCCATAAGCATTACGCTTCATTCTTTGCATCCGGGTTGCGAGCTTGTAGGTAATGTCCCGGGGTGCCAAAAATAGCCGGCATTTCCGCCCCGCCTAAGATACCTGTCAGCATTTTCGAGGCGAAGTTATCTTCACAAGGTGACCCTAACCAGCTGTTGCAAATCATGTATAATCCTTGGTGATAACGAGTTGTGCTTTGTTTGGCAAGTGTTGTTCAATGTGTGTTTCTGTTATTTAGTACATCGGCTCGTACATCAAAGAATTCTGGCTATCAATTTATTGTCTTTTGGGTTGCAAAACTAAACATTCGAAATCCATCATGTCGTCAGTATGGAATTTTGAATCTCTTGGAGAGGATCGAAAGCTTGTCCTCCCATTTCTCAGGGCATTTCAAATTAGTGTCGACAAATCCGAGGTTGTTCCCAACAAGCACTCCCTCTTACTCGACGATGCGGCACACTTCTTTGACTATCTGCACCATGCTCGAGCACCAACTCGAGTATTGACGGCAGTAGCTGTTTCTTTCCAAGTCGAAGTACTTTCAAATACAGATATCCACAGTCTAGCTTTACTATACTCGCCTGACGCTCCGTCTCGAAATCACCTGATCAAAGCATATTTTCAGCTCATGGATCATACAGAGCTACATGCTTCGAGGTCAGCCCTCCTCAAAGCCGCTAAGGTTGGAAAAGCATCATTGCTGGCTGTATTTGGTGGTCAAGGGTCACACAATTCAGAATGCCTGAATGAGCTCCGCAAGCTTTACAACACTTACCAGCCATTTCTTCGGAGTTTGATCAAAGTCACGTCAAGTCTTTTACAGGAAGTTGCTGCATCATCTGGAGATTCTTGTCACTATGAGTTTGACCTCCTTCGGTGGATCGAACACCCAGAGACTGCACCGGACAAGACGGATATCGCCACAGCCGTCTTTAGCTTTCCCATCAATGGCTTGCTTGGTCTAGCTCACTATTGTATTGCCTGTTGTGTTTTGGGACTTCACCCTGGTCAGATGAAAGATTGCTTGACTGGTACGACTGGACACTCTCAAGGAATTATTGTTGCCGCGGCTGTTGCGGCTTCTGATAGCTGGGACACATTCACCACCGCTGCTATGAGTGCAGTAGAGCTCCTTTTCTGGATCGGTCTGAGGAGCCACGAGCAAAGCTCTCATCTATCAGTACCAGGGCAAAGCGCACTCCTTGGAGGCACTGGTAAATCATTTTCTTCTTGTATGTTGAGCATCAAAGGACTGGATTTTGAGGGCGTGCAGCGGATTTTGGATACTGCAAATCTTCGCTTAAGCGATGATCAAAAAGCACACATAGCACTGCAGAATTCCAGGGATAGGATTGTCATTGCCGGACCAACAAGAACGCTTCGCGGTGTATGTACTCTCTTGGACGGCAAGAAAGCACCTGAAGGATTGGACCAAGGAAGAGTCCCATTTCCACACCGGAAACCTAACATAGATTATGAGATGTTGCCCATATCTGCCCCGTTTCACTGTTCTCATCTTCAGAAAGCCTCCAATGTGGTGCTTGATCAAGTCAAGGACACACTATTTGCCGGACTTACTCTGACGGTTCCTTTGTACCATACGAAAACTGGAATGAACATCAGCCTGGCTTCTGGCGAAAATCTCACTAGACTCCTTGTGGAAATGATTATGCTTGAAAAGGTAGATTGGAGGGCAGCTTGTATTCATCCAGGTCAAACGCATATCCTTGATTTTGGGCCAAGTCGAATGAGCGGTGTTCTTCACGATTATGTGGAAGGCTCTGGTGTTCGCACTATAATCGCTTCTGAGCTGATGACATCCTCTGAAGTTTTTGGGGGCAAGCAGGAATTGTTCTCGAAAACCCTTCCCCCAATGGCCCGCAGCTGGACTGATCTTTATGGCCCAAAAATCACCACAAACTCAGATGGCAACAAGGAGTTGAGTACAAGGATGAGTCGATTATTTGGGAGACCACCCATCATGGTGGCGGGTATGACCCCAACAACCGTACCAGTGAGTTCTCCCCATATCTTTTGCTTCAAGTTTAATGAAGGAATGAAGTGCTGACACTGTTTTAGTGGGACTTCGTTTCTGTTGTAATTAATGCTGGCTACCATATTGAGTTGGCCGGTGGTGGTTACTCACAGGCAGCGGAATTTGAGAGTGCTATAAACAAACTAGCAGCATCTTTGCCACCAGACCAAGGAATTACGTGTAACTTGATATATGTGTCTCCTCGAGCTCTGGCCTGGCAAATCCCTCTTATCCGAAAACTCGTACAGGAAGGTGTGCCTATACACGGTTTGACGATTGGAGCTGGAGTCCCCTCTTCTGATGTGGCTAAAGAGTACATCGAAACATTGGGATTGAAGCATATTTCATTCAAGCCTGGATCTATCCAAGCAATACATCAAGTTCTGAGCATTGCGGATGCAAACCCCAATTTCCCAATTGGGCTGCAATGGACTGGTGGAAGAGCCGGAGGTCATCACTCATACGAAGACTTTCATGCGCCACTGTTGAAAACATACGAACTCATCAGAAGACGTAACAATATTGTTTTGTCAGTTGGTGGAGGTTTTGGTGACGCTCAGGGAATGCTTCCATATCTCACTGGAGAATGGTCCGAGGCATTGTCCTATCCCCGCATGCCAATTGATGGAATCTTGATGGGAAGTCGATTAATGGCAGCCAAGGAAGCCCATACATCATTAAAGGTTAAAGAGTTGATTGTTCAGACCAAGGGCACATCCGAGAAAGACTGGCATAAAACATACCAAGGCTCAGCTGGGGGCGTGATCACTGTTCGGTCAGAGATGGGAGAGCCCATCCACAAAATAGCCACAAAGGGTGTAATGCTATGGAGAGACCTGGACACGACCATTTTCAGCATCAAGGAACCTGCAAAGCGACTCGCAGCTTTGCAAAAGCGTCGCAATGAAATTGTTGGTCGACTTAACAACGAATATGCCAAACCCTGGTTCGCTGTCAGCGCTACCGGAGATCTCGTTGAGATTCAGGAAATGACATATCTCGAATGTCTGCAACGAATTGTAGCGTTGATGTACCTCGGCAAGCACAAACGCTGGGTTCATCATTCATACAAACCTTTCTTCGATGATTTTGTCTCACGAATGCAAGAGCGTCTCCCAGCTGAGTCCGAGTACCACAGAGATCCCACAGCTGAACCAGTGAGCGTTTTGGATGAGATCGTGAGATGCTATCCACAGGCTGCTTCCACCTTGTTGTATCCTCAAGATGCATCATTTTTCATTGGACTCTGCAAAAGACGTGGCCAGAAACCTGTGAACTTCATTCCTCGATTGGATGAAGATTTCGAGAATTGGTTCAAGAAAGATTCCTTATGGCAAGCTGAAGATATAGAGGCTGTCATTGACCAAGACCCACAAAGAGTATGCATCATTCACGGCCCAGTCGCCGCAAAATACACAAACTCTGTCAATGAGTCCGCAGCCGACATAATGAACACCATCTCAAGGAATCTAGTCTCTCTCTTAGACTCGACTCTGCCCAACCAATCAAAAGATCAGATTTCTATGAAGAGCACATCCATGGAGATCGTCAATGATGCTGTACTGCATCATTTCGTCTCGCTAGACAGCAACATCAACAAAGAGAATTTTCGACGCAACCTTGTTTCTGATAATAAGGCCTGGATCGACGCTTGTCTTGGCCTTCAACATGTGTATCACGAGGGACAATGTCTTCCCAACAACATTCGCACAGCTTTCACCCCTGTCAAAGGCGACAAGGTCACCGTAAACTACCATTCAGGAACCAGGAACGTCAAATCGATTGTGCTTTCCACGCGAGCAGCAGACTTCTCATATCCGACATTCTATCTTTCCTCTGCCGATGGAAAGAGAGTTACTCTCACCCTTCAAGCTCCTCAGGTCACCGGTGCTGAGGCGAATACAATTTCCTTCAATTTCACTCTTCGGGATAATAAGCTTGATGATGTTACAGAACAGCGAAATGAGCTGATAAGAGAATTCTATGCAACTTGTTGGTCAATTCCACTTGATAAACAAATACAAACACCAACACTATTCAATGGCGGACCAGTAACACTGTCTCGAAAAATGGTGCAAGACTTTTTTGCCTCCTTCTCAAAATTCGAAGGCAATCACATGGCTTCCAGAAACCCCAAATCATTGGTACCTCTAGATCTCGGTATCGTCGTTGCTTGGCCGGCGTTGACAAAAGCACTACTACTCTCAAACATCGCAGGAGATATCTTCCGTCTTCTCCATCGTTCAAATTCCTTCGAGTTGTGTCGAGGTGCTGGAGCTCTCACAATTGGCGACATACTCGAAACATCCTCCTGCATCACGAAGATCGTGGTACAACCAACTGGCAAGCTTGTCGAAGTTTTGGCCACCATTCAACGAGGGGGTGCACCTGTGATGAAAGTCACTTCTGCATTTTTCATCCAAGGAAAATCGGCAACAAGCGATGCCACCGAAAGTGTCGAGGAGACAAAGATGCTTCTCACAGTTGACTCCGCTAAGCTTCAAGCAATAGTTTTAAGCCGAACCTGGCTAGAAATCCCTGCAGACAATCGCATGCTATTAGGCAAAAAGCTTTTGTTTACTGTTCAGTCCAGAAAAACTCAGGCAGCAACTCCTGATTTGTCTACCTTGACAGTCAAGGGAGAAGTCTATCTCGAAAAAGATGATGGCTCACATGTCGAGATTGGGAAGGTAAATTTCTCCAAGAACCCTTGCGCAGGTAATCCAGTTGTACAGTTTCTTCAACGTCATGGAACACCTCTACGAGTTCCAACACCATTGACGAATCCTGGATGGGACTCAACGAAATCATGGCTCATCACGATGCCCGACTCTGGGAAGGAATACTCCATAGTGTCAGCTGACCAAAACCCTATCCATGTATGTCCCACCTTTGCAGGTTTCGCTCGTCTTCCTGGACCTATCACCCATGGCATGTACACGTCTGCATTGGTTCGGATGGCTGTGGAGGCAGAGATTTCCAAGTCCGATGATTCACGATTCCGAAGCTGGTCCACATCGTTCGAAGGTATGGTCCGAGCTGGTGACGTTCTCAGGATCGAAATGCAGCACGTGGCTATGGTAGAGGGAAAGATGGTTTTTGACATCGAAGTGTATAACAACGAGTCACATGACAAGGTCATGCAAGCGAAGGCGGAAGTTGAGCAGGAAAGCACAGCATATATCTTTTGTGGACAGGGAAGTCAAGTCAAGGGCATGGGAATGGCATTGTACGAGACAGATCCGGTCGCAAGAGGTGTATGGGATGAAGGCGATCGATATCTACTTGAATGTTTCGGTAAGTCATGTGGAGTTGTTTACACATAAGGTAGTCTTTACTGACTCTTGCTTCAGGCTTTTCTCTACTGGATCTTGTAAGGAGAGATGTAAGTTTACCATTTCCCATGATCATTCTTAAGATCGAGTAACTAACGCAAACTTTCAGCCGACAGAGCTCACTATTTATTTTGGTGGCCCAAAAGGACGCAAGATTCGTGCCAATTATCTTGCAATGACACAAAAGACATTCGAAGGGGGTTCAGAGATCATTCGTCCAGTCATCCAAAATCTTGGTCCAGAAACAGAAAGTCATACATTCCGGGATCCCCGTGGCCTGCTTTTCTCAACACAATTTGCTCAGCCAGTCATCACGCTCATGAATCTTGCAGAGATAGCATCACTCAAGGCTCGCGGTCTAGTCCAAGAGGGTGCCATGTTTGCTGGTCACTCCCTTGGAGAATACAGTGCATTGGCTGCTTTTACAGGCTGTTTCAACACCTTGGGAGAGTTGCTGCGTGCGGTGTTCTACCGTGGTCTGGTAATGCAGGTCGCAATGACTCGGGATGCTGCTGGACGGACAGACTATGCTATGGTCGCCGCAAACCCTTCGAGAGTCAGCAAGAGTTAGTACAATGCACCGCTTGACGTTATACCACTAACCGACTTTACAGATTTCAATGAGGAGTCTTTGAAACTCCTGGTTCACACTATCAATGCAAGCACGGGACTTCTTCTTGAAGTAGTCAACTACAATATCGGAGGGCAGCAATATGTCTGCGCCGGCCATGTAAGCACACTCAGCTTCTCGTCCGCTTTTACACATCCATACTAATACTCCTCTTTCAGCTCGAGGCTCTTTGGATTCTGGGTCAAGCCTGTGACCAGCTTGCAACAGATCGCTCGCTATCACACAATGGTCCTGAAGATATCCAAGCTGTGGTTCGTCAATTGTCACCCAAAGTCAAGCGAGTGGCAAAGCCCATCGAGCTTGCTCGTGGTCGAGCCACCGTCCCGCTTACTGGTATCGATATTCCCTTCCACTCCAGCCATCTCCGGGCAGGTATCGATGTGTTCCGTGAGTGTCTTGCAGACATGATCCGGGAAGAAGCGGTGGTGCCTGACAGGCTGATCGGGAAGTTTGTACCCAATGTTATGGGTACACCGTTTTCGTTAGAGAGGAGTTACGTCGAGGAGGCGGCACGGATTACAGGGAGCAAGATCTTGAAAGATTTGCTGGTTACATGGGTTTGAGGTGCAGATGGTCTAATATCTGCTGTATTTTGATTTTTGGCAATTTTTCCCCGTTACAATTACATAGACGACTTTTATTTGAATGTATATACGTGTACTGCGCAATTTAAATTTTCCGCGTCCGCTCTCGTGTTACGAAGTACACATATTTGTAAGAGTGCATGGTGACTGAAGCAAGCCACTTACCAAACCTGCCGCAATCGCAACACCTTTTGGCAAAGGTGTGGTCACTCCAAAGGCGATCTCCTCGGATCATGTGTTTAGAGCTATTAATAATGCCCAATCCTGAGAAACCGCCAAGTTCCGTCTGATTGCGTCACTCAGTAAGCAGCTTTACGGCCAGCCTCTGCTCTTCATCCACTAACACTGTGACATGTATCAAAAAGTCTCAATACAAACACGACACAGCCTAAGCACACCACACATAGATGAAATGTCTCATCTCACCCATTTCCACAGTAACTGTTACAACCAGGTTCCATGCAAAAATGAAAGCTGCGCCTTGTCGGAAATACAGCGTCGTTCAGCCCTACCTATCAGCCGTTTTCCAACCCCGTGCAAGTGTCGACGTTGCTCCTCCACTATTAATCCCAACTAGCGTCAGCACGCCGCTTCAATCGTTGTTGAATGATCCTTGAGCCCCATGAAAGGATGACAAAAGTTTTACCAGGATTGGTGGTAGGGGCATGGTATTGGTCTGTTCGCTCGTAAAGTCTAGCGAGGAAAAGACACTTAATTTGGTCGAATACACATTTCTGATAAACCTGCAAACACCAGGTTCCTAACAAGGGCATATCGCCGATTGAAGATTCCGAATTTATTTTTGAAGGTTGAGATCTGGAAAGGATGATTGGCATGTAAGATTGTTTCAGCTAAGTCCTCCGCCGATTTCAAGAGAATCCTAGACAAGTCAAAAGTGTGTGTAGTGTACTCGAATATCCTAAAGTAACACAATTCCCTTGGAGAATATCCTATCCACCTTCTCACGAGCATGCCCAGGTCTTGGAAAGGGCTTAACAGTCAGTAAGATTTAACTAGCACGACAAGCAACGACAAGAACAACCTATTGTGGTGACAAGTCCCCACGAACGCACATGTTAATATGCACATATGCAAGCATGCATGGATGCACGACTGCTCGTAATAAACAGACGCCCCCCTATTCCCTTTTCGTTCGCTCTCCGGTTAATCTCCATCCAGCTATGCACCCAGGCAGCGTGTGAACTGCTTACTTGTCTAGGGTTCCGGTTCCGGTGGCGCCGCCTCGCTAAGCGAGGGAAGGGTATCGCTTGGCATCAACATCCAAGCTTCCTTTGTGCTCACTGCTCACTGCTCACTTGCCGACTTGCTCACTTGCTCACTGCTTTGCTTACTCGGTGATAACAGTCAGGGCACTTTTTGTATGGTGTTCCGAAACAAGACATTAAGACTCCAGATATACGCTACGGCACTTGAGGTTAGGTTAGGCTAGGCGATGTAAGATTCGTACGTGTCTTCCATACAAGCCCAGCGACGTCTGAGTTCCGCAGCGAAATGACCCGGCGACACCTAGCAAGTGCCCGGTGTGAGAGGCGGATTCGACATGAGCTCCAGTCTCCAGATACAAAACAGTCCTAGGACCTTCCTCTGTTATCAGTGCTTTCCAATCAAGCTGTACAATCAACTACAACCGCTGCAACTTTCCCAAAACTCTCGCAATTCACAGACCGACGTACGGAAAAAATGGCAGCGCCTCCCGAAGTCAATCTCAAAGCCCTGTCTGGCAACTGGGTGACGGTAAGATCTCACTCCTTCACTCCCTCCCAGCTCAAGCCCAAGCCCACTCCCACTCCCACCAAACCCATTCACACTCCTGTGCTCGTATCGTGCGAACTGTTTGGAATCACGGTTTCCATCAGCACCTCGTATCCTGGATCCAGTACCCCCAATCCTCCTCCCCCTTCAAACTCCACCTACCTCGTGCTCTACCAGTTCTCAACCAGCTGGTACCCGCCTATCCACTCACCTACCCACCCAGACTGTACTTGTACTAACGTCTCTCACCACACCACAGAACAAAGTCCTCTCAGATAACGCCGACGATGTGCTCACGCTGCAGGGCATCCCCTGGCTCAAGCGAAAGATCATAGGCATTGCCACCATCTCACTGGACATCACGGCGTATACCGATGCAGACAGCACCTCCCATGTCGACATCACGTACACTCTGACCGGGGGCATCAAGTCGACCCCTGAGGAGCGGACGCTCGACTGGAAGGAGCGCGAGTATACGGACGAGACATTCGGGAAGCTTGTTGTAAGTGCTTATTTCGTTCTCTTCTCGTCTCATCTTGGTCCTGTCCTTTCCTATCACATCCAATTCCATTCCATCTCATCTCACACCCTTTCTCATTCGATCATGCACGTCATTTCACACACCTACCCACCCATCCATCCTCAACCGTTTTGGCTGCATGCCTAAAGCGACGCCGAGTCGCCAAGAGAAAAAGAAGCTAATGAGGATTTTCGAAATGGTTAGGCTCGCAGCCAATGGCTTGCAGACGTTCAAGGCGATGTGAGCGCGTCCGGTGGCGCTCTTTCCGATATCCAGAAGGAGGGCTGGTGCATCGAGAAGGTCGGGCCTAATGGCGAGATGTTCATCCAGTCGTTCCTGGTGAACAAGAAGGATGGGTGGAGCGCCGAGCAGATCTGGGGCTTTGCCATCATCGGTGGAGCCAGAAGGCACATTCGTAGAATCCGAGTCAGGAAGGGCAATGAGGTCAGGGATGTGTTGCAGGTCTATGACTGGGTAGGACCAGCCACCAAGTAGTGTAGTTGAGATTTGGGTGTGTTGTAGAATTGGGTATCTTAGAGAATTTGGTATACTGCGGAACTTGGTTAGATGCAAGGCAAAGGTCTCAAAATTGTTAAGGAAATGAATGGCCAAATTTGTCTGAATATTTTATATTCTCCTCCTTTCTACTTGTTGTCTCTGCCGAGTGTGACTCTCTATTTCTATGAGAACTCCTTTGCACAAATGCTCTATGCACAAATGCTCTATGTATATATGCATGCCTTTCTAATTTCCAAAAATCCCCCTGCCCAAACTCCAATTAACTATCCCGGATAATAGCCATTATCATCTTCGTTACAACCCTTGACCTCTCCTTCAAACTGTCCAGCAAAGGCTCCAAAACCGCCCCCGAAATCTCAGCCGCACTACTACTCGATAACGCCGAATTATGATCACCGATCCCACTCATCGTGACATCCACCCCTCCCACGGAATCTCCCCTCTCCCTCTTCACCCGGACATCATCGCTGGGATCTTCCGAGAGCAGATGCACCAATCTTACCACCCGATGTAACTCCCCAAGCACGATCTGAGCACGCTTCTGCCTGGAAAACATGCCTGGACTCAACGGACTGAACGACGGTGGACTTCGAGGGAATGTGTCTCCCGATGTGTTGTCCTGATCGTCCGATTCAGACCCATCCTGCTGCTGTGCCACAGCCAGGTAGCACGAAATAACCCTAAAAGCAATCAGGGCGAGCAGAACTTTGATGTGATTATTGCTTTTGAGACAGGAGCATTTTAGGATTTTCATCGACATGTCCACTGATGTCCTGTTCGTGTTGATGATGATGTCGTGATTTTGAGTCCGATTTGCAGTCATGCCCATACCATGTTGTAGTACCAGCAACTCGGTAGCCATAGAAAGGCAATCCGCACCCGGTGCGCATGTTGACGCTTCTGAACTGTTGTTTTTAGGCGTATGATTCGTATCTTCCAGACTAAATAAGTCGTGGGCATGTGTATCAAGCGTGGCACGAAATGAAGGAATATGTGAATGGGGACTCGTTTCTGAAGCCAGCGAACCATTCCGGTGGGTAGGTGCGCAAATGCTCGGTGCAGGAGTCATCAGTGAGGAAGTTTGGAGGTAATCGATGTCTTGTGTCGTAAAATTGAGCCATTGATCAGATTCTTGAGTGAGGTCGTATGTGGCAGGTGGAATGAAATTCATGGATGGTGAGAAAAAGTCGATGCTCATGGTTTCGTTCAGTAGTATGTCGGGAGAGTTCATCCATATTGGATCGGTTAGAGAGGGAAGATCTGTGTTGCTGAGTGACCTTGGGTTGATGAATGCATCACCTAACGTGGATGATGAAGTCCCTGGCGTTGTCGTGCCTGAAACTGATGGTGGTGCAGAGAAATCAAATTGTGCAGTAGCAGTAGCCGCAGCAGCAGCAGAAGATACATCTCCTTCCCCTATAACATATATATTAGTGCCTGTTGTTTTGCATTTTAGTAACGTGGAGACGAACGAGGTGATGTGCTTCTAGTTCTCGCAGCCGGACGCCGTCCAAGCCGATTCGATATGCTATAGTAACATGACAAGTTGCGGTCTTCGCAGCGCGAACAAACTGGCTTGACCTTGCTGCATTTCACCTGGAAGCAATCAGCCACATGGTCTCGTTAACCAACAAACAAAAGAGGGTCCTCCATACCTTGGCAGCAGCACATCCATCACAACTATCTCGAAACTTGTGTTTTGCCGGCGTGCGAAGAGTATCGATCGACATGACATGCTCTATTTTCTTCATTCATGTGACGGTTGAGGAGAAGACGTGAGGTGGAAGAGATGCATCAGCTACTTGTATCATTCCATGCTGAGCTCCAGCACTGCGGTGGGAAGTAAGCACAGCATCTGCCATGCTGGGATTGTAATCCCAAAGGCACGGATCAAAGGAGCAGCTAATCTTGTACCCAAGGGAACCTGGTGAATCACGTGGAGGACGACTGGCAACACCTGGGCCTTCCTTGTCTTACTTGTCGTTCTCGCCCTTGATTTGCGGGCCATTGTATCAAGGTACACAGAAATCAGCTCCATTTGTGACTTGTTTCGTTTGGAGGTAAGAACTTGGACAAGTAGTTCAACCGGCTGACTTGGCTGATGAGATACCTTACGATATTCGAAAAAATATTTCGGATATGGCCTAACTAGGGTCCGACATAGACTGCAAGGCGTTCCTCAGCACCTGCAGCTGCACCTGCATCTCCATCTGTGAGGTGGATAGGCAGGTAGGTATTCCATCATCAAGCTGAGTTCCCTCATGATCATCATCATCATCATCAATACGATGGATGCATCATACCAGCCAGCCAGGCAAGAATTACACCGAAATATCAGCTGATAGCCCACTCAGGATGGTGGGACTGTACTGTACCTGCCTGGCTGGCTACCTTATCTGGTCTTGCAGTCCTGTATAAATCAAATTAAATTTTGACGCTCGTCGTAAACAAACCTGGTACGTACAGTATTCTAGCGAGGTTAGTCACCCCACCTAAGCGAGCCGGCGATTGCCTCTTTAAGCCATCCCGACAAGTGACAGGACAGCCCTCTAACTGGCACTGACACTGACACTGGCACTTGCATGGTGACGTGAGGCGGCTGAGCAGGGGGCGCTCAAAACAGGACTGGATCTTGTCTTGTACCCTGGAACCCGACCCTGAACCCATCAACCCCATCACCCCCATTACCCATTATCCATTACCCATTACCCATTACCCATTAGATTGGCACTTATCTCATTCACACATCAGCATTAACCCAAAGGCCAATTCCACCCTTGGGTCAATCTACCGTTACCAGTCAGTCGTTGAGCTCAATTGAGAATGCTGACATTTCTCTTACCGCCGCCTTATGCTGTACGTCCTAATTTTTGGTGCCCACGCAAAGGACATTTCCGTGGACCTTGATTGTTTACCTATTGAAGCCATCACGAAAGAAAGAAAAAAACTTATCCAAATTGAGATGATCACATTCGAGTCGTTTCAGCGCTCTGTCGATCCCGCAATTTTTGGCAACATTTTAAGGAACAAAGCTACCTAAGCCTCCTTGCGGCGCAGTTTACTGCTGTCAAATGCCAAGGTTTCCTAAAAGAGGACAACGACATTAGTATGTATTTGGAAGATGCAAAGCTTGAACGCGACGAGGTTCTTTTCTTTTCTCAAAGGAAGCCATTTCAAGCCAGGGATGTTCCTGTGAACACTCCAAAGCTCCACTCCGAAATTACGTACATATTTCATGAAATTTGAGAAGGGCAAGTGAGATGACAATAAGAAATGGGTAGTATTTGTATTCAGAATTGGAGAAATATGGCCCAAGTTGTCACATCGAAGACGGAAATTCTCCGACAACGCCTCATTGTTTCCCTGCTCACTCAGCTCCCCGTGCACCTCATCCTTCTGGAAAAGTAGATGATGTGCTAGTATCTCAAAGACTAGATAACCGAATTGTTCTGACTAGTTCGTACATTCATTATCATACAGTGCAGCAGATAAAAAGTGACTATCAAAAAAAAAAAAAAAAAAAAGGATAAAAGCAACCAACCCAAGACGCATATGGCCTCGCGAGCTCCCAACAATGGGAATATGCAAGAAGTACAAGGAGAGAGAAAACACAACGCCACGATATATCAAAACATCTTAAGCCCAATCAAACCCCCAGTCCTAAATGCAACCTTAATCAGCCGGCCAAGGAAAGTCGTATCCAACAGTAATGCACAACTGACACCCATGTCCACACCCACCTGGTATCGACAATCATACGACCCAGTCCTTATCACGCCGTATATAAAACACGTCGAACGCCTCAATCATAAAACCAAAATTAGGTCGTACGGGTCATCCCGTCAGTGGCGCTCAATCCTCATACTCACACACCGCTTTCAGTAATTCCCGACATGCTTACCGGATATCCGTCGTATCCACTTCTTACCAGAGGAATACCCGCAATCCCCAGCCCGTGCCCTTCACTCTGATCTGCCCAAGCTCCGATGCCTCTGATTGGGTCGTTCGGTGCTGTTGCCCAAGTCTCGAGTGCGCTCCCCCCTCCACTTCCCCCACTGCCCTCACTATCCCAACTTCTAGTTCTCCCACTTCCCTTCCCGCTAGCCGGACGCATGTACACATCTTGAGACAAGAACCTGTTCCCGCTATGGGTCTGGCCGTGGCCTATACCATAGGTTATGGCGTGTCGCTGGTGTTGCTCTCGCTCGTCGCTTTCGTGGTCCTCTTGTTGCTCCTGCATGTAGCGGCGCATCTGATAAGACATTTCACTCCGGAAACTAGTCCTTCTGTGCTGAGCCTCGCCTAGACCTGCCTCTGGGGCGACAATCAAGAATCCACTTTCTAACTGCGTGTTAGGTAGCTCTCTTTCTGGACCCTCTTGACCTGTATGTCCTCGGGAATGGTTGGATGAAGCATAAGATACGGGTGGAGATGGTCGCTCAAATAATATGGCCGTGTTGCCATAGTCGTACATGATTTGCTCTGTCTGTAATAACACTGTGCTGCCACCAAAGTTGTGGCTTACATGCGCAACTTCTCTGCACGAGCAGTTATCTGGGTTATAAACGGGAGGACGGGAGCCTGAGACGGAAGCAAAGAATCCGTCGCAACGGCCGCAGTAAAAACCCTCATTCGTACTAGAAGCGTCTTGGTTGATAGATTGGCGAGGCATGTTGAATGCGTGTGTTTAGATATGCCAAGAGATTCAGTCGCTGAGGAGTTAGCGAAGTGTGATGAGGTGCATGAGGATTCGAGGTATCGCTTACTAGAACGATACGATGGGTAGACTAATATTGTGCGATAGATGCTTGATGATTGGCTGGTAGTAACCAGCAATGACAGGGATTGCAAGTAAGAAACAAGGCTGGATTCGGGAGAAGTGCTAGACTGCAATTGTATGTTGAGAAGGAAGTACAATGCTCGAATTTGAGAGAAATTCTTGAGCATGTAGATATGGAGAATAGGGTTGAAAACCAACGAGAAGAACCAACATCTTATAATCCTGTGCTACCTCCTCTCTCTTCTCCACGGATGCGGATGCGGAAGTCCCTCATGCTCAACCTCTTCAGACTCTAAGCCTGCACCGTTAACGGAGCTTTTGTGATCACGCTCGCAATCATGGGCACCAGCTGGGATGTTGGACCACTCGTAAGCATGAATCAACATCAATGTAATGATAGTATGATAGTATGATAATATGATTGCCTCAGAAGTGCGAACTAAGAATGCGAACTACTGACTGACGGTCGAACGCCCGTGGCATATGCTTAGCGAACACATGTTGACAAGCTGCAGGATCTCATTCGGCCCAATTACGACAAACTCCAAAACCCACCAGGAGTAGCTTCGTCGAATCGAAAAAGCTTTCTTTCAGTCGATTTGAACTTTCTTGTAAATAGGGCTGCCTGATCTCCAATCATTTTACAGCCTTGTTTCCTAGAACAATTCCCTCGTGATCCACTGGCTCCATAGAAGATTGAATGAAGCCTCTCTATTTCCTGAACTAAGACACGTTAGAGTTCGGGGCTCATCAAATGCATCCCGCATGTTCTAGCGCATCTTCCATGTTTCCTGATTTGAGAAACAAGATGCCTAAGTTTGCGCTGCAGGCTGGTGAAGTATCATCAATGTGTTCTCGGCTATCCGCGGTGCAACGTGAGCTGTCTCTTCTCCAGATTGGAGGCTCTGAATTGCATAGAATGAATAGAAATGACAACAGGTCTCCGTATATCCAATTAGGCAATCCAGATATCTATCCGTCGGTTGATAGTTCGAGCGATTGACTTTCCATTTCGAACTTTAATTGCTATGACGCTTTCCCAGACCGAGTACTGAGTATCTTGGCCCGCTTTGAACCGCCGCCCCTCTTCAAATGTCGCCGACCCCAAGCTTTCAAGAACATAACATCCAATCGAACAAAATGTCTCAAAACAAGACGATGCAGAACATTGGAATCCTTCAATCCTCCTCTACGGAGGAATTGAGTCATATCCGCCCTTTCAAGCCCTTTCAAGCCCTTTCAGCTATTGCAGATCGGCGGTATCCGAGCGATTCGTACTTTTGCACTCCTCCCGGCGGAACAGGTAAGGCTGCGCGGTGGTTGTTATCATCTTGGTAGTCCGAAATCGCTGTTGGAAGGTTGACTCCAGATATTGAGCCGTTCGATCAAGAATTGCGCAACCTGAGATGTCCAATGTCTGCCTTCTGATCCTCGGTAACATATTCTTTTCATCTTCCTATTCTAGATTTGCTGGCTTCGGCAGCCGAGGAAGATTGGTCAATAAGAAGGATGGGGCTATTGGTTTCGCCAATTATAAATCATACAATGTCTGTGTGAAAGATAGCCACTGCAAATAAGATAACTCCCCAGGTCACAGAACTCATCCCGTCGAGGTCCAATTTCCCAAAGATGGTATAGACAAGAGAATCCATAGAAAGATATTCTCGAATATGACACCTGCTTTCCCGAAACGCCAGTTTCCCCACGTGTATTCCTTACAGTAACGCCCGAACCATGCAATCCAAGGCAATGAATCTTATACAAGTCTTGACTCACCACTTCGCACCAGCACTGTTGGCGCGTTCTCGTTCTCTCGCTCGCTCTTTTTCATTAGCATTGTCTACAGCAGAACCTCTTCTCCGCAAACCACCAGCTTTACGCCGTCGAACAAATTGATAGCCTCGATCCAACTCTGACTCAATAGCACATCGGACCTTCAGAGCTCCAACTGCTGGCCAAACGCTGCGCTCTCCTCGAAGGATCCAGTAATCAAGGCTGGCCTGAGTTGGTGTCTCTAGGAGGCGGATGAAATCGCTGGCTGATAGCTCCGGGACAAGAGTTACTGAAGCTGCTGGGATGTGTTCGTCGACAAGAAAACGTCTGATGGAGAGTGGCAAAAAACCGAGGCTATCGAGTTGGTGTAGACGGTGATGGATCTCCATTGTGATAAGTCGTAGTAAACCGCCAGTGATGGAGGTTTGTCCACCACGTGAATAAATAGGCGATGGACCATGCATATCACTGCGTAGAAATGGGACAAGATATGGACGGGCCTGACTGACGATGAAATGATTCACATTAAAAAGCTCCGCTATACGAGATAGCGGTGAATCTCGATCGGTGTACGAAGCGTGTGTCCACGGACGGAATGTCGTGTCCGTCGCTGCTGACCAGGGAATGATCGTCCCGTTACTGTCCTTGCATTTTAAAGTGATGGCTCGCCCGTAGAGAGTCGGGGAGGATGCATTGGATGCAATTGCAGCAGACCAAATCAACTATCCTTGTTAGCTCTACATTCCAATATCATAAGGTAAGAATGACATACAACATTAGGGGCAGTCAAATAGTTCAAGAGATTAGGAACCCCTCCACGGCCAGTAGTGGCCACCGTGATGTTAAGCACTCGCTTTGTTTTGATGTACGCTTCCTCAAACGTGAGATCTCCCACGTTTGCTCTCACGCACTCTTCCAGAACAGTTACATCCAAGAAATAGCCCTCTTTCATAAACCTCCTTACCCTCCTAGTCAGAGTCTCCCACCAACCATGAAAAGACTTTGGCTTTGGCAAGCCATTTTCTTGGCCGGGCGTTTTCCCGGCAAATGCGGAAAGATCGATGCTGTCGCCGTTCAAGAACCTAGGCAGTTCTTCTTCTGTGTGTATACCGACCAGTGCGGCAATCAACGCGCCAGTGGCAGTTCCGGTGATAATCCTTGGGAGAAGTCCGCGAGCAAATAGAGCTTTCACCACCCCGAGATGACATAGTCCGAAGATAGCCCCACCTTGCAAAACTAAGGTGCTCCGTCCAAAAGCTTGCCTTGTATCGTGTAACAAATCTAACTTCGCTTGGCTACTGAATCCTGGTATGGAGGTATTACCGTCAGCTCCAGGAGAGGTAGGCAAATGCGTGACATCCGCAATGGCTTGCGCGACTTGCGTGATATAGTCCTCGATCAAGAGCTTAGTCCCAGCAAATGCGCGATTGAAGAGACGAGGTGCAGAGATATTCCCTAGGTTCCTAACGAGTCCCGAACGTAGCAGATTCACCAATTGGAGAACATCGCCCTCTTCACGCGCTATGATGATTGATTGAAGTCGTTCGTGGATGAGGCGGTAATCGTAGTATTTGGAGGTTGGATTTTGTCGCCTACAGCTTCAATTAGCTTCTCTGCGACGATACCTGATGACTTAGTAAGTACTTACCATAAATCATTGCCCAGAAGAACATCCAGCTGAAATGCAGCCTCCTCCCATTCTTCGTAGGACTTTGCATCCCTTAATATCTCGAACCAGACCTCGACTGGCTTTTTCTTGGTCAACCACCTTACAAACCTCTGCATGTCCTGTAAGTTTCCGGTACCTTGCGCGTATCAACCAATGGGTCATATCAAAAGGAATACATACGACCTGCCAGAACAATAACACGTCAAACACCAGGTTCCAGACAGCTCTCAAAAGATCCGCCATCGTTCGTTACTGAAATCTAAAGCATATGCCTCATAGGCAATTTGATGATTGACGAAGAAACCACTCTATGCAGCTTCATACTGAGGATAGGTGGTAGTGGAATCTTTGTTTTGGTCGTGCTTGATGGTGAGAATGTTGGTAATTTAATTATGGGGTTGCGGGGAGAGTTTTGGCATGTGATATAGTGTACAGGGATGGTCCTAGATGTAAGGTACCGATTTTTTTATGGACTACTTCTCTTCCTCGCCAATGACTTGTTTGTAAAACTTTATAATAGAATATTTCGTACATGTTTAAGGTTGCATTGTTCTGATATTACTTTGTGTTACTTTGTATATTACAATTACATTGCCAAGATCTCCTAGCAGTTGTAGGACTACCTCGAATACATGCAATAATCGAAACCCCAGTGCGAGGATATGACTTCAACCACAGGTGCTGTTCTTAGACCTCATCTTTGTCCTGGTCTCCAAGTCTGTTGGAGCTATACAGACACCAGCGTGATTACATATGCATTCTGAATGTGCTATCATATCTAACCTTCTACGGTGCCGTATTAGGACTCATATTGGGAAAGTAGACGAAACATAGCTTGAACAATGATAATGATAGTCGACAGGTGCTTCGACTAATTCTTGATGAAATGGAAAAGGAAGAACGGAGCTGGAAGCTTGTGATGGAGAGTTGTGATGTAAGCTTTAAATACTAAGATTTTCTATGAATATTACATTTTGTAAATGTTGAATGTGTAGTGTAGTATAACACACTGTATCTGAGAAGGGAATATAATATATGTCGCAATGAACCAACAACAGCCTAGAGCTTTGTGGTTTTCTTGAAATACACAAAAATTCCATTGAGCTTGCCGAAACTCGAAATTTGAACTAATATAGGTGTGACACTAAAGCGAGGGAGAACACATGACAGCAAAGACACAAACCATATAACCATCCAGTTGGAGGAGTATTTTTTGCTTGTAAACTGTTCATCCTGATTATTCCAGGTATGCGAGCAATACGGCACGTATTCTAATGCTACAAGGATTCGCCTCCGGTTCTTTTGCAGTCGGGAAGTTTCTATCGCAGAAAATGTTGGGACTTGAATGCTCTTAGAAAGCATGACCTGCAGTGGATGTTGGTAGCGAAAAGACTAGAGAACTTACATTATTTTGAGTCTGCTCGAGGTCACATGCAAAAATAAAACGCAAATTTGTTGTTGAATCTCGTATGTTCTTTGGTCTATCGAACCGACCTAACTTCTGGATGATAGCACTCGGCCATGAACCAGGACTTTAATAACCCTTTTCTAATCATACATCCATGATGCGCCAATATCTCAGCCACGCATTTTTATCAAGCATTATGGAGCCCAGATGCTCTCGCTGCTGTTAGAAATCCCGCAGAACCACGAAGCTATCTAACGCCCAGCAAGAAACTCGGCTACTCATCGTCATCATCCTCCTCGATGATGTGTCTCTTCCTACCACGGTTGCTTGGCTCAGTTGATACAGGTGCTACAGGAGCTTCATCGTCATCCAGATCAGCTTCAGCATCAGCATCTGCGTCACTGAGATCAGCAGCTGGCTTAGATGTCTTTTGTCGCTTCGACTTGGGTTGCTCTCTGTCACTCTCGTCGTCCAGCAATTCTTCCTCGTCATCATCACCACCACCCTCTTCAAGCTCTTCATCACTGGAGGCAAGGAAGTCATCTTCCTTGTCATATTCATCCTCACGATTCCGGCCTCGGGGAAGCTCATCATCATCAGAATCATAATCTGGTCTACGACGTCGGGGTTTTGCGCCCTTAGCTCGCCCAACTCCGGGTGCCCTCCTGCCTGATCGTCCCTCCAAATCATCGACGTTCAAGCCACCGCGACCTCCAAGAGAATGCTTCGGTAGACTAGCCTTTTCAGCTGCAGTCTCACGACGACGCTGAAGTTTGTTACGCTCCTTCTCGGCAAGTTCTGCCTTCCTCTTCTGTAGCTCCGGGTCCTCTGTATTGGTGATCAACTCTGGACCACCCTTGTCGTCACCCTTGTGTCCACCCCTAGTAGCAGCAGCCAGACTCTTCTGAAGTCTCTCAAGCGCATCATCTTCAATATCTTTATTAGGCCTAACAGTGTATTGGTTTGCCATATGCCCAACCACAACAAGCATTTGCGCAGCCATTGAAGGCGAAGCTAGGTATAAGTGCGAGTCCTGTACTTCACTGTAGGTTTTGCTATCCCGTGCTGGTGCAAGTGGCTTGCTCTGAAGCTCATATTGCTGGTCGCCAACTCCGATAGTGGTACTGCCGTCACTCCATCTGTAAACCACGGCATTGCTCTCGTTCTTGCCAGTAGAGGGATTCTTGCGGTATCGTAGCGTCGATGCAGCGACAGCACTGGCGGAGAAGTTGGCCGATCTTGTATCGGAATTATGATCAGTTGTGGGAATTTTGAAGCTTTGCGAGTCGTAGGCTCGAGGTTCGATTCCCAAGAATGTAGGCATACGCAGAACATTCAGCTGCAAGATCATCGTCAGCTCTGAGCAAGATATACCATTAGGGCAAGTCTGAAGCTCCTACCTCGCCATCAAAAGGTTTTGGCAGATGATGCCTTGACACAATTGTATCTAAGACCACTGCTGCTCGAAGATCTTCCTTTTGTACTTTCTCACGAGGGTTCTCATCGTCGTCCGAATTGAGTTCTCTGTCACTCAATTGTCTGGTTGGCTCCGCATCGTCGCTATCGTCGAATAAATCCCCCACATCGTCTGCACCTGTGTCCATCAGGTCATCTTCGGAAGAAGCCATGATAACTGGTGATATGAGAGATCGCAATTCAAGTTCTGACGTTTCCACCAATTTTGGGCTTTGCTCTTAATTTGATTATAAGTCTGTTGCGTTGGCGATTTATCTGCCTTCTTCGGCGTCTCTCAGCCTTTTCTACGCGTTCACGTCTTCTTGGTGCTGGGTTTCCTGAATTATCAGGCGTTAGGTAGCTATATGTACATGAGCTGCGAGTCCTTGATTGCAAAATGGCTTCAACTTACAAATTCCTCCTGTCCTCCTTGATGCAATACCACGTAGAAGCAGATACGAGGAGAAGAATGACTATGCATACAATCCAAATGACTTGCGAGTTGGTCAATTTCTTGTCAAGCATCTACCATCGGATTAGCTTTTATCCGTGACATGGCGGTATGATCCCGTGACAAAGGCGGTAAAGGGCAGTATACTGCCCCGCTAAGCTCTTTTGAAACAACTCCTATTTCCCCAGTTGTAGCTCAACCTCAATATAATATTTGGTTGTTCACTCCACGACAACATAACTCTTCCTGGCGATAACTCACTTTGCCAACTCGCGTCCCTACCCTTCTGTGCTAGTCTAACTAGCTCTGTGCTGCTCAACATGTCAAATCTATTCTCAGGAATGTATGTATTTCAAACTCACGTCTTCGTCGTCGGTGTGGTTGTCACGTTTTATTTGCTCTCCGCTACGTCAAGTTCTTTGATATACTCTCCTTAAGTTGTCGTCGTCCTGCGTCTTGCCTAGTGGCTCGGCGACAGTTCTGTCGCCGATACCTGAGGTCGCGACAAATTTCCTAAGGCTGCGATGGCTTCAATATTTTTTTGGCGACAGCGAAGCTCAGGCTCAGGCATTTTGTTATTCTCAATCTTCAACACAGCACACACAACGATATAGCTGTATTGTCAGCCATGGATACAAAGGCTCAAGCCAACGCTCTTGAGCAGCTTTTTCAAGAGCTCATGTCCTTGCCCGTTTCTTCTTCTGAAGTGTATGTCACGTTGCTAGGAACAACGTATTGTTATTCTATGTTATATGGTTGTACCTCTAAGATTTCGAATCTTGCTAACAGTTTTCCCCTTGCAGTAGCGGTAGATTTAGAGGTGGTGGTAAGAATGGAGGCCTGAAGAGCCCTGGAATACCTAATGGTGGACCTGCGCCAACTTCACCTATAGGCATGCCTCAGAGCAGTGGTTCTTCTGTCAATCTGGCGCCCAGAATGCCTCCATTGACAAACTCACCGTCTCTCTCTTCTACGCTTTCCATGAACGATTCAAGCAGCAGCCTGTCTCGAGACGATCCGCTGGCTGCTTACAATCTTCCACGCCCAAAGCCTGTCTGGCTGCACGAGGCTTATGCTAAGCACATTGTCAAGGGAAACTTCATGACTTTGTCTGCTCGACCAAAGACTGTAGAGCACGGAGAGTGGATTGCACATCAAGGTAAGTCCTCCTGTGTTTCTTTGATTTACGGTGTTGACCTTTTGTAGTCGTTGAACATTACCGAATTCTTTGGAACTTCGTCAAGGTCATTCATGACAAGGAGGAGGATGGTACCTCCATCTGCAACTCTACTACCTGTCCACGGATGTCTGCTGGCGCGTCAGTATTCTAAGATTCTTTTCAAGATCCTAACTCATATTTTTATAGCAATCATTCATTCACGTGGTTGAATGCTCGCAAGGAACCAACAGAAGTCCCAGCTCACGAGTACATCTCCCTTATGCAACGCTGGATTTCAGGCAAGATTGACAATACCAACATCTTTCCTACCGATCCCAATGGTGTCTCGTTTGCCTTCAACAATGCTTCTCCCGAGGCCAACAGTGCAGGTTTCGCTTCCGGTGGACTCAATACCCCAGGCTCCAACACCCCTATTCCAGCTGGTCCAACCTCTCTTAATGCCTCCCTCTCTCAACTCGCTGGTCCTGGCGATTTTGTTGGAAAGAGCAGTGGGTTCCCACCCGAGTTTGTTGAGGTTTGCCAGACCATCTTTCGTCAGATGTTCCGGGTCTATTCTCACTTGTACTGGGCCCACTTCGTCGAGCCATTCTACCATTTGAACATCGAGAAGGCTCTCAATAGTTGCTTCAGCCACTTCATCCTGACCGCTACCGAGATCGATATGCTTAAGCCTCACGAGCTGGAGCCTATGCAACCTTTGATTGACCTGTGGGCTGTTTCCGGTACCTTCCCTAAGGAATCTAAGGCTTACGCTTGTGCCAATCTCCGTGCTGGTGAACGTTTAATGCAGCTGGCTCAAGCTCAAGGCACTCCGAACAACTAATTGCGTTCTTCGCTCGTTCTCTGCAACTTTACGGCGTTGGATCATATCGGGATGCCGCGGAAACGTGAGGTTTAGACAAAGCTAGGCTATGGTTTTCGATGATGGCATGGACTTGGGAAGGGGTTTGTTATTAGGCATTTCTGATTTTCATCGGAGGTTACGATCGTTTTTTTGCCACGCATAGGTATGATGATATTGAGCTTGCATGTGGAGCGAGGGTATCTCCTTAAGGCGTTTTCTGATTTGCGGATGGGAGATAACAGTTCTGCTGCAGCACATAGACTAGCAGAAAGGTCGGATGGAATATGAAGCGATGAAATTAATAAACACTCTTGTGGGAAAGGCATGTGATTGAAACTATTGAAACTCTTTTCCCGTATTAACTCGACGGAACATGGTAAGGTTGTTCCAGCAGGCATAGGATGAGATACGAAGGCCAGGCCACACACGAGGAAGATTTCTCATAAATACTGATCCTACCTCCAAGAGTGACTCTTGGAAATATATCAACGCTTTCTTAGCTTTGTCCCAGGGGTATCTAGTTGTTCTTCACAACCCCATCAAGTTCCTAGGGTTCCACCAATAATGTCTCAACCCAGAAGAAAGAAAAAACGTCGCTCTCTTGGTCTTTTGAGATCTTCTTTCTCGCTGGCCAGAGTTAAGGTGACTCGAGGTTTCCTACAGGTTCCAGCTTACAATTCACATAGGCTCAATATATTTTGTCAACTTTATACTGGAAGCTCACACTGCTCTCCATATGACGTGCAATCACTTCTTCTTTCGCTTAAGCCAGCGCTTGCCCGACGATTCAACGAAGAATTAAGGAAGAAGAAAGATACCTAAAATAGTAAAAGAAAGATCAGCAAAACGAATGTGATGGAGGGGAATAAACGAACTCAAAACGCCTGCCAAGGGATAGACAGGTGTTCTACAAAACCCTGAGGGTTGGTAGCAGCCTACATGCCAGATGTGAGCGATTACCAACCCCCGTCCGTTAACCTTTTCACACACCTCACATGTTGACAGAGACCTCTATTTTGAATTGGATATCCAATAATCACAGGATGTATAAAGATAGCCTAGTAGAGGACTGGGGAGATATCAGGTAAATTTTGATACTTCAGCCTCTGCCTAGTTTAACCTGTCATTGCTTAGGGGTTCTTCTCGCCTAAGAGCTCTGCCCGTCTTTTTCTTCTTCGTATAATATAGACTCACAAAGCAACCTCACTGATCTTGTACTCAACAATGACCGGCTTTCCAGCCTCAAGGATGAACCGTCCACTACCGACAAACACCTTCGATTCCAACTCTTTCAACGATGCATCGCCAGTCTCAAACAAGACATGCGTGACTATTCCCAGTTCAACTCGTCAGCAACTCGTCTAACTATCACACAAATCCCTATAGCCATTAGCACTCAGGATCTAGGTACTCACAAACATCGCCGAACTCCGTCGTCTTCGCAGTCGGCTTTCCACCCAACACAGCAGCAGGACCCTCAACCATCTCGATGATACCCGAGTACTTGAACGCGATCACGGCACCCGTGCCTTCGTCTTTTACGACGCTCTTGACATCTAGGCGGACATGCTTGCCGTCTGCATCTGCGCGGCTGGAGGCGGACTGGTCAGTACTCACTTGATCTTATATGTCAACTATAGGAGAGAATGAGAAGTGAAAAGGGTAGTTACATGAAATCGCTACCATGTAGGAAGACACCATTAAGCTTAATAGGGTAGTCGGGCAGAGAACGGAGGTGCGAGCAATTCTGGACAAAGGGCACCATGACTAGTGGACCTGAGGATGAGACGTCGCCCACTGAGAAGGGAGGGTCGATTGCGATCTGGCGATGTCAGATGTGTGGTCTTTTGAAGGGAATGTAAGCAAGGAGAGGGTTGACTGACATGTGCCTCGAAGGCTGGGATCAATTTGGCGAATCCCTCCATCTTCCTTGTGTTAGCTTTCGGCGTGAATCAGTCTAGTCTGTTGTTCTGAAGGGAGTAAAGTAATGAAATAAGGAGAATGGAGACGAAACAGAATGATGTCAAGAAGCAATGATGTAAGTAGGGAAAGCTCGGGGAGTGCTTGCCTTTGTTGCGTAATTCGTTATAGAAATTGTAGTTATAGTAGCTCTAGTGTCTTGACGCGATTGTACTTACTTTACCACGATTAATGAATCAGAAGTCTGAGAGTGGGAGGAAATGCAAAGAAGAAGATATTGCACAGATAATCGTTGCACTACACGATGTTCGGGTAATTACCCCTCTTTACCTCCTTTCAGCCTTGGGAGATTGGTACGCTTGATGAGAAAGAGGAGCATAGAAACAACCATCTGCATTTCAAGAGCTATGTCCATGTACTTACTTGTATTGGATATACGTGGTAATTTGTACAACTAGAGCAATTCAACCAACTGGGAAAATATCTTCTTACTTGACATCTCTTTGGATTCATTATTGGTCACAATATATCAATCAAGTGACACAAGACAAGGCAGTAGTTTATAATTTGTACCACTTCATATACACACACAACCCACCGACACCTAGTTTTGACGAGCCAGAAACGCCGATGCTATGTCCAAGCAACAACAAGCAATAAAAACCAAGTGATATCATTCCCCCTCACATCCACAAACGACACGTCCCATCTGCACCAGCACTAACACACCATGGCTCCCTAGGATGCCAGTCCACGTCCATAACACCCAAATTACTCTTCACCTTGTGTCCCTTCAGTACCTTTACCGGCACAATGGTCGCATTCTCCATCAAATCGCTCACCACCTTGCCATGGAAAATCTGCAAACTGCCATCATCTGAAGCGTCTGCAAAAAGTGGGAAGCCGCCCTTGTGATACTTGACTGCTCGGATAGCTTTGCTGTGGAAGCGGAGGGTCTTGTAGGGACGAGTAGAAAGGTCGAGATCATGCCAAAGCAGACGACGATCGTAGGATCCGACAATAAGATTGTCACCTCCTGGATGGATGTCGAAGGAGGAGATGTACCGAGCTCCAGGTTGGATGATCTTGACCAATTCTTGCTTTTGAAGATCGTAGCTACGGATTGTGCGTTGAGTGGCCACGAAGAACAGAGGTCGCGATGGATGGAACTGCACGGTTTGTGGAATACCAGGTAATCGTCTGAAAGGAATTTGTGTGAGATGTTTTGAGAGCGTGTGAATTGCAACGGCACTCTTCTGAGCCGTTGGAGAAACCGTTGAAAAGAAGTCGCCTCTCCTGTGCCATGTGATGACTTTGACTGTAGTTCGGACGGTGATCTTAATCAACACGCCCTCATCCTCAAGTCGAGAGCCAGGACGAGTCCACGATGCAACTGGAGCTTTTCTCTCCCCATTTGCTGTGAGGGCTTGTGTTGCATTCTTTGCATAACCAAAACCAGCATCAAGCAATTCCTTACTTGCAACTTCAGTCTCGGGATCAACGACTAATGGCACAATCAGGAAGATATGCTCGCCAGCTGCTGCAGACAAAATGACAGCATCTCTTCCCGGTCGCCATCTTACAGTATCAACTGCATCCTCGTCACTAATCTTCGCACTCCAGACCTGTCTAGCGGTCAGAAGCTCCCAGACCCTCACTGTACCATCATCTCCTCCAGTTGCAAGCCATATTCCAGATGGGTCAACGGCTGAGCTTCGAACTCTACCATCGTGACCACGGAATAGCGTTGCAGTGACAGTGGGGAAAGGCTTGAGTTCCTCTGGTCTCGGCAGCTTTGGCAGTAAAGAAGCAGGGTCGATATTAAGTCGATTCTTTCGTACCCTTGGAGCCAAGTAAAGATCCAGCGAACGTTCGAATCTTTCTTTGATAAACTTCTCGTAACCTGGAACTTTCCTAAGAGAATCATATCCTGTAGGTAAGTATTCCTTTTCTCTATCCTCTGGATCCGTCGATTCCCATGATTGTTTTTCGGCTTTAGATGGAAGATACTCTGGTGGGGGGTTGTAACTGAGATCATATCCTGGTGGGGGTGCCTTCGGCGCAGCAATATTCATGATATGATCAGGACGAGCTTGCTCATCTTGCCAAATGTCATAGTGAACCTCTTCGTCCTCTTCTTGCTCACGTTCCTCGGGAGGCTTGTATGGCATAATTCTCCCCTCCCGAATAGCACGAACAATCTTCATTACCCTCTTCGCCTCATGCTTGGATGGCAAAAATCGTCGTTTTGGTTCTGGCGCTGAACTGAGAGGCATAGTCTCCAGAATTCCACTGAAATACTCAACAGTAGCCTAACGCAGTTAGTAATGAATATATCTGCCTGGCAAATAAATAAACTCACAGGGTATGGGTCATAGCCCTCCTCTGGCAGTTCGTTGGTCTGAATTCTTCGCAAAATTTCCAGCTCATCCTGGCTCAGGCTCAATGGCTTGCCCGTAGCTGGATCCGTGAGACCTGTCCATCCCTTCGGGATATCTATACTATCCAGCAATGCATCAAGAGCCTCACCCTTAGCTGGACGCATAATCTTCTTTCCATTAATATCATATCCAATGTGGGGATACGAATCGTAGAAAGTCAAAGGAATATTGCCTATCGTATTTGCAGCCGCGGGCGCGTCCGAGTCGTCCGAATCATAAACTGGGTTGATTTCCTCGTAGACATATCTTTCACCTCCATTGGCGTCTGTAACGACTGTGTAATTGGGTTTGTCTTCGTCCTCCTCCAGTGGATTGGAGCCTTCAGCTATTTTCCGTGCAATATCCTTTGCGCCATTGCTTATTGGAGCACCGTCGACGGATCCATCCAAATCAATTTCCATATCCTCTTCTGGTATCTCATCGCTGTCAAGAGCCTCAAGCTCCTCCAGATCCTCATCATCTTCCTCTTCGTCCTCTTCACTGTCTCCCTCTTCACCACTATTCTCGTCCTCGCTTTGCGACAGGATGCCTTCTAGCAGTCCATCTCCAAACTCGGCCTCGGATTCCACGTCTGAGTGTTCTGGAAGATCAACGGTGACAGCTTTACGCTTTCTGCTTGTAGTCGTGGGCGCCATATTGGGCAATTTCAAGCTGTGAATGCGGGATTGAAATAAATCTACAACTTTTTTCATGGCTGAAGGTTTTCCAACCCCACGATAAGCCTTATCTTAGCGTCTGTCTCTGTTTAGCCGAAGATCACCCACCAGACGATAGAATGGCTGATGTTGGTGTCGCATTTCCCCCTCCAACTCTTGGACGAAGCATCTGTACTGTTAAGCCTATGGCTACTTTCAACAATTTCTTGATTTCTCTAAATCTTGACCCCAAAGCTTGTGGCTCAACACTCGAAATGTCAACCGCAGAGGTTGTGCCAGCGGCAAAACCAAAACACCGAAGTTGTGATGAGTGCCGTAGGTTGACTGCCTAGTCAAAGCAAAGTCATCAATTACTGATCAGACCAGGAACCCGGAAGCTTGCATGTTCAAAAGATCCGGCTGGCTGCGAGCGCTGCAAGCGAGAGAATATATCATGTCATTACTCTGAGCAAAAGCCCATGGGTAGACCGAGAAAGCGCCAATTTATTGAGACCACAAGAGAGGAACCAGTCGAGGTGCCAAACAACGTAGGAGATGTGCCAAAGTTTGCGGAAGAATTCAGTGTCTATGGCGATCCAACTGTTTGCGAACCATACTACACAGACAATCCACTTGGCCTGCCTCCTTTACCTGCAAAAGATGGACGGTCCTCAATACTAGAAGACGGAAGGGAGATGTGGCACTTTGGGGACAGGCAGGTTGTCGCAGGACCGCCCATCAACTATGGAGACATTGATTTTGGAATGGAGCTTCTTGATATGCCTAATCTTTCAGATACTCAGACGATGTCGGCGGCAGACTCCAACATGTCAGCTTCAGGAAGCGAACACCCAAGTCCCCAAGCTACCCAGACTGGACCATGTGGGTGTCTTGCCGGAATGTACCTGGCTCTCGCATCATTGCAAACGTTTCCAAATGAAATCGTTCCTGCTTTGAGAGCTATTCGCGGCGCTGCCGCCACTGCAGCTCAAAGCATATGGTGCCCAACATGCGGGTCAGTTGTATTGGAGAGTCCACAACCACCTATCGAGTCTTTTCAGAATACGATGCTTCTCGGCACGATTCTTCCAATCATTGCCAATGGATATCACAGGCTACTAAAAATGATTGATGATGAGACTGAGAGCGCTATAGCTAGTGGGCAAACGAAGACATTTCGGTTCAATGAATATGGTGGTATGTGTGGGAGACAAGAGGATGCTGAGGCTGCAATAAAATGTCTCGAGAAGGAAATGTTTTTCAATGACATTGAGATGCCCGCTCAGCAAGTAAGCAGTTCTTCATAATTCTTTCTGAAGTCTGCTATAAGGCAATATCCCTTAAGAGATAGTGACTTATGAAGAAGATTACACTCTTCGCCTATCTTTACTGCATTAGTTCTAGAATTTTGAAAGCGGATAAGCTAACGTTTCCATAGTGGCGACATACTGTAAGAGCGATGCTAAGGGTCGATATATATGGCCATGAACAGCACGGTTTTAAGCATAAGGGCCTGAAAGATCTGGTCACAGAAATGGAGCAGCGACAAGTCGCGCGTCATGCACTCCTTGATGTATGGAAAACCTCTGGTGTGCACTTCACGACTATGGAAAACGGCAGGCTTTGTGCTGGAGAAACTCATGGTCCAAACCCAAATCATGGTCCTCCATATGCTTGCATGCAAATCCTCCAGATGGCCAAAATTTCTATCGACAATCTTGTTATTCCATGATTGCAAAGAAACTCTTGCGACATCACAAGTTCGGTTCAGAACTTATTCCAGTGATAATTAAGGTAATTTGACTGGTCAACAAACTGGATTATTCATATGCGGACGGTAGAGATATGCTAGTGAACATGTGCTTACCATGAACTCGAGCACAGCAATCAACATATTATCATGGAAGTCAATTCAGGTTCCAGGCACCAATTCCTCAAATGTCACCTCATGGCAATATGTTGAAAAGCAGCATCGGCGCACCGGCTTTGAGTTCTCACGTGCTAGATACCCGACCTTGGCCAGTGTGCAGAAGCAATCCGGAGACAAAACTGGGGATTTCAAAGTGGGTGCAAGGCAACCGAGAATCGCGGCAGTGGCTGAAAAGCTCCCGCATGACAAGATTACGGTTAACTCCGAGCTATTCGACACAGGAGATACATCAAGGGAGGTATAATACCAGCGGAGAGGAAAGTTGGCATGAATTCCTTGGCTAGAGGCGGGAATATAGTCGTAAGATCTTAGCTCTTGGTAACTCAAGGCGTAGTGTTTTCAGAGATGGGGTTTGTACGTCAAAGTTAGCATTTTGTAGCTGGCGCTGGCAACAGAATACTTTGCCTTGATAAAGGTATAGTTGTAGTAGTAGTTGTGTATTTAGCCGAAAGTACATGTGTGCATATGGACAGCTTCTTTGTTAAAACAGGTTTGATGCCAAAGTGAAGTTCGATTGTCACTTCAAGCATTAGATACATAGTGAATGCACACTCACAATCAATGTCTTTAGGTTCACAAATGTGAAACATAAAAAAAGTCATCACTGCTACCCCACCCCATATATCTCGCACAATTAAATCAATAAAGCTTTTATGAGGTAGGAAGGTGAGTGGAATGAGTCTCATGCAGAGGATGTTTGTTAGAGTGATATCCACATGGTGAATGGTGACTTGCTCGAACAGGATAGGATTAACAAGTCCAAATCCAGATCCGACCTGAATCAAACTTTACCTCGTACCAGAACTATCAAACTACCCCACAGTCCCACTTTATTAGCTCCAGCCCTCACTCCATCTCTCACAAACAATTTCAAGTAAAAACACAGGGACTCGATATGTGAAGATGTACATTTCGTGACTGATCTGCTGCTTTGCTGCTATGCTCTATGGAAGTTCGTTTCGCCCCTACCAGACTAGGCCAGATCACTTCCCAGTTCTCGCCAGTTGGAACATGAAATGGCATGAACATGAACATTAACGTTCCAAGCCCATAAGCCCATTGCTCAAAGATAAAACTCCGCCCAATGCAGGGCCCCTCCCTTTTTCATCGTCTTCATCCTCTGCTATTTTCCTAAACTCCATCCGCTCTCGATCCGCGCTCCTTCTCTCGGACCTCCCTCTCCCTCTTCCAAGTTCAGCTAGAAGGATATCTAGTATACCTTCTTCTTCTCGTCAATGCTGTATTTGCCTGGTCCACTGTTCACAAGAAGCAGGAGACCACCGACAATAGACAGAATCTGGAAGAAATCGTACTTGGCGAAATCCTTGTGTGGGTGGTGCTCGTGGAGCTGGAGTATTGTTAGAATCTGTTTTAGATAATTTGGGGTTTGCATCTTCACTTACTGTCCAGAAGTTGTTAACCAATAAGTTGAAAATGCTCAAGATAACCACGAGCATGATAGCGCTGAACTTGGCCTTGAAACCAACGACCACCATCACACAGGCCACGAAACCAAAGAGAGCCACAATGACTCTCCAGATGCTCCAAGAGCCACTGAAGACAAATCCAGCAAAAAGGAAGATCAAAAGAACTCTGCCAGCGAGCTGGAAGTACTTCTTCCTATCCTTCTCGTCAATTTCTGGGAGACCAGCAAACGCCTTTGTCTTCCTGACCCATGAATCTGACAAGACCATCAAAAGACCTCCCATCACTGACAGGTTACGGAGGAAGAAGTTCAGGTCGAAAATGAG
This sequence comes from Margaritispora aquatica, assembly GCA_007644065.1. Lineage (NCBI taxonomy): Eukaryota > Fungi > Ascomycota > Leotiomycetes > Helotiales > Discinellaceae > Margaritispora > Margaritispora aquatica. Next base: position 1,979,831 of record VJWN01000007.1, on the reverse strand, counting down.
ACCGTAGCCAATTGCTTGTGTAATCACTACGCCGATCAGACCAGCTACTGCGTAGTCCGAGTATTTTCTTGCGATGACAAGAGTTGAGGAGGAGGTCATGGCGAGCACATTAAGAATTAGGAAAATGTGGTTAAGACCGGTGGGAACTACGTGAAATATTAGCAAACAACACGTTTTACAGCAAGATGGAAAGTGGCATACAGTGTCTGTAGTCGTGTAGGTATAATAATTGGTCGCTCCATTGTGTAATGATTCGCAGCGCATCCTCCAAGAACGTAACAACGATGAGAAATCTCCCAATAGCTGGCAGATATCTGTGAGAAGCACCGCGTCAGCTAAATCTTCCTCGCGGGAGCTCAATTGCAATTCTGGGTTTCCTTGGCTCTTTGTCTCGAATCTTGCAAGACCGCGGGGTTTGGTCCAGCACACAAGCTAGGAAGAAGAAGGAAATACGAACGGCTTGATGGGCTCGGAAATCGTGTCCAGCGTATCTTCTATTTTGTCTGTATATTTCCTGATTGCCTCGAGCGGGCTCGTCTCCTCGCCGCCCACGCCGCCAAACGTGTTCTTGCTGGATCCTCCACCAAAGTTCTGGTTTAGGTTATACCCTGCGGTGCCCCGTATCTGTGCCATTGTAATCGCAGACCTGCTGGAATTGTCCCAAATGAATCGATCGCTGCGGGGGAGTCTGTACAGATGAGTCGATCGAATTCGTGGTCGCGAAAGAAAGAAAAGATGCTGGTGCTGGTTGAGATGGACGTGGTCGCTGGGCGGGCTTTTGCTGAGGTGAGGTGAGGTAAGGCTTTATTTAAGGTTGCCGAAGTTCAGAGCAAGGTGGCCTTTCTCGGCTGGCGGATGGTTGATCGATCACAAGAGAGAAAGCTGGGGTGAGAGGGATCATCCAGGAGCTTTGTTCCCAAATTGATTGTTATGAGTAAAGAAGAGTTGACTTTTATTGTGATCTGGATTCGGTTAACTTGTACATGTTCACTTTGATTTTATCTCTTCCAAGATATTTTATCCGTGGCATGTGTCTTTCTCTATTGAGAAATGGATGACAAGACAACAGCCACTACCACGCTACTTCTCGTGGTATTACAGGACTTCGAATGTGACAATTTATCCTCAGAGATTGTATTGAGGAAACTTTTACAAGACGGAACATCTTTAGAACGTCTGATAAAACGAATCGCGAGTGACGATTTGCATTCCACACAGTCAACGTTTGTTCCACATGACTTACATTAAGTGAGAAGCTAGTAGTTCTAGATTTTATACAGTAATAGTAGCAATCGATTAAAGAAGGTCAAGTTTCTTTGCCTTGAGCAAGGAGCTTGGGAGTATTTTTGAGTGTCGTGCTGTTAAACTGAATATCAGTATGAAGGACAGATCTTTCCGCAAAGTCATCTTTTGTTCCGCAAGTTTTATATTAAGAAAAGAGCCTGTGATTCTAAATCTGATAATATAATAAAAAATACATTTCAAAATAATCTCGAGACTCCTTTACCCACTTTAAAGAATTGGGAGTACATTCGAGCGTCATGCGGTCAAGCTGAATATACATATAGAGGGGAGATATTTCCGCAAACCAATCCTATATTCCATCTGGTTTATATTGAGAAAAGATCTTGTAATTCTAAATCTTATATCATGATGAAAATACGATTGAATAAAATATGAAAGCCCCTGCTTAACATAAAAGGCCCAAGGGCGCTCTCAAGCGATATACTATCAACCTAAAGTCAAGTATAGAGAAAGTATGGCACATGGGGGTTGTGGAAACTCAAAGCTCTATATCCTACTTAAATTTGATGCAAAGACTCTTAGAGGCATTGAAAGATTTCGATAGTATAGTTATATTATATAGCGACCCTTTGATTGTGTGATAGGTGAAATGCAAATGCCATCGCGAATCAATACCAGACCTTCATCGACTTTATGTCTTCAACTTCAACTTCAGCAGCTGATAATAGCCATTCTCCTATATTATCCTTACACGACACCCATTCAGCGAAAATTCCACCTCAAGCCTATCTCGCGCCTCTTTCCCGAATGCCTCCAAGTCCAAATATCAAATATCAAACATCCCAATTATCCCCCAAAACTCAACTCCTCAAAAACATTCAGTTATATACAAAAATCCCCCCCAAAAACGACAGTTCTTCAAGGCAGTATTTAAACACACTCACATACCTTCCCTAAACGCCCAAAAGCAACACAGATGCAAGAAAATTGCATGCGGATTTCCATCGCTGGCGTTGAGCAAGTATGAGCCTGAGCCTGGGCCTGAGTATGTTGATCGGGGTACTGAATAGCTTGGGATGTATCTATTAGCTGAAGTAGGTAGATCTGCTACGTCAGATGTTATGGAATACGTGGACTCCGCATGTTCATACATCCACAAGAAGCGGTACTTTCTGCTGATAACTTTATACCTGTTGTTGTTCAGTCACTTTCTCTCATTGTCATTTCGTTCCTAGGTTTTCTCAGCACGATGCTGAAGTTGAATTTCCAACGTAAGGCGGGGAATCTAGCTCCGCTGTGAATCCAGCTTTAGAGTGTGTAATCACTCCACTCGTACGATTTCGAGAAAATAACTTTAAAGTCTTTTATAGTAAAGGCTCATTCATCCTGAGGTCCTTCATAAGTTGACATAGAGAAGTTCCCTCCAAAATCATTTCATCTATCAGCATGTCAGCTTTGTCTCGCTGATGCATCTAGTCTATGAATATGTATACATATACGTATATAAACAGCCAAGCGAACACTTTAACAACATTTTCCGATAAACAATACTTATTCACACACACATTTTAGTAGACTCTCGGTATTAAATTACTAAGCTAGGGACGAGGTTTGTCATTATGAGAGGAAGTATGAAGGTTTAGATTTATATATCAATTGAACTAAATCCAAAGAGGGCAAAGTACATCCAGAGTCCTAGCACCACTTCTTCACAACTTCTGTACACGCTAATGTACATATCTCCTCATATGTCCTACCTGAAGTCATAAGGTAACACATTCAGGTACAAGCAAACTATCTAGACAAAGTTACAGATAGACTACTGGACCACTAGTTATCTACTGAAGTCAAGTCCAAGATACATGCCATCCCCCTTTACGTCAAGTTCGACTTCCATTCGACGTTACGCACATTCCCCCCTCTCTCTCTCCTAGAATTCCACAAACATTACGAATTGCATACACTCCACTCCATTCCCATCCCCACTCTCTCGTTCACTCCAACGACGAAGCCACAAACATTAACATCAACATCCAAACACCAAACACCAAATACCAAGCTCAAGCACAAACCCAAGAAAGCCTCGAGCCTCGAAACTTCACGTCGGTAAGCAACTCCAGTCATAAGTCATCAGCCACCTCATGCACCTCATGCACCAAGATCCAAAGTAGTTAAAATCCTACCTTACCTGCGGGTATATCAGGTGAAAAACATCCCGTCGGGGCGGTCCCTTACCCGGACACCGGATCCAAGCGGGCCGTGCCGAGCTCACAACGCGCACACACAGCAAACAAACAAACAAACAAACAAACAAAGCGGGTAGGTAACCCAGACCGACCGGATCGTTCCATGAGGTAGGTAGTTAGTTCGCTTGCTGCTCCGAACACTTCGCCCATACCTCCTTCCCGTACCACCCGTACCTCCCGTACCTCCCGTACCATGTGGTGAAATGCAAACACTTGTCATGTAAAACAATAATAATAATAATAAAAATAAGTTGTTATCGAGTCGAACTGCTTCACACACAGAGTAAGGCATGCCTTGAAAAGCTCAATATGGACAATGAAAGGGGAAAAAACGATATAGAACTTAACTGTGAACATACTTCTTCAAGAACTGACTGATAAATGGCTGGAGGCACTTAGTTAATTTATTGATAGCGCTTTTGCATTTGCAGGTAAAGATTTTGAAGACTCTCAATCCAGCGGTAGTTACATACCCTACTTTACCTTACCTTAGTCTGGCTTCCTTTCTTTTCCGAAGAGCATTCGACTGACAAGGCAGATAGTTTGTACTCAGCTTGAATCGCCTAGGTATAATCATTTCATGATTTGGAGGAGTCCAAGAAACCTTCTTGCATATAAAAAACACAGCATACCTCGACGTCCTTGTACTCTAAATTCACATCATCTTGCTTCTAAGCTAGCGCTTTGCCTCATGACTTACTGTTGGTAGGTCACAATGATTTGGTAAGAGTTGGATCTGAGGAATGGTCCATATTGCGACTACATCTGTCTTCGAACTGCGCTCTACAAGGTAAAGTTCAACTTCATATATTCACCCGATGACGATTCTGGACTCAGACTCGAGACTAGAAAAGGCGTCGAGAGCACACTAGGAGGATGCCATAACTTAGATGAGGCGCACGAGTCTTCATGAAGGATGCTGTGACAAACGTTGATGCTCGAAGTTATAGTATGTTTCAATCAAGGCATAGCCAGGTTCTCGTGGACTGTATAATCACTAGCCATCTGTCGCTTTCATGGATCTGTGAAAAAGAGATATGGAAAGCTTGATAGGTCTACGGATCAAGTTGATGTATCACAGATCTCGTACTCACCTGTCCGTAACGTCTGGAATCTGAGATCCAGTCATCAGGAGGACTAAAAATACTTCATTTGGGATTTTGGATATTTGAAATATGCAAGTATATCTCCATGCAGACCTCGACTTAATCAAAGGGAGATATAGACAAAGCAAACCCCTACCGTTTTATCATACTTGCTTGTCCAACATCTCTTGGTTACTTTATCGTTGCATCGTCCGAGGCATTCTTTCTCTCACCTTACTTCCTCGCTAGATTGAGGCCCCCTCGGAAAGAGAGCGAATTCTATCGTTGATGGTATCCTCTTCACCGATGGATATCCTTCTTCGGATAGTTGTTGTTCCACGACAGCGGTTTGAGCTCGTGGTATGACAGAAATCCGCCCACTTTGCCTCTCGTGCCTCTGTTTGATGCTCATGCCTTGCTTAACTGCACAGCCTGGCACCTCGACCTGACTCTCGCCAATTGCCGCAGACGATGTATCGATTCCATGTGATATTCGCGACAAACACCTTTCTGCCGAGAGCTTGGATACGCAACAAAGGGTTCTAAGCCTCCCTCTTGCCACATGTTTTTTTCTCTTTTTTTTTCGTTAGGTATCCGTGGTCCTGTCGAAAGTGGACCACCAGGTTGAAATAGGGGAAGCGAATGGATCTAGAAAAATCGCTTATCGCCCCCAGTGGCAAGATGATGGGAAGTTAATACAGTGGATATTGGATGGTGTGCCAAGGCTGAAACATGTTTGCGAGTTTGAGACTGAACAGACCAAAAGTCTGAGCACTTGGCTGACACGGCGGCTTTTTGCGATTCAAGATTCCAAGACGTTAATTACCACATTACCACAAGTGGGAGGTAAAACATGCGGCACATGAGCACATGCAATTTATTGTGACCTGAGCCATTCAGAATTATCATCGAGCTTGCCTCGCTGAATATCAAATTGTCAATCGTGTGTTTGATTGGGCCAAGCTTTGCCAAGGGGGGCTTTGCTTTCTGGGCGAGGCTCGGGACCCCGTAAATTGTTATGAGGGCAGGTTGGTAGCCTTTGGACTTCTCTCACATTGTACTGTTCTGCGATGCAATGGATGGGTGTCACGCTTCTGACAGCGAAGCAACACTTGGAATCCCAAACCGACCAAGAAGAACGGCAAGATCAGGTACCGTCTGGGGGCTGGTCGGGTCGGGCTGTTAGAGGAAGGCCAGTCATTGCACAGCCTCGCGGAGTTGAGTTGGCCGGAATGACCTCACCAACTAAACTGATGCCCAAGTATTGTACAGCAGCTGCTGTCTGCTTGTCGTACGAGCGAGCATGCATGTCTACCCTTTCTCTCGTGTTAGATAAGTAATGGATACTAACGGATACTTCAATTGCCGGCCTGGTGGGGTTTGAATTGACAAAGTATAGAAGCCAAGCGCTGTTGTGAGTGAGGTGACGTTCGATTTTCGGCTGTTGGTGAGGCCACCCCTCGATGGGAGGTGATGATGACGGCGCGGCGCGAGAGAGACTTGACGATTCGCTGCATTAGTGGTTGTAAGGGGGTTTCAAGCTTGCTCTCAGCATTAGTTTAACAGGTGCCATTATATGTTTATTTTTCAAGAGTGAATGTATTCTTGTGAACCTAACATCTCGGGTCAAATATTGAGGAGGGAATGATGATTGAGAAACCGGAAATTGAAGGCTTGGGAGTCTTTGAGTTTATTATCAACAGCCACTATACTGTATTGAATTGCATGGTGGTTGGAGTAAGGTGAAATGGGAATGAATGCTCCGTTTTGAGTTTGATAACACAAAGTTTGAAGTGAAAAGAAAAGACTCACACTCACTCACTCACTCACTCACTTACTTACTTACTTAGTCAGGCAGAAAGAAGTCTGAGGAGAAGAGAAGGTTCAAGAGGAAGGGGGTAACCGAAAGTGAGACTGGAACCATGAAGTGAGGTCAAGTGAGGTCAAGTGAGGTCAACAAGACTGTGATGAAGTGATGAAGCGACTGAGTCCACGAATGTTGTGGAGATGAACGGATATGAAGTCCAAGACGGGCAGGAAGTAAGGAAAAACGTGATACTGTGGACCACTGGGGACACTGGGCGGGAACAGGAAACAGGAAACAGGAAACAGGAAACAGGAAACAGGAAACAGGAAACAGGAAACAGTACATAGAAGAGAGGAGAGGTCAAACCGTTCAAAAGAATGAGGAGGAATCGCTCTCTCTCTCTCTTTTTCTTAGTAAGGTAAAAATCATTTTAATAATTTTTTAATAATTTAGATAATCTGAATAATAAAATAGGCAGGTACCTTACATACCTAGGGCAGGTAGTAATTAAATAATATTTGGGGGGGCAAAGGGCAGGGGGCGGAAAAAGGAAATGCTCCACCAGCGGGAAGCCTTGACCACATTGAGATTAGATTCCAATATTAAAGTGGAGCGGGAGATGAAAACAATGGATCTTGAGTGGATCTTGAGTGGATCTTGAGTGGATCTTGAGTGGATTTGCAGTCCTTACATAATCCCTGCTTGCACCATTGACACCGTGGGACTCGTGTGTGTGTTACAAGTATTACAGGCTTCATAGACTTCACAGGCCTCACAGGCCTCCCTCACAGGCACAAGAAACCCTGTAGTAACACCACATCCACGTCCCACGTCCCATACCTCACCTCACCTTCCCTTCACGCTTTGTTGACTTGCATATAGGTAGGTAGGTAGGTAGGTAGGTAGGTAGTGAATAGTATCAATGTAAACATACCTACAGTAGGTAAGGTAGATAGTAGATAGTAGATAGGACAATGAAATTCAAAGTCTCATATTGTACATATTGTACATAGATACTGCCGGTTATCTGATCAATCCCCTCAGTCCCATGTTTGGAGTTTCTCAATTTCCGTGGCGTTTCTGGTAGGCGCTCAAACTCTATCGTACTAATCCATTCTCTGCTCTTTGAACAGTGAGGAGTGAGGGAGTGAGTGAGGTGAAAGTGCACAGCCTCAATTTTGTACACCTTTTTGTTCGACGATCCCTTGTCCATTCGGCCTTCCACCCAGTCCGCACCCAGTCAGCTTGTTTCTTTCCCCCGTACCAAGAGGCTCCAAGACCAACTCACCTCGATCGGAACGAATGATATTTATTCGCCCAGTGAATGGACGAGGGACGAGTTCTTCTTTTTTGATTTGATCTTCTTGGGCACTTGGAATTGCAGCTTTGCGTCCCATCGTCCCCAAAATTGCCGCATCGATTCATTTCGACTTCGAACCTCGTCTCTCTTCCTTCATGAGAGTCACTCTACCAGTCGATACTCCTCAGGAACTCCCGTAACTTCGTACAAGTCAATACAATCGCAGGATTGACAGCGGCTGTTGGATGATCAGGATACAGAGGTGACAGGTAAGAAATGCTGGAGAATTCCCCCCTTCGCGCTATTACATGTTTGCATTCCCGACCAAAGAAACTCTCCATTGGTCCAAGTCAACAAACACATTCGTGGTTGACCTGTGGACCTCTGCATATCTGAATGAATGGCAATCAGCCAAGATCCGCGAGCAAGATTTCTGTCTGTTCAAGCGTCTTGGCTCAACGTTGTCTCGTTTTTCTCGCCTTCTTTAATTTTACAAACAACCTTGGGAGGCCATTTAGCTTATTATATGTTTTCTGGGCAGGCAATTCTTCACGCAGACACAGCCTCATTCAAATGACTGTAAAGCTCGACAAGTCCAGCTTTCAACTACAACTCGCCAAGGTCCGCGCCCCAGGCTGTGTGTGCTGACGACTCAACAAGACGGCAATTCGAATAGCCAGATCAATTTGTGAACATGAATGAACCGAAGGGCGAATCGCCTGCGCCAGGCCCAGGCAAGAGGGAGAGAGCGTGAGCTTCCTACCCAATATCTACATCTATAATACTTCCCATGTAGCCTTGCTAACTTTCGCTTTCACCAACAGCCCAACCATTACCATCGATACTTCCGCCGTGAATAACGTGGACCCTCCAGCCCAAGACATGGACAGCGATGCCGTTGCTCTGAAAGCTATGTCGAATTCCCCATCAACAACACAGGGTGAGCCAGTTAGTCCTCTGCTGTCAGAGGGCGCCAACAGACCACTGCATCCCCATCATTCCAGAGAAACAAGTAAGATTTCGATACCAGAACTCCGAGGATCAGGCTCTTTCGATAGCAGAGACAGCAGACCGACATCCCCACATAATGTTTCTTCGCCAACCTCGAGAGGTGGGGATAAATCCATGGGATTTCTCGCTGTGCCTGGATTGAGATCAAGGCAAAACTCGATTGATACAGAGGACGGCAATCACACTCAAACAAACTACAGTGGTGAGACTGCCAACAATGGACCACAGGTAGACAAGGATCGCGAATTTGGGAAGAAGCCAGGAAATGATGATGTTATGAACGATCACGAAGCTCTTACAGCCGACCCAGGACAGGAAGCCGATTTCGAAGTGGTGGACAACAAGTTTGCGTTTACGCAAGGACAACTAAACAAACTCATCAATCCCAAGAGTTTGGCAGCGTTCTATGCCTTGGGAGGTTTAGCTGGCTTGGAAAAGGGACTAAGGACAGATAGGAAATCTGGGTTGAGTGTTGATGAGACTAGTCTCGATGGCACACTGTGTCTCGAGGACGCCCAAGAAGCTGCTAGAGCAAGTTCACCAAAGTCAGTTGGGGGTAACTCGAAGTTGGACACCAAATCACCAATCACACAAGTTGATTCGAAACCATCTAGAGCCTCGATCAGCCACGGACCTCCAAGTGACGGGTCTTTTTCCGATCGCAAGCGCATCTTCAGTGACAATCGCTTGCCAGTCAAGAAAGGAAAGACCATTTTCGAGCTCATGTGGATCACGTACAATGATAAGGTCCTGATTTTGCTATCGGTTGCAGCAGTCGTTTCTCTTGCTGTTGGGTTATACCAGACATTTGGCATCGAACATCTTCCTGGCGTTCCCGCCCTTGACTGGGTCGAAGGTGTTGCAATCATCATTGCTATTGTTATTGTTGTGGTGGTTGGATCAGCAAACGATTGGCAAAAAGAGCAGCAATTCGTCAAGTTGAACAAGAAGAAGCAGGATCGAGATGTCAATGTTGTACGATCCGGAAGAACCCAAGAAATCTCGGTATTCGATGTCCTTGTAGGCGATGTCATGCATTTAGCCCCTGGAGACATGATTCCCGTGGATGGAATTTTCATCGAGGGACACAATGTCAAATGTGACGAGTCTCAAACCACCGGCGAATCTGACCTCATTCGAAAGCAACCTGCCGACCAAGTATATGCTGCCATTGAAAACCATGAAAGTCTGCGGAAGCTTGATCCATTCATCTTGTCTGGAGCCCAAGTTACGGAGGGCGTTGGAACTTTCCTAGTTACCTCTACTGGTGTGAACTCGAGTTACGGAAAAACTCTGATGTCTCTGCGAGAGGATCCGGAAGTCACACCTCTTCAATCAAAGTTGAATACTTTGGCTGAATATATTGCAAAGCTTGGTGGGGGTGCTGGTCTTATCTTGTTTGTTGTTCTCTTCATCAAGTTCCTAGTTGGATTGAAGACTAGCACGCTCTCACCAGCTGATAAAGGTCAGGAGTTCCTCCAAATATTCATTGTTACTGTGACAATCATTGTCGTGGCCGTTCCTGAAGGTCTTCCACTGGCTGTTACACTCGCCTTGGCTTTTGCGACAACTCGAATGCTGAAAGATAACAATCTGGTCCGACATCTCAAGGCTTGTGAAGTCATGGGAAATGCAACCACTATTTGTTCGGACAAGACAGGAACATTGACTCAGAACAAGATGTTGGTCGTAGCTGGTACTCTTGGTACAAGTTCCCGATTTGGCGGCACTGTCGAAATGTCCGAGAACGATGATGAGCCCACTGGAAAGCAACCAGAAGCCTCTGGGAATGTTTCACCCCAAGAAGTTGTTTCCACTTTGGATCCCGCTACGAAGTCTTTGCTCATGGATTCGATTGTCCTGAACTCAACTGCCTTCGAGGGAGAGGCCGATGGAGTGAAAACTTTCATCGGCTCCAAAACCGAGACTGCAATGTTGATCTTTGCAAGAGATTTCCTCGGCATGGAAAATGCAGACCGCCATCGTAACAACGCCAAAATAATTCAAGTCATCCCCTTCGACTCGGGCCGTAAATGTATGGGTGTTGTAACCCAACAATCCAATGGAAAGTATCGACTTTACGTTAAGGGTGCCTCGGAAATCCTACTCGAGAAGTGCACATTTATCATCACGGATCCAACCAAAGAGCCAACCAGCTCACCAATGTCAGATGACAACCGTCAAACTTTGGCCAACCTGATTGATAACTACGCCTCTCGGTCTCTCCGTACAATCGGCATCGTCTATCGCGACTTCGATAGATGGCCAGCGAAAGGTGCTCGTGTTGCTGAAGGCGACAGGAATGAAGTTGTTTTTGAGGACGTCTTCCAGCAAATGATCTTCCTCGGCATTGTCGGCATCCAAGATCCCCTTCGTGATGGTGTTGCCGAAGCTGTTAAGAAATGTCAGAATGCTGGTGTTGTGGTTCGCATGGTAACCGGTGACAACTTGGTCACAGCCAAAGCCATTGCAACTGAATGTGGAATCTTCACAGCCGGAGGTCTTATCATGGAAGGTCCAACTTTCAGAAAGCTTAGCAAAGTTAAGATGGATCAAGTTATCCCACGCCTCCAAGTTCTCGCTCGTTCAAGTCCTGAAGATAAAAGAATTCTTGTTAAGCGTCTCAAGGAACTGGGCGAGACAGTAGCTGTCACGGGTGATGGAACCAATGATGCTCCAGCTCTCAAGACTGCCGATGTCGGTTTTTCTATGGGTATCGCAGGTACTGAGGTTGCTAAGGAGGCGTCGGCAATCATTCTTATGGATGACAATTTTGCCTCCATTGTGAAAGCCATGATGTGGGGACGAGCCGTCAACGATGCAGTCAAGAAGTTTCTTCAATTCCAAGTTACCGTTAATATTACAGCTGTTTTGTTGACTTTTATTACCGCCGTTTCAAGCGACAAGGAGGAGTCTGTACTCACTGCTGTACAGCTTCTCTGGGTTAATCTCATCATGGACACAATGGCAGCTTTGGCATTGGCAACCGATCCACCTGCGGAGAGCATTCTCGACCGCAAGCCAGATCCCAAGTCGGCACCGCTTATCACCGTCACAATGTGGAAGATGATTATTGGGGAGGCAATCTATCAACTTGTGATTACTTTGGTCCTCTACTACGGTGCAGAATCGATTCTTTCGTACGGAACTAAAAAGGAACAGGATACTATTCCAGCTTTGGTGTTTAATGTTTTCGTGTGGATGCAGATTTTCAATCAGTGGAAGTAAGTTGCAAAACAATTCCGTACAAAACTCGATCATACTAACAGTAATAGCAATCGTCGTTTGGACAACAAGTTCAACATCTTCGAAGGTGTCACCAAGAACTACTTCTTCATGGGTGTCAACGTTGTTATGGTTGGCGCTCAGATCATGATTATGTTCGTTGGAAGTACTGCCTTCAACATCACCTATCATTTGAATGGTGCTCAATGGGCTTATTCCATCGTTCTCGGCTTTCTCTCCATTCCTGTCGGAGCAGCTATTCGTTGCATTCCGGATGAGCTTATCCTACGCCTCATTCCAGCGTACTTGAAGAGTCGACCAAAGGGACCAGAGCTGATGATTTCTGACGAAGAGGAGCAATTCCGATTCCCTAAGCCATTGGCAGACGTCAAGGAAGAGCTCAGCTTCTTGAAGATGATCAAGGGTGGCAGAATCAACAACCTCAAGTTCCGTATGCAAGATGCGCGCGACCAATGGCTTCCTCGTTCAAGAAGTGGATCTCGCTCACGAAGCAATTCCGCTCCTCACACCCCCAATGGTGAAGCGCAACCTGAAGATACTTTCCCGGCAGCTACTCAACCAACGCCTGAATCCCGAAAGCGTGGTCGCAGCAACAGATCCAGGTCAAACTCAGCCCTTGGTGCAACCACAGTCATGGCTGGTATTATTGCTGGTAGTGTGGCTGGTTGGTCACCAATTGAACGCAATTATGGCGACAATGAATCATTGAAGTTCTCCCGTGGAAATGGCAGATCTGAACTTGAGTCAAGAGGCGATGTTGAGGTACACCCAGACACAAAATCTGATGACCCAATCATTACCGAAAATCCCCATGGCCTCAACCTCCCTCCAAGCCAAATTCCCGAGATCACGCCAACTCCTGCCAGCACCGATCAGCCTTCGGAAATCTCGAGAAAATGAGCATCAGTTTAAAATTCTCATGCTTCTCTACCCTTCTTTGGAGGCCAAAGCTTCGTCGTTCATCGGCAACAAGCGATTAAACCCACATAATTATACATGTGTGATCGTGTTCCTGAAGAGACCGATCTTCTAATCCAGTCCGAGACTTATGCAATTCGGATTGTCAATACTGTACAACATTATCTCGCCTTTTCTTTTGTACATAATACCTCTTTGCGGGCGTTGACCGGTTTGATGAGCATGATATCGGCGTTTATGAGGAAGCCTGAAAATCGAAGGAAACGAAACAATAACTACATTTCTTATTTTGTTTAACTGATGGGTGTATGATCACAGATCTTTGAATCTGTGACCGGGGGAATTCCTCCGTTACTGTCGCTACATAGACGATAGATAGAGGACACGGCGTTGATGATAGCCGCGATCGTACGTTAGTAATGAGCATGCTCTGCACTCTTGAACTGCTGGTATTGGGCAACTCAATGAAAATAGTCAATAGAAAAGCAATATTCAGAATTCCATGTTTCTCTATTGAATTGTAATGGATTAATTGCATAGCGTGTAAAAATTTTTGTTCCAAGTTTAATCATCAGCACGTAGAACTTTCCTAGAACTTGAAATGCAACGAAGCCATTGTGCAGATTTAGTACTGAAAGCTATGTCTTACGAAATGTCTCTGAAGGTATGAACACTATAACAGTCGCTCTTATAATTTATTTGAAAATGAGTTTTGTGTACTTCAGCTTTGATTTTACAAAGCTCTCCTTCCTACCCCTGCTTTTCATGTGCAAAACCAACTACGTCACCCTAAACCTTGAACCGGTAGCTTCGAGATATCTCTTCTTTCAACACATCAAAACAACCCCTCGATGGAGCAGCGGTGACCCAAACCACCAACACCGACAATGAGGCCGGGCTTGAGCATAGGCCGAACATGCCTCCGACACTGCATCCCTCGATTCCCAACAGCAGCAGCAGCATCTCGCACCCCATGCCGAGGTCTCCACGGCGGCGCGTCGAGGCGAACACACGAAGAGGGATGGAGGCGCTTCTATCGAGCTCCGCCTAGCAGAGGGAGGTATGGCGCAACGACGATCCTGATGGCAGCTGGCGCGGGCCTGACGCCCGCGGCGTTCGTGCAGCTGTCCGAGAAGGAGAACGCCGGCACCGAACTCACGGCTGAGGCGCGCATGCTGGCGGCGTCGAGGCAGGAGATCAAGAAGGAGGTCCATGAGGATGTCCGCGGCTGGCGGAGAGTCAGGGATTCGATTATATTGTTTGCGGACTTGTATGTGTGGGAGCCGCTGTGCACTGGCATGCGATTCCTGCACCTGGTCGTCATCTTTGTGCCCGTCATAGTGTGCGTTCCAGCGATATGGATCGGCGGCAGGGTGAAGGCGAAGAGTAATGAGAGGACGGGTACGCTGTGGTGGTACTGGTTCCTGGTGAAGGGGATGGAGAGAGCTGGTCCGGCGTTTATCAAGGTGTGTGAGCACCTGACGGGGTAGTTGGTGTATGGATGACTGCTAATGTGCTGGTATAGCTAGGACAGTGGGCAGCTTCGAGATCGGACATCTTCCCTACGGAGATGTGCGAGATCATGTCGCAGCTGCACTCCAATGCGCCAGCTCATTCTCTCCAGGAAACGAGACGCATTATTTGCCGGGCTTTTGATGGTAGACTATTCGAAGAGATTTTCGAGGAATTTGACGAGAAACCTTTGGGTGTGGGAGCCATTGCACAGGTTTATAAAGCCAAACTAAAAGCCGATCTCGCGGTTCCAGGAGATAAAGACATTGAAGAACCTCGGAATCTGCGCCAGAATGTAAGGAAGAATGTCGATACCTTGATCAAAAGTACTCCACAAAGAGTACCGTCAACATATGTTGCCATCAAAGTGCTTCATCCGGGAGTGGAGAGGATGGTGAGACGAGATCTGAGGATCATGGGCTTCTTTGCTTCTGCGTTGAATGCTATCCCGACTATCGAATGGCTCTCGCTACCAGATGAGGTTGAGCAATTCGGAGAGATGATGCGGTTGCAGCTAGACCTTCGGATTGAAGCTGCAAACCTTACAATCTTCAGAAGGAACTTCAAGGAGAGGACCACAGCTTGGTTCCCATATCCATATACAGCTTTCACCACAAGACAGGTCCTCGTTGAAGAGTTTGCCCAGGGTATTCCATTGGCTGATTTCATGGAGAATGGAGGTGGCGTGTTCCAGCAAGAGATTGCCGATGAGGGACTTGATGCCTTCCTACGCATGCTCTTGCTCGATAATTTCGTGCACGCAGATCTCCATCCAGGAAACATCATGGTGCGTTTCTACCAATCAGAGAAGCCCCGTCTCCCATTCAGCAGACAGAAGGAAGAGAACCCGCAAGAGCAACCCGATGTCACAGAGCAAGTACTCGCTCGCCTCCGACCCTTCAGACACAAGAAAGATGTCAAAGCCTGGAGTGACGAGCTTCAGAAAATTGACAACGAGGGCTTCAGGCCCCAGCTCATCTTCATTGATACTGGCCTCGTGACGGAGTTGAACGCCACCAACCGTAGAAATTTCTTGGATCTCTTCAAAGCCGTAGCAGAGTTCGATGGCTACAAAGCCGGCCATCTGATGTGTGAACGTTGTCGCCAACCTGACGCGGTCATCGACGAGGAGATCTTCGCGCTGAAGATGCAGCATCTTGTGCTTGGTGTCAAGTCGAGGACTTTGGCTCTGGGTAATATGAAAATAGGCGATATTCTTAATGAGGTCCTTGGCATGGTGAGGGCGCACCATGTCAGGATGGAGGGCGACTTTGTGAATGTCGTGATTAGCATCTTGTTGCTCGAGGGCATTGGAAGGAGCTTGAATCCTGATATCGATTTGCTGAGTAGTGCTCTGCCTATTCTGAGGCAGTTGGGTGCACAGAGTGGATCTGGCATGTTGCGGTCCGGAGACTTCAGTATGTTGAAGGTGTGGGCGGGCCTGGAAGCAAGGAAGTTCTTGCAGGCTAGTATTGAGGATGTGAGTTCTTTTTCTCTTCTTCCCTTCCAACCCCCTTTATTGTTCTGTGTGCTTTCTTCCATCTGGTGGTTCGTGAGTGTGGGCTAATGCACAAACAGGTCGAGAGGTGTGTAAAGTACGACTTGCTGTCACCGAATGTATAGAAGAGAAGAGAAGAGAAGAGAAGAGAGGTAGACTGTTGCTATGATAGACCAGTCCTGGGCGGTTGGTTGTACGAGAGAGTGCATTGTCGGCGTTTAAAGGCATTTATTGGCGGTGGTGGTGAGCGAACTCCTCTTGATGATATGATAGAATCCATGGGTTTTTTTTGGGGTGCTGTAAGTAAGTCTTTGTGTGCGTTTCTCCTCGTGATTGTCGATTCTGCTGCAGCAGAGCACCAGGGTAGTGTTGAGGACGGTCATTCTTCTACTGCTCAGTTGTCAGCTGCAGGACATTGAGAGTTCCTCATGTCCTTGTTGGTTGTTTTCTAGAACGTGAGTTAGCTTCTCTTTTGTCTCCTTTCTCGTCACTGCTCTTGTATGAGAGATATTTCAAGGTGATTGCATACTCTGTTTTTGTTCATTTTGGTACAGGTCTGGGTTATTTCCAAGAAGGTCGACCTCAATACCAACATTCTGGTCCAATATCCTCCTCCAAGCCTCCCAGCAACTTCGCACACCGAGACTCCCCATGCCAAAACCACAACACAGTACCCTTCCACTCCCAATTCTCCACCATCACAACCACCACCCAGCCCTCCAAACTCTTTCAATCATCCCACAACATCTCATCCATCCATGTCAGATTTCTTTTACCCCATGGCCATATTTTTATTCACCATTTTTCTCATCAACCTAACCCTCTTCTACCACCTGGGCAACAACGTCCGAGAACCCTTCAGCATCGTCTGCCTGGTGTTGACGTGGCTAGCTGCCCTGACGCTCCTCACCATCGTCGTGCTCAGGCCTGAGTCGTTTCATGCTTTTCTGGAGACGGTCAATTTGTTCTTCTTGTGAGCTCTCTCTCGCGTACCTAGTGGGACACTAAGGTATTACGCGAGGGTATATTTCGGACGGATACTAGGTAGGTGTCTGTGAATAAGGTATGTGTGTGTGTTGCTTCAACCGATCAAACAATCAAGCGAGCGAACGTTCTTTGGAGCAGAGCAGATGGCTGATTGGGAGTCTATGGTTGAACAGAGTATATCTTCGCGCGAACTGAGAAGTCTCCGGATACTGGAATACTGTCTGGATTGTGCGTCGTCCAGGTCAGGTCAATTGTATGTGTCCCCAATTCCATATCCTATCGTGAGGCTACCTCTTTCTACGCGACTATTCGTTTTTTCTCTCAGCGTTTTCCCACAACTCCAAAACTTTTCATAATCCCAAACCTATTTACAACAGCAATCATTCTCCTAACAACAATCTCACGACATTGATCGTTCTCGTGCTGCGTTTCTTTAAGCTGATCTCTGCTCACAGTACATCAGCCGAATATCGTCGTGCAATCCAAAACTCTTCGAACACCCAGACAAGCTCTGGATATACAGCTCCTTGGTCTTAGGTCAATTGTAGGTATTACGTCCCATCCTATCCCATCCCATCTCCACACTCCGTTTAGCTACCCCTCATTACGCGAAGTCACCCTCCCAACCCAACTACTTTTTCACGACTCCAATCATTCTCCCACCATCTCCACCACGACATCAATCCTCCTCGCGAGCTTTACTCTAAGCTAATCCTCATAGACTTAATCGATAGAGGATATCTTCGCGCAACCAGCGAAGTCTTCGAATACCGGAACAACTTCAGGGCCAGGGATTCGTCAAGCTGTCAGATCAAGTGTAAGTATTCCCTCCCTATCTTTATATCTCGCCAATTCACACGCCCCTTTTTACGCGAGGTCACCTACGTCTGCGTTTTGCCCACGACACAATCACCTCCTCACATTCCAATCCCTTTTACAACAAGTCCACCACGACACCTCTAGTTCCCTCTCGCGCTTAGCTACTTTACTCTACTCCATGCTGATCTCTTCCTAGAATTAATCGATAGGGGATCTCTCCGCGTGGTCCAGAAATTCTTCGAATACTACAACAGACCCTGGATTATACAGTTTCTACGTTCTAAGTCAACTGTAAGTATAGCCTACCACTTTACACCTCGCCAATTCACCCCTATTTACGCGAGGTCACTTTTCCTACCTACGTTTTCCCCCACGACACTTTCCTCCAGGACTCTTTATCCAGAGCCTTTCCCCTGCGACTCGAACAACTCTCACCCAATCTTACACTGCCCTATACCAAGCTAATCTCCTCAAAGTTCAACCAGCAGAGAATACCTTCGCGCATAAGAAAAGTCTTCCAATACTCAAGCAAACCAGTAGAGCACGGAATCATACAGCTTCTAGGTTCTAGGTCAATTGTAAGTGTCTCCATTTCCACCTTTAAGCCTCGCCAATTCACCCCCTTTTTACGCGAGGTCACCTTCACAGTCCACTTCCCCTCCACAATTCCAGCAGTTTTTCACAGCCCCAATCATGCTCGTGCTGGATTACAACAAGCTGATCTCTTCCCAAAGTTGATTGAAAGAGAATATCTTCACGTACGACCAAAAGCTTTTGACAGAAGCTCTCGAATACTGGAACAACCTCTGAACCCTACTGGTCTTAGGTCAACTGTATGTAGCACCATTTGCTTGCCATGGTTACACCCTACCCCACCCCTTTGTTTAGCGAGATGTCCTTTTCCTAGCTACATTCTCTACGGCAACTTCTCACAACTCAAATTATTCTCCCGCTGGGACTTCAAGCTGACTCTCTTTCAAGGTCCATCAAAAGTGATTCGACATTCCCAAGCCACGGTTTCGAGACGTGTTATTTCACAAAATTTACCTCAACCTCCCACTATATGCTACAATCACCCGATAATCAGCCAACCGACAACATATAGAGACAAAGTCATTCAACACCGCAACAATGGCGTCGAATAGACGATACTCCAGTCTAGAGCCAAACAGAGCTCTGCCTCGGACTCCTCATGCGCGCTCACGATCTGTGGCTCCCTTCCAAACCCCTGTAAACCAAAGATCGGTCTCACCATCTCCATCCAACCCGTTCCGCGATCCTGTTCCTCCTGCTTCGCCTACACCATCAAGCCCGGAGCAAGAGAGCGTGGCATCAACTCCACTACCTTTCCCAAGGCGTCCACGCAGAGGCATTCCTCGCGAGAAGACCTATCAGTCGTTCCCCGAGTCCGTGGCCGACATGTCCACGATCGCAAGCGAGGACGAGGGTGAGGCCGAGGCCGAGCATGAGCGTGGCTTTAGTGCTACTCACGCAGACTTGCACGCCGTTTCGAGGGGCATGGGCTTCACTTCGAGATCTGATGGTATTGATTTTGCTCAAGGCAATCTCTATGCTTCGTCGTCGCCAGGATACTCGCAACCCGACTTGCACTTCATGGTACCTGAGTTGTCTGGCTTGAGACATGATTACTTGGAAGAAGGACAAGTAGGAGAAGGGTCTTACACGGTTACTCAAGACGATAACGTGACTAATACTCAAGGCGCATTGCAAAAGTGTTCGCAGCCAGAGCAGGATTCGAAGTACTCCATTGCAGAAATGGACTCCCCAGCTCAAGCTTTGCCTGCCAAACCTCAAAAGTCTCACAAGGACACTGATTGCAAACAGCGCTACACAACACAGAGGTATCCAGAAAACCCCTGGGGGCCAGTTAGACCTCCAAAGGCTCCAAAGGCTCCAAAAGCTCCGAAAGCTCAAAATCCTCTGACGTCTTCGGTCTCGATGGTTACCCCGCCCGCCCGTGCTTTCTTCCCCGACAGCTCCCCTCAGAGACCTCAACACGTACATCCTGCTCTTCGACAAGGAGTTCGGACCTTGCATCATGGCTTCAGCTCTCTCGGAAGATTACCGTCCAGTATCTCTCTCAGCCGTGAGGTTCGTGAGCGTGAGGCTCGTCTGCGCGAGGCCAGAGAGCAGGATGCTCGTCTTGTACAAGAACGTGCTCGTGAAGAAGAAGCTAGAACTCCATTGCATTCTGGGCCTTCTTTGCATCCTTCTCCGATTGCGCTGAAGGTTGCTGTTCAACTCATTCGTGATTCACCAGCTGGTCAGCTGCCTGTTGGCAATCAGGCTGTCCTACATAGCAGATGTATCTGGATTGGTCTCGGTATTGCAGAGGTTGGAGCCATCAGCTTGGCAGCTGCCATCACAGCGGCTGCTTTCGAGAGCATGTACTCCGAAGATGGCCAAGCAACAGAAAGTACCATGTATTGGCTCAGCATTAGCACTGTTGCCGTTCTAGGTGGTTTGGCATTTTCTGCAGTTATGTATGCGCGCAAGATGGGTTTTTGGGTTGACAATAGGCACATCCGCAGACTCGGCGAGATCAATCTTGTTGATCGCCTGGTGAATGCTGATAGTTCGCCAGAACGCGATCTTGAAATGGGTGCCACACCAGAAAGCACCCGATCGTCTGCTTCTTCGACTGCGAGACTTAGAGGAGGTCGTGGATTGTATGCTAACTCGCGATATGGTTATTCGACCTTCAACTCGCTAAACCCTGAGTGGCAAGAACTTTACATGTCTCCCGAACAACTTCGCGATCGCATGTCTCATCCAGAATTGTACAGCATGGATTCAACTCCAAGCCGAGCAGGTAGCAGAGTGCATGGCCTTCTTAGCAGCGGACCTTCGCTCATTGCTTTCAACGAAGTTTCTGCTGAGCCTTTACAACCTGAAGTCACCTCGCCAGTCAACAGCCCCAACCCATTCTCCGATTACCCTACGCCACGCACACCATACGTTCCTGCCTGCACCAGCTTCGCTGGTCCTTCAACTCAAACCAAGCCCGAGCAGAACAAGGAGCAAAGCAGCCCATACATTGGCGAAGTTGGCAACTGGTCCCCTCTGGAGAATGTCATGCGCGATGTCAATAGCGAGCACGTCCGCAACATGCCCATCGAACAGCGCAGAGATTATATCATCGAGCAGCGTATCAAGACCGTCGAAGAGTCACGGAAGCTGACCGATACTATGGTCAGAAGCTACTTCTCCAGTGCACCTTCTACTACCTCTTTGAAGACCGCAGATAGCCCTTGCCCTCGTCCTGGTAAATCTGGAATCGAGGAGGTCAGGCGCGGCCGCGTGATTGTGACAGTTCCTACCACTCCGGTTGGATTCAAGACTCATGAGTCGCAGAAGGCTACTGTTGAGGGTGTCTCGGAGGAGGAAGGCATCGAGATGGACAATTTTAGCAGTGGTGCCCATGGATATGATAATGGCGAGGGACCTAGCTCCGCACGTCAGGTTAACGGTGAGGGGCCCTCACGTAAGGTTAGGAACGAGGATCACCACCGTCGTCGTCAGAGCGGCGGCTTCAGTGTTGAGAAGGTGAAGAAGATTATCACCATGAGCAAAACCATGAGCAAGACTGGCTTTCGCCAACTGGATGGCCAGAGCGTCTTTATGGAGGCGATTGACCCGCTGGTCCAGAAGAGCAAGCAAGCTAAGGCAGCAGAGCGAGCTAAGGCCAAGACGTGAGTGCTTTCCTATTATATCTCCTGACGAATGACCCTCTGCTAATAAATTATCTCTCAGTGACGAAGATGCTACTTAAGCTTACCCTACGACTCTTTTACGAATAATACTCTTGGCTACTCAGGTGAGGTTGGCTCTATATCTGCTGCGATTTTGCGTGGTATAAATTGGGGCGGGCGTGGAGTTGAAGCTTTTGGGCTTCTTAATATCAAGGTTGTTTCACAGGAAACAGCTGTGTAATATTTGGTGGTTCTTGTACGGTCGCAGAACGTTGTGGATACCACCCTCTTTGTTGAGAAGTTACATGTATACTAGTCTCCTTGATTCTTTGCGATACCCCTTGCACGGTGTCAGCCCCTTTTGGGCACCCCCTAATAAAAATAAAAAACTATTTCCTTAAAAAAACGTTCTACTCATTACTCTAGAGATTATCCAAGTTCATCTGCGAGTCTTAGTGGAAAGTGGTTTGTTGGTCGAGTGTTTTAGATTTGAGATATTGTCCTCCAGAGCGTCGTTCAATGGGAGGTCCTATAAAGCGCAAAGTAACATTGTAAAAGGATTCAAACTCATCGCTACGAGCTATTCGATGACATCAAGATTCTGGTTAAGTTCGAATGAAAGTCACGATGCTCAAACCAAGAGATATTCATGCACATGGCGCGGAGAGAGATGGCTGTTGGAAGAAGACAAGGTAGATACAAGAGTCTCTAATGAGAATTCTAGAGTTATTGAAACAAGTGAGCAAGTCTATGTTGCATGATTGAGAGAGTTAAGATAGCTCCTAGTGATCAAGTGATTTACCACAGGAAGTATAGTTTGCAGAATATCGTCAAAGAGGCAGTTGTGTCCCTTGCTCTCAAAAAGCCATCAAATTGCAGATGATGAGATATTTTGAGATTCATTAGGGTCGTGATGACCATTACCGATCCATGGCAGACGAAGAATGTGATGTAGAGCTTACGAGGAACAAGATATGATGCTAAATTTCAGATAACCAACGATCCTCAAGTCACATAAACACATAATCACGATCAACATAGAGTTAAAAACAATGCTACGAAAGCCATTTGTATTCCCACTCGTAAGCCATGAAGTTCTACCAAGCAACTTAAACCACGATTCTAATACAAAACCCCTCATCCCAATGCCATACAAAGCACGCAAGACTCCAATCAAATGGCCAACCCGATGACAACATACAGAAACGCAGCAAGCAAAAAAAGGTGCGTATTTTCCATCTACCGTTTCACACGCCGTACACAAATCATAACAAAACACGATTTCTAGTCGCAACCTCGCAAGCACTCTTGGACGCCCCACTCCCCATAAATTGTATATCCTTTGTTCGCCGGCTCAAGACTGTGCTGTGCCCCAGTTTTAAAATCCCTCCTTGCATTAGCACCGTGTACAGCCTCAATTCTAGGCACATCTTATCTTGCCAACGTCAACGACAAGTCTAGACAAACAGACAGGCCTAAACGCATCACTACCCATATTCGTATATGCACACCACTGACAGAAAACCCCACTCACTACTGCTCCGGCTTCTGTTCTGTGAAAAGATGCCTACTCACCGTATCTGGCGCCAATTCGATATTCACAACCTGCCCAGGGGGAACCATCTCATGATCCAGGTCCCAGCCGAGTCTCCTGCATAGCTCCGCCACAACGATGTCGCAATCACCAAGGAGGTCGATGTCGAAATTAACATGTGCAACAGGCTCTCTGCTGATGTACATCTGGGGAATTCCGGGCGGTAAGTACGGAATCACTTCTGAGACTGGTGCCACCTTCAAGCTGGTGCCGATGACAATTACGAGATCAACCTTGTGCTTGTCGTGCTTTGTGAGCCGGTCAGAGAAGGTGTCTGGTAATGCCTCGCCAAAGAACGTAATATCTGGCTTCATGACGCCTATCGAGGGGTGGTCGTAAGCTTCGTCTTCAGAGGAATCGGCGTCACGGTCGAATTTCTTGCGCTTTTTGTCTTGTCCATTCTGAGAACGCTTGCGTTTCATAACAGGAGCCTTGAGCAGGAGACGCTTTTTCGTGCATTCCTCGCATTTAGGAATTTCGCCGGCTTTGATTGTTTTATATAGAGAACTCTGAGGATCGAGCGGAACCTTGTAGTGACACTGGACACAGGAGGCTGTTGCAAATGAGCCATGGCACTGAATAAGCTTCTCGGGTAGAATTCCAGCTATAGCCTCGATGTTGTCAATATTTTGAGAGTAATTTGTCAGAAGCTTGCCCTTTTGCTGAAGCAAGTAAATGAACTTATGGGTTGGTGTGAATTTGTCTCCAGAAGGAAGAATATCACGCGCAATCGTATAGAAAATTGATGGATCTTCCTTGAAAAGTGTAATATCAAATACCTCTTGTGGATCATTGAGGTTCAAGTGCTCCAGTTTAGAGTACAGTCCACCTTTGGATCTGAAGTCGGGAATGCCTAAAGAGGTAGAGATGCCTGCACCTGTGAGCACAATAATATTCCTTGCGTGACTGATGAGCATAACGGCGTCGTCGACTGTATTGAAATGCTTCAATTTCACTCTTTTGGAAAGCTCTCTACTCATAGCCACACTAAGTACGCCATAATAACTTTCGTCGGGTTGGCCCTCAAGTACAGCAGGCGGCCTGACACCAAAGGCAGTCAGCAGCTTTTTCGCCGTGATTGAGTCATTCTCGATGGTCATTCGAATGAACTCAACAGGCCCAGCATCTCTCAGCAGTTGGCGGTAACTTTGACTCTCTTCGAGTGTGCATGCGTCTAAGCCTTGGGTCAGCGCGTCACGAGAAGTTGAGACACTTTGGCTTCTTACCAGCTAAGACACTCCAAAGATGTCCGTCGTCGTATTCTTCTGCATGACGTTCGAGATCGGAGAGAGATGCTATGTCGTCATCATCTTCATCCTCCTCCATATCTTCTTCTTCATTCTCATCGTCGTCCTCAAGCTCGTGGTCACCTGACTCTTGAGAGTTGGGCATTGCTCGTGGTCTTGGGCCACCTGCAACTGTGGCCGCAGCAGATTTGAGTATTTCGAACTCATCTTCTGAAGTCTCGAGGTCTGATGATGCTACCAATCTCATATGAGAAGTTGACGTTGCGCCTTTGCTGTTTCCATTGGCATTTCCTGCCATGCTGGATGCGGTTGCAATTGCAGTCTAAGTTGTCTCCACAATGCAAATGCAGATACGAATTGAACGGAAAATTTAGAGAAGTGGCGTTGCTATTTCAATGGGGCGGTTCTCTGTTGAGATTGACGCGTAGTAAGGTAAGATGAGGATTGTCTTGAGTGGTGTGGCGGTTGAATGTGAAGCCGAAATGTTGGCTGAGTTTAACAAATTGACATGTTATGACCGAACTACCAGAGCCGACAGAAACGTTACCTCGCCTTAGATTATGAAAGAGATGTTTGTCCGCCTGAGGAGAATGCCCACTATTGCCTAGTAAGTTAAGTCTAAGCGCGAGATGTCATGTGATTATCACATGCTGTAGCCGCGCGTCAAGATCGCGTATCAACGTCAATTTCGACTGTCCTTGGGCCTGAATATAGGTAAAAGCTTCGTCGCATGACCTGTCGATACATGATTGTTCATCATACAATAAGAAATTAATGCCATGCACCAATGTTATCATCCAAGGGAAATGGTGGAGGAGTGGCCCCTCAAGTACTGTTTACTGTTCCATCTCGACGCCTCACAACTGGTTTAAGCGATGAAGTTGCTTCTTCCACTCCACAAAGAGATAGCCAAGATGCGAGACATATCCGAGTGGAGACTCTCAATCACCATGAACCAAGATCTTCTGCCTCTAGCATATACATGGGCTCATATAGTCCACGTCGTGGTCGCTCTAGAGTCTCTCTCAGGACTTCCGGAATTTCCAATCCAGGATCACCTCGACATAGCATGAGCATGAGCCACTTAGAAAGCCTACATCAGGATACGGATATTGATTTAGAGACGTATGGCGTAGAAGAGCTTCGAGATGGTTTCTTTGATTCTTCATTCTTCAAACCGCCAGAAGTGGATCGCGATGATCTCAAGAGAAGAGCTGAATATACACTTCCTTTGAAGTTAAGGAAATCACATCCTCTGTCTCTGGCCGATTTCTTTCCGAAGCAGCTTCATGAAGCTAAAGGAGCGATCAAAGCGGTCGCTACCACAAGAGCTGGTATCAAATTGGCAAAGACTTTCTTAGCATTCCTCATAGCTTATATATTATGTCTTGTTCCTGTCATCACACAATGGCTAGGCCGTTATAGTTATATCATGGCCCTTTCCACCATTATCAATCATCCAGGACGGACAATTGGAGCTCAGGTTGATGGAGCTATCCTGACTATCCTTGGGTCTGCTACTGGCTTAGGATGGGGAGCATTTGCGCTATGGATGTCAGATTCAACAGATGCCGCCAGGAGAGGTTATGGTGGAATTCTGGCTATGTTTCTTGTCCTTTTTATGGGGACTATTGCAGCAATGAGATCGTATTTCATCCGAATGTACCAACTGGTTCTCTGTGCCGGATTTGCAATCATCTATACGCTACTCGCTGATACATCGGAAGCGATCAATTGGCGCAAGTTGTTTGATTTTGCTATTCCATGGCTGGTAGGCCAAGCTCTATGTTTAATTATCTGCTGTACATTTTACCCAGATGCAGGCTCAAGACCACTTGCTGTATCTTTACACAATGCTTTTGCAGTGATGCAGCGAGGTCTTGTGCTTCCACAAGAGCATCGCCTATACTGTCATAGAGATCTCGCATGGACTTTTGTCAATTTATCTCAAGCTCACAGAGACTTGGTTTTAGATATCTCCATTACCCGATTTCATCCCTCGGAGGTCATGCAGTTAAGAAATCTTATGCAAGCAGTCATCAGATCTTTGTTGTCACTCAGGATGGACACTCATTTATTTGATCAACAAAGTAACTCATCACAGAAGAATGATTTTGGACAACAAAGTGGCAGGAATGATAGCAATGAGAGCGTGGTCGACATCGATCCTCCTCAGAGACGACCAGCAATTGTTCGCACGGACACTGGAGAAAAGGCTGTAAGACTAGTCACTAGCAGATTGGCAGATCCTACTTCAAAGCTACTATCGTGCATGCGATCTTCTCTTGAGCGATGTGATGCTGTATTGTTAGACATGTCGGGATACAGAAAATATCTGGGACCACCACTCGATATATCGTCAGACATTATCGGCGCCGTTACGAAGCTACGTAAGACGATGATGAAATACGACGAGGAGGAGGAATCATTAATGGACAATCCTGCTTTGCCACCTACATACTCGGATCATCCAGAAGTCGTTCAACTGTTTCTGTTTGTTCACCCCATTAGACAGGCTGCCACCACTGTAGAAGCTCTTTTAGTAAAAGTTATGGAGATGCAACAACGAAGTCCAGGATGGAGGCTATATCTTCCCTCTTATCCCTTCAAAAAAGCTATACAGCGTACAAATGCGCAAGTACGTCATGATCGAGGCGGTGTCACCGCAGGCTTTTATTTTCACAGTCAATCACAATTAGCCAAAACAATGAAGGGCATGGCAAATGTGTACCAGCCTCACCCACATGAATCAGCTGAGGGTGAAGTTCAGGATGAGATGAAGCCCGTCAGGCGTACCGACACTATTGGCAAGTACGAGGAGGAGGAAGATGTTGCAATGGATCGAACAACATCGAAACATATAAGGCTACGGTATAGGGCATGGACTGTTTTACATCGACTCCAAGGTTTTGAAACACGATTTGCGTTGAAAGTCGCTATTGTCACCTCATTATTGTCCGTACCAGCTTGGCTATATCAAAGCCGTGGCTGGTGGAATACAAACGAATGTTGGTGGGCTGTGGTAATGGTAAGCGCACCTTTCCATTGAATCTGATACTCGAAGTGCTAGCTTAATGTAAACTTTGAAGTCCGATTCTTACAAATTAGAATAAAATATCGACTCATATGCTAATTTGATGTTAGGTCTGGATAATGATGCATCCCAGGTACGTATGGTTTATCATCTTTGGAAGTACACTAAACGTTTGATAGAGTAGGAGGAAACTTTCAGGATCTCATTACGCGTGCAATATGCGGTGTTCTAGGTACAGTCTGGGGAGGCCTTGCTTACTACGCTCGAGATGGAGATCCTTATGTCATGGCAAGTCTTTCTCTCTCTTCTTTCGAAATTGTGACTGCAAGGAGTGATATCCGTTCCAGGTAAAGGAACACAGAGTCAATGTAATCTTCCATGATATGTCCGAAGATATTGTCAACATCCAATTCTTGAAGTCGAAGGAACACAAATCAAGCCAATTTTTCTGAACACCGCATTTTTTGACGAATACGAAAACACAACTAACTAGGCACTTCTATAACAGGCTGCGTTCGCCGTCATCTACATGCTTCCCATGCTATACAGATTCACACAATCCTCGCATCCTCGATCTGGCATTGTTGGTTGCGTTTCCTTCGTGGTTGTCTCGCTCGGAGCAAAAGCTGTGGAAGGCCAACCTTCAATCGTGCAAATAGCATGGACAAGAGGTGCGTCGTTTGTGGTTGGTGTCGTTGCTGCTGTAGTAGTGAACTGGATTTTATGGCCCTTTGTGGCTAGACATGAGTTGAGAAAGGCATTGGCGAATATGATGGTATATTCTAGTGTTATCTATAGAGGTGTAGTAGCCAAGTATGTGTATTATGAAAAGGGTGAAGAGCCAGGAAATGAGGATATTGAGCGATCAGGTAAGGGCCAAATTGTATAGTATTTTGGGGCATACTAACCATTCCATAGAGATGCTAGAAGGTCGTCTCCGTGAAGGCTTTGTTCGCATTCGACAATTGATGGTAAGATTGATTCCATTAGAGGCTAGTTCTTATCCCCAACTCACCTCTCGACAGGCATTGACTCGCCATGAAATCCGTCTTCGAGGTCCCTTTGACCCTCTCCCGTACAGCGCTCTAATCGACGCTTCTGAGCGATTTTTCGAATATCTCGGTAAGTCCTTGATCTTATTTATGCTACACTTTTCCATTGGTTTTCACCCCCACACCTGTGAATTCGACCCGTCAAAATGCCTGTTGGTTGTATTGATCCCGATGAGCACTCCTACTTACTGAAAATAATGCTTCATGGCCAATGTGCCACTGAGACACGCGCACACTAACTTCACAGTTTCCGTCCGCCAATCCTCCCTGTTCTTCCACCCACACTTCATATCCGACAACGAGCAAGCAGCAGAATCCCTGCTCACCTACAGACGAGATGCAGTTGCAGCCATTCTCATGAATCTCTACGTCCTAGCAGGCGCTCTACGAGGAGGAAGACCCGTCCCTGTAGGCCTATTCCCCTTTCTTCTCTTCCTTACCATCCATTTAAAACTCGCAATCATAAGCCTCACTCTCATTTTTGCCCGCCTCCTCTCCTTAACCAATACACACCACTAACAAGCAAACAAAGCGCTACCTCCCCTCCGCAGTCCTCGCACGAAAACGCCTCTTAGATCACATGGCCAAACTGGAAGCCTACCACGCCGCAAACCCGAATATCATGCGTCTCGACACCGAACGGGAAAACAGGAAGTGGTCACAGATATACAGCTACTCGTACTCGGAGAGCTTGACGGGATGCGTAGAGCAGCTGGAGCAGCTGCAGAGGTATACCAAGGAGATTGTGGGAGAGCAGGGGTGAGTTATTGGATTCTTCGCTTGCTTGCTAAGTGATGTGTAGATTGGCAGGTTAGGATTCTAGGCTAATGAAGAGTGTTAGATTCGATCTTGTTGATCCGAGTTTGCTGGAAGATATAAGTGACGAGCAGGTTTCGAGAGCTGCGATGGTGCATGGTGGGCTTGGAGTTGGTAGTGAGCCTAGACGGCGGCGTTGATAGGAGGTGCAGCCACTCCATCGAAGAATTAAGATATCAAGTATGTCACGGCAAGTAAAAGATCTCATTGAGTGAAACATGCTTCTCATCATTTCATTCTGAAACTGTGTCTATACGAATTGGCTGTGTGCATACTTTATTCAAGTAGCAATATTCAAGACAATCATCTGATCCTGAATGACTGTAACGCCAACGCTCTGCTATACTAAACTCGCTCGCTCCCTATGCAATGAGGCTTGATTTCGTGAATGCAATACGTGTTCATCCATGACGCCTATCCCAACATCACAAAACTCACACAATAACTCAATCCAGCTATTCCCAATCACCAACACTTCTCCTTCTCCTTCCCATCCAAAGCGAAGTTACTCTATCCCAACGCCTCATTAACCACATCTCTCATTACTCCCATCGCAGGGATTTTGAACGGCTTTTGCCCCTGGACTCGCTTATTAGGAACTCTGCCCTGCTTGCCCGCAATACCGAATCCCCCACCACCAATTCTAGGCCTGATATTGTCCTTCCCACTCAGGACCGGGCCAAAAGCCTTCCTTTTCTTCTCGGCGAAAGCCACCGCGTTCTCCATCTCGACATCAACGTCAATTTTGATGAGAGGATTGTTTTCGTCCTTGTCTAGTTTAATCTTCTCCGGTCGCGAACAAGGCGGTGCATACCTCACCGAAGCCGTAGCTTGCGTCTGGGAAGCTTGTTTTTCGAAGATATGGTCACTCAATGCATCAATAGGGAGGTCGTAGATCCACTCTTTACTCTCCATCAGCTTCACGAAACGAGCGACCATTTCCTCCTCCCCGTTAGCATTCGGCCCATTCCCCTGCAGCGTTTCTTTACTGCCAATAACAAGCAACTTGGTCTTCGCTCTTGTGAAAGCCACATTGATTCGTCTCCAATCTTTCAATAGCTCGCCAATGCTCCTGTTCTCATTGCTTCTCACAAGACTCAAAATGACTACTTCTTTGTCGCGGCCCTGGAAGCGATCTGCCGTATGCATTTCTACATCAGGATGGCTCCGGAGCCCGTCTCTGAGCAGTGCGAGTTGAGATCGGTAGTGTGTCATGACGCCGATACTGTCGGCTGGTACACCGACCGATAGTAGAGCTTCTACGAGCTGGACACAGATAGCTGCTTCTGTGGGGTTGACAATACGATTTCCTTTGGCTTCTTCTCTGGAAACAGGAAGTAGAGTATCGGTGTTGATGAATGAGACTTTAGTCTCTGGGGCGACCAGATGGCGCAACCAGCAACGGCTCGAATTAAAGCTGGTACAGAACGACTTCTGAGTTCGAGGCAGACTAGACGGCGTGAAATGGTGAAGTTTCAAGGCATCCATATTAGGTATGTTAATACTTCGTTCGGCGACAGCTTGACTGCCACACTTGAGACGGCCGTTGTAGATGAGATTGTTGCTAAGTGCCATCACGTCCTCGCACATGCGATATTGGTGCTCCAGGTAGACGACCGATGAAGGATGCATATCCGAAAGATGTTTGAAGAGACTAATGTCGAGTCCACCGGTTCGCGCTTCCTCATTCTGAACTAAAGGTGGCAGTTGATTGTGATCGCCAACCAAGATAAATGTCTTAGCAAGACGAATTGGGCCAATACAGACAGGAAGAGTGATCTGCGAGGCTTCGTCGACAATACAGTAGTCAAAATTACGTTCTCTAAACAGAGCATGATTGATGCCGAGACATGTGGTAGCCACAATTGGAGATTCGTGCCAAGCGCGTTTGATCTCTTCGAAAGAAGTCTTGACCGTTGCTCCCAAAGTTGCAAATTCTTGAACTTCCGTGCTGATTTTGCCAACCGCGCCCAGGCGAAGGATAGGGATACTGTCGTCCTTAAGCTTTAACAAGATGTTATCCACAGCAGTATGTGTATAGGACGTGAGCAAAACACTCTTTCCCTGAGACACTAAAGCTCGGATAATATGGGCAATTGTAGTTGTCTTTCCGGTACCAGGCATACCAAGTACAAGAGCATAGTCTTCGGCACTCATAACTTTCTGAATAGCTCTTCTCTGATCAACATTCAGACTGTCCCGATCTTTCAGCACATATGCAGTTGATGTGGTTTTAAAACGAGGCGCGTTCAGATCAACGACCAGGCCCCGAAGTTCACGAGAGCCGAAAGGCCCGTCTGCCATGATCTGAAGGAGATTGTTTCGAACTGTGGCCATTCCGTTACTGAATTCGTCCTTGTCGAGCCTGTACTTCACTGGCGCTTCCGTTACTTTCCCTTCAGCTTTGGCTTGTGACAACCCTTCGGATGCAACTTCCATGATGCTGGCAAAAACTTGGTTGTTTTCCTCGTCAAAGCCTGGTTGACGAATCCTAGCATTATGCAATCGACGGTCGACGGCGACAGTAACTCTACGTTTTCGAACGTGAGTTACGTAACCGTTGGCAAGTGCGAAATGGCCTTTCTCATCCGAGATAACAATAGGCTCCCCAATAATAATCTGGGAGTCTAGAAACGAGAAACCAGGTGCAGGAGCATCCTTGATCAAGCTGTATCTGTATCTGTTGATTTTAGGGTTGCTCATATCCTCGTAAGCAGAACCAGGTTCGATAATGACGTTCGAGAAGCATCTTCCCAACTTCTCTCGCTCGGAGCTCAACATGGTCCAAAGCTCACGACGAAATTTTAGACTTTCTTTCTCTTCCTTCGTGAGTAGATCGTCCCATTTAAGAAAGAACTCCTTATGCTTGGGGGTGAGATGCTTCACTATGTCATCGAATTTCGACTTCATTCCACTAGTCTCTCCAGTGCCATCATCTGCAAGCCGATGATAGATGAAGCAGGGAACTTTGGCGTAGCAGCGATTACACATGTTCTCCTTCTTAAGCATTGGCGGGAGCTGCGCGTGTCGCTCTCGAACAAAACAAGCAAGTTCATTTCGCTGCATGATCATATGGCGTAACTCATGACGGATGGCTGGAATCCTGATCGTCTCTGACGTCTCCATGTAGTAAAGAATGCCGTAGGCGACTTGAACATCGTACCGGTCCGAAAGAAGGAGGTTATAAAGCGCTGTCTGAGCACGATGTGCTGCACTAGGATTTTTGCCCGTTTTTACCTCGAATGGAACTGTGAGTGTTCTTTGCTGCCCGCCATCCTGCATTGTAACTTGAACAGTAGCATCAATGTTGCCTTTGAGACCATACATCGGCGACCAGACATGCTCTTCGACATCAAGCAATTTACTGACACACATTGTAGCAGTTTCTCCATTACCAGCCTTTACATTTGCTCCGGACTAGAAACGTCAGCATCAGCATCAAAGAAAAATGAGGAAATAGTAGACTTACATTTGGTCGAGATGAAACAAATAACTCTGCCCAGGATTGAAGCTCGGGCATTTTGGTTAGCAAGTAGTCTACCGCTTGACGAACCTCGAGCTTGATGGTATACAGATCCTCCAGATGTTGATTTGCAATTTTCTCAATTAGCTCACGAAGCCATTCGGTATCCCATCGATTTGCAAGCATTGCGGCCTGAAATATCTCATGCAGGATAGTGCCATATATAAGTGGTGCACTTGAATCGCTTGTTGCCTTGACCCGATCTTGCAGAACAGCACGACGAGTGCATCCAAAGGAATCGGCAACTACGGTCGCAGATATGAGATGATCAGGATGTAAGATCAGCATATTTGTATTGTCGTCAACAACGCAGCGATTGTTACTGTCAAATAGACCGATGACATGTACGAAGGCCTTGATGGTGACTGATGTTTCGAACCATGTCCCTCGAAGATGTACAGTTTTGTATTGTTTTGTGTTCTCGACCTGAAGCATGAGAATCTGGATTTGATATCAGTATTTTGTGGTGATGAGACAGGAGCTGGTTAGTCACCTTCTCTTTTTGTGCTCGTCCTTGTGTGTTAACGTAATCATTCTCTAGAATTGTCGTAACCAGATACCTTTGAATTGCTCGGGCTTTTTGAGTGGACTGGGTGGGGATTTAGCCAATTGATTCTAGATGATTTGCTACGGATAACTTGTACGTACAGGAATTAGACTATGTGCTGTATGTGCTGAGTTTTTTATGGATTGTGTTGCCGTCGCCTCTGCAGTTTCAAAATCAAGCTCATCTAAACCATCATCGCCAAACTCATCTTCCGAGTCTGCTACCATCAGAAATTCTCTGCCCTTTGCATTGCCTGCAGCCTTGATCGGAGAAGGAGAAGGAGAAGGAGATCCTTTCTTCACTGAATATTTTTGATCAAATTGAGAAACAATATGTTCCAGGTCTGCCGTAAACCCTTCGTCATCAAATTCGTCAAACTCTTCTCGTTTGCTTGTCACTGTGTTTGCAACCATCGGCTTTGGCATCTTCCCAGAACTGTGGAGCTGCTTTGAACTATCAGGTGGACGTGAACGCCAGGTATGATTAGGCTGTGATATAACTGCTGATTCTAGCCTAGTCCCTTCGTGCTTCGACTCAACTAGGGCGAGTATACTTTCATCTATATCGTCATCATCAAAGTCGTCTCCGTAGTCTGAAGAGCCTCCATCGCTTGGTGACGGCTCTGTTACTACAGCCACTGACTCTATCATGGCTATATCGTTATGTTCAATTGGTTGTGGTGAGGTTGCCTTACGATTTGGTCGGTAATTGCGGTTGGTGGGTGTTTGGGACTTGGAATCCGATGAAGATCTGTCCTGAGAAGATCTTGATGACTTGCTTGCCGTAGCTGATCTTGGAACATAAGACAGTCCTTCTTGCACTCGCTCCATCAAGACAGATAGTTTGGACGGCCCAACTGCTGAGCTTTCAGCGAAAACATCACCATTCTCAATCTTACGCCGCTTAGGAAACTGATTACCACAACTATTTGCCCGGCGAAATCCGGCCGGGCGAGGAGTGGTACCTTCCTTAGCAGGTTGTGGTGACGATGTCTGCATCAGATGTGCCAGTGCTGGCACTGGTTGGCCTTGGGGGGTTGGCGCAGCAGAACCATTGATCGAATACCGTCCCCAAAGCTCAGAACCTGGATCGACCTGGCAACTGGAGGCATCTTGTTTCGAGCCAAAATGTGTTGAAGCTCGGGCTGGTGATGATCCTACAGGAGAAGAGCTGCGAGCTCGTTTTCGAGATCGTTTGATACCCTTGAATGGGGCTGCTGAGCTGTTGTGAATATCCCTCTCATGATCCCATTCCAATCGCTCTTCGGGTGATACGTTCTTGACCTCCCGTCTGATATCTCCCATTCCAATCAAGTCTGGTAGTGCCAATCTCCCTGCAGGTGTAGTTGGTAGAGCTTCTTGTGAAGGCTCTGGTATGTGAAGATGTCCCTTGGGGGTCTTGCTTGTCCGTTGTTCGAGAGCTTTAACAGACTTCTCTTCCGAAGCCCCTGCGTTCTCTTTTTCGTCCTCTGATGTGAGGTTTATGATCAGCTTCGAGGATCTCTCAAGGATCTTCTCAGATGAGACACTGCCTTCGAATTGAAATACATTGAGCTTATTTTTCGTAGCCGTAGACACCGGTACGGGAGGTTTCTCTCGAAGGGGCTTTGATGGTGTATTGCCTGTGGTCTGCCCTTGAAAACTCTTGTTCCGTCTATATGGTGTTTGTTTCTGCTGGTTCTCATCAGCTGGAATTTTCTTGATCTTCTCCTCTTTGCCTGAATCTGAGGATATACCTTTGACTTTGCCGAATGATTCTGGTCTGAAAATGACTTCTGGAGAGGCATTCTAATGAGGACAGATCAAGTCGTCCTGAGGGCATTGGGAAAGATGGTAAGGATGTAAACCAATGGTCGTCCGTGGCTGTTGTGATTGTGATTGTTATAGTTGGTGGTGGTGTTGATACTGCTTTGGTGGCAAAGTCCGCCGATATAACGCCCTTGTTTTGGTATGTCCCTTCTGTTCATAAATATTGAGATATTGACTGATCATAAGGTTAAGGTGCCATAAGCTAGGTAGTTCTCAATGTGCCAATGTCCCCATATCCCCCATGTCCCCACCACTTTCGTGCATTTCAGACTGTTTTGGTTGCGCGACGAATGGACGCGACTGGACGTGATTTGGACGTGTGCCCTGGCATGAACACTCAGATTCTTACAGGGGCCAAAGCAGAGCCCGACTACGGAACTTCCAGGGGGAGTTCTGCCAATTATGTAGCGGTGAAGACCGCCGGATTAGGCATCGTGTCTTCTGCTTCCAACCTTACCTTATCCTATAGCTCCCGATGAGGTGCCGAGGACGCCTCGGAAGAAAGAAGTTTGATCACTGAAATCAACAACAAGGTTGAGATAAGAGCTGCCCTTCAGGTTCCCCACACAATTGTACATATCTGCAAGCACGACGACGACCACCACCACCACCACCATCACCATCACCACCAAGCAAGGTAAGTCTAGAGCTTCCATAGATCCGCAGAGCTGTGGCGGATGTGCTACGATTCAATTGACTAATTTTCTGTCGAGCTTCTGTCCAGGTACTGCTCAGCATGTCTTCACACGCACCCCCACCAAAGCCTTTGCCCTTTCAATATCAGTTCGCAGCTGGTATGTACGCTCCATTAACGCGAGTTCAAAGCGTGCTAACAATACATAGGAGCTGTGGCTGGAGTCTCTGAAGTAAGTTTTTATGGTTATATTCGCCTTTGAGGAATTGTTGGGCTAAATCGCGCACTTGTGCAGATTCTTGTTATGTGAGTTTCCCCATTTTTGTCAATTGTTTGTTAAATACTAATATCGATCTGTAGGTACCCATTGGATGTTGTCAAGACCAGAATGTAAGCCCGAATTCATATCTTGGAGTTGCGAATGTGGGGATTGATCGAATATAGTCAACTTCAGTCTGGCTCGGCCACTGGTGCAGATGCTTACAATGGTATGGTCGATTGTTTCAAGAAGATCATTAAGAACGAGGGGTGAGTTAATACTGTCCTTGAGCCTTACAAATACTGATTGTTCGGTAGTTTCTCGAGACTTTATCGTGGAATTGAGGCACCCATCTTGATGGAGGCTCCCAAGCGTGCTACTAAATTCGCTGCGAACGACTCCTGGGGCAAGTTCTATAGAGATCTCTTCGGCATTGCCAAGGAGAACCAGGCACTATCGGTACTTACTGGAGCTACTGCAGGTGCTACCGAATCATTTGTTGTTGTTCCATTTGAGCTTGTGAAGATCCGTCTGCAGGATCGGGCATCAGCTGGAAAGTACACATCGACACTGGATGCCCTGACTAAGATTGTCAAGGCAGAAGGCCCCCTAGCACTTTACAACGGATTGGAGAGCACAATGTGGAGACATGTGTTGTGGAATGCTGGCTACTTCGGATGCATTTTCCAAGTCAAAGCCCTATTGCCCAAGTCTGAGACCAAGACTGCCGAGGTTGTCAACAACTTGCTTGCAGGTGCTGTTGGAGGTACCTTTGGTACAATGCTCAACACACCTATGGATGTTGTCAAGTCGCGCATTCAAAATAGCCCAAAGGTTGCTGGTTCAGTGCCCAAGTACAATTGGGCATGGCCCGCTCTTGGCACGGTCATGAAAGAGGAGGGTTTTGCAGCACTGTACAAGGGTTTCTTACCAAAGGTTTTGAGGTTAGGTCCAGGTGGGGGTATCTTGTTGGTGGTTTATACAGGTGTTATGGACTTCTTCCGAAAGATGAGAGGCGATGTAGCATAGATGCGTATGGTGCATTGGCTGAGTTGTGTATACTTCCATACTTGTTGGACTATGATACCAAAGAGTTTCTTGCATTCCAGGAAAAGTTAGAGGGCAAACACGGCGCAAATTTCATATACAAGAAGAAATTCTGTACAATCATCCAGAGTCTCGAGTTTACGTTACCATTATGGATTCAATACAAAGTATCATATTCAAGAGTGGCTGTTTCTGGAATGTCTTGTACATCATTCTATTTATCATTCACAAACTAAATCTGCAAAGCAATGGTGGTGTATGTTGTCTCTTGTTTTCGTTATCTGCCTTCTACAAAAGCTTTACGTCTTTCTTAATTAGGTGATAGTATAAACGCAGATTATAAGCACATAAGAATTAGTTCATGACTTATGATCAAAAGGTCACGCTCGCGAGAAAGGTCTCTTTGTAATCTAAGTACTTCAACCACTTTATCCTTGCTTACCAACTCAAATATCTGTTCTTTCAGCAGAAATAGGTCGAGTTGTTTTGGGTTTATAGTTGGTCAAGAAATGCATGAGTTCATGTATTGATGGTGGGAAGTGCTTTTTGATTTGAGTATTCTGCATTCAGATGATCTGCAGCGATTGAGAGACAAAAAGAAATATACTCACTGATGATCAGTTCATGATATAACAAAATTTGTCACGGCTATTTAGGCAGTTTCACTTGGGTATAGCATAGCTGTTCTTGGATTATCATCCAGGCGTGTCAACACTTCCTATCGTAGCTTGAAATGAACATCTATTGGAGAAATTAAATGCCTGGTGGAACTATTTTAATGTCAGCACAGTTGTTCCGAAAAATTGTACAAATATTCCCGCAATGGAGAGTTATTACTGCCAACAAAGCAATACTCGGTGAAGTAAACAAGCCGAGTCCTTCGCCTAAATAGCTCAGGGGCCTTGTCGAGGACAGCCGACCCACGTGATTGTTGCGAATAGGAATACAACGACCTTCGGGTTGGTATTACCGAGTGCTAATGGTATAACTAATTGAGGAATTTAACCTACATATTTCTACATACTTTCAATGATTCCAAAATTGCAGGATTATTTTTATCTTGAGGTTGTTTGATCTCGGCGCTAATAATGCTGGTGTGCTGTGCATGAAGTTGAGTGGTAAACAGCCAGCCAACTCGGGAAACCTCGACGACCCAGCTCCCCTCAACTTCCTTCGACAACACTTTCACCATCAACAAACCCAAGTCCTACTCTCAAACTTTGTTTTCCAATTCTGCTATACTCCGCGACAAACCTCTATAACTTTGCCCTCTTTAAAAGTCAATACTCATCAAACCGTAAGTGCATTGTTAATTGCGCCCGCCTTTCTTGTCGCGTCCGCGATTGCAGCTCAAATGTGCGATACCTCACAACAAAGATCAAGACTAATACTTCTTATAGAATACAATGGCGCGTGAAGGTACTCGATCAGCCACCGGTCAGTTCCCTCCACACTCTGCAGCTGTTATCTTGCGGCATCCCCACCGCTGTCGCGCGGGCGCATAGCGAAGAACTCGCGCTGAACATATATACAGGCAACTCCAAGCCCCGAATCTTCGAGACTGTCGCCGAGGTAGTGGCCCCAAAGAAGCGTGCAACTGCCAACACTGGAGCAAAGCGCGGGCCCAAAACCACGACCAAGGCAAGCAAGCCAGTTGGCGTTACCAAGAAGCCCGCACCTGCGAAGAAGACAACCCCCGCTGCTAAGGTCAGATATTTGTCGCATATTGGGCTCATCACTACTAACAGCTTCGCCAGGCCAAGGGTATCGTCAAGAAGGTTGAGGGCGCTGTCACTGCCAACCCAGAGAAAAAGGTTGGTGGAGTTTCTTCCATTGTTATGATCCTTCGGCGCGTCGAGTATCCCTGTCGAACATGACTGCAGCGAAACATGTTTCTTATGCTTTGCAATGCCTCTCGTGTGAGAGATTGCAATGACAGTCTAAACCTCTGTCATATTTAGGGCTTGGTCTCCAAGTTAGAGCTTATCGTCTCCGATGGGCATCATGTCATTCGTCTACTGGTGTGTGTGTATATGAGGACCAAGACACTAACACACATAGGCTGCTGGAACTAAGAAGATCAAGGGAACTGACACCAAGGCCAAGGTGCCAGCTGTCAAGAAGAAGTAAATTCTCAACGCTTAACATTTAACACTCCACAATGCAGCATGACACGGACAGCCAGTCACCCAGTCTGCACATATATCACTGGAAACGACTTACGCTCTTATACCCCTTGTCTATCTTCCTGCTACTGGAGCAGAATCGGCGTTTGAGGAGTTAGCGATCATGATACGGCGGTACTCACTGATTTGGTACCTAAGGGTGGGATGGATGAACTGTTTTGGCACCGATGTTGTCGGTTCGTCTAGGGGGCATGGAGGGAGGTTTTGATAGTGCTGTGTTGGCACTATTTCGGGTACATGCTGGAGGGACTGGCTTTGGATTTGGGATTCTTCGTGTTTACATTGTCGGTTGTTGGCATGCTGTCCATTGTTTATGATCTATTCTCCTAGGGTTCGAACAGTACATGCGAGATTTCTTCATGAACATTGTTGTCTTGCTTTTTGTGATTAGTCTTTGTTTGATTTGTACATTCCAATGAAATCGGTTACTAGAATATTTCGAGTTTTCAAAGTTGTGGTCTCTTCTGCTAAGTCTTACCGAAAACTCAAACTCAATCTATTGCCCTCATGAACTCTACTGGGTCACGTCAAATATATTATTAATTGTGCTTTCAAAGCACCTTTCATGTTGAATCATCCATCTTCCTGCCATCGCTTATATTTGCTGTCAAAATTCGCAGTGCCACTTTGAGTGTTATTGCTCATCCCATTTGCAACACTAACTTCCTGTCATTGCGCAAACTCGGTTCCACGAATCCCCTTACTAAAACACTTCCGGCGCACATTCAGTTGCACTTTAACCTTCCCATTTTAGTGAATATGAAATCAGAACTTTCAAACATCAGTTCACGATAGGTAAGATGACTATGTGTGAGGGTGAGGGTGAGGGTGAGGATGATGGT
This sequence comes from Margaritispora aquatica, assembly GCA_007644065.1. Taxonomy (NCBI): domain Eukaryota; kingdom Fungi; phylum Ascomycota; class Leotiomycetes; order Helotiales; family Discinellaceae; genus Margaritispora; species Margaritispora aquatica. The sequence continues at coordinate 1,939,855 of VJWN01000007.1, read as the reverse complement.
GAGGATGATGGTGACATCCATAAATAGTCGATAGGCACATGCAACCCAGAAAATCTCTACTTCTAAGCATAATCCACCTCAAGCGAGTAATGGCAAATGGGATGACGGACTTTTGCCTGGGGATTGCGCTTGAGGTCCTTGAGGGGTGAGGTGAAGTAGTTAGTGTGGTATGTGTTACACCTGGCAGGGAGGCTAACCAAAAGGGGGTTGTTTCGTTGAAGTATAAGGTCCTTTTGACCTACTGTCAATTTGATTGACGCTGCTATGGTTCTTGAAGACTTGAGTCTCGGAGCTAGTAATTGCAGTCTAGTACACCAAACCTTTCTTCAAATGACATCCATGAGAAGGGAAGTAGGTTCGGATTTTTCCAATACTATCAAGATTTCAAGATACACAGCCATTGAGCCCTGTAAGTCTTCCGAGCTTGCTCTCTTCTGCAGTCTGATTATATCGAAATCATCGGGTTATTGAATATAGAGGACTATGGATATAGGTCATTTGCATTGGCGAGGTTTACAGAATATATTTGGGTTTTACGCACGCATTGCCGTGGGATTCGAGCAGATAAAGCACAGCTTCCTTGAGAACTTTTGTGATATGAATACCCTATAGATTTCTCTGTCGATACAAAGCTGCTGCTTTTGTAAAGTTGATTCGACTTGAATATCTTAACTGAATTGGGAAAATATTTAGTCTTGAGGGTGATTTAATGACAACTGTAATTTGTCAGCCTTCTCATCGAAGTGATATAAAATTGTCTTTATATATATATATATACTAGTAGTAATTCCAGTCAACGGACAGATAGGTAGATTTGCCATCAAGAATATAACAACTCCTTCCCTGAAACCTGTAAATATTGAAATCATGGCTCTAAAACCTTGATAGACTAAACATCAATTCTGTGAGCGACCATCAAACACACCGTAACCCCACGAAGTTATTGAGATGTGATATCCATGATGTCGAAAATTAACAAGGTATTTTAGGACATATCCTCGCATCTGGTCTGGGTTAACTTCGAGTGATTGTGCTGCCGAGTCGGGGGACCTTGAAATATTTTTATTACCTTCTTTATGTTTTCGATATGCATCTCTAACACCTTGTGATGGATGGAAATGTAACCATTTCAGCATTAAATAAATATATACTCGTTCCAGTGATTTCTCCGCGCGCTTTCATGCCTGCAGCGTATTCATACCTTGTGCGAGCTTTGAGCACACATTACGAAATTGAAGTGCTCTCCCATTTTCACACTATACTCGCTAAGGTGATTTTCACCTCCCCCAAAGCTATCAGTCAATTGACCTCACTCATAGCAATTATGTCCCTAGAGATCTATCGTCTACCCATATCTAGATCCTTGACCAACACCATCTTGCTTCCTTCAACAGTATTACTCCCATCCTCCACACCACCAAAGAACGGTCTAACAGCACAATCCACCACGCCCTCCCACAACCCACCCACCAAATCCTTCAGCTCGTCTCCCGTCTGCCTGAAGTCTGGAAAGGCATTAACCTCCAACAGCCAAGCGGTCCTACTCTCATCGACCAAGAAATCCAGCCCAAAGACCTCAAACGCATTCGGCATCGTCTGGAAGTGCACCATCATGCCCTTCGCGGCAGCTTCAAAGATCTCTCCCGTGGTAGAGCAGATCTGCTTCCACACGTTCTCTTTCGATGCAGAGCTGATGTCCGAATCCGGGAGGGAGAAGAAAGCGTGTACAGAGCCGTCGTGGGAGCCGGTTTGCAGACAGGTGTTGGTGAGATGAGCTGAGAGGTCCGTGGAAGTGGATGAGGAGGACCAAGGTGGAACGTAGGTTGTTGAGGCGAACAGGGCAAGCATATTTCGGTAGACATATACCTTCAGAGCACCAACTGCAAGGATGTAGGTTCGAATATGGAATTTTTTGGTGTTCGAAGCCAGCAAAAGGGGGGGGTGGATGTACGGCTGCACGATGAAGTGTCGAAGATGCGAAGTGACGATATAATCGCCGCCATCATCTTTTTTGGTTTGATTCGCAATGCCCTCATCCTCCTCTTCCTCTTCGTCAGAGTCTGGCGCATCTGCTTCCCACCCCTCAAAGATGGCTTGCAGCTCCTCCTCCGTACTGAAAAGACGAATTCCTTGTCCTCGATCACTCATTCCAGGTTTCAAGATCCACCATTCTCTCTCCTCTGCCTCTTTACCATCATTTCTCTGGAAGCTAGCCTGCAATTCCCAAGCCTCAACCAATGCATCATCTAAGAACTCAGCGTAGTCCAGCTCAAATTCACATGCAGGCTTGATGTTTGTAGCGAGAATTGAAGCAGGATTCTTGGCAATCCAGTTATATGCAGTAGTGCTGAGATAGTGTTTACGAATGAGAGCTTTGCGGATGATGTATGCGTTGGTGATGGAAGTGGTGGAATGTGACATAATATGTTCGAAAGAAAGTGACTCGTATGCGCCAATATGTAAGAATGGTGCTTTCTCATCTGGCAGCTCTGATATTGAGGAGATGAGTGTATAGGTCCCAAGTGGCAATCTCGCTTTTAATGCGGAGAGTATGAGCGGTTGTACATAGGCGTCCTCGTAATCGATGAGTGCATAGAAATGTCCAGCAGGCTTGCTCGTTAAAGACATATTTTCTATACTTGGGAGGAAAGAAGGCCTGAGGAAATACTCGTTAGACAGGACCCGGGTATGGTTGATAGCAATTCATTGTATTGGTCTATCATGGTCTGTGTTCCAAAGCCCATATATTTCAACTCACAACTTCAACTCTCCATCTGTAGCCGCCGCCGCGTGCATGTAATTTGCCTTCAGAGGTGTAACGCTATAATTGACCGTTAGCATATGCACGTTACGACAAACAATAAGAGCAAAGCTTACCTCGTGAGGCCTTCTTGTACCACCCAGCCATCAAAGCCAGGTCCGGATCTCTTTACCGATTCATAGACATCTGTAAACCTTGGCGCCCACTTGAAGTGTTTATGCTTGTGTCTCACAATCTTCTCCTCGGCACTTTCAGGTACACCTTCTCTCTCTCTGATTTTAGTTTCCTCTTCATCAGCATCACCTTCATCGTCCTCCGCTTCCTCAAAACAGCTTCCATGTCCCCAGTAGTTTTGCAACATACTTGTCCACATGACCTTCTTCGTTTCTACGTTTTCTACCAGAGGTACATTCACTGAGTAGAGGTCTACACTTTCACCCCAATTTTTATAGAGATACTCGATGATTTTCAGGGATAACCTTGAGGCACCAGCGATGATTTCTGGGTCGTGGTTCCTCGTGAAGAAAGCGTATGACAGTGCAATGGCCTTTCGTTTGCAAATTGCAGCTTCTAAAGCTCCACCCATCGTCCCACTGCTCAGACTGAAAACTGCCGTAGAGTTTCTGCCATAGTTTGGTCCACTGACAACGAGATCAATTGGTGCCTTGTCATGGAAGTAATGGTATAGCCCGATCTGCACGCAACTTGCAGGTGTACCGTCTACCAGAACCCATTCTTCTTTTCCCTCTGAACCTGCAGGCAAAGGGCGAGAATGTGTAGTGCCATCGTCAGTGTGTAGAGTACCAGGGCGAAAGTACGTGGGTTTCACGGTCTGACCGATTATATGGGCTTTTCCTATCCATGACCTTTGTGTGTGAGGCAAGACTACAGAGACTGTATGGCCTGCGTTCTGAAGGGTCTGAACGAGAGAGTGGACGTAAGGAGAGGATTGGTTGGATGGAGGACCATCATCATTCACTACCTGCAGGAGTCAGTAATGAAGGGGGATTTTGGTTCGGAAATATTGAGGATCTTACTAGAATATGCATTTTATAGGTTATGGTAAGAGGTTTCAAAGAACTTCAAGAAGATGGAGGGGTAGATTTGGTGGGTGGTGCGAGGCTGCGAAACCGGGGCTTTGGAGGGGAAAGTGGCGTCGAATGGCTCTAGCATGAACGTCAACCTCACTGTGTACCTGACCTGAACCACCTAGTTCAGTCAGTAATTGAGAAAAGTAGCCACAAGAATCACTTTTTGAGCAAAAGAACTATATGAGCTGCTGTTATCAAGGTGAACAAGATACGAAGAAAATTGCTTGGCGACAACTTTTATGGAAAAGGTTTGAATGGAAGTGCACCATCTGACCAAAGGTACTGCTAAGATGACACTCTTTACTAGTAGAATTGTGTGCCAATAAACATACCTTACCTACGTGGCAGGCGAGCACGGCAGATGATATGTGCCCAGGTTGCCTTACCTACCTTATCTTCGGCTGGGATTTTTGATCTAATGAATCTCAAGTAGAAGAAACAGCATGTGAGAATGTATTTTGTCAAGTTGTATTTATTATCTGCCTCTTAAGTAAAAGGACTGAGGGACCACTAAAAGATCAAGGTAGGCTGAAGGTAACCTGACAACTCCAAGCAAGCGCAGAACCCCCTGATACAAAATGGCCCCATCCTCACATCATCTCATAACGGACGTTCCAGCCAATGTAATGGCGCCCAGCAGTCATCAAAAGAAGACCAACCGCCATAAGGGTATTAACACAAAAACAAGAAGGTGCTCACAACATTCAACAACAATTCGTACTAAATATTCATGAACGCAATTTCTTAGCATCTCGTCCCCTAATTGGCTCGCCCTCTCTCTTCTTGGCTGCAGACGAAGAGCCAGAAGTCTGCTTCACACGTTGCCATTGATCGAATGGGCTGACCTTGCCACCGGTGCGCTGGGGACGGAGCAAAGGAGATGTTGGAAGAGTCTCTTCTTCACTCATAAGCTCCATTGGAGGCATAGGCATATCGATCTTCTTTGAACGAGTGGTTCGAGCGGTTGTCGGTGGTGAAACAGGCCCGAAGCGTGGAGCCTTTGGTGTAACAGCACATTCGCTAGTCAAATCCATAGGGGTGGATATGTTGTCCGATGGCTCTTCGATATCAGTATCAGCTTCCTCATCGTCAGTATTGTGTGACTTTGGTTGTCTGGCTCTGCTTTGCTCGGCAGTAGGGAAGAGAAGACGAGGCTTGACGGATGATCTTGTGAGTGGGCGACGAAGGTTTCGTGGTACCTCGGCTTCAAGAGCAGCGCTGCTTTGCTCAGCTTCGTCGTCGGTAACTTGCGCATCATCGTCATCGAAGTCAGCGAATTTACGGAATATCTTTTTGCCTCGGCTGGGAATGATGTTAGCTGAATTCTAGTACATTATCAATAATGTTGGTTAAAATAAACTTACAAGACATAGACCAGGCCATCTTCGCGCTGTTCCAGATCCTCAATTGATTGCTCTCCTTCGCCAGGGACTATAAGCCTTCTTCGCTTACTAGCACGCTTGGTTGGCTCGGGTTGCGCGTGGGAATTAGCTACTAGGAATGGATTATCGGCGCTCATGTCAAGCTCTGGAACTCGATCCATTGAATCTGTAAAGATTTGAATTGGCGCGTCCTCGGCAACTTCGAAACTGTCCAAGCCGTAGGTTCTACGACCTTTGTTCTTCTTGGGCGATGGCATCACCTGATCCTCGCTGCGAGATGGGAATAGGTTGCGAGAGATAGCAGAAATTGCAGGAGCAATGGAAGTAGGTGCCTTCTTTGGGGTCTTGTTTGGTGTAGGTAACATGCCGTTGTTCCTGATTGCTGCAACGTTCTGGAGGTAGCAAATTAGTTACTGCAATCAAACGTTAAATTCAGTTGTTCAACTCACACGAGGTTCTGATCTGGTGATCGTGGGCTCCTTTGGCGCAGATATTCCAAGAGAAGTTGCTGCAGATGCTGCAGTCTCGTAACTGAGGGCACCAGAAACACGTCTACCACCACTGAAGAGTGAATTCGCAGGAGCACGCTTCTTTGATGCGGTTGGAGGTGAAGAAGGTGAATTCTCTGGGCTCACAGATGTTGCTTTGCGAGATCTAGGTGATGTTCGTAGAGCCTGGGGTGATTGAGGTGGAGGAGTAGTCGTAACTCTTGGTCGTTGATTTCGAGTCGACTTGCGGGGAGAGTAAGGCTCGTAATTATCAGTGAAGCCCCATTTTGGTGTTGACGGGGTCTTGATGCTGGTAGTAGGCGGAGGAGTACTAGGGTGACTGGAGGTCGCCATTGCAAGTTTAGTGGGTGGAAGTGAATTCGTGAGGTCTAATGAACGTTCGCCTTTGACTTATGCGCCCAGATCGAAAGTCTCTTGGACGTCGGCGGTGAAGATGAAGTATTCGACAAAGCTAGAACCCAAGCCCATTTAACAAACTCTGTTGTTTGTATTCTGTCGACCGATTGTCCAGCGCGAATGATTTACTGTTTTGATGCGACACCAGGAGCGAATGAGGAGCGATAGACGGTCAATGTTTGGATGGTTCTGCGTTGGCAACAAGCAAGTAACTAGGCGCGATTTGAGGTCGTGAAGGTCGAGTGGTCGATGTTCAGCGGAAAAGTGAAGATACCTGCGGAATGAACAGGATCGAATGTGCAAATTATTTATTTGTGCAAGTTGATCGAGATATCCAAAGTAATTCCTTAGGTCTGATGTTTTGGGGTTGAGGTCAGAGGTTGACACCCAAACCTGAAAATGGGGTGGCCGGTAAAGGCATTTCCTTTCTCCTTCCCGCCTTCCCTCCCTGAGTCCCTTCCCTGTTGACATTGAAGTGGGAACTACAAACAACGCTAGTAAAAAGTGGGACGAGATCGAGGCTGACAAGGCTGCACGGGCTATTCCCCACTGTCACGATTCACGAAGTCACGATGCATAGCGGGGATAAACAATTCCACTCCAGTCTGTTCCAGAAACGCGTCTTTACGCGTTATTTATTCCTCATTTGGCGACTTTGTGTACTATCTGAAACCCTGACACTTTAGACTCCCTTCGAGACTATGGCAACCCCGGATATAGGTAAACTTGACCTGTCGGATTCAGAGAGTGAAGATCTCTTTGCCTCCCCCACCAAAGCCTCCAAGACAAGTAAGACCACTGATACCAACGTGCCAACACGAAATGGTGAGTCAAAGTATGATGCCGAAGCTGCAAGGGAGGCTTCTTTGAGGAGGGAGCTGGAAGGTGTGAGGAGTATCAATGAGGTTATCGAAGGGGTTGTCTCGAGTCTTGAGACCGCAAAGGGGAATATGGATGTAAGGCGACTGCGACACTTTCAAAGCTATATTCTGTTCTGATACCTTTCCAGACAGTCTCCCGCACCGTCACTTCGGCATCTACGCTCTTGAATACATGGATACGGATCCTGTCGCAAACCGAACACAATCAGCGACTGATTCTAAATCCCAATTGGAAGGGTGCTAGTGCAGATGTGGCTGATATGGAGAACGAACTGGTATTGAAGGCACAGGCGGCCGAGAGGAGGGCAGCGGAAGAGGAGAGGCGAAGGGAAGAAGCGAAGAGGAGAGCAGAGGATGAAGAGAGACAACGGCAAGCTGGGACCGCAGTGAGAGGTGTAAGGGGAACACGAGCTCGAGGGAGAGGAGCGACAAGAGGATCGAGCATTGGAGGAACAGGTTATGTTGCAGGAGGTGCAAGTCTAACGGGAAGTCGACCATCTTCCCAGTTAGGACGCAGTGGTACAGGCATAGGAAGAGGGCTAGGCGGCCAGAGGGGAAGAGCACGCGGAGTCAGATAACCTCATGTGCTGCCAATGAAGAAGAAAATTGATATCTTTTGGACTACCATCTTGAGGTTACCGTCATGGGCTTAATAAGCGGTACATCGCATACACAATGACCTGATTCTACCTTCACATCCCCAACTCCAAATCCAACGAGTCATCCTCTCCATGCGGGCCGTACCGAAACTCCTTAAAATGCTGCAAATATACAAATTACTTCTTCTTGAAGAAGTCACTCATCTTCTTCATCCCTGTGACGTTGACCTTTTTCAGAGCTTTCACACCTCTGCTCTCATTTGCCTTCCTCTTTTTTTCATCCTCCTCTTTCCTTCGCTTCTCTGCTCGCTTCTCTTCGTTCTCATCATCGTCTTCAAGGCCTCGCTTTCTTGAAAAATCGCCCATTGATCTTCCTGCTAAAGCTTCTTGACGCAATTTGGTCAGGTTTGCCAAGTGCTCTTCCAAGGGATTGAAATCGACAATTGATGACGTTGCAAGTGACTTCCTCAAATTTGTCGTGATATGAGTAGGGATGTATGCTGAGCATATATATGAAAAAGCGGTTTTGAGACGCAGCAGTTCCGCAATTCCATCTGGGGCCATGATTAAAGGTATCGAAGGAGGCTTTGGCGTCGTTGCAATGCTATTAGAATCAGAAAATGATGTTGCAGCAGTTGAGGCCTCAGAGAACGACCCAGTAGTGGTTGATATGGTGATTTGTGTATCAGGCGTCTCTGCTTCGGAAGCAAGGTTATTCTCTTCACTGGCAACAGCAGTGTCTTCCTCTGGCATACTGACGGACATGGGTTGTTCCAGAGCCTTTCGTATTAGTTTCTCTTCCATGCTGGCCGGTAATCCGTTCTCAACAATTTTCTTTGCTTTGCTCAAGATCTCCTTCAACAGCTTCTCTTCATTTAGACGGTACATCTTTTCGTCGCCTCCCTCAACAATATCACACACAGCAGCCATCCTCCTCTCGAGAAGGGCCCTTATTGACTCCGTCCGTACAAAAGCTGAAAAGTGAGGAGACTCAGATGTTATCCTGTCCAAATAGTCCTCTCCTGTTAGAAATAAGCTCTTGGCATTAGAAGCCTTGAGACCTGGTACAGGACATAACGTAGGTAGGGCAATGAATAACGGATCAATCGCAGTTGCTATAAAGAGACTCGCATCTTTGGTGATATATCCCTCGATTTTAGAATATTTAGCATCCGTGGACGGCTCCAGTGGCTCAATTATGTCGTCGTGTACTGGTGCTGAAAGCAGCCAACTCCGAGGTGTACTTTTCGGTGATGCTATCTTGGAGAATTCAAAGAAACCGTTGTCCGGGCACACGAGATATCGACTTTCGCTTTGATATCTGGGATTCTGAAGTGTCACTATACGCGCTTCTTTGCTGACATATTCGGGTAGTATAAAGACTTGTGGAGGATTGGCAGAGTCGGGATTTAATTGGACTTTCGGTGCAATAGATTTGGCGGCTTCTGTTGCTTCTAATGCGGTCTTGGTAGCCCCTTTCCCTCCTTTGGCTCGAGTCTTCATTTTGTCTGAATTGCTGAATGTTGCCTGTGGCTCTCTCTTTGAAGTTTGAAGTCTAAAAACCACTTTCGAGGGAAGACGCGACCGCGTCACGCTAAGATTACAGTACAAGTCAGGTCCAGTGCCTGCACACGATAAGGTTGGACAACTTCCTGCAAAGTCTCAGAAGTCTGCGAACTTCGAAGTAGAGGAGTTGGTTGAGTTTATATTCGCTACATTACATCTTCAACTGCTTTTGAAACTTAAACTTACTCAATTAGCTGTTACATACCTTCTAGAAACTATTCCTACTAGACAATTGATTTGGGCTTATTACGCACAGTATATCTTTGACCCCTGCTGGAACGAGCATGGACTGTTGTCAAAACAATTGGGATCAAACCTGGAGGTAGCAGAGGGACGAAGTAGCATTACTACTTGACTTATGATTATTGTAACACTTTGACGTTTTGTCATGTCGCAAGGTATGTATCCAGTTCCTGAAAGCGCCCTCGAAAACCATTGACCCTTTCAAGCCAGCCATATTGAGCCTCAATGGCCTCCCAGATCCCCTCACGAAGTCCTCATGAGCACTCCTGGCGGCCGTGACCGTCTGAGACGTCTTGCTGAACGCGCTTCTCCATCGCCCTCTCCCTCGAAACGTCTACATACCATCTCCTCAGCTCGAAGTAAAGCCCAGGAATTGCTACAGCACGATATGGCAGATGACGACGACGAGGATGAGGAAACACTTCAATTGCAAATACAAGAAATCCAAGCACGATTAAAGCTTAAGAAGTTGCAGAAGAAGGCACAGCTAAGCTCCGAGATCGACACGGTGAGCAAGAATTCATGCAGTGGTGTCTCAAGATCGAACTCGGTTGCAACAAGTCGGTCATTATCTAGAGCTGCTGAAGCTCGAGCAGAACTATTGCAGAGATCGAAATCACAGACAGAAATAAGTGTACCGGTGTCGCCAATACGGCGAGCACAGGCGCCGCCAACTCAAAGATCTCCGGGAAGAGTTTTGTTGGGCATTGATAAAGGGTTACGAGGAAGCGACATCTCGTTGAAGAGAGCCCCAAGTTTGAGGAAGAGAGAGGATACAAATTCCAATGATAGACTTGCTGGACCTTTCTTACAAAGAACAAGTTCACAAAATGCCAGCCATGCACTTGGAGCACGGTTATTCCCAGGAGGTGGAGAAGGAGAGGATCGACCTAAGACTTTTAATGAAAAGATAGCTGCTATGAGATCTCAGGATGTGGAGCGACAGGAAAGAGATTTACGAATAAAGAGGAATCGAAGCAACGCATTCGATATCGATAGCAACCAAATGAAGACCTTCAAAGAGAATGCCGTTTTAGTGCCTGAAGGTCGACGGAAAACGCCAGAGTTCAGTCGAGATGAAGTTCTCAACTCATACGCCAAGCCAAGCAGTAATTTCCCAAGGTCAAGTACAGCACCAAACTTGCAGCCAGCTATCAGGAGTGGAGGCGATACTACCGATTCTTTTTCAGCGAGGCCTGCATTGAAAGTACCCGAGCGGAGTAGAGCCCCGAAATCACCAGTTCCACCTGCTGAATTGCTAGAATCAGAAGCAGTACAGTTCGAGTCGTTCTCGTCACAGCATCTTTCCAAAAGAATCATACCTCACCAGGTTCTCACCCGAACGTTAAGTGGCAAGAAGCCATTTCTAATCCCGGAACTTCTGCGAGTGGTTAAAGGTCCAGATTTTTCGCCGCCAGATATCGAAGAGGATTTGGTAGTCATGGGTGTCATCGCCACAAAGTCGGACCCAAGAGTACATCAGCCAAATTCTAATTCTAAAGGTGTACAGAAAGGAAAATTCATGATTATGACTTTGACGGATCTCAAGTGGGAACTTGACCTCTTTCTTTTTGGCTCAGCCTTTGACAAGTTTTGGAAGCTTACCCCCGGGACCATTATCGCCGTTCTCAATCCTCAAATTATGCCACCACCTCGTGGAAAAGAAGCCACGGGAAAGTTCAGTCTTACACTAAACTCTGATGCAGATACAGTCCTTGAGGTTGGCAGTGCGAGAGACCTTGCATTCTGTAAAAGTATCAAAAAGGACGGTAAAACGTGCTCGAGCTGGGTAGACAAGCGACACACGGAATTCTGCGACTACCATGTTAATCAGCAATTGAAGAAGACCCACTCCTCTAGAATGGAAGTCAACACAATGAACTTCGGCAAGAAAGGAGGTGGCTATGGAGGTCGCAGGACAAAAGATGCCGAAAGCAAGGAAGAAGCGAAACAAACTCGGTATGATAGGGAATCACATTCCCAGATATTCATCGGCAGGAAAAGCACTGTCAACATGCTCGACAACGCAGACGTTGATCCTGATGCCTTTCACCGTGGCTCTACGAAAGAGGAACGCATGACCCGCCGTATTCTCGCACAAGAGAAAGAGCGTGATCTGGAGAAGCGGCTTGGTGATATGGGAAATGGCATCGGTGCCGATTATGCACGCGTTCGGCGGAACGACCTTTCGCAGCCAAGACCTTCAAGTAACACGGCAATGACAGAGACACCGCTGGGTGCGACTGCCCTCGGTCTTATGGGAGGCAAGGCAGCAGATGTTGCTCTAAGTCCTATCAAGCGGAAACGAACATACACTGTGTCGAGTTCTGCTGCTGTGGGGTGGGGCAGCAACTTGACTAAGGAGTTGGGAAAGATGAAAGACGGCGATAATCTGAGCATTGGTTCGCGGCCGCCCATGAAGAAGAAAACTAGGTTTGTGACGGAGAAGGGAATACGTGAAGCAGGCAGGGAGAGCTTAGGTGGCGATGTTGTGGGTATAGGCATGGGAGCTACGGCTGTTGACGATGATGATGACTCTGATGACCTTGATATTGTACGGTAGCTGGTGTCTGGAGTATTGGTGTATCACTCGAAGATGGCATATCCTTTAGAATATCCAATCGAACAAAACATAGCATTCATTGTAACTGGGTTGGATTTGAATTAAGCGAAGATATTGCCGTTAAAAGCAACACCACTGTGTCATACCTGTGTCGAGATTCTTCAAGCTATCCAACCAAAGTTTCGAAGAAGTTGTAAGTTATACTTCCTACTCTCGATTTCTAATCGACGATACAATTTGTAAGTGAAAACACTCACCCAACAACCAAATCATCGAAAATCTAGAGCAAGAACCACCTCAAGGAAGGAGACATAACAACTCGTGTGTAAGATAGGTTAATACCACCCCTGGGTGACCATCACTTCCTCTAACACTCATGATAGCCTTGCCATCCCCATGCTTTGATATTCTCTGATATTATCTCACATGAATCCCAACCATCGCATCCATGCATCCTTTCTATCTGATACTGTTTGGCATTCTGCGTAGTGCGTACTTACATTCATACATATATTGATAGATATACTACCCGTGAAGAGAGGAGAGAACAAAACAGACATAGGGATCTAACTAAGCGTACTCCTATGAGCCTTACCTACCCACGCAAAGATACGAGGAGCGTGGAAGGAAGTATTTCATATCTAGCTACCAAGGTAGTTAGTTTCTCGCTTACAGTTCTGGCTCTCGCAGCAACCCGAATGAGGCCACCCTTATCAGTACAGTACCGTGGAACATTTATTTATGATTGCGCATACCAATCTTGCATACGCCTCAAGTTCGAGAGGGGACGCAAGATCCCCATCCAATCTTGAGCCTGTCCTGCCCTGGTCTAAGATTTGGACCTGAAGTCATGTGAAATCCGCACAGATGGCCAGGTTTGAATTGCGGCTAGGAGCACCTGGCAGAGGCTGCTACTAGCAATCCCATCTGCAAGCACGTGGAGATATATCATCTAGATAGGTTCTGTGTAGCTCGATACCAATATCAGTGAGAGACGAATCTTGCGCAGCATATTGTCTGCTTCTTCTTTAGTATTCATATCTTGCTCCTGGTAGATAATGTAGGACAACTCCTACGTAGATCATTAGACAACTCGCAGCAATCATGAACACGACGCTCGAAAAAATGTCAGATATGATGTAGTGGAAGAAGATGTTATACACCCCTAAGGTATGATTAGTATCAACCATAGCCACCAAGAAATCAAAGTAATGCATTCGGTGTGCGTTTTGTCTAGACCTAATAAGCACAAGCCTAACGTCAACCCGATAACTATATGCTGTAGCTAAGCGATCGACATCAACCAAGTCAATGTTTGCAAAACTACTGTTCTGCTCACGATTGTTGATTGAACGTTCCTAGCTCACCAGGAAAGAGTAAACCAGTTCAACCAGCCCACTGTAAGCAATAACGAAACAACATCACCCATTTGCATGGAGAGATAAAACAGATATCGCATTGTTTGGCTTTGTTTAACCAAATACAAGAACCATAGAAACACCTTAATCAGTTACCCTACTCAACCTCCTTAGTAGGTTTTAGAGTTGCCGTTGACGCAGACAAATCATCTTCTTCGTCGTCAAGAGCAAGCAGACTGCTTTTTGCCATGGCTGGAGGCTGGACAACTTTGTGAACTGGCTCGATCTCCTCATCCTCGATTTGATCTTCAGCTTCCTTCTCTGCTTCGTCCGCGTGCTCAATATGAGCCGCGGGAGGAGCAAGCTCTGAGACTTCATGTAGATCTTCACCCGCAGTGTTTGTCACAAGACTGGGAACTTCTGCATTACTGGCAACCTTGGAAGCCTTCTCCTGGGCTGGAGATGCGACGTGCACAAAGTCATCCTCGGGATCAAGTTCCCATGACATTGTTGGTATCGAGAAGCACATTGATGCTGCAGAATCAACAGTGTCAGCCGTCGCTGGCGCCGGGCTCTTTGCAGGGGCTCTTCGAGCAGGGCCCCGAGCTCTTCCCTTTCTAGCATCGACCAACGGAGTTTTCTCCTTCTCTTCTACTTTCTCATCTGCTGCAGGCTCCTCTTTCTTTAGAGGCTGTGCACCGAGTTGCAAGCGCTTATTCAAATCTGCCATGAAGCCACCTTGAAGAGCTGCAATCTTGCTGCCCATCGGCCTTGATGGTACGGGCGGTTTTGACTTAGTGGCAGCAGCAGCGGCCACACTATTCGTGTCAGAACCGACAGATTTTGCCGAGGAATTCGAAGCAACAGTAGATAATAGAACGCCTTCCGAAGAATCTCGAGCAATTGGTTTTGATGGTCTGGCCGGTACTTGGGGCTTGCTCTTTGTCTGCGGTCGATCAGGAACTATTGGCTGCGACTTCTCAAGAGATTCCGACGGTTTAGATTTCACGGGTCGAGCAGGAATATGAGGCTTTGCCCCAATAACTTCTTCACCAAGAACGGGTGACATAGCAGGAGCTTTCTGAAGGTACATACCCGTCGTTGGAATATCGCTTGGAGGGCTGATGATGTCCTGATCATCGGATTGAGGACCGGCAACAGTCGTCTCCAGCTGCAAGCTGTCTGGCGTGTCTTCCCAAATATCTCTGCTGGGAAATCGTTGTTTTAGACCGGGTCTTGTCTCTGCAACTAGGTGGGCCTTATTTGACCAATGTTTTTTTTCTTTATGGAGGAAACTCTCTGAGCTACGAGATTCTCGTTCGGCAAGCTCTTCTTGTCGTCTAGCAAAGGCTTGGGCATCCGTCTCGACACCTCGAGCTTTTGGAGAGTCATCGACATCCTCCGGTAGCTGTGGAGTGGAAACTTCAGCAGTATACTGTAGACTATTAGGTGTGTCCTCCCAGATGTCTTGGCTAGGGAATCTGCGGTTCTTCAACTCTGGACGCTTGAATTTGTCGGCTGCAGTTAGTGGCTTTTCGAGCCCGACCGGTTTATTCTCCTCTGGAAACAATGGCTCATATTCATGAAGATCTTCCAATGGTGTACCTTCCGGAAGTCTAAGACCTGGAACAGTTCCATGAATACTGCCTGGTCGACTGGAAGGTCTGCTACCATTTTGACTTGTTCCACTACCAGATCTCTCAGATCGCTGCTGGTGATACGAATACTCATCGTAGCCACTTCCTCTGCGGTCATTCATAGGAGACACAGCTGGTAGGAGCTCCCACCCAAAAGGTTCCTTAGCAACTTCATCCGAAGCTAAGATTGGGGCACCATAATGGTCATCGTCATCCTGAATATCGGAGTGTACTCCAAGATCCTCGGCAGATTGCATAGAATTATCCGCACCATAGATCTTGTTATACCTGCGTCCAGGATCTTCCACGTGAATGACATCGTCATCTTCAGCCCCGCTCGACAAAGACGACTGTGACGGTGCGTCGAGACTTCTTGACAAGGTGCCTTCGATCTCGGTCTTGCTTTTGGTATCCAGTGATGACGATTCATGTTTGAGTGGAGAATCAACATGTGTTTCGGATGCATTGGAATGTGCGGTATTGAATCCAGGTGCTTGTGGGCGAGGTGATGACATACGGGATGTATATTCTTCAGACGCCTGGAAACCAATCTGCTCGCTTGGTGTGGACATAACGGCTGGTGATGTTCCTAGTTTTCATTAGACTGTTGGAACACTTAATGTGCATACCACAAAATTGTTTGCCTTACCAAAGCCAGAACCACGGCTGGCGGTGTCTCGAACAATCCTGTTCAAATCTTCACTACTCATAGCCCATTCTGGACGACCCTCTCCGTATTGACCGAGTTCTTTCTTAAAAAGTTCTGGGTGTTTCTCGTAATAAGCCCTTTCGAAACGATCATGAGGAACAGCAACACCGTGTCCATAACGACCACTAAAGGTATGTTAGCGGAAATTCGATCATGGTTTGAAGTTTTCAATATCACTAAGTAGGGCCGTATCTCAACTTACTATGCGTCAGCGGGAATTTCTTGTCCACGAGCACTCGTTCTACGGCCATGGTGTCTTGGTTTCGTGCCATCGTTGTGAAATCCAACGCCAGCAGGAAATTGCTGAGCAAATGGAGATGGAGACGGAGCCTGCACATCGCCAGCGTGTGGGTACATTGGCACACGCTGACCAATTTCGGGAATACCATGCTCACTGTCGACGCTTGATGGGCGACGCTCTGTGCTGTTTGATGTTTGACTAGCAAAACTGGCTTTAGCCTTCAAAGGCCTTGAAGAGGGATCTTTATCATCTTGGCTAGTAGCCTTGCCAATGCCAAATGATGCAGCTTGACCGGAATCTGTGCGTGTAACGGTAGAAACTCGTTGCTTTGCGCTGGACACTGGGAGAGAAGGTTTTGGAGCATGTAGCTTAAGATCGTTTGCAATACCACGCAGTTGTGTGGGCGAAGTGCCTAGCTCATCAGGAGCTTCAAAGGCTGCGTCGTATTCGTTTCCTTCTTGACCAATTGATGGCAGAGAAACACTAGGTGGACGGCGTGGAAGATCTGATGCAGACAGATTGGTGTTATCTGCTACATGTAGAGAACTCCTATTCGAGTTGCTATGGTTTCCAAGGAATGGAGCCTCGTTAAGAGGTGATCGGGCATAGCTCTCGCGATGTGGTGACATTGAGCGGTCAAGACGACGATTAATTGGGCGAGGAGGAACTTTTGGCATTTCGCTGCCCAGAGTTGCACCGCTTGCAGCTGGAGTTTCCTGGCTTTTTTGAGGCCTAGGAGGCACTTGTGGCATGGCAGTCGACATTGTGTTGTAATAAGTTCTTGTGGTACAATTGAGGAAATTTCGAAGCTCTCTTTTCTGGGACCTAGTCAGTTATTTATGCATGAAGAGTGACCGTAGGCACGGATGCATGGCCAATCTGCCAGTATGCAGGTCAGATAAGAGGTCGAAAACCGAGCTCCAGGAGAGGTGAGACGGTGTGGCATGCAATGCCATGCCTCGTGCATTCGTTGGCTAAAGTGCTTTCCACCTCATGACCGGACCGTGTTGTCTTTGCCCAGACTCTGTGGAGCTGAGCAGAGAGCTGGCAACGTGCAATGCTTTGATCTTGCCAAATGAGCAGCTGAGATCTGACATGTTGTTCACAGCTGTCACACAATCTGGACAATCTTGGTGACGAGGTTTGGAAGGTTCGAATAGAAACGGTTGTGGTGTAATAATCGGGTACTGATGCAGGACACACTTACTTCGAGCAGCTACAATTGCAGTTGATTGAGTGTAGAAGGTTTGGAGGTTATGATTGATGGTTCTCCGGCTTGAAATTGAGACAGTTGTTTGCAATGTACTGCGTAAGTAGTGTTTCAATTGTTTCAACGGCAGAGTAATGTGTTGAGAATTGAGTAGAAAGTTAATTGGGGAAAGGGGAGAGGGGAATGGAGATCAAAGTTCAAGCAGTAGGTAGGTAGTATTAAAAGGTAATAAGTACCTTCCCTTCCCTTCCCTTCCTACCTGGTGACATGCTACGCAATAAGCTAAAAGTATTCTTAGAGCAGGTGATCTGCCACCAAAATTGGAAACCTGGACTTGGACTGGTTTTGAACTGGACTTGGACTACTCCGTACGAGGCACCTTACTCTGCCTACTCTACCCTATTTCTTTCGTACGCAATGACGCTAGAGTCATTGGGGTTGGGGTTGGGGCTCGTCATTAAGTGGTGAAAACTGGAACTGGAACTGGAACTTGAGTTGGAACTGGAATGGGACTTCTTTGACCTTGGCTTGCATTTACAGCTTGACTGGGATCCGAGAGTTCTATCCTGTCCCCATTGTTGAACTTCCTCACTTCCAGTTTCTTATTAAGTTTGTGGGTGTTCTGTTATTCCTGAGTTTTTCACTAGTTAACCAAATTATAAGTTTTCTAACATTGTCTATTACCTAGGCACCTACCTACCTATTGTCCAGAGTAGACATGTGTGTGTGCAAACATTCCAATTTCTATCTACCTGCTCTTCAACTTTCTATCTCGTCTCAGCCACTCACAAGCCTCTAGATGGTAATAATGGAGAAGAATTATTGGAGTTCTAGGTTCTACGACCTCCCGAATGGGCTTAAACCTCAAAGCGCAATTATTATTTGCCTGTCACCCTCTCCATTCTCTACCGCTTGCATCGATGCGCCGCATCACAGGGGAAAGAAAAAAGCCCACCTCGACCCCCCATTTGCCCCGCCCAAAAAGATCCAGAATCCACTCTGTTGCAGCTGCTGCTGACCTTGATGCTTGGGATCATGATCATTGGAAAGAGAATGCTGCAGCTCATCGTCGTCACGTCACTGTCATGATCAAGCATCCATCTCATCGTGGCTCATTCTCGTATCCCTACTCGTAATAATCACTAGTAGATGCGTGATTTTCTGCAGGAAATTTCTATCTGCTTTTCCTAATGCACGTTGAGAGGGATTCTGCTGACCACGGAGCTGGTGGCCCATAAAGACACATTAACGCCATCGACTCCATTGCTTCCGTTCTTATAAAGAACTTGAAGCCACACGTAGCCGACCTGCCGCCGAAGCTGTTTGAGTCGCCAACCCACCTGCATTATTGGATATTCACAGCTTCTACTGTTCACTGGCTAGCTTACGGTGTGTCTCAAGTTGGAGGAGAATTAAATGTGTCGAGTCATTTCTGTGGCTGGTTGATACATCTGAGCAATCAATATATCATTTGGAATGTAACCTCGCATTTTAACACCACGTCAAGAGATTTCTCGTTGGTGTTAGTCCTGTCCCTAGATGCTAATGCTGCGATGAAGCCAAGGCAAAATTCTGCTTTCCGTAAAGCTATACATGGACTGGACCCAAGTGTCACCATCACAAAGATACTGGCACCTTTCGTGTGCCCTGGTTTGGATGGCAAGACCATCGTTCGACGAGCACACCTTGGACGAAGAACATTGACCGGAATTGATTGGAAGAATATATTCAGCCGTTTGCAAACATTTCAAAGCACCCTTTTTTCCCCTTGCTTACATCGTGGATACAACTAACAGCCCCTTTCAAAAGATTCTTCGACGAGAATGAGGCATAAACGTAGTCTTACAACAATGCGAGATCTCAGTAACAGTCTCCCAATAGTATAAATCCATCGCCCAGCCAGTTTAACCAGCAGCATAATCCGAAACGCCAATGTGCTCCGTCCCAGATGCAAACTTCGATCTTGTAGGAGTTCCATGTCGAATACCATTGCCCAATGCGTCCCAAATTGACGGCCTTTCGACCTCCACACTCCTCATCTCTGCTGCTCCGGCCTTAGATGATCATCTGTGCGACTCCTTGCCCACCAAGTGTCTTGCTTCCGACGAATCCCTGGCCTTTTACACCGGCCAATGCGTAGAAAGATGCTGCGAGGGTAAGCATAACTGCTGCCGCAATTAAGCTTGAAGCTTCATGAATCAAACTAAGCCATTGGATGATGCCCATGGCCATGTAGATTCCAGCGCGCATGTAGTTCGTGGTGAACCGGCGCATGAATGTGTCGAATTTAGCAGACGTAGGGCAAATGCGGAGGAGAAGTGGAATCTCGATGAAAATGATGAGGAAAGAGCTTGCTCTGTACAAACGACATTAGAAATGTACACATGTAACTAGAGTAGTAAAACCTACAGGCAGAAGGCACCGAACAAGATCATGATGCTGACATGGAAAAGATGCGATATTCCCAATGCAAAGCACAGGAATATACAGATCACTCCCGTCCTATGGCCACCACATCAGCAAGTTCTCATCAACAAACCGTGATAGCAGAGCAGTCGAGCCAATCCATATTACTCTAATGTTTGTAGTGTTTCTTATGTAGCTGCACTAGATTTGGGGATAGCTAAGAAGCTTTGATGGCGCAAGTCGGAAGCCATCTGGAGCGGAACTGTGGAGCATTGTACGTACCATTGACCATAGATACCTACAATCATCATTAGTTGGGACTTTCAAGCCATGGTTCTTCTGGGAGGGTTCTCACTGAAATTTCTTGTCGCAAACTCTTCGGCGATCGTCATATCTGCGATTGATGATGGACCCAAAGGTGTTGGACAGGTGGTTCGATGTAACAGATGAGCTTGTTGCCCTCCTTTTTGCCGACTTCGAGAGTATTGCTTCGAAATTCCCTGCCTGCGGAAGTTTCTGGCGAATTCTGAGATGTAATAATTACAGTGAGGCAATTGTGTTGTTCGATAGGATCGAGAATAGTCTTCGAGTTTGTTGAGGTTGTGCTTGAAGAGAGCTCGGATGCCGCGTACGTTGCCAGAACCAGTCAGCCTCGAAAGTACAGTAGTCGCGTTCCAAATGCTGGAAAAGAAATGTCTGGTCTGTGTCTAGGCAACCAACGTATTCCCTCAATGACAATGATGAGTTATCTTGACAGAATCACAAAACTCGTTCACGAAAGTAAATCATTAACCACAATACTGACAGAGCTTTTTATAAAGAGAAAAATTACTTCCCAAACTACTGCTACGATCAATATGTGCTCCACAACCTTTCGTATATGATGTTGTATTGTGATATAAAGCAGCAAGATCACATAGACAAAGTTATGTCTGCCTTTGTTCGAAGGTACTTGTTTACCTAGAGCCCGGTTCGATACATGAAACCAGTGCAATCGATCTGGTTGTTGGTATGTGTACTCCTAAGCAGGGAGTGTTCGCGTTTGGAATTATTTCTTTTTGATAGGCACTTAGGTACTGGTACAATCCTCAACCCTTCCAAATGCGCATCGACAAGGAAGACGGGGAAATAATTTATTTGAAACTCAAGATACCACAATACCAAGGCACGAGTCGACTCAATACTTCGTATTTGGCTATCAATTGTAAAACTCCGAGGTCCAGCACCAATAGGTTACTAGAAAGCAAAGGTCGCTCTACGTCGCCCCATAACATCAAAGCCAAATCAACCTTCCTCTAAAACTCGGTATAAAGCTGGAAAGACAAAGTCGGCCCCTTTCACCTGCCCAAGTACCCAAGCCAGATCTCGCAGAATCTATCCGAATACCAGCTTGAAGATATCGTTGAAGATGAAGTAACTTCCTTGACCATCGGGCAGAAGCTGGAAAGTCTGACTGTAATTCATCGGCCGCTGTTCCTCATCGACCTATATGCAACCATTAGCGGCCATACAGCTGTTTCATTGTCTCGAATCAAATCATACCAGAAGCGCACCAGTGATCAAAATTAAGATCCCACCCTGTTCGGACGATGGTTGGGCATCAAGAGTAGACACTTGGTGCTTGACCTGCTGGAATGGAAGATTCTTCGGACATGGTCAGTACACATTCATTTTCCAAAAGCGGAGGTTTGCTAGGAGTGGAAGCCTACTGAGAGCTTGTCAACAATGCCAGTAGCGCCTGCAATAGAAGCAGATTCAAATGTCAACATAGAGTTCTCGCGCTAGATTTGTTATTGAAAGTAGAAGATCCTAGATTCGATATCACTCACGTAGAGCGGAGCCAACTGCTTTCGATCCGAATCGAAGGTGTTGTAGTAGAACTCGGTGAATTGCTCTGCGGGGCATGATATTAGCTACGACTGTTTTTACAATCGTTATGCGACATAGAAGAGCATGGTGATTCTAGCTGATGTTCACTTACTAGCGATGTTAAGAAAATCGGCCATTTTGAAAGATTAGCGGGGAACTGTGAGAAATCGAATATGTGCTGGTTGATCTATGTGGTGTTTGTGTTGGAAGATGGACTGGTGGGGTAATTTTCTCATGAGGCTCCGACTCAGGCTCAGGCTCAGGCTTAGGGTCGCGTTCGCAACTCACAGTCAGATCAAGTTCAGGTTGGACTAGATCGGACTAGCTTCAAAAATTGGAAGCTCGATGTATTTAAACATTTCCTTCCCACCACCACACACACCTGTCAACATCAATTCCACACCAAACCACAGACGCAGGTTCAGTTATGACAGCGCATCAGTATCTGCGCCATCATGCCATAAAGCAATGTTTTTAACATGCATGGCATGAATCAAATGGATCTTTTCATGACCCAGGTGCGGTAATAAATAATTCTGCAGTTTGCTACAACAGCACGGAGATTTTCTGCGTATTTGCTTTGGTATGTTACCGATCTTTCTTTCTCTACACGATCTTCCAATTTCATGATGACAAAACCTTCCATTAAGAACGGCCAGCGGAATTCTCCATGTCGATATAAATCAAATTATCAAGCTCAACAGTCTGACTTACTATGATACACCACTTCTCATTCACAGCATTTGTATAGCGAGCACATTTGCTAATATAATACATAGATGCCATACTCTGTACAGTAGGTCAACAATAGTGGCGCATAAGATTTTTCGAATACGCCTTTGTAGTTGGCAGGTTTGTTCAGTGGAGGGGACCGCATGGGAAATAGCAATCGTGGATACATGCAAATTTGTATGCAGCAGAGGAGAGATTTTTTCGTTCAATCTCTTAACTTTCTTGCCTTGCGCAAAAATCCTGCCTAGGAAGCTGTGTTAATCTAGTTATTGCCAGACAAATATATGAAGTTTACAATGATACCATGAATATTGAGCTGAATTGACCATTGATTGCGTTTTTACCGCCTTGGAAAATAGAATGCCAGATCGATATCAAAATGCGCTATACCTTTTGGTAATAAAATGCCAATGTCTCGGAATATACGCCGGCGTTGGTAGAAATGTTCCAATTGTGACCGCTCTGAGGCTCATTGTTCACCTACATTATCCTGGCCTAAATTCGCCGCGTCTTTCCCCAAACGAGTTGACAACCCCAGAAGAAGAGCACCACCAACTCTGCTGCTGAATATTAACGCCTCCCACATTCCCTTGTCAGATTCAATCGTTGATTATCTTTTCAGAAGAAAAACAGCAAATCCTCTTATCAGCAGCCTGCAATCTGCGGTTTGCGAAATACACTGGGTAACTGCTGAAATACCTCGTCATTTGGTCACCAGAGAGTAGAGTGCCTTGCACTTCTTGACCCGCGACAGCGCTTCTCTAGACCAAGGTCAAATTCAAGCCTCGACTTCTTTAACAACGACTACGTCAAACTCACAGTATACTTGACCTTGAGGATAGTCCACAGCTCCTCAGTCTAAGCTTCGACACCGAGAAATGCCGTGCTTTAAAGGTATTGCGGTCAGCGTTCACGCCGAGGGAGCTCCGCTCCCAGAATACTCTGTGCAAAAGCAGTCCAGAGTTTCACGCGTCAATACATATATCCCAGTCCCAAAGCCAAAGGTTCCAACAGATAAATCGTCCGACAAACCTGAACCTGCAAAATTTGCTATTTCAATTACCCTTCTCACGCCAGGTCTCTCGGTCCCATACTCCCAACCCAAAGCCACGAGCCAAGATCCTTTTCCCACACCTCAAATAGTTGCAGGTTTGCCCGGTGTGGCCTCGCAGAGAGGAGGGCCTGTTGGGACTATCGGACCTTACATACCCATCACGAAATCGGAGAACGAAACCATTGCTGCCTACATTTACTTTGATGGCCGAGCAAAGGAGGAGGTTGCTACGCTTTTGCGTCCAGGTGAGGAGACTTGGGTAAACTCACGCTGGGTTCAAGTGCCTGATACTGAAGGTGGTGGTCTTGCCGAGAGGGAGTTCTTGTTCCGTGAGGTCGGACTGGAGCGCTGGTTGAATGGCTTGGATTTGGATGGTCAGGATGCCGCAGCGAAAATCGAGAAACGAAGACAGAAATTTGAGAAGCGTCGAAGACGCCGGAGAGAAGAAGAAGGCAGCGATGACGAAATGAAGAAGGTCTTGGGAGCCAAAGGAAATGGTGCTCGAGATGTACTACGATATGGTGATGACGAACATTCACCTGTGGAGAAGATATCTGATGACGATGAAGGCTTTAGCACCGATTCTGATGATGATGCTCCTCCAGAGGCCGCTGGTCAAATCAAGGTTGCCATGTTTAGAGTTCTTGCATCTGGAGAGATCAAGAGGGGTGAATATTCTCCACAGTTTGATGCTCACGATGATGATGAGGATGGGAATAAGGGTGAGGAGGCCGATATTGACCACACGACCAGTTTCGCAAAGCCGAAGACTCTGGATCCGAAGTCAATCAGCACGCAAACCGTGACAGGCATTGATGGACCAGACAAACCATTTGCTGTGTTTACATTCTTCTACAGGGGTGAAAGTAAGCAAATCTTGCCTGTTTGTAGTCCAGCTACTAATTCGTCTTAGGACAATTGCAAAAGATGGGGATATTATCACCAAAGCAGCAAAAAGGTGTTCCAGTTGCAGCAAAGAGGCGGTCAACACAACTAGACTTCTCAGGTCTGAACCCACTGAAGTCCACTGGAACAGTCGGCTTCTCCTCATTCAGAGATAATGATCCAACAGCTCGTCGTAACAAGTCTAGGAAGAAGAGTAATGGGAGCGTGGGTGCCGCAATGGTTGAAGACAGTGACGAGGATGATGAGGAAAACAATATGGCTTCGAAAATGGAAGATGTCGATGAGAAAGACGAAAAAGACCCGAAAGGCTTGTTGAGCCCGGAAGATGCAAAGTTTTCTGGTGAACTTGCCGATGGTGTAGGACGTATCAAGGTATTCACTCATTTGATTCGGAACGTGTACAACAGTATTAACCTTTTAATCTAGCTGAAGCGCCAGCATTCCGCTGAACCACTGAACGCCAACTCTCGAAAATCCCCAGCTTCACTTGGATCTACTTCAGTCGGAGCGACGCCACCACCATCCGAGCAAGAGTCAAACGCTATCCCAATACCACCTCAAACCCTACCAAATAATGTCTTCGGTAGTTTGCCTGATGATTCGGTTATCGGGAGTCCTCTCAAGAAGCATCGAGCTAGTTTATACGACATGGATGCGGAGACTTTACAAAAGCGTCTTGGTACTGGATTCACAAGCACTGTTGGTGGTGGTGGAATTCTCGCAGCTGCTGAAGCCGCCCATACACCTCTGCCCCCGCCTCCTTCTACTACTATTTCTCGGGTCGAGATGGAAGAGGATTTATAATAGGCCAAAGTACGAGCTGATTGATATAATTCATAGCAACTGGTCACGGTCTTCATGGTAGACTTGGGAGTTGGTTGGAAAGCGAGGGTCAAAGATTTCTGGCGCGCATGGGATGGTTGGTAGGGGAGAAAGTCCAGTTTTTGCCGGCTTTGGTATTTACTGTGTCGGCAACAAGGTCAGTGTTGTATGAAACAAAACCTGTGTAGGTAACCTCTTTGAAATACCCAATAATCATGTGATTCGGTATGAGAGCTGAACGGAAAAATATCAACCTTGACACTATATGCCTCATGTCCATATTGTTCTGTCTTCC
Organism: Margaritispora aquatica; assembly: GCA_007644065.1. NCBI lineage: Eukaryota > Fungi > Ascomycota > Leotiomycetes > Helotiales > Discinellaceae > Margaritispora > Margaritispora aquatica. The sequence goes on along the minus strand of VJWN01000007.1, from coordinate 1,914,625 downwards.
CAATCTTCAACAATGCCACTGTATGTCACAACAACGAGCTTAGTAAGTTGAATTGGCTCCAACTTTCTTCGCCCTGCCGCATCTGGTTCTGTCGACACACTCGCAAGTATCAAGCGGATGTCCCTCGGTACAGCCGTTTGTGGGTATACTCCAATAGTTGCTATATAGACATGCGAATTGTCTTTCAAGATAAAAAATTGGACTGCGAGTAACTTGGACAACACCCTAACGGTGTACGTTGATTTTGGGTATGGGTCGTTCGCCACTTGATAATACCTCACACAGCATCTAGAACTAAATATAAGGAGGTGCACTGAGGGCATTTTAGTTAGACTTCTAGTGGTTTAGGATGGTGGAGGAATTCGAGACAAATTTCAAAAAGCCGAGAACTTGGTTTACAAGTGTTAGAGTGTCAAGAATACAACAGAATGGGCAATTGATGTTATCGACGTTATTTGTTTGACAAATAAAATAACATTAACCTTACCGGGAATCGCATTGAAGTCGGGAGGTTACAATAGACGACTTATTAAATTTAATGTCTAAACATAAGAATTCGCTTAATTTTGTCCACGCATTCCCCAAGATTTGAGGTAGCTAAGGTACTACTTCTTGCTTAAACAGCTTCGAAATTAAGGTGGCAGAATTTGGTGGTCTTGTTTCTCGAGAGAGAAAAGTGTAATAAAGACATCGGACGATTATATGCAGCTGGGTATCACTATCTACTCTGTCCTTCTCAACTTCAAAATATCGTCGAGCTTCACCACTGCCTTCCCTCCCCATCCTGCGACTCCACCTTCCACCTCTGGGCGAACTTGCACATACCATCCCCAAGCGCGTCGATCAAGTTCCTCACAGCTAACATGCTTTACCCAAGAGCTGAAAAGTAAATCCAGAGCTCCAAGGAGTAAAGATAGATTTTCCTCCCGCTCACTTTCTATAACAGCACCAGATTTCTTCTTGGGTTTCACTTCTTCGCCGTTGTCAGTTAACGTGGTAGGAGCTGGCCCAAAGGACTTCAAGATGTAAGCTCTTGCGCCCTCGGGCCTATAGATTGGCATGCCACTAGCTGTGCCCCCGGTGACAGGCGCATCATTGCTCCTCATAGTCTCCAAATCTAGTCCCCAGAGAGCCTCCTGGCCAAGCACGCCAGCTACCCTCAACCTCTGTGACAGGGCGTCCCGTGAAACTTGCGACATTATACGCCACCTATCTCCTCCTAACATCACACCTCCCCACCATCGCGTGACAAGCAGTAGAACATTGGTCAATTTGTCTTCCTGAAGAATCCCAAGGAGATGGCGACCTCCACCAGTCTCGCCGTCATCGTCAGATCCTTCAATTATGCCATAATCACCTTGTACACGCCAAGCTGTGATGTTGTGGCTTGCACCCTTGAGTTCCGCGTTGGTTGAAAGTAGAGTGTTTCTCTCTGACGATGCCATGGAGGTAGACGAAATGTCTATCGACCGGGCAATGAAGTGTGATTGCTTTAGGGTGATTGGGGCTGAAACTGTCCAGTTGGCCTGCACATTGGAGTGCTGTAATATCGTGCTCTGTGCCGGCTCGTCTACAGGATTTCCATTCGGCCTCTTTGTCTCAATCCCCTCCTCTCTCCATTCATATCCACCCCTTTTCAAGACGCTAATTTCTCGTCCCATTATCCTTACCTTTGGTTGCCCTGCACCCCACCCCTCCTCGTCCGCACCCTTCCCGGTTTGAATGCCCAAAGTCACAGCTTTGCTCCTACTATTCACGCTCACAACCGCTTGTCCCAAGCTCAGCCGGCTACTAAGTGGTTGTTCCGGCATGGTATACTTCAGCAGCACAACCGCAAAGGCAAGAACTAGAGGCGCTCGATTTGTGTAAATGCGGCATTTTGATATCGCTTCCTCGTCAACAGAAGGTTGGGGCAAAGCCAGAGAAGCCTCATGCTCTGCCGGTGTTTGGGGAGTAGCTGCCAGCTCGTAGGCGGACCTTGTGCGTTTGGCAGAAGAGGATAAGGATTCGGTGGCATGGCGCTTTGCGCCTGGGGTGGAATCTCCAGATTTGAGATGCGCTTTCGCGGCTGCTAGGAGTGCTTTCGCGTCCTTTTCGGTCGATACTATTGCCTTCAAAGTTTCAAGATTAGACGCCGCAATATCTGCGATACTTGTACCAACTCAGTACGCGTTCAAGTATACGGCCTGAATAACGTACTTGCGGATGTTCGCGCCTTGCAATGCTTTAACACGTCCCATTGCTGCCATCATTGACAGCTTGTTACGACCTGTCGTCAGAAGTCGTAGCAGATCCTGGACATCTTTCTGTGCTGCCATTATATACGGATTCACAAATTCTGTGTTCGAGATGAGTGACGAAGTTGCTTGATTCCTTGATGGATCCTCAGCAGGAGCTTGGACATTCTGCTTGCCAGGCTTGCAGGGCAAGCTTCCAAGCGAGATCTCGGTAGCTTAATGGAACCCCTGAATCACCTCAGGTAAAGTGCCTGGTAGACAAATCACCAGTGTGACAGAATTGATAGACGATAGATATTTACTGAAAATTCCTATCATTAGTACTTTATACTTTATACTGGATATTTCAGTTGATTGCACAGACTTGTATAGTCCTACTAAGTGTTTTTGAAATATCTCTTAACTAAGCATTCCATTTTCGAGACCGAAAGAAGGTGGTAACAGCTTGTCAGTTTAAACAGCGTCCACCATTCCATCATACACTGTAGATGTCTACATACAATTTATCATCATAGGGACGTTATGCATATTTTTATGATGATTGTGTATAGCACGTATATTGTCCTTGTCAATTCCTCATGGTTAGCACCCGCCAAAACTTCTAAAAGAACTTGACACCTTGTTGGTCTTCCTGTCCAAAAACTTGTGCTTTTCCACGCTTCACTAAAACTGTCAGAGCTTTTTGCAACAGCTCACCATCCATGCCGTGGAATTCTGCCAACGTATCAGTATAGTCCTCTATGAGTTCTTGTCAAAGAGTCAACTAGCCTTGAGACATTGTGGCCTCGCTTTCTGTTAATTCATAGAGCGTTAAGACCGTGTTCTTCTGCGCTGTCTCATCAATCTAACACCGTTCGTTAACACAACCCACAAGTTCCACCAAAGCCTTCTCTAAAGATAATACTAACCCATTCGTACAACAACCCCGCCCACTCTTCTACATTCCTCCACCAAATCCACACCTCCGTCTCGCCTCTCCCAATCCACTCCGCCCTCTCCTCCTTGCGCATAAACTCAATCGCTTCTTTCGCATTCTCTCTACTCAATCGCTTTCCTAGTTTCTCGTTCTTAAACAGGTCCGTGTCAAGAGCATCAACGAGCGAAAGTTTCCATATCTTGTGATGACGGCAGTAGCCCAGTATCAGGGAGGACCATTTCTGCAGCTGCGCGTGGTGACTCTGCAGCACAGGCTGGCGGGTGAAGAAGGGTGGGAAATGATATGCACGAGGGAAGACAAATGTGCCATCGGGTGCCGGCGAGGCCGCTGAGCTGAGCACCGGGTGAGCTTGGCGTAAAGGACTCGAGAATGAAGGAGGGTTTGTATTGTAGGCGAAGGTCGTTGATGGAGTGAGAATTGAGCCTGTCGTTAATATCGAAGGATTGGAGGATGGTGTAATGGATGGTGTCAAAATTGAGCCTGCTGATGATATAGACGGATTAGATCGTGATGTTGAAGTGGGTGAAGGTGTTAGTATAGGACCTCCTAATGATGATATTGAGGATGGGTAATCTTCAGTCATTGTGTGAAGTTGGAAAGGTTGATGATACCGACACGAGTGACGAGCGAGGGGAGGCTTGCATGAGCGAGTTCAGCCTTGTGTGGCGCATGCACCGACCCCTCAGTGGCCGATGTGGAGGGGCAGATGCCCTGTTGCCGTTTGCTACAGTAGGCAAGATCTCACATCACAGATAGCGCGTAGAACACCAACTCATAATCATACTCTTCAGTAAAACAGTCACGGCCCTCACAATGTGAACTCTTGTAAGCAAACGTAAAAGGACAAGATGTATTAAGGTCCTATATCTGAATAACTCCATGACATGTGGTAATCCATCCCAAAATACCAAACGCCAACGCAATGCACCAAAAGCAAGTACCTATCCCAACTCCATGGCTGAATTCCAAATGCTTATGTCCGGGTGTCATCAAATAATACATCAATGATTTCATCTAAAAGGGTAAAAGCAAGATGGGTGCTAGAAAAAGGTAAGTTGGTGCACGATCATCTTTTGCCTTGCTGAATAAACTTACTTCAATCGTGGATTATTAAGCGTTGCAAATATCCTTCTACTCGCTGCCTGAGCGTTCACTCTTCCTACAACACTCGCAGCTAAATCGGGCACAAGAGTTGCGAGCATCAAGCTCGCTTCTGTGCGGGTCTTTGAGCGTTGTGCTGCAGACCGAGGGGTATTGTCCTTCTTGAGCTGTCCGCCTGGCCACATTGAATCTTTAAGTAGACTGATATACCTTACAATTGCTTCCTCTGATACAAAGCCTTTGACGTTCTCTCGTACCTTACGTTCAATAGTGCCTCCGAGCAATTGGTGTAGAACAACCACAACAGCTCGACCTCGCAGCCAATTATTTCCACGGTTAAGCTCGAACACTTCAAGGAATATATCACATATAGGCTTCACAAACGGTTCAAGCTCGCGATCCTCAAATGCGTTTAGTTCTGCTTCTGCCTCGGCTGCTGCTGTTGGATCCTCACTGATAGTGACTGGCAGAGTAGTTAGCTGACTGGTAGCAGCGGAGAGCAGATTTTGACCAGCAACCGAGAGCTGGTCAAGAACTGGGATATTCCCGAGTATGTCCTCCATGCCATCCGTAACAGAGTTGTAGAGTCGTGTCATAATGTCTTTCTTGTCATCATGCTCATAGAGACCCTCCTTACCAGGAGCAATCGTGCTCTGAGAAAGAAACGCTCGAAGTTCTCGGCTTCGGCAAACATCCGGTAAAAGAAGAATCTCGCGTAGATATTTTTCCAAAGCTACTCGTCGTTTATGGAGAAAGTCAGGCTGCAGCTTCATAACCATCCGCCGCCTAGGAAATTCGAGGTGTCGAACGGAAGGATATTTTTCTCTAAGCCTTTGGTGGAGCTCGTGAAATTCACTATACCGACGAGTTATAGTCCATGTTGCCGCTGGCATCTGCTCCCCTGCCTTGCGTTGTACCTCCACAACATAGACGGCATACTCGCGGCCATCCTCTTCCTTTCCAACCATCAATGACTTAATCTTGATAGTAGAGCGACCATATAAACTGTTATCACTCTCCTGCACAACGTACTGTTGGCGTTGCAGTTCCTTACGCCGTATTTCTCTCTGCAGGCTTGCCTTTGACTTCTTCAGGATGCGGAGTTCAGCAGTGTTGTTTGTCAATTCAGCTTTCCGGGTCAAAGAGTCTACAACAGCGTCTTGCGCCACTAATCTATCAACATCGGTCGTAAGAGCGGTGATTGCTTCGGCCAGGCCCAGATCTCCAGGTGCAGCTTCGTGGACCATATCCTCATCATCTGGCTCCCTATCTTCGGGATCCTCGTGCTCATCCGACAGGAACTTCTCTTCGTCGCCAAATAAATCATCATCTGTGAATACCCCGATCCGAGATGATGTGTTCACCAGGCCTAAAGAGGCAATACTCGGTCTCTCAGTTTTCTCCGGTTTGTCTCCGAACAAGTCCGCTTTTTTATGATCAATAGAGCTTCTCGTTGAGTGATTCCCTGGCGATCCAACACTTTCGCCTGGCGAATTGAGGATATCATGGTCGCCAAAGAGAGATTTGCGGATCTCATCGACATCAGGTTTATCCTCCATGATGTTGTTCAAGGCTACTTCCATGGCTTCAACAACATTGCTATCTGGCCCTATATTTTCAATTTCTTGATCAAGGCTGGCTATCGAGTTGTTCATTGCTTCGCTATCGAAGTCGTCGTCATCAAACAATGGTGATGCAGTTTCGTCCAGAGATACACGTGGAGCAATCATCAGGTCGGGGGAACCATTCATTGTTGCAGTGGTCAGGTCGACTGATGATGTAGCTTGCCTTCGCAGGTCATTTCTTTTGGGGAGTAATTTTGCTGAGACTCTGGATAAGGGAGCAGGTTTACGTGGCAAGCCCTGGGCTGAAGATGATCTAGCTGGAGGAGAAACATCAGGATAGACTGCAGAGTTTCTCCTCACAGGTCCCAATGGAGATGATGGTAGCAACAAGCTTTTGGATGTTTCCTGTGATGTCAGACATTTGTAAAATAAATCTGATTTCTTGAAATTTTGGTAATGTTTCGATTGCATGACTTCCAACGCCAAGGTTTGGGCTCGCAAGATAGCTCTCCGAGCAAGAAAATACTGTTTAGGAGTGGCATCGGCCCCAGCTTTGAGAAAATCTCGTACCAGGAGCCGCGAAGCCTCAGGAACCTTAAGTTCTGGTTTTCCAAGGTACGCCTCATTTATTTGCGCAAGATCATTCCTGTCTGCCTCTGTCCAAGGTACCAACGTCGCAGGAATATCATTGTCTTCAGCCACATCATCTTCCAGAGGGGTACGAAAGCCATCAACGACAATCCAGAATTGCACCATTGGCATCAAGCTTTGCCGGTCCATATACTCCATAAAGTACGAAAGACCGGAAGGGTCGTGGAGTAGGTCGATGAGGGGCGCATTCTCAAGCCCAGATACAGCTGTTCCATTAGACCTCAAAGTTTCATGGTGGGGAAGCTGTGGTCGTTGGCCACCGGCAGCTAACATGTTGACCCTTTGGTCCAAGATTTTTTTGCCAATATCAAGACGACGTAGGTACACAGGGTCCTGACCTGCTTGTAGGCCATCTCGCTTGAGTTGACTTGATATCTCACTGCGAAACCTTCGAGCATCTGACAAATTGTTGACTTTTCGAATAGCCCGAATGAATTTCTCAAACCTGCGCTCGTGATCTCCGGGAGACAGACGAGGGAAAGGCGCGGCACGTTTTGTCCTCGGAGCAGGTGAGGCATGCTCATCAAGAGCTGCTCTCAGTTTTCGTACTGTAGATCTATCTTGTAACATAGACCTTCCGTAATTTTCCATAATCTGATTCCATGTATCAGGTTCAGAGAGCATGCCCATGACGGGTAGAAGTACAGCGCATGCAACCAGCTCGTTGACAAGAACTCCTACAGCTCGACTTCTGAGCACAGGAGCTGGCAGAAGCTTGGGCAAGAGATCTTTCACAAGGTCTCGCAAATATCCCTGCTGCACCATCTTGGTGTCTGCGTATGCCAGTGACGCCGCTGGATGCAGTTTTCCATCTTTATATTTCCCAGCTATCGCCAGGTCCAACTCCTCGGATTCCGTCACACTACGATTCAAATTCTTGCCTCGAACTGACCTCTCCGCATCGTAGAAGTCTCTGAAATGAGCTGTCAATATTGGCACCACACGCTCGATAACTATCTCTGTGAGGTCCAACTCAAAGAGCCTGTCTCGCAGACTCACGAGAGCTATTCTTATTGTTCTATCGACCTCATTGTTGAACGTTTGGTTCTTGCTGATATTCTGATACCATGAATTCACGAAATCTCTCACTATCAAGTTGAGGAGATTGTCTAAAGCACCGGATATGAGGGTCGATTCCTGATAGATGGGCTCCTTCTTGTAGATTTGTCTCCTGCGCAACCCTGCAGTCTCATTTCTCCACGTCGTCGCAGCCAGGAATGCTGCGCCATTTGGACGGCGGATCTGGTTTCTCTCCGCATATACAGTCCCTCTTGATATCAGGAGTAGCAATGCGATCCCTCCAAACACGGGTAGCAATAGTCCTAGAGAAAAGGCGTATCCAATCCACCGAAGCGTTGGCACCCAGTTTATGGCCCAGCCCCATGCAACAAAACTTGCAACACCTGCGAGGATCACATCTCGTCGACTGAGGGCCATAATACTTTGAAGATCAGTATTCCTTCGAGCCGCATGGTCAACCGATTGTTGGTGTGGTATGTCAATCGTGGGTCCCAGGGTGACGGGCACGAACAGGAACAGGAACCAGCTCAGACAGACCCTGGTTCGCTTGATTGTCAAATGATGTGAGTCGGAATCGATTATTCAATATTTACACCATCAACGACAGAACATCAGTTGCAGATCCTACGCTACTTACACCATGTAGCCTCCAAATGCAAATGAGGTACAATGGGTATTTCATTACCATGTAGGATCTTCCAAACGTTTAAAAAGTGCTACATATTTTGGACCGTTGTTCCTCTCCACCTTTTGTCCTTCCTCTGTTCCCACCCGCATAACCTTAACACACTCGTCTGCCTCCTGGTCACTCTCCGCCACTCTCTCAAAGTCAGGATGTGCATTGAAATGTGTCACCATCCAGTTGTGGAGATCTTCCACGTCGGTGATCGTGTAAATTATTCCTCCTGGCCGTACAACATAGGCATATTCTGCAGCCAGAGTTGTCGAAACAATGCGCGCCTTGTGTTTCCGAGCTTTGAAATGCGGATCGGGGAAGCAGAGAAAGATTTTGCGAAGCTGATGCTTCTTGAAAAAGTTGGGTAAGAACTTCATTGTGTTCGCCCGTACACAAGATGCATTTTGATATAATCCAGTTTCTTCGTTCTTTGCGCGCAATGCCTTGATTCTCTCTTGGACATATTCTGTGACTTGTGTTCGGATTTCCATACCTTGAATCATCAGCATTTCTCAAAGACACCAGTGGAATCATTATACCTAATAACAGAGTGTCCGGCATTAGAGGGGCCAGTGCAACAAGCAGACCTCCGAAGCCACATCCTATATCCGCAACTTCAACATCTTTCGTTAAAGGTATGATTGCAGAGTTGTCTACGGTGCCTGTCCCAACTTCTCTTCCTGAAGATTCGGCGAAGGCGGGATAGTATGAAGCCCAATTCATGTGCGCAGGGCTGATGGGGCTGTAATAGTTAGTATAACGTCGTCAAGAAGATCACAAGCAACTTACTAGATCAATTGGTGGTCAGAAAAAGGATTCGCATGAGCTCTCTGCCGGTAGAACTTCTTCTTTGGTAGCTCTGTTTTTGGTCTCTCATTCGCAGAATTCTTATATTCTTCTCTCTTTTGCTTCTTGTTCGGAGGACCCGCCATGTTAAATATTTTGTGGTGTGTGGAATGGTTGAGATGTTCGGTTTCGGATACAATGGTATGCCGAGATCGGGTGATGCTGTTGAAGACTTGTACTGTAAGGTTTGGTGAAATACTTCTCATCTCATTTGCAGCTCCATAGCGAATTGTTTAAATTCCACCGCTAAGATTTTACAACAGGCAAGGCTCTACCCCACGATTTTGGTCGAGACCTCGATAAGATAGCCCGAGCTGAGGCTTGTCAGCCTTGCACAACCACGAGCCAACCTCGCTTTTTCAGACAGCCCCTCTTCGATTCATGATCCACGAACCACCGACTGATTCCATCTTCAAGGACAACCCTCCTCTTTGAATGATCATGGTCAAGAAAGCAACTGTCTCAGATGCCTGGGATGACGATTGGGAATCACAGGCTGATAAAGCAGAGTCGAATGTTGAGCTCGAGACTGAATCTCTAAAATCTGGTCGTGAACCTGTGAAGATCACTAAGGCCGAACGACTAGCAAAGCATGCGGAGACAAACCGACAGATATGGCAGAATGCGTATGGTCTTCTAATTTGTTATTTGCGAGCTGTTACTAAAAATAAGGTAGAGAAACACCAGAGACCTTCCACTTCCTGGCTGCTCGAGATGTTGTTCCTCTGAAATCGGAATTCAAACCTGCCCTCAAAGTGCTCAGTCGTAAACCAACTCCCAAGATGGTTCAGAAGTTTGACCCTGTCACCGGCTTGGTAAAGATGGCATTGGAAGATGACGACGAGGAAGTTGAACTCAAAATCACTTCGACACCAGAGCAGATGAGATTACGTGCTCAGAAGGAACGTGAGGAGAAACAAAAGCGATACGATGAAGTCAGAGCTCGCATCATGGGCACAGCATCAGGCGCATCGTCCCCTGGAAATATTACACCGCCAATGGAGAAAGGTAAAGGACGAGGTCGAGGAAAGGGAGGCAGTCGTCATGAGGATCAGCATCAAAGGCCAACCTTGTCCTCTCCATCTGGACTTTTTGATCCCAACTATTCCCCCAAGGCAGCAGGAGTTACAATCGAGAAAAGAAACGGACACACTTCACGCTCAGGCACTTCAACGCCCCAGTTAGAGGATGCAATTCTTCGTACACCAAGAGGGCCTGACCCAAATGTTAAAGGTTTCAATTTCGCCCGGAGAGGAGGTAAAACGACCTGATGTTCTGCCCTAGAATCACCAGCCGCCCCCGATCTTACCTGCGATCTCAATCACGCGCTCCGTATCACCAACCTTTTTACCAACATCGCTTACTACCTCGCGATAGGTCGTGTATGCCAACAAGTCCAAGCCTATGCCAGTCACCATTGACCAATGCGCCATAACGGCTCTGGTCTGCAATGGAGACACTCCATCCACGAGATCTTCCTGGTCCTCCAGGATGACCTCGGTATCTTCACCTGAGAAGTAAGCTTCATCAACTTGAGATAACCACTGCTTCTGTTCTTGAACTCCGGCATCTAATCCACTGACGGTACGGCCATTCATGATAGGATCATCAACCTTAATTTGACCGCCGCCATTGGTACAACCACCTGGGCAGGCCATCACCTCAATATAAGCATAGTCTGGTCCACTAGCTTTGCCAGTTGTCTTCCTAGCAGTCCCTGCGGGTCTCCCTCCAAGCATACGTGATTGCTTAGCCGGCTTCATCCGCCGCACGAGGTTCTGAATATTTCGAAAGCCATAATAGCGTGCAGCTTTGAACACAGTTTCTCCAGATGTTGAGGCAACGGAGTATTCTAGCACATCAGCATTGCGGCCACGTGATGTGTTGACAACTGAGCCAGGATATTGAGAAGCGACAAATTGAAGAATGTAGTGAAGATTGCCACCCGATGTACCAGCAGCTGGAGTCTTGTTACTGCGTCTGTGGGTTGAAGGGAATAGGAACTGGTCCAGCCTGGAATCAGGAAAGGACATTCGTGTGACGGGAGTTTTGGGTAGTTTTGCAAAATCCACCTTTCGAGAATCAGCCAACATTAGCAATTCTTTGCTAGTAATAACACTATCGACATCTCGAACCCCCCGACTACCGGTCCCCTCCCAAACTGCATCAGTAAGCTCTTCTCGGCTAGCTTCGAGCTTCTTATCGAAACAAGGCATCACTGCTACATGCCAGATTCTGTTAGGAGGAATTCCAAGTTTTCGACTTAATACAGTCTTTACTAAAGTTCCCATTAAGGCTTGTGGTGACTTCAGACGTGACAGATGTGGTAAAACGTAGGGATGTGTCTTCTCAGCATAGCATATCCACCCAGGACAAGAAGACGTCAAAATCGGCTTCAATGGCTCGTCTGACACAGTTTTGATCGTTCGTCCTTCAATGTTCTCGCTAGCAGCTGTCGAAGCCATGACTTCATCCGCTCCCAGCACCAAACATGCTTCCCGTGTCGCATTTGTGTCAAGCACCCATTGGAAACTATTCCTGTAAACTGCTCGGCTTTTGATGCCCTTAGAGCCACACAGCAATTGTTCAATCATGTTGCCAGCTTCCCTCTCTGTGACTCCAAATGTAGCAGCGATGCTCGCCCTGCTTTGCGGACTCACGCTTGCAACGTATATCTTTCCCTCCCCATCCATATTCTCAACTTCTATCGCGAGTTGAGCATTCTGCCGTAGTCGCAAAGATGGCGCGGAATCAAGTTCCTTAAGCACCTCAGCATGCGATTGCATAGAGACAAGAACTGCTTCTGCAGATGTGACACATCCTGAGCAGGCGAGACAGTCGGTGAGAGATATCTGAGCAGGAGGAAGGTCGGATGGTATGGGTTCGTCGGTGTTGAAGCTGATTTCGTACTCATCGGTGGCAGATGGTTTGGTGGCGGGGTGCGTCTCAACAGGTTTGATACAAGCAACACCTGGGGATATAAAGTCGTTTAGATCATCTGCTGAGAGAATAGCGCTCATCTTCGCGATTTAGATGTCTCGGTGACGCCACTGCCTTCTAGTGTTGTCGTGTATTGCAAACAGATTGATCTGGTGAAGGTTCGGAAATTTCGAGGGCTTTTTGGAATGCGTTGCTTTTGGTTGCGAGTTGGTGGGATGCTTTTCGGTTGCACTGCATTTATTTGTATGATGTGGAAAAGAACAGAAGAGAGGAGGAGAGAAATCTTAAAGCCTGATGAAAGAAAAATGAATTACTTTTGAGAATTAAAAGTATGGAGTGATTTACCTCAAGCTGCGGAGATATCCAATCCTGCTGAATGATTTTCAATCACGATCTACGAAATACGGAGGTCCATGACTGAGGCTGCCTGTACGGAGGTAGGGCAATGGGAAACCCATACAAAGTACTGTATTGTAACCAATCCAATGTCGCTGTCCATGCCGATGTTCGGAAATGCATGACAGGCGGCAAAAGTTGATAGAGCGGCAATACTGTCACAATAAAGCGGCAGTCCAGAACGTCATACACCCCAACATGCTTGAGGTGAGATTTTAACTTTCATGTTCGATATAAAGTATATTTGAATCAATTCGACGATTCCTGTCAATGTTACCCAAATACTTCTATCTACTACCTCGAACTTATTGATTCTCTAGCGCCACCCATTACTTGAGTAGCTGAATTGCTGCACTTACTCGACTGACTTGATTCCTACCCATCTTACTCAGCCTTGGCCACTGGTATCTACATTCCACATCTTCATCATAACTTAATGGATGTATGTTCCTAGGTTATACTTTTAAATATTGCACCTTCTTTTAAAGTCTGAGACTAACCTATCAGGTCTTTTACAGCTACACATATGGNNNNGCAGCTAATTCTGTTGAAGCCAACCCCAAAGCGCCGTACGCCGTTCCCGTAGTGATCGTGAGCATGGTCTACCACTTAGCTACGGCCATGTACTGCTATGGATGGTACAGCTCCTATGAAGGCACAACAACTCATATGCTGGGTTGTCTGGGATCTGCAAGCATCGCGATTCTTGGTCTGTGGATTCTCCTCTTTGGCACTGGGAGTGGTGGGCGGATCAGTAGGAAAACAGGAGCTGATAAAAGGACCTCTAACTTTCCCTTCCATAACAAAGAATCTGCTTCCGCACAGAAGAAACAGTGGGAAAAGGCTAGGTGAGTGTGTTAGAAGCAATGGCTCTAAGGAACGAAGATTTCATAGCGACAACAGATTGAACAGATGCATGTGTCTCTTAGGCGCAAATCATCGCTTATCCAATTACCTTTTATTGCATTTCTTTTATCAAAGTGGTCACCAATTGCTAATCTAAGTTGATTCTCATACCGCGGTGTGTCATTGGGAGGGCTTTAGAAATCTCTATCATGATGTCAAGGGTTAATGACATATGATATAGTTATTAAGCTGATTTCGAGTAATCGAAATCATTCTACCTTTTGGGTATGGCGCAATGGTTAAGCTTAATGGCCGTTCTGACACATGAGCTCTTAACGGCCCAACTATCTAAAAGGTATATTAAATAAAAGACCTTTAATTAATAACTATAGATATCTAGATTAAGATATTTAGTTATCTATAAGGTATTTTAGACGCTAAAAGAATAGACTATACCTTATACTTAATATGTGAGGTTCGCTTGGTAGGGTAGCAAGAATCAGTGTTATAGGAATTATAATCTTATTAAAACTTCTCTCTACTTCTATTAAGTTACTTTTAACTTCTCTTTATATACGAAAAGCAAGGTAACCAGACACTAGTCAGAGGTATAACTAATAGGTCCGTAACTTTTTTATTACCTAACGTCTCTATTATACCTATACTACGTAACCTATACTACTTATATACTATTCTTAATATTATCTTCCCTCTAGACTCGTACCTTTACAAGTTAATAATAGTAATATTCCTATTAATAGTAATACTATAATAGTAACGTTAACTATTTTTCTTTACTTTTTTTTATATATAAATAATATCTTAGATATAATATTAGCTCTTTACTATTATAGGTCCCTTAAGCGAAACTATTATAATAGTATATAAACTCTTTTTTATAGCTCGAATAACTTACTATTATAAGCTTTATATTAAAGTTATTATAATAGTAAGTTAGCTAAAGTAGTATATAAATAACTTTTTACATTTAAATTAACTTAATCTTTTATTATATCGACTATTAATTCTACTACTACTACTACTATAACTCTATTACCACTATTATAAACTCCTTCGCTATCTATCCGTTACGCCTCCGTTCTCCTTATACCTACTATATAAAGCTAGCTTCTACTAATACGTACTATATTTATAAGTTTAATAAAAGAACTTCGATTAAGTACTTTTATTATTATATATAGAAGTCTAACTATAACTAGATAATTACTCTTTAAATATTTTTTATTTACTCTTTATTCTAACTCTAATAACTTCTTTATTTTCTTTAGGTTTATATAAAAAAACTAAATCGTTTTTAATGATTTTTTTAAGTTAATAATATTTTTAATATATATATATAAAACTTTTTTTCTATTATCTTTTATACTTTTAAGAATATTAAAATTTATATAAAAATATTTAATCGTTAAAATACTTTTTTTAAAAGTATTAAAAAGTTAACTTAAGCTCTCTTTATAAAGTAAAAAAAAACTAATACTCTCTTTAAACAATTAGTTAAATTCGCCGCTACTACTATAAGTACCTTCCGAGTATCTTCCGTCCTCTTTCCGTTCTAACCCTAATAGGCTAGTCTCTAAAATAATAATAAAAATACTAAGAAAAAAATTAAAAAAAATAACTATAAAAAGATTGATTCTAAAAAAAGTAAGTAGTTTTTAAAGGAATTTAATTTAAATAGTTATATAATCCTTTATAAATTATAATATAATCTTTATAATCTAAATTTTAACTCTTTTTTCTTTTTAAACTTTATTATATATATATATTTAAAATATAAAATTTTCGAAATTTTCGAAAAATCCTACTTATTATTATACCTTTTATTTACGACGTCGTAGTTTCCGTTTTATCCTAGTACGTATAGGAATAGGCTTATTAATAATAATGTTTTAAAGGTACTTTTAAAGTTTTTTTTTTATATTCTTTAGATATTCTAGTAGTTCTTATATATTTTTATTAGGTTTATATTCTTTTTATCTTACTAGATATTCTTTTTTATTATTATCTTTATAATATACTTAAATAACTTTTACTTTATACTTTAGTTTATTCTAAATCTATATTTTTTTTATAAATATCTTTATTTTTTTATAATTCTTTTATAATTCTAATAATAATATATAGAGAATATTATATATTTAATAATATTATAAAAGCTTTAGTTAGTAAACTTATTTATACTAACTTTTAATTATTATAATTTTAAAAGGTTTAAAGAATTTATTAAAAAATTTTTTATTAAAGTATAATTAATAAATATTTTTAATTAATAATAATATTTTATCTTTAATCTTAAATCTTATTAAGTTATACTTTTTATCGTAAAACTTTTTATACGATTTAGTTACGTTATAAAAGATTATCCTAATCTTTTTTTAATTTTAAATAAGTATTTTAATTTTTTTTTAATAACGAATATTCTTTTAATAAAGATAATATTCTTAACGTTTATATCTAGTTTAAAGTAGTACTTATAAAGTAACTAAAATAATATCTTATTAGTATTATTATAAATTAAGTTATTATAAATAAACTTAATTAATATTAGTTTATTTATTTAATTTAATTATTTATAATTATAAAATACTTAAAGATAAAACTTTAAAGTTTAGTTTTAACGTTTTATTTAATTATTTATTTATAAATAAAAAATATTACTAAAATAGTAGTAAATCTAAAAGTACTATATTATTATATTAATAGTTTTATAATATAGTATATATTAAGCTATCTTTATAAATTTATTAACTATTACTAAAATAAAATTATATATTTATACTTTTTATTTTAAAAATAAAAAATTTATTATAAAGTTTATAATTATTTTTTTTTATAATATAAAAAAAACTAAAAATAAAACTATTTTATTATAAAGATAATATTTTTTTATTTTATCTTTTTAATATATTATATAACTAGTAATATATTATTTTATATTATTCTTTATATTTATTTAAAAATATTTTTTTTAATTAGTTTAATAGTTTTAGTTACTTTAAAGTAATCTATCGTTATATTATTATAGTAAGTTTAAATTATCTTTAATCTTAAAACTCTTTTAAATAAAATATATACTATATTTTTATATCTTAATAAATTACTTAAGTTTATTTTTTATATATCTTTTTTAATATATTTTTATACTAACTTTATATTATAATACTTTTCTTTTATAAAAAAATTATTTTTTTATAATTAAAAAAGTATATTATAAAATAGTTTTAATATAAGTTTATTTATTATTTTAGTTACTAGTAATAAAACTACTAGTAACTATAAAATATATTATTTATAACTAATAGCTCTAGTAATAGACTTTAATAGCTTAATATTATTTATTATATTACGATTATCTTTAGCCTATACGTTTTATATATAAAGTCTTTAATTAAGCTATAAAGTATTTCTATTCTAAAGGTATTTAATTTTTATTTCTACTTTTATTTTTTAAAGTTTAAAAACTATTATAAATATAGTAATAATCTTAACTCCTTTATAAAGTAGTTTAATATCTTTCTATACTATCGTAGTTATTTTTAGCTTATTATATAGTATAAATAAAAAATTATTATCCTTTTCCGTTTCTCTATAGTTTAGCCTTTATAAAGGTTTATTTACTAAGTTAGTTTTTCTAAGTTTATACTTAATTATAAAATTAACTTTAGCTAGACTTTTTATTTAATAGACTTATTTACTATTAAGCTTTCTTTTAGTTATAAAGTATTTTAAATTCTTATAATTAATATAAACTATAACTATTTTAAAGACTTTATAAAAGTATTATCCTTATTATTTAAACGTAAAAACTATAGTTATTAGCTTAGTATTATAGACTTTATAATTCCTTTTTATAAAAGAGAGTTTCTTTAAATAAAAAATAATAAAGTATTATCTTATATTTTTTTTCTTTAAATAATTAAAATAAAATACCTTTAATAATAAACTATAAAGTATTTATTTCTATTATAATTCTTTTAATAAGGTTAAAATAATAAAGAATTAATATTTTAATAAATTTCTTATAAAAATTTCTAAAAACTAACTTAGTTTTAAAAAAAAAGTAAATATAATTTTTTTTTTTTATTCTCTTTAGTATTTTAGTTAAAAAATAAAAGATTTTTAAATACTTTTAAATAAACCTTTTATAAAAATTAATAAATCTTAAAAATACTTAAATATTTTAAAAAAACTTAGATATAAATTAGTTAAATATAGTACTAACTTTTAACGGATCTATAATAACTTTTTATAGTTTAATAATAAAACTTAAGAATTCTATTATATTAATATTAAAGATATATTTTTTAAGATTAATAAAAAGTTTATATTATTTAAGTTATATAAAAACTTTTTATATTATTTTTATATACTTTTTAAGATTTTCTTAAAAGATTAAGATATTATTTAAATAAACTATATAAGTAACGTTAATAAAACTAATAAAAGTTTAATTAATATAAATTTAAAAAATAATAAAAATATTAAATAATTTAAATAGTAAAACTAAATACTTAAAGTATTTATAATAAATCTAAAAAGTTTTTTTTTTTTTTTAATTTAAAAATAATAATATATATTTTTTAGATCTAGCTTTATAAATCTTTATAAACGTTATAACTAATCTAGTATTTTAC
This sequence comes from Margaritispora aquatica, assembly GCA_007644065.1. NCBI lineage: Eukaryota > Fungi > Ascomycota > Leotiomycetes > Helotiales > Discinellaceae > Margaritispora > Margaritispora aquatica. Next base: position 1,896,755 of record VJWN01000007.1, on the reverse strand, counting down.
TAATTAATAATAAAAAAGTATAATTCTTAATTATTACTTTATTTAACCTATAGTAATTAATATATAACCTTAGTTCCTTATTTTTTTTAAATATAAAAAAAATAAATACTTTTATAAAGCTAGTTAAACGACGGATCTACTTTTTTTTTTTTACTAGTATAAAGATATTTCTAAAGAACTAAAAGCTTTTGTTCTAATAAAAAATAAACTAGTCTTTATAATACTTTTATATTAGATTCTAAGTTAATTTAGTATTTTATTAAATAATATTTAGATAAAATATTAATATTAATATTATTAAAAACTATTTTATAATCTTTAAGTTTTAATAAAAGCTTTTTTATCTTTTTAATAATAGTCTTAATAACTATATAATATATAGATAATCCTTTAACTTTTTTTTCGAAATATAATACTATTACTAAATAAATCTATTACTTTTCGAAAAGATATCGCTAGATTTTTAAAAAAAATCTAATAGTAAGGTTAATATCTTTTAGCTAAAGAAATTTTAAAATAAAAAAAAAGTTAAGATTAGTAAACTTATAAGCTATAAAGCTATATCGGAGGGTTTTCGTTATACTTTTAAAGTTTATAACCTTTAGATTAATCTTATAAATTCTATAAGTTAAGATTTCTATTTTATTTACTATAACTAAACTAATATAATTATTCTTTAGAGTCTATCTATAATTAATAGTAAGAGTTTATAATACGTAACTCTACTTTGTTCTACTATTAATAAAGGTTTATTCCGTCCTTTATATTCCTTTAACTCCTTTAATTTAGATTAAAATTACGATTCTCTAATATACTTTAATATTATTTAGTATAGTTAGTATTATTAATATTACTATTAGAACTAGTAGTTTCTCTATACTCACTTAGGCTTAAGATAATTAGACGCTATATAGCCTATTTCGTTATAGTTATAGTACTTAACTTATAAGTAGCTAGAAAGTATATATCTTAGTTTATTATATTTATAATAAGTTTTAATTAATTTTATTTTAAATTTAAAAAAAGTCTAATTCGTATTATTCTATTTAAACTTTATATAACTTTTTTTTAAATTTAAATATTTTAAACCTTTTTTTTTATTTTATAAAAGTTTTTATTTATTTTTAGAATTTTAATTAATATAGTCTCGGTTACTAGTTAGAATCTTATTTTCGTTTTAATTCTTTATTTTTTTTATGTAAGCAGGGAAAAACCGTAGGTCGGGGAATGACCTGATCAGAAACAAAAGTCTAGGGTAAGCTAGATGTGAAGTAGAACTCTAGGGTAAGGTAGATGTGAAAGTCTAGGGTAAGGTAGATGTGAAGGCAAAATGAACTTAAATTGAACTTAGTGAACTAGAGAGCTATTCTCTCTAGCTATATAGAACTATACTAAATGCCTAAGGTAGTAACTAAACTAGCGGTATATAACTAAACTAGCGGTGTATATAGTGGCTTATAGCGGTGTATATAGCGGTGTATATAGTAGCTTATAGCGGTATATACGGTGGCTTATACTATCTAACTAATAGTAGGGCTAATAATCAATAATACTATAGTAGTTTTATACTAACTATAATAGGAAATAAAAACTATAGTATATAAGCTTTAAAGCTAAATATAACTATTTTAATATAATAACTTATTTAAACTAATATATTCCTTAAATAAGAACTTATATAAAAATTCTAAAATATTATAGCTTATAGCTATTTCGTATTTTTTATATATTTTATATATTTAGCTTTATTAAGCTTAAAACCTATTTACTCTAGAAATATATTAAATTTATTTTTATCGAGAGCTTTAGTAAAGCCGTTAGCTTTTTATTCTAAGGTATTAATGTAGAGTAGGTCTATTAAGCCTTTCTTTATTAACTCTTTAATATAATAGTATTTAACGTTTATATACTTAGTTTTTTCGTAGAATATAAGATTTTTCGAAAGTAATAAAGTACTGTTATTATCGGTATATAAAAGTAATATTTTTTATTTATAAAACTCTAGTTCTTCTAATAGGTTTTTAATAAATATAGCTTTTTTACTAGCGGCGTTTATAGCGATTAATTCCGTTTCTATAGTAGATTACGCTATTATAGTCTATAATTTAGACTTCTAGGCTATAAGGCCTTCGGCTATATAGAATATATAGTCTATAGTAGATTTATAAGTCTCTATATCTCTGGCGTAATTAGTATCGTAATAGTTAGTAATATAATTATTATTTTAATTTTTATTACTATAAGTAATACTAATATTAATAGTAGTTTTTAAATATTATATAATTCTAATAACTTAATTTATATACTCTTTAGAAGGATTTAAGTAATAATAGGAAAGTTTAATAGTATTATATACTATATTAGGTCTAGTACCTAGGGTTAAGTATAGTAAACTACTAATTAAGCTTTAATATAATTTTATATTGTCTTTTAAAGCTTTTCTTGTATTAGATTCTAGTTTAGTCTTAGAATCTAAAGAGGTATATATAGGTAAAAAGTTTTTTAGATTAAATTTCTTTATAATTTTTTCTATATATTTACTTTAACTTAAAACTATAGTATTATTATTAATATTATAATTAATTTTAATATTAAGATAATCTTTAATAAAACTTAATTCTTTAATTTTAAAGTATTATTTTATATTATTAATAAACGATTTTATAGTATTCTTATTAAAACTTATAATAACTAGATCGTTTATATATAAATAAGTTATTAATTCTAGCTTTTTATTTATAAAAATATAAGGCTTTAGTTTTAAGGCCGTAAAGCCTAGCTTATTAACTAGTATACTAGATAAGGTATTATACTAAATTCTAGCTAATTATTTTAGCTTATATAGTATTTTATTTAGCTTAAGTAATATTTTAGTATTATTACTTTTAATTATTCCTAAACTAATTAATAAATTAATTAAGCTAATAAAAGGTTCTAGATATATAGATATATCTATATCTCTTTAAGTAAAAGCAGAAATTATATTTATTTTATATATATAGTATTTATTTAATACGCTAATAGCAAATACTAGTTTCTAAGCTATTTGTTTTACTACGCTAGTGAAAGACTCTATATAGTCTATACCGTATCGCTGTTCGAAGCCTTTAGCGATAAATCTAGCTTTAAATTTAATAGTATTATTTTCTAAAATATTTTTAGTTTTATAAACTTATCTAGTTTTAATAGGTTTATTATAGTAATAAAAGTTTAATTTTAAATTGGATTTATTAATAATATTAAAAGTATTACTTTTTAATAGAGATTCTAATTTCTTAATTTAGCTTTTAATCCAATTATCCTTATATATATATTGATTATAGGCCTCTTTATCGTTTTTAGGATCTTTAATAGTATTAAAAGGTTTTTTGATTTTTAAATCGATTTTATTTAAATCGATATTTATATTATTAATTAATATAGTTTAGTCTAAAAAAGACCTAGTACTAGTAGTAGTATTATAACTAATAGTATCGAAAACGTCGGGTTTCTTTTCTATTAAGGATTCTATATACACTTAGCTCGTTAGTAAATAGTTTACTTTTTTATCTTTAGTTTCCTTATAATTTATAGGGGTTTTTTCCCTTAAATTCCTATTTAGAATTAATAGTTTTATAGTAGGTTTCTTACTATTACTACTATTATTTTAAGTAATGTTTTAAGTAATCTTTTAGAAAGTTTTATTAATAGTATTACTACTAGTAGTAAGAATATCTTCGGAATTAATATCGTTTTCGTCGATTTCTTTAATTTTAGTAATTTGATTATTATCCGAAATAAAGATATTATAATTATTACTTTCGATAATAGTAGTATTTTTAAAAATAGGATTTATATCTATAATATTATTATAGTCTTGTTTAATAATAGTATATTTTTCGTTATATATTAATTCTTCTTTAATTACTATATCCCTAGTACTTAAGATCTTTTTTATACTAGATATATATATTAAAAAATTATTAAAAAATTCGTATTCTATAAAAATTCCTTTACTAGCTTTATTAGTTAATTTATTTAAATTATTTTTATATTTATAATAATTAAAGTTACGAATATAGGCTAAAGAGCCTAAAACTCTAAAATAATCAATAGTAGGTTTATTATCTATAAGCTTAAAATACGGAGTAGTATTTATACTACTATTATAAGTACGATTTTTAACGTGAATTATAGCCTTAGTAATTATAGGCCAAAGGAAAATAGGTATATTTTTCTCTTTTATTATAGATATTAATCCTTTCATAATATATCTATTTAGTCGCTTAGCTATACCGTTTTAGGTAAGTATATTAGGGCTAGTAAAATCGGTTATAATTCCTTTATTTTTAAAAAAGGTAATTAATTTAATAGACTTAAACTCTTTAGTGTTATTAAAGTAAAAAGCTTTTATAGAAGTATTAAATTAATTTTTAATTAAGTTATAAAACTTGATAATTATATCGTAAGTGTCTAATTTTAACTTAATATTATATACCTAAATAACTCTAGTATTCCGGTCTATAAACGTAATAAAATAACGTTCTTCTTTTATACCTATTATCTTAAATAGACCGGCTATATTAGAGTCGAAATATACTAGTTTTTCGGTAGGGCTTAATAGTAGTTTATAACTTACTATTTTATAAAATTTTTTAAATTAATAAGCGTTGTAATTGTTTAATTCTTTGCTTTTAATAGTACTAGTAGTACTAGTATTCTTATTATTTAAGCTATTTAAGCTTAATTATAGACTCTTAATTAGATAGTCTTTATTTAAGTAATTTAGTCTTTTATAAATTAAATTAAGACTATTATTACTAATAGTAGTATTATTTACTACTATACTATTTAATTAAATTTTAACGTTTATATAATAAGCGTTATTAATCTATTTAGAAACGATTTTTAAATTAGCTTTATTATAATTTAATATAATTATATTATTTTTAAAAATAATTTCTTAGCCTTTATTTATAAGCTCTTTACTATTAATTAAAGTAGTTTTAATCGAAGGTATATAGTTAACTTTAGTTATTAATAACTCGTTATTATTTATAATTACCGGAATATCGCCGGTTTTTTCGATTTTAAGCTTTTCCTTATTTGCTACTACTAATACTTTATTATTATTACTAGATTTATAATTTAATAACTAGTTTTTATTAGGAGTATAGTGCTCGCTAGCGCCGGAGTCTAATAGTAATTTACTACTAGTAATAGTATTTATAGTACTAGTAAAGGCTAATATTACGACCCTAGGGCTTTCTTTTTTAAGGTTATTTTTATTTAAATTATTTAAGTTATTCGAATTTTTATTTTTATTTGAATTTACTATTATTAGTACTATTTTCTTTAATTCGGGATATTTAATAAAACACTAATTATTTAAATGCTACTTTTATTACAAAAGTTACAGTGTTTTTTAATATTAGTCTTCGATTTATAGGACTTAGTATAAGCCTTATTTTTTTCTAAATTAGTAGACTTAATACGGCTTTCTTCGGATAATTTCGGCTATTAAACGATTTAAATCGATATTATCGATATTTTTACCTAGTTCTTTCGTATTTACGACTTATAAACGAGTCGAAGCTATTTAGTAATCCTTTAAATAGTAACTAAGACTATACTATTAGGTATAGGAGCTTTTAACTCTTTTAAATAATAATAACTAGATTAGATATTACTAGTATATTCGTCTATAGTAAGTAATTACTATAGTTATTATCGATAAGTTTATTAATATATTAACTAATAACTTCGAAATTAGACTCTCCGAAAGTATTCTTTATAGTGTTATATAGTTTTCGAGCTATATTATATTCTTTAAACCTATTTATAATATCTATAGATATAATAGTTTTAAGAGCTCCTAAGGCTTTATAGAAATTACGCTTATATTCACTTGATTTTTCGTAATATTTTACAGCTAATTCTTCGGTTCTAGGTTCTTCTTCTTTTTACCTTTTGAATTAGTTCCTATTTCGTAATATAGCCCTTTTTGAGGAGCTAATTCGGAACCGTCTATATACGGTATATAACCGTTTATTTCTAAAAAGAGGTTGGTATTAGAAAGCTATTCTATATAATTAGAACGACCAACTAGTTGTTCCCTCTAAAGCTATTAAAAGCTATTTTATATACTTACGTATAAAGTATAAAAGTATAAAAAGTATAAAAAGTATAAAAATACTAATTTTAACCTAAAACTACTAATATACTAAAAGTATAAAAAATATAAAAGTATAAAGTATAAAAACTCCTCGGGAAACCGTTCGTTAGTATATAGCTTTTAAAATACTAATTATAGTATATTTTCGTAAAAAACGTTTTTTACTATACTATAGTATTTATAAAAGATTTAGTTTTCTATCGTAAAGTAATACTATAGTTTTAAGGTATAATTACAAGATATTAATATCTTCGTAAAAAACGATATAACCCTTAATAATATACGTATAAATATAGTAATAAAAAGGTATATTTATAGACTCGCCGGTCTATATACTAGAGTGTTTCTCGAGAGGATACTAGCTCTAGTTTATCCTAGGAATCGTATATAAGGTAAATTAATCGCTATAGAGCGTATATAATTTCCGAATATAGC